>OY787633.1:17500000-18750000 GCA_963678965.1 Cruciata laevipes
CGTGCCTTATGTTTTTGCCCATCCTAGTAGTTCCTCTGGTACCTACTTCTCACTCCCCCGCGCTGGATGCCTCCAATGCTCTTTTCTTCAAAGAAAACTAGCTCATTGGAGGTTTGGAGGCAACCAGGCCACCCGGGCTTTGGCTGAGGCGGGGCTGGATTGCTTCCTTCAGGAGTTTGGAACGATCCGGGCACTGGTGTTATTTCTTAAGGCGGTCGAGGCCAAGTTCGGGTCCTTAAATCAATGTTTCGACCTTGCTTCAGATCATATGCGGGAAGCCCTAAATTCCCACCAAACCATCGCTGAGTTGCAAGCCCTTCATGATGATTCTCAAAGTCGCACTGCCAAGGAACTGGGTATGGTATGGGGCGAACTGGAGCGAGCGCAAGAGAAGCTCAGAAAGCTGGAGACCCGCACCGCACAGAATAAGCTTATCTGCGATCTGGAGAAGGAGAATCGATCCCTTACTCATAGGAATAGGGTCCTCCAAGAAGCACTGACAACCGTCCGGCTGTCTTACCATCTTCTTGGCCTCAAGAACGGGCTAGTCGGGGTTTCTCCCCTTACCGATGTTCCCGCCGGGGTTCGTAGGACCATTGAGCGTATGGAGGCCAACCCAGGGAAGTTTGGTGAAGGGGCTCCTAATCACAAGGCCTATCTAGATGCCGTGGAATGGTATACCAAGATAACTGATGGGGAGGCCGAGCCTTATCCCTCCAGTCTCCGCCGGGTCCCTGCCCGGGTAGAGGTAGATATTGCTTATGAGCGGTATGAGGACATGACCGTGTCCATCGACCCGGAAGAGGTGGCGCGCCGGATAAGGCGTATCCGGGAGATTGCTGCTTCCGGGGTTACCACCAAAGGAGTGAAGACCGCCGAGGGTACCCGCATCAGCCGAGAGGAGAAGGGCAAGGGTGCTGCCAACTTGTTCCCTAAGTACCGGTTCGTTACCTCTGCCGGTGTAAGAAGAATGCGCCTGGCGGAACCGCTTCCGGAAGGGTCCGTAGTGGTTCCTATCCCCGAGCTGAATGAAGAGGATGCCGAGCAATTGGAGGAGGAGCTAGCATGGAATCAAGCTCTGGATGCTCGGTTTGCTGAAGACATCTTGTCTTCTCAATTCTTTGGTGGGGGTTTCCGCCCGGGTAACCCAGAGGGTGCTTCCGGGTCAGGCCCTAAGTGGGTTTAAAGATGCATAGATATAAAAACCTGTGTAAAATTTCGTGTAATCGTTTCTTTGCAATATGATCACATGTTCATGCGATCTTGTAAAATTCTATGCCATTGTTCCTTTGTAATATTACCACATGTTCATGCGATTTGCTTTTAAAAGATGACTGAATAAAATTGCTTTTTTGAATAGCCCTTTCCATTAACTCTCTCCTGTAAACATTACATTCTCGGGTCCCCGGGCTTCATCCAAGCTCCGGGTCCGCTCTAGCGGGGCACCCAAATGGGAGCTACCCAAGGGTCCCTTTTAAACAAATATTCCTCTAAACCCGGAACGAGGCCAAACGTCGGGTTCTCTCTCCGGGCATATTCATGCTTCCGGGAGGGGTATATCCATACCTGGCATATTCATGCCTAGCATATTCATGCTTAGCGTATTCACGCTTCCGGGAGGGGTATATCCATACCTGGCATATTCATGCCTAGCATATTCATGCCTAGCATATTCATGCTTAGCGTATTCACGCTTCCGGGAGGGGCATATCAATGCCTAGCATATCCATGCCTGGCATACTCATGCTTTAGTAGCTGTGGTATGATGCGGGGTGCTCTACTTCCCGTAAAACCTTCTTAGGTTAGCTACGTTCCACCTTCTGGGGATCTCCTTTCCCTGCTTGTCCTCCAGCACATAGCTCCCTCCCGGGTGTGCTTCCTTGATCTTGTATGGCCCTTCCCAGTTGGGTGCAAGTTTGCCCTCCGGGGCTTGGCGGCTCTTATCGTTCCTCCTCATTACCCAGTCTTCTGGGATGAAGACTTCTTTCCGCACCCTTCTGTCATGATACCTCTTTACTCGCTCCTTCACCTTGGCTTCCTGAAGTGCCGCATTCTCTCGCTTCTCTTCCAGGAGATCCAAGTCAAGGCGTCGTCCATCGTTTTCTTCTTCCGGGCGCTGGTATTGAGTTCGAGGGCTTGGGATCCCAATCTCTGCGGGTATTACTGCCTCTGACCCGTACACCAAGCCATACGGAGATTCCCCAGTAGCTGAGCTTTCTGTAGTCCTATGGGCCCAAAGAACACTGGGTAGCTCCCAGATCCAATTTCCCCGCGCGCCTTCCAAGCGGGTTTTTAGTCCTTTGATGATGGTGCGGTTGGTGACCTCTACTTGCCCGTTCGTCTGGGGGTGGTACACCGACGTCAACTTCTGTTCTATACCATACTTGGTACACCATGATTTGAAAGGATCATTCTCGAACTGCGCCCCGTTATCCGTGACTATGACCTTCGGGATGCCGAATCGACAGATGATGTTCTTCCAGCAAAACTTGACACAAGTTAGTCCCCGTATGTTGGTGAGCGGTTCTGCCTCCACCCATTTGCTGAAGTAATCGATCGCCACAATCAGGTACTTGGCTCCTCCCGGGGCAGTCGGGAATGGTCCGACCAAGTCAATTCCCCATCTGCTGAACGGCCAAGCTCCTGTGACTCCGACTAATTCTTCCCGGGGAACATGGATTAGCGGGGCAAATGTCTGGCATTCCAAGCACTTCTGTACATGTTCTTCCGCATCTTTGAACAACGTCGGCCAATAATACCCCAGCCTTAAGATCCTTTTGGCCAAGGTGCGTGCTCCCTGGTGGCTCCCATTAGATCCCTCGTGCATTTCCCGGATGAGGTATCGGCCTTCCAACCTCTCTACACACTTTAGCAGAGGCTGGAGGTACCCTCTTTTGTACAGCTCTCCTCCCTGGATCACATACTTAGGCGCCTTAACTCTTAGCTTCCGGGCCTGGGCCCTATCCTCCGGGATGGCTCCTTCTTCTAGGTATGCCCGCATGGGCCTGATCCAGGATTCTTCCTCGTTCACCAGCATTACTTGATTGCTCTTCTGGTAGCTCCTTCTTCCTAGTACTTCCAAGTATAACTTTTGGTCGGGCTCAGGTTTCAATTCTGAGGAGGCCAATTTGCTCAAAACATCTGCTTTGCTGTTCTTCTCCCGGGGAACTTGAACCAAGTCGAAGGTTTTAAACCCGGCTATCAAAGGCTTTACCACTTCCAGATATTTTTGCAGGCTCCTCTCCCGGGCTTCATACTCTCCCTTTACCTGTTGCACCACAATCTGGGAATCACTGTGTGCCGTGAGAGTTTTGATGTCCATCTCCTTTGCCAATCTTAACCCTGCGATCAAAGCTTCGTACTCGGCTTCATTGTTGGTTGTTCTGAAAGTGAATTGGACTGCATAGGGATACTCCTTCCCTTCCGGGCTGACTAACAATATTCCTGCTCCACTGCCCCCGGAGTGCGCCGACCCATCCACATATAGCTTCCAAGCCGGGTCTGTCTCAGCCTTAGCCGTATCCTCCGGAGTGTTAGGCGTCTCCTGTTCCTTATTTATCCTTGCTTCTGATTCCAACAGAAAGTCCGCTAGGGCCTGGCCCTTGATAGCCCTCCTTGGCTCATACCGGATTTCATACTCTCCCAGCTCTATAGCCCATTTCATCATTCTCCCTGATGCCTCCGGCTTGAACATGACTTGTCTTAGCGGGTAATTGGTAAGAACCACTATGGGATGGCCCTGGAAGTAGGGCTTAAGCCTCCTTGAAGCATGCACCAGCGCCAGAACCAACTGCTCCAACTCAGTATACCGGGTTTCTGCCCCCCGAAGTGCCCGGCTAACAAAATAGATTGGGTGCTGCTTTCCCTCCTCTTCTTTGATTAGTACGGCACTTACCGCCTCCCGGGACGCCGCTATGTACAGAAAAAGCTCCTCCCCCGGGAGTGGCTTCTTTAAAGTTGGCAACTGTTGAAGGTGTTCTTTCAGATTTTGGAATGCCTTCTCACATTCCCCGGACCACTCAAACGCCTTGGTCCTCCTGAGAATGTTGAAGAAAGGCAACTGCCTGTCTGCCCCCTTTGAAAGGAACCGACTGAGGGCCGCGAGGGACCCTGTTAACCGCTGTACTTCTTTCACCGACCTAGGGGAGGTCATCTTAGCTATGACTTCCACCTTCTCCGGGTTGACGTCGATGCCCCGGCTTGACACCATAAAACCCAAGAACTTCCCCGCACCCACTCCAATGGTACTTTTGGAGGGGTTCAGCTTTAGATTGCTCCGTTCCAGCTTTTCAAACATCTCCTCCAGGTCATTCAAGAAAGCCCCGTAAGCCCTACTTTTAACCACCATGTCGTCAACATACACCTCCATGTTTCTTCCCACTTGGTCCTTGAAGAGTTTGTCCACCATTCTCTGGTATGTAGCCCCCGCGTTCTTCAGCCCGAAAGGCATCTTCTTGTAGCAAAAGGTTCCAAAATCGGTGATGAATGAGGTTTTCGCCTTGTCCGCCTCATCCATCTGCACCTGGTGATACCCTTTATGTGCGTCGAAGAAGGCCAGCACCGAATACCCCGCAATAGCCTCTGCCAGCCGGTCCAGATTTGGGAGAGGATAGCTGTCTTTGGGGCAGCACTTATTCAAATCCGTAAAGTCAATACACATGCGCCAGCTTCCATCGTGCTTCTTTACTAAGACCGGGTTAGCTATCCATTCCGGGTAGATGATTTCCTCGACCACCCCGGCCCTCTCCAGCTTCTTTACTTCATTCTTTATAAATTCTGCTCTTTCCGGGGCTACAGGCCTTTTCTTCTGCCTGATTGGTTTAGTTGCAGGGCTTATGTTCAACTTGTGTACCCCCAACTCTGGTAACACCCCCACCATGTCCTCCGGGCTCCACGAGAATACTCCCTGATACTTGGCCAAAAGTTCCTTCAGCGCACCTTTTACTTCCTCCGGGAGGTCTTTTCCCACCGTGACCGTCCCTTTGTCCGCCACCTGCATCTCCTCCAACTCCTGGCGGGGAACTTCCCCGTGTACCACCCCTACTGCTTTCTTTGCGTCCAGCACCGCCGTCATCATGCAACTTCTTGCGACTGCTTGACTACCCCGCACGACCGCCACACCTTGCGCAGTGGGGAACTTCATCGTCAGCAGATACGGACAACTCGCTGCCTGGGCTTGAGTTAGCCATGGTCTTCCTATGATTACGTTGTACGGCGAGGGTGCGTCAATAACCGCAAAGTTGCATGTCACCGAGATCCTCTTGCTCCGGTCCTTCTCATCCACCATACACACTGCGAGGGGAATAACACCTAGTGGAACTTCGGGTTTGCCCGTGAACCCTGACAAGGGAGATAAGGGAGGTTTCAGGTTCTGTCTCCCAATTCCCAACTGATCGAAACAAGAAGCGAACATGATCTCCACGCTGCTCCCATCGTCCACAAACACCCTTTTGACCAAGAAGCCTTCAATCTCCGCCGTTACCACCATTGGGTCAGAATGGGGTATCTGCGGCGGGGCTGCATCCGCTTCAGAGAAAGTGAGAGCTTCATCGGGGCGAAACATTTTCCCCTGAATCTCCCCCGGGGGAACATACCGGGTCCGGGCCCGGATAGCGGAGACTGACTGACATGCTTCTCCGACTTCTCCACTGATCACGTTGATCATCTTGTTGGGTATTGGGGCCGGCTCCACTGCTTGGACCGGTGCGGCGGCTATGGCGGGCCTCCCCGGGGCCCTGTTACCTTGGTTGCCTTGGATTCTTCCGTTTCCTCTCCCTGGGTTAGGTCTCCACCTCCTGCGGGGCTGCTCCTGAGGCTGGTCCCGGGGATTCTCCTTCTTTACCTCCGCTGCCACGCAATCTCTCAGCTGTCCCCGTTCTATCAGTCTTTCTATCTCGTTCCTCAGCATCCTACACCCCTCTGTCGCATGCCCGTAAGACTTGTGGTAGGCGCACCACTTGTCCGCGTTTTCCCTAGACGGGGTCCCGTGGATAGGCAATGGATCCGGGAACAGATCCTTGTGGATAGCATGAATCTCCACTCGGGATTTGCTGAGCGGGGTGAAACTGTCCGCTCTTGCCCGGTTTACCAACGCGGGAGCGGGGTCCCTTCTACTTGGGTCTGCCGTTCTCCTTCTTTCTATCTTATCCGGGAGGAATCCCCCAGATTCTTCCTTTCTCTTCCGTGTGGCATCATTAACCGCGCAGTATAGTTGTACCGCCATTTGCAAGTTGTGAAAGGTTTCCGGGATATTTTCCATCAACTTCTGGAACAGCGCCATATCCCTCAAGCCATTTATAAACCCGCTAATCACTGCCTTCTCCTGCTGCTGCCTGTCGACAACCTTCATGCTATCGTCCATGTACCTTCGATAGTATTCCATTGATCCTTCTGCAGCCTTCTGCCGGGTAGCTAAAAGCTCAGTCAACTGCTTTCCTTCCTTCTTTAATCCGGCGTATCTAAACAGCAAGGCCTTAGAGAAATCGTAATAATCTCTGAGACTTTCTCGAGGCAAAGAATCAAACCATGAGAGATAGTTTCCTCTCAGGTAACAGCCCACCAGCTTGCATCTTAATTCCTCCGGGTAGTCCCTTGACACCATTAGGTTCTGGTACGTCCTGACAAACTCCTCCGGGTCTGTCTCTCCATTATATGTTGGGATTCCCTCCGGGGTCCGGAGGCCCGGCGGCCATGGGTACGCGAGCACTCGAGGTACCCAAGGGGAGGTAGGTTTAGCTCCGTTTCTTCCCACCAGTTTGTCTAGTCGAGCCTCCAAGGAGTTGGGGTCCTGCTGTGCCACCTGATAGCCCCGCATCCTATCGTCCTCCCGATAGTATCTCTCCGGGTAACCGAAGTTCATCCCCATTGATCCATACATGGGTCCGGAATACTGGATCGGGTTTCCCTGGGTTACAGGGGTCTGATAACCAAACGGCTCCGCCGGCATGACTGGCAGGTCATACCCAATTTGTCCCGCCCCCCAACTGGAACGCGGGTAATAGGGTGGAGCATGTGGAACCAGATTCGTTTGTTGTCCCGTAGCCGCTCCCCCTCCAACCCCGAAACTCGGAGGGAAAGAAGGTGGGACGGTGGAGGAATTTACACGCCCCTGTAGCTTTGGCGGCTGAACGGCTCCGTCCAGATCAATAACCTCTCTTTGGTGCCCCCTGGAGGACCTTCCTGGTTCCTCCCGGGTTCCCTTCGCCTCAGGCTTTCCCGGGTGGAGAGTACCCACTGGCGGTACAACTCCTTGTTGGCTCTCATGAACTCCAAGGCCGCCACTTCCTCCGTACTAACTAAGGGCTGCCCCTCCTCCCGGGCTTCAGGTCCCTGGCCCCGGGTGGTGCCATCCCCGGCGAGCCCAAGCCCTTCCTGCTCATCCTGGTATTCTCCTTCCGAGTAGGCTTCGTCGGAGGCAGTTTCCACGTGGCCGTCTTGCGGTACCCCTAGCTCTCGCTGGTGTCTAGCCTCCTCCTGCAACTGCCTCAAGGTCACATCGTCTCCCGGGGGTGGAAGAGAATCACCCCCTGAAGGTGCCGCGTTCTTCTTAGGGCGCCCGCGCCCTCTCCTTGGCGACTCCATCATGCGAAGGTGGAAAGGTCCCACTGGGCGTGCCAATTGATGCTACCAAAACCGTCCGGGTCCCCGCACTTGTTGCTACCCGCGCCTCCTAGCTGAGATACCCGTAACAACCCTGCAAAACAATCCCCGGGCGGCGTCCCGGGGAAGAAGCTCCGGCGTGATGATGAGACGGGGGTAGTGATGCGGGGGAAATCGTACGGGAAAGACTCTCAATATGAAATAGAGAGATATAAGTCACTTACCCTGCTCACTGTAGGAGGCTAGTATTTATAGTTGAGCTTTGCCTCCCTTGACGATAAGCTGCAGGACCACCTCCCTTGTCATCATCTGTCCTCTCTTGTCCTCTTTCTTGTCCGGACATGTCTCTGACCGGGAAAGGTTCCTCTCGGTTGGTTTTGGGCCACGGGCCCTTTTCTTGGCCCAGCAGGGCTCTGGGCCGGTATTATCAATATGGCTAAAGAATCAGCAACTGAATTAGCTTCTATATATATATGAGAGTAAGTTATAGTGAACTCACTTTGTAGGTCCCATATAGCTCTGATGAAGTCAGTGAGCTTCCATGGGACCTTGTATTGTTTCTTGTTCATCTGAAGAAGAACTAGAGAGTCCACTTCCACCTCCAGATTGGTGATATCCAAATAGTAGGCCATTTCAAGACCCTTGATTAGTGCAAAAACCTCTGCTTCCAGGATGTCTCTTTGATGTATGTAAACAGCTTTGGCCTTGATGACCCTTCCATGTCCATCCCTCAGTACCATTCCAGCTCCAACCTGTTGAGATGCTCCAAGGCTAGAACCATCTGTGTTCGGTTTGTGATGACCTATAGGCAACTTCCAGCTTACCTGCATTACCTGTTGGGAGTGTATAAATCTACTCATAGGGGCCAGAGACAGAGTGTCAGCAGGTATGATGCTTACATCAGATAAGGTCCAATTCATATTATGAACAAACAAAATTGCATGTATGATGCGATCTCATTCTGGAAAAAGTGGGTAATATTCTATCGTGTAAGTAGGAATTTCATGCACACCATATTACCCAAACAATGATAACAGGAATCAATCTTATACATATTTTTGCATTTTTGAGCTCACAGAGAGATTCCAATAAAGAGAAAACCTAGACCACAAGTCATCAAAATTTCCAGGTGCAATATCGAAACTCAAGCCTATACTTATCCAAAGATTGTTAACAGTGAGGCATTCATTAAAAACATGTTGCAGTTCATCCTCATTAGTGAAACAGAAACAGTATCTAGAGGCTAAATGCACATGATTTTCTTGTAAAATGCCAGATACTGGAATGATTTTGTTCAATAACCTCCAACAAAAGACAGAAATCTTTCTAGGCACATATCTTGACCATAAGTGTTGGAAAGAGTTCACCTGGATTCTCCTTGGTCTGATGATGTCATATGCAGATGAAAGAGAAAACCTTCCACTTGTTTCTGGTTTCCAGATGAGTGTGTCATGGTAATCTTCCAACAAGAGTAGATCATTAGCAATAACATCATAGATATCAGAAGAAAAACCTTGGGATAAGATGGACAATAGGTTGTCCTGGTCATAGAAGAATTCCTTCACTGACATATCTGGATTAATCATATCAATGTTATCATCCCATGAATCTATTAGTGGTCCTCTACCTGTCCAATTAGCATGCCAGAAAGATACTTCCCCAGCCCCCAATTTAACCATAGAGTTTTCTATAACTAGCTCATTGACTGATTTGTATCTTCTCCATGTTTTAGAATTCCTTTTAGTTTCAGGGAGGGACCACATAAAATCAGTCCCCAAACTACCACCTTTTTGAAGTTTTCACCATATTTTAACAGAAAAGCTTTGAGTGATAGAATGAAGATCTTTAACAGAAAGACCATTTTCAATGAATGGGAATGACATATTAATCCAGGATTTCCAAATTTTGTTTTCACCATATTCAGAGCTGCCCCCGAATTTTTTGCAAAGAGTACATGCAGATTATCAATTACTCCATTAGTAGGTTGTATGACAGTTAAGATGTGCAATGGAATAGCAGATAATAATTAAGCCATCTATTCTGCCAAAGTACCAGTTTAGAGGCAATGGAATCAAAGATAGACTGGAAATAACAATGCTTAACTCTTCCTATGAATAATGGGGAGCCTAAATATTTGAATGGGAAGGCCCCCTGTGTCGCTGAGGTTATCTGAGTGATCATATTATGATAGGAATTAGGAGCTGACTCAGAGAGATAATATGATGACTTTTCAAGATTAATCTTCTGATCAGAAACCTTCTCATAGTTGTCCATAAAGTCCATGAAATTTCTAAGACCTCTATTTGCTGCTCTCATAAAAACAACAGTATCATCAGCAAACCCTAAGTGTGTTACATTTTTCGAACCATGTGGCAACTGATAGTACTCTATTTTTGATTGCTCAAATAGAAGACCTAGGTTTTTGGTGAAAACTTCAGTCATCAGAATGAAGAGATAAGGAGACAAAGGGCTCCCTGTTTTATTCTCTTGAAGCTTTAAAAAAACTGAAATGTCTCCCATTCACAAGAACAGAGGAACTTGGTGCTTTGATGTTGCCCATAATATTTCTAACTAGACCATGATGAAATCCCATTTTTAAAAGTAGTTTTTCAAGAAAACCCCAAGCTATTCTATCAAATGCCTTCGTCATGTCCAGTTTTAAGAAAACATTGAAACCCCCTCTCTTAGTGTTTAAGAAATCAGTTAGTTCATGCATCAACAATACACTATCAACAATCCAGAGCTTTTTCAGTGGATGTGAAATACCGAAGGATTTCAGCAGGGCAGTTCTGACCTTGATCCCAAAAATGGAGCACCCACATAGAGCAACAGATTACAGACCAATCTCATGTTGCTCTGTTATATACAAGGTGATCACCAAAATTATGAGCACAAGACTTGGGGAGATCCTTCCTAGCATAATCAGCACCAACCAAAGTGCCTTTGTGAAAGGAAGGAATATTGCTCACAATATATTATTAACGCATGAGCTTTTAAGCATGTACAATGAAGGTGGAAGTCTCATTCCAAGCTGCATGATTAAGATAGATATCAAAAAGGCCTTTGATAGTCTAAGTTGGAATTTTTTATTTCCTTGGTTGGAAGCTTTAAAGTTCCCAGGTAAGTTTCTTGGCTGGTTAAGGATTTGTGTCACGGAGACCACTTACTGTTTTTCCCTTAATGGTTCATACACAAGGAGTTTCAAAGGTAGGAGTGGAGTTAAACAAGGGGATCCCATCTCACCTCTCTTGTTTGTGCTTGGAATGGAGTACCTCTCAAGGCACCTCACACTAGCAGTCCAAATGAGGAAGATTGAGTACCATCAAAGGTGTTTTCGGGTGGGAATCCATAGCCTAATGTTTGCTGATGATTTGCTCATTTTCTGCAAAGCAAATCAGAAATCTATGAAAGGGGTCAAAAAGGTGTTGCAATACTTCAGAAAGGTGACATGGCTAGAAATTAATGAAGGCAAATCTGAGGTTTTTTTCTCCAAAATGCAGGCTTCAAAAATGTCTTAATATTTCATTATCCAATGCATCACGGATTTCAAGGTTATTTTTTTCTCAAATTATATATACATGTAATTTAAATACCATTGCTTTATAACTATTATTTTAAATAAATAATAACTCATAATAAAAAAATCACTTCAATAAATTAAGAATATTTAAAGAGAACATCACAATTGAGTACTAAAAAGGTAAACAAAACTAAAATCATTCCATTACAAGGCAAAAAAAAAAAAAAACTAATCATTGCATCCAAATTCCAAATTATTGTGTAGATAGCTTCCTTGCAATCCTTCTCGGTGGCTCCCTTTTCTTGCCCTAAGAAACATTCAAAATAAAAATATTATTATATTCATTAAATTTGATTAATACCTATAATAAATAAAACAATGCAATTAAATACCTTTGATTTTTCTGATGTGCCATTTGAATCAACATTTGTGTTGTCTTCCATAGGGATAGTTTTCTCTCTATTCATCTGATAAAGATCAGGATTAAAAAATTACTTCACAAATACACACAATATATATTATAATAATAAGTACTTGTTATCACCTCAAAACTTTCATTATGTGAGAAGTCTCAAAATCATCACCAGTATTTTGAGACAATGATCCATTATTGAGCGTTAGCCTATTGGTTTTTAATATTAAATCTACAATACAATATTTGTAAAGTAAATAAAAAGTGGAATTGCATACTTACGTGCACATTTTGATTCTCTATGGTGTTGAGTCTATCTTCAAGTATCTCCATTTTCGAACAACAGTCATTCTTAAACTTTGTCATCTCCCCGGGATGTGAACACCCTATCCTTACCCTTTGAAGGTTTTCTGATACTACTTAAATACCCCGGAGCTATTTCTCTAACCACCTTGTCAAAAATTTCATTATCAACATCGATATCATCTTTCAAATGATCAGGTAATAGTTTCTTCATCTCCACTAAACGATCCTAAATACAAAAGAAACAATAAATCAAGATAAGTTTGCATTATAATAATCATTAGTACTATTGAATAGTAGATGTGATACACTAATAATACCACAAGTTAATTCCAAGACAAGAAACCAGTTATATGAAAGAACATGCAGGAAGCATAGTACCAATATAAACCTAGTACTTACAAACTCAATATAAGAGGTTACACTATAAATGATGATGATCCAGATGAATCCATATCGGCATGACCATTTTTGTTGGTATCTTCAACTTCAGCATCCAACAAATAACACCGCAATTTTTCTGACTAGTAGGTGACATGAGCATCTACAAAGAATAAATAGGGGCGTATCAGTTCCATACACAAAGGAATCTATATCAATGAAAGGAATATACACAAATGATAAAACTATTCATCTTTAAGAACATTACATCAGATAATTACCCAAATTGTTGATATACAATCTGATGGTGACTCAACTATTGGATGAACCAAACGACAGGTTGCTTCAGTAAACAAAAGGTTGTTTTTAAACTGGGATATGAAAACTCATTCCATGTAATCAGGACACAACTCACACGAAATCATTCTGGAGGGAATCTGAGCGCCAAATGATGATGGGACAATTTCAACACCAAAGAAAATAGGGATTGGAAAAACTTGAGCGCCAGAACTTGAACTGAATTTTTCGCAATCTTTTTTTGATACGATCCATCTCTTCATTGCCAAGATTGGGTTTTTCCCGAAATTGATGCGTGTTGATGGGAAGATGTGAAGAGTTTGACCTCATCTACATAAACTCCTAACTTAAATTGTCTACAATCTCGCCAATTCTTCTAAGGAAAGTTAATAATTGGGGATACTCTTGCTAACTATTCTATATACTTTCCTTAGATTTTCTTGGATCTAAAGAAAGGGTACTAATAAAATGTACTCCTCCGAATAATAATATATAGGTAGTGATATATTGATAATATTTATGTGAAAATTAATTGATTATAAAAAATATATTTTTAATACAATTTATGATATGTTGTATTGTTAATTTGTAAGATTAAAATTTTCTTATTATATTTCAAACATTATTTATTACACTAATAATTTGTTTTATTTAATTTTGTAAAATTGGGTTACTATATAATTATTTAAATTATTTGAGTTATTTTATTTAGTTTAATTTTTTGATTTTGGCCAATGTCTTTTCACTTTATTTCCTTGATCTTTTATGTTTCATGACCCAAATAATTAAAAATTGTATAGTAGATCCCAATCTTGTAGAAACATGATCTCTTTTTGGCCTGCCCTTACGCTCTCTTCAAGAAAAGTATACTTAGATTTTAAAAATTAAACATATCATGATTTATTGAACAATTATAGTGGAAAGTTAAATTCATATAATTTAATAAAATGGGTTTAGGATTAATAGATTAGTGGGTTTGGGGTTTATAGCTTAGTGGGTTTAGGTTTTCAGTGGGTTTAGCTTAGTGGGTTTAGGTTTTTTTTGGGTTGAAGGTGAAAATAATCCAATTCCCTTAAGAGTTACTATACGAGTCTACATAAACACTTTTATAAGTTAATAAGAGAGTGAACTTTTACAGATCTTATTCAAAACTGTTGTAAACGTTTAAACATACGTCGACTTTGCTATATGGGTACTTCTGAATAGGCTTACGCATTCCTAAGCTAAATTTTTACGTCCTAATCTATTAATCCTAAGAGTTTAGAGTTTAGTGGGTTTAGGGTTTTTTGGATTTTTTTTTCCAAAGGTTTGAAGGTTAAAATAACCCCAATTCCCTTAAGAGTTACTATATGAGTCTACATAAACATTTTTACAAAAAAAACATACCCTGTTTGCCATGTTTGTCATAACTTATCAGCAAATCACTTCAATTCAATTCAATTCAGTAAAAATGTAATTTTATGAAATTCAGGTTAATTCAGTCATGCTGATTTTTTTAAAATACATTAATTTTCAATTCAGTGCAGCAAGAAATAATCTTTGGCAAACAGGGTCTAAGTTTTTGTTGTTTTTATATTAAACTCATAATTTATTTATTTTATAATTAACATAGACACTTTTGATGAGATTTTGCCATAAAATTTGAAACTTTTTAGATAAAAATAATAGTAATTAACTTAACTGCATCAATAAAATTTTCAAGATTTAAAAAACACTTTAGTATACAAACAAAGAAAATTTACAAGGTCAGAAGTTTTATAATTAATTTGATCATTCTGCTGAATTAGGTCCTGTTCTCTAGAGATTATTTGAATATTTTTTAGTTCATATGAGTTCAGATAAACTTTCTTTAGTTCAGATAAAGTTTTTTAAGTTCAAATGAGTTCAGATAAAGTTTTTAATCACTCAATTACCAATAACATTACTAATGCTTAATGGGAAAAAAAAGGAAAGAGAATATTTATGCAAAAATATATACCTAGACTGAACACCTTATTGGATTCGACCCTGGAATAGTACGTACTCAAATACTCTATTATTTCTAAAAGTAGTTAGGATGGTCAAATAGTCTACCACAATTAGATAAGATAGTAAAATATGGAAAACTAATAAAAGATATTCCTACAAATCTAATACATAATGACACAATTTAATTCCTCTGAATCACGCTAATTCTTCAACCAAACTGATCGTTTATCTTCGCCCGGTCTAAAAGCTTTGATTTCCTATCAACTATTAGGTACCAGAACTGTTTTGAAATCCTTGAAGGAGATTTTCCAAACCCTCCTTAGTTGGTGGAGGTAATTTATGTTTTTCTTTATTAGCATTATGTTACTTATTAACCCTGCCAATTGATTTTTGTGATTATCATGTAGATGGATAAATCTTGGATTCAACTTAGCGATCTCTGCTGAATTTATACAGGGTTTGGAGAGTTTCTTGGAATTTTACTTCAGATTCAGCCAGTCGACTCAAAGATAAAATGCCCTTGTGTTGATTGTAGAAACTCGAGAACAAAAACTAGATCTAAGGTATTTGATGATGTTATATGTAATGGTTTTCTTCAGGGTTATACAAACTGGGTTGATCAAGGTGAACAAAGGAACTATATTGGAGATGTGTTTTTTTATGGTGTTTTGCAAGATATAATAGAACTGAGATGCTCCAATGATTTAAAATTTGTCCTGTTCAAGTGTGATTGGGTCGACTACAATACCGGTTTGAAGGTTGATGAGTTTAATTTCACCCTAGTGAACTTTAGGCACTTGTTGTATCAAAAAATAGAAAAACGGATGAGCCATTTATTCTTGCATCTCAAGTAAAGCAAGCTTGGTATGTTCAAGATCCAGTTGATCCCAACTGGCATGTAGCTTTGAAGATGACTCCTCGAGCTTTATTCATGTTGACCAATGATGATGTTGAAGTTAATGAATTTGAGAACAATGATGATGAAGACTTGGTCAGCTTCGAATAAGAGAAAGAAGGAGAAATGAGTGATGCAGACATTAATGGGGCTGAAGTTGAAATTTTGACTGATCCAAGTAATGCTGATGCAACTTTTAAGGATGAAATAGATTACTTTAGTTCTGAAAAGGATACCTCCAGTGATGATATGATGATATTTTTGATAATATTACCTCATCAAAGAAGAATGAAAACAACTAGTAAACACAGGTGTAAACATTGTGATAGCAACAAGGTTGTTTGAAGAAACCTGTTAGAAGTTTCATGACTATGAAATTTTATTGTTTTAGTTTCTGAACTTCTTAACTGCAAAAAATTGTTTCATGTACTACTAGTGTTTTTTACTACCTTAGATTGTACTATAGCCAGTTATGTAAGAATGCTGGAACAAAATAAATAAGGGTTTTAAACTTACTAATCATAATTCCCGTTCAGTAATCTGATGAGGTTTGTGATACAAAATTATTTATAGAGGGATTTTGAAGGCAAAGCTGCGTAGCCATCTTAGAGTTAATGTTCACTGGAAGACAGAAATTAGCATTACACTCAGTAGTAACATCATATTTAATCAGAAAGAAATCTATTTTAATCCTTAATTTAGTTATATTTTAACTCAAACATAATTTGTTTTCAATTCAATATAACTGAACAGAGGGATGAACAAGAACACAACAGAGGGATGAACATTAACACAGCCAGATGAGCCATTTGTAGCTTCATAATTATGAATGAACCAAAGAGGTATCTAAGAATTTGCAGAAACGTACCAATTCAAGAAACAATATGTAGGAATATAGCAAAACGAACACAATCAGAGTTAAGATAGGGAGAAAAGCACATACTGATCAAGGCAAATGATAATCATCATTGTTCTGCAATTTGTTCTTCGCAAAAGCCTGTAGCAAAAGCCTCCTGCCACCCATTTGCAATATAAACATCATTGAACACCGAGACTTCGTCGATGGGCATAATTGGAGGTGACTTCAAATATGTATACTGAATACCGCCTCCGTGGCTGAGAACGGCCGCAAACCAGCGACGGGAACAAGTGAGGAGGTGGCGCCGGCGCTGGAGCGTCCGTCATCATGGCATGTGAGGACTGGTCACCTCCCGAGGCTTCTTCTTGATAGGGCTACGACATCTCCGACAGAGAGCTCGCTGGAACCATCACGCTAGAGGCTGCTCACATGCTCCTCGCCCCTTCTCCATCGTGCGGCCGCTTCGAGAACCCCTTCGCTGGCGGGGTGAAAGGGATGCAGTTTCTAGCTCCTTTTAATGGCGGCGGTGGTGATGTTGCAGGTTCGTTCACGGTGGCGCCGCCGCAGCAGCATGAGAATGTTGCGAGGATGATGCAGAGGAGTTACAACAGCAACTATTTTGATGGGAATCCGGCCGGAATATTTTACCAGCTGGGATTTGCCGCCGTTTGGATCAACTCCGACAATTCATCAGTATCAATTAGCTGTGAATCCCTTTCAGATTGACTTTTCTTTAGGCACTCAGATCAGGAGGTTTATTCATTTACCCAAATCCCAAATCCAACAATTGTCGGTGTATCAAAAATCTATGTTCAGAAAACTTCATCCACATCACAACATGAAGGCTACTGGAAGTTACCAGAAAAGGCTAGTTAATTAATTTAAAGTAGTAACCAGAAAAAGCCAGTCAAAGTAGTAGCCACATAGGAAAACATAGAAAAGGCATTAATTAATTCAATTAATTAACTATTGAAAGGACACGTGGAGGTATACAATTATGAACATAATTCAAAATTGTAGTGCACTATTCCTTTGGGATCATGGCCTTTTAAGTATAGCATATATAGATGTTTAATTTTAAAATTCATACTTATATATATATATATATCTTAATATTCAATTTGAAATTTGAATTTTTTGAGACGATAAAGTATATTTTATTTCTATTGATCTAGTAAGGCCTGTTGCAGGAGTATGATTAGTAAATCAATTTAGTTTATTTAAATATATTTATATTTTTTAGTTTAGTTAAAAAAATTCAATTCAGTTCAATAATGTTTTAATTAAATTTAACTTTTTTACTATAGTTTACAGTGAAATATCATAATTGTAATATATTTAAATTTGGTTAGAGAATCGGTAAAAATCGAAACTCAATATAGCACCTAAAATCGTTGAATTATTAACTTCATTTAAATAATAATACAAATAAAGTGGTAAAAAATTTCCAACTATTGTTACAAAATCTGATTTAAAATGTCTATTATTAATCAGATTAGTTATAAATGCCGGGAATAATATTGCAAAATCAGTTACATTTAGTGATATGCCACAAATTGGCATCATATTTATCAGTGTGTTGTTCAATTAAGACATTTTATGGATATGTAGTAAAACAATTGTTGTAATTCCGCAACATTATATAGAGAGTGTGACCTAAGTGTCACAAGATTGTGACACAATAAAAAAATGAGAGAATTGTGCCACAAATTTGCAACAAATTTTTAAGTGTGTTGTGAATTTAAGACATTTTATTTTATGTGTCGTAAATATTATGTCGTAATTTTGAGTCAATGTAGAAAGTGTTGCATATATGTCGCAAGTAATGCATCACTACAAAATAATGACACAATTGTGCCGTAAATTTGCAACAAATTCCGAATTGTGCCATATATTTAAGACATTTTATAACTGTGTCGCGAAAATATTGTCGTAAATTTGAGGCATTAAATAATGTGTCACACGAGTGTCATAAATATATCACAAAACTAATAAATGGCGTAAAAATGTTGCAAATAAACAACACATTATAATAAGTGTTGCATATATACAACATTTACACATTGGTCGCACGTATATATGTCGCAAAAGACTAGTTCTCTTGTAGTGTATTTAGCAGCAATTCTCAATGTTACACAAGGGGACTTCCCAATGATGTACCTGGGTGTGCCATTGCCATTGTCAACAGGGAGATGGAACAAAGCTGCATGTGAGAAGATGGTGGATAAGATAGCTCCTCGAATTAACACGTGGAGTACACGGACACTCTCATATGCTGGTAGGGTACAAATGATTAATTTAGTATTGTTAAACATGGCTAGCCACTAGTCCGGGGTCTTCCAACTACCCGTGAGCATCCACAACGCTATTGAAGCTAAGTGTAGAGAGTATCTTTGGAGTGTTGAAGCAGGGAAGAGGAAAATGATCCAAGTAGCTTGGGAAACTCTATGTATGCCCAAGAGTTGTGGAGGAGTAGGGCTCAGGGACACGTTGATATGGAATGATGCATCTTTGTGCAGGTTAGTGTGGGATCTGAGTTCTAAGAAGGATATACTTTGGTTAAAGTGGATTCAGGAGTACTACTTGAAGAAATCAGCCTTTATGGGCTACAAAATAGATGGCCATAGCACAGTTGGGGCTGGGGTGTTTTGGTCAAGATCAGGGATAAAATTACCCCGCATATTGGCAAGTGTGTAGATGGAAAAGGGAAGTTTAACGTGAGGTAAGCTTACTGCTATTTCAAAGGGGCATTGCAGAAGGATAACAAAGAGTCTTTAATCCGGCACTTATGCTTACAACCTAAACATGCTTTTTTTCTCTGGATGCTTCTCAAAGGAACCCTATGGATGCTTCCAGGGAAACCAAATTGTTGTTGTCTGTGTGGAGCAGCTGGGGAGACTGCCCAGCACATTTTCATTCGTTGTTCGTACGCTCGGCATTTATTTGAAATGCAGTCACTGAGGACGGGGGCTAATTTTAGGGACCTTTTGAAGATGTTGTGGAAACTTAACAAAAGGAAGGGGAGGAAATTGTTCCACCTGATGGTTAGTACTCTTTATAATCTGTTGCATGAGAGAAATCGAAGGATATTTTAGAATAGGAAGCAGCAACCGGAGGACTTGCTTCTTAGAATAGGTGTTGGTTATTTTTGAACAAAAGGTAGAATGTGTTAGGCTACAAGGAACTTGCATGCAAACTGAAATGGCTGGGAGTGAAGGCCAAAAAAGGTGTACCTATTTTTTTGATGATTAATATATATACATCTTTCCATAAAAAAAACAATACACTATCTGCCAATTCTCTGCCTTGCACAAAGGCAGATTGTTCAGGGGAGATAAGTAAAGGCATTATGGGCTTCATCCTATCAGTGAGTATGCGAGAAAAATTTTTGTTAACAAAATTAGATAGACTAATTGGCCTATAGTCCGAAAAACTAGTGTTAACTTGTCTTTTTGGAATAAGAACTATAAAAGAAGCAAATATAGCTCTAGGGATAGGAACTCCAGACATATACTCATGAACTGCTTGAAGTAGGTCATTAGCAATAAAATCCCAGCAATGCCTATAGAAAGTACCTGAGAATCCATCAGGGCCTGGAGCTGGTCACTGTCCATCTCAAAAGCAGTGTGTTTCAGTTCCCCTAGAGTTACAATTGTCATCAACTCATGATTCATCTGATCAGTAACTAATGTGGGGATATTAGTGAGCATTTCAGTTTCAAGTGTTTGATTATTGACAAGTTGATCATTAGTTAGTAACTTTTGAAAGAAATTAACTGCTTCTCTACCAATATCCTCAGGATTTGTAATCCACTAATCATCTTCATTTTTAATTGATGCAATTTTTTGTTTAGAGTGCTTGGCTTTCACAGATGCATGGAAAAAATTTGTGTTCATATCTCCTTCTTTTAGCCACTTAACTCTAGATTTCTGCTTCCAGAAAGTTTCTTCTCTAGACAATGCTTGAGCTAACTCATCTTGTGCTAAATGCAAAGATGTCCTACTATTAGCATTATTTAAAACTTGATGTTCATGCTCTTTTTCAATGACTTTATCTTCTGCCTGTTTAACCATGTCATGAACATTACCAAATACTTCCTTATTCCAATTCTTTAAAACCATTTATAATCTTCTTAGTTTTAAAGAGAAGTTTAGCATGCCAAATGTGTTAGTACTTTCTGACCAGCTAGTAATTCTCCACTATTTGTTTAAAGCCAGGGTGTGAAATCCAACAGTTCTGAAATTTGAAGGATTTAGGGCCATTATTGGATGGTTGACTATCCATGTTGACTGATAGTGGAGAATGGTCAGAAGGCCATCTGGATTTGGATCTGATGCTTATATTAGGGAATATGTTTAGAAGGTTAGAGTTAGCTAGGTCGCTATCTAACCTCTCCCAAACCTGTCCCCTACTCCTTACCCCTGTCCAGGTGAAGTGGACACCAGAAGTTGGAATTTCGACCAAGTGATTATCCTGGATGAAGTCATTAAATTCCAACATAGATGTTAGGTCAGGTGCTGATTGACCTAAATATTCTAATGTTTCTCTCATTGCATTGAAATCCCCTATGAGCAGAAGAGGGTGATTACAATGGTTACTTAGAGCATTCCATAGAGGAATTCTAGCGTTGCTTGTGTCTGGCATAAATGAAAGCTGCCATCCAAGGTTGATTCATTGATGAATGTTTGATTTCAGCCAAAACAAACTGATCATGTATGGTTCTGATTGATACACTGAGTTCCCCATTCCACAAAATCCAAATTTTATTTCTTGGGTCAGAAAAGTGATTTTTGAAACCAAGTTGAAAACATACAGAAGCTATCCGATTAATACCCAAGAAAGGTTCAAGTAAAACAAATAGTCCTATGTTATGTTTCCTTTTCATGTTTAAAACTCTTTGTTGAACTCTGATTTGCTTGATACCTCTAACATTCCATACACAAATATTGTATACCATTATTAATGCATGGCTTTAGAGTCAGTTTGTGATCTAGTAAGTACAGTGTTGGTATTTACTGATTTGGTTGAGCTTGTGAAATTCTTTTTCCTGCCCCTAGTTTATTTTTTTTGGTTGAGTTTGTTGGAGATTATCTAAAAGTTCAGCATCAGAGATTTCAACAGTTTTCATTAGTTTGTTGAATATTTCCTGATCCTGAAGTACGGGTTCTAGAATAAAGTCACCTCTAGATTCCTTAAATTTCTTATCAATTGACCATTGCATTTTCTCAATAACTCCATTGTCATCATAGGAGATTGGAATTCTATTCATACCTGGGCTTACCTGACCATCCTCAACTGTTTATGAGATGGATAGGAGCTGGTTTTGTTGTTCAATAGCCTTCTGCACTTGTTGATCCTCTGCAACAATAGGTTCTGATTCTTTTTCTGCAACTGGCTCCACTGGCTTCTTTTGCAAGTACCTGGCACTATCTATATCTCAAGCTTAGCAGAAAGATTAGAAACATTACCAATGGCTATCACACCACTGGTTTCAACAAGAACTGTGGTGGTATCATGTGGGACAATGGTAACATCAACTTCTTCAAAATGTGTAGGACAATGTGCTTGAATCAAAGCATTAGATACAACAACATTATCCATTGTACTATCAATTGGTAGAAAGATATTAGATTTAGGCTTTTCTTTAGTGTTTGAGGACTCTGGTTTGTCTATGCTAACAATCTGTGTGTTTTTATCAGAAACTAACAATGCATTAAGCACAGCAGAGACAGATACATGATGAGCAGTCATATCATTTATCGGGTTCTTTGAGGTTTCTGGTTTATCTAAACTAACAACTTGTGTGATCTTATTAGAAACTAGCAAAGCATCATAGTCTGATTCATGATGGTCAGGCATATCAGATTCAAAGGCTAAAGCAGCGAAGGCATTTTGGTTAGCAAAACTAACAGGATCTTTTTCAATCCATTTAGGAGCTTGATTTACCTTTCCCTTACCCTTATTGAATGGCTGGAAGGCTTGAACATCCTGATTCTGATCATTGTTTCCGCTGGTACCGGAGCCTCAACTCTAGGAGCCGGAGGAGCCTCAACTCTAGGAGCCGGAGCAGTATTCTGGTTTGGTCTCCAAGGCTCAGACTGCTTTTGGAAAGTACCTGATTTACATATCGAAGCCATATGTCCCAGCTTTGAGCATTTGCCATAGTAATCAGGTATATTCTCATATTCAACAGGCTGCCAAAATCCAATGCCTCTATACACCAGCCATACACGACAGGTCTGGGCTTGGTGATGTCCATCTCAACGCAGACTTTACCGACGTGAGGGCGGGTACGGTGAAGCGTGGCCTTGTCGACTTTGATTGGGCTCCCTATTAGGTTCCCTATATTCATCATGGGATGAAGGCGATGAGTTGTTGCGGAATTCCATAACAAGCTATCCAGATGGGGACGATCGGCGAATCTGCTTCAGGATCGAAGAGTGGGGTCCATTTTGTGATTCTGAGAGAATACTCCCCAAAGTTCCATACCTTGTGAAGCCAACAGCGGACGTAGTCCTCTTGATTGAAGAAAGAGATCAGAACCTGCCGTCGATCAAGAAGATTGATATCAGCACCGTCGGTGAAGCCAGTCGTCTAAAAATCCTTTCGTAATCTCTGCATTGTTGGTCTGCCTCGGGAGAATTTGCCCACCAATGTTAACTTGAGGGGCGCTTCGAGTTGTTCACATTCCTCATCGGAAAACTTCAGTCCTGGTTCGCCGAGGTGGGTAATTTGGAGTTTTGGATTGAAGAGAGGTCCGACGGTGAATTGGGGCGGTGATTGGGTGGGGTTTTGGGGATCGATCGGGGCAGTGATTATTGGAGTTACGAGTTAAGCAAAGGTCCGGGTATGTGGCGGAGCAGCATTCTCCGCCATTGGGGCAGCGGCCATGGGCCTAAAACCTAGCCGACGGCGAGCAGCGGTGGACGATCGTAAGAGAGGGAAGAGAGCGGGTTTTCAGAGACGAGCCGAGTGTGTTTTTTTTTTTTTTTTTTTGATGTAATATTTTCTTCTATTAAATTGCTCAAAAAAAGTTCATACAACTGATTTGGCCGTCACTCTAAGCCAAACATTCAACGGATATAAATAACTAACCAAAAGGAGAAAAACAACTATTCTACAGCCATATGAAATGCAAGTGGCTATGATCATAACTAGTTCATCAAGATATTGCTAGGATTTTAGAATAACTATAATGAATGCGCTTCCATTCTATCTGTCCTTGCATATCTTGCCAAATCTGCATCCACCTTTGGAGCTTTGGTGTCTTCAACGTTCCATTTCTGTCTCCAGCTCGTATATGATTAAGGGAAAATCCACCATAGCATATCTGTGAAATGACATGTCAAAACACAAGTCTGCCCTGGTTCATTTCCCATAGAAACCAAATTATCCATTATGTAGCCTGGTCTGAGTATGCTTATAATCTTTTTCGATCCAGCCCGTCAAGTCTTTAGATAGTGTCATGGGCCAAGGTTGGGTAACTGGTTTCACCCAGCAGCCCAACACCTCTGAAATACCAAAGGTAATCAGTGCGGTACCTACGACATATGTACAAGTTTCATACTAGGGCCATAGTCCCTCATCCAGTCCGTCAAATATTTTTGATAGTATCTTGGGCCAAGGCTGGGTAACTGGTTTTTATACCTGCAGCCCAACACCTCTGAAATACCAAAAGGTAATCAGTGCGGTACCTACGACATATGTACAAGTTTCATACTAGGGATATATCCCCACAACCAATCCGTCAAGTCTTTAGATATTGTCACGGGCCAAGGCTGGGTAACTGGTTTTTACACCGGCAGCCCAACACCTCTGAAATACCATAGGTAATCAGTGCGGTACCTACGACATATGCACCAAGTTTCATACTAGGATCCATTCACACCATCCTCATCATCAATCAGAGAGGTCAAAGCCTGTTTCAATCATCACCTTTAGAGCATCCACCTGCCTAAATTTCCCCTGGAAGATTCTGTTATTCCTCTCCCTCCATACATTATAGAAGATGCTGATAAGTCGGTGGAATCTTATTCTCTTTCTCCATCCTACCATTCTTCTCATCCTCCTCAGGCACTCTCTGAAGTTTCCGCCAGTCTCCACCCTGTAATGTTTTTGGAGCTCCACTGTAAATTGACATGTACAAAATATGTGCTGCATCGTTTCTCCATTGTGCCCACACAGAGTACAAACATCTGCCACATGAGGTATTATCCCTTTCGACTGAAGTCTCGCTATGGTCGATAATCTCCCTTTTAACAACATCCATAGAAAGAATGAGTGTTTAGGCTGTAGTCCTGACTTCCACAATATTTTCGTTGACCAATGGTTTTCTTGGCCTGCCCCTTTGAGGTATCCATATGCCTTGCTAGTGCTGAAATTTCCCTTCGTGTCAACACATTCCATTAGGTATGGACGAATTTCATCTTTCAGTGACACCAACTTGCCCCAACCCCAACTATATGTGTGCCCTTCTAGGCTGTAGTCAAGAAACTCTTCATCCTTCAAGTAGTATGCCTGCACCCATTTCACTAAAAAGGTTTACTGAACTGAACTCATCTGAACTGAAAAAAGATTATCTGAACTCATCTGAACTGAAAAAAGATTATATGAACTCATATGAACTAAAAAACATTTATCTGAACTAAAAAAAGTTTATCTGAACTAAAAAAACTTTATCTAAACTCATCTGAACTAAAAAACATTTATCTGAACTAAAAAAACTTTATCTGAACTAAAAAAACTTTATCTGAACTAAACAATATTCAAATAATCTCTAGAGAACAGGACCTAAGACTCTGCTTGCCAAAACTTTTATGTAGATTAGTTCATTTCAGTTTTATAAATATATTTATATTTCTTTCAATTCATTTCAGTATATTTAAGGAGGATTCCGTGTAGAATAAGTTTTGGAATAGACGGTATATATTCTATCATAATATAGACCAATGTCTATTACATAAACATAGAAACAAGAAGGTCCTTAATTGCAAAATCTGGAAAAAATCGTATCACACACGTGTGTAAAATCATGGTAGTAGCGATTGTGGCAAATTAATACTCACGCGCATATTTCCGAAAATAGAGGACCCACCCAAACGGTCGTCAAACATGCCTTTCTAGCAGCATGGATTTTGATGGCAATTTAGCACATTCTTATCTTTTATTTGTCAAAATTATATTTTAATTTTCTAGTTTATGTTTCATATCAAAATATTCGTGTTTTAAATTATAACATTTATGTTTAATTTTTAAATGGACATTTTTAAAATTATATTTGAATTTTCAAATTGTCATGTTTTTAAATGTTCATGTTTTAACTTATAATTTTTTTTTAATTTAAACCACCCAAGGTGGGGGTGATTTATTTGGCTCCCCGGACCATAATGTGCTCAAAATCTTTGTTTGTAGTTACAATGAATTCAAGAAAAATCCTAACAATTAGGATGAAAAAACTTGGAATGTCCAAGAAAAACCCTAACTGATAGGATGAAAAAACTTGAAGAGTACAAGGTCCCTTGAGCCTATTGTCGAAGATTTCTAATCGATGTCTACTCAACTGATCCAGGTTAGCGCACAGCAAGCATAACACATGCCGAACACAAGTTTGCCTCAGCGAGGATAGCATTGCAAAGGGCATTTCGGTAGTCGCCTTGGCAAGCAAGACGAAAAGCCACTTAGCCCCTTGAATGTGATCGGAAATGAATGACCTAATAAAACTGACTAATAGTATTATGCAGAGTACCATAATGGATATGCTGAGAAGTTATCCTGTCCTGTTTAGACAAATCATTGTCCTTGAATGTGCTTGAAGATTAGCTGTGTTGTGCTCCATAGATGCATGAAGATGAACTGAGTTGCTATGCAACACAAGACCCTGATGCCAGGGCCCTGAGCTAAATATCCAATGATTGATTCTATCAGATCTTGAAGAACCAAGATTGTCCTTTTGTCCTGCAAAAAACAAAGAGGAAACACCAGTAAATAGTTCACACATTATTTAACTCTGATGTAAGGGAACTCTCTGCTATCAAGTGATACTAGTCCCTTGATTTTATTAGGTAGAGATGAATGATTAAATTCATGAGATATTTTCAAGGTACTAGCTAATTTAGCAAGTGAATCAGCCACTGAGTTAGCCTCTCTATAAATATGTGAAAAGGAGATTATAGAGAACTCACTTTGAAGGTCCCATATGGTTCTAATTTGATCAATCAGTTTCCATGGGACCTTGTACTGTCTTTGTATCATTTGTAGCAAAACAAGTGAGTCTATCTCCACCTCCAGGTTATTGATTCCTAGACAGAATGCCATATGGAGTCCCTGAATGAGAGCTAAAACTTCAGCCTCCAAACTGTTTTTTTGCTGGATATAGTTGGATCTTGCTGAAACTACTCTTCCAGTTCTGTCCCTTATGATCATGCCGGCCCCTGCATGGAGAGTATCTCCCAAACTAGAGCCATCTGTATTGAGTTTATATTCCTGAGTTGGCAACTTCCAGCTGACCCGAGAGACAATCAAAGAGTGTACGAGTCTATTCACAGGAGCTAGTGCAATAATATGAGCAGGTAATAAAGTAGCATCAGATAGACTCCAGCTTAGGTTATGAGCATGAAGTATTGCATGTAGTATGTTCAAAACTCTTTTTTTCAGCCTTAAGAATGATGGTAGTATATTATCAAAGAGATATGAGTTCCTTGCACACCACACTACCCAACTAATCACCACTGGTATCAATCTGACACATATTCTCTGCATTTTAGATTTGAAAGGAATATTCCAGTAATGGAAAAACCTATTCCATACACTATCAAAGTTCACAGGTGTAAGTTCAAAACACAAGTCTATGTAATTCCAAAGGTTTTTAACCATGATGCAGTCATTAAAAACATGCTGCAGATCATCTTCTTGTTGGAAACAAAAGCAACATCTGGAAGCCATCTGAATATAGTTTTCTTGGAGCACATCTGACATAGGAATGATTCTATTTAACAATCTCCAACAGAAAACAGATAACTTCCTAGGTATATATTTGGACCATAGGTGTTGGAAAGAGTTCACCTGAAGTCTCTTTGGTCTGACAAGTTCGTATGCTGATGTCAGTGTGAACTTGCCACTGGATTCTGGTTTTCAAATGAGCACATCCTGGTACTCCTCCAAAACAAGCAAATCATTTGAAATCAAAGCATGTATATCAGGAGAAAAACCTTGTGCTAGAGGAGCCAAGAGGTTCTCTTGGTCATAAAAGTAGTCCCTTACGGTCATATCAGGGTTAACAATAAGAATATCATCATTCCAATAATCAATAAGTGGACCTTTATCAGTCCAATTTGCATTCCAAAAGGAAACCCCTCCTGAACCAATTTTAACCATAGATTGCTTAATAGCAATATCATTGACTATTCTATATCGTCTCCATGTTTTAAATTTTCTTTTTGTATCAGGGAGAGACCACATGAAATCAGACCATAAACTACCCCCCTTTTGCAATTTCCACCAAATTTTGATTGAAAAACTCTGAGTAATGCTATAGAGATCTTTTACAGCTAAACCATTTTCTATAAGTGGATAAGCCATATTAGGCCAGGATCTCCATATTTTATTTTGACCATATTCTGAACTACCCCAAAAGAATTTTGCAAAAAACACATGTAATTTACCTATTACTCCATCTGTAGGTTGAATAACTGTTAAGATGTGTAATGGAATAGCAGATAATACATGTTTTATGAGGACTACCCTTCCAGCCTGATTTAACCATCTATTTTGCCATAAAATCAGTTTAGCCGCTATTGAATCAAAGATGGTTTGAAAATAACAGTGCTTGACCCTCCCTAAAAATATGGGAGAGCCCAGATACCTGAAGGGGAAGCTTCCATGTGTCATGGAGGTAACTTGTCTGATCATACTGTGATAAGACTGAGGAGCTGATTCAGATAGATAGTAAGAAGATTTGTCCAAGTTAACTTTCTGACCAGAGACACTCTCATAACATTCCAGAAAACTCATGAAGTTTCTAAGACTCTTGTTAGTGGCTGTCATAAAGACTATTGTATCATCAACAAATCCTAAATGAGTAATATTTCTAGATGCATATGGCACTCTATAGTATTCTATTCTTAACTTATAACCTTGATGTTTTATCTTCATGTTTTAACTTATAACTTCCAGTTTTAACCTTTTATCATAAACATCGTACCTTTTACCCTATAATATTAACCTTTAACTATAAAAAATTACAAAGTTACATTTTAACCTTTTACAATAAACACCATATCACATAACCTTCATGTTTAAGTTTTAAATTGTCATGTTTTAAAATGTTCGTGTTTTAACTTATAATGCTTATATTTGTGTTTTATTTTCATGTTTTAACTTATAACTTCCAGATTTAACCTTTTATCATAAACATCGTATCTTTTACCCTATAATATTAACCTTTTACTAGAAAAATTACATTTTTTTATTTTTTACAATAAACATCATATCTTTTATCATAACCTTCATGTTTAAGTTTTTAAATTGTCATGTTTTAACTTATAATGTTTATGTTTATGTTTTATGTTTTTTTGTTTCAGGAAACCTTTAGGCCCTGTGTGGTTCAGGTTTTAGTTTTGGGTTTTGATTTTGGTTTTGCCCAAAATCCAAGACCTTGTTTGTTTCGTACAAGATTTTGGTTTTTGGCGCAAAACCAAGTTTTGACAAGGTTTTGACTTTTCATTTTAAATTATATTTTTCTAATTTTTTCATTTTTTATAAAATTAGGACAAATATATAGTAAATTAAATATATTTTATAAAATAAGATGAAAAGTAATTTTTTATTAATAAATTATATAATAAAAATAAGTTTTTTATAAATTATTATATTACATAGGTAATAAACATATGATTGATAGTTGATCATTTTATTCTAAAAATATTATGAACATTATAAATCAGCTAAAATTAAATATTTTATAATTAAAATTTACCTTTTCTAACATGAAAAAATAAATTTGTTAAAATTGTGTTTTGACCCAAAATTGACCATTTAAAAGAACATTACAAATAGTTTAGTAATTACACACTTGATTTTGTCTTTTGTAATTAGTCGAGTTAAAATTGTATACCCTGAACGGTTGGGTCAAAATTTATAATCTCATTCTAATTTTAAAATAAAAAATTTAGTCAAGTTAGAATTGTGTTTCTTTTCTTTTTTTCAAAAATTAACATCTCACCCTTCTTAATAAAAAATTTATCACTCATCTAGAGAATAAGTCTTGGGTTGGGTTTATACCTTTTACTCAAAAATTGATGATTTATTTAATATTATATTAAACTTAAAGCTATGCATTATTTGAATTATTTGAGTCAAATTAAAATTGTTGACCCCATCCAAAATTAAAATTAAAATTGAGTCGGTCTCTGAGGAGACCGTCTATATTCAGGTAGAATATAGACCAGGGACTATATAGCAAATATAGGAACTGGGAGCCAAAATTCGCGGGTCGACCCGATCCGGATTTTGACCCGCGATTGAATCCCACACGCCTTATATATTACCTTTCTTCTACGTCATTTTTTCCCAGCTTTGATCAATTTCCTGCACGATTTCCGCGCTGCTCTCTTCTCCTCTCTTCTTCACCATTTTTCTCCGCCGATCCCCACGAATCAACAACTCTGGAAAGCTTCGCCAATCGAATATGTAGTTTCAGAAAGCTTCTCCGATCGAAATAGCAGTTCCAGAAAGCTGCAAAAATGGTCAGTTTCAGTCGATTTATTCCTTTGTCAATCCGATTTGATTCTATACTAATTATTTAGTTTCTGTTACAAAAATCCGATGATTTCATGAACTGTACACTATTATCTGATCAGGAGCTTCTGAATTGTGGACACCAACAACATCCAGGCATTCGTGGAGGTATAAGTTCTTTGTTTACTGTTTTGAATAGAACGTGTAGGTTTTCAAATAGAAACTGTAGGTTTTAATTTATAACATATAACAGGTGCAAAAACTAGTGAACAACAACAATATCCAGATTTCATGAGCTATACACTATTATCTGATCATGATCTTCTGAATAGTGGACATGAACAACAGCTAGGCATTGGTGAAGGTATGAGTTCTGTCTTCAATAAGATGCTTAATGCACTGTTTTTGTTTGTGATGATATTTACAAATATAAAATAACATGTAGGTTTTGAGTTAAAACCTGCATATTTTATCATAGAACATAACACTTACTGGTTTTAATGCAAAACCTATAAGTTTTAAAACTAGACATGTTGTTCCCCCTTATTTTAGCCTAGGCAGTTCTGTGATAAAACCTGTAAGTTTTAAGTTAGAACCTGCATGTTTTATCATAGAACATAACACTTACTGGTTTTAATGTTAAACCTACAAGTTTTAAAACTAGACATGTTGTTCCCCCTTATTTTAGCCTAGGCAGTTCTATGATAAAACCTGCAAGTTTAAGTCAGAACCTGCATGTTTTATCATAAAACATAACACATACTGGTTTTGTCATTGAAGATGCTGGTTTTAAGACATAACATGTATCAAAAGATTCATTTTGTTTTATAGAAGCTGGGGATAATTAGTCACTTTTGAAATCTGGAAAACAAAAAGTGTTAGCCACTGATGAAGGTGATCTGTGTTTTACATTTTAACATGCATGTTTAAATATAGAACATACATGCTATAACATACAACATGCAGTTTGCACCTTTGACAACTTTTTTGTTCACCGTGGCAGGGGACAACCAACTTCCAAATTTAGCTGAAGTTGACGTCACCGAATGTTTCATAGGACTCCAAGCAAGAACATTGGAAGAATTTGAGAAGCTGTACAAAGATCATGCTGTTGAGTTGGGATTTTATTACAGGAAAACCACACAGCGGAGGAATAAGGCTGATGTTATTGTTGAGAAATATTATATATGCTCATGTGTGGGAAACCCTAAGGATTAGGCCACACCACCTACACCTTTGCCAAACTGTGATGGAGCTGAAAGTTCAACCTCAAAGGTTAAAAGGAAGAAGCGATTTCCAAAACAGGATGCAAAGCTTCAATCCGTATAAAATTGGTTGACAACCTTTATACGGTTAAGCACCACAACCATGAGATGACCAGATCTGTTTGGTCTCGTTTCCAGCGAAGTGAGAGGAAAATTCCACCAGAAAGGGCACTGCTAATAGAGGGCATGGAAGCTGTAGGTTTGAAGCCATCAGTTGGGTACAAGTATCTCGCTTATACAGCTGGAGGTGAGGCAGCAGTGGGACATGAACAAAGGGATCATATAAATTTGGTTGGAAGGCTGAGAATGAAACAGATTGAAGGTGGAGATGCACAAACAGTTCTTGGGACACTTAAAAAGAGGGAAAATGAGGATAAGGATTTTTTTACCGAGTTTTAAGGAATGAAAAAGACCAAAGCCTGTCAGCTTTGTTTTGGAGATACTCGATGATGAAAGAAGACTTTATACTGTATGGTGATGTGCTGGTTTTTGACACCACTTTCAGAACAAACAGGTACAACTTGATATGTGCACCGTTTGTAGGCCTCAACGACCATGGGAAGAATGTGATGTTTGCATGTGCGTTCATTTCTGATGAGAAGACAGAAACATTCGAATGGTTACTGGATACATTCAAAAAGAGCATGGAAGGCAAATCACCAGCAAGCATCTTCACTGACCAAGATCAAGCAATGGCCACTGCTATTGAAAAGGTAATGTTTCATTATAAAACCTCAACCTTTTACTATAAAACATGCATCCTTCAGTGCAAAACCTTAACCTTTTATAGTGTTTTATTATTTCTGTACCTTTTGTTATATCCTTAAAGATTTAAAATGTCTTGTTGCTGCTCTAAATATAGCTGGTTCCCCCCTTATTTTAGTCTAGGAAGGCTGTTTGTTAAAACAACATGTTTTAATATAGAAATTTATGTTTTACCTTAGAACATAGAACATACTAATTTTAGGGCAAAACTTGCAGGTTTAAATACTAGGCATGTTGTCCCCCCCTTATTTTAGCCTAGGAAAGTTCTGTGATAAAACATGCAGGTTTTAAGATATAACCTGCATGTTTTATCTTAGAACATATAACATGCATGTTTTAGGATTTTTATTTTAGTCTAGGCAGGTTCTGTGATAAAACATGCAGGTTTTAAGATAGAACTTGCATGTTTTATCTTAGAACATATAACTGCATGTTTTAGGATTTATCTGTTTGGTATTAAAACCTTCATGTTTGGTATTAAAACATTTATGTTTGTTTAATGAACAGGTTTTAAGATAGAACCTGAATGTTTTATCTTAGAACATATAACATGCATGTTTTAGGATTTATCTGTTTGTGATTAAACCTTAGAGTTTTGACCTAAATCCTTGCTGTTTGGTATTAAAACCTTCAGTTTGGTATTAAAACATTTATGTTTGTTTAATGAACATGTTTTCCCTGAGGCAAGGCACAGGCTGTGTCTATGGCACCTCAAGCAAAACGCCATTTCTCATCACGGGGAATTAAAGAAAGACGGGCCATTCAAACAAGCATTCGACCATTGCTTGACAGGTTGTGCAAATGAAGCTGAGTTTGAAGAGAGCTGGCAGAGCATGATCACAAAATTCAACCTGGAAGAACACAGCTGGTTTAAGCGGTTGTTCGACATACGAGAGAAATGGTCTCCAGTTTACAGTAAGGATTTTTTCTCAGCTGGTACGCTAGCAACACAGAGAAGTGAGAGTACCAATCATGCCATCCAAATGAATGCTAGTAAGACAACCTCTCTCACTCAGTTCTTGAAAATTTTTGGGGATACAGTATCAAAATGGAGAACAACTGAGCAGAAGGACGAACACGACTGCATTAGATTCTTCCCAAGGGCATCCCTGGCTGGTCTCCTAAAACATGTAGCTGAGGTGTACACTTTGGTGATATATCAGGACTTCAAAAGGGAATTTGACCATGCAATGGCAACAAAAGTAAGTGAACCATTTCCATATGATGGCTACCAAATATATCAAGTCAGAGATTTGATAGAGCCTAACAGAGCTGAAGCTGTACTAGTTAATAGATTGGAAACAGAATCAGGTGAGGTCACATGCTCTTGTGAAGCTTTTGAGGAGACGAGATTATTGTGCTTTCACATCATTAGAATTTTACACATACATCTCCATCTCTGAAATTCGTCAACAGTACATAGTTAGCAGGTGGACAAAAAATGTAAAGAATCAGGTCTGGGAGAAGTACCTTGTGCCGGAAAAAGATTTGACTGTCAACAGGTTGAAGGATGCTGTTGAATGGCGTCATGCAATGGCAAGGAAGTTCTACAACCTGATCATCAAGAGTCAGGACAACCCAGATGCTAGAAGCAGTTTGGAAAATGCTCTTGATAGAGAGACTATATCGATTGATCAGATTGTGGCTGTTCAGACAGATTGTGGGAACGATGCCAGCACATCCAGTACAGTTGTTGATGGAGAAACAACTTTAAATGATCCAAAGCAAGCAGTGACAAAAGGAAGGCGTAAAAGAATCAAGTCAGCCATGGAAAAGCCCAACAAAAAATCGAAAGTTGAGTTTGGATCAAAGACAACGAAACAGAAAATATTTTGAGTGAAATTAGACAAGTGTATTAGAGTATTGGTATTCATTGTGATTCTTTATAAAACAACTTTGATTTGATAAGTTCAGTTGCATTATATTTGTTTGAGACAACCTGTTGGCTTTGTATCACAACATGCAAGTTTTATCTTAGAACCTGCATGTTTTATGGTTTTATCTTAGAGCATGTGTAACATGAATATTTTGAGCTAGAACATGCAGCTTTTATCAAATATACATTATCTTAAACTATTATTTCTTTGTTATTAAACACTTTGCTTATGTCACATTGTTTATCTTATAATATAAATCTCATAGCAAAAGAACATGTTAGTTTTAACATAATACCTTTGAACCTGTAGCTTTTATCTACTAACATGCATATGTTAACACATAACCTGACAATTAAAGCTGTAACTCAAAACATGAAGGTTATAAAAAGCAAACATGAGCATTTTGATTCACAACCTACAATTATTATTCTAGAACATGAAAACTGTCACAGGAACATGTAACTTTTATCTCTAGACATGCTAGTTTTAACACAATACCTTTGAACATGAGTGCTTTATCTTAAAACATCTAACACGTAGGTTATAACTTAAAACTTGTAGGTTTAAAACTAGGCATATTATCACAACATTTAAACCTAGACAGAACATGCAGGTTTTAAGATATAACCTGCATATTTTAAGATAAAAGATGCAGGGACAGATTAACGTGATGGTTTTAAGATACAACATTCATAGTTTAAGATGAAAGATGCAGGGACTGATTAACATGCAGGTTTTAATACACAACATGCATATGTTAAGGTGAAAGATGCAGGTTATAAAAGCAAACATGAGCATTTTGATTCACAACCTAAAAGTTATTATTCTAATACATGAAAACTGAAACAGGAACATGTTACTTTTATCTCTGAACATGCTAGTTTTAACACAATACTTTTGAACATGTGAGGTCTACCATAGAACCATACTTAATACTAAAAAAAACACCATACTTAATACTAAAAATGGCCTCTAAAAATAACTAAAAACAGCACTAGCAGAAAATCATTCCAAAATACATTACCATTCATCAAGTCATTCAAAAGCATCCTAAAATGTCAAAATAAGAAATAAAGATACAAAAGCATCCTAAAAATGTCAAGGCATTGAAACTGAAAGTCTAACAATTTGGATCATTCAACTAAGATCAATCCCCAAATCAAAACTAGGGAGCATATTTCTAGACTTGTCAGCCATCTTTTCAGCCCCCTTCATGACCTCAGTGTAAAAAAACTTGTAGTTCAGTGAGGAAACTGGGGTCATCCCAAATCCCTTGGCTTCCCAACCTATATTGACTTCCACTAGCATTAGCTGGCCCTCCTGAATCTGCAACAGTAGGGCCTTCAGCAGCAGGGCCTTTGGCAGTAGGGCCTTCAACAGCAGCACTTTCGGCAGCAGGGCTTGTGGCAGCATCATTCTTTTCCAATTGCAATTTTGCAAGTCGCTCCTTAAGCTTGGAAAATGAAACACCCAAATCTCTTCTCAACAGCTCCATAGCTTCTTCAGCAGGCTAAGACAAAAACAAAACAAAAAACCTTTATTACAAGCTGAATGCTTTATCTTAAAAACATAACATGCAGGTTTTATGATACAACCTGAATGCTTTATCTTAAAACATCTACCATGTAGGTTATTACTTAAAACATGCAGGTTATAACTTAAAACTTGTAGGTTTTAAAACTAGGCATATTATCACAACATTTAAATCTAGACAGAACATGCAGGTTTTAAGATATAACCTGCATATTTTAAGATAAAAGATGCAGGGACAGATTAACGTGATGGTTTTAAGATACAACATGCATAGTTTAAGATGAAAGATGCAGGGACATATTAACATGCAAGTTTTAATACACAACATGCATATGTTAAGGTATGCATGTTTAAAAAAAAATGTGCAGTTAAAATAAAAAACAAACTTAGAAAACTTACACTGAGGCCAAGCATTGCAATTTCTTCATCAGTTTCCAACTCAGAGGGAAGTGGAATGTTGTCAAACATAGCTGAGCTAGCATTTCCCACCTTCTGTGCCACAACATTGTCATCCTCAATTTTGGCAGCTCCTGGCACTTTCCCACCACGTGTGACTGGATATAGGCTAAGCTCGACAGGTGCATTATGAAAGCCCTCATTTCTAAGCCACTCAAATTTGTCATTCACCTTTTCTTGATCCCAGAATTGAAGAAATGGGACATCCGTAGGATAAGGTATTCCTAGATAAGGTACACACTGAAGATATTGAATCAGCAATACATAAACACACCCACTCAATGCCGTATACTTAGTCCCATAATACTGCCTAACACCTTTAAATAGCTGCTCTAGTATGAACTTGCACCAGTCCATACGGGGAATCTCGGAGACATCATCAACAGCAATAAGCATGGTCATGTCAACACCGCGAGATTGGTTAGGTGCTAGGAAATTTCCTAACACATACAGAACAAAGCACTTGATGAAGAAATAAACACCATTTTCATGCTTGGTCATCTCCAACTCAAGCAGCTTCCAGTTGATCTCACCATTATCAGAAACATTGAATTTCTTCTTCCATACCCTCCTCAATTCTAGGCTTTTCTGATAATTCTCAGTATTTGCTTCTTCTTTGTTTAAAACCACTTTCGGAACATCCTTACCACCAATTGGCAGCCCCAATACATCATACACGTCATCTACGGTGATCCGATATTGCTGCTTACCAATAGTTTGAACACCAAATTTATGGTCGAACGTAGACACCAAGGATGGTATAATCTCAAGAGGGAACTTTCTGGTGCATAATTTCAACACACTGCCAAAACCAATGCTTTCCACAGCTTTCTTCTGAGCATCAGTCAGTTTTATGAAAAGATCAACCACTAATTTCAGTTTGGAAGATATCTTCATGTGCTTATCCAACCTACAGAGATAGGAGTCAATGTCTATCAAAACTAAAATACAAAACTAGAGGAGACATAAAAATAAAGTTGTAACTCAAAACATGAGCATTTTGATTCATGATGCTACCAAACTCCGCCTGATTCCCGGGTATCAACGATATCCGGGCTTCCTTCCCAACTAGCCCGCAACGATCCTGCAAAACAATCCCAGGGAGGCTTCCCGAGGAAGAAGCTCCGGCGTGATGATGAGAAGGGGATAGCGATGAGGGGAAAACGTACGGAAATGCTCTCAATATAAAGTAGAGAGATATAAGTCACATACCTTGTTCACTGTTTGAGACTAGTATTTATAGCTGAGGTTATCTGCTTTGGATAAGGGTCAGGACTACCTCTCCTTGTCGCTATCCGTCTTCTTATTTTTCTGGATGTGCCTCTCTCCGGGAAAGGCACTGCCCCCTTTATCCCTGGGCCGCGGGCCTTTCTCCCGGCTCGGTATCCAGCCGGGCCTGTATTATCACTAGCCCCCAGGCCAGTCATCCGGGTTTCAGTATTATCAGGGGACTGGTCTCATGCGCTCCTCCTCTTCTATTATTATTATTTTTTGTAAGGCCTACCCGTGCTAAAATTAATTTCTGACGCCGCCTCTCTTTATTCCGCATTGATCAGTGCCTCGTTTGCCGTGTCATAATTGCTTTTCCTTCTTTTGAGGCGGCGTTTCCTATTCATCTACCTATATAAGGGGCAAGCCCCCCTTCATCAAGCTTCTCTCTCAAAATATCTTCCAGACGCTCTGCTTTGTCGATCAAGTAAGCTCTAACTCTTTCTCCATCTCCTTTACTTCTCTTCATGGGTTCCCCAACCCACTTCTCTCTGCCTCTTCTTTGGACACCGAGGGGGTCCAAGATCAGTTTAAGGTTCATTTTAGGGCCGCTGATAACCCAGTTCTCTCTCCGAATTCCTCCCCGGACGCCCACTCTGAGGCTTTCAGCATGTCCCGGGATCGAGACATCCCGGGCGCGTCAGCCTTGGATGGGGCGGGTTCACACCCGAGCGATTATTCTAGCCATCCCCGGGGGGATCCGGATGAGGAGGTCTTTGACGAAGAGATTGGCGACGACGTCCCCCGGGGACCCACTCATGGGGTGCGCCCGTTGGGGCTTAAATTTTTTGGCGTTCCCGGGGATTATCCTTCTTTAGATAGGGATGTCTTAGATCTAGCTAAACGTTCCTTCATTCCTCTTCCCCTGAATGCTTCTTTATTCAAACTTCCCCCGGGGACCTCCGAGCGGGGGGTCACTTGTATTCCCCGGATCCACTTTCAATATGGGCTTAGCCTTCCCTTCCCCCCTCTTTTCCTTGAAATAATAACCTTTTACAAAGTAGCCCCGGCTCAGCTGCATCCCAACGGGGTCGTCTTAATCCTGGCCTTTCTGCTCAATTGCGCCAAGTGCGCCATTCCTCCTTCTGTCATGCTTTTTTGTTCCTTCTATGCTTTACGAAAGGCCCACGCGTCCTTTCCGGGTGTCTTTTCCTTTACCATCTGTTCCGGAGTAAAGGACTTCCTCTCGGGTAAGCCGAAATCCGCCAAGGGATACCCCTCAAAAGGTTTCTTCCAATGCGACTCCCAGGTGTATCCCATGCCTGGCTGTAATGATTCCCTCCTTCCCGAGGATAAGAAACCCCTCTCCAATCTCCCGACAATGATTGTCAGCGACCACAACCTCCTCCGCCTTTCTCCCTTAAACATGGATGACTTTTATATGAATGGGAACGCAGGTTACTTCTGGCCTCGCGAGATCTATCCTGACAGCCTCTTCACGCTCCCGCGCGTCTCTGCAGTGTGGCCAGATGGAGGTGCCTGTTAAGGCTTTATTTCTTGATTATCTTTTTTTTTTTGTTATCCCTTGTCCTAACTCTTTTTTTTTATTTCAGCTCAACCTTCCTTGTACGCGGACGCCATGACATTCGTCGAGACGCCGCCTTCCGGGGTGGATGGTCAAGCAAGGAATGCTCGCCCGGGTCAGCAGACCTCATCTGCACAACAAGTGGCTCCTCAGCCTAGGCCATCTTCCATTGAGAATCCTACCCTTATCCCACAAAGGGCCCGCTCGCAACAGCGACCCCGCGAACAGAATCCTTCCGGGTTATCTCCCGCGGCCCGTACTACTCCCGGCTCATCAGTTACTCCTGGGCGGCGGTCCTTTATCCACCATCCGACTTACAGCGACGAGGCCAGTTCTCGGTTCAAACGGCCACCTACCGGTGAACTATCTGGGTCTCCCTCGCTCTCTCGTCAGAGGACTAATGATTTCCCTCCTCCTCCTCCTCCTGCTAGCGATACTCCCCCGCAAGCTACTGCTTCTGAAGCCATCCCGGAGGAGAAAGAAGAGGTAACTGTTCTTCTGAGGCCTCGTCTTTTTATCGAAGTTCTATGTTTCCCCTGGTTTCCTTAACTCCTTGCCCCTTCTTTGTTATGCAGAGCATTACCTTTGCCGACTCCCTCCTGACGGACTCCCAGTTCGCCGAGGCGCTGAACATGACCTATTCCAAATACAGCGCGGGGCTGTTCGCCAAGATGGAGAAAGAGCTCCGCGAAACCAAGGAGAAGCTGGCCGGGCAAGATGGCCTCGCGGCCCAACTAGAGGAGACCAAAAAGAGGCTAGTCGATAAAGAAAAGAAACTCACCGAAAAAGAGAAGAAGCAGGCTGAGGTGGAGAAGAAGTACTCTTCCTTAAAGAAGGACATGAAGACCGCTCAGCTTGAGGCCTTCGATGCTGTGACTCAGAAGCTTCTCCGCTCAATGGAGTTTGACCAGAAACTTGAGGGGATTGCCGCATCTTTGAACAGCGTCGATTCCCCATCTGCTGAACGGCCAAGCTCCTGTGACCCCGATTAACTCCTCCCGGGGAACATGGATTAGCGGGGCGAAGGTTTGGCATGACAGGCATTCCTGGGCATGTTTTTCCGCATCTTTGAACAGCGTCGGCCAGTAATACCCCAGCCTTAAGAATTTCCTAGCCATTGTGTGGGCTCCCTGGTGACTCCCATTAGATCCCTCGTGCACTTCCCATATAAGGTGTTGACCTTCTGACCTTTCCACGCACTTTAGTAAAGGCTGGAGATATCCTCTCTTGTATAGCTCCCCGCCCTGAACCACATACTTTGGCGCTTACCCTATCCTCCGGGGCGGTTCCTTCTTCTAGGTACGCCCGCAAGGGGGCGATCCAGGATTCTTCCTCGTTTATCAACATGATTTTGTCGTTCTCCTGGTAGCTCCTTTTTCCTAATACCTCCATGTACAACTTTTGGTTAGGCTCATGCTTTAATTCCGAGGAAGCCAACTTGCTCAAAGCATCCGCTTTACTATTCTCCTCCCGGGGAACCTAGACCAGGTTGAATGTTTCGAATCCGGCTACCAGAGGCTTTACTATCTCCAAGTACTTTTGCAGGCTCCTCTCCCGGGCTTCGTATTCTCCCTTTACCTGTTGTACCACGATCTGGGAATCGCTGTGTGCCGTGAGAACCTTGATGTACATCTCCTTTGCCAACTTTAATCCGGCGATCAAAGCCTCGTACTCGGCCTCATTGTTGGTTGTTTTGAAAGTGAACTGAACCGCATAAGGGTACTCCTTCCCTTCCGGGCTAACCAACAAGACTCCCGCTCCACTGCCTCCGGAGTGTGCCGATCCGTCCACATATAACTTCCAAGCCGGGACTATCTCAGCCTCAGTCGTTTCCTACCCCTCGTATATCCTTACTTCTGATTCGACCAGGAAATATGCTAGGGCCTGCTCCTTGATAGCCCTTCTTGGCTCACACCGGATTTCATATTCTTCCAACTCTATAGCCCATTTCATCATTCTCCCTGATACCTCCGGCTTGAACATGACTTGTTTGAGCGGGTAATTGGTGAGGACCACAATGGAATGGCCCTGGAAGTAACGTTTAAGTCTTCTTGAAGCATGCACCAATGCCAGAACCAGTTGCTCCAACTCAGTATATCGGGTCTCTGCCCCCCGAAGGGCCCGGCTAACAAAGTAGATTGGGTGCTGCTTTCCCTCCTCTTCTTTGATTAGCACGACACTCAGTGCTTCCCGGGATGCCGCTATGTACAGAAAAAGCTCCTCCCCTGGGTATGGCTTCTTTAAGGTTAGCAACTGTCGAAGGTGCTCTTTCAAGTTCTGGAACGCCTTTTCACACTCCCCGGACCATTCAAATTTCTTGGCCTTCCTGAGAATGTTGAAGAAGGGCAGTTGTCTTTCTGCTCCCTTTGATAGGAATCGACTGAGAGCCGCGAGGGACCCCGTCCAACGCTGTACTTCTTTCACCGACCTGGGAGAGATCATTTTGGCTATGACCTCTACCTTCTCTGGGTTGACGTCAATGCCCCGGCTTGATACCATGAAACCCAAAAACTTCCCCGCACCCACTCCAATGGTACTCTTGGAGGGGTTTAGCTTTAGATTGCTCTGTTCCAGCTTTTCAAACATCTCCTCCAAGTCAGTCAGGAAGGCCCCGTAAGCCCTGTTTTTGACCACCATATCATCGACATACACCTCCATGTTCCTCCCCACTTGGTCCTTAAAAAGTTTGTCCACCATCCTTTGATAAGTAACCCCCGCGTTTTTCAACCCAAAGGGCATCTTCTTGTAGCAAAAGGTTCCAAAGTCGGTGATGAAGGAGGTTTTAGCCTTGTCCGCCTTGTCCATCTGCACATGGTAATAACCTTTGTGTGCATCGAAGAAAGCCATCACTGAGTACCCCGCGATAGCCTCTGCCAACCGGTCCAAATTTGGGAGAGGATAACTGTCTTTGGGGCAACACTTATTCAAGTCTGTAAAGTCGATGCACATGCGCCAACTTCCATCATGCTTCTTTACTAAGACAGGGTTAGCTATCCATTCCGGGTAAATGATTTCCTCGACTACCCCAGCTCTCTCCAACTTCTGGACTTCGTTTTTTATGAATTCTGCTCTCTCCGGGGCTTCAGGTCTTTTCTTCAGCCTGATAGGCTTGGTTTTCGGGCTTATGTTCAACTTGTGTACCCCCAGCTCTGGTAATACTCCTACTATGTCCTCCGGGCTCCATGAGAACACTCCCTGGTATCTGGCCAAGAGTTCTGATAATACCGGCCCAACATCCTGCTAGGCCGGGAAAAGGGCCCAGGGCCCAGCATGAGAGAAGGTGTCCTTCCCGGGATCAGGCATGTCCGGACAAGAAAGAGGACAGATAGTGCAAGGAGAAGTGGTCCTGACCCTTATCCAAAGCAGGCAAGCTCAGTTATAAATACTAGTCTCAAACAGTGAGCAAGGTATGTGACTTATATGTCTCTACCTTACATTGAGAGCATTTCCGTACGTTTTCCCGCATCGCTACCCCCATCTCATCATCACGCCGGAGCTTCTTCCCTGGGACGCCTCCCAGGGGTTGTTTTGTAGGACCGTTGCGGGCATACCAGCAAGGAAGCCTGGATACCGTCGAGACCCGGGGATCAGACGGATTTTGGGAGCATCAATTGGCACGCCCAGTGGGATCAGTTCCACCTTCGCGCGCTGGAGTCACCAAGGAGAGGGCGCGGGCGCCCGAAGAAGAACGCTGCATCCTCTGGGGGTGGTTTTCCCCTACCCCCTAGAGACGATGTGACCTTGAGGCAGTTGCAGGAGGAGGCTAGACACCAGCGTGAGCTAGGAGTACCACAGGACGGTCACGTGGAAACTGCCTCCGACGAAGCTGACTCGGAAAGAGAGTACCAGGATCAGCAAGAAGGACCTAGGCCCACCGGGGTAGGCAGTCCCCGGGTTCAGGGACCTGAAACCCAGGAGGAGGGACAATACCCGGCCAGCAACCCTCAGACCCGGGAGCCATTTTTCCCGGAAGAGGGGCAAGCCTTAGTTAATGCGGAGGAATCGGCAGCGTCGGAGTTCATGAGAGCCGACAAGGAGTTGTACCGCCAGTGGGTACTCTCTACCCGGGAAAGCCTTAGGCGAAGGGAACCCGGAGGAACCCGACAGGCCTTCCACGGGGACACCAACGAGAGGTTATCAATCTGGACGGAGTGGTGCAGCCGCCAAGGATACAAGGGCGCGTGAATTCCTCAATCGTCCCACCTTCTTTCCCTCCGAATTACGGAGTCGGAGGGGGAGCGGCTACAGTTTAACAATCAAATTTAGTTCCACATGCTCCGCCCTACTACCCGCGTTCTAGCTGGGGGATGAGACAGATTGGGTATGATCCGCCAGTCACGCCTGCAGAGTTATGGGGTTATCATGCCCCTGGAACCCAGGGAAACCCGATTCAGTATTCCATGCCAATGTATGGGTCAATGGGGATGAACTACGGTTACCCGGAGAGACACTATCGAGAGGACGATAGGATGCGGGGTTATCAGGTGGCGCAGCATGACCCCAACTCTTTGGAGGCGCGATTAGACAAGTTGGTGGGAAGAAACGGAGCTAAACTTACCTCCCTATTGATACCTCGAGTGCTTGCATACCCATGGCCGCCGGGCCTCCGGGTCCCGGAGGGAATCCCAACGTATAATGGAGAGACAGACCCGGAAGAGTTTGTCAGGACGTACCAGAACCTAATGGTGTCGAGGGATTTCCCGGAGGAATTGAGATGCAAGTTAGTGGGCTGCTACTTGAGGGGAAACTGTCTCCTATGGTTCGATTCCCTGCCCCGGGAAAGCCTTAGAGATTATTATGATTTCTCTAAGGCTCTGCTGTTTAGGTACGCCGGACTGAAGAAGGAAGGGAAGCAGCTGACTGAGCTTCTCGCCACCCGACAGAAGGCTGTAGAGGGGTCAATGGAATATTACCGAAGGTACATGGATGATAGTATGAAGGTCATTGATAGGCAACAGCAGAAGAAGACGGTGATTAGTGGATTTATAAATGGCTTGAGGATATGGCGATGTTCCAGAAGTTTATGGAAAACATCCCGGAAACCTTTCACAACTTGCAGATGGCGGTGCAGTTGTATTGTGCGGTTAATGATGTCACCCGGAAGAGAAAGGAAGAATCTAGGGGATTCCTCCCAGATAAGATGGAAAGGAGAAGGACGACAGAGCCAAGCAGAAGGGATCCGGGTCCCGCGCCGGTGAGCCGGGCAAGAGCGGACAGTTTCACCCCGCTCAGCAAATCCCGGGCGGAGATACATGCTATTCACAAGGATTTATTCCCGGATCCGTTGCCTATCCATGGGACCCCATCCAGGGAAAATGCGGATAAGTGGTGCGCCTATCACAAGTCTTACGGGCATACGACAGAGGGATGTAGGGGGCTGAGGAATGAGATAGAAAAATTGATAGAGCGAGGGTAGCTGAGAGACTGTGTGGCGGCGGAAGCAAAGAATGAACATCCGGCTCAGGAACAGCCTCAGGCGGAGGAGGTGGAGGCCCAACCCCGAGAGAGGAAATGGGAGAGGCCAATGCAACAGGGCCCCGGGGCGGCCCGCCATAGCTGCCATACCAGTCCAAGCGATGGAACCGGCCCCAGTACCCAACAGGATGATCAACGTGATAAGCGGAGAAATTGGAGAAGCATGCCAGTCAGTTTCCGCTATCCGTGCTCGGACGCGGTATGTCCCCCGGGGGAGACACAGGGGAAAAGATTTCACCCCAATGAAACTATCACTTTCTCGGATGCGGATGCTGCACCTCCACAGATACCCCACTCAGACCCAATGATTGTAACAACGGAGATTGAAGGATTCCTAGTCAAGGGGTGTTCGTGGACGATGGGAGTAGCGTGGAAATCATGTTCGCCTCTTGCTTCGATCAATTGGAGATCGGGAGACAGAACTTGAAACCTCCCTCGTCTCCCTTGTCAGGATTTACAGGCAAACCAGAAATTCCTCTCGGTGTTATCCCCCTCGCGGTGTGTATGGTGGATGAGAAGGATCGGAACAAGCGGGTCTCAGTAACATGTAACTTTGCGGTGATTGATGCACCGTACAATGTAATCATAGGGAGGCCATAGCTCACCCAAGCCAAGGGGTGGCGGTAGTGAATTGCCCATATCTGTTGACAACGAAGTTCCCCACCGCGCAAGGGGTGACAGTCGTGCAGGGAAGCCAAGCAGTCGCAAGAAGCTGCATGATGACGGCAGTGTTGGACGCAAAGAAGGTAGTAGGGGTGATACATGGAGAAACTTCCCGCCAGGAGTTGGAGGAGATGCAAGTGGCGGATAAAGGGATGGTCACGGTGGGAAAGGATCTCCCGGAAGAAGTAAAAGGCGCACTAAAGGAACTCTTGGCCAGATACCAAGGAGTGTTCTCATGGAGCCCAGAGTATATGGTGAGAGTGTTACCAGAGCTGGGGGTACACAAGTTGAACATAAGCCCGGCAACCAAGCCAATCAGACAAAAGAAAAGACCTTTAGCCCCGGAGAGAGCAGAATTCATAAAGAATGAAGTCCAGAAGTTGGAGAGAGCAGGGGTAGTCGAGGAAATCATTTACCCGGAGTGGATAGCTAACCCGGTCTTAGTAAAGAAGCATGATGGGAGCTAGCGCATGTGTATCGACTTTACAGACTTGAATAAGTGCTGCCCCAAAGACAGCTACCCTCTCCCAAATTTGGACCAGTTGGCAGAGGCTATCGCGGGGTACTCGGTATTGGATTTCTTCGATGCGCACAAGGGGTATCACCAGGTGCAGATGGATGAGGCGGACAAGGCAAAAACTCCTTCATCACCGACTTTGGAACTTTTTGCTACAAGAAGATGCCCTTTGGGTTGAAGAACGCAGGAGCTACTTATCAGAGGATGGTGGACAAACTCTTTAAGGACCAAGTGGACAGGAACATAGAGGTGTATGTCGATGACATGGTGGTCAAAAGTAGGGCTTACGGGGCTTTCTTGAGTGACCTGGAGGAGATGTTTGAAAAGCTGGAGACCCGCTCCGCACAGAATAGGCTTCTTGGTGACTTGGAGAAGGAAAACGGATCCCTTACCCATAGGAACAGGGTCCTCCAAGACGCTTTGCTAGTTGTTCGGCTATCTTATCATCTTCTAGGCATGGTGGTTGGCCTTGTTGGGGTGTCTCCCCTTACTGACATTCCAGCCGGGGTTCGTAGGACAATTGAACACATGGAGGCTAATCCGAACAAGTTTGGTGAGGGAGCTCCTAGTCACGGGACCTATCTGGACGCCGTGGAGTGGCATAATAAGATAGCTGTGGGAGAAGTTGAGCCTTATCCCTCCAGCCTTCGCCGAGTCCCTGGACGGGTGGAGGTAGATGTGGCGTATGAAAGGTACGAGAATATGTCCGTGTCTATTGACCCGGAAGAAGTAGCACGCCGGATAAGGCGTGTCCGGGAGATTACCGATTCTGGAGTTACCACCAAGGGGGTGAAGACCGCTGAGGGCACCCGCATCAGTCGGGAAGAGAAAGGTAAAGACGCAGCAGACTTGTTTCCTAAGTACAAGTTTGTTACTTCTGCCAGGGTTAGGAGGATGCGTCTGGCGGAACAACTATGGACCCTTCTGGGAGCGGTTCCGCCAAAGAAAACAACAAAGTTAGAACATGGGATATATGTATAAAAAAAGGGAAAAATAAGAAATAAAGCCTTAACGGGCACCTCCATCTGGCCACACCGCGGATATGCGCGGGAGCGTGAAGAGATCGCTGGGATAGATCCCGCGAGGCCAGAAGTAACCCGCATTCCCATTCTTATAAAAATTATCCATATCTAAAGGGGAAAGGCGGAGGAGGTTTTGGTCGCTGGCAATTATTGCCGGGAGATTGGAGAGGGGTCTCTTGTCCTCAGGAAGGAGGGAGTCGTTCCAGGCAGGCATAGGATATACCCGGGAGTCGCACTGGAAGAAACCTTTTGTAGGATATCCCTTAGCGGATTTGGGCTTGCTCATGAGAAAATCCTTTACCCCGGTACGGATGGTAAAGGAAAACACACCCGGGAAAGAAGCGTGTGCCTTCCGCAGGGCATAGAAGGAGCGGAAAAGTAGGAGAGTAGGAGAAACGGCGCATCTGCCGCAATTAAGAAGAAAGGCCATGATCAGGACCACCCCGTTGGGATGTAGCTGGGCCGGGGCTACTTTATAGAAGGTTACTATCTCAAGGAAAAGAGGAGGGAATGGAAGGTTAAGCCCGTACTGAAAGTGAATCCAGGGAATACACGCGACCCCTTGCTCGGAGACCTCTAGGGGAAGTTTAGACTAAGAAGCATTCAGGGGAAAAGGGATGAATGAGCGTTTCGCCAGATCTAAGACGTCCCTATCTAAAGGAGGAGAATCCCCGGGAACATAAAAAAACTTAAGGCCCAGCGGGCGCACCCCATGAGTGGGCCCCCGGGGAACATCGTCGCCAAGTTCCTCGTCAAACATCTCCTCCTCCAGGTCCCTTTGGGGGTTACTAGAATGACCCAAAGGGTGCGAACCCGCCTCATCCAAGGCCGACGCACCCTGGTTGTTTGGTTCCCGGGGCGTGCTGAAAGCCTCGGAGTGGGTATCCGGGGAAGAGCCCGGAGAGAAAATTAGATTGTCAGCGGCCCGGAAATGGACCTTGAACTGATTTTGAGCCTCCTCGGTATCTAAGGAAGAGGCGGAGAGACGCGAGGAACTCATGACTGGAAGAAAAGGAGGGAGAGAACTGGAAGAAAAGAAGTGAGAGAATTAGAGCTTACTTGATCGAAAGGGCAGGGCGTCTGGAAGATTTAGGGAAGAGAGAGAAGCTCAGTGAAGGGGGGTTTGGACTATATAGGCAAGGGAATAGTAAACATCACCAAAAGGAGATAAAGTGAACATGGTGCGATAAACGAGGCGCAGATAAATGTGGAATACGGAAAGGCGGCGGTAGAAACTTAATTCAGCACAGATGGGTCCTACGAAAAATGATAACGATAAAAAAAGGAAAAAACATATAAATAAGGAAAAGAAGAAAGCCAGTAAGATCAATCTCTCGCGTCACCAAAACCCGGGCGACTGGTCTGGGGGGCTAGTGATAATACCGGCCCAACATCCTGCTGGGCCGGGAAAAGGGCCCAGAGCGAGAGAAGGTGTCCTTCCCGGGATCAGGCATGTCCGGACAAGAAAGAGAACAGATAGAGACAAGGAGAAGTGGTCCTGACCCTTATCCAAAGCAGGCAAGTTCAGTTATAAATACTAGTCTCAAACAGTGAACAAGGTATGTGACTTATATCTCTCTACCTTACATTGAGAGCATTTCCGTACGTTTCCCCGCATCGCTACCCCCATCTCATTATCACGCCGGAGCTTCTTCCCCGGGACGCCTCCCGGGGGTTGTTTTGTAGGACCGTTGCGGGCATACCAGCAAGGAAGCCCGGATACCGTCGAGACCCGGGGATCGAACGGATTTTGGGAGCATCAAGTTCCTTCAGTGCGCCTTTTACTTCCTCCGGGAGATCCTTTCCTATCGTGACCATCCCTTTATCCGCCACTTGCATTTCCTCCAACTCCTGGCGGGGAGCTTCTCCATGTATCGCCCCTACTGCCTTTTTCGCGTCCAATACTGTTGTCATCATGCAACTTCTTGCGACAACTTGGCTTCCCCGCACAACCGCCACTCCTTGCAGGATGGGAAACTTCATTGTCAGCAGATACGGGCAATTTACTGCCCTGGCTTGGGTTATCCATGGTCTCCCTATGATTATGTTGTATGGTGAGGGCGCATCAATCACCGCAAAGTTGCATGTTACTGAGACCCTCTTGCTCTGATCCTTCTCGTCCACCATGCACACTGCAAGGGGGATAACGCCTAGAGGAATTTATGGTTTACCCGTAAACCCTGACAAGGGAGACAAGGGAGGTTTCAGGTTCTGTCTTCCAATCCCCAATTGATCGAAGCAAGAGGCGAACATGATTTCCACGCTACTCCCGTCATCCACGAATACCCTCTTGACCAGGAATCCTTCAATCTCCGCTGTTACAATCATTGGGTCTGCGTGGGATATCTGTGGAGGGGCTGCATCTGCCTCAGAGAAAGTGATATTTTCGTTGGGGCGAAATCTCTTCCCCCGAGTCTCCCCCGGGGGAACATATCGCGTCCGGGCCCGGATAGCAAAAACTGACTGGCATACTTCTCTGATTTCTCCGTTTATCACATTAATCATCCTGTTGGGTACTGGGGCCGGTTCCACCGCTTAGACTAGTATGGCCACTATGGCGGGCCGCCCCGGGGCCCTATTGCCTTGGGTTCTTCCGTTTCCTCTTCCGGGGTTTGACCTCTATCTCCTCCGGGCTTGCTCCCGGGCCTGGTCCGGGGCCGGATAGTCCTTCTTGGCTTCCGCCGCCACACAGTCTCTTAGCTGCCCTCACTCTACCAATTTTTCTATCTCGTTCCTTAGTCCCCTACACCCCTCCGTCGTGTGTCCATACGACTTGTGATAAGTGCACCATTTATCCGCATTTTCTTTGGATGGGGTTCCCTGGATAGGCAACGGATCAGAGAACAAATCCTTATGGATGGCGTGTATCTCCGTCTGGGACTTGCTGAACGGGGTAAAGCTGTCCGCCCTTGCCCGGTTCACCAGCGCGGGACCCGTATCCCTTCTATTTGGCTCTGTCGCCTTTCTCCTTTATATCTTTTCGGGGAGGAACCCCTCAGATTCTTCCTTTCTCTTCCGGGTGGCATCATTAACCGAGCAATACAATTGCACCGCTATCTGCAGATTATGAAAAGTTTCCGGGATGTTTTCCATTAACTTCTGGAATAACGCCATATCTCTCAGGCCATTTATAAACCCACTAATCACCGCATTCTCCTGCTGCTGCCTGTCGATGACCTTCATACTATCATCCATGTACCTCCGGTAATACTCCATTGGCCCCTCCACAACCTTCTTCCGGGTGGCGAGAAGCTCGGTCAACTACTTCCCTTCCTTTTTCAATCCAGCATACCTAAACAGCAAGGCCTTTGAAAAATCGTAATAATCCCTAAGGCTTTCCCGGGGCAAGGAATCGAACCATAAGAGACAGTTTCCTCTCAATTAGCAACCCACTAGCTTGCATCTCAACTCCTCCGGGAAGTCTCTTGACACCATCAGGTTTTGGTACGTCCTAACAAACTCCTTCGGGTCTGTCTCTCCATTGTACGTAGGAATTCCCTCTGGGACCCAGAGACTCGGCGGCCATGGGTATGCCAGCACTCGAGGCACCCACGGGGAGGTGGGTTTGGCTCCGTTTCTTTCCACCAGCTTGTCTAGTCGCGCCTGCAAGGAGTTGGGATCCTGCTGCGCCACCTGATAACCCCGCATCCTATCGTCCTCTCGATAATGTCTCCCCGGGTACTCATGGTTCATCCCCATTGACCCGTACATCGGCATAGAATACTGGATCGGGTTCCCTTGGGTCCCAGGGGCCTGAAAACCCAGGAACTCCATAGGCACGACTGGCGGATCACAGCCGATCTGCCCCACCCCCCAACTAGAGCGCGGGTAGTAGGGTGATGCGTGTGGGGCCAAGTTTGATTGTTGTCCTGTTGCCGCTCCCCCTCCGGCTCCAGGAGGGAAAGAAAGTGGGACGGTTGAGGAATTCACGTGCCCCTGTATCCTGGGTGGCTGCACAACTCTATCCAGATCGATAACCTCTCTTTGGTGTCCCCGCTGAAAACCTGCCTGGTTCCCCCCGGGCTCCCTCCTCCTAAGGTCCCGGGTAGAGAGTACCCACTGGCGGTACAACTCCTTGTTGGCTCTCATGAACTCCAATGATGCTGATTCCTCCGTGTTGACCAAGGCTTGCCCCTCTTCCGGGAAAACCGGTCCCCGGGTCTGAGGGTTACTAGCCAACTGTTGTCCCTCCTCCCGGGCTTCAGGTCCCTGGACTCGTGGATTGCCTTCCCCGGAGTGCCTAGGTCCTTCTGGTTCATCCTAGTAGTCTCTTTCCGATTCAGCTTCGTCGGAGGCAGTTTCCACGTGGCCATCTTGTGGTACTCCCAGCTCACGTTGGCGTCTAGCTTCCTCCTGCAACTGCCTCAAGGTCACATCGTCTCCTGGGGGGTAAGAGAGGACCACCCCCCGAGGATGCCGCGTTCTTCTTTGGGTGCCGCGCGCCCTCTCCTGGGCGACTCCATCGTGCAAAGGTGGAACTAGGTCCCACCGGGCGTGCCAATTGATGCTACCAAACTCCGCCTGATTCCTGGGTATCAACGCTATCCGGGCTTCCTTCCCAACTAGCCCGCAACGATCCTGCAAAACAATCCCCGGGAGGCTTCCCGGGGAAGAAGCTCCGGCGTGATGATGAGATGGGGATAGCGGTGAGGGGAAAACGTACAAAAATGCTCTCAATATAAAGTAGAGAGATATAAGTCACATACCTTGTTCACTGTTTGAGACTAGTATTTATAGCTGAGGTTATCTGCTTTGGATAAGGGTCAGGACCACGTCTCCTTGTCGCTATCTGTCTTCTTATTTGTCTAGATGTGCCTCTCTCCGGGAAAGGCACTGCCCTCTTTATCCCTGGGCCTTTCTCCAGGCCCGGGCCGGGCCTGTATTATCAATTCACAACCTGAAATACAGTTATTTTTTTAAAACATGAAGATTTACATTGAAACACATGTAGCTTTTATCTACTAACATGCATATTTTAACACATAACCTGACAAATAAAGTTATATCACAAAACATGAAGGTTATAAAAGTAAACATCATCATTTTGATTCACAACCTGAAAAAAATACAGTTATTCTAATACATGCAAGTCATCAAAGAAACGTGTAGCTTTTAACTACTAACATGCCAGTTTTAACACATAACCTGACAAAAAAAGTTGTAACTCAAAACATGAAGGTATGACAGCAAACATGAGCTGAAAAACAGTTGTTATTTTAAAACATTAAGATTTACATTGAAAACATGTGGCTTTTATATACTAAGATGCATATTTTAACAGATAACCTGACAAATAAAAATGTAACTGAAAATTTGAAGGTTATAACAGATAACATGAGCATTTTGAAGCACAAGCCTACATGAATACTTTCACAAAACATGTAGCTTTTATACCTCAACATGCAAGTTTTAACACAAAACCTGAACTTTAAAAAACTTCACAACTCAGCAGAAAACACTTACTTAACATCCGCATTCTCAACTTTAACTAGTTGAGAAATCTTCCTCTACTTCTTTTGGTTCTCAGCTTCAACCAATTCACTTGACACACCCCTACAGCCTTCAAAACACCATCAGTAATCACCGCAGCCTTCCCCTTCCTTTTTCTGCTCTGCTTAACAGGCACGGTCCGTATCGGAGAAGGATTTGACACTGACCCTGTTGGCAGTGTCTGTACTGCAACTTGCTGCACTGGCCGATCATCTGGTTGTTGCACTGGTCGATCATCAGCTCCTTGGAATTGCTCAGATGGTTGTTGCACTGGCCGATTATCAGCCCCTTGGAAATGCTCATCTGGTTACTGCACTGGCCGATCATCAACAACAGAAGGTTGCACAACAAACTTCTTTTTGCCTTTACCTCTGTTGTACACAAATCTCAGCTTAGGCACCTTCGGCTGTTTCACCAAGTCTGCAGCAGCATCAGCAACCTCTGGCCGCTTCGCCAAGTCCCCTGCAGCACCACTAATTTTTGGCTCCTTAACCAAGTCCGCAGCATTAGCAACTTGTGGACCCTTCACCAAGTCCCCTGCATCACCACTAATTTTTGGCTCCTTAACCAAGTCCGCAGCAGCATTAGCAACTTGTGACCCCTTCACCAAGTCCCCTGCAGCACCACTAATTTCTGGCCTCTTAACCAAGTCCGCAGCAGCATTAGCAACTTGTGGCCCCTTCGCCAAGTCCCCTGCAGCACCACTAATTTCTGGCCCCTTAACCAAGTCCGCAGCAGCATTAGCAACTTGTGGCCCCTTCACAAAGTTTCCTGCAGCATCAACAACAGCTTCATCATTTCTGCTATTCACACGACTTCTGTTAATCACCAATCTAGTATTCACATCTTCTTCTTCTTCTGAATGGCTATGAGAAGCAATTGGGGCAGCAGCACCTGGTTTCTTCTTCAACACCATATCCTTTTTGTTCCTTGGAGGTTTTTTGGTGCTCCACAACAGCAGCATCAGAAGCTTTCTTATCTTTCTCATCCGAATGAGGACAAGTATTGCATTTTCTTTTAAGATGCAACCTACGCCTACCTATATCGACATAATAAAAAAATTGAACATTATAGCTTAAAACACATAGCTTTTATAACAAACTATGCATGTTAAAAACAAATGTACAGAACAAATGAAAGTAGTACCATCACCTTCTCCCTCAGAAATAGTACCCTCTGTCTTTCGTCCACCTTTTATAGTTGCAGGATTAACCAACTTTTCAATAATATCAGCCGTGGTAATAGGGTTCTGCACAGTAGCATTCTGGCCTACACCTTGATCCTCAGTTTCATCTAATATACCACCCGCCCTGCTTCAATAACTTCTTTACAGATCTCATTAGCGAACTGCTGGCTCAAACTCTCTTCAGTTTGCTCATTCAAAACACCAGCACCTACAATACAAAAAAACAAAAGTCAAAGCATGAAACTCAAGAACAATAAAATCACTAAACCTCATCTTAACCAACAAAATACCGTGTGGTTTTTTATTTCGTGCACGCCCCCCTCTCTTCCCTGTTGGCTTGACCATTTTCTTTGGCACCTATACAACAAAAAAAGGGACAAAACATAGACTAAAATAAAAACCTTACACTTTAAAATGCCAACCTTCCACTATTATAAAAAAATAACTTACAAAAAAGGACAAAACATTCAAAGATACAAAAACACCAATTCAAAACACCGCTAACAAAACAAAGACGACACATTAAATTAACACAAATGACCTTCAACTATAAAAGGTGCACCTTACATCATGGAACATTAGCCTTTGAAACAAAATAGCAACCTTACACTCTAAAACAATAGCCTTACACTCTAAACTGCCCAACCTTCCACACAGGAAACCTTGCCTCCTAAAATAGCAACCTTACACTCTAAAATAACAGCCTTACACTATAAACTGCCCAACCTTCCACACAAGAAACCTTGCCTCCTAAAATAGCAACCTTACACTCTAAAACAACAGCCTAACACTCTAAACAGCCCACATTCCACACAAGAAACTTTGCCTCCTAAAATAGCAACCTTACACTCTAAAACAACAGCCTTACACTCTAAACTGCCAACATTCCACACAGGAAAATGACAAAAACATTCAAACTAAAAAAACAACAAAACAACGCAGGAAACCAAAAACAGAAACGATTTCAACATCAAGCAGCAACATGTTATTGCGTTAAACTACGACCTTCACACCAAAAGCCAAACATTTTGAAACAAAAGGATTTAGCAAAATCAAACAGCGTTCTCAAATATGCGCGCATTTACAGAATCATTCGCAACAACGCAAAAAACCACAAATTTGTAAGCAACTATACAATCAAACACAGAGCAACAAAAACTCACTACCTTCAGAAACAAAACCTGTAGATTAACTCGGTTTCTTCACCTGTAACAGAATATCGCACAACACAATCGAACGAATCAAAAACACGAACCGGAAAATATGAAAACGAACTAATGAATCAGAAATAAAAAAATACCTCGCCGGATTCGTCCACACGCGAGCACGAGCACGTCGCCGAATTCAATGAGTTGCAGAGCACGAAAAGGCGGAACGAAAAGGGGAAAGTGAGGACGGAATCAATATATACTGCGGATTATGACACGCGCGCGTGCCGTAAAATAATGAAAATTGCAAATCAGCCCCCGCGTCTCAGGGTTATCAGAATTTAGACCCCGGTCTATATTCTGGTAGAATATAGACCGTCTATTCCAAGACTTATTCATTAAAATTTTGGTGCAAACAATGTAAAATGAGGTTGGGTCAAAAAAATTCCAAAATTTTTATCTGATCATAAATTCATAACCCAACCTAATATTAAATGCTTTATAAATTATTATCTGGCCCGGTCTAATGTACCAAATTTTTTATTTAATAAAATATTATGAATGACTAAGTAAAATCAAATGGCATGTCAAATTTTCAATCCAAAACTAAAATAATAATAAAAACATATATAATAATAGTTAATTCAAAACCCAAAACTCAAACCTTCCAATCACACAAGGTTTTACCCAAAACTGATTTTGATCAAAACCAATTCTAAAACCAGGTTTTGCTCAAAACCCAAAAACCAAAACCAAAACCCAAAACCAAGCGAACCACACAGGGCCTTTGGTTCCAGTTTAAAATTGACATGTTTTAACTTATAATCTTTATTTTTATGTTCATGTTTAAATTATTCTTGTTTTAGTATATTTTAAAATGTTCATGTGAACTTATAACCTTTATGTTTTATGTTCATGTTTTAACTTATAATCACTATGTTTAAAATGTTCATGTTTCAACTTATAATCTTTATGTTTTAAATCAAAATTGTAATGTTTTGTTTTATATGATTAATTATCTTTTAGCTTTTCTTTTAAAATTTTCATGTTTTAACTTATAAGTTTCATGTTTTTAGATAACTAATATTTCTCCAATTTTTTTAATATATTCCATTTTTTAGCCCTCATGAAGTTTTTCTTCGTGCTAATCCACTCACAACGACATATTTAATGGCACCAAGATGAGTTCAATCAAATTACCAATTGAAATTCCACAAAAAGTAATTCACAAAACTATCAAAACAAGATCAAACTCATGAAAAGGGAAAAACCCCACCTACAGAAAGCCACTTCACTGGAATCCCTTCATTTCATCGATCAAAGCTCTCTAGTTCGTCACCTCCATCCTCTCCTCCAACCAGCCCTCTCATCCCACCTCTCCGACCTAAAGCCCGTGGTTCCGACCCAGGGAAAGAAACAGCCCAACTCGAACACAAAACAGAGATGAATAGAATCAGATAGTTTATGAAGAACCGAGTTCGAGCCTATGAGATCAGTCATGTGGTCGTCGCTATAAAATTAACCCAGCCGGTGATTAGATCTTCTGAAATCACCGATGCAACTGCGATGGATTTTCCTGGAATAATCGATGGCTCAGAGAAATTGTCAAATCGCCAGATTGAGACTTTGCCATAAGTGGGATTTGATGGAGGCCGCGGCGAGAATTGGTGGAGGTGTTGATTAGCAGGAGAAAAGACGAAAAGAGATTAGAAATTGCAGACCTGCAGTGGAATGGTGGAAATTAATCAAATTTGGGGTCGTCGCCGCCAAGTAGGGCTGATCACGGTACGGTTAACCTTCCCGTTTCTAAAAAATCTACTAACCGCTCAACTATTCAACAGTTCGGTTAACCTTTAAAATTGACAAATAAAATCAGATAACCTTTGTGCCGGTTAGGTTAACCGGTTAACCTATGGTTAACCAATAATTTTGATAATTCATTAATTATAAAATATTTTGAAACACAGTTTAACATACTACAAAAGCTATATATATGTGTGTGTGGGGAATACAAAAGATACCTAAGAGGAATACAAAAGTTAGCTATATATGCATATTTCCTTATACACCAATAGGCAAGAGGAATACAAAGGCTAGCTACCTAGAGTGAAATGTGGGAGGGTTAAGTTTTGGTAAGGTTCGGTGCTATTTATATAGGGTTAGTAATAATAATAATAATAATATAAATAAATAAATAATTGCAAAATAATCCCCGGTTAGTCGGTTAACTATTCGTGTTGAATATTGAAAACTTTAACCTTAACCGAAAGACCGGTTAGTCAAAAAGTGATAACCTTAACCTAAACCTACGGTTCGGTTAACCTTAAAATCGGTACGGTTTCGGTCGGTTAACCAGCCGATTTCGGTTATCCGGTTAGTTTTGCTCAGCCCTACCGCCAATTATGTGTGCGTGCGCAGCGCGTGTACTTTGTACATTTTATCAAAATTGCAAAACAGTACCTCTGTGTTTTTGACATCATACACTATTTACATCTTAATCATGGACAGAATATAGACCGTATAATCAAAGATCGATTCTTCTATGTATAGATCACATAATTTTATTGTTTTCTAGAGCTTTAATGTACATTAGTCAGTTCAGTTAATTATATATATATATTTAATTCAGTTCAGTTTATTTTAATTATTTTTATTTTAGATAATATTTATAATTTTTCAGTTCAAATAAAAAAAAAATATAGTTCAATAATTTTTTTATTAAATATTACATTTTTACTTTAGATGACATTGATATATGATAAATTTCAAAATTATTTCACTTCTGTTCAATTAGTGATATTTTAATTTTATGCAATTTTTAATTTATTTAAGTTTAGTTTTAGTTTAGTTGAACTCACTTCATCAAGAAAATAGCTCTAACAAGGAAGTCCCAAACACCAACAACTTTTACCCCCATCAAGCTCTTCAAAAGAAGCGAAAGTGTACCTATTTATTCCAAAGCTAACAGCGGAAATTTGAAGCAGCTTATCAAGCACCAAAGCTACACTATGAAGCCTTCCAGAGTCGTACTGAAGGTCCAATCATGCGTGATTTGCAACCCGCCAAAAGTAGAGGCACTAGGATGTCCAAATTTTAAAATATGCCAAAATTTGCAAGATGGATTGGTGGTGGTGGGTGGTTAGGCGCTGTCTTGGTATTCATAAACAATTTTTGCCTGCCGGCCTGCATATTGTTGCAAGTAAAACGACAAATATGTCTTCAGATCATATAACCCGGCCCCCTCCAGTTCATGCCGTATGAGAGTGAGAGCAATTGCAATGCTCACTGTACGGTCAAAGTCGGCGTGGGCATTCTTGTGGTGTTTCTTGAGTGCGGTGGCACTGGCCGAATCATCGAGCTTAGGAGTGAGATATATTTCACGGGTTTTGGATATTCAGGAAAGGGAGAGAGAGGCTTCCTCGGTTCAAGTGGCTGCTGCTTATGGGGTTCTCAGTCGCCTCCTTCCTTCCCATGCCTCCAGCTTTGAGTTCAAAATCATCACCAAGGTTAATCCTTGGATTATAATGTTGTTTAATCTTTTTGTTTGTTTGTTTGTTTGTTTGTTTCAGTGGATAGTTGTATTTCTCGACGCTGATTAAATGGTGTCTAGAAATGATCTTATGATGCTCTCTGAAATTGGTTTTCTCTTACAGGAGCAGTGTGATGGCGAGCTTTGCTTTAATATAAGCAATCATCCTTTTTCCTCAAGGGATGGATCTCAAGAGATACTGTAAGCCCCTAAGTGTCTTCCGGTTCTTTTGTGTTTCACCGGAAAAAACAAATCCCGTTCAAATCATGTTTTAGTTTGACAAAATTTCTTGATGCATAACTGAAATAATCTCACGTAAGATATTGAAAGATACGTCTTATGTAAAATTTCTAAATACCAAATAATACCTTTATGTTTGTTTGGTATTGTGTCTGATTTTTTGAAAGTCAAAGAAAAATTTAAAGGCAAGAATTTTCAGGAAAGAGAGCACCATCTTTGCTCTTTGTATGTACGTCACAAGCTACCAGGGGAGCAAGGGGGAATGCACTAAAGTAGATGGATAATAACTCATTAAATCTGACAACTTAGACACAGGAATTTATTTTCCTTTTTAATCTTATGTGCAGTATTAGTGGCACTACTGGTGTGGAGCTAGCATCCGGTCTGCATTGGTACTTAAAGCATTCGTGTGGAGCACATATTTCATGGATGAAAACAGGTGGATCACAGCTTGCTTCCATTCCGAATCCTGGATCCCTTCCCCGTGTTCATGATAATGGGATATTGATAAGGAGACCTGATCCCTGGAGCTATTACCAAAATGCTGTTACATCAAGCTGTGAGACTACTCAAATGTTCCCTGTTAATAGACTCTCTTTTTTTTTTTGGCTTCCCTGCATTTTCAATTTCACTTGATGTCTCAGTGATCTGTCACATTTGCATCTCTGCCACAGATACATTCGTTTGGTGGAATTGGGAACGGTGGGAAAAGGAGATTGATTGGATGGCTCTTCAAGGTATCAATCTACCGTTAGCATTCACAGGCCAAGAAGCCATTTGGCAAAAAGTCTTCCAGGTACTATTTTTTGTAACTGTATTTTTAGAGCCTCTACAATTGTTACTCAAATGAATTATGTTCAGTATAATGACTTATACATTTTAGAAAAGGAAATGCATTATTTGCAAAATTGCAGTTCATGATCATTTGACTGAAAAAGAGATAAAGAACTCTATAATCTGAAATTAAAACAACTGGGGAATGTATCGTTAACCTTCATGATTGCGACTGTATTTGATAAATCAGTATTTTAGAGTCGTATCTGATGAAAGCTGAGCCTGTCCAGTTAATGGTCTGAGTTCATGCCTCTTTCATCACGATGCTCAATCAAAAATGTAGTGTTAGTGGAACACATCTGATGACAATTAAAAAAACCGTATAGGTTTTCGTTACTTGGAATATGTAATTCTTCTTCTGCATAAATACAAGGATTAAAGTACAATTAAATTTGTGAAGTTTTATTGACATTTTAAAATCTGCTTATTGGTCTTGTCCTTTTATGCCTTTTAAATTATTTTTTAGTTTCCTATAAACATCTACCTGCTGCAACTCATATTTGTTTACCCAAGCAGAATTTCAATATCAGCTCTTCAGATTTGGATGACTTTTTTGGTGGTCCTGCATTTCTTGCATGGTCACGGATGGCAAATTTGCATGGGTGAGCTCTAATTAAGCCTTCTAGACTACATCGTTACATATAATCATTAGCCTTTTCAAGCTACTTGACTTTAAGATGATGCTATGGACCGAATTGCTGCTATTTTACTAGTGAAGTTCCAAGTTATTTCTTTTGATCCAGTTACATGGAGGCTAGCTACTCAAGGCCTCGAAATTGAATTATATAACTTCCTCACTTTCTACAGAACTTTATGCATTCATATTCTTGTTTATGTTCTCAATTCAATGACTATGTGCTATAGATGTTTAAAAAAGTCAAGAGTCTTTCTTAAGTTCATCTTTATATTAGCTTTGGATTGTACAAACAACAGGGAATAAAGATGAAGACATCTACAGCTTAGAGTTAATGAATGTAACTGAGAGGAATCTTTTTCCTCTCTGGCTTCCCGTCGTTTCTTTTCCTTACAAACATTTGTCTCTTGGATGATGCTTTGCACTGACCATTTTGTGCTTGGAACAATGTCCATCATAAGTCATAACACTATACTACTTTTAATATAATTCCACATATCAGCTTACAAGCTAATTATGGCTGCTGTTGCTCTCAATTACCTGTGATAAGTTTCTCATTTAAATTATGACAGATGGGGAGGCCCTCTGACCCAGAGTTGGTTGGATCAGCAACTTCGACTGCAAAAGAAAATCCTAGCCCGGATGTACCAACTTGGGATGACTCCAGGTAGCAATCAACTATGTATTAAACCATTGCCTAGTCCATAGTTTTCATAAACATCTTACTTGAGAAGTACATCTGTTTCACCTTCATTTTTTCCCAACACCTTTGCTGAGCTTGTGATGAGTAAGTTCTCCTTCGAAGGAGGCAAGGAATGACTGATACTTGCCCTTTTCAAGCATCTAATATTTCCGTTACATTCATCACTCTTTTCGATGTAATGTTATTGAGAATATGAGATGGTATAAGTCAAAGATTAGTACACTCTTAATCAACATAAATCTCTGATCAAATCAATTCGTCCAAATTCTCTGTTTCTTTAATTGGTAACTACACATTCGAATATATCCTAAACACCTAGTAGCATTTAATTGTGGAAGGATTTAAGATTTTATCAGAAAATGTTCCATTCATGTGATCATTTTTCAACACTTCTTCCATTTGTGTTTGTAGTGCTTCCAGCCTTTTCAGGAAATGTTCCAGCAGCTCTGAAACGTATTTTTCCACTGGCTAAGATAACACATCTTGGGAATTGGTAGGACATTATTAAACTGTGATTAATTAATATACTGCTAAGTTTCTGTTTGTTGCATAGAATCAGGGGTAAGAAATTGCATTTAATGTACAGTGTCCAAGTTATGTATGTTGGACTGATCCTAAGTAGAATAATTTTGCAAGAATGTTAAAGGCGGGCTAGGACCACACTTGCCATCATCAACACGACACAAATAACTTTTGCCCTGAACCTAAAACCTTCAATTTTGGAGACATGCAAGCAAGAAGGGGAAATAGAGGGATAGCTTTTATTTTGCTTTACACACCATGTGCCTCTTGGAGGCGGTGTAGATGTAATGTTCTCCACGTGGAAAGAGACAATGAGCTTTCCGTCATCCTTCCTTCTTTTGTCATTTGGAATTTATTCATAGTGTTCTCCCTTCTCTACAACTCTCTAAATAGCTGATATGAACCGATTAAAAAAGTGTCTTATGACTTTGTGATAACACTTAATTATTGTTGAAGTGAGATAACACTTAATTATTGTTGATCTAGTTTCCCAGGTAGTTTAGCATTTTTTTTACTATCACAATCGAATCATTTGATACATTTTATTAGTATTTACTCAAAAACTTTAAAATTCATCCTCAGGTTCACTGTTCATGGTGACCCTAGATGGTGCTGCACTTATCTTCTTGATGCAACTGATCCCTTGTTTATCGAAATTGGGAAAACATTTGTGAAGCAGCAGTTAAAAGGTTTATTCTTACCCTTGTCTTGTAGTGTATACATTTTCTGCTCATCTCATTCACATACTTTCCTTTCGATGGATTTTCTTGATCAGAATATGGAAGAAGTAGTCACATTTACAATTGGTAAGCCATCCTTTGTGCTCTTAAGGTGGCCAAATAAATCATCCTATTGCTTTCTGCTTTTGAACTGTTAATGGGTGAATCAGAGAGGTGCGTAGCATAACCTCTATACACTTAATAAGTCCTTAACATAGTGATCACTGGTAATTTCCTTTCCTTGATCTCCCCATGGGAAGCAAGAATTATGTTAATATCAAGAAATTCTATTGGACCTAGGAAAAAAAGTGAACCCAGGGTAGAGAGAAGCTAGTTTTCATTAGAGAGATGTCATAGATATATAATTATGTTGCAATGACTGAAATGTATTAAATTTCCTTCCTCCAACCCCAACATACCAGCTGGTAATCCACACAGGAATAAATCATGCTTTCTGTTGAGGCAAAAAGTCCCTCATAAACAAATACTTACGTTATTAACCAGAATTTGAGGTTGAAACATACTTAACCTTGTGTTGTTTTTTAAAATTGGCCAGAATTATGCCGAGTTCTTCAAAACATGCACTTGTTCTATTTTTTTAACTGGGACCAAATTCAACTGGTGATTGTCAACAGTTATACTTAGTATAAAAGATTTTTTGTTAGTTTATTGGTGCCCTTTGGAACTTTAATTAGTGCCTTGTTGGAAATTTTTTGAATAGATTGATTAGAGTCACGGAATACTATGTCTACCGATCCCTCTGCCGTCTGAGTTGCGCTTCAAATTTTCGATCACTAAATTGCTCACCAGGTTTGCATTAATGACAAATTATCCTAAACACCATGATTCAATCAAAGTATATGAATAGGTTTATTTCTTAGTTTTAGGCCTATTCATTCTTTCTTTTGGAAGCAATATTGGCTTCATGAGCTCCTTTGTGGCTCCTTTTGTAACAAACCAATCCATTTTCTTTTATTAAAGATTTGGGGAGCCTATGAATATCCCTCCACCAATGGTGGTTCTACTTAAAACAAAAAAGATTTTTTGTTAGTTATATAAGTTCATAAATCATATATCCTACTTACCTCAGGTGTTATCAAATAAGGTAAAGCTGTTAGAAGCACTCTCTTTCTTTTCATGCTTGAATAGCTATGATATTCAATAATCTTTAGGACTATTCATGCAGTTCTGTAAATGATAATTGATGCTGAAATGTTTTTGAGCTTTGCCAAATTTTCTTGTCACAGTGATACTTTTGATGAAAACACACCACCTACTGATGATCCAAGTTTTATATCATCATTAGGTGCTGCAACTTTTAAGGCCATGCAAAATGGCGATAGTGATGCTATTTGGCTGATGCAGGTGAATAAATACATGTTTCTATTTAACTGGCAGATATGTATTGGTAATGGAAGTTTCTTGTTTGAGTCAACAACCTAATGAAAGTTCACAACTCATAGTGTAATGGAATCTGATAATTGTTGGAAAAGGAAAATTAGAAAGAGAATAGTAAGGAGAAAAGAGAAAAGTTATCTTCTGTTTTGTAGCCTTTGTTTCATTTTGTCAGCTTAATCTGGTCTTCAGAAGTCCTCTTCCTTTAGTATAGTTAATTACACACTCTGATGATGCAATTTCTTTCAGGGATGGCTTTTCTCATATGATCCATTTTGGAGGCCTCCACAAATGAAGGTTAAATATCCTAGTTGTCCTTTTTTACGACATTTTATTCTACAATCTTCATCATATTATTATACATTAGACTAAGATAGCTCACGTTGTTGTACTTGAGAGCTTTGGCGCATTCAGGGATTCTCTCCTCCTGTTTTTTCTGCCTGCATTCATGAACCGAAATTATTTATACTGTTTCATACTCTCTGTATGTAATATGCAACTAAATGAAGATTTTGGCTACTTAGCTGGTGGAATGAAGCTGCATTCATTGGCGTCTGGTTCATCCGCTCCACTAGAGGAGTCCCAGTTTGGAATTGATTTTCGTTCCAATTCTGTTGCAAAAGAAAATGTGAACTGAAATCTGGCTTATATTATTCAAATTTATGTCCATGCTTCTATCGGCAGATGAGAGTCATTTATTGGACAAAAAACACCAGAAAATTAGTAAGTATAGATGGCTTTAAAAGTTTTCTTAGAGGAAAATTCTTCTAAGAACCAAATACAAGTTAGCCTTCACATTCCCATCCTAAACATCAACTAATTTCTAGATCACTAACGTCTATGACTGCCAAACTAACATGCCAAATCAACCCTTTTTAGAACCTGTTCTATATCTTCAAAATAAATCACCTGGTTATACTTCCTTTTAACCTTGTCAGTATGCAAGGCATTTCAGTTGTGTTGTACCTTTTGGTGGTGGAAAGGCACAGAAATTCTCCTGATATTTTGCAGATGTACTTGGATATTCCCTATGCAGCATTCTCCTGATTAATCTAAATCAACAGTTTATTGGTTCACTCAGGCACTCTTACATTCTGTCCCTGTTGGAAAGATGGTTGTCCTCGATCTATTTGCTGAAGTGAATCCATTATGGTCTTCTTCAGAGCAGTTCTATGGCATTCCTTACATATGGAGAGTGCATCTTTTCCTGTTTAGTCATATTAAATTATTTTCTTGAATAATTCTCAGTTAATGTTAAAAATATTCCTATTTGTTGGCTGTTAATTGTTATTATGGGATCTTTAATTTTGAGTTAGTGGTATTTGTCTGGCGTGTTTATGTTTTTGAACCAGAAGAGTCTGCCTCTGGGCTTATATTTCACATTGGATAGTACAAAGTCACTAAGTGAAACAAGTTATATAATAACATGAATTTGCATAGATGTTTGTTTTCCCATAAAAAAACATTAATATATGTGTGTATGTTAGTATTATTTGCCCGAAGAATCCTTTTAGGAGGGAGGATATCTTTGACCAATCTACCAAACTCGCATTACATGTTTCTGAATCTCAACTATTTTACATGCTATAGTTTGATGATGTCTTTGACCACAATATTTGCGCTACATATTCTTGTCTTTTCTAAAAACTCATTCTTCGCGCCTCTTTATTAGCAATGAGAAGTGATTAAATCTGTAGGCAGCTAAGTGTTGTACATAAAATGGCTAATTTCATTGTTTGCACTCATTGTGAACATAGGCTGACTGCATGTATTTATCAGTACTTGTCCGCCTTTCATATTCCTTGTTTTTTTTTTCTTCTGAAGTTCTTCATTTGATATTCAGGTGCATGCTGCATAATTTTGCTGGGAATGTTGAGATGTACGGGGTTCTAGATTCTGTTGGTTCTGGGCCTATTGAAGCTCGTACCAGTGAAAAGTCGACCATGGTAACTCTCTTTATGACTTTAATTTCGCTTTGGTTATATTTATTTTCATTGGAGCTTCTTGTTAATTATTTTGTTGATAAGTTTGCAGAGCTGTAAAAATCTTTTATAGATAATGGTTTTCTGTAGTAGTTCAAACCTCTAATTGTGTATGATAAAATATATTTATTCAGTTAAGCCACGTTCCAGACAATGCAAATAAAGCTTGAGGGGGAGGGGAGGGAGGGAGACCAAACCTTATGTCTACTTACACATTTCAAGAAATTTGTTTTAATGGTCTGCATTATGTTCTGTTCAGGTTGGTGTTGGGATGTCAATGGAGGGAATTGAACAGAATCCTATTGTGTATGAGCTTATGTCAGAAATGGCATTTCATCAAGAAAAAGTCAATGTGAAGGTATGTATGTATCTATAATATATAAAATATAGGGATGAAAGTATTCTTATGGTGAGTGTATTGATTGCAGTCCTATTTTTTCATGTCTTAATACATCATATTCATTCCTTATAATTTTTTGTTGATTCATTTAGATCTTAATTACTCACCAGTCACCACCTCTCAAGAAGTCACAATTGGGTTCGGATTATGGAAATACAAAGATGTAGAATATCACTTTTTAAAAAAAATAAAATCAAATCAAATCAAACCACGTAGTATGGGTTTTTATGGCTTCCCCAAGCTCTATATAAGCAAGCAAGAGTATCAGAACGGCCACTGGCCTACAATGGAGTTCGGAGAGGTTTCTAAAGATATAATAGTCTAAACATTCCCCGTATCGAAAGCTAGTAGTGAGAGTATTTGGAAATGTCTAAATATCTTGCAATAAAAAATACCCCGTCTTGTGCCAGTGCAGCAGGTCTGAACCTAATCTAAAACCGAGAAAATGAGATTATAAAATCAGTGGCGCCAACAGGCTTAACACGCTGCCTCCATCCAGTATCCTTCAAATAGGGCCGGATCGGCTTCTTTTTTTTTTCTTTTTTTTTATGCCCGAAGGCGAATCTTGAGGATTATTGACGGCTCCTCAACCCAAGCAAATAAAATAAAATACAAAGGTGGCCCGAAGGCTATTTCCTGGACTTTTGCCCGGAAGCAATGTGTTGCCCGAAGGCAATTTCCTTGGCTTTCGCCCGGGAGCAAGGTGTTGCCTGAAGGCTGTAATTCCTAGGCTTTCGCCCGAAAGTAGTGTGTTGCCCGAAGGCTGTGGTGCCCGAAGGTGCCGGATCGGCATCTGCTTGTTGCTGACTGCAGTCTGCTCGTTGGAGCTCAAGACTACTTTTTGCTAAGCTAAACCTAGTTCTTAACCAAGATCCGTTTCATCAAACCTACGCTACATTGTCCTACATCACATATCAATCTTGGCTATGGACCTTTCGAAGTTTATAGAAAATGTATGTGTACACTCTAACCTTAACACTTCCCATTAACACTCCCCATTAATTTATAGAGGTTTTACTGTAGTGCTCTAGAATAAGTGCGTTGCTAGGGAACAGCATGTACCAATATTTCAATTGAAACGGGAAACTATTCAACTGAATAAGCCAGGCTTAATATAGTTATGTTTCAGAATTGGGTGGCTTTGTATGTCCAAAGGCGGTATGGTAGCTCTGTGGAATCTGTGCAAGAGGCCTGGACCATATTACATCGTACGCTCTATAATTGCACAGACGGGTCCCAAGTGAGTATTTCTAATCATCCTATTCCATGTTACATTTATCCGTTTGACCTATTCAAATTAATCACGTTGTTTCGCAATTTCAGATTCTATCAACTTTTTAGCTTATGAGCTACAACCAATAAAAATGTTTTATGATCCTTTGCTTGGAACAGGATAAAAATAGAGATGTAATAGTGGCTTTCCCAGATGTTGATCCCAATTCAATCCCAACTTCACAAGTTACACTGGGTAGAAATCATGATAATGGCATTCAAATGCCAAGGAGAGCTGCCCTGGAACTAAGTGATTCCTTCTACACACCTCATTTATGGTATTCAACTTTCGAAGTAACTCAAGCCCTGCAACTTTTCCTTGCAAGTGGAGATCAGCTCTCAGAAGTTAGCACCTACAGGTTTTGCATTTCGTCCCCTCAATCACGATTGACAGGTTAAATGTAAATGGACAGATGCCCCTAAATCATAATATCAATTTTTGTTTTATTGCAGATATGACCTAATTGATTTGACAAGACAAGCTCTCGCAAAGTACGCAAACCAACTGTTTCTGAGTATTTTAGAAGCCTATCACTCGGGTTTTCTCCCAGAAGTTTCCTGCTTAAGTCAAAAGTTCCTTGGGCTGATTGATGATATGGACAAACTCTTAGCATGCCACGATGGCTTTCTGCTGGGACCTTGGCTGGAAAGCGCAAAGCAATTGGCTCAGGATGAAGAACAAGAACTGCAGGTACATATCCTCGGACTACTAATTTGATTAGAATTTAGAACTAACAACACCAATACAATTTCAGTTTGAATGGAATGCAAGAACCCAAATTACTATGTGGTTTGATAACACTGACGAGCAGGCAAGTCTGCTTCGTGACTATGGTAATTTCCAGCCTTCAACACTTAGCACTAAACGGGTGAGAATTTACATTGAAAAATGGTAGTAGATTGAAGTCAAATACTTGTCATTTTTATGAAGGAAACAAGTATTGGAGTGGACTTCTGCAAGACTATTATGGTCCTCGGGCAGCGATCTATTTCAAGTTTCTTATTGAGAGTTTAGAAAAAGGTGATGGCTTTCGTCTCCAACATTGGAGGAGGGAGTGGATCAAGCTGACAAATGATTGGCAAACTAGTAGGAAAGTTTTTCCTGTGACTAGCTCGGGGAACGGCCTTAATGTATCCAAATTGCTTTACGACAAGTATTTGAAAAATCTTCCTTTGCACTCCTAGAGTTAATGTTAGCAAACAGCACACAAATGCTTTGAATGCTTATGTAAGAATGCTTTGAATGGCCTTCATATTTCTTTAACTATTATACTTTTACAAAAGCCGCTTTGAAAGACGTTAGTTTAGAATAATGTCACATGGGACCTTTACTAGTCAGTGCATGGCAAGGCACGGTACTCACTCATACTACTACTAGCAACCAAAAAAAGGCAAAAAAATAGGAACAAGAAACATTAAATAATAACAATAAAGGAACTGAAATGGGTAAACAACTCGAAATTATAAGATTGCCGGCTGAAATTCCAACAAACTATATTAAAGATTGCACATTAATTATTCATGACCTTAAAATTGAATTGATAAATAACCTAGAGAATGAACATTTTTTATCTTTGTTAGATTTATAATGTCGTATATTTTCAAAATAACAAAAATTTCACAACTTATCGTTGAATATAATTAATTTAAAGATATTAATGATTAAACGTTTTCCAAATCAACTGATAAAAGTCAAAGTGTGCAAATTGCGTTGAGACGGAAGGAATAGTAAAAAGGTTCCAGACTATTTATATACGTGGTATTAAAAAGAAAAATGACGGTTCCAGAACTTGCAGTTGAATTGGTACCGAATCATGCACATCCAATTATCCAGAAAATAATAAATCAAGGACCAGCTTTGGTTTCAAAAGTGTACTAAGATAAAGATCATGTGTCTTTAGAGCAAATGTTCTCCTGTGTATATATCCACGCTCGCCGGGTTTAAAACTTGATCGTCCTTTTAGCATCATAACATGATTCTTTCTGAATTGAAATTGGTGGTAATCACAACTGAATGAGTTATGAGTGCATCATAAACCATCCTGCAGGTAATTTGCAAAATATATTAGTAAATGAACATCACTAGAATGATCAAATAAGATTTCGGTCAATATTGAAGTCAAACTAGTTCAACTGCTTTTGGCGCCACTTTTCTCAACTGATGCAAGTGGCCCCGCTAAGTACTTTAGGCGTTTGTAATTGTTTCTATCATGCTTAGTCATGCTATAAATACATGTCAGGTAGCATAGATTCAGATAGATCATTGAGTTGTATTCTGTAAAACAGTTTATATCACGTGATCAATGAAAACAGTTTTTCCGCCATTTCTAAGCTTTCACTGAAGCTTTTTCATTTACAGTTTTGTAGCCCCTAGCAAAATTTTGTTATAACTATTTCGGTATTACCTATTCATTTTGTTATACTCCCTCAGTATTAGATGATGTGCACAATTGACTTTTCATGGTCTTCAATACACGCTGTTAATATCTTTAACTACATATATTATCAAGATATAACAATTTGATATTAATAAACTATATGTTATGACAATTCTAACAATATTATATACGATTATATTTTTATTTATCGATGCATTTAAAAATTCAGTCAAAATTTACTATAGTTGACTGAAAAAGAAAAAATAAATAGCGTCAGTGACGTCATTACTTCCTTCGCAGCCGTGCATGACTGAAATCCAGCTTTGGACTTGCCAGTCTCGATTGCCGTTGAAACCATTCCCGCTCGCCGACACCGAGTACCCGCAGCAATAGCAGTAGCTTCAACGGCAAACTAACCTAGTTGTCTGAGGTGGCGGAGGGGTCCTGGGAGCGGCGACGGAGAAATGGAGGCAACGGTGGAGACAGCCGTGGAGGTGATGACGTCATTGACATCAAACTGCATTAATATTTTATTTTATTTTTTCAAAAAATTCTAAAATTACTATAATAACCCTAACAGAAATGAACAGTTTTATAACAGAAATTGGCTAGGGGCATAAATAATCTTTTTGACATTAATTTAGGGGCCATCAAATGCCATTTATTCCTTTTTGAATATCTTACTTTAACATTATAGAGCTACAATTTTACTGGCTATGCCGCATTCATAGCACAGAGACAATGCCTCTGAACATCACTTGATCATGATTACACTCACATTCGATCTTTACCCTCGTTAAACAATTTCACTGAGGACTGAAAGACAACCAAAGCGACTAGAAATTGCCACTACGGCCAATGGATGTCTGGTTGAATAAGCCAATCAGGTTAGTCTAGTTGGCTGCTAAAAGGTAACTCCTGGGTAGAAGGGTTCAAACATCCCAAGTGCCGGTTTCCCTTTCCACTATTTGATCTTTCCCATAAATAAATAACATGGCAAGAAAACATTTGGACTTTTGCAAACTACATAATGAAAAGTAAGGCTCTCACTTTGTACTAATTCGTCAAGTCTCTAGATGAATCAGTCACAGTAGTCTATTCCTGGATATTCTAGGCATATCCTTAGGGCATTTGCTCCCTCGCCCCCGAACTAAAGATCATTAGGCTGTTGGATAGTGATTATGAAAGAAAAGAAGTGAGTGGTGGGGAAATAAGAGAGATAATGAAAAGAGAATAACTGTAAACCAGAGGAGGAAAGTTATAGAACTGAACATTCCTAAAAGGGAGTGTAAAACATAACTCAGGACAGATTCCTAGAAAGAAATTAAATTTTCTAAAAGGAGTGACAGTCCAAAAAGGAAAGTTGGAACTTGAAATCTTAATTATTGGGTAATGCATCTCACCTCCTTACAAATTAATAGGAATCTTCAATCCGTCATGTGCAAGCTGGACAGGTATACCTTCTCTGAGAGAGTGAAGAATATTAGCTGAGTATCCTTGTTTCTTTGAAGTTATAAAGAACGGCATACGAACAGCAACATGTTAATACCGTTTAGACCATTCTTTAAGAAATTCGTTGTCCCAGTGATGATCAAACTCATGGGTCATCCCAATAAACAGTGCTCTTTTAGGGCACAGCCTTTTCACAGCAGCAAGACTCTGAAAGAGATCATTACAGTGGTAACAGAAATAACGAAACTGAGGGTTATAAATAAAAAAACTGAGTACTGACAGAAGAAAAACAAACCTGAGGAAAGCAGAAGTGTGTATTATGAGACCCTTCCTGCAAAGGAGAAATAACTCTTAAGGATAACAGTGTATGAGGGTCAAAAACCTAGTTGGGTTATTTGGTACAGTGAATAAAGTAGAGGAAACAATAAGATGCAGTCAGCATAAAATGATCAACAATCATAAATTATTACTCAATAAAGCACCAGCACCTGGAGGAGCATCATTAAAAACTAGGATGAAAGAGCCAAATCCAATTGGGGATGAAAATGCCTATAAACCGCTAACCATAAAAGGAGGGACCACATACGAGGATTTAAAATCAATTTATCAACCCAGATGTCTTTCTGTATATGCAACACTTCAGGACAGATATTTGTATTTCTATGTTGCAAACTTGCCAATAAAAAGACGAATACAGAAACAAGGGAATAAAGAAGAAGATACTGGAAATTGTACCACATGAGGGTAGTCAAATAAAGTATTACACTACAAATAAGGACATTGGACATCATAAAACAAAGTCATTGAGTAGGAGACAGATAAAATAGCAATGACAGATGACTACATTATAGGAGCCCGAGAAAGAGACCAACCTTATAAAGAGTGTCCAATATGAGAAGGTCCAGCTGCTGGCCGTTTTCTTTAGATATATCTACAAAGGAAAGTAACAGTCTCTAGTTTTGGCACAGGAAAATCATACCAATGGTACAGTATATCAAATTTACTTCCTTTAAACAGACTTTGCTTTATCCTTTATTTCTATGCTTTTCTTTATCTTTATCTTTATCTCTAGAACAATTTATTCTCATATATCTACTCAATTTTCTCTTATATCTTATTTGCAGTTTCTACAAGCCTACCTGTACAGGTGCCTATGAAAAGCAATCTATGAGAATTGAAACACCATTACTACTCAGCTGATAGTAATTTAATTCTTTGAGGACAACACAGGGCTGATACTAGGGAAGAATTCACATAGCATCACTTTAGGTCAGACACAGCTGGAACAGAATACAACTTTACAGGTGCAAAATAAAAACTGCACAGCAGGAAGTATATTTTTTATCACCTGCAAATTTGAATATTTGATATCCTGTACAGTCTTCTTAAAGTTATCTTCAAGGGATATACCACCCTTTTGAGTTGTCCATAAATTTATTGATTCTCAAACTACAAGAGCATGCATAGCATCAATACTCACAAGATTCTGTGGTTGGCAATATACGAGAAACATCAGATAAATAAGCAACTTTGCAGTTTCCTCCAAATAAAAAGCCTAAGCACAGATAGTCTTCACCATGCATCACCTGAATTAAAATCAAATAGCATAGAGAACAATTACACTCACTATTATTAATAAATACATAGTACTTAGCAAATGGACAGAAATGAGAGAAAACTAACTGGCAAGGGAATAATTTCGAGCCCTGATGCAACAAATGATTTCTCACAATCCGTCTCAACAATCTTCCAGTCCAGCTGTGCTACCCGTCTGACTTCCTGACCAGCTTTTAGTTTCTTTTGTACCAGGTAGGGAAATTTCATCGAAATGCTGTACGTATAAATCAGTTAAGATTCCATAGTGTCAGAACTAAAACTAACTAAGCAACACCTCGATCTCAAATAATAACCATTGACACAAATACTCATTTAGAATTTTTCTAGTTATTCAATATCCTTTTTTATTAGTAGATCTCCTCAGATGATTAAATGTGTGGAGAAAAATTAGATGATTATTAAATTCTAAACCATAATAGCAAATAATCCTGGTCGGATATTCATAATTTGACCCTAGTTTGGTAATTCTTTACCATAATAGGAAATTATCTTGGTCGGGTCTCTTTTTTGTATCCATTTATTCTTCTCTTTTTTGTATCCATTTAGGTCCTCTTTTACAATGAGCTTGTTTAACAGAATAGTTCAAATTTGAGATTCTAATATTCTAAATTTTCCTAAAAATCTACAAAAAAAAAAAGTGGAGCCAAATGTCTATAATTCCATCTCATTTTTTAACTATGTCAAGTATTTCTTTAATCCTTTACCGACAATAAGTACAACGATCCCTTCCACATAACACCATGCAATTTTTTATTTTTATTTTTGTCACACCTAAAACATAAGCTGTTTCCTCATTAGTGTTATTTATCATTTTAAGATAATAAAATCTGAGTATATATCTTACTAGATAAGAGCCATGATCAAGAAGTATCTTTTACAACTTAACTTCTACCTTGTATTCCAAATATCAGCTGCAAGGTAAATTAAAAATAGGAATAAAACCTGGTTATCGATAATTATGTAAGCTAAGTAAATCAAAATCATCACTTTTGTGACGTTGCCAGATTCCAATAATATATTAATTTGGTGAAACAACCTTTAAGAACTTTTTTCTTCAGCCATGAAATAATATGAAACGTCATAACCTTTCAAGCTACTGGCCCTAATAAAAAGGATATGAAATTATCAGCGTTTCATGGTTCAGGGTATTTATCAAAGGAATCCAATCATAACAGACAATCACCTATAGCTATTGGCATAAACTTTGGAGCAAATTTTATTGATTATTAGGATCAAGGAGGCAGGGTAAACTGCAATATTCATATTAGGTGTTAAATTTCATCCGAAAAACTCCCAGGAATAAAACTTCTCAGGAAATAAATTAGACAACATACTAGTAATGTGGAAATACAGTTGAAGAGGTATTTCTATTGGTAGATGTGCAGATGGGAAAAACTGATTTAGTACCTTTCCATTGAATGTTGAGTTAGGTAAATGGGAGTAGGATCAATGTCATTTGTTGCACTAAATGGTTGCACAACACGAATATCGTCCAGACCAAGAATTGCATCAGCATGCTCATGGGATAAAATTATCTAGAAAATAACCATGAACAGACATAGACAATTACCAAAAAAAATTATTTCAAATAAGCAGCATTTAATAAAACAGAAATTGCAAAGATATAGGAGAATTATTATATATTATGTATAAAAATATCATATACTGTAGCTAAAATGCTGCTCCAAAGGCTTGTGTAGTAATGTCCAACGTATATAGTTTCAGCAGCAAATTTAAACCATAGAGCTTCATTTTAAAGAGATACATGAACATCCCAAAAAGGAGCAAAGAAGGGTAAATACTACATATCATATTTAATATGAAAACAAATATAACTAATGCAGAGATTTTGTCAGCCAAATGAATTTACTTTGTTCCATCATAGGTCAAACCGTGAATGAAATGCATTCCAATGTATTATTTATAACGAGTTGTTATACTGAGTGTAGCAGCAGAAAAGAACTGCATACTTTTATTCAAATTTTACACAGTTAAGAGCAAAGCACCACCATAATTTGATTATTCATGCATTCAAAAACAGAAACATCACAGAAGGAACAGCTGATACTCTGCTCACCAAAACTCTCTATTACAGACCTAGCCCCTAGGTATGAAAATTTGGGCTTCAAGTTACGTACCCTATACAGCAAATTTCCTAAAATATGATGACAATCTAACTTAAGAAGCATGAATCAGAAATGTGAAAATACCCAGACTTCTAGTTTTTGTGACGATCTTCGATAAAAGTGGACAGGTTTAGGTTAAATTGATAGCAGAAAGTCTAATGATTTTGTAATAAGGATGAAGTGATGGACACAATTAGTCAAAGACATCATCACTTATAAATGTATTATATTGAAAATCTCATACAACTCCACCAACACACATCAAAATCCCTAAATCTCTCCATCTTCTGGGGTTTCTTGTTTTTTCAGGTAAAAAAGTTATCATTACTCTAAAGATCAAAGCTAACGATCCCAATGAACCAAGATCAACACAATGCTAAAAGTATGTACGAATCAGAGGATTGTAACATCAAAGGATCTTTGGAACACTTGATAAGGTCGACTTCATCAAGCATCACAAGGATATAATTGAGCTAATACGGTATGGTATGGTTGTATACAAGTAACTCACAGAATCCACCTGGGGAATGTTGTACAAGGTGAACCACCGTAAGACCTGTTCCCGAAACGTCTTCCCAACATCAATCAATATGTATTTGTGATGATCATCGGGTTGCCAATAATCAATAAGGAGAGAAGTGTTGCACCTGAAACTCTAATGTCTACGTTAACATTTGAAATTATACGCGCATCACATTAAAAACCCAATAATAACCTTTTTAACCTGTAATTAGGGTTCTTTTCCGGTGGTATGGAGAGTGATTCTTGACAGACGATGCAAGGGGGATCGCGAGGTCTTAGCAGGCAAAGGGCGTTGGGGAGCGCGCTTGAACAGCCAGTGCCAAGGAATATCAATGCCGACCGTGGTTGCTCCTCATCTGGGGTTGCCATTTCTGATCTGTATTATTCCTTCCTTGCACGGTTGTTTTGAATACTGGACCAACGGAGACAAACTTTTGGGTAGTCGGTTCTTCAACAGTCGCACTAGTGGGGAGGGGTGAAATTAGAATTTGACAAACTCTTGAGAAAAAAAATGATAGAAATGGTACCACTATTTGAGTACTATATTAGACCATCCACAATAATAAGAAAATAAGAAACACTTCTTATACGACACATCATCAATTTTGACAAAATCTAAGTAAAATTATCTAACAACAATAGTAAGAAAAATAAGAAGCACTTCTTAATTGCTACTTCATCATTTTAAATGTTTTTTATTTCAAATTAGTAAGAGAATGAGTTTCATTTATTGGTTAGCTAGGCACAATAAAAGAGATAACAACTACTTAGAGCATCTCCAATGGTTATAATTATGTAGTTGCTTGCAATTTTTAATAAGTTATAGCAGTACTGCCAACCATTGTTGGTTGGCCACGGTGTACTGCTACTCGAGCAATACTGCCTTGCGGAGCAGCACTGCCGCACCTCGATAATATAAATAATTGTCGACTATCCCATAATTAGAACTAATTTAAAATGTTAATAATATTTTCATGCTACAAAAACTTATTTACCATGGTAAATTGAGTCATAATATTTTTGAGTAAATCGTACGTGTTCTTACATATTTGATGTTTGTAATGATAAATTTAAACGAAATTTTTATCCTTCGTAAAAAGTTTCACACGTATTGAACAGCGTATCCAACATAACAAATACATGTTTTTAAAATTGTAATTTTTTGAAATATAATATAGTATTTGTTTATACAAAAAATGATAACAACAAAAATACTTTTTATATAAAGTAAGTATTATTTATATACAAATACAAATACAAATAATCTTAATTTATATTAACCTATAATTAATTATTAGTATGAATAATAATTTTTACTTCTCGAGCATTAATAATAATTTATTTTATAAAAATTTGGTATGATTTGTACAAGAGTCCGTCTCCTGAGTGACCGTCACTATATAGTGACCAGTACTAAATTGTAATAATACCACAATACAAAAACACGGAAGGACTATTTTGCAATTTATACAAAATAAAATTTACACGCGCCACATGCGCAGGCCATTATATAAACTACTCCATAAAATCTCCTCCATTTTCTCCTTCTTGACCCATTTTCGGTTTGACCATGCGGGACCCGTTCCCACATTTTCTCCAAGGCCCAAACAAATTGTAGTCCCAGAGAGACAATACCCAAACCCAGGTGCATTGCACATTTGCACCTGCACCACGTACAAACCTGATTAAATCCCATCCGTCCAATTTTGTTAATTATCTAAAATTTAAAAGTTTACTAGTTAAAACATGGAGTTTATAACTTAAAAAATGAGAATTTTAAAATGAAACCTGAAAAGTAGTTAATCATAAAAACATTTGAATGAGTATTAATTAATCACAAAGGAAGGATCACTAATGATTTATTTCAGCCTCTGAGGGAACAGATTTCAAATAAAATACATAACTGGAAAAATGCTTGGCTTTCTATGGGAGGGAAGATTACTTTGATCCAATCATGTGTCTATTCTATTCCTCAACATGTATGGAGTGTTCTCAAACCTACTCAATTTGTCATCAGGAAAATTGAAAGATGTATGGCTATTTTCTTTTGGGGGTCCAATGATTTTAAACCTAAAAAATCTTGGAAAAAATGGATCTCCCTCTGTAAGCCTACAAGCCAAAATGGACTTGGTTTTAAATCTCTTTCACAAATCATTCTTACCTGCTCCTTTAAGCTTTGGTGGAAGTTTCAAACTGGGGAGGCTCCTTGGACTCAGTTTTTATGGTCTCTCCCAATTTCACATAGAACCTCCCAAAACTGGAAAAGGATAGTGGCTGTGAATGTTACTGCTGAACACAATACCAGAGTGATTCATGGCAAAGGTGATTGCAACTTTTGGTCTTCAAACTGGACTGGTTATGGACCATTGATAGATAAAGTTGTTCCAGGCAACACAAATATCCCACAGGATGCAACTGTCAAAGACTTCCAGGTGCTCAAGAACCTTTATTTGCCATCTATCTCACCTTTGCTACAGCCTGAAATTTGTTTTCTACTGCAGGATTTACAAGTACACAATCACAGACAAGACAGGCTTATATGGAAACCAGATATAAGGGGCAATTTCACTTTCAAATCTGCTTACAAAATATCAAGCCCAAATCAAGGTGATATCTTCTCCCTCTCTAAAATCTGGAACCCAAGAATTCAGAAAAAAGTTTCAGTTTTCATATGGAAATTAATAAATGCTCTCCTCCCCTTTGATGATTTCATTACTCGGTTTGGATTCCATTTGCCATCAAAATGTTGTTTTTGCAATAATCTGGACAGTTTAGAGCATTTTTTTAATGACTGCATTTTTGCTAAACTTGTATGGAAAGCCTTCAATAGTGCTCTAGGCTTGCCAGATAGATCATTCCACTCACTATGGGAGAGATTATCTGTCTACTGGTCATATGAAGGTTTCACTGCTTTACACTCCAATCTGATTTTAATGTATTCATGCTATTTATGCTGGTTTATATGGAAAGCTAGGAATCAATATCTTTATGATAACATTTCTTTATCTCCTGCTATCCTCTTTAAAAATGTTAAGAAACTCATTTTTAACATCTTTTTAGCTAAACCAGTTAGAATCCATAAGGTGTTTGATAAAGAGCTTGTAATGTTGGGAATTCTTCCTTCAACCTCTTTAGGTTCTATTCCTAGACCCATTGCATCTCCCATTACATGGTCACTCCCTGATCAAGGTTTAAAAATAAATGTAGATGCAGCTTGGAATAAGTCAACTTTGCATGCTGGCATAGGTAGCATTACTAGGAATAACATGGCAGAATGTATCTTTGCTAACACTTTTTATGTGAGTGCCTTGTCTGCTTTACATGCTGAACTCTCTGCTATTCACAAAGGATTTTCTATTGCTGAATCATTTTATCCTATTGTGGTAACAGTGGAGTCAGACTGCCTCAATGCCATCAATATGATTAAGAAGCCTAGTCTTGCTCCCTGGGCTCTCTATGATTATGTTGAACATTTACACACACTCTGCTCCTCTTTTACTTTAGTGCATGTTTTAAGAGAAGGAAATCAACCTGCTGATATACTATCTAAGTTGGCTCTCATAGAGTTATCTGATAAAGTTTTCCAGCCACACAACATACATGCCAAAGTCAAGGGGCTTATACATTTGGATAAAATCCAAATGGCCACTCTTAGAGTTAATCTGAATGGATGCTGCTGATTTATTCCTCCTCTTTTTGCAGATAAAAATGGACTCAGGATGCAGGCTGATAGCAAAACACAGAGGGACAAGCATTGTGCCTCCACTTCTTGACATACAGTTTTATCTCTTAACATTTTTAGCTTGTTCGTGGCTTAGGTCCCTTGCTCGGCTGATTTGTGTCTCTACGGATTCGCTAATAAGCTTGGCTTTGTGTGGTCTATTTCATATGCTGGAAATGTTCAGAGAATAACACACTAGTCTTTAGACTAATTTTAGATTTTTCTATCTTTTGGATGCAATCTTCTTGCATCAGGGGGACTCCCCCTTCTTGGGAATGTATAAATACTTAATTATATATTTCTTTGGGCTTGGGATCCCATAAATAAGACTCCTACCACCATTGGTGGTTTCACCTTAAGAAAAAGAATGAGTATTAATTATCTAAAAACATAAATTTGTAATTTAAAACATGGAACTTATAAGTTAAAACATGAGTATTTTAAAGTAAAACCTGAAAGGTTTAATCATACGAAAATTTGAAAGAATATTAATTATCTTAAAAATTAAAATTGTAACTTAAAACATGGAATTTATAATTTAAAACATGAGAATTTTAATATAAAAAAATGTAGTTAATTATACACAACCCTAGTATTAATTATCTAAAATTTAAAAGTTTAAACTTAAAACATGGAGTTTATTAGTTAAAATATGGAGTTTATAACTAAAAAAATGAGAATTTTTTAAAATGAAACCTGAAAAGTAGTTAATCGTAAAAACATTTGAATGAGTATTATTTATCTAAAAACATAAATTTGTAATTTAAAACATGGAACTTATAAGTTAAAACATGAGGATTTTAAAGTAAAACCTGAAAGGTTTAATCATACGAAAATTTGAAAGAATATTAATTATCTTAAAAATTAAAATTGTAACTTAAAACATGGAATTTATAATTTGAAACATGAGAATTTTAATATAAAGGCCCTGTTTACTAGAGTTTATTTCTTGATGTACTGAACTGAACTGAACTGAACTGAACTGAATTGAACTGAACTGAACTGAACTGAAGTGAAAATTGATGTATTGAAAAATGGAAGCAGCATGACTGAATTAACCTGAATTTTATCAAATTGCATTTTCACTGAACTGAACTGAACTGAATTGAACTGAACTGAATTGAACCGAACTGAACTGAACTGAACTGATCTACAGATAAGCTCTGGTAAACAGGGCCAAAATATGAAAGGTATCTAATGATATAAAAAATTGGAGGAGTTTTGATTATCTAAAACCTAAAGTTATAGTTTAAAACATTGAGTTTATTACTTAAAACATGAGAGTTTTACAACATAACCTGAAAGGTAGTTAATTATAATATAAAAAATTAAAAACTATTAAATTTAAAACATGAAGTTTAAAAGGTAAAACGTGGAGGTTATAATTTAAAAGTAATATAATTTGAAATGGAAGTTATGATTTGAAAGTGTTCATAAAACATGGACGTTTTAACGTGAAACATGAACACTTTAACTTGAAACATGAACATTTTAACTTGAAACATAAAACATAAATATTTTAACTTAAAACATAAAACATCAACACTTTAACGTGAAACATGAACACTTTAACTTGACACATGAACATTTTACCTTGAAACATAAAACATAAATATTTTAACTTAAAACATAAAACACATGGACGTTTTAACGTGAAACATGAACACTTTAACTTGAAACATAAAGCATGAACATTTTAAATTGAAACATATGAGTTAGTCCATTAATGGAAGAGATTCGTGCAGGCAAAGGGGAAAAATAATTGCCAGGAAATAAATTAGACGGTAGGAATGATTTGAAGGTGTCATATTAACGAGAGAAATGATTTGATTATTAAGAAGGAAGGTTGTTCAATGACTAGGATTTGATTCGCCAAAATGAAGATGAGCCAGTACCAAGTCAGGCACAGAACAAGCGGTGCGGTGCGGGGCCCACCATTTCCTGCTGCATAAATTAGACGGTAGGAATACATGCACGCGCGCGTGTAGTTACAAATTTTCAAAAATTGCAACATAAACCCTCCGCGTTTTTTACTTCATAATTTAGTCCTAGTCACTATATAGTGACGGTCACTCCCAAGACTTATTCTTTGTACAAATAATTATGCTACTTTATTTAATAAATATTACTTATTGTAGATGTATTATATTTATTTCAAATTTAATTTAAATTTACAAATAATCAAAATAATTTATTAGAATATTTTTCAAAAATAAGGAAACATGTGGGACCTAGAAGTTATAAATGAATGTAGCTAACCATTGTTGAAAGGTATAGCTTGCCACATCATTAGCTTGAAATATTATGTGGCAAGTCTAGCAGTAGCTTACCATTGGAGATGCTCTTAGAGCATCTCTAATTGCAAGCTAGATGATTGTGTAGCTTGTATTGTCATTTCATATTTCAAGCTAATGACATGGCAAGCTACACACATTTACAATGGTGAACTACATTCATAATAAATTCATAGGTCCCACATATTTCTTTATTTTGACAATATTTTTATATATTTCCATACTAACACTTTTAAATTAAATTTGAAGTAAAATAAAATAAAATATATCTATAATAAGTAAGATTTATCAAAGAAAATATCAAAATTGTTTTCAGTTTAGGAATTAAAATAATTAAAAATATCAAAATTATAATATTCAAGTTGTGTAAAGATTCAAATTTGAATAAAATCATACTTTTCTTATGAACATTATTTTATTATTATCAGAAATCATTATGTAATTTTATTATATCCTATTTATGTCATTTTAAATAAAATTTTTAAATAATTATACAATTCAAGTTATACATAGGTTGAGTTCGGATGGAATTATATTCAAAAATAAGTTATTCTATATTATAATATTATTTATATGAATAAATATTATATAACAATTAGAAACATAATTTGATAAGCACCCAATCATGGATGTTACGATGTAATGCAAATAGTACATGCTCTTTTACGGCAGTCAGAAACTAGAGTGATACAATACAAGTACGTGTTCTTCTACCTCCATAGAAAAAAATCATGAACATGGTTAAACAATGTATAGAGAATATGAATATATAGATTAAAAAGATCATGAACAACGTACGTAAACATATATATATATATAGTTGGGTAAACAAGTCGTGGTGTAGATAAAAAAATAACTCACGAATATATGCAGTTAAAAAAATCACGAGCTACGTACGATAGGTTTGGCATCGATAAAGTCAAAATATTAAATGCAGCCGTGTAGCTTGGTAGAGTAGTACTGCTTGACGCAACTGCTAACTTGGCATTGCAACAATGGTGTAGCAGTATGCTGCAATGTTTGGAATATTTACAAACAACTCCAAAACAAAACCATTGGAGATGCTAAATTGTAGTAGACTTTAGGAGCACTTCTTATGTGCCACATCAAAAAAATTTAAGAAATCTATGTAAAAAAGCAATGCTCAACAATGGAAGAAAAAATAAGAACCATTTCTTGATTATTAATATTAATTTTTATTTAAATTTAGAAGACAGTAACGATGAGATGCCATATCTTTATTGGTTAGACTAGCACAAATAAAGAGGTAACAACTCCTTAATTAAGAGCATTTCCAATGGCAAGCTATAGCTTGCCTTGCCACATCACTATTCAAGCCAATGATGTGGCAAACTACACACTCCAACAATGGTGAGCTACATCCATAATTAATTTATAGGTCCCACGTGTTTGTATTTTTGACCAATATTTTAATATAAATTATGATTATCTTTAATTTTAATTAAATTAAATTTTAAGTATATATATTTAATAAGTAAGATTTATCAAATAAATATCAAAATAATTTTCAATTTACGATAACAAAAAAGTAGTCAGTAAATATTATAAACTCAAGTTATGTAAAGATCAAATTTGAATAGAAGTATAATTTTCTAATGAACATTATTTATTATTATTTTTAAAAAAATCATTTTATTATTTCATTTTATCCAATTTTATGTTATAATAATTATTATGTTCTTCTATATTATAAATATAAATAATTATACTATTCAAATTATATGGGTGGAGTTCAAACAAAATTATAATTTTCAAGGAAATCTATTTATTTCGTATTATATATAATAAATGTATTATTTTACTTTAAACTAAAATAATTGTGCTATTATATATTACTAGCGGGCACCCACCGCGCGTGCGTGGTGTATCTTTACTAAACTGTATACTGTAAAAGTTAATTCGGTAATTAATGTGAATTGAAAACAATTAGTGAATTGAAGTGATTGGGTACTATATATTCTTCGGCGGCAGCCTAAAGCAATTAAGAACTATTCTTTTTGTAACAAGACCAGGCATCATACTTTTAAGCTGCCGAAAAAACTGACGATATGGATTGTTTTTGAGGATATCCATCAATAATTTCATTGTGTCCTCATTAAACCAGTCCCATGTCTTCATCCTTTCTTTTAGTTCTAGGTCATCGGTATCATAGAAATAGAGTTGAACTCCTTGCTTCTTATATTTGCTTCCTTTCTCCCTTTTCAAGGGATTCAAAAAGTGGTGTACTTGGCCTTGTATTTTGAAAGTATAAACTCCGTCAGAATTTGGAGTCAACTTAGGGTCATAACTTCCACCAAAACTTGTAAAGGCAAGATTATTGTTGTATGTCCTAATATTATACCGAAAATGCGTACACTGTGGAGTTGTTCCAACTAACAGTTTGTGCAGCTCATGAGGCAGTTTAATAGGTTCCAAATATATTTCCCCTCTAGAGCAGCAAAAGAAATCTGACTCCCATTTAAATCGTTTAGCATTACAATGTCTACAATCAGCAAGTCTTGGTAGAAGTCGGGCAGAATTTGGAACATTTTGCAACAATCCTACATTTCTCCTTTTCCGTTTCCCTGCTTGGTACAAAAGTTTAATAAAAATGTAAAACACATGCAAATATTAAACTCTTCCAGCACCCCACCAAAACAAAATTTTAATGCTTATCTCTAAAAAAAATACTAAGCATTAGCACAAATATACTCAAGAAGAAAGATAGATTCCAGGTGAATTAAACTTAACACTTAAAATAACCCAAGTTATGACCCGCGCACGTTTAGTGTTTGTAAAGATTTATATGAACTAATATCAAGAGCATGCATTTTCTTACTAAAAGAGATACTACTTAATTGTGTAATCAAATTTTATGCCTAAAAAACACATTAATCTGTTCAATTTTTTCCTTAAATGATGTCCATCTCAACTGTATTTAGGCACAAACCAGATCAACATACTAAGAAACTCAAGAAATGTAATGACGATATGAGCTGTAAGAAACAAAGATCTAAATAAATAGTTTACGACAGCAAATAAAACAACCTATAATAAATAGACCATGCCCCAATATATCCCTTCATGCCCCTATATTATCTATGTACTCTTCTCCTCATTACCTTTTCTATCTGTTTGTGTAGAATGATGAAGAACTTAACATATCATTTTCATCAATGGCAATTTCTGACTACATTAAACTATGAACTTTATGCTCATTAGGTGGAGAGAGATGGGTGAATGATGGTGAAATATTTATTTATGCTAATCAATTAGTCGTGGTGTAAGTGTTGGAATAGTGTCCTTCGATCAATGTGCATTGTCTTAAATAGTTTGAGAATTAATTACGGAGATAATTAATTCAGTTATTTAAGTGATCGAAATGTTTAGTTGGAAACTGCTTTCGATCGGCTAGCATCAATGGTATTGAGCTCGCAGCTTATTATAACTGAACTTATAGGGTTCACACACTAAGCATGAAATTGGACAAAGTAATTATCTAATTAGACTTGGATTCTAATAGTAATTATATGAGAATTAAGACTTATTGGGCTAGGCCCACATTGATTAAGACTTGGATTGGGTTTATGAGGATTCTGTTTATTCTGTATAAATAGACTTTTACATGAATAAACAGAGAGACGCACAATCATACACATAGCTCATGTGTTGATCGCCTCAGAACAAATAAACCTACCTTTCTCATACAAACCTCATCGTCAAGAGAAGAACAAAGACTAGGTCTTTGGTTGCTGATCGAGTTCTAAGCTGACAGCGGTGAGGCGGTCTGATCGTGCTGTATGGATACGTATAGAGGAATCACACTTGGGATTCTCGTCTCCGTAGTCGATTGGATCTTTTGACTAAATCCGATGGTAAAGCACGCTTCAAGAGTTAAGCCTAAACCCTACTTTAGATTCATACTAAGTACATGCATGAGATCCGGGATTAGATAATTAATGTTCCGCTAAGTTAGACTTAATCAATTCCCAACAGTGGTATCAGTAGCCTCTTGTATGTTGTAGTTATGATCTAGGATTTATGTAGATGGGATTTGCATAAATTGATGTTTTAGGTTTAATGTTCATATTTTATTCAAATTAATCATTGGATGATTGTATTTGATTTAATCACTCAAAGTTGTAATTTTTGGAAAATTACTACTTATTGCCAGATTTACTGTTCATCGGTGAATTTATTGTTCTCATCGATTACTTTTCATTGTGCGGCGGTAAGGTAGCGGCATTGGATGCCGCCGTTAGGGTTCCGCTAGAAAGGTGAATAGTGACAGTAATTCGGGTTTCTGGCCCTTTTGGTTAATGGCTGGGCCATTTTGAATTGGGCTGGACCTAAAGGCCCAGGAGAGAGATCCAGCCTTGTGGTTGGCTGGCTTGATTGGTTGGACCGGTTGTTTGGTCAGACCGGGTCTGCTCTGGTTTGACCGATCTGGTACATGCCCAAAATTTTATTTTTTTATGAAAAATAAAATCTTAATTTGAGTGGTAGTAATTTTGATTTTGGAAGTGCAAAATTATTTTATGAATATGTGCATTTCTTAAATTAAGGCATTGGATGCGCTTAATTTTTGAAATTTAATTAAATTAGTAATAAATAATTAAATTTAATAATTTTAGAAATTAGTTATTTAATTATCTTGGTATATTTAGTACTTTATTAATTTAGAATTATTAAAGTATGACTGAAATAATAATTGATGTTAATAATTTTAGAAATTATTTGGATTAATTATTTGGTATGGAGAATTACATATACCTATGTGATAATAAAGTACTCTGATAATTTAGAATTATTAAGGTAATAATGAGGTTAATAATTTGGGAAATAATTGAATCTTTTGGCATGATAGATTGTTTGTCTCAGTTATTATGCATGTTAGACCATTCACTTTAAAAGAGAATAGGCAGAATATAGGAATTGGATTCAGTCTGGTATCACTTTATGTGCATTTATTCAGTGTAGTATCACTTTATGCCTATATTCAGTGTAGAATATAGGAATTGCTTTATACGATAAATGCATATGAATGGTTTATGTGTGTGGAATGATTATGGAATAGTTCACTAATAATCAAACCACATAATGAACCTAAGTCCCAAAGTAATAATGAGCTAAAATTTGTCTTTCCAAACAGATAACACTCATTTAGCCTTTGATCACTGATGATAGGTTTCGCTAAAGCGATAGTATCGTCTATAATATTGGGAGTAAAATGCGGGTAGACCTAGTGAAAGGGGTTTGCACGTTAGTCTTGGTTTGCTCATCAATATCAGTGAGGGGTACTCAGATGTTGAGACAAAATCAGATCGATATTGCATTGGGTGTATCCCATCAACCAAGAGTAGTATTGGATACTATTAGCAATGAGATTGCTTACATAAAATCAAAGGATTTAAGACAAGTTAAAGCATGCTTAATTCCTTGTGATTTTGAGGGTCTTGGACTCATTTTATTCATGGGACAATTGGATTTGAATAAAATGTGTAGATAACTTGTTTGATTGCATGTATTTTTCTTGCTTGTTATTTACTTATTTAAATAGTTTTTTATTGCATTTTATTTATGTTGTAGTAATCATGTATGACAACAAACAACAACTCTTTTTATCCGTGTTCAAACCTTTAGAAGGTTGAATTGAACGACAGTTTCTTGGCAAATGAACTTGGGGATAGTTCTATTGCAAGAAAAGAAGTATTTCGTTGATATTCAAATCATTGATGTCAAATGTCTTGTGTTGTATAGTATGTGTCCAAAATTACTAAGCAAGTTTTGAACATAGATGCTAATTATAACATCAACATGGAGATCTGAAATGGAATTTAGGAGCAGTCCATGGTTGAGAGGTTTGAGGCCTTAAGATTATTCTTAATTGTAAAGTTAAGAAAGGAAAACAAATCTCATGTTTTGAAAAATGATTGGATTATTTGATAACATGAAGATACTAAGTTTACCTATGGCTGATAATTAGCCAGTGACATTATTCATTTCATTGATGGTTTAGAACCATTTTAGTTGAAATGAGAAGACTTTGACTAAGTTGCATGGGATGCTTAAAACGCTAAGTCAAGTGTCTAAATTGAGACCAAGAACGAGGTTCTATTGGTACAATAATTAAAATGATTTGAATATAATATGGAAGAATAAAGAAGTAGGATAAGGGCAAGCATAGTGTTGATGCGTGGTGGGCGTCGAATACCACCAAAATATTCCTACAAGCTAAGAATATTAGATAATAAAGCAGCAAGTAGGGTCGAACCCACAGAGAACAGATTAATAATTTTATATTCCTAAAGATCAATTTTGGTGTCTAGTCACCCCACTTTTTACGTGAAGATTGAGATTAACTACTGATTATTATTTAATTAACTACGAAAGTAAACAAAGAGATTAACTAAATGCGAGAAGATTCGAAAAGATCAAGTTATGAAGGAATCCGACTCAAATAAATCCACACTAGTCATATGTTCTGATCATTGATGCAAAGATTTAATTAACAACTATGAACCAACCAGTTATAGGGTACCGTGAATGCAGCGGACATACCCCAATTCCTACTTAATTTATCGATAGCTAGCAAGAGATGCTTAAACTAATTATTTCTCTTATCAAATCAAACCTAGTTGGAAACGCCAGTTCTAAGTTGTTTGATAACATTAAGATCTGATTAAGGAACCCAATTTAGACAAATTAACCAAGAACGCAAGTATTAACATGTCTACCAGTTTATTCTCACTATCTAAACGATAGCTTTACCACTAATTAGCCCTTTCCAACAATTACGGATTGGTGGTTCTAATTGGCTGTAACCCTATTTAATCTAAGTTGCGCAGGCTTAAATTAATCAGATATAACAGGATGCACTTAGAATAAACCAAAATTAACAGTAATTAATTTTCATGCACAATTAGATCTCATAGAATTTCATGACTAGTGCTTCATCATTCTTGCCAAATTATAGAATTAGTTACTCATATTACGATGAACACAAACAAAACAATTAAAAGAAAACATAATGAAAAGAAGAGAGATGAAAAGAATAAACCCGAAATCTTGATGAATAAAACTCCAAGTCTCCTTCGTGTCTCTACGATTCTGTAAAATAAAACTGACAAAGACTAAATAAGTCCGCCCCCTGCGTTCATATTTATCCTTTGTCCCCAATTTCCCAAAATAACAGAATCCTCGTAGGAATTATTTTCTGCCTAAATAAATAAATAAAGGAAAATAATAATCTTCCTTATGCGTCCAAAAACACACGCACACAATTCTAATCCTTTCAGAATTGCATTCTCTTCCTGGAGTCTTCAAAATAACCAAAGAATTAAGCTTTTCTGGGTTGAAATAAATTATAGCCCAATAACATTAAAAACTATTATTATTCTTTGGCCCTTCAATTTCTTCCTTCTTGCTCCTTGCCTCTTCAATGCCGGAATAATAGAATAATAATGATCTATTATCTCCGTTGGAGAGCAGACTACCTCATTAAAAACCCGTAGGAAAAAAGAGTATAGTGTCTAGCTCCTCTCCATGAGCTCAAACCCCTCCATTTACGCTTCATTTGCTCCAAAATCCAACAAATCATCTCTCGATCTCCTTCATCCATAATCCAATGAATATCTGCACAAAACACACATAAACGTGCACATCAAGTGGGAAATAATAATATAAAATCACATAAAATAGATGCATAAATACATCTCATCAAATATCCCCACACTTAGACCATGATTGCCCTCAAGCATGTAACCATTTATATATCCAAAATCATGGGCAAAACAAAACATCATCACAAAACCAAACCAAGCAACATCCACTATGGAACCAACCGTCTTACCACAAACCATCCCCCTTTGCTTATAAAATCACTTCATCCTTATATCCTGGTCAAAAATGTGCAATAAAATCCAGCCTCACCAGGATCACTCAACGTCACTCAAAGTATAAAGGACAGTCACTCATATATCACAGTCAGTATATTTACAACAGGGCTGCATGTCACTATCTCCACCACATTAAAAATGACCACTTGAGCACAAATCAAATAGGTCTTTACAAGGTTGTAACGGGGCTAGGGGGTAAAAGGTAGGATAAAAGGAACGCGGCTAAAAATCCAGAATATGCGAGCAGTTCAATTTCATGATCATCATACTCCAATATCTCATAGATGCAACAATAGAAAGCATCATATCATAACCAAACATAATGGTGCACTAAAACATTCAATGAACTAACATTGCACCAAATATTTTTCTTCAACTATCAACTGATTTTCTGCAAACTGCCAGATTTTTTTTCATTTTTTTTCATTTTTTTCTTTCTTTTAGAACTTTTTTTTTCTTCCTTTCTGGACAACATCATTTTTTTCTTTTCACAAAAAACTAACAATGGGATCAACAATTACAATATTAAAACCATCCCATACATTCATATATTCAGCACATCACGAAATAAACAACTTGCACATTCTGGATGGGTAAGAAAGGCCAAAGGCTCTGAGCTTTTATATATCAGGTTAAATCACAAAGAAAAAGAGTCTTGGCTTCAGCGGGGCTCACTAGGGGATCAATGTAAGGTAGGAAAAATATGTAGAAGCTGTGGGGCGAAATCCTAGTGCCTAAAATCATTTTCATACTCAAGTATCATTTAGCAGCCTCGAATCATGACAAACAACCCAAGAAAGAATACCAACGAGTGATCACTCAGAAAAAACAAAGAGCTTTATATATCATTTTTTTTCGGTGGCTATATTTTTTAATGCCTTTTTTATTTGCTCTTTAAGGCTCAAATCCTCACAATATAACTAGGTTTAAGAAAAAATGATTTAATGCACGTTCGTCATCCCAGGATATATACAAGAACTACATGACTTCTTTCACAAAGGGGAATAACATCCATCTTACCACAGACCATGTTCCATAGCAAAATCAGCTCAATACAGTTCATAGATAAATGCTTCATATTCACCAAAACATATCAAAATTTTGTTTTCCCTTTAATAATATTTCGAAATAAATTTCAAAAATCTCAGAATTCAGAACATCAGAGAAAAACACAATAAACAATCATTATAATCCTCCCCACACTTAACATTTTGCTGTTCCTCAAGCAAATAATTAGATAGCATAAACATACAGACCACACAAAATGAAGCAAAACCCACACTGAACAAATAAAATAATCAACCAAACCACTTTGCATATAAAGCACTTAAGTCAATAAAGCACTTAAGTTTAACGAAACAAGAATCATAAACAATAGTGATAGAAAAGTGAACTTAGCTTGTTTCGGACAAAGGCCGTGGCTGTGCTTTACTGCAGAAAAATAATCCGGCGAACAGAGCTGTGTTACCTCGCCATAAATTAACACCATTAAAACAGGCAGCAATGTGTGGTGGTGGTGATGTTAATTTCCGGCGGTGTTATACGGCGGAACCTGAAAACTGAATTGGGGCTTTAACGAACTGATTCGATCCGGTTCGATCCAAGCCTGCGGCTGATGAATTTGATCGCCGCCAATCGGAAACGGTGCTTGCCTCGCCGTAGGCATACGTGCATGGTGGAGGAACTGGCGGTTAATTTGGGGCGGCCGGTTCTGGATTCCGGCGATGGTGGAGAGCTGCAACACCATATGTGTCCGGGCGGCCGGAAAATATGTGGTTTCGGCGTTGATAGGTGTCGATGGTGCAGTGGGTTCCGGAGATGTTGACAGTCCGGTGGTGAGACGGGCTGGTGCCCGGCGAAAGATGTCGGGAACGGCTGAACAGTCCTGCGCACATGACAGGTAACACTTGTCCTCTTTGTGAATTAGTCCCTGAACTTTGATATGCTCCCTGGATTGCCCCCTGTCTCTTTTGGAATTCAGCCCCTCACAACCCCTGCATCTTTGTTAAACAATCTGCCAACATAAAACAAAACAAATAAAATGCATCAAACGGAAAAATAAACAATGAAAATAAGGAAATTATGTTTTTTTTTTTTTCTGGTTTTTCTGATTTTTTTTTTTTTTTAGTTTTCATTTTCAAAGAAAAATAACAAACAGAATTTAAAAGAAAGCAATAAACTTTGGGTTGCCTCCCAAATAGCGCCTTTATTTAAAGTCTTTGGCTAGACTTAACGCCGCGATCAGTTGAGATGTTGAGGAGATAGTCTCCCCCTGTCCTTGTACCACATAGACTGATCAAGCTCTTTCCAGTGAAATTTTTCCAGCCCGTGATAGTGAAATTTCTGTCCTTCCCCACACTTAGCTTTTGGAATATTCATTTGTTGAATAGGCCAAGGTGTCCTGTGATCCATCGCCACTAGAAAATTTTCATCATCCTCCAAGTACCTAAGCTCCATATTATGTGGATGCACTTTTGACTCTAAGTTTGGGGCCTTAGGTGAAAACAGTCTGGAAAATACGTCATACTCCGGCAGGCTGGTCCCTTTTTGCTCATCTGGATTCTCCATGATATGTATTCCAGGTTTGTCATAGGTCATTCCATTAGCATCCAAATCCTTTAAACTTGTTGGCAATGGGTTATCCATTACGTTCTGCAAAGAATTTGTCTCAATACTTTCTTGGACAATGGGGTCAATTACATCAATAGAATAAGCATTCTCAACATCAAAAGGATTTTTCATGGCATTCTCAATGTTGAAAGTAAAATTTTCTCCATAATATTCCAAACAGATTGTTCCATTATACACATCAATTAATGTCCTAGCAGTCCTTAAAAAGGGACGACCTAAAAGCACACCTGAAGAATCACTTGACTGATCACTACTCATTTTAATCACATAAAAATCCGCAGGATAGACAAAAGTATGTACTTTAACCAGAACATTCTCAAGAACGCCTTCAGGGTAAATTATTGATTTATCAGCTAGTTGTATAACAACTCTAGTTTCTACCAACTCAACCCCGGTTAAAGTATTATAGACAGATAGTGGCATAACATTTATAGAAGCACCCAAATCACACATAGCATGCTCAATATTTTTCTCACCAATACAGCAAGGTAAAGTAAACATACCTGGATCTTTGCATTTAGGCGGTAGATTTTTCTGTATAGCCATAGACACATTCTCGCCCATTAAAACCTTCCCCGAGTTTTTAGGTTTTCCAGCAATAAAATCCTTCACGAACTTTGAGAGTGGAGGAATTTTAATGGCCTGTAGAAAAGGTATATTGATTTCCAGCTTCCTAAAAATTGACATAAAATCCATAGGATCTTGTTCTGGCTTTTTCGGCTTTGCTAATCATCGAGGGAATGGTGCTGGAACTTTAATGTTTGGGTCATACAAACTCAAGGGTTTATGCGGCTCACTTGGCTGGGCAGAAACTTCATCTTTTTCAACCTCATTTTTTCTACAGGAATGTCTTTCTTGGGCAGTTTGGAATGATTTTCAGCTTCTTCTTCTACATCCTTTGTAGCTTCAGTTTCCAAAGGTTCCCCTATTTTCTTTCCACTCCTCAAAGAAATTTGGTTCACATTTTCCCGCGGATTGTGTTGAGCTTGAGCTGGCAGCTTGCCTTGATTACCCTTAAGCTCGTTCACAGTATTTGCTAGTTGAGAAATTTGATGTGCATGCAGGTCCAATTGCACCTTTGTTTGATGTGAATGAGCTTCCAACTGCACCGTATTCTGGTTTGTCATAATTTTCAATTCATCCATTTTAGAAGAAGTCATAATTTTCAATTCATCCATTTTAAAAGTACTTTCTTCGCCATAATAATTTAGAGTTATTGTTCCTTTCCCAACATTAATCACTGCATTAGTAGTTCTTAAGAAAGAACGACCTAGTAATACCTCTCATGTACCCCTAGCTGTGATCAATGCATTGAAATACCTATTGATGCTGAACAGTTGTCTGCCATTGATAATTCTAACCCTCCTGTCCAAGAAAGTCTTGAGACATATTAACCACATAAAAATCAGCTGGATAAACAAAATCTTTAACTTTCACAAGCACATTCTCCAAAATTCCCTCAGGTTTCAGACAAGATTTATCGGCCAATTGTAATTTTACATTTGTGTTTACCATGCTCACTCCTCTTAAAGTTTTATAAATAGACAATGGCATCACATTCACAGAAGCTCCTAAATCACACATGGCAATTTTAATCTTTTTACCTCCTATAGAACAAGGTAAAGAAAACATACCTGGATCTTTACTCTTTGGAGGCAACTTCTTCTTTATCACAGCTGAAACGGACTCTCCCATAATCACCTTCCCCGAATCCTTACGCTTTCCAGCAATGAAATCTTTCAATGAACTTGGCCAAAGGAGGTAGCTTGATTGCTTGCAGAAACGAAAGATTGATTTCCAGCTTCTCGAAAACTGACATGAAATCCATAGGTTCATCCACTGTCTTTACTTTTGCTAGAAGTCTTCGAGGGAATGGTGGAGGAACTTTAACGTTAGGATCATACAGACTCATTGGTTTATGTGGCTGGTCTGGTTCAGCTGGAAATATGACTTGTTCGGGTAGCTTAGTTAAATTTTCTGCAGGCTCAATTTCAGACTCTTCTGCAAGCTCGGGTTGAAGAAAAATTGCGCTCACATTTTCTCGCGGATTGAGCTGAACCTGAGATGGTAATTTCCCTTGATCACCCTTGAGCTCGTTCACCGTATTTGCTAGTTGAGAAATCTGATGTGCCTGGAGATCCAATTGCACCTTATTCTGGTGTGTCATAATTGTCAATTCATCCATTTTAGCTTTCTGGTCCTGAGTAAAAGTAGTAATAGTTCCTATCAAATCTCCCATCTTGTCCTCAAACGATTTGCCTTATTGAGGTGGTGGCTGAGCTTGATAAAATCCTCCATGATTTGGTTTGTCTGCTGCTGCATTTGATTATTATTGCCACCCCACCTCAAATTAGGGTGATCTCTCCATCCTTGATAATTTCCAGCCGCATTTGCTTGAGCTATTGGGTCTTCAGGAGCCAATGCACATTCATCTGTAAAGTGCCCTGTATTTCTACATATTCCGCATGTTCCCCTGCTATTGGCTTTTGAACCAACAAACATCATCTTTTGCATCATCTTCTCCATCATCCTTTCTTCCCAATCCATGCTTCTAGCTTCTGAAACTTTTTTAACTGAACGTGATGGAAGATCAACATAGCCTTTAGCAGTCTCGAGAACATTCTTCAATAATTGTCTACCCTGGACAGCTGTACGCCTCAAAAATGGAGTATCGGGAGAATCAAACAATTTCTTATCTTCTGGAGTTAATCCATTATAAAAACACTTCAGCAACTCGCCATCTGTTATCTTATGGTTAGGACAACTATCCACTAATTTCCTAAACTTGGCATGGTACTCGTTTATGGTCTCATCACACTCCTGAAAAATATACCTGATTTGAGTTCGGATAGTATCAGTCCTCGCGTCTGAGAAAAAATGCCGGAGAAACTCCTTCCTCAACGCAGCCCAAGAGCCAATGGAATTTGGCTCTAAAGATCGGAACCATATATTGGCTACATCAGACAAAGCAAAGGGGAATACAACTAGCCTGAAATTCTCCTCTGCAATTGTTGTAGGACGCTTCTGCACCTTACATATATGTATAAACTCATGGAGAAAATTGTTTGGGTCTTCCCGTGCCTTCCCGTAGAACTTAGGCAAGACATTCAACAGGCTAAGCTTAATTTCAAGGTTGTTTCCTGACAAGCGATTTCCCCACGTCGTAAATGGGAATCCCACTCAATCAAAACACATTTATATTTCACCTACGACTTCTAACTACTATAGAGTAGATAGTGGGAAGTAGGGATCGAACCACAAGGAGAAGGATCTTGTTTAGTGTTTTAGCGAAGATTATAAACACATACATATATATTATATAGAAAGCAAGGTAAACAAGGGGGGTTTTTGAGTTTGGTTTATTACACTACGGAAGAAAGCAACTAAGATAAACTATACTACACTACAAATACAAGGCCTTGGGAGACAATTGATTTTCAACTTTGAACTATTGATTTATTGTTCTACAACACATTGCTTTAGGAATCTTCTCACTAATGTAGTTATAGAGAATGATCGCATTCAAAATAACCCTCACTAGTGAATGACCTAAACGGTAACGTTTTAGACCAATTCACCAATGACACCACGATTAGAAGACCAATAAACTTACCCATGCAATTCGAAAGCGAATTAAATACATAGATAACACCATTGAGAACAATCAAGAGCTAAATCAAAAGATAGCATTCTAAATCAACCCTTAATTCTACTACTTTGAGACAAGTGCAAAATGATAGCATTTCACCCATGCATCTAGCATATAATTGATAGCAATTCATTACCTAAGGATAGCCCAAGCTAATTCATGCTTCAAACAACACATTCAAACACAATTCATCAAATGGAAATTAAATTGCCCATGAACAAATATGCATCAAGAACTCAAAATCAAGAATAGAAAGTTTACATCAATTGCAACCCAAGGTTTAATTAGCCTACAACAATCATTCTAATACAACATTACATAAACATAGAATCAAAGGGAAGAAAATGGAAGAAAATGTGAAGAACAAAGGGAAAAATCTGTTTTGGATGTGAGGGAACTCGTTTTTCTCATAAGGGATAAGAGGGGTATTTATAGCCCTTCAAAATTTGCTTTTCTGGCCTTCATTCAGACAAAAATCCGCCCATTTTCGCGGCTCGCGAGGCCCATTTCGCGGCCCGCGAGATGCTTGTGGCTGGTTGGCAACAATCTTCTTTGCTTCGCCACGGATGAACCGTTGATCCATTTTTGACGTTCTAGTAGTCCATTTTGTAGTACTCGAGAAGACGAAGCCAATGGTACCACTTATGCACTCCAATTCCTCTTGTAACATTTCTAAATTTCAGCTTCAAAACGTTAGTGCACAAGTCTTTCTTCAAAATGCAAGGTAAGAGAAATTTAGCCTTAATTCTTAACCCTTTGCACTAAATGCTACCCCAAATGAACTCTCAAATGTGCTAAAAGTAGATTATATATTGGCTACATCATTTCCTCCTTCAGGCACCACAATCGGAGAAGGGGGATCACTATCATCATGTTTTTTGATGAACATAAATTTTCATTTCATCAAGAATCATTACAGTACAAGATTTTAGCCTTCACTCCCAGCCTTACAAAAAGAACCTAGAATCTAAGTGTCCTACCATATGAAAGAAACACTAGTTCTACAGGTTAATGAAGTACAAGACAGATTAATGCCAAAGTTTAAATTCAGATTCAATGAGAGAGCAAAGCCTTTGAACTGTCATGGCTTGTCCCTGAAAAATTCTATGGTTTCTCTCATTCCAGAGGTGATAGAGACTTGACACCAGGAGTGTGAAAACCCTCTTGTTCTTCCTGGCTTGCCAAATGAATAAGAGCCTCTTCAGATGCCTCAGATCCTGTGGAGCAGGAAGATGAAGGAGTAGCAGGACTTGCTTGAAGTAGGGACATTGGATCAATAAGTGTGAAACAGATTCTGTGACTTGATGACAGAAACAACATGAGGATGGAGGAAGTGGTATGCCAAGATGCTGTAACCTGTCAACTGTAGATAGTCTCCCCAATGCCAATCTCCATAGGAAAAAGGACTGTTTGGGAAGAAGCTTACTGCTCCATATAGTAGCATAGAAAGCCCTGGTGGTTCTTTGTCCTAAAAGGAAATTATAGGCCAGAGAGACCTGGAATTTTCCTTTCTGATTGAGGCAAAGAGGGAGGAAATCCATAACCTGATTCTTCAGAGTAATCAGGACAGTCCAAGCATTGCTGCAATGAGAAGGTGCTATGGCCTTGCTTAAGCTTCTCCCTTTTATATAGTATTCATGCACCCATTTTACCCAAAGGTTGTTCTGATCACTTTGGATGCACCATAGCTGCTTGCAAAGTAGAGCTTGGCCCCAAAGATGGGGATCTCTAATCCCTGCTCCACCATAGGCTTTTGTGAGACAGAGAGTTTCCCATGCCACTGGAAAAATACCCTTCCCATCAGGATTTCCCCATAGATAATTTCTACAGATGGCCTTGATATCATTGTAGACATGGGTAGGTAGCTGGAAAGCACTGATCCAGTAGCTTGTGATGCTGAATAGGACTGTGTTGATGAGCTCAATCTTCCCTGCATAAGAGAGAGTTTTCCCTTGCCATTTATTCAGTCTCCTCCTAAGCTTTTCCAGTAGCTTTTGGCAGTTAAGAATGGTCCATCTCTTTCCAGACAGTGGTAAACCAAGGTAAGAAACAGGTAAGACTCCCCTCTGAATTTTCATTAAGGACAATAGAGAGTCTGTTGTAGTGTCATCCATCTTGGAGAAGAATACTTGAGATTTAGCTGTATTGATGGAGAGGCCAGTGACTGCCTTAAAAGAATCAAGTGTTTGTAGCACTCCATGAATTGACTTCTGATTGGCTTTGCAAAAGATTAAAAGATCATCAGCAAAAAGTAGGCAGTGGAGATGCACATACTTGCACTTGGTATGGTAATCAATTAACTTCTGCCTAAAAGCAAGGTGTAACATTCTGGTGAAATACTCCATAGAGAGGACAAAGAGAAGAGGTGAGAGGGGATCTCCCTGTTTAACCCCTCTTTTGGCAGCAAAGTGATCAGTGTAGCCTCCATTCAGGGACAAGCTGAAAGTAGTACTCTTTAAGCAAGTTTTGATCCAAGTAATAAAAGCTGATGGGAACTTGAGAGCAATCAAAAGATCTATCAAGAATGACCACTCTAGATTATCAAAAGCTTTCTGAATATCCACTTTGAAAAAACAGCTTTGCATACCAGCATATTTCCAATTGTAAGTCTGCAGCAACTCTTGAGTCAATTGGATATTGTGAGAGATCAGTCTGCCTTTGACGAAAGCTCCTTGGTTAAGCCCAATAATATCTGGCAGAACTGCTCCCAGCCTGGTACAAAGGACCTTTGCAATTACCTTGTATAGGACTGAGCAGCAAGAGATTGGCCTGAAATCAGAGGCTACCTGTGGATGATCCAGCTTTGGCAGCAGAGTAATAACTGTCTTGTTGAACTGTTCTGGCAGAATTCCCCCTGAAAAGAAATCTTGGATGGCCACTACACAATCAGGACCAATGATGTGCCAAGTTTTCTTGAAAAACTGACTAGAGTAACCATCATATCCTGGACTCTTATTATCAGGTATGCTGTTGAGAGCTTGGAGAATTTCAGCAGGAGAAACTGGTCTGATGAGAGATAGCTGATGAGTATGAGTAAGCACTGGACCTTGAGCTATAACCAGTGGATCCACTTGGCTGGAAGGTGGAGAGCTAGTGCCAAGCTGATTTGAGAAGAAAGCCACAAGATGCTGTTCAACCAAAGAAGGAGACTCCAGGAGTGTAGTTCCATTATAAAGACATAAAATGTGGTTTTTAAACTGTCTAGCCTTCAAGAAGTCATAGAAGACTTTTGTAGGTCCGTCACCAGCTAAAAGCCAAGTACTCTTTGTCCTTTGCCTTAAGAATTGTACCTTAGCCTCATAAATCAAGATGGCCTGTGTTCTGATATCCTTCTCCCTCTCCTGTAAGGCTACATTCATGGGGTCAGAGTGAACAACAGCTTGAATTCTGGATAAGTCCTCAGTAATAGTTAAAGCTCTCTTCTGAATCTCACTAAACTCATTCTTATTGATCCTCTGTAAAGGGGATTGCAGCAAGGAGAGATTAAAATAGAGATCAGTGAGAGAGGAAACTGAGTGGTTCTTCCAAGTATTCTCCACAGTGGGTAGGAAATTAGGGGAAAGACACCACATGTTATAGAACTTGAAAGGTTTTCTCATGCTGTGCTGTTGAGCAGAGAGTTGAAGAAGGAGGGGGTTGTGATCTGACTGCCCTTCTATAAGTACCTTGCATTTGGATTCCTTAAGCTCCTCTAGCCATTGCTGATTGACTAATGCTCTGTCCAGTTTGCTAAAAATCCTCTGTGGGGCTGCTTGCCTATTAGACCAAGTGAAAAAGGGGCCAAATGTCTTTAATTCAGCCAAGCCTAGGATGTCAAAAGTATCTTTAAAATCAGCAAATTCATCAGCCTGAACAGGTGAACCACCCAGCCTATCATCAAAGGATAGTGGAGAATTAAAATCCCCCACAATTAACCATGGAAGATGCTGTATAGCCTGCTATTTCAGTGCATCCCATAGAGGTATTCTTTTTGAGCCCAAATTTTCCCCATAAACAAAAGTGATGACACAGGACAGATTGAGGGCCTTTAGCTGGCAGGTAGCATGAATCCATTGCTCTCCCATTGAAACTACTTGTAGATCAAATAAGTCCTGCCTCCATCCCACTATTATTCTGCCACAATCATTACAGGAGTTGTTAGAAATGAACTTCCATCCAAGGCCTAGTGCATCACATACTTTTGCTTCATTCTTTTGTTTAACCTTTGTTTCAACCATACAAAGAAGACCAACCTTATTTACAAGACGCTGATGTCTAACCTGTTTTTGCCTAGCACTGCTATTTACACCTCTAACATTCCAAACCAGAATGTTAGTGTCTATCATTGAGAAAAAGTTGGGGGGTGATCCACTGAACCAAACTTCAACTTGGACAGTGGACTTGGTTTAGCAGTAGAGCTAGGTGGAGAAGCAATGGGAGGGAAAGTTGCCCTGGATGAAAGATCAGGAGGATCAGGGCCAGGTTTTTGTGTCATATCAGTGATAGGTTGCTTTCCTGGTCTTTGGTGGGGATTGTTCAGGTTAGGGACTTCTTGAGGTTGTTGCTTTGGTTGATAGAACTGTTCAGGCTTCCTCTTAGGTTTAGGAGCTGGTTTTGGAACTGGCTTTGGCGCCACAGGTTCACTAGGGTGCAGCTTTTTGCAAGCTTGAGCTGCATGTCCCAGCATTTTACAATGAGTACACTGTGTTGGATTCCATTCAAACACTACCTCCTGCCTTTGAACTATATCATTTTCATCAATATATTCAAATTGAGAAGGCAAGTCATGCTTTATATCCATTTCTACCTGTACTCTAGCAAAGGATAGTCTATCCATAGAGTGAGTGGCTGTATCAATCTTCAAGGGCTTCCCCAAAGGGCTGAGAATCCTGCTCAAAATTTCAGGGGTCCAATAGACAGGGCTTAGACCAGGTAGCTGTATCCAAACTGGAACCTTTGTTGGGGTAACATTCTGGAAATCCTTGGTCCAAGGATGAACTAGTACAGGTTTGTTTTGGAATAACAGAGCACCTCTAGCTAGAATCTGTGCACAAGACTCTACATCTTTGAATTTAATCATAAAGACTCCAGGAGATAAGATCCATACCTTTAGAATAGAAAATTGCCACCATACTCTTCTGAGAAATCCTTCCATAACATGAAGAGGGGGATGATTACCTAGTACTGTGCATATCAAAGTGCTCTCCCACTGTTGGAAACTTTCCTCCACACAGCTTTTTGGGATTTTCCCCATCTGGACGCCACCAATCTCCACTGGCTTGTAAAATTGCATTCCAGCTGTCCTATCCTTGAAGATGTCTGCTAACACTGGTTTCTCCCAATCCAGCTTCCTGTGTGTTGGAACAGGCTGCTCTGCTGCGGGCTTGATTGGGGAGCTAGCATCTGGGCGCTTTGGTGGGGGAGTGATGAGATCTAGCTCAGTAACCCGTGGGGGTGATGCTGAGTTGGTCGGAGTTACAGTTGTGTCAGAAGTCGGTGTGGATTCAACCTCAAAAACTGGATCTTTCTTTTTCAGTTCGCTTTGAGCAATTGCAAGTAGCTCTTCTCTCTTCTCCAAAGGGAGCTTCTGGAACGCGTCCCTTATGGTCTGGATCCTCTTCTTCCTAGCTGAGCTTCCCATAGCAAGAAACTAAAAGCTGGAGCTAAGAAAGATAGGATTTTCAGATCAGAAATGGTAGCACATAGTGAAGGTGTAAATCGCCCACACTATCATCATAGTCATATAAGTCTCCAATTGCCGCCATTTCAGACCGCTCTTCACTCACTTGTGTTTGTTTGGCCAAGCTTAATAACCTCTTAAGTGTTCACTCCGGTTCAGGATCGTAGGGAACGATGGCAGTACAAGAGGACCTAGTCATACACAACACAAAACGTAACCGAGATCAATAAGAACAAGAAAATAAAACAATTAAAACTGCTCCCCGGCAACGGCGCCAATTTGGTGGGCGTCGAATACCACCAAAATATTCCTACAAGCTAAGAATATTAGATAATAAAGCAGCAAGTAGGGTCGAACCCACAGAGAACAGATTAATAATTTTATATTCCTAAAGATCAATTTTGGTGTCTAGTCACCACACTTTTTACGTGAAGATTGAGATTAACTACTGATTATTATATAATTAACTACGAAAGTAAACAAAGAGATTAACTAAATGCGAGAAAATTCGAAAAGATCAAGTTATGAAGGAATCCGACTCAAATAAATCCACACTAGTCATATGTTCTGATCATTGATGCAAAGATTTAATTAACTAGGAACCAACCAGTTATAGGGTACCGTGAATGCAGCGGACATACCCCAATTCCTACTTAATTTATCGATAGCTAGCAAGAGACGCTTAAACTAATTATTTCTGTTATCAAATCAAACCTAGTTGGAAACGCCAGTTCTAAGTTGTTTGATAGCATTAAGATCTGATTAAGGAACCCAATTTAGACAAATTAACCAAGAACGCAAGTATTAACATGTCTACCGGTTTATTCTCACTATCTAAACGATAGCTTTACCACTAATTAGCCCTTTCCAACAATTACGGATTGGTGGTTCTAATTGGCTGTAACCCTATTTAATCTAAGTTGCGCAGGCTTAAATTAATCAGATATAACAGGATGCACATAGAATAAACCAAAATTAACAGTAATTAATTTTCATGCACAATTAGATCTCACAGAATTTCATGACTAGTGCTTCATCATTCTTGCCAAATTATAGAATTAGTTACTCATATTACGATGAACACAAACAAAACAATTAAGAGAAAACATAATGAAAAGAAGAGAGATGAAAAGAATAAACCCGAAATCTTGATGAATAAAACTCCAAGTCTCCTTCGTGTCTCTACGATTCTGTAAAATAAAACTGACAAAGACTAAATAAGTCCGCCCCCTGCGTCCATATTTATCCTTTGTCCCCAATTTCCCAAAATAACAGAATCCTCGTAGGAATTGTTTTCTGCCTAAATAAATAAATAAAGGAAAATAATAATCTTCCTTATGCATCCAAAAACACACGCACACAATTCTAATCCTTTCAGAATTGCATTCTCTTCCTGGAGTCTTCAAAATAACCAAAGAATTAAGCTTTTCTGGGTTGAAATAAATTATAGCCCAATAGCATTAAAAACTATTATTATTCTTTGGCCCTTCAATTTCTTCCTTCTTGCTCCTTGCCTCTTCAATGCCGGAATAATAGAATAATGATGATCTATTATCTCCGTTGGAGCAGACTACCTCATTAAAAACCCGTAGGAAAAAAGAGTATAGTGTCTAGCTCCTCTCCATGAGCTCAAACCCCTCCATTTACGCTTCATTTGCTCCAAATCCAACAAATCATCTCTCGATCTCCTTCATCCATAATCCAATGAATATCTGCACAAAACACACATAAACGTGCACATCAAGTGGGAAATAATAATATAAAATCACATAAAATAGATGCATAAATACATCTCATCAATGCGCCTAAGTTTCCAACACTTTTATTGCAATGGGAAATGTACTGTCTTTAGTTCTTGGAGGACAAAGAGATTGGCAAGTAATTTGCAATTGCATTTATTTACGTTATAGACAATCTCTACGATCACTCTACGATCACTCTACTAATTGGTATTAGATACCATATGTTTCTCACAATTTTAGAAAATTTGGAGAGACCAAAGTAGGAGTTTAGTTAATGAGATGTCAACCTACTTAAAGGTAATGAAGCAAGGGTTGCTGCATTGACCATAGGAGTTTATGGCTTATCTATACCTTTAGGGCTTTCACTGGATCATATAAAGGTTATTTGGATCCAAGTGTTACAACAACACAATCATTTTCTACAATTTCTATGTTGGACATGAAAATGTATTATCATGAAAAGGGCAATGATCGTTCCGTTTTATGTAACTGTATTGTAGTTTTGCAAAATTAGACACGAGTCTTTATTTGCTATATATAGATAAACAAGTTTGTAACGTAAATATCAAAAGTGCTAAAAACAAATGATTCGAATTTGACCTCATATATTGTCGATTATGCCACCAACATTGAACACTCATAGTAACTCGATTCTGTGAAATCGCTTGACTTGGTGTCATTTGATGTGTATATAGTGTGATGGTAAAATGACCAAATTACCCTTCATTGTGATGGTTGATGGAATATGAAATCTACTGGGTCTTATTAACAAAGTGTTATGCAGATCAATGAGTTAAATTCCATGAGGTGAATCACTTCATTAACTTGGTCGGTGACTTGAGTAGATATGGTTTTCTACTCGAGAAAGACAAGTCTGAATCCTTTAAGAAATTTAAGGAGTTCAGAAATGAAGTTTAGAATCAACTTGGCTAGAAATTGAAACACATCAATTGGATTGAGGTGGTGAATATTTGAGTCAAGAATTGATGTAGCCAATATATACTCTACTTTTAGCACATTTGAGAGTTCATTTGGGGTAGCATTTAGTGCAAAGGGTTAAGAATTAAGGCTAAATTTCTCTTACCTTGCATTTTGAAGAAAGACTTGTGCACTAACGTTTTGAAGCTGAAATTTGGAAATGTTACAAGAGGAATTGGAGTGCATAAATGGTACCATTGGCTTCGTCTTCTCGAGTACTACAAAATGGACTACTAGAACGTCAAAAACAGATCAACGGTTCATCCGTGGCGAAGTAAAGAAGATTGCTGCCAACCTGCCATGTGAAATGGGCCGTGAAATGGGCCTCGCGGGCCGTGAAAATGGGCGGATTTCTGGCAGCATGAAGGCCAAAGAAGCAATTTTTGAAGGGCTATAAATACCCCTCTTATCCCTTATCATAAAAACGAGCTCCCCTTCATCCAAAACCCATTTTTCCTTTGTTCTTGATCTTTTCTTCCATTTTTCTTCTTCTAGATTTGATGTTTATGTAATGTTGCATTAGAATGATTGTATTAGCTTAGTTTAATCTTGGGAGCATTTGAATTCACTTTCCCTTGAGACTTTGAGGGTGTGTATGTTTAAACTTTGAATTTTGATTATCATTTGATGAACTTGAATTCTTATGCATGAATATTGTTCAATCTTGCTTAATTTGTTATGGGCTTTGTGTTTTATATCAATTGTATGCCTCATAGTCACTAATTAGAATAGATTAGTTCTTAAGGTTAAGGTAATATAGTTTTAGAGTAATTCTAGTGTAATTTGGGATGATGATGGATTGTAGTGTAACGTTATCTCTAGTAGCTAGTTTAGTAACTATGGAAAGGGGTTGAGTGATGACAAACTCTTCCATTGGTTATGTGATTGTAGTTGAGAAATGCCATGATAAATATGAGTTGTTAGAATTGGAAATCTTATGAACTTGCATGATCAATCAATTATGTTTTTAGGTAAGGATGTAATGCTACCATTGGTCCCCTAATATGTGATTGTATACTTGAGTTGAAGATTCCTTTTTGACGTATAATTGTTAGCAATAAATAACTAGATTCGAGGGTAGAACGTGATCGTTTTCTCCAATATCATGAAGTAGCAAGTATGAATTGAGATTTGTATGTTATCATCGTCTTAGTTCTTTATATTTATCAAATGTCTTGTTTGTATACTCTCGTTATCATGGGTATGTGAGTAAGCTTGTCAATTCTCCATTCTTAACACCATTGTTGAGCTATCTAGATGTTATCGTCTAGGTGACTCGACAATAAGAGCTTTGAGAGGTATTATCATCTTCTCTAGCTACAATTGGGAGAATGAGATGCTTTCATCCTTGACAAATGGTCGAAATTCCTTTGTAATAGCATTTGCCCGATGATAAGTTGATAGTTGGAAATTGAAGTCATTTGCCTCCCAAGGCCTCATAATATTAGTGTTTTCCTCTTAACTTAGTTAATGATAGTTACTTTATTTCATAGTGTAATCAACCAACTCAAAACCCCTCCTTATTTACCTTGCTTTCTATATAATATATATGTATGTGTTTATAATCTTCGCTAAAACACTAAACAAAATCCTTCTCCTTGTGGTTCGATCCCTACTTCCCACTATCTACTCTATAGTAGTTAGAAGTCGTAGGTGAAATATAAATGTGTTTTGATTGAGTGGGATTCCCATTTACGGCGTGGGGAAATCGCTTGTCAAGAATTTGTTGACCATTTGACAAGAATTAAAGAAATAATCATGTTGGATATGATTTTTCATGATGGGTCAAACCAATCTTCCAGGAAAATACTTCTATATGGTAGTGTTCACACTAACCAATGCATTGTCTAAAGCTGAAGAAAAGACATCATATGAGTAGGAATGGTTCCTTAAATGTCTTTTCTCATTAGATTTGGGGTTGCGAAACATATGTGAAACAATGTTTTTCTTAAGATTGCACCAAGTCTAATATGTGTCTCTTTATGGAAATGAGACAATGAGGGTACTTCTACAAACATTTTGAGAACTATGAGATGTTGCTCAAGAATGTGTCCATTTGGAGAAGTGTCATCTTTCCAAAATGACAAGTGGGAGAAATTTAGACCTCGATAGCATTCGAGGTGAGCAACATTCAGAACTGAAAACATCGATCCCTTCTTTAGACGTGGTGAAGTTACTCATGCCCCATATAGGTCAATGAGGTGTAGTATTCAGAAAAAGGTACATTTATGTCCCTACGACTGAAACTATGAAATCACAATTTTAGAAAATGGTGAACCTATGTGACTTACTGGTAAATCTTTGACAAGCGCTAACTCCACAAAGTGGTTAAAGGCCATGAAATTCAGAATTGACATTTTGTATTCAAATCAAGTTTGGAATTTGATTGAAAGGGTATAAACAAGTCTACAATGTAGATTGTGATGTGACCTTTCTCCAGTTAGAATACTTAAATCTATTCGGATATCCTAAAAAACTTAGTTCAGTGCGATTTTGAGTCCTACCAGGTAGAGATCAAAATTAGCTTCCTTGATTGGATTTTGGAAGGAGATGTGTATTTATACTGTCTCGGAGCTTTTGTAATGCTAGGAAAGTATGCAAACTTCAGATGTCCATTTATGGATTGAAGCGGGTATCATGGAGTTGGAAAGTACATTTTGATGAAGCAATTTAGAAATTGGCGTTCAATGAATTGTTATGGAATCTTATGTATACAAGAAGGTCAGTGGGAGCAAGATTGAATTCATAGTCTTTTATGTCAATGACATGTATTGAAAATGACAATCCAAAACTGTAGTGTATGGAGACTTAGTTTGGAAAGTATTTTGCAATAAAGGACTTTGGAAATGTAGAGTGCAACTTGGGCATCAAGTTCTACAAGGTAGATTAAAGATGATGATTGATATGTCAAAGCACTTACTCGGTAAGGTGTTAGACATGTTCAATTTGAAAGATCATAAAAGATTTTCTACCCAAGATTCATGGCATAACTCTTAGCAAGACTCAGTGTCTATCGAGAAGTGATGAGCAAAAGAGAAATAATATGATCTCTAATGCATGGAGCTACAGGGTCTATTATGTTTGCTATGACATGTACGATGATATTTCGTATGCTTAGAGCACAACGATTTGATATCAAATAGACTAAGGTAAGGCACAATAGTGTGTGGCCAAGAAAAGTTCATAGTGTTTGAAATGGACTGGATTCCTTGATCTATGGTGAAATGAGTTGGTTGTTAAATATGCTAATGGAAGCTATGTTGTTGATTTTACAATAAAAATTGAGTAAAATGCTTCTTTGGAAGTTGCAAAGGGAATGTGATTGAAATTGGATATTCATCACTCAACTTGATTTTGTCCATGTCTTAGCTGATTTAATGGCACCCGATTGAGAATCGTAGAGTCATTGCTTAAGCAAATTTAAACATGGGAACACTATGAGTCGAAATTTATACTCAAGATATTTCACATTCTTTGAGAGAATGGTGAAATTATCATATGCAATGGAAAAAATGGAATTGATCCATAATCTAAACCTCTTCCACAAATGTTGCATGTTGCCTAGGGCTCATACATTTGTGATAGAAATCAAGCGCTTTGGATAGTGGCTGTGATTTTTGTGATGTTCTAGTTATCACTGTTTATAATACCATGAAATTATTATTTCTTATTCATTTAACTTGGTTTAGTGTTAAATTGTCCAAAATCAATTTACATCTCCAAATAGGTTATCAAGAATATGTTTTGGATAATGAAACCCTATTTAGTGAACTAGAGTGTATGATCGATTATGTCCATAGTTCAGGTCATTGAGAATGGACATTAATGACTAAAGAAGACTAGTTCGCAAGTTGATTTACAGTGCTGTTTCATGGGCTGTGATGCTACCGATATCCGCCGGCTCCCCGGGTATCAACGCTATCCAGGCTTGCTTCAAGGTATGCCCGCACCAATCCTGCAAAACAATCTCCGGGAGGCTTCCCGGGGAGGAAGCTCCGACGTGATGATGAGATAGGGATAACGACAAGGGGGAAACGTACGGAAATGCTCTTAACATATAAAGTAGAGAGATATAAGTCACATATCTTGTTCACTGTTTGAGACTGATATTTATAGTTGAGGTTGCGTACTTTGGATAAGGGTCAGGACCACTTCTCCTTGTCGCTATCCGTCCTCTTTCCTTGTCCGGATGTGCCTATCCGGGAAAGGCACCGCTTCCTTTTAGTCCTGAGCCGTGAGCCCTTTTCCCAGCCCAGTAAGGTGTTGGGCCGGTATTATCACTAGCCCCCCAGATCGGTCACCCGGGTTTCTGCGATGCGGGGGACTAGTCTCATACGACTCCTCTTCTACATTTATTATTATTATTATTTCTTTTTGTAGGACCCATCCGTGTTGAACTCAATTTTTGACGCCGTCTTTCCTTATTCCGCATTGATCAATACCTCGTTTATCGTGTCGCAATCGCTTTTCCTTCTTTTACGGTGGCGTTTCCTATTCATCTGCCTATATAAGGGGTCTAACCCCCTCCCCTTTCACAAGATTACTTTCTTCAAATAATTTCCAGACGCTCCGCTTTCTCTTAACAAGTAAGCTCTAATCCTCTTCCTCTTCTCTGCTTCTTCCGCCCTCTATTCTAAAATTTGTTCCCCGCGTCTCACTGCTTCTTCCTTGGATACCGAGGGAGTCCAGAATCAATATGAACTCCGATTCAGGACCCCCGCCAGTCCAAACCCCACTCCGGGTTCTTCCTCGGGTACCCCCTCGGAGGCTTTGAGCACGTCCCGGGAAAGCATCCAGGGTGCTGTGTCCTCCAACGGGGCGGGTTCACTCCCGGATGGGCATTCCAGTCCCCCCGGGAAGAACCGGATGAGGAGGTATTTGCCGAAGAAGCTGGTGAGGGGATCCCCCGGTGCCCTACCCATGGGGTGAAGCCCTCTGGCCTTCGCTTTTCGGGTGTTTCCGGGGATCCCCCTTCTCCAGATTTAGCGAAGCGATCCTTCATTCCCCTTCCTCTGAATGCCTCCCTCTCTAAACTCCCCCCGGGGTCTCTGAACGGGGAGTTGCGTGTATTCCTAGGATCCACTTCCAATATGGTCTTAGTCTTCCCTTTCCTCCTCTAGTTGCAGAAATCTTAAATTTCTACAAGATGGCCCCGGCTCAGCTACACCCCAATGGGGTTGTACTAATAATGGCCTTCCTGCTTAACTGCACCAGATGCACCATTCCTCTCTCCTTACTTCTTTTCCGCTCCTTCTATGCTTTGCGGCGTGCTCATGCGTCCTTTCCGGGGGTTTTTTCTTTTACTATCCGTTCCGGGATAAAGGACTTTCTCCTGGGCAAACCAAAGTCCGCCAAGGGATACCCTTCAAAGGGTTTCTTCAGCTGTGACTCCCAGGTTTACCCCATGCCTACCTAGAACGACTCTCTCCTTCCAGAAGACAAAAAACCCCTCTCCTCTCCCTGCCATTGTGACTAGTGATCACAACCTCCTCCGCCTTTCCCCTAGATATGGATGAGTTCTTTAAGATCGGGAACACGGGCTACTTCTGGCCCCGAGGGATATACCCGAGCGACCTCTTCACTCTTCCACGCATATCCGCTGTGTGGCCGGCTGGAGGTGCCCATTAAAGGCTTTATTTCCTTTGCTCTTTTTTTTTTTGTATTAGATCTTTATTTTGACTGTCTTTATTTGTTTCAGTTCAACCTTCACCATACTCCGACGTTATGACGTTCGTTGAGAGGTCTTCCGGGGAAGATGGCGAGCAGGGGAACCCTCGTTCAAATCAGCCAACTCCGCCCGGGCAGCAAGTGACTTCCCCGCCCGGGTCCTCCGAGAATCCTGCTATCATTACGCAGAAACCTCGGCAGCAGCAGCGACAGCGACAACCGGGGCCTCCTGGTCGTCTTCTTCTGCAGCCACCCCCGCCACCCTTCCAATTCCTTCCGGGTCGTCTTCTACGCCCGGGCGACGATCCTTCGTCAACCATCCAAACTACAGTGGCGGGGTCAGCTCTCGATTCAAACGTCCATCTTCTGCTGAGCTGCCAGGTTCTTGCTCCCGCTCTCGGTAAAGGACGGATGATGTTCCTCCTCCCTCTCCTACTCAATCCACTCCCTCGCGGGCTGTTTCATCTGAGGCCATCCCGGAGGATTAAGAAGAGGTAATTATTCTTCTGAGGCTGTCTTTTATCTAAGCTTTGTGCTTCCCCAGATTTCCTTAACTCTTCGTCCTTTGTTTTGGAGAGCACCACCTTCACGGACTCCCTCCTGGCGGACTCACAGTTTGCCGAGGCGCTTAACCGAACCTATTCCAAGTACAGCGCTGGGTTGTTCGCCAAGATGGAGAATGATCTTCGCGAGACTAAGGAGAAGTTGGCCAGGCAAGATGGCCTTAAGGCCCGGCTGGAAAAGTCCCAAAGGAGACTGGCCGAGAAGGAAAAGAAGCTGGCCGACAAAGAGAAGAAGCTAGCGGAGGTGGAGAAGAAGTATTCCTCCCTCAAGAAGGAGAAGAAAAATGCCTAGATGGAGGCCTTGGACGCTGTGATCCAGAAGGTCCTCCGGTCTGCTGAGTTTGACCAGAAGCTGGAGGGTATCGCCGCTGCGGCAAGTGCGGACGCCTGCCATGAGATGTACCGTAGTCTGCGGGGTTGGCTTCCGGGGCCCGCTCGTCTCAACGCCCAAGTGTCATACTACCGCCCCAAGGCGAGCGACCTGTTGAATCACCGCTGGAGGTCCTTCCAGGAGGCGGATTTGAAAAGCCTGGTGCCCCAGCTATGGCAGTCACTAGAGATGTCCTCCCGGGTCCCTTCTGCCTCAGATATCAAGAAGATGAAGCTTCCGGAGATTGGCGAGGCCTATTTTCCTGACCCTAGCCCGGAAGACTACAACACTTATGGGGTAGTCCCGGAGACGCCCCATTGGGCAGAGAACTATCATGAATACTGCGCCGTGCCCGATAACTTCGGGTACCGAGCAGTCCATGATCAGGAGGGCGAGTGCCGGGTAGGTCTAGGCGAGGGTCATGACGACCTGCTATACCAATCCCGGAAGGCTACCCGGAAGGTAGGCTTCCCCGGGAGACCCGCTGATGAGCCCAAGGTGGACGCCCCTGCTTACCAAGGCCCGGAGTGGACTACTGAAAACATCGTGGAGCTGGAGCGGAGGTTTGAAAGGGCTCACGCTGCCCCGGGGTTAAGGAACCCCGCTGAAGACAATGTACAACCCTAGTCTCTAGCCTACTTTTTTTTGTAATCCTTTTTAAGTACTTTTGTAACCACCTCCCCGGGGGGTATATGTAGAACTTGGCCTTAGTGCCCGTTTTGATTAATATTAAGTTCTCATTTTTAATGGAATTATTCTCTCCTACCAAGGCCAGTGCCTTACATCTTTTCTCACCCCAATAGTTCTTCTGGTGCCTACTTCTCCCTCCCCCGCGGCGGGTGCCTCCAATGCTTCTTTCTTTAGAGGAAACTGGCTCACTGGAGGTTTGGAGGCAACCAGGCTAACCAGGCAATGGCCGAGGGGAGGGGGGGGGGGGGGGGTCAATTCAGGTGTTGGTGTCGTTTCTCAAGAAAGTTGAGAACAAGTTTGGGTCGCTCAACCACTGCATTGACTTAGCCTCCGACCACATGAGGGAAGCCTTAAATTCCCATCAAACCATTGCTGAGCTGCAGGCCTTTCATGACGATTCTCAGCATCGCACCACCAAGGAGCTAGGGATGGTGTGGGGTGAACTCGAGCGGGCGCAGGAAAAACTTAAGAAACTGGAAACCCGCTCCGCGCAGAATAGGCTATTGTGCGACATGAAGAAGGAGAATCGATCCCTCACCCATAGGAATAGGGTCCTTCAAGATGCTTTATTGGTCGTCCAGCTATCTTACCACCTTCTAGGTCTAAAGGCCGGCTTTGTTGGGGGTGTCTCCCCTTACTGACATTCCAGCCGGGGTTCGCAGGACGATCGAACGTATATGGAAGCTAACCCGGGGAAATTTGGAGAGGGGGCCCCTCGTCACGGGGCATATCTGTACGCTGTGGAGTGGCATAATAAGACAGCCGCGGGAGAAGTCGAGCCTTATCCTTCCAGTCTTCGCCGAGTCCCTGCCCGGGTGGAGGTAGATGTGGCATACGAGAGGTATGAGGATATGTCAGTGTCTATTGTCCCGGAAGAAGTAACGCGCCGGATAAGGCGTGTCCAAGAGATTGCCGCTTCTGGGGTTACCACCAAGGGAGTGAAGACTGTCGAGGGTACCCGCATCAGCCGAGAAGAAAAGGGTAAGGGCGCAATTAACTTTTTTCCTAAATACAAGTTTGTTACTTCTGCCAGGGTAAGGAGAATGCGTCTGACGGAACCACTTCTAGAAGGGTCTGTGGTTGTTCATATCCCAGAGCTGAATGAAGAGGATGTCGAGCAGTTGGAGGAAGAACTTGCTTGGAATCAAGCTCCGGATGCCTGCTTTGCCGAAGATATCCTGTCTTCTCAATTCTTCGGAGGGGGTTTTCGCCCGGGTAACCCTGAGGGTGCTTCCGGTTCAGGCCCTAAGTGGGTATAGTAGTGCATAGATAGGAAAATTGTGCAAAATATTATGTAATTATTCCTTTGTAATATGTAATATGACAGCATATTTATGTGCTTATGATTTAGAGATGATTGAATAAAAGTTTTTTGGAAACCCATCTTCTCATTAATTCTTTCCTGCAAGTATTACATCCTTTAGTCCCCGGGCTTCATTCAAGCTCCGGGTCCTATCTAGCGGGGCACCCAAAGGGGAGCTACCCCTGGGTCCCTTTTACAATTCTTCCTCTAAACCCGGGACGAGGCCAAACGCCGGAGCTATCTCTCCGGGCATATTCATGCTTCCGGGAGGGGGCATATCCATGCCTGGCATATTCATGCCTTAGTAGCTAAGGTTCAATGCGGGGCACTCTACTTCCCGTAGAACCTTCTTAAGTTGGCTACATTCCATCTCTTGGGGATCTCCTTCCCCTGCTTGTCCTCCAGCACATTAGCTTCCTATTGGGTATGTTTCCTTTACCTTGTATGGCCCTTCCTAGTTGGGTGCAAGTTTCCCTTCCGGAGCTTGGTGGTTCTTGTCATTTCTCCTCATTACCCAGTCTCCCGGGGTGAAAACCTCCTTCCGTACCCTTCTATCATGATACCTCTTTACTCGTTCCTTCACCTTTGTTTCCTGAAGCGCCGCATTCTCTCGCTTTTCTTCCAAAAGATCCAAGTCGAGGCGCCGTCCGGCGTCTTCTTCCTCCGGGCACTGAAATTGGGTCCGAGGGCTCGGGATCCCAATCTCCGCGGGTATCACTGACTCAGATCCATATACCAAGCCGTATGGGGACTCCCCAGTAGCTGAGTTTTCTGTGGTTCGGTGGGCCCAGAGGACACTGGAAAACTCCCAAATCCAATTCCCCCGCGCACCTTCCAAGCGGGCTTTTAAGCCTTTGACGATGTTACGGTTGGTGACTTCCACTTGCCCATTCGCTTGGGGGTGGTACATAGATGTCAACTTCTGCTCTATGCCGTACTTGACGCACCATGACTTGATGGGATCGTTCTCAAACTGTGCTCCGTTGTCCGTGACTATGATCTTTGGGATACCAGATCGGCAAAGGATGTTCTTCCAACAAAACTTGACACAAGTCAATCCCCGTATGTTGGTGAGCGGCTCTGTCTCCACACATTTGCTGAAGTAGTCGATTGCCACAATTACATACTTGGCTCCTCCCGGGGCGGTGGGGAATGGTCCTACCAAGTCGATTCCCCATCTGCTGAACGACCAAGCTCCTGTGATCCCAATTAACTCCTCCCGGGGAACATGGATTAGCAGGGCAAAGGTTTGGCATGAAAGACATTCCTGAACGTTTTTTTCCGCATCTTTGAATAGCGTCGGCCAGTAATATTCCAGCCTTAGGATTTTCCAGGCCATCGTGCGGGCTCCCTGGTGGCTCCCATTTGATCCCTCATGCATTTCCCGGATAAGGTGTTGCTTTCCACACACTTGAGCAAAGGCTGGAGGTATCCTCTCTTGTACAGCTCCCCGCTTTGGACCACATACTTTGGCGCTTTAACTCTCAGCTTCTGGGAGTTCGTCGCCGTACCTCTCAAATATACAATTTATATCCACTTACTACCGCTACACACAACTACGTATATACTGGCAAGTAAGGTTCGTTCCACAGAGAAAAGGGTATTTCTACGTATATTTTGTAGCATACATACGTGTATATATATATATATATATATAAACAATGTAAACAAGGGGGAGGGGGTTTGAGTTGAGTTTGTGTAAGAAACACTACTATGTAAAAGTAACTAGAACTCCAGAGTTACAACTAATTTAGCATTTAAGGATTCAACTAAAAGATTAACTAATGAGAATACTAAACTTGGACATATGAGATTGGTGACTTCTTATTATGAAATTTTCCTCAAACTTTATCATGTTACTTTGAGAATGGTGATTGTTTGTAGTGAGAAACTATCTATAACCATAGCTATGAAAGATGAAAGCATCTTCACAACTTCCATTGACAATTCTTTACTAGATGATAACAACTAGTTCAATTGATCAATATCATTTCAAATTAGATGTTTCTCAAACTTACCCATGCAATTTGATAACAAACTTGACATAGATACAATGCTAATGAATGATCTTAAGAACAAATACAATTGATAACAACATGCATTCGATTCCTAATTTACAACTCTTACATAGAAAGAATGATAACATTCCAACCATGGAAAAGCAATATCTAACACATATTCAACACATATCCATCACTAGGAAATCATTCCTAATCATTTCAAGCATCAAATACACATATAAATTATGATCATTCAATAGCAAATCATACATTCCTAAGCTTCATAAATCATGTTCTCAATCCATAAAAAGAAGTCCAATCACATATACCCAAGATGGGTTTTAGCTTACAACCATAATTAGATAATCACAACCATAATCCATACAATAAACCATGATGAATTCAAAGATCAAAATGAAAAGAAAAGTGAAGGAAAAGAGAATTCTCTGTCTAAAAACCGATCCTCTAACAATTGAGGATAAGTTCTTTTTATAGTCCAAAACAAATAAAATTAAAGCAAAACAAAATGCAAGTTGCAAGGGATTTTCGCGGACCGCGAGCAATCCTTCGCCGCTCGCGAGACTGGTTCTCGCGGCTCGCGACCGAGGATTCGCGGCCCGCGCGAGACTGTCCTCGCGGCTCGTGACCGAGGATTCGCGGCCAGCGCGACATGGCCTCTTCAAAACAGCAACACACACCCTCGCGGCTCGCGAGAGATGTTTCGCGGCCCGCGAGAGTGTGCCTTCACGCCACTTCTACGACCGGTTCTTCAATGTATCTAATTCCTTCAGGACGGTCATAGAAGGTCTTCAAATCATCCAAATCCATAGCAAGTGCAATTCAAGGTCGAAATGCACGTCTTCAATTTCAAACCACTATGAATGATTTGGTTTAAAAGTCTAATATAAAAGTACAAAATACTATCTAAAACAGCTCTCAAATGCTGCAAAATAAGAGTATATTTAGGACCTATCAAAATCCCCCACACTTGAACCTTTCTCGTCCTCGAGAAAGAACGATTAAGATCCAAGTGCATACTATGAATAATTAAGCACATAACATTTGAGAGCTTTACACAAGATATCTATTTACAAGAGAAAAGAAAATGTTTTTTTTTAATAAAAGAAATACAGTAGCAAAATACAGCAGCAAAAACAGCAACAAAAATAGAATTACAGTCCTACATTCCTCCCCCACACTTAGTCTAAACATTGCCCTCAATGTTTAAATATATCAACGAAAATCATGGTGAAATGCAAGGGTATAGGACATACTCACTGTGAGGGGCCGGAACCGTCGCGACGGCGCTGAGCTCGCGATCTGCGATGGCCCTCATAGTCAAATGCTCCTGGTCCCTGATGTGGGGGAGCGTACTGATCTCCATGCTCCGGAGGTGCCTCTAGCCTGGCAAGGGCAATGGTAGGTGCAGGGACTGTGATCTGAGTGGGCAAGGTGAGCTCCTCCATGCGGGTGCGCCCAGTCAGTTGAACTGCCTCCAGATTCGGTAGATACATGTGCTGATTCTTGGCTACTAGCCAGATGAATCTAGGAGGAGGGAATTTGTGCATGGCCAAGACATTAGTGGACTCCAAAGAAGCGATGGAGTAGAATTGGTGAGCTCTCTCGGCTGTCTTGCATATTGCCTGAATATCTGGAGGTAGATGGATGTTCAGATAAGCTGCCAGAAGAAAAATCATACCCCCCTGCGGTATCTTTCCAGACCTCTTCTGGGAGGTCTCCAGACATTTCTGCACAAAGAGGTCTACCCAACATGGGTGCTCCGGCCTCCAAAACATGGTCCAAAGGCATTGGACTTGCTCCCTGTTGATATGCGTCAACTCCCCTTGGCAAAAGATCGTCATCACTAGGAGCTTGTGCACCATACGAACAGCTGGATGTATGATGTGGTTGTTCTTCGTAGCGCCCGTGATGTTGGGAGATCCTGACAAGCAATTCCAAAAGAAAGCTAGATCAAATCTGTCCGGGGCATAATCTTTTGGATTCTTGTAGCCCTCCGCATATTCGAACCCAAAAGCAGTTTGGATTTCATCATAGGACACCCGGCGGTCTACATCATTTAACCTGAAGGTGATGTACTGCACGTCTCGCTCCTCGTCATAGTGCTTGGCAGCATCTTTCGGATTCTTGTATCCATCCGCATATTCGAACCCAAAAGCATCTTGGATCTCATCATAGGTCATCTGGCGGTCCACATCATTTAATCTGAATGTGATGTACTGCATGTCATGCTCCTCGTCATAGTGCTTGGCTAGAGTGGATAGGAATTCAAGTGTATAGCGGATGTAGGTCGGTGCCGACCGATCAATGAATCCTCTCATGCCAACCTGATCCAATAAAAATAGCACAGGCTGCTGCAAACCTAGCTCCTGAAGGAGCTCAGTGGAAAGGAACTTAGTCTCCATGATCGTTCACCTCCCATTCCCAATCAACTTTCTCCACCGTTGTTGGGCATCGTCATCCAAACCTTGCAGTCCCACAAGGTCAAATAGGAGGCAGGTTGTCTGCAGGGGGAGGGCTAGGTTGGCGAGGGGGGGGGGATTCGGGGAGCACGGGCTCATGTGAACTAGAGGCTTCTCCTCGGCGAGATCTTTTCCTGGGTGCCATTAGCTTAATCTACTCAACAACAGTCCAGCACAACTAAACCAGCTACACGGCGGCAAGCCCTACTCAACAAGCAAATTGCAACTAGAGGCGGCAAGCCCAATCAAAATCAACAGAAAAACTAGAGGCGACAAGCCCTAATTACTCAAAAATGGCAATGTAATATTCCAAATTAACAATTAAATGCAATTAGATCGCCAATTTGATCAAAACACCACCAAATCAAAGAATCCAAAAATTAGGGTTCATGAGATTTGGGGGTATTTGATTGGGAATTGGAATTTGGAATTAGTGATGGGGAAAAGGTTAAGGTTGGTGGAGGGAAGGTATTTGTGTAGTGGGGTTGGGGAGAAAGTCGCCGGAGGCCGGCAAATCGGAGTGGAGAAGTTTCGGTTGGAATTTGGGTAATGGAGGTGAACGAAGATGAATTGGAGGGAAATTGTTGGTGGGGTTTGTAGAGGAGGAGTGGGGGAGTGATTTGGGTGGAAGGAATTGGTGAAAATCTCGCCGGAATGGCGAATCGGAGATGGTGGCCGGAGGGGGTACTATTTCGGGTGGGAGGAGTTTGGGAAGAAGAAGAAAAAGATAGAAGAAAATTGGAAGAAGTAAGGTGCCCGTCTTTTCGCGGATCGCGAGCCTCCCGTCGCAGGCCGCGAGGCTTCTTCGCGGGTCGCGAGACCTCTTCGCGGGCCGCGAAACTCGGCGATTTCGTTCCAGGGATTGCCGAAAAATCCCCTTTTTTCGCGGGTTGCGCGGCCTCCTTCGCGGGCCGTGAGGCAAAATTCTCGCGCGGAGAAAATGTGTCGCGGTCCGCGCGGTGAATTCGCGGATCGCGACGCAAAACTTTCGCGGCTCGCGCGATAAATTCGTGGGCCGCGAGCACAGTGTCGAGGTCCGCGCGATCAAGTCGCGGGCCGCGAAACTCGGCGTTTTTGTGGCAGGAATTTCCGAAAAATCACACTTTTCTCGCGGGTCGCGAGACTCCTTTCGCGGACCGCGAAACACGGTTGCGGCCCGCGAGCTCCCTTTCGCGGCTCGCGAAATCCTCGGTCGCGGTCGCGCATTCCCTTTCGCGGCTCGCGAAATCCTCGGTCGCGGGCCGCGAGGAAATGGTTCCTCTATTTAGTGTTGCTCCACTTCACCTTTTCTAAAACAACAAATCAAAAACTCGCGTCATATCGGAATTACAAGTTTAATAAAATGTACATAGACAATATATAGAAATAGAGTAATGTTCCAAATGTTGAAATTGTTCGACAAAATGCTTTTAAAGATCAAAACTCGTTTATTTAACACCGTCGGCACGATGTACCTCCATGGTAAAGATCAATCGTAGGTTGGGTTGCCTAGAGACATGTCCTCTAGTATCTCCGATTTGAAACCCTCATAATACGGCTTCAACCTTTGGCCGTTAACCTTAATAACCTTAGCACCCTCGTCGCTCTGGATCTCCACCGCACCATGAGGGAAAACTTTTACAACCACGAACGGTCCAGTCCACCGAGAACGCAATTTCCCCGGAAACAAACGAAGGCGTGATTGAAATAGGAGAACCTTTTGACCTATCTCAAAGGTTTTCCTAATTATCATCTTGTCATGCCATGCCTTCGTTTTCTCCTTGTAAATGGCAGCGTTCTCATAGGACTCATTCCGGATTTCCTCAAGCTCTTGCAACTGAAGCTTTCTTTCATTCCCGGCTTCGTCCAAGTTCAAGTTGAACTTCGTGATTGCCCAGTATGCTTTGTGTGCTAACTTTACCGGCAAATGACACGGCTTTCCAAAGACTAATCGGTATGAAGACATACCAATTGGAGTCTTATAAGCCGTCCTATATGCCCACAATCTATCATCCAACCGAGTACTCCAATCCTTGTGAGTCGGCCTAACCGTTTTCTCAAGGGTGGACTTGATTTCCCTATTGGAAACTTCGGCTTGTCCATTTGTTTGTGGGTGATAGGCGATAGAAGTTTTGTGATTTACCCCATATTTCTTCAACAATGCGGCAATGGTTCTATTGCAAAAGTGAGTGCCTCGATCACTGATTAGAGCTCGGGGTACCCCGAACCTAGAGAAGATGTGAGATTTGATGAACTCTGCAACCACTTTAGAATCATCAGTACGAGTGGGGATTGCCTCTACCCACTTAGAAACATAGTCAACCGCAAGCAAGATATATTTGAAACCAAAGGAATTAGGGAAAGGTCCCATAAAATCAATTCCTCATACATCAAAGAGTTCACAATATAAAGGGCAATGTTAGGGCATTTCATTTCTAGAAGAGATATTCCCTATTCTTTGGCATTTATCACAAGATTTGCAAAAAGTGTATGCATCTTTATTCAAAGTAGGCCAATAAAAACCACAGTCAAGCACTTTCCTAGCGCCTAGCACCAAAATGACCACCACATGCATATGAATGGCAAAAAGCAAGGATTGAGTTAGTTTCATTATTGGGAATGCACCTTCTAATCACTTGGTCGGAACAATGTTTCCACACATAAGGATCATCCCATACATAAAACCTAGCATCATGCTTTAACTTATCCTTTTGTGCTTTTGTAAAATGTGAAGGGTACTTACTTGTGGCAAGGAAATTCACAATGTTGGCATACCATGGAAGAGAAACAATAAGAGCAAATAATTGCTCGTCGGGAAACTCTTCGTGAAGGTGGTCCTTCAATGCTTTGGTCCCCAACTCCTCATTGGGCACCAAACGGCTCAAATGGTCGGCCACTAGATTCTCAACTCCTTTCTTGTCCTTGACCTCCAAGTCGAACTCACTCAAAAGTAAGATCCATCGGAGCAGCCTAGGCTTTGCTTCTTTCTTCGTCATCAAGTAACGAAGAGCTGCATGGTCAGTGAAAACAATAATCTTTGTACCAAGCAAATATGGCCTAAATTTTCCAATGAAAAGACTACCGTTAGCAATTCTTTCTCGGTAGTGGTATAGTTCCTTTGAGCATCATTGAGAGTCATGGATGCATAATAGATGGCATGGTGAATTTTCCCCACCCTTTGACCTAACACCGCACCAACGGCGTAGTCACTTGCATCACACATGATTTCAAATGGAAGGGACCAATTTGGAGGTTGTATAATAGGGGCCGACACTAACATAGACTTCAAACAATCAAATGCCCTCTTACAACCTTCATCTACCACAAATTCCACATCCTTTTGCAACAATCTACACAAAGGGGAAGAAATTTTTGAGAAATCTTTTATGAAACGGCGGTAGAAACCCGCGTGGCCAAGAAAAGATCTCACATCACGCACACAAGTAGGGTAAGGAAGAGATTGTATGGTATCAATTTTTGCCTTATCTACCTCAATACCCTTAGATGATACTTCATGATCTAACACAATGCCTTTTTCAACCATAAAATGACATTTTTCAGAATTAAGCACAAGATTCTTATCAATGCAAGTTTTTAGGACTAATGACAAATGGAGTAAGCAATTGTCAAAAGAGTTTCCATGAACAGTAAAGTCATCCATAAAAACCTCTACAAACTTCTCAAGATATTCTGAAAAAATGCTAACCATACACCTTTGGAATGTGGCCGGTGCATTGCAAAGGCCAAAAGGCATTCGTCGATATGCAAATGTGCCAAAGGGACATGTGAAGGTGGTCTTCTCTTGATCCTCGGGTGCAATGGCAACCTGAAAGTAACCTGAATAGCCATCAAGAAAACAATAGAAAGAGTGGCCTGCGAGCCGGTTAAGCATTTGATCAATGAATGGTAAAGGAAAATGGTCTTTCCTTGTTACCGCATTTAGCCTTCGGTAATTAATGCAAACACGCCACCCATTTTGGATACGAGTGGGAATCAATTCGCCATGGCTATTCACCACTACGGTCACTCCGGTTTTCTTTGGTACCACTTGCGTCGGGCTTACCCATTTACTATCGGAGATTGGATAGATCATTCCCGCATCCAACAATTTAAGCACCTCGGCTTTTACTACCTCCATCATAGGAGGGTTCAATCGCCTTTGAGGTTGTCGGATGGGTTTAGCATCATCCTCCAATAGAATACGGTGCATGCAAGTACTTGGACTCATACCTTTGATGTCGGCAATAGTCCATCCAATGGCCTCCTTATGATCTTGTAGCACTTTCATCAACCTTTCCTCTTGTTCCTTGGTGAGTTTGTTTGAGATGATCACCGGTAATTTTTCACCATCACCGGTTGCCCGAGCCTTTCCATACCTCGAGGTCTAAAAGTGGTGCATCAAGAGAAAGTTCCTCAAAAGTATCTAGCTCAAAAATGCTTTCCTTCAAGTTAGCACTCAAAGCATATGTATGAACATTACTTGTGTGTAAACTACTGGCTAAAGCTTTTAACAAAGGATCATCACCATCATTTTCATAAATTTTTTGCACAAAAGATTCAATCACATCAATAGCATTGCAAGAAGTTTCATCATCATTGTATTTCATTGCACCATAAATGTTGAACTCTATTTTATCCCCATCAAATTCCATGGTGAGTCTACCACTATGCACATCGATTATAGTTCTTGAAATTTTTAAAAATGGACGCCCTAACAAGACAGGGGTAGCAAATTTATCATGTTCCATGTCAAGAACGTAAAAATCGGCCGGGAATACCAACTTATCAACTTTCACCAAAACATCTTCAACAATACCCTTAGGGTATGCATTAGAGCGGTCGGCAAGTTGGATCACCACACCGGTTTTATGCAAAGTGCCAAGATTTAATGATTCATACAATGTATATGGAATGACATTTATGGATGCACCTAGGTCTAGCATGGCTCTTGGAAAATAAGTGTTCCCTAAGATGCAAGGAATTGTAAACATGCCGGGATCACCACACTTAGTAGGCATTTTATCTTGGAACAAAGCCGACACATGTTCATTGACTCTTTCATTTTTTACATGCTTAGACCTTTGTTGACGATGATTTACACACAATTCTTTCAAGAATTTAGAATATCTTGGAACTTGATCAATAGCATCGAGTAAAGGAATGTTTACCTCACACTTTCGAAGGACCTCGAAAGCTTCCTTGTCCATCTCCTTTTTGCGAGTATTCTTCAAAGCCTCGGGAAATGGTACTTCCACATCGAAGGGAGTGTCTACCCTAGTTTTCTTGTGGAGAGGTGAGAATGGAGGTGACATTGGTTCAACATGAGTGGTTGAGTCTACATGTTCCTCATCAATTAGCTCTTTCTCCTTCTCAACCTCGGCATCACCTTTTTCTTTGGCTAGCTCCTCAAGAATCACTTCTTCATCGGCCAAGGTCACCTCAACTTCGTCATTGGTCAAACTCTTCTTCACAAGGCCTCTCTTGGGTGCCTTTTTCACAACCACTTCGGGTTCAATAGCTTGTTTACCACTCCTCAAGGTTATGGCACTTGCATGAGGCCTTGGATTTAACTCCGGTTGTGCGGGTAGTTTCCCGGAGTTTTGTGCTTCCAATTTCCCCAAAACCGTGGCCATTTGACTCATTTGCACCTTAATGCTTTTGAATCGAGCGTCTTGTGGGAATTGGCCCGAGCTTTCACCTTGATCACGAGATTTATCTTCCAACCTCGGGTAAGCATTTTGAGGGGCACGATTTTTGAAACGGCCTTGACCTTGGTTTCTTGGGTATTGTTGGGGTTGAGGGTGATATTGAGGGTTTTGATGATCTTGGTACCCTTGGTAGCCAAAATCTTGGTACCCTTGATTTTGGTTGCTTTGGTCTCCTCCGTAGCCTTGGTCATTTTGCCCCCTAGACCTATCAAAAGATTGACCACTTTGACCTTGGTATCTCCCTTGTTGGCCTTGTTGCCCCATTGGTTCATCTCTCCACCGAAAGTTGGGGTGATCTCTAGTTCCGGGGTTGTAGTGTTGGGCAAAAGGATCATACTTCCTTTGGTTACCTCTATCACCACCTTGGCCTTGTCCACTTTGAAAACCCCTACCACCTTGGTAGCCTCGTCCTCCTTGAAATCCTTGCCCACCTCTAAAACCTTGGTTTCCACCATAGACTCCCATGGCATTAACCTCTTCGCTATAGTCCTCGTTTGCTTGAGGACAAGATTCGGTGAGATGGTTCGAAGCACAAATCCCACACGTCATAACTTGTTGCCTTGGTTGATTCCCCGAGTTCCCTCCGTAGCTATTTCCCATCATGAAACCTTTCATCAATGCCGTAAGCTCCTTGATATCTTGACGAGTTCCATCATTGTTTCCACCGGAGTTACCCACTCGTAGTCTCCGGTCCCTCTTTGGTTTGCATCCCTCGGCTAATTGCTCAAATAGCATCATGGCATCGGAAGAACAAAGGTTAATGGAGCCATAACAAGACCGATTTATCAACTCGGTTTCCCTATCATTCAAACCATTGTAATAAAAACACACCAATTGAGGTTCGGTGAATCTATGGTACGGGCAACTTGAGAGGAGAGTTTGGAATCTTTCCCAATACTCATACAAAGTCTCATCATCGTCTTAAGTGATGTTGCTAATGGCTTGTATCAAGACCGAGGATTTAGAGGGGGGAAAGTACTTGTCAAGGAACTTTTTCTTTAATTGTGGTCATGTAGTGATTGATGATGAAGGCAAACGGCTTAACCATTTGGCGGTTTTGTCCTTCAAGGTAAAGGTGAATGTTTTCAACTTAAACTCATCCACACTCATCTCGGAAGGTTTCAAACTACTACAAACTCGGTGAAAAGCCTCAAGGAAGTCATTGGGATCATCCACTTCTCTACCATGGAAAGTTGGAAGCAAATTTATCACTCCCGTCTTGATTTCATATTGAGAGTTTGGGTAAACAATGCTCGATTGTTGTTGCTCATAGTTGGGGGACATGTACTCTCTCATAGAAATGTTGGTAGGAGAGGTGTTAGGATTTTGGAAAGGGTTGTAGAATTGGTTTTGGGGGATGTTTTGGCCGGTATCCTCTTTCTTGGTCCTCCTCCGCCATGGTGGAAGGTGGTACTTCACTATCAAGGGAAAATGGATTAGCGGCTAGTGTCTCTTGCAAAGGGTAGTCGCCGTAAGTTGACGAAGACTCCTAACTAATTCGGAATCGTATTGCAAAGGGTCTTGGTTCGAGGTTCTTGTATGAACCATGCACCAAGAGCTAGAGAAATAGGGTTCCAAACCAAAAATAAGATGAAAAAGAAAGATAGGGTGTTAATACAACTACAATAAACACACAGAAATACGCCTATTCCCCGGCAGCGGCGCCGAAATTTGGGAGGTCGTCGCCGTACCTCTCAAATATACAATTTATATCCACTTACTACCGCTACACACAACTAAGCATATAATGGCAAGTAAGGTTCGTTTCACAGAGAAAAGGGTATTTCTACGTATATTTTGTAGCATACATACGCATATACATATATATATAAACAATGTAAACAAAGGGGGGGGGGGGGGGTTTGAGTTGAGTTTGTGTAAGAAACACTACTATGTAAAGTAACTAGAACTCTAGAGTTACAACTAATTTAGCATTTAAGGATTCAACTAAAGGATTAACTAATGAGAATACTAAACTTGGACATATGAGATTGGTGACTTCTTATTATGAAATTTTCCTCAAACTTTATCATGTTACTTTGAGAATGGTGATTGTTTGTAGTGAGAAACTATCTATAACCATAGCTATGAAAGCATCTTCACAACTTCCATTGACAATTCTTTACTAGATGATAACAACTAGTTCAATTGATCAATATCATTTCAAATTAGATGTTTCTCAAATTTACCCATGCAATTTGATAACAAACTTGACATAGATACAATGCTAATGAATGATCTTAAGAACAAATACAGTTGATAACAACATGCATTCGATTCCTAATTTACTACTCTTACATAGAAAGAATGATAACATTCCAACCATGGAAAAGCAATATCTAACACATATCCAACACATATCCATCACTAGGAAATCATTCCTAATCATTTCAAGCATCAAATACACATATAAATTATGATCATTCAATAGAAAATCACACATTCCTAAGCTTCATAAATCATGTTCTCAATCCATAAAAAGAAGTCCAATCACATATACCCAAGATGGGTTTTAACCTACAACCATAATTAGATAATCACAACCATAATCCATACAATAAACCATGATGAATTCAAAGATCAAAATGAAAAGAAAAGTGAAGGAAAAGAGAATTCTCTGTCTAAAAACCGATCCTCTAACAATTGTGGATAAGTTCTTTTTATAGTCCAAAACAAATAAAATTAAAGCAAAACAAAATGCAAGTTGCAGGGGATTTTCGCGGACCGCGAGCAATCCTTCGCGGCTCGCGAGACTAGTTCTCGCGGCTCGCGACAGAGGATTCGCGGTCCGCGCGACACTGGTCCGCACGGCACGCGACCGAGGATTCGCGGCCCGCGCGAGTCTGTCCTCGCGGCTCGTGACCGAAGATTCGCGGCCCGCGCGACACTGGTTCCCGCGGCACACGACCGAGGATTAGCGGCCCGCGCGAGACTGTCCTTGCGGCTCGCGACCGAGGATTCGCGGCCCACGCGACATGGCCTCTTCAAAACAGCAACACACACCCTCGCGGCTCGCGAGAGATGTTTCGCGGCCCGCGAGAGTGTGTCTTCACGCCACTTCTACGACCGGTTCTTCAATGTATCTAATTCCTTCAGGACGTTCATAGAAGGTCTTCAAATCATCCAAATCCATAGCAAGTGCAATTCAAGGTCGAAATGCACGTCTTCAATTTCAAACCACTATGAATGATTTGGTTTAAAAGTCTAATATAAAAGTACAAAATACTATCTAAAACAGCTCTCAAATGCTGCAAAATAAGAGTATATTTAGGACCTATCAGCTTCCGGGCCTGCACCCTATCCTTCAGGGCTATTGCTTCTTCTAGGTACGCCCGCATGGGGGCAATCCAGGATTTTTCCTCGTTTACCAGCATTACTTGGTCGTTCTCTTGGTAGCTCCTTCTTCCTGGTACCTCTATGTACAACTTTTGGTCAGGCTCAGGTTTTAATTCCGAGGAAGCCAGCTTGCTCAAAGCATCTGCTTTACTATTTTCCTCCCGGGGAACTTGGATCAGATTAAAGGATTCGAAACCGGCTACTAAAGGCTTTACCATCTCCAAGTACTTTTGTAGGCTTCTCTACCGGGCTTCGTATTCTCCCTTTACCTGCTGCACCACGATCTGGGAGTCGCTATGTGCCGTGAGAGCTTTGATGTCCATTTCCTTTGCCAACCTTAATCTTGCAATCAAAGCCTCGTACTCGGCCTCATTGTTGGTTGTTTTGAAAGTGAATTGGATCCCTTAGGGGTACTCTTTCCCTTCCGGGCTAACCAGTAAGACTCCTGCTCCGCTGCCTCCGGAGTGTGCCGATCCGTCCACGTACAACTTCCAAGGCGGGACTATCTCAGCCTCGGGCGTTTCCTGCTCATATATCCTTGCTTCCTATTCTACCAGGAAATCCGCTAGAGCCTGCCCCTTGACAGCCCTTCTTGGCTCATACCGGATTTCACATTCTCCCAGCTCTATAGCCCACTTCATCATCCTCCTTGAAGCCTCCGGCTTAAGCATGACTTGTTTGAGCGGGTAATTGGTGAGGACCACTATGAGGTGGCCCTGGAAGTAAGGTTTAAGCCTCCTTGAGGCGTGCACCAATGCCAGAACCAATTGCTCCAACTCAGTATACCGGGTCTTTGCCCCCCGAAGCGCCCGACTGACAAAGTAGATTGGGTGTTGCCTTCCCTCCTCTTCTTTGATTAGCACGGCGCTCACTGCTTCCCGGGATGACGCTATATACAGAAAAAGCTCCTCCCCTAGGTATGGCTTCTTTAGGGTTGGCAATTGTCGAAGGTGATCTTTCAGGTTCTGGAACTCCTTTTCGCACTCCCCGGACCACTCGAATGTCTTGGCCTTCCTGAGAATATTGAAGAAGGGCAGTTGTCTTTCTGCTCCCTTTGATAGGAACCGGCTAAGAGCCGCAAGGGACCTGTCAAACGATGTACTTCTTTTACCGACCTGGGGGAGGTCATCTTGACTATGGCCTCTACTTTCTCCGGGTTGATGTCAATGCCCCAGATTGACACCATAAAACCCAAAAATTTCCCCGCACCTACTCCAGTAGTACTTTTGGAGGGGTTCAACTTGAGATTGCTCCGCTCAAGTTTTTCAAACATCTACTCCAGGTCATTCAGGAAGGCCCCGTAAGCCATGCTCTTGACCACCATGTCATCGACATACACCTCCATGTTCCTGCCCACTTGGTCCTTAAAGAGTTTATCCTCTATCATCTGATAAGTAGGCCCCGCGTTCTTCAACCCGAAGGGCATCTTCTTGTAGCAAAAAGTTCCAAAGTCGGTGATGAATGAGGTTTTAGCTTTGTCCGCCTCGTCCATATGCATCTGGTGATAACCTTTGTGCGCATCGAAGAAAGCCAACACTGAGTATCTCGCAATGGCCTCCGCCAACCGATCCAAGTTTGGGAGAGGGTAGCTGTCTTTGGGGCAGCACTTATTCAAGTCTGTAAAGTCAATGCACATGCGCCAGCTTCCATCATGCTTCTTTACTAAGACCGGATTAGCTATCCATTCCGGGTAAATGATTTCCTCCACTACCCCGGCTCTCTTCAACTTCTGAACTTCATTTTTTATGAACTCTGCTCTCTCCGGGGCTACAGGTCTTTTCTTCTGTCTGATTGGCTTGGTTGTCGGGCTTATGTTCAACTTGTGTACCCCAAGCTCTGGTAGCACTCCTACCATGTCCTCCGGGTTCCACGAGAACACTCCCTGGTATTTGGCCAAGAGTTCCTTCAGTGCGCCTTTTACTTCCTCCGGGAGATCCTTTCCTACCGTGACCATCCCTTTGTCCGCCACTCTTGCATTTCTTCCAACTCCTGGCGGGGAGCTCTCCATGTACCGCCCCCACTGCCTTCTTTGCTTCCAATACTGTAGTCATCATGCAACTTCTTGCGACTGCCTGGCTTCCCCGTACGACCGCCACTCCTTGCGCGGTAGGGAACTTCATTGTCAGCAGATATGGGAAATTCACTGCCCGGGCCTGGGTTAACCATGGTCTTCCTATGATCACGTTGTATGGTGAGGGTGCGTCAATCACTGCAAAGTTGCACGTCACTGAGACCCTCTTGCTCCGATCCTTTTCGTCCACCATACACTTGTAAGGGGGATAACGCATAGAGGAATTTCCGGTTTGCCAGTGAATCCTGACAAGGGAGGCTTCAGGTTCTGTCTTCCAATCCCCAATTGATCGAAGCAAGAGGTGAACATGATTTCCACGCTACTCCCGTCGTCCACGAACACCCTCTTGACCAGGAAACCTTCAATCTCCGTTGTTACAATCATTGGGTCTGAGTGGGGTATCTGTGGTGGTGCTGCATCCGCCTCAGAGAAGGTGATAGTTTCATTCGGGCGAAACCTCTTCCCCTGAGCCTCCCCCGGAGGGACGTATCGCGTCCGAGCCCGGATAGCGGAAACTAACTAGCGTATTTCTCCGATTTCTCCGCTTATCACATTGATCATCCTGTTGGGTACTGGGGCCTGTTCCACCGCTTGGACTGGTACTGCAGCTATGTCGGGCCGCCCCGGGGCCCTGTTGCCTTGAGCTCTCCCGTTTCCTCTCCCGGGGTTCGGCCTCCACCTCCTCCGGGGTTGCTCCCGAGCCTGTTCCCTGGACGGATATTCCTTCTTTGCTTCAGCCACGACACAGTCCTTCAGCTGCCCCCGTTCTATCAACTTTTCTATCTCGTTCCTCAACCCCCTACATCCCTCTGTCATATGTCCATAAGACTTGTGGTAGGCGAACCATTTATTCGCATTTTCTTTGGATGGGACTCCCTCGATTAGCAACGGTTCCGGGAACAGATCCTTATGGATGGCGTGTATCTCCGTCCGGGACTTACTGAGCGGGGTGAAGCTGTCTGCCCTTGCCCAATTCACTGGTGCGGGACCCGGATCCCTTCTGCTTGGCTCTGTCGCCCTTCTCCTTTCCATCTTCTCAGGGAAAACCCACTCAGATTCTTCCTTTCTTTCCGGGTGGCATCATTAATCGCACAATACAGCTGCACCGCCATCTTCAGGTTGTGAAAAGTTTCCGGGATGTTCTCCATTAACTTCTGGAATAACGCCATATCTCTCAAACCATTTATAAACCCGCTGATCACCGCATTCTCTTGCTGCTGCCTATCGATGACCTTCATACTATCGTCCATGTACCTCCGGTAATACTCCATTGGTCCCTCTGCAAATCTTCTGCGGGTGGCAAGAAGCTCAGTCAGCTGCTTTCCTTCCTTTTTCAGTCCGGCATACCTAAACAGCATGGCCTTTGAAAAATCACAATAATCCCTAAGGCTCTCCCGGGGCAAGGAATCGAACCATAGGAGACAGTTTCCCCTCAGGTAACAACCCACTAGCTTGCATCGCAACTCCTCCGGGAAGTCCCTCAACACCATCAGGTTCTGGTACGTCCTAACAAACTCCTCCGGGTCTGTCTCACCATTGTACGTAGGAATTCCCTCTGGGACCCGGAGACCCGAGGGCCATGGGTATGCAAGAACTCTAGGTACCCACGGGGAGGTGGGTTTGGCTCTGTTTCTTCCCACCAACTTGTCTAATCGTGCCTCCAGAGAGTTGGGATCTTGTTGCGCCGCCTGATAGCCCCGCATCCTACCATCTTCCCGGTAATATCTCTCTTGGTAGTCGCAGTTCATCCCCATTAACCCATACATCGGCATAGAATACCGGATCTGGTTCCCATAAGTCCCAGGGGCCCGGGAACCTATGAACTCTACAGGCGCGATCCTCAATCCCCAACTGGAGCGTGAGTGGTAAGGCGGAGCGTGCGGGGCTAAGTTCGATTGTTGCTCTATTGCAGTTCCCCCTCCGGTTCCGATATTCGGAGGGAATGAAGTTGGGACGGTTGAGGAATTAACGCGCCCTTGCATCCTTGGTGGTTGCGCCGCTCCGTCCAAATCAATAACCTCCCTTTGGTGTCCCTGCAGGGAGCCTGCCTGGTCCCCCATGGGCTCCCTCCTCCTAAGGTCCCGGGTAGAGATTACCCACTGGTGGTATAACTCCTTGTTGGCTCTCATGAAATCCAACGCTGCTAATTTCTCCGCGTTGACCGGGGCTCGTCCTTCTTCCGGGGTAACTGGTCCCCGGGTTGAAGGGTTATTAGCCAGGTATTGCCCCTCCTCCCGGGCTTCAAGTCCCTGGATCCGGGGATTGCTTCCCCGGAGGGCCTAGGTCCCTCTGGCTCATCATGGTATTCTCCTTCTGATTCAACTTCGTCGGAGGCAGTTTCCACGTGATCATCCTGTGGTACTCCCGGCTCACGCTGGCGTCTAACCTCCTTCTGCAACTGCCTCAAGGTCACATCGCCTTCCGGGGAAAGGGGGTGACCATTCCCCGAGGATGCCACGTTCTTCTTCGGGCGCCCGCGCCCTCTTCTTGGCGACTCCATCACACAAAGGTGGAAAGATCCCACTCGGCGTTCCAATTGATGCTACAGACATCCGCCGGCTTCCCGGGTATCAACGCTATCCGTGCTTGCTTCAAGGTATGCCCGCACCAGTCCTGCAAAACAATCCCCGGGAGGCTTCCCGAGGAAGAAGCTCCGGCGTGATGATGAGATGGGGATAGCGACAAGGGGGGAACGTACGGAAATGCTCTTAACATATAAAGTAGAGAAATATAAGTCACATACCTTGTTCACTATTTGAGACTGATATTTATAGTTGAGGTTGCCTACTTTGGATAAGGGTCAGGACCTCTTCTCCTTGTCGCTATTCGTTCTCTTTCCTTGTCCGGATGTGCCTATCCGGGAAAGGCACCGCTTCCTTTTTGTCCTGGGTCGTGAGCCCTTTTCCCGGCCCAGTAAGGTGTTGGGCCGGTATTATTAGGCTGAAGGACATGTGATGTCATGGATCGATTGCATGGATGCAGGTTGGGAACTTGTATTGGACTGACCCATCATGAGAATACTTTGAGATATTTAGAATGTTATAAGTATTTCTCATTGACTATTGGAACATGTTCCTCATACCTAAGTAATTCAGTGTTTGCTTGCTTGTGGATTGATTGCTTTAAGGGTTGTAAAACGTCGTGCCGTGAAAGGAGGCTATAAAGACAACTCTTGGGTGACATGAATCGAGTAGAGAAAACTTGGATGTACAAGAGTGGGATTGTCCTCTCATTTTATGAGATTGTTGTCTTATGGGCCTCTCGGAGAGTTGAGACTGTAAAATGCATGGTCGTGCTCAGATGGATTATGGATTAATCATATGTCTTAACAATTTGACTCGGGAATTCGAGAAACACATTTGAACTTGATAAGGATAACATGAGATCTTACCTTATGTTCGAATGAAGATATTAAGCGACAAAGGACAAGTGGGAGATTGTTGGAATAGTGTCCTTCGATCAATGTGCATTGTCCTAAATAGTTGGAGGATTAATTACGGAGATAATTAATTCAGTTATTTATGTGATCGAAATGTTAAGTTGGAAACTGCTTTCGATCGGCTAGCATCAATGGTATTGAGCTCGCAGCTTATTATAACTGAACTTATAGGGTCACACACTAAGTATGAAATTGGACAAAGTAATTATCTAATTAGACTTGGAGTCTAATAGTAATTATATGAGAATTAAGTCTTATTGGGCTAGGCCCACATTGATTAAGACTTGGATTAGGTTTATGAGGATTCTGTTTATTCTGTATAAATAGACTTTTACATAAATAAACAGAGAGACACAAACTACACACAATCATACGCATAGCTCATGTGTTGATCGCCTCAGAACAAATAAACCTACCTTTCTCATACAAACCTCATCGTCAAGAGAAGAACAAAGACTAGGTCTTTGGTTGCTGATTGACGTTCTAAGCTGACAGCGGTGAGGCGGTCTGATCGTGCTGTGTGGATACGTATAGAGGAATCACACTTGGGATTCTCGTCTCCGTAGTTGATTGGATCTTCTGACTAAATCCGATGGTAAAGCACGCTTCAAGAGTTAAGCCTAAACCCTACTTTAGATTCATACTAAGTACATGCATGAGATCCGAGATTAGATAATTGATGTTCCGCTAAGTTAGACTTAATCAATTCCCAACAGTAAGTACATGAGCAGGTACTCTTATGTTGAAGTGACCTAATGATCAACAGAAGCCATAACAGAACATATTAAAAAACATGTAATAAACGATAATGAAAATTCAAATACATACCAATACTATTATGGCAAAATGGATCTGGTGCACTGTTGCTTTCATGAATAATATTCCCATCAGCATTTATCGGCCTTCTACTCATTTCGAGTTGTTCTTATATAAATATAGAGATAATGTATCAAAATCAAGTGCTACATAAAAATAAAATAATATAATACATACAATATATAATTATTCCATGTCTATATTGTTCTTCAAATTTTAAAGATTACCTTTTTGCTTAGAAGCTCTATTTTCTATGATCTGACGTTTACGATTTTCTTTCTTTTCCGGTGACATCTCTGCATAAGCATTCCTTCCTGCAGCACTGTTTTTATTTCTTCTATCACCACCTATCATCCCAGCAAAAAATATATCATATCAAAATAGTACACCAAACTTTTTGAACCAAATTTTATCCATCTTAAAGTATACTGGACAAAAAACTAATATGTTAAACCAACAAATTTCTACCTTATTGTTTAACTGTGATTGAAAAGTCATAAAAAATTTAACTAAACTACGAACTCAAAAATATAGCAATAATATTCTATAAATAATATATAATTTATTATATATATAATTTATAAAAATTATAAATAAATAATATATATAAAAATTAATATATAATATATGAATCCTGCATAAATAAAAATTAATAATATAAAATATACATAAGTTATAAAATCATAAAATATATAATATATAATAATTCCAAATTAGAGGATTACTTTTTTCCTTTGTAGCTCTACTTTCTATAATCTGACGTTTACGCTTCTCTTTCTTCTCCAGTAGCATCTCTGCATAGGCCTTTCTTTTTGCAGCATTTTTTTTATTTCTTTTATCACCTAACACACCATCATCAAAAAATATCTTAAACAAATTTTAAGATTATATCAACTTAATAAAAATGAACAAAAAAAACATCAAATCAGAAACCAAACCTAAAGAATCCTCAATTTCTGCTCTTGTTTGGTGTTCTTCTTCTGCTTGTATTATTACCATAACTACTGCATAGGCAAAGAATTATAAGACAAATGTAGGAATAAAAAAAGTTATGTAATATTGGTTAATTGTTCCCTTCAACCATAAATTCAAAAAGATTGTTTATTTGCACACATGATTTATTCTTAATATGCATATACAAAATGCACAATATATATATATATACATATATATATATGATTGCTGATATGCTAAAAATAGGCTAAACTGAAAACAGTAAACTGAAAAATAGGCTAAAAAGAACAAGAGATTTAGAGGACATGAGATGATTTAAGAATAGTTGATAGTAACTGACCAAAGATATAGTTCATGAAGCTAAAAAGAGACAAAAACGTAGCAGGAAACAAAGCAAACTACACAAACAGATCATAAAATGAGGTTATTCGTCACGTGTTCCAACAAAGAGGTATTATTTATAATGCACCCATCTTGCTTGCTGGTTATTTATAATGCATTATTTATAAATCATTATCTTGGCATGTTTAGGTATAGAAGTGATCAGCGATGATGCTTTTGTTTTTCAACCAAAAGAAAAAATTTTCTTTCCCACCCCATAAACAGTAGCCAATAATAGCTCACTAGATATAGAAATTTATTATAACCCTCATTTACAAACGCAAACTACACAATCAAACTTCTATAGGATAAACCGTTCCCAACAATCACACGCCCCAACAGAAACCCTAGTAGTAAAAAAAGGCAGAGCAGAATTTAGCATGCAAACAGACACAAAAATTATCCAAGCTAAACAGACTCAATCCAGGTTCAATCATCCAACCAATGCCAGAAGTCATCAATCCCAAACCTTCTTGAGATACCCCGAAAGCGAAACGTTCAGAACCGGTGGAACAACTAATTTTGCTGATGGAAAGATTAAACTACAAAAAATTACATTCGCAACCATGAAAATTAAGCAAGAACATGTTTGCCCGTGGTGGCCTACTCAGAAACGCGATGACACCGTGTCTTTCTTGAGATTCAACGGCCTAAACACGCCCCAAACTGGTGCCGATCGACAGTGATTTAGCTTATTTTCAATTTGAATTCAATTGATTCAGTTGGTTTTCAATCTACAAGAAGTGTAATTCAACAACATACTGAAGTAATTGAATTCGAATAGGAAATCAAATCAGACAAGGATTGCTATACAATTAAAACTGAAAAAAACTCAATCAGTTTAATGTGAGATTATATTAGGGAAAAAAACCAAAACCCAAAAGGACATTGTTTTAACGTGGGATTCTGGAAAAAAAAGAAAAAAGGAAAATAGGAAAAAATCCAAAACCGAAAAGGACATAATTTTACCGTGGGATTCTGGAAAAAAATAATAAAAAAAGGAAAATCTAAGAGGGGAGAACCCGAGAAACAACCCGATAACTATTACATATTACTCTAGGATAAATATTATGTTGTATGAATAAATTTAATATTACAATAAAAAACATAAATGCACAAAATAATGGATGGATGTAATATAAGGAAATGTTTCTAACTTACTATATATACAAATCGTAGCACAACTAAATTGGATTGTTGGTTTGTACATGTTTTTCCACTTACCATACATATATATTATGAGAATATACGTGGTGTATTTTTTCCATTCTGTAAAAACATTGATTAAAATATTTCCATAGATCACTCGTAATTAATGCTGGCAGTACTGTTCTGTTCGGCAGTACTGCTTGGCCAGCTACATTACGTGTCATTAGAAACAATGGTTTAGCTGCTGCCGTAATCTTTCAAAATTTACAAGCAATTCCCAAAATAAAACCATTGGAGATGCTCTAAGGAGCAAGTCCTTATTAAGGAGTCCTCTTAAAAAGTCCACAATGGTGCAAATTAAATAAGGAGTACTCCTTATTAAGAAACCTGCTAAGAGCATCCACAATGGTTTGGAGATAAGAAGCAATTCCTTAAATGCCACATCATCTCTTTTTGTAATAACTAGGTAAGAAGCAATCATCAACAATGGCACTACTTCTTTAATGCAAAAAAAAAAAAAAGTAAAGATGTAAATAAAATAAAAAACAAATGTAGAATGAAAATTGTTTATTGGTTGGCTCTTGCACAATAAAAGAAGTAACAACTCCTTATTTAAGGAGTAGCTCCCTATTACGGAGTGCTGGATCGAAGAAGATTATAAGCATACTCAGACTAGACTACATATGGCTTATTTGATTTCTATGGGAACTGAACCAGGGCGGACTTGTGTTTTGACATATCAATTCACATATATGCTACGGTGGATTTTCCCTTAATCATATACGAGCTGGAGATAGAAATGGAACGTTGAAGACACCAAAGCTCCAAAGGTGGATGCAGATTTAGCAAGATATGCAAGGACAGATGAAATGGAGGTGCATTCATGAAAGTTATTCTAAAATCCTAGCAATATCTTGATGAACTAGTTATGATCATAGCCACTTGTATTTCAAATGGCTGTAGAATGGTTGTTTTTCTCTTTTTGGTTAGTTATTTATATTTGTTGAATGTTTGGCTTAGAGTGATGGCCAAATCAGTTGTATGAACTTTTTGAGCAATTTAATAGAAGAAAATATTACATTAAAAAAAACCATAGTTCTATAAATAGTAGAGAAAACATGAGAAGAAGGTAAGCATTCTAAGAACTAGATTATTGTATCTGAAATACCAAAGGCTAACTTAAGCATCGGAGAATACAGGTTAGGTTCGGCCATCAGACGGAGGTCACCGGAGGACTCAGAGGGACCCTGCAACATCACTACCCATCACCAAGATCAAGACCAAATACGGACTTGTAGATATGCAGAAATTCGTTCTAATTGATGACAAGTAAGATTTCTTTTTTAACGAATGCATGTTTATCATAAGAAATACATAGCATCAGATTTATATTCAAATTTTAATGATTACATTAGGGTGCAAACACTTCAGATTTCATGTAGCAAGAGGACAACGTTTCATATTGATGATGGCAGTGAAGAATCAACAAATTTAAAACTATGGTAACACTCCAATCCTCAAATTATGATGCTTATGAATATGCAAAAAATGATGTGGAATTTTATATCATTTCTCAAAGTGTTTTAACTGATTCTATATGTTTATGAAAGCTAAATTACATGCACTCGTAATACATTTACTACCATTATTTATATTTCTAATAATGATATACATGATTTTATATATTAAGAACTTTACCGGTTGGTTTGTATGTAGTATTTTAATGTCCGTACTAGATAAGTATTTTAATGTCCGTAGTATAAATATCCAATTTATATCATTTTGCAGGGCCAATCAAAGTCGAGAAAAAATCGCATTTGCATTGGAAAATATTCTGAAATAGATAAGGAAATGAATTTGCAATACCCATAAAGGAAAGTACAGTATACACCCTTATTGCAAAAATCACAACAAAAATTTTAGTCAACAATATTTCTTCTTTAACTTACTGATTTCGTGCGTTTCGGATGAGTGAGTTTTCTCAGACCGAGCACGTAGTCCGAGGATCGTTCTTTCGTGTCGAGACTTGATGAGGCTGGGAATCGTTCGTCCGAGCCTGCAAACCGATGTGATAATGAGATTTCGTGTATTGAAAGGGGATAAAACCCAATAGCAAAAGTCTAGAGATAGAGAACTTACCTTGTGTTGTTGATTTCTTTGGGTATTTATAGTAGCAATCCAGTCAAAGGATGTAGTACCCCTTTCTCTTGAGTCAACATCTTGTACCCCTCTTCGTACCTTTCTCAAGTGCTTGGTACTACCAAATCCTTTTCTTATGTTTGCTCACGTGATTTAGGAAGCTGTCTGGAACCCGCCTTCCGTGATGAGTCATCATTAGCATCTGGGATGAGTCATCTTTAGTATCATCACTTACCCTATTTTATAAATAATTGAAACTAATTTAATCATATTTGAGAGTTAATTACAAGAGTTACAATTTTCATTAAGATATACCTCAAAACTATCATTATATGACTTGTAAGAAATGTTCAACTACTACAACTGCACCATACCTGTATGAATTTCTTTGCAACATATGTGGACAAAAGCAAACTTCGACACCAAGGTAAAATACAACTTTAAATTTTAACTACATTTTTTTCTCATTCATTGCCATGCTATAATTTCGTTACCATATGATCCCAACCTTAATTAACAATGTAGTGTTTAGTCTATAAGATGTTTTTGTATGCCTTATATTGTTAAATACCCTTCTCATAATCCTGGAGTGTGTTTTATTTTATTAATTCACGTATGCTCATCACGTGTTTCAAAATTTTCACTTACATTCAAGATTAAATTTCATCGGATTTTAGCATGAGAATAATTAGCCTTAATTTTTTTTTAAAAAAAAAAACCTAAGATGGTTAAATAGCCATAAATTTTATATCCACGCACTTATAGAAGAAACAAGAATAGATATGTCGCCTCTACTATGTATATTATTTCACCTACTACATATTGAAAGCTTTCTAAACATTTATTTGTTTTAATAAAAATATTAAAACTCTCTATTTTGATCATATCACCAATTTATACATAGGCGTAAAATGCAAGCTAATTTGATGAATGAAACTGGAATGATTACGACTAATTTTTTCGACGAGTATGCTGAAAAGTTAATGGGCTTAACTGATGTGCGCGCAAGCATTGGACAAAGCTACTGAGATTCAAATTTTTTTTCCCTTCAATTTCTACAACATTATAATTTTCATCACTTACATATTGTCACTTTCAGTATCTTTTATATACAGGACTACATTGAAGCACGCAATAATAAAATCGTAAGTACTGAATATATAGTTCAACTCACTGTTTCGAAAAAAGATGGTGAAATAAGCCCCAGATACACGGTCATATCTTTTGGAAACAAAGATAAAGCAGAAGCATCATACTCAAAAATAACACAAGGTGACAAAAACAAAGATAAGGAAGATGGTGGTCAGTTCAAAAGTCTAAAAATGAAAGGACAACTATCTAAAGGTTCTACACCAACCTTGAGTTCTTTTATTTTTACAAAAGTCAATCATATGTTTTGGCATTCAAAAATACTTTATATAACATAATCTTTCAATTTATAACCGAACAATAAAAAGACAAAGATAAATATCAAGATTTGGAGGATGATGAAGGTCTTAAACTTTTTTTCTATTCATTTTTCAAGTATTTTGAACTACTGATTTCTACCCACCAATTGCAGAACCTGAACCTAATGTACAAGAAGAAGAAACATGGATTATGAAGATGATATACCACTCATTCAAAGGACCAAAAAAAAAAACATAAACACATAAAGGAATAATCCTAAATCTTATGTATATTACTCTAAATAAAAAATAAAAATCGTGATTTTCATAACAAATTTCATTACAATGCAGGAAGAAACAACAACAAACCAAGAATTGAAAGTGGAGATGATCAATAAAGAACCAACAAACACGATGAAAATAACAACAACATTTTATTTTAGCAGTCATGATACAATTCAATTTTAGTTCAGTTACAGTATACTTACTTGACTATATATTGCTATTACAATATACTGAATTCATCTAAATTATTAGTTTACTTTTTGAAAAATGGTAATTACTTTCATTCAACTTCAGGAACCTGAAAATCGTCCTGAAACGAAAGACAAGAAACTTGGGGGTGTGACCCAAGAATCGTACAACAGGGGACTCGACTTTGCATAGTTAACTAGAGAGTGCGCTATAAAGTTCTCACTACGAGGAACCCAGAAGGGGCCTAGATAGTTGCTATTCTCTAACAAACTTCGCAGTGCACCGAACAGTCTGTCTCCTGGTGAATCATCTGCACTACGTGGAGGGCATCCCCCACCAGTTTCATCTCTGGCTGATCTAGCTCCGCGGAAAGGAGCTAGGATTAATGCGAGGGTCGAATCACTGACATTTGGAATTCTCCGTGCTACACCCCTAATAAAGCTTCTATTTGAACCCATAGCTACCACCCCTATTCCCGCGTCCCCATCAGAATACCAGCATCAAAGTTGATCTGGATCCCTGGGTCTGGCGGTCTCAGAAACGTCCTCGGCAATAACGAAGTCGACGTCTCCCCCCTCCATTGTTGGGCATCCCTGTAACTCCTCAGATCGCCACCATCCCCGTGGCCATAATAGATGACACCGTGTGGGACTGCTCGAATATTTGCTTATTCCGTTGGAACCAGATCCCGTCGCAGACCATGATCGCCAGTAAACATAACTCATCATCTTCATCTTTCAGCAACTTCCGAAACCAGGCATTTCCTCTGGGCTGTTCTACCGCCGAAATTTTTCCAAGTAACCCCACCGTGCTCCAAGCAGACTTGGCATAGGCACACGAGAAGAAAAGACGAGTTGCTGTATCTGCATCCTCCTCCAAAAAAAGTGGACATGTAGAAGAAACCTCTACTCCCCTCCTCCTGAGGTTCACCACCGTTGGCAGAGAATCCTTTCACAACCTCCAAGAAAAGTGAAGTGCCCTCTTCGGGACTCTGAACTTCCAGAAAGCCGCCACCTCATCTTGTACTGAGCTCGAAGCTTGGTTCTGTTGTCTGCTTTCCACATTCACGTGATAGGCCGTCTGAACCGTATAGCCACCATGTTTTGTGTGGTGCCATATCCACTTGTCCGACGAGTTTAAGTTCCGTAGTGGTATCTCCAGCATCTTCACCACCTCATCCAGAGTGAAGAGCTGGTTCAATACGTGCGTCTTCCACCATCATGTATCCATATCAATCAGATCAGCCACCCTCCGTAAGTTCCCCGGAATAGCATGCAGATGCTGGATCCAGAAATTGCCAAGCCAAGGTATCCATGGATCGATTGGTTCCCCGAACCAATCAATCTCCTGGCTCCACTCCGAACCTGTCCTAAGGCACCATAGATACTCCTCACTGCCCACGATGGTCTCGACCCTAGCTCCGAGGTCATCAAGTCGCCATTCCTGTAGTACTTAGCCCTGAGAACCTGAGCTAGTAGCGAATTCGGCTGCGAGAGAAGCCTCCACGCCTGCTTCCCTATGAGCGCTTTATTGAATGCCCCTAGGTCTCAGAAGTCCAATCTACCAGCTCCTTTCGAACGCGACATCCTCTTCCAAGCCACCCATGGAATCTTTCGTTACGTAGAAGATCCCCCCCCATCAAAAATTGCTCAACAGACCATGTATCTCCTCCACCACATAATCAGGAAGCTAAAAAAACTCATCGTACAACTCGGTATAGCCTATAGAACAGACTTTATCAGTATCTCGTTGCCCGCTTTCGACAAGTTTTGCTCATTCCAACAATCAATATTCTGCCTGATGCGATCTTTGATGGACTGGAATATCTCCCCCTTCTTCCTTCCAATGACCGTAGGTAGCCCAAGATACTTCTCATGAGCCTCCACCTCCGAAATCTTTAGGATGCTACATATCCTCAGTCTGATATCCAAAGCCGTGTTAGGGCTGAACAGGACACCCAACTTATCCACATTTAACTTCTGCCCAGAAATGGTCTCGTACAAAGCCAATGCCCATTGTATATGCCTCGCCTCCTCCTCCGACGCCTCACCAAAGAGAAGGGTATCATATGTAAAGAACAAATGAGAGATTCTCGGTCCGTTCGGGGAAGCACAAGCTCCCCTAATCCGCCCTGCACTCGCCAGGTCCGTGAGCAGCATCGAAAGTACCCCCGAGCAGATAATAAATAGGTATGGAGAAAGAGGGTCCCCCTGCCTAATACCTCTGTTCGGCGTCAGCTGCCCAAACTCCTCGCCATTAAGGATGAATGAGAATTGCACCGAAGACAAACAATGTCGAATGATCGATACAAATCCTGGCACCGAAGACAAACACTGCCGAATGATCGATACAAACACTGCCCAACTGCTCCAGTGTCCCCTGTACAAAGCTCCACTCAATCCTGTCAAAAGCCTTGCTAATGTCCAGCTTAATACTCATCTCCCCTCTCTTTCCTGTCATCTTCACTTTCATCGTATGGTGGATTTCATGGGCCACCAGTAGGTTTATATTATTAGTTTTACTTTGAAAGTTTATATTACATATTTAAGTACTTTTACAACCCCAATACACCGCACATCGCGCGGTGTCACCTTGCTATTTTTTTTAAAAAAATATTGATGTGGATTATTGTGGAAGCGCCATGTGGCAAAATCAATGTGAGAGTGACATGTGTGTTCAAGGATTCTCCTTTTATGTATAGTAATAGATCGTAATAGATAATAGATGAACCAATCCCCAAAATAATAAGTAAAAATGTAAATAAAAAAGATCAGTCGGTAAGCAGAGAAGCTCTAGATGTTGGAGTAGAAGCTCAAGACATAGGATAAACTCCTTGGTTTTTTTTTCTTGCCTGTAGGTTCCTCGCCTCTGATTTTACTATTCATGGACTTGATGATCCTGCACATGCACACAACATGTACTATCCTTAATTTGGTCAGAAGGTGAGTCACCGTTGACATCCTTTTTTTTGATGGAAAATTTTCTTCTATTAATCGCTCAAAAAAAGTTCATACAACTGTTTGGCCATCACTCTAAGCCAACATTTAACAAATGTAAAACTGAAACAACTATTCTACAGCCACAGAAGGTACAGTGGCGATGATTATAACAAGTTTATCAAGATATTGCTAGGATTTTCATGCTAGAGATTTCATTCCATCTGTCCATGCATATCTTCCTAAAACTGCTTCCACTTTTAGAAGCTTTGATGTCTTCGATGTTCCTTTAACTTTTTCCCTGTTCTCATTGGATAGAGGAAAGGTCCTCCGTAGCATATCTGCGAGTTGACATGTCAAGACACAAGTTTTCCCCGGAGCAATTCCCACAAATAAATCTGAGCCTAGTTGTGTCCAACCCGTCAAGTCCTTAGATAGTGTCATGGGCCAAGGTTGGGTAACATGTTTTTACACCAGCAGCCCAACACCTCTGAAATACCAAAGGTAATCAGTGCGATACCTACGACATATGTACAAGTTTCATACTAGGCCCATAACCCCTCATCCAGCCCGTCAAATCCTTAGATAGTGTCATGGGCCAAAGCCTGGTAATCGATTTTTACACCAGCAGCCCAACACCTCTGAAATACCAAAGGTAATCAGCCCAACACCGTTGACATCCTAACAAAAAAAACTATGGCTTTTGTATGATTATGGTAGAGATCTTCTAGTTGATAGCAATTGGATGCATGTGCTCCTTCTAGACATTTAGCCACATCTATGTCATAGAGATCAGGAAAGTCAAGTCATGTGATTCATTAGTACCTAAAAAGCAACAAATAGGTAACGATTAAAATTAGGCATGAAAGCAAATTGAGTAAGAAACTCAACATTTATCATTCAATCACCAGTCATTTGTTTAATATGCTCAGAACACAACACTACTTATTGAAATTCAACTATTATGCATGTTTACTCATCTTAATCATGTGAAAGATCAAGCAGTACTATGAGAGGATAAACATTATTTGTTCATTGATCAGGCCTAAACTGAATAGCATCCTAACACAACACTAGCTACTAGAACTCATCAATCATTCATCTCTACACTGAACTCATCTAAATCATGAGTAGTACAATGAAAGATCAACATTATTTCTTCAATGATCAAGCCTAAACTGAATAGCATCACAACAGAACTGTAGCAATTGGAATTCAACAATTATTCATGTTTACACTGAACTCATCTAAATCATGTGAAACATCAAGCAGTACAGTGAAAGATCAACATTATTTCTTCAATGATCAGGCCTAAGAAACTCAACATTTATCATTCAATCACCAGTCATTTGATTAATATGCTTAGAACACAACACTACTTATTGAAATTCAACTATTATGCATGTTTACTCATCTTAATCATGTGAAAGATCAAGCAGTACCATGAGAGGATAAACATTATTTGTTCATTGATCAGGGGCCTAAACTGAATAGCATCCTAACACAACACTAGCTACTAGAACTCATCAATCATTCATATCTACACTGAACTCATCTAAATCATGAGAAGTACAATGAAAGATCAACATTATTTCTTCAATGATCAAGCCTAAACTGAATAGCATCACAACACAACCGTAGCAATTGGAATTCAACAATCATTCATGTTTACACTGAAATCATCTAAATCATGTGAAACATCAAGCAGTACAGTGAAAGATCAACATAATTTCTTCAATGATCATGCCTAAACTGAATAGCATCACAACACAATCGTAGCTACTATAATTCAACAATCATTCATGTTTACACTGAACTCATCTAAATCATGTGAAACATCAAGCAGTACAGTGAAAGATCAACATTATTTCTTCAATGATCAGGCCTAAACAAAATAGCATCACAACAGAACAATAGCAATTGAATGTGAGTACAAATACGTTTTTGAGTTATCATTCAACAAATGAAGAAGATCAAAACGTATGAACTCGTATCCTAATCACCAGAAATCTAACAGAAAAGCTCAAAACCTAATCGGTTCGAGTAAACTTGATTTATCATTCAAACAACACAAATTTTCATAAATCAGGCAGAATTCAGTGTAAATCAAACTGAAATTGATTCTAACCTTCTGCATTGATGATTTGTTCTTCCGCAACGTGATTTGATTGTTTGATGATGACTCAATTTCTTCATCCGGTGGTTGCAACGTCGTTGTACTGATGTTCGTGTTTTTTGGAGATCGAGGCCGGAGATCTGCGGTCGGTGGTGAAGGAAACATCGCCGGAGCAATTGACGTAATCGGCGATCGGTTTTATGTAGGGAGAAGCAATTTTCGTGAAGGTTTGGGCGAGTTTCGGTTAGTTTATGTGATTTGGTAACACCGGTTATAGAAATTGCAAAAAGGCCCTTCAACTTTATCTAAACTAACATATGAAACCGAGTTTCATGTATATACAGTTTGACCCCATTTTTATGTTGCTATGTCTATTAGCCTTGGTCTCACCCAAGATCTTCTCTTGCTTATATAATGACAATCCCTTGACCCCTGGTCTCCATAGGGACAGGTCTCACAGGATATGGACTCTTCTTTTTATCACCACTGCGTGTTTTTGGGTGAAGTTTTTTGTTGGGAAATTCAATTCAAAAACTTTGACCGAAGTGACACGAAGTGAAGATAAAGCTTCCGAGTCAGGGAATTTAGGAATCTAAAACTGAGCATAAATATGTTTGCTCTTATGGATCAATCCAGTTTATAAGATATAAGAAGATGAACGAAGACTCCCATTCCACTTATAATATTATTTATTGCATTATAACCCCGCCTCTTGGGTAAGGCTCACCCAAGAATTAATCTATAGATATAGAGTGAATTGCATAAATGGTACTCAAAACATTGGAAAGTCCATCTAAGACACCTAAACTAATTTTGCTCCATTTTTTGAACTCAAACTCTACTTTTTGATCCAAATGTGGTACTTCTGTCAAGTCCCTTTGTTAGCCCCAAACGGAACTCTTTGAGTGATAAATGATGCTTTTACCCCTCTGAACTTGAGAGGGACACAAGAAAAAAATACCATGGTTTGGTGAAGGTTGTGAAGTTCTAAAACAAGTAAAATCACTACAACTTTTCTGGGCATTTATATTTCTTCTTGATTTGCTTAATCTAGATTTTATTGTCTTTTATTTTGGTGTGGAACTCAAGTTCAGAGGGATAAAAACGTCATTTATTCCTTAAAAAGATGCTTTTGTTTTGGGCATGGAACAAAATTAGTTTAGGTACCTTAAAGGAGATTTTCCAATAATTTGAGTACCATTTATACAATTCAATTCATAGATATATCATATATGTACTCAGTTGCATTTGACCCCCGCACATTACTTTGACCAATTTAGCCAGGCGATAGTCATGTGTTAGCCAGATGGGACAATCCCGAACTTTGACAGACGGACAATTAACATGTGTAATTTTATTTTTTTGAAATCGACGACCAACATATGTATGAGTATCAAATTATTGGCAGCATAATAACAGAGAGAGAGAGAGAGAGAGAGAGAGAGAGAGAGAGGGAGATCTCAGTCTCCTTTCTTTCATCTTTCTCATCTGAGTCACTAAGCAGTGAGATGGCCGACGAGCCTTCCATCACACGCTGGAGCTTTCAGGTACCATTTTAGAGTGCATTAAGTTAGTTGAAGTTTTCTGTTTAAATCTGATTAGATGGATTTGTGGAATTTGCAAAATTTAGTTAGGAGTAGTTACTGCAACTACAAAATGTATATTTTGTTCAAATCTGATTTTTTTGTTTTAAGTTTCTAAATTGAAGTTACTTGATTTGAACATTTCTAAGTGCTTGAGGACATTCCATCTGTTTATGTCTAGTTGAGTTGCTAACCTGGATCTTTATAAGATTGAGAAACAAAACCAATAATAATTGGTATTTATTAGCTGTATTTTCCTTTTGTACATTTTAGGATTTTAAGTTGTTTTATGATATGAAGTTTGGGAGGAAGAAAACTCCAGCTGCCAAAGAGGGTGACATGAATGATGCTGTGGTATCTAATGGTACTGATAGTTCTAATGGGCATGGAAAGAGCAAATCTGACTTGGCCATTTATGAGCAGTTTCAAAATCAGGTGATTTTGTGGTTTTTTTATGAGATTAATGTTATTGATATTGTGATTCATATTCTGAAAGAGTTCTGGTCTCTCAGGGTCGTGGCAGCTTGGCTAACAGTAATGAAATATCATCTGCTGGAACTGATGCCCCGTATGGTTTAGTGTGATATCTGTTTTCTTTTCTCTCCAGTTGTCACTGTTGTAGTGGAAAATGAGCTTTAAAGTTTGTGCTACCCTGAGACTATAATTACTATTCTACTTTTAATCCTTATCTAGTCCCAGTTATTGCTGTCATCCCAAATGAGCCCCATGTTTCCACTATGGTGGCATGGATCACAGCGCTTTGAGTTAATTAACATTCAGAATTATTTTAGCTTTTTAAACCCTTAAGTTTAGGTTGAGTGACATGGCATGAATTTGATGAAAAGAGAACATTACATTTTGTATCCTTTGTGCTTTTTTTAGACTCTGTCTACTGATATTGCTCACCTAGTTGGATTTGTTTATAACATAGAAGCATGGTTAAGTAACTGAGGCACTTATAATACAGTATTACTACAAATTTTGCAAAACTAAATACAGATGTCTTGTAATATGATGATGCACTGAAGCAGTTATTCTGTACTATCACATGTGTGCACTTTCTGCCTTTTTTACTGTAGTAGAGTGTGTTGTAATTAATGTCAATTCCATGCCTATGCCTCTCTGGATGGGCATTGGTTAAGACGTAAGAATACCTTACTATAAAAATTTCAGGATGTGGATTTTAATGCTTATCTTGAAAATACAGCTTTGAAATTTTCTCCTGATGAACTAAGTTCAATTCTTAGATGGATTTCTAGCATCAGTTTCTTTATTCCATGGGGAAATTAAGTTAAATTTATGTTTTGAGCTTTTCTTCTTTTTCGCCTTACATATGGCTGGAGTTTAAAAATGTAGCTGTTAATTGGCTTTATATTTCCCATTGATATATCAATTCCAGGTAAATATTTAATATGTTTTCTCAAGGATTGAATTCATTTTATGTTAATGTCTTTGTTTCTTTTCTTGAGAATTTTATGTAGTTCTCTGCAATTTGGTAATAATCACAAGCATATCTGTGTGGATTTGATCCTATGAATTGCTAATATAACCACATGCAATTTGGTTATAACAATTTGAAGTTAATAATTGGGTTACATAATTCTGTTAAAAGCTTTATTCTCGAGTGTTCTTTGTTTGGAATTTGGATGAGTAAAATTTTGTACTTGTGACTCCCATTTCAGGCAAAGATCATTGCTCCCTCCTTTTGAATCAGTTGAAATGCGAAATTTGGCAGAGAGCTTGAGTAGGTAACTGATAAAATCATATAGTGAGTCCGTTTAGTCTTTCTCATACAACTGCAAGCTAAATCTATTTATGCGCCTGTTAATTCAGGGATATTATTCGTGGTAGTCCAGATGTAAAGTGGGAAACTATTAAAGGGCTGGAAAATGCAAAGCGTCTACTAAAAGAAGCAGTGGTCATGCCAATTAAGTATCCAAAGTAGGTAGTTTGTTCTTCCACCGTTTCTGTGGTAAATGAATGTGTTTCTACCTCTGGAAATTATGTTGCTATCCCAATCTGCTGTGCATCATGATTGCCAATGTTTTAAATAGTGCTATTCATCATATTACATTTTGCAAGGAATCATGGTTGATGGCTGGTGGGTTTTTCTTTCCTTTTTACTTAGGTACTTCACTGGTCTTTTGTCTCCATGGAAAGGAATTCTTCTCTTTGGACCTCCAGGAACCGGAAAGGTGGTTACCTATTCTTTCTTTTTTGTTCCTTTCTTTGATAACTATCATTCTGCACCTCCATGGATCATTACATTTCTGATTACTGAATGTCTTGCATTGCGAAGCAGTTTTGGTTTTGGGCTGAAAAGATGTTCATACTCTTTTACCACCATTTACGTACTTGAAAGGGTATCATCATAATTTGGTACTATTTCCGTCTTTTAGGCATTCATGATATACAGGAACACCAAATGAAAGGGCTTTCCTTATTGATTATACCAATAATGGCAATTAAGCCTTAATCCAAAGTTGTGGGGTGTTAGCCAGATGGGACCTCTTTACCCCTCATTCCACCTCTAAACCTCCTTATTCTATTGGCCAAGTATTCTTTCCAGTTTACTAAAACTTGGTCCTTCTATATGCAGGTCTTCTAATTACTGATCTATTCATCATTTTATTTCCTCCTTTTTGTCCAATTACTGTGCAACCCTCTGCCCCTCCCTTTAGTCTTATTCAACAATTAATTTTTTTTACTTTAATTGTCAATCCTAAGTCCTAAGCAGTAGGCTCTGATGAACCCTATATCTTTCATTTCTCTCACTTCTACCCTTTCCCTCCTCTTAACTCCTGTTATTACTATGATACCATCATTCCATATGATCTCCTTTAAACTATTTCTTCTGACAATCCTATTGAAGGTCATATCCTCCATGAGACATAATTCATTCAACATCTGCTGTGGTTTGTATTTTCTCCTCTATCTGCCAACTGCAACATTTTCCGTGTTCGAGCAAACTTGTCCCCAGAAATTCCATCCATATCAGCACCCTCCACCACCCTTATTCTGCTCCTGCACTCTCTTTCTCACAAAACTTTACCGATGCATGAAAAGCAGTCAAAAGGTGGGGAACGTATCAATAAAAACAGCACAAGGGAATGTTACACGAGTTGCACCATCATGCATGTACTTTATTTAACACGTAGATCCATGTCACGCCTCTAACCTCCAAAACCCATGTACATTACCACCTCATGGTACACTATCATCTGATACCATGTGTAAACCCTTTTTATGCACTTACATTTTCCCCGAGCTGTCTGGAATGGTGAAATGTTCCGATCGTTGGTAGAACTTTATTATGTCGGTTGAGTAGCTTGCTATACCTTCAGTTTAAGCGATTCTTGGCGTCAACTTTTTCTTGTTGTCTTGTACCTCCACAGTCCGAATTAAACCTCCACTTTTAGAGTATCGGCATTTCTAGTATTATGTTGTACAGTGTCACTTACACCCTCATCCCCATGCATATACATACCTCAATATGGTTTGCGCTTGGATAGGACCTACCCACAGTTGCCTGCAGATGTGAAATACCTACCTATCTAAGTTTGCCACCCTCTCTTCTTGTGAAAAAGTTATGATCTCCTTCTTTGGATGTCCTCTCCCTTACTGTCTGGGCGTTCTAATATTTCATGTTATGATATGTGTCGGTACCTAGGGCTTGATGTTTTCCCTTGGCTTTCGCTAGTTTGTAAGCATAGTTCCCCCCTTCTTTGATGTATAGCCGCCTATACACACCCTTCAATACTGCCATTTCTGCTTCCCTATAATATCCCTGAAATGTGTAAGAGATTTAAAAAAGTTCTTGTTTGACATTAACTTTTAACTATTTTAAGTTCTTTTCATTCCGCCTCTAAACTCCCTTTGGTCCCTAGCTGTTGTTAACACCACCACAAAGTCTTTTAGCGTGTATATTGCATTATGATTCTTATCTCTTAGTGCAAATTACATAGACATCAAGTAAAAATGATGATGTGTTACCCCATCTTATTCCTTGCTAATAAAGACTCACAGAAACTTAATGTAAATTTTATTTTTCATGCTGACAAAATATTGTTTGATGAAACTTCTCTCCGTCTCAGTGCTTTTACATAATTTTATGGTTCTGCAGACGATGCTTGCCAAAGCTGTTGCAACTGAGTGCAACACGACATTTTTTAACATCTCTGCATCATCAATTGTCAGCAAGTGGCGTGGTAAGTTTAGCTTATTACTGTTTTAAGTCATATATTCATATAGAGTTCAAATAGATGTTCGTGTTAGTGAACCTGATTAATGATGCGTTGAGAATTGGCTACGCTGTGTGATTTGGCTGAATAGCATTGCTGGTTTGTCTGAATTGCACCTTCCTGAGAATGTTGAACCATACTCTATGAACATGGACTTGATGCACTTAAATTGATGCTGATCTCTTGAAAATTTATTGCAACAATAAAGTCGTCTTCTTTATGGCTGAACCGTATAATTTGATCAAGGTCAGTTTTTGAAATGGATAGGATGAGTTAATCTCTTTTTTAGGAGTGGAATATCAAGGATGTTTGGTAGTGTGTAGATAGTGTTCACATGTATGTTCATTTAACTTAATCAAGAAAACCTTTATAATGGCTTAAGCATTCCAAAGGTGTTTAAACAGTGTGATTTTGGTTTCTAAAAATTAACTATTGGCAAACCATGTTTTGCTCCCATTATTCAAAAAATGAGAAATCTGCTGCAGTTGAAAGTGTGACCTCAAGAATTCATTCACAATAAAGTCAACTTTGGAAATATATCACAATCAAGTTGTGTGGGTCCTTTATCTTGCTACACATATACAGGTTGGTCTTGACACATGATTGTGCAATTAATAGTGCTGATATTATGGTTTATAATGGTAGCAGTTGAGTCTAAATATATAATTTAGGTTTAGGCAAATCCTTGTCACTTGTTATTCGTACTTCAGATTTTTTACAGAGAACTAGTTATGCATATCAGAAATTTGTACCTCGTGAAGCTTATGTTTGTGTCCTTTATGCTTCATGACTCTACATTTATTATTTAGAAATTATTGTCTATTTACCAGCTAGTCAGTGTTCTAAAATAACGAGTAAGCTCAGGTGATTCGGAGAAGCTGGTGAAAGTGTTGTTTGAGTTGGCTAGGCACCACGCACCTTCAACAATCTTTCTCGATGAAATTGATGCTATTATCAGCCAACGAGGTGAAGGACGCAGTGAACATGAGGCTAGTAGACGATTGAAAACAGAGCTCCTCATACAGGTGACACTTGATAACCGGACTTCTCATATAGGACTAGTACAGTGCCATGTCTGAACCATATGCTATAAATGTAGCATATTCCTTTGTGTAGTTATGATATTGATGTTCTTGCCTAGTGTGCCTACCGGACCTACCCTCCTTGTCCCGATTAAATTTTGTTCCTAAGTTTACTGTGCAGCTGAATAAAGAAAAAGAACCATGATATCATTATCTCCAGCTCGATCTTAGATAAATTAGTATTTAAATTAAGCTTAAAATACTTTTTCGTTTTCTATTTCCTTGTTAATCTCTTTATTGTATATCACTATCTCCAGCTCGAGCTTAGATAAATTAGGACTAGTTAAATTAAGCTTAAAATAGTTTTCGTTTTCTATTTCTTTTGTTAATCTCTTTATTAGATTGTGTAAATTTGAATTGAGCAAGTTGTTTTGTTGCTCAAAAGACAATAACAACTTGTGCTTTTTTTATATAAAAAAATTGGGTAATAATCCAAATGGACCCCCAATAAAATCCCACCCTCCCCTTGCCCCCAGCAGGAAGACTATAATATCTTGGTCATACCAGTTTATTTACAAAGTTTCTTGATATTAATTAAACTCAATGGTTTCTATTTGATTGCAGATGGATGGTTTGACACGGTCAGAAGAGCTTGTTTTTGTCTTGGCAGCAACAAACCTTCCATGGGAACTGGATGCTGCAATGCTCCGGCGCCTTGAGAAACGAGTATGTTTTAGCTGGTTTACTGAAAATTACTGTTAATTGTTGGAAAATATTATTGGACTACTTGCTTTTGGAAAATGACACATATGATCGTATGCATATGCTGTCATTTCATTTGCAGGTGAATATTCATCACCTCAAGTATTTTTATATTTTTAGGGGCTATTTGGTTTACGCATGGAAACAGAAAGGATTCAACAAATTGAATTGAAAGGAAGAGAGACAATTAAATTCATTTTGTTATTGTTTGATTCAGTTCAAAAATTCAAAAGGATTGAATGAAAAATAGACAATGATAGCCATCAGCCAGAATGTTAGGTGATTGATTGTGACAGATAGAAGTGGTAGTTGTAGTCAAAGTTATAGTTAGTGGGTAGTGGTTATGGTCGGTGCTGGTCGTTGGAGATTGTGGTGGTAATAGCGGCGGAATAGTTAATAATTAAAATTTTAGTATATAAGTGAAATGCGCATAGCAAAAATGTTGAAACATAAATATTCAAAAGTTACAAACTAAATAGTCAATTGTCACACATATTTTCCCTAGTAAGAGTTCCGTCCGTTTTTAGCTACGTAACAAATTTGTTGGCCAATCATTATGCATTTGTTAACTTGAAATATACTACTGCCCTGTTTGCCAGAGCTTATTTCTTTCTGAACTGAACTTAACTGAATTGAGCTGAACTGAACTACAATTACATCAACCATTGCATGTTGTCCGTCAGAGTCCTACAATTACAACAACCATTGCAAGTTTTTATGCAGGCAAGTTACGTTGAATTGCTTAGCCGAACATATCTTAACAATGAGATAGTTACCTGGCTGTGGTTTTTGGGGTTTATGGCTGTGTTTGATCGTATCATTCTCTGTTAGAATCTAGTGTACAGCTGTAGGATTTGTTTATTGAAACTTAACTTTTAATGTCGTTGTGCTAGATCCTTGTTCCGCTTCCAGAACCTGAAGCTCGGAAAGCCATGTTCGAGGAACTCTTGCCATCATCCTGTGATGATCAGAAACTTCCTTATGAGTTACTTATGGAAAGCACGGAGGGTTATTCAGGTTCAGATGTCCGTTTGCTGTGCAAAGAGGCAGCCATGCAGCCGCTAAGACGTGTTATGGCTTTTCTTGAAAGCAGTGACGAACTTGTGCCTGACAATGGTAAGCCAGTTTTCCCTTATTTTTCTGCATCTTGTTATGAAGAGGAGATGGGGGCAGTGTTGAAATTGAACTTGTCCCACATAGCCACTTGTAAATTTGATTTAATATGTAAGATCTTGGGTCAGTCCACTTATCACCGATAGATTTTAAGTCTGGAGCCAAAGTTCCTTTACAGTTTGCTTCTTTTCAGAGCCATAAATGCCCATTCCCCTAGCTGCTTTTTGGCTTGTGTAAATTGGTCCAGCTGATCCTATTGATTGTTTTCTCTACTTCATCAAAGTACTTATTGGAGTTCTTGTTGCAATTAGTATCATTTAGATCACTTGGCATTCTTCATCTGAATTTTTTGTTTGTTTTAATGAGCTTCAGAATTACCGAATGTTGGACCTATAACGTATGGAGATATAGAGGTGGCTTTGAAGAATACCAGGCCCTCTGCTCATCTGCTTGCACATCGATACGATAAATTTAATGAAGATTATGGCAGCCACATACTCCAGTGACAAGATGTTCGATCATAGATAATGTGTCCTAGGGGAATGGTAGTAGCTTTTATCTTCTATGAGATATGTTAAAATAAAAGCAACTTCTTATCTTTTCCCCCAATTTCCATTGGTCAATAATTTTGTTTTGAATGAAGTTCGCTCCACTCATTTCTGATGGACTAGCATCGCTTGTTTTGATTTTTGATGTCCTGAAGTTGTTATAGTGATGGCTGCAATAGTTATAATCAACATCTGTGTAGATTCAAAGAAAACTTGTGTTGCACTATGTTATCCTATATAGTTGGAACAATAGAGTCTACCTCAATTGCAAATTAGAATGCTATTTGTTGCTCCTTCAAAAAGGTCACAAACCAATTCCTCGTATATCGACGCGGTAGTTGGGTTGACACCCGACTACCTGAGCAAAGCATTCAAATGGATTGCTGTGGGAATCCCATCATCAAACCATGTTAGAGCAAGTCCAACAGCTTCCCCAAAATGGAGATTTTCATTGATTTTGGGGATTTTAGACTATTTTTCTAGTCCAGCAGCTTCCCATCTCATTCTACAAGCGAGGATTTCGAGGAGAGAGTGTTTGATTCTCCAAATCTGTAAAGAGTGAAAAAAAACTTTAATGCTCTTTACATTAATGTTTGGTTATTTTTGTTTTAAAGTGCTTGCCTTTGTTTTTTACAAATCAAATAAACATATTTTAAATGTAAATATCTTTAGACAAATTCTTACGCACCTAAATAATGCATGGGGCTTTTTAAAGAAGTGCTCAAATATAGGGGCAACATGAAATTTCCCAATTCTTAGCCCTCTTTATATATTCTTTGCTCTAGACTCCATGTCTGCTATTTCACTTCAAAGACGCACCGATTGCGACTTCGGGAGGTTCGACGATGGAGATTTCCTGCAAATCGAATCAATTTTGGTGTTGGGGAGTTTTGGCGATGGCTATGGTGTTAAAGGCTCCTTCACCCGACGAATCTCCGGCGCAGCAGAGTAATCCAGATTCCAGGCGGCGGAGCTTCGATCCCAAAAGTGAATGGTGATAGAATCTCAGGCGAGCGTGAACACACGTGACGGAGCAATCCAAACCACAACGACGACGGGGATGATCCAGATCGTAGAGATCTCCGGCCATCAGACCTTTTCCGATGATCGTGAATGGTTGAGGGCGGCAGCGATGGCGTCGCGATGGAGATCCAAGGCGAAGGTTCCGCAATCGCGACTGTGTGTGTATGGTCGCGACAAATATTCAGCAGTCATGACGTGGACAAGGCAGATATCTATATTGAGAAGATCGAGATTGTGAGGCGGTGAGTATTAGACACAACCCAATTTGGTTGGGTTCGAAGGCCTTTAGTAGGGGGCCTGGCTAGTACCGGTTTAAAAATTCGGACGCTGAGAACTAGGACCTTCCCCAAAAAGGATGTTTGTTTGACGAGACATGCCCCGGCCATAAGGAGAAACGAGGGTTTCAGTTGAAGGTTTTAAAGAATTTGGGGTAACGAAGCGAGAACAATTCAAAGCAAGAGGGCAAAAATCTTCAGAGTCAGGAGAGGAACTTCCAAGGGAGCAATCAGCCATCCGAAAGGAACAAAGGAAAGGAGAAGAATTTATAAGGCGGTGAGAGATAAAAGGACAAGGACAAGTAGCACATAGGGAAAAGACAAAATGATTAAGTCACTCAAAAGAAGGAAAAAGATGGGGAACTGTGCTTCCGCCAAATGAAAAGTGCGCCAAAGAGACCCACACTTTAAAAGGTTTCTCCTGAAAGGCGAACTGACGAAACCATTAGATCGTCGGATGGGAGGGTCGGAGATAAGGGTAAAATGGATAATCATTTTTAAAAGACATGCCACTATCAAGAGCAAACACCCGTCTTGGGGGGCTTGTGATGATACAAAGGTTGCGCTGTCATTAAGCGGCTTGGATGACTCAGCCGCATGAGGTAATTTATGGGAAGGTGCTCAGGACACGTGAAAGGATATGAAAAAAGATATGGAAAGTATTGAGCCACGTGAGGGGTGTACGGGAGGAAGGAAAGGAAGAATGACTCAGCAGGGAAAGGGGGGTTGAACCAAGAGATGCAGATTGCCTTATAAAAGGAAGGAGAAATCAGCCATCAAAGGTAAGTTTTCTAACTCCAGCTTTTAGAGTTTTCTCTTTCCTTTCAATACACGAAATCTCATCATCACATTGGAGCTGCTACCCACAGGTGGCTCCGGGGGTTTGTTTTGCAGGCTCGGACGAACAGACCCAACTTTCTGAAGCCTAGGCACTCTGCCAGTTTGAAGTCCTCGGCGACTAGTTAGAAAACAGACTCTACACTACAAACTCTCGGATACGCCAATTATCCGATGCATCATTTACTGGAGTGGATCACCCCGCATCAGGTTTCAAAACAGGTACAAAACGATAGGCTTTAAAAAGAGAAAATACTTATAGCCAAGCGAAAAGAAAAGAAACAAGTAGGGAAAAGAGAGAACCCATAAAAATCACGAAAAAGAATAAAGAGAATAAGAATTTACTACGAAGATAAACTCGAGAAGAAAGAAAAGCAACTCGACATCAATTGGCAGTGGAAAAAAATATTTTTGGAAGTGACCCAAGGTGGGGTTTATATAGGGGAGTGGATAGGGAAGCGTCCCCAAATCTCGAGAATGGGAAAAGGAGGGCGTAATGATTAAAGCGGAGAACGAGGAATCAATTGTAGTCTGTCAAAAGAAGTGTCGTCACAATGGTGGAATCGTGCAAGCTGTCGCACTTCCCATGATAAGGGACCCATGGAACTAAAAGCCATCCCATTCAAGATCGAAACCGAAGCGTTGCACGCTAGAGGCAGTAATCGCACACCTGAGGTGGAAAAAGCTCCGGTCTGGGGGGCTAGTGATACCATAGGAGTCTCTTAGGCCTGACTCGGCCTAGTCTGACCATCTAAAAGGTTGGGCCAATACAGCTTCATGGGAAGTTTCCTGAAGTGGCATTTAGCTACAACCCAATGGAAGGACATGGGGGATAAGACAAAGGGGAGGACCATCCACATGGTCCCTTTAGCAGCGTGGAAACCTACTATTGTGGTTCATGGGGTTAAGCCACTGTAAATCTCAATAAACCAACAGTAAGAGGTATGTGACTTTTACTCTCTAAATTCAGTTGAGAATTTCCTATTTGTCGTAGCCCCATTTTCATCATCATGCCAAAGCCGCTCCCCCCGGGGAGCCCTTGGGGTTTGTTTTGCAGGTAGCTCGAGAGACCCGACCTGCTCGAGACCCGAAGCAGACAAACAACAACAATGAATCTTTTGGCCCGTAACTCATCAATCAACACAAGTGATGCGGGGAAAATCCACACTAGTAATCTGGGCCTCGGATAGTTGACGTATCCGAGGGCTTCTGGATGTTGATTGTTGATGAAGTATGGATGCTGCTCGACAACTGTTCTTGATTATCCGAACTCCTTGCTTCCCAACTGGGCTTGCATAGAACCTGTCCTCCGATACCTGCAAAACAAGCCCCCTGGCGCTACCCCGGGGGTGGTAGCTCCGGTGTGATGATGAGATTTCATGCTTTGGAATATAAAACTCTGTATTCAAGATTTAGAGAACTTACCTGCAATGGTTGATTGTGGCCTCTATTTATAGGCGTCCTAAGCCTCCTCTTTGTGCCTCATCATCAGTGTGCGTCACCTCCCCGTACGAGTGGCACCTCATCTCCATGTGAGTGAACGAGCCGATCCTTATCTTTTCCACGTGACTAGGAAGCATCCTGGAAAGCCACTTAGATCTGAATCTTTATTTCATTAATAAGTAAAATAAAAAATTCGATCAAGTGCTACATATGTTTCCCTTTTAAAATTTATAATTTGATCTTTTATTGTCAAAAATTATGTAAATATTGCTGTTAATATTTTTATATACATTACCAAATTTTTTCACTAGAAATATACTTAACTAAGAATCTAAAAAGATGTTGTATGATATTTTCTAATAAAAAAATTGATCAAATGCTACATATGTTCCCTTTTAAAATTTAAAATTTTATCTTTTATTAAGTCAAAATTATGTAAATATTACTATTAATATCTTTATATATATGTAACAACAATTTTACATTTTTAAAATTATAAAATCTACTTAAACTAAGAATCTAATAAGATTCTGGTGTGATATTTTCTAATTCAACATCAGTAAGAGCAAGTCCAACAGGATCTCTATAATAGAGATTTTCTATATTTTAGAGTTTTTTGTCTCCAACAATTTGCTATCTCAATCTCTATTATAGAAAAATGATGAGAGAGAAGATTTCATTCTCTATATATGCATAATGAGAGAGTAAATTTGGAGAACGAAATTTATGAGAATTGAATTATAATTCCTATTTTTAGTAAATTTTTGAAAAAACATTCCATTTTCTCTCTAAAATCTCTAAAATAGCAAAACTGTTGGATTGGAAGGAAAAATTTATAGCAAATATCACCTTTTTTTCTCTACTTTAGAAAAAGATTTAGATAACCTGTTGGACTTGCTCTAACAATTTACTCATTTAAAACTTATCACATTTGACTCAAAAAGTCAAAGTAAGAAATTTAAAAAGATAAGACCAAGGATTAATTAATTTGAAAATCTACATTTATTTTCAATAGAGACCCGTTTATATAGTAAGGAATAATAAAAGCATTAGACATGTGTATGTTGACTACTACTATATTTATATCATTGTGCATTTATTATTTGATTATCGAAATCTTTAAGATTTATCTATATATTACATTGTGTCAAGGAGGTGAATTTGAGAACTCCTTTTAATTCAATTTTGAGTATTCCTTTCAATTTGTTTTTTATTTTTTTGAGTATTTGAGAGGAATATGGATGCTGTAGTAGTATGCAGCAATAAAAATCCTGGAATTGGATTACAAATTTGGGATTTGGAAAATGGCGATTGTCTCCACCGCTTACCAAGTTGCGCTTCACAACCTCATGGACTCACTTGTCTAAGAAACCAGTATCTTGTTGCTTCTCAAGTTCAAAGAACTGGTTCAGTTGGTGATGGGTCTATTTTCATGTGGCCTTTGAATAAGGTAATTTAAAATTTTATATGTATGTTAACTTGATTATGTGTGCATAATTGTTTTTATATATACTCGTGTATAATTTTCAGCATCAAGGAACTTTAAGGACCAATAATGTAATAGAAGAAATAAGACCTATTTCAAGCACAAAAGATGGAATTTATCTTGCAGGTGGAACGAACTCAGGACATATATACATGTGGGAGGTGAATTTATTCAACCACATCCATCTTCCTATAAGTAAAATTTATTTCTTTATTTAGTAATATTAAAGAATCAATATTTGCGAGTGCAGGTTACGAGTGGAAGATTGCTCAAAAAATGGTGTGCCCACCGTAAATTAGTAACATGTTTGGTTTTTACTAAGGATGATTCCTTCCTTGTATCTGGTTCACAAGATGGAACAATCGGGATGTGGCCCATGATCAAGTAATTTATTCAATCAAATTTATATAACTGAAATTCATCATTTATATATACAATGAATTATAACTTTTGTACATGAACATAATTGATTATAAGTTTGTCAAGTTTTTTAGTACTTTAACATTTATCTATTTATCGTTCTAATTATTATTTTGTTAATTTTACAGTTTGTTAGATGAGAACAATCTGGAATGCTTTCCGTACATGTTTAAATATTCAGCCGAGCATAACGAAGCAATAACTGGACTCATATCCACATCTGCGAACTCCAATTCCATCATTATCTCAAGCTCACTAGATGGAACATGCAAGGTTAATTATTCTCCTTTTTATTTTATCACGTGATCTATTTTTCATTAGGTTTTTTTCATTTATTCAGTCCTAATAAAAAGTTTATGTGTTAATTTTACAAAATGAGTAAAAAAATTTATATAGGCAAAGTTGTAGGATAAAAGATAGAATAACGGAATATTTTTGTTAACTTGGATTGTACATAGAATCAATCATCTGATATGAATAACTATTTTTTCTACTAAAACGATAAACAGACTCACAATCCTAATTATAGTTACGATCCTATTCACACCTCATGAAACTAACAAATAAAAAAAAATCAATGCATGTACAAAGATTTGTTAAATTATCTTAATTAGATTGTCTAAATTTTGCATTTCAGATCTGGGACGTGGTGATAGGGAAGCCTATGAATACTAAAGCATTTCCACATCCTATAACTGCAATAGTGTTGGATATCATGGAAAAATATCTATTTTGTGGAAGTTACAGTGGAGCAATTTTCATTCATAACTTTGATGTTGGAATCGATAATACACTTCCAAAAATTGATGATCCACAATTTACTCTTAACGGGCACACGTATGTGGAAGCATTTTTCTAGCTTGTTTTTATTTCACAATTTTTTAAAATATTAAATCAAACAATTTAAATTTTGTTATTTTACCAGTTTCTAAATTTATACACGTATAATAGTGTATTAAAATTCATAAATATCTAATTCATTTATTTTATACTATTACCATTTTTGCAGCAAACCTATAACTGCTTTGGGATTTTGTAAATTTGGTTTAGTTTCTGCTTCGGGTGAATGTACAGTTTGCCTTTGGGACATAACCAAATGTGCTATTATTCGAGAATTTAAACATTTTAAAGGTTATACATACAAGTTTTAACTATTTTAATACCTCTTTGTTACTAGAACACTTAATAAACTGATTCCTTCAATATATGCGCAGGTCCTATAACTAATTTGGTTGTGATATGTAAGTCATTACTCTCCATAAACAATCTACAAAGCTCATCGCGGTTATGCATTTCTGCGCTTGAAAAGTATTCACAATCTTTTGACTTACCAAAGCAATTTATGACCCATCTACCTTCAAGTGATTACACCCAAAAGAATAAGGAATCATGCTATAGAAGCACCAACATACTTGTATCACAAGCATGCAATTTAGAGGTATTTCACTATCTTTTTAAAAAAATAATCTTATGCGTTCAGATTGTACATTCCGAAGCTTTTTTTACTGCCTAAATGAGGTAAAAATAATAAGAAAATCGATAGAGAATTGATGATTAACTATATTATGAAAGTTAAAATATTTCAATTATAATTTAATTCAAAATGCAAAGTTACTTAGTTCGCCGATCATGGCCTAATTATAGTTGTGCAAGATAAGTAGGTGATACATTTCAAAATAACTTGGTAAAGCTCATTCCCAACTATGTTGAGAGCGTCTCCGGTGAGACGTACCTAATTAGGGCGGAGGGGTAAAAAGAGTCCATATATATTATTTTTTTGATATAATATTTTCTTCTATTAAATTGCTCAAAAAAAAATTCATACAACTGATTTGGTCATCACTCTAAACCAAACATTCAACAGATATAAATAACTAACCAAAAGGAGAAAAAGAACTATTCTACAGCCATATGAAATGCAAGTGGCTATGATCATAAATAGTTCATCAAGATATTGCTAAGATTTTAGACTAACTATCATGAATGCGCTTCCATTCCATCTGTCCTTGCATATCTTGCCACATACGCATCCACCTTTGGAGCTTTGGTGTCTTCAACGTTCCATTTCTGTCTCCGGCTCGTATATGATTAAGGGAAAATCCACCATAGCATATCTGTGAATTGACATGTCAAAACACAACTCTGCCCTGGTTCATTTCCCATAGAAATCAAATAAGCCATTATGTAGCCTGGTTTGAGTATGCTTATAATCTTCTTCGATCCAGCCGTCAACTCTTTAGATAGTGTCATAGGCCAAGGTTGGGTAACTGGTTTCACCCAGCAGCCCAACCAACACCTCTGAAATACCAAAGGTAATCAGTGCGGTACCTACGACATATGTACAAGTTTCATACTAGGGCCATAGTCCCTCATCCAGTCCGTCAAATATTTTTGATAGTGTCTTGGGTCAAGGCTGGGTAACTGGTTTTTATACCAGCAGCCCAACACCTCTGAAATACCAAAAGGTAATCAGTGCGGTACCTACGATATATGTACAAGTTTCATACTTGGGGTAAAACCCCTCAACCATTCCAACAAATCAGATAGTGTCATGGGCCAAGGCTGGGTAACTGGTTTTTATACCAGCAGCCCAACACCTCTGAAATACCAAAAGGTAATCACTGCGGTACCTACGACATATGTACAAGTTTCATACTAGGGATATATCCCCACAACCAATCCGTCAAGTCTTTAGATAGTGTCACGGGCCAAGGCTATGTAACTGGTTTTTACACCAGCAGCCCAACACCTCTGAAATAGCAAAGGTAATCAGTGCGGTAACTACGACATATGCACAAAGTTTCATACTAGGATCCATTCACACTATCCTCAACATCAATCAAAGGAGTCATAGCATGTTTCAATCATCACCTTTAGAGCATCCACCTGCCTAAATTTCCCCTCAAAGATTCTGTTATTCCTCTCCCTCCATACATTATAGAAGATGCTGATAAGTCAGTGTAATCTTATTCTCTTTCTCCATCCTACCATTCTTCTCATCCTCCTCAAGCACTCTCTGAAGTTTCCGCCAGTCTCCACCCTGTAATGTTTTTGGAGCTCCACTGTAAACTGGCATGTACAAAATATGTGTTGCATCGTTTCTCCATTCTGCCCACACAGAGTACAAACATCTGCCACATGAGGTATTATCCCTTTCGATTGAAGTCTCGCTGGTCGATAATCTCCCTTTTAACAACATCCATAGAAAGAATGAGTGTTTAGGTTGTAGTCCTGACTTCCACAATATATTCGTTGACCAATGACTTTCTTGGCCTGCCCCTTTGAGGTATCCATATGCCTTGCTCGTGCTGAAATTTCCCTTCATGTCAACACATTCCATTAGGTATGGACGAATTTCATCTTTCAGTGACACCAACTTGCCCCAACTCCAACTATATGTGTGCACTTCTAGTCTGTAGTCAAGAAACTCTTCATCCTTCAAGTAGTATGTCTGCACCCATTTCAGCCACAATATGTCATTCTTTTGACATACATCCCAAACCAGCTTACATAGAGCTTCTCCCCTTCCTTTTTGCCCCATAGAAAATTTCTGCATTTTGTCTCAATGGCTTTGTGCACACTCTCAGGTATTTGAAAAACATTCGCCCAGTGACTAGCTTTACTCATCAGAATTGTGTTTATAAGCTGTACTTTACCTGCATATGCCATATTCCTGGAACCCCAAGTGCCTATTTGTCCTGCAATCTTCAGCTCTCCACTTCCCTGTCGAGACTGGAAGTCCCATGTAATTCATTGGGAAACTTCCTTGAACTATATTCAGAGTATCAGCCAACATCTTTGATTTAGTTTCTGTCATTGTCGAGAAGAAAGCCTCAGATTTTCCTTCATTTATCCTCGGGCCACAAACCTTCCTAAACTCCTCCAAAAGATCTTTAACCCCTTCCATTGAGTACTTGCTCGCCCTACAGAAGATTAACAGATCATCTGCAAACATCAAACTGTGTATTTCCCCCTTCAAACTCCTCTGATGGAACTCTATAGCTTTCATTTTTATGGCCAGGCTAAGCTGTCTCGATAGATATTTCATCCCAATTACAAACAATAAAGGTGATATCGGATCCCCCTGTTTAACACCACTCCTCCCTTTAAAACAATCTGTGTACGCACCATTCAAAGAGAAACAATAAGTGGTATCCTCAACGCATCGTCTTATCCACTCAATAAACAATCCTGGAAACTTTAGAACTGCCAGCCATTTGAATAGAAACTCCCAGCTTATACTGTCGAAAGCCTTCTGTATATCAATTTTTATCATGCAGCTCGGAATATTGCTCGACTTCTTATATCCTGTTAATAGCTCTTGCGCTAGGAGAATATTATGTGATATCCTCCTCCCTTTCACGAATGCACCTTGGTTTCCATTTATCACTTCAGGGATTACCTCACTTAACCTGTTACTCATGATCTTTGTGACAACTTTATATAAAACAGGGCAGCAGGAAATCGGCCTATAGTCCTCAGCTGACTGCGGATTATCAACTTTCGGTATTAGTGTTAAAACAGCCCTGCTAAATTCCTGTGGTACTTCATCACCCCGAAAGAAACTCCTAATCCCCTTTTTTATATCATCCCAACAATCCCCCATGCTTTCTTAAAGAAAAAGCTCGAAAATCCATCAACTCCAGGACTTTTGTCATTCTCAATGCTATTCAGAGCTCTCCATATCTCATCATCTGTAATCGGCTTTATCAAGGGTATTTGTTGCTCCACTAAAGGATCAATTTCACTCTCTGTAATCACTGTCTTTCCCATTCGGTCACCAAAGAACTGCAGTAGATGCTGCTCCACTCCCTCTCTTACATCCACTCTGATGGGGTCAATTCAAACTGTTGGGGTCATAAAATAGGAGCTATCAAACTGTTGGGGTCAATTCGTAATTATTTAGGATTCGTCGCAATAGTAATATTAGGCTAAACTTAAGGGACTAAAATGAAATTATCTGCAAAATTGCATCTTTTCTTCCCAATCTGCAATTCCCGACGTCCGAGTTTCAGGACAGCGGAGGATCTGGGCGCGCCGATTGGAGAGGATTAGGCCGCCGCTGATCGGAAGGAGGGATGGCGGCTGGATTACGGCAGTTGGATTAGTACTATAATTCAGAACATGTTCCTGATTACACCACCCCAATAGCATCCCTCTTTCCTTCGTCTCAGCCACGAATTCCAGCGAATGATTCATCGCCGATTCGCCGGAAATCAAATATTATCTATAAAAACGGCTTTTTGTTGTTTGCGAGCCCCCAGGAAAGCTCTGTAGCTGATCGGCAGTCATAACCGCGATGCTCCCGAATTATGACTTGATAATTATGACTTAATAATTTAATTGATCAACATTTAAATCCTCAAGTTATTTATAAATCATCAAAGTTAAATATCAAATCATATTTTAAATAATCAAGTCACATTTGTAAATAGTCAATATTTATATCATCAAATTATATTTATAAATCACCAATTTTATTGTAAAATATTTAAATAATAAATATAATGTGAAAATTTTAAAAAATTGGACATCAAGGGAAAAAAAAACATCAAACCTGGAGCCTGGAGAATTGGAGTAGAAGATGATGGATCTGGGGCTCATTTTGCCTTTCTTCACAAATTTGCATATTGGCCCCTGAATTTGAGCGCATTTTTAAAATACCCAACAGTTATATAATCAACAGAAAGTCTTATATACCCCTTTGTATTAATTAGGACCGTCCTTTCCAAGACTTTGTCAACTATGTTTTATAGTAGGACCTCCCCTAAATTCTGAACTATGGTCTAAGTTGAGTGCCGATGGATGAAATTTTTAAACACAGAGGTAAAAAAAAGATATTGTATATGGATAAGGTCGACAAGGGAAGCAAAAAGAGAGAAATATTAATTTTAACCCCAAAGTATTGATTCGTACTCCTAGGGGTTAGGGGTTTATACTATAATTGCTAGACAAGGTTTTGGGCCTTTTCTAGATTTCAACCCATAACCTAATCCTAAAGTTCAAAAAAATTGTTTGCCGAATTCCCTAAGAATTTTAATAATCTTATAAATGTTCAGTTGTTGAGGACATATATATACATTGGGGTACATGGGAAAAAAATGTAAAGTGGTGAGCTTACACATGAGCGTATGTGGGTCTGAATGACTTTATTCCATGTTACCTTCAATAAATTCAAATCGAATATACGGTAGAATTCGGATGATCTCTGGCAATCTAAGTTTAATGCAGACTGTATGATGGACGTCAGTAATCCAAAGCCAAATCTATGTTAAATGTAGAGAGTGGTGATCAAAGTTGAACATAGATGGCGACGGTCGAAAAACAAGGACGAGGGTTCAAGTTGAGCGCAAATGATGCGCCAATGGCTGAAATTTAAGTGTATAGTTCAATGAGAAATATATGGAAAAAATGGCTAAAGTCGAAAATGGAAAAACCAAAGAATTAGTATTTTAAATTTCAAAATACTGATTTTTTTGGATAGATAATTCTACTCTTGCCAGACCAGGTTTTGGGTAGTACCTAGATTTCAACTCAAATCATGATCTTAAAATAAATGAAGTTAAACTGAACTTAACTAAATAAAAGTGATCTAAACAAATAATAATAGAAATAGTGGTTTTATAGTCTTAATATTAATAACTAAATTAATTAAAATTAAGTTAATTACTGACTGCTCTTTTCAAGAAGTTATGTAAAATTTACACCCCATTTTCCAATTTTTAATGCTCTATTGCACTTAATCCAAATATTCCATTTATCACTCAACACTTTTATTTTGTTTTTTAAACTGGACATTGATAAACATTAGTTCGTAAAGATAATAATTATTTTTTAATGTAAAATAATCCAATTTTCCCCCTAATTTATGTTTTTTTCATTGTATAGATGGAGAGCACCCAAGAAGCTCTACAACTGAAAGTAGAAACCAATCGAGCAAGTCAAATTCAGGAAATTAGCATGACAAAGCATATGATGAAAATAAACACATATATGCAAGGTTCATATACAGACCTTTTGCATGGGCATTTGATGCAAGATAGTTCAGAAGATTGAAAATGCACATGTTGTTTGCTTCAAGATGGTTTTTATTTGGATTTTATTGTATGTCATAATTGAGTTTCCATTTTCATATACAATAATTAAGTGATCGGCGCTTCGCTCCTCACTTGATTAATTAGATAAAGAGGAAAAATATAATTGATTACAATAGTATATGATAAATTTCAAAATTATTTTCGGTTAAATATATTTAAATTTAGTTCAGCAGTAAATAAGCTAGACAACATATATGGCCGCAGAATATGACATCCCATTTATATGGAACTAAATAAACTTAGCAAATAATCATATGTTAAATTACTAATTTTAAACTACCTGAATCAATTTAAAAATGTTTAGAGAATATTTGTATTATAAATAGAATAAAAAAATTCAGAGTATACTGTTTTGACAGAAACAACGTTGTTTATTCCACACACTTTTTGAAGTGAATAACTATTATAGTTCCTTTTAGAGATTAATACATGCACTTCTTTATAGAAGTAAAAATATCTATACAAGTTCAGTTTCATTTAACAGCTTACTTATGGTTTACTACAAGATAGAGAATGACAATCCAATATTCCCTATATTGTTTTTTACAAATTCTCGTTTGACACATGTCTCTATAGAGACCAAGTACTATAGAACATTTTCATAAGTTATGAGTGTAAGTTGAAAAACACGCCTAAATAGTGGGACTGAAGTGCAAATTTAGTTTTTTTCCCCAAATATCTCCCAGTTCCCCGCCTTCCCCCCCCCCCCCCCCCAATTCGTCCCTAAATATCTCCCAGTTTCCCCCAATTCATCCCCAAATATCTCCCGTTTATTTCCCCCAATTCGTAATCACCACATCAAATCGCAGAGTACAGCTTCAGAGCAGATTCAATGCTGCCGATCAGTTACTGATTGTTGGAGCAGCGGCGATTTCAGAGATTGCGCGGTGTATTTTGTTCGTTTTTGTCGTGTGTGGATTCGCGTTCGTTTGGGTTGATGCTTGCGCGGTGGTGGCGGCGGCGATGATCGGATAATTACAGACACTTTCCGATCTATCGAGCGATTCCAGGTGGTAGCGAAGGTGATCAGATGCTTTAAAACGGCGACGGCAGAAATCGAGAAGTGGCCGGCGGTCGCAATTTGAGTCACGGTTCTGGAAGGCGACGACATGACGACGGCGGTGGAGTTAAGAACAATGATAATGAATTTGTTGTTGATAATGATGATGATGAATTTGTTGTTGATGAGATGTTGAATTGATGTTGTTGATGATGATGATTTTGTATGTTTTCTGCCTGATCTTCTCTTTGTTTTGCGTGATCTTTTATGTTCTATGTTGTTTGCTTGACCTTTTATGTTGTATAACTGACCCTTTATGTTTCCTGCATGATCTTCTCTGTGTTTTGCCTGATATTTTTTGTGTTCCTGCCTGATTTTTTATGTTTTTTGTCTAATCTTCTCTTTGTTTTGCTTGATATTTTGGTAATAAGCATTGGAGATCAGTGGGTCAGCATTTGCCGGAAAAAGGATCTCGGGCTGCAGTTTTACTTGACGGTTGTTTATGCTCATAATAGTGAAGTAGAAGCAAGGACCAAACAATCACTCAGGCTGAATTTATGGCGTTATCTGGAGACTGCAAATCACAAGGATATGCCATGGATGGTGGTGGGGGATTTCAACTCTGTAATCATGGAACTGGAGGAGAGGATGTATAGCTAGTTGAGGTGGAAAATTTTAGAGACACGGTGAACTTGATTCAACTGCATGAGCTGAAAAATACAGGACTTTTTTTCACGTGGGACAATAAAAGGGAAGAAGACAGAATTTTCAGTAGAATCGACAGAGCAATGGTGAATGAGATGTGGATGGACAGATGGATGGAAGCGATATGTGAGGTAAAGCCCAATGATGCATCAGATCATTTACCATTACTTATACACTTAGATAAGCCAAGAAAGTGTTCTGCTAAACGTCCTTTTAAGTTCTTCAATATGTGGGTGAACTCGCCGGACTTTCTTATTTTAGTGGAGCAGAATTGGAGGATGCGGAAACACAGTACTCTCGTGGATCTATTTAAAACTCTGAAGGTGCTGGAAATAACACTTAAACGATTGAACAAGAGGGAATTTTCAGACATTCAGAAAAGAGCCATAGAAGCAAAAAAGAAGTGGGAGAACCAGTTCAATCTAGTACAAACAAATGTATTGGATAAAGGGCTGCAAGGAAACGAAGCAAGGTAAATGACTGGATAAAGGAGAGTGCTGGGCCTTTTCCCGGCCCAGCAGAGTGCTGGGCCAGTATCATCACTAGCCCCCCAGACCAGTCATCCGGGTTTCTGCGACGCTGGGGACTGGTCTCATGCCCTCCTCTTCTGTCATTATTCCTTTTGGTAGGACACATCTGTGCGAAAATTAATTTCTGACGCCTCCGTTCTCTATTCCGCCTTGATCAGTATCTCGTTTACCGTGTCATAATTGCTTTTCCTTCTTTTGAGGTGGCGTTTCCTATTCATCCGCCTATATAAAGGTCCAAACCCCCTTTACTAAACTTCTCTCTCCAAAATCTTCCAGGCGCTCCACTCTCTTAATCAAGTAAGCACTACGTCTCTCCCTTCTTTTCTTCCCATCATGGCTTCCCCTCTTCCCTCCAGCTCTTCCTTGGATACCGAGGAAGTTCAAAATCAGTTTGAGGTCCAATTCCGGGCTGATGATAATATGATTTCTTCCCCTTCCTCCCCGGACACCTCTTCCGAGGTTTTCAGTACGCCCCGGGAACCAGTCGTCCTGGGTGCGCTGTCCTCCGAAGGGGCTGGTTCGCACCCAACCGGGCATTCTAATCATCCCCGCAAGGATCAGGATGAGGAGGTGTTTGGCGAGGAAGCCGGTGATGACATTCCCCGGGGGCCTACTCACGGAGTACGCCCTTTGGGTATCAAATACTATGATGTCCCCGGGAATTCTCCTTCTCTAGATAGGGATGTGTTGGATTTAGCCAAGCGTTCCTTTATTCCCCTACCTTTAAATTCTTCTCTTTCTAAACTTCCCCCGGGGGTTTTCGAGCGGGAGGTTTCGTGCATCCCGCGGATCCATTTTCAATACGGGCTTAGCCTGCCCTTCCCCCCTTCTCTTCCTTGAAATCCTTCAATTCTATGATGTAGCCCGGGCTCAGCTACACCCCAACGGGGTTGTTCTAATCCTGGCTTTTTTGCTTAACTGCGCCAGGTGCCACATTCCCCCTTCTCTCTTACTTTTTCGTTCCTTTTATGCCTTACGGAAGGCCCATGCCTCTTTCCCGGGCGTTTTTTCTTTTACCGTTCGCTCCGGAATAAAGGACTTTATCCTTTCTAAGCCTAAATCTGCCAAACGATACCTTTCGAAAGGTTTCTTTCTATGTGATGCCCGGGTGTATCCCATGCGTTCTTGGAACGATTCTCTCGCTCCCGAGGACAAGAGACCCCTCGCCAACCTCCCCGGCATTATTACTAGTGATCACAGCCTCCTCCGTCTTTCCCCCATAAGTATGGATGAATTTTTTAAGACTGGGAACGCGGGCTGTTATTGGCCTCGCGGGATCTATCCTGCCGAGCTCTTCACTCTCCCGCGCATTTTTGGGTGTGGCCGGATGTAGGTGCCTGTTAAGGCTTTTTATTTTATTTTGGGTCTCTGTTCCCCTGCTATTTATTATTATGTATTTTGTTTTTCTAACTTTCTTTGCTTGGTTTCAGCCCAACCTCCATTGTACGCGGACACTATGACTTTCGTGGAAAGGTCCTCCACCGGTAGCGATCAAGCCGGGACTGCTCAACAGGTGGCTCCCCACCCTGAGCCATCTTCTACTGAGAATCCGGCCATCATCCCCCAAGGGGACCGCATGCAGCAGCGATCTCGCCCGTCGCCTCCTTCCGGGGCCCGCGCTGCTCCCGCCTCATCACCTACTCCCGGGCGCCGGTTCTTTATCCAGCACCCGACTTATAACGGCGGGGCCAGCTCGAGGTTCAAAAGGCCGCCTCACGGTGAGCTATCCGGGTCGCCCCCTTCCTCTCGCCAGAAGACCCATGACTTCCCTCCCCCTCCTCCTCCTCCTGTTCGCAGCCCTCCTCCGCGGGCTGCTACTTCCGAAACCATACCAGAGGAGAAAGAAGAGGTAACCACTTTCCTTAGGCCCCATCTTTCTTCTAAGTTTAATCCAAATTTTGTCTAAGTTTTATGCCCTGTTTTGCAGAGTATCGCTTTCGCTGATTCCCTCTTCACGGACCCCCAGTTTACCGAGGCACTTAACCGGGGCTATTCCAAATATAGCGCCGGGTTGTTTGCCAAGATGGAGAAAGATCTCCAAGATACCCGGGAAAAGTTAGCCGGGCGGGATGACCTGGAAGCCCGGCTGGAGGCGTCTCAAAAGAAGCTGGCCGAGAAGGAGAAGAAGCTGGCGGACAAGGAGAAGAAACTTGCCGAGGTGGAGAAGAAATACTCCTCCCTCAAGAAGGACGCCCAGCTTGAGGCCCTGGATGCTGTGACCTAGAAGGTCCTCCGCTCCACCGATTTTGATCAGAGGCTGGAGGGTATCGCAACTGCGGCAAGCGCGGTCGCCTGCCACGAAATGTACCGCAGTCTGCGGGGTTGGCTTCCGGGGCCCGCTCGCCTTGAAGCCCAAGCCTTTTACTACCGCCCCAAGTCTAACGACTTGCTGAACCACCGCTGGAGATCCCTCCAGGAGGCAGACCTGAAAAACCTGGTACCCCGACTATGGGAATCTTTGAAGATGTCCTCCCGGGCTCCTTCCACTTCAGATATCAAGAAGGCCAAGCTGCCAGCGATTGACGAGGCTTCTTTCCCTGACCCCGGCCCAGAAAACTTCAATACTTATGGGGTAGTCCCGGAGAGGCCTCATTGGTCAGACAATTATTATGAGTACTGCGCAGTGCCTGACAACTTTGGGTACCGCGCGGTCCACGATCAAGGGGGCGACTGTCGGGTAGGCCTTGGAGCGGGTCAAGATGACTTGTTATATCAGTCCCGGAAGGCCACGCGGAAGGTATGGTTTCCCGAGCGGCCCGATGATGAACTGGCGGTAGACGCCCCTGCCTATGCCGGCCCGGAGTGGAGCACCAAGGACCTCGTGGAGTTGGAGAGGCGGTTTGAGAGGGCTCACACTGTTCCGGGGGAAGGGAACTCTGCTGAAGACAATGTATTACTCTAGACTCTAGTTTATTTTTTTTTGTAGTCCCTTTTTTCTTAGTATTTTGTAACTTTCCTCCCCCGGGGAGTGTATGTAGAACTTTCGGCCTTAGTACCCATTTTGATTAATAACAAGTTCTACTTTTGACGAAATTATTCTCTTTTGTAGTCTGAGCGCCATTTAAAGGAAGTTCTCCCGCAAGAGCCCACCCCTTATATTTTTCCTCATCCGAGTAGTTCTTCTGGTACCTACTTCTCTCTCCCCCGCGCTGGGTGTCTCCAATGCTCTTTCCTTCAAAGAAAACTAGCCCATTGGAGATTTGGAGGCAACCAGGCTGACCGGGCATTGGCTGAGGCGGGACTGGATTGCTTCCTTCAGGAGTTTGGAACGATCCGAGTGCTGGTATCATTCCTCAAGGCAGTCGAGGCCAAGTTTGGGTCATTAAACCAGTGCTTCGGCCTTGCCTCCGATCATATGCGGGAAGCCCTGAATTCCCACCAAACCATTGCCGAGTTGCAGGCCCTTCATGACGACTCTCAACATCGCACCGCCAAGGAGCTAGGTATGGTGTGGGGCGAACTCGAGCGGGCCCAGGAAAAGCTTAAGAAGCTAGAAACCCGCACTGCTCAGAATAAACTAATCGGTGACTTGGAGAAGGAGAATCGGTCCCTAACTCACAGGAATAGGGTCCTCCAAGATGCTCTACTGGTTACCCGGCTATCCTACCACCTTTTGGGTCTCAGGAATGGTTTAGTTGGGGTGTCTCCTCTTACCGATATTCTCGCCGGGGTTCGCAGAACGATTGAACGCATGAAGGCTAACCCGAAAAAGTTTGGTGAGGGAGCTCCTAGTCATAAGGCCTATCTGGACGCCGTGGAGTGGCATACTAAGATAGCCGCGGGGGAAGTTGAGCCCTATCCCTCTAGCCTTCGCCGAGTCCCAGCCCGGGTGGAGGTGGATGTGGCATATGAAAGATACGAGAATATGTCCGTGTCTATTGACCCGGAAGAAGTAGCACGCCGAATAAGACGCATCCGGGAAATTGCCGATTCTGGAGTTACCACGAAGGGATTTAAAACCGCTGAGGGCGTCCGCATCAGTCGGGAAGAGAAAGGTAAAGGCGCGGCGAACTTGTTTCCTAAATACAAATTCGTCACGTCTGCTGGGGTAAGAAGGATGCGTCTGGCGGAACCCCTTCCAGAGGGGTCCGTAGTTGTCCCCATCCCCAAACTAAACGAAGAAGATGCTGAGCAATTAGAAGAGGAGCTTGCATGGAATCAAGCTCCGGACGCCCGCTTTGCTGAAGACATTCTTTCTTCCCAATTCTTCGGAGGGGGTTTCCGCCCGGGTAATCTTGAGGGTGCTTCCGGGTCAGGTCCCAAGTGGGTATAGTAGCAAATAGATAGGAAAACATGTATGTAAAAATCCTATGTTATTATTCCTTTGTAATATAATAGCATATTCATGCTATTTGAAATTTAAAGATAACTGAATAAACATCTAAGAAATGTTTTTCGGAAAATCCATCTTTTCACTAACTCTTTTGGTAAGCATTACATCATCTGGTCCCCGGGCTTCGTTCAAGCTCCGGGTCCATTCTAGCGGGGCACCCGAATGGGAGCTACCCATGGGTCCCTCTTACGATCCTTTCTCTCTAAGCCCAAGACGAGGCCAAACGTCGGGACTATCTCTCCGGGCATATTCATGCTTCCGGGGGCATATCCATGCCTGGCATATCCATGCCTGGCATATCCATGCCTTAGCAGCTAAGGTTCTACGCGGGGCACTCCACTTCCCGTAGAACCTTCTTAAGTTAGCCACATTCCATCTCCTGGGGATCTCCTTTCCCTGCTTGTCCTACAGCACATAGCTTCCTCCTGAGTGTGCCTCCTTTACCCTGTATGGCCCTTCCCAGTTGGGTGCCAGCTTCCTTTCCGGGGATTGGTGGCTCTTATCATTCCTCCTCATCACCCAGTTTCCCGGGATGAAAACTTCCTTTTGCACCCTTCTATCGTGGTATCTCTTTACTCGTTCCTTCACCTTTGCTTCCTGGAGTGCCGCATTTTCTCGTTTTTCTTCCAAAAGATCCAAGTCAAGGCGCCGTCCAGCGTCCTCCTCCTCCGGGTGCTGGAGTTGGGTTCGAGGGCTCGAGATCCCAATCTCTGCGGGTATCACTGCCTCGGATCCATATACCAGGCAGTATGGAGACTCCCCCGTGGCCGAGCTTTCTGTGGTTCGGTGGGCCCAAAGGACACTAGGCAACTCCCAGATCCAATTTCCCCCGCTCCTTCCAAGCGGGTTTTTAAGCCTTTGACAATGGTGTGATTGGTAACTTCCACTTGCCCATTTGCTTGGGGGTGGTACACAGATGTCAACCTTTGCTCTATGCCATACTTGACACACCATGCTTTGAAGGGGTCATTTTCGAACTGTGCTCCGTTGTCTGTGACTATGATTTTTGGGATACCAAACCGACAAATGATGTTCTTCCAACAAAACTTGACACAAGTTAGCCCCCGTATGTTGGTGAGTGGCTCTGCCTCCACCCATTTGCTGAAGTAGTCAATTGCCACAATTACGTACTTGGCTCCTACCGGGGCAGTGGGAAATGGTCCCACCAAGTCAATTCCCCATCTGCTGAAGGGCCAAGCTCCTGTGACCCCAATTAACTCCTCCCGGGGAACATGAATTAGTGGCGCAAAGGTTTGGCATGACAAGCATTCTTGGACATATTTTTCTGCATCTTTGAACAACGTCGGCCACTAATACCCCAGCCTTAAGATTTTCCTAGCCATTGTGCGGGCTCCCTGGTGGCTCCCATTAGATCCTTCGTGCACCTCCTGGATGAGATGCTGACCTTCTGACCTCTCCACACATTTTAGCAAAGGCTGAAGGTACCCTCTTTTGTACAATTCCCCGCCCTGAACCACATACTTCGGTGCTTTGACTCTCAGCTTCCGGGCTTGCACCCTATCCTCCGGGGTTGTCCCTTCCTACAGGTACGCCCGCATAGGGGAAATCCAGGATTCTTCCTCATTTATCAACATTACTTGGTCATTCTCCAGGTAGCTCATTCTTCCTAACACCTCCATACACAACTTTTGGTTAGGCTCCGGTTTTAATTCTGAAGAAGCCAATTTACTCAAAGCATCCGCTTTACTATTCTCCTCCCGGGGAACCTGAACCAAGTCGAAAGTTTCGAACCTGGCTATCAGAGGCTTTACCATCTCCAAGTATTTTTGCAGGCTCCTCTCCCGGGCTTCGTATTCCCCTTTTACCTGCTGTACCACAAACTGGGAATCGCTGCGTGCCGTGAGAGCTTTGATGTTCATCTCCCTTGCCAGCCTTAATCCTGTGATCAAAGTCTCGTACTCGGCCTCATTGTTGGTCGTTTTAAAAGCGAACCGGATCGCATAGGGGTATTCCTTCCCTTCCGGGCTAACCAGCAAAACTCCCGCTCCACTGCCTCCAGAGTGCGCCGAACCATCCACATACAACTTCCAAGCCGGGACTATCTCCTCCATTTCCCTCTCCTCGTGTATCCTTGCTTCTGACTCTACCAGGAAGTCTGCTAGGGCCTGCCCCTTGATAGCCCTTCTTGGTTCATACCGGATTTCATACTCTCCCAGTTCTATAGCCCATTTCATCATTCTTCTCAATGCCTCCGGCTTGAACATGACTTGTTTGAGCGGGTAATTGGTGAGGACCACTATGGGATGGCCCTGGAAATAAGGTTTAAGCCTCCTGGAGGCGTGCACCAATGCCAGAACTAGTTGTTCCAACTCAGTATACCGGGTCTCTGCCCCCCGAAGTGCCCGGCTAACAAAGTAGATTGGGTGCTGTTTTCCCTCCTCTTCTTTGATTAGCACAGCACTTACTGCCTCCCGGGACGCCGTTATGTACAGAAAGAGCTTTTCTCCCGGGTGTGGCTTCTTTAAGGTGGGTAGTTGCTGAAGGTGCCCTTTCAGGCTTTGGAACGCCTTTTCACACTCCCCAGTCCACTCAAACGCCTTGGCCTTCCTGAGAATGTTAAAGAAGGGCAGTTGCCTGTCTGCTCCTCTCGACAAAAAATGGCTGAGAGCCGCGAGGGACCCTGTTAACCGTTGTACTTCCTTCACCGTCCTGGGAGAGGTCATCTTGGCTATGGCTTCCACCTTCTCCGGGTTAACATCGATGCCCCGACTTGATACCATGAAACCTAGGAACTTTCCCGCACCTACTCCAATGGTACTTTTGGAGGGGTTCAACTTTAGGTTGCTCCTTTCCAGCTTTTCAAACATCTCCTCTAGGTCGTTTAAGAAAGCCCTGTAAGCCCTGCTTTTAACCACCATGTCATCGACATACACCTCCATGTTACTTCCCACTTGGTCCTTAAAGAGTTTGTCCACCATCCTTTGATACGTAGCCCCCGCGTTTTTCAATCCGAAGGGCATCTTTTTATAGCAAAAGGTACCAAAGTCAGTAATGAAGGATGTTTTTGCCTTGTCCGCCTCATCCATCTGTATCTGGTGATAGCCCTTGTGCGCATCGAAGAAAGCCAGCACCGAGTAACCCGTAATAGCCTCTGCCAATCGATCCAAATTTGGGAGGGGGTAACTGTCTTTGGGGCAGCACTTATTCAAGTCTGTAAAGTCGTACACATACGCCAGCTTCCATCGTGCTTCTTTACCAAGACCGGGTTAGCTATCCATTCTGGGTAAATTATTTCCTCGACCACCCCGGCTCTCTCCAACTTTTGAACTTCATTTTTTATGAATTCCGCTCTCTCCGGGGCTACAAGTCTTTTCTTCTGCCTGATCGGCTTGGTTGCCGGGCTTATGTTCAACTTGTGTATCCCCAGCTCTGGTAACACTCCCACCATATCCTCCGGGCTCCATGAGAACACTCCCTGGTATCTGGTTAGAAGTTCTTTCAGCGCGCGTTTTACTTCTTCCGGGAGATCCTTTCCCACCGTGACCATCCCTTTATCCGCCACTTGCATTTCCTCTAACTCTTGGCGGGGAGCTTCTCCATGTACCGCCCCTACTGCTTTCTTTGCATCCAAGACCGCAGTCATCATGCAACTTCTGGCAACTGCTTGGCTTCCCCGTACGACCGCTACTCCTTGCGCGGTGGGGAACTTCATCGTTAACAGATATGGGCAATTTGCTGCCCGGGCTTGGGTTAGCCATGGTCTCCCTATGATTACGTTGTATGGTGAGGGCGCGTCAATAACCGCAAAGTTGCATGTCACTGAGACCCTCTTGCTCCGATCTTTTTCGTCCACCATGCATACTGCAAGGGGGATAACACCTAGAGGAACTTCAGGTTTGCCCGTGAACCCTGATAGGGGAGACGAGGGAGGTTTCAGGTTCTGTCTCCCAATCCCCAGTTGATCGAAACAGGAGGCGAACATTATTTCCACGCTGCTTCCGTCATCCACAAACACCCTCTTCACCAGGAAGCCTTCAATCTCCGCTGTTACCACCATTGGGTTTGAATGGGGTATCTGTGGCGGGGCTGCATCCGTTTCAGAAAAAGTGATAGTTTCATCGGGGCGAAACCTTTTCCACTGAATCTCCCCCGGGGGGACATACCGTGTCCGGGCCCGGATAGCGGAAACTGACTGGCATGCTTCTCCGATTTCTCCGCTTATCACGTTGATCATCATGTTGGGTACTGGGGCAGGCTCCACTGCTTGGACTGGTACGTCCGCTATGGCGGGCCTCCCCGGGGCCCTGTTGCCTTGGTTGCCTTGGGTTCTCCCGTTTCCTCTCCCGGGGTTAGGCCTCCACCTCCTCCGGGGTTGTTCCTGAGGTTGGTCTTGGGCCGGGTACTCCTTCTTTGCTTCTGCCGCCACACAATCTCTCAGTTGCCCCCATTCTATCAACTTTCCTATCTCGTTCCTCAGCCCCCTACCCCCCTCTGTCGAGTGTCCATAAGACTTGTGATAAGCACACCATTTGTCCGCATTTTCCCTAGACTGGGTCCCCTGGATAGGTAACGGATCCGGGAATAAATCCTTGTGAATAGCATGTATCTCTGTCCGGGATTTGCTGAGCGGGGTAAAGCTGTCTGCCCTTGCCCGGTTCATCGGCGCGGGACCCAGATCCCTTCTACTTGGGTCAACCGCCCTCCTTCTTTCCGTCTTATCCGAGAGGAATCCCCCGGATTCTTCCTTTCTTTTCCGGGTGGCGTCATTAACTGCGCAGTACAGTTGCACCGCCATCTGTAAGTTGTGAAAGGTTTCCTGGATGTTTTCCATCAACTTCTGGAACAACGCCATATCCCTCAGGCCATTTATAAATCCGCTAATCACCGCCTTCTCCTGGTACTGTCTGTCAATAACCTTCATACTATCGTCCATGTACCTTCGGTAATACTCCATTGGTCCCTCTGCAGCCTTCTGCCGAGTGGCGAGAAGCTCAGTCAGCTGCTTCTCTTCCTTCTTCAGTCCGGCATTTTTTTTTATGAACATAAATTTTCATTTCATCAAGAATCAATATAGTACAAGATTACGGCCTTCACTCCCAGACTTACAAAAAGAACCTAGAAACTAAGTGTCCTAACATATGAAAGAAGCACTAGCCCTACAGGTAAATGAAGTACAAGACAAATTAATGCCAAAGTTTAAATTCAGATTCAATGAGGGAGCAAAGCCTTTGAACTGTCATGGCTTGTCCCTGAAAAATTCTTTGGTTTCTCTCATTCCAGAGGTGATAAAGACTTGTCACCTGGAGAGTGAAAACCCTCTTGTTCTTCCTGGCTTGCCAAATGAATAAGAGCTTCTTCATATGCCTCAGATCCAGTGGAGCAGGAAGATGAAGGAGTTGCAGGACTTGCTTGAAGTAGGGACATTGGATCAATAAGTGTGAAACAGATTCTGTGACTTGATGACAGAAACAACATGAGGATGAAGGGAGTGGAATGCCAAGGTGCTGTAACCTGTCAACTGTAGATACTCTCCCCAATGCCAATCTCCATAGGAAAAAGGACTGCTTGGGAAGAAGCTTACTGCTCCATATAGTAGCAGAGAAAGCCCTGGAGGTTCTTTGTCCTAAAAGGAAATTATAGGCCAAAGAGACCTGGAATTTTCCTTTCTGATTGAGGCAAAGAGGGAGGAAATCAATAACCTGATTCTTCGGCGTACCTATACAGCAGAGCCTTGGAGAAATCATAATAATCTCTAAGACTCTGCCGGGGCAAGGAATCAAACCACAGGAGACAGTTTCCCCTCAGGTAGCAGCCCACTAACTTGCATCTTAGTTCCTCCGGGAAATCCCGTGGCACCATTAGGTTCTGGTACGTCCTGACAAACTCTTCTGGGTCTGTCTCCCCATTATATGTTGGGATTCCCTCCGGGACCCGGAGGCCATGGGTATGCGAGCACCCGTGGTACCCATGGGGAGGTGGGTTGAGCTCCGTTTCTTCCCACCAGCTTGTCCAGTCGTGCTTCCAAAGAGTTGGGATCCTGCTGCGCCACCTGATAGCCCAGCATCCTATCGTCCTCCCGATAATATCTCCCCGGGTAACCCAATAACTCCGCGGGCATGACTGGAGGGTCATACCCAACCCCCCAGTTAGAACGCGGGTAATAGGGTGGAGCATGTGGAACTAAATTTGATTGTTGTCCTGTAGCCACTCCCCCTTCGACCCCGAAACTCGGTGGGAAAGAAGGTGGGACGGTTGAAGGATTCACACGCCCCTGTATCCTTGGCGGCTGAACAACTCTGTCCAGATCAATAACTTCTCTTTGATGTCCCCGTAGAGGGCCTGCCAGGTTCCCCCCGGGTTCCCTTCGTCTATGGCTTTCCCGGGTAGAGAGTACCCACTAGCGGTACAACTCCTTGTTGGCTCTCATGAACTCCAACGCTGCCAATTCCTCCGTATCGGCTAAAGGTTGCCCCTCTTCCCGGGTTTCAGGTCCCTGAGCCCGGGGACTGTCTTCCCTGGCGGGCCTAGATCCTCCTTGCTCGTCCTGATACTCACTTTTCGAGTCAGCTTCGTCGGAGGCAGTTTCCACATGACCATCCTGTGGTACTCCTAGTTCACGCTGTTGTCTAGCCTCCTCCTACAACTGCCTCAAGGTTACATCGTCCCCCGGGGGAGGAAGAGGACCATCCCCAGAAGGTGTCGTGTTCTTCTTCGGGCGCCCGCGCCCTCTCCTTGGCGACTCCATCATGCGAAGGTGGAAATGTCCCACTGGGCGTGCCAATTGATGCTACCAAAATCCGTCCGCTTCCTCGGGTACCGACGCTATCTGGGCCTCCGTCCCAGCCAGCCCGCAACAACCCTGCAAAACAATCCCCGAGAGGTGTCCCGGGGAAGAAACTCTGGTGTGATGATGAGATGGGGATAGCAGTGAGGGAAAATGTACGGAAGGTGCTCTCGATATAGAGTAGATAGATATAAGTCACATACCTTACTCACTGTTTGGGACTAGTATTTATAGCTTGAGTTGCTTGCGTTGGATAAGACTCAGGACCACTTCTCCTTGTCGCCATCCGTCCTTTCTCTTGTCCGGATGTGCCTTTACGCGGGAAAGGTGTTACTCCTCCGGTCCTGGGACCTGGGCCTTTTCCCAGCCCAGTAGAGTGCTGGGCCAGTATCATCAACGTGTACGTTGATTGCTAAAACCTGTGCACGGCGGCGGCGGCGGCAGTACGTCCGTTGAAGGTAGCACCCAATTCACACAGTGAAGCAATGGCTCAATGGGTTCAGAATGCATCTGTTGAAGAACTCTTTGAAAATATGGGGAAAGCTTATGAAGGTTTTAAGATGATTGAGCAGAAACTGAAAGAAAAAGATAGGGAATAATCCTTAACTGGAGAACAGGTTTTTGGAGGAGACACCTTAGCTGGACAGGAAAAGGAAAATGGTGTGGTGAATCCGTTTCTATCAGAGAACAAGACTACATGGCCAGCAATTGTTAGTATAAATGTCAATGGGGGCAGCAAGGAGGCTTCCATGTGGCCGTAGGCCACCGATGATGCTCCGAACTGGGATACCAATTTTGAGCCAGCTGGAAGGCCGAGAGAAGCAAGAGTGCAGCATGGTTTTGGAGGAAAAATTAGACGAAATTGGAAAGTGTTGTTGTGCCGGCTGTAATTAATCAAACCGGCGGGGATTAAACTGCCACAGCAAAGAACAAAGTCGTGGAGCAAGTTCGTATCCTAAAGAGAGGTGAAGAGCTAGAAGCACAAGCAAAGCCAAGTTGGTCGAAACTGTTCACAAGCAAGCAGGATGAGGTAAAGTACTATAAACCAGAAATTGTAGATGGTTTGATTTTGCCTACTTTTCCTTTGAAAGAGGTTGAAAACAACTTGAAGAAATCAAAGAATGTAGTTGTTTGCAAGGTTAATGGGGGTCATCCTCCAATTAAATATTTTGAAGGTTTCCTTCGAAGAATTTGGTTTGGTTTGGTTGAAAAGGTATGGCAGGCAAAACCAGGGATTTTTCTAGTGAAACTTGTAAATGAAGCATATAGGGATGCGGTGGTTGTAAGGGGAATGGTTTTCTTTGATAAAAAACCAGTGTTTGTAAAGGTGTGGCAGCAAACAATGGATTTTGATGAGCCGGACACAATTCCCATTTGGGTGCAATTCCCTGGATTGGATCCAGTCCATTGGGAACTGAGCTTATTGTGTAGATTGGCAAGTGCTATTGGAATCCCTTTGCGGATTGATGAGGCCACATGGTATATGGACAGGACAATTTGCTAGGATATTGGTTGAGGTAAACATGGGGAAGGGAATGCAGAAACGAATTCCATACAGAGATGAAAATAATGTCATTCAGCACCAGGAGGTGGAGTATGAGTGAAAACCGGCAAAATGCAGTAAGTGCAAGCTGATTGGCTATGAAACGGAGGAATGTGTTTGGAAATCCAAACCATTTTCACTTGTAGTAAAAGGAGGAATACAGCAGCAGAGCACAAATAAAGGCAAAAAGGGGAACCAAACTCAAAATGCACCAAGGGGAAATGGACTTGGACAAAACAGAATGGCTCCTTAAAGGTACGGCGGAAATACTAAAGATTGGGTGGCTGTTGGGGTAATTAGGGCAGAAAGGAATGGTGAAAAGGAAGGCTAGAATCAAGCTGTTTTAGACTCTTCTCGTGAGGGAAATAAAATGGGCACTAAAAGGACCAATATAGAACAGAAAAAGGGAGACTGAGAGGCTGTCTTTGGGGCCGAAAAAGAGCAGGTAAAGAAAGAAGGGTATGAAAAAAAAAGGGGGTGAAAACAGAGGTGGAACGAGCAGTAGTTTTGGATGCACAATCCAGAGAGAGTGAAGCTAGGGATGTTTCGAGTAGAGAAATAAGGAGAAACAGATAAGGGAAGCAACCGGCTGAACCGAATGATAGTGTGGTATTGCAGATTTCACAGTCTACAAATGTTGGCGGCAATGAGAGAGAAGCAGCTAATAACATAGACCTTGAAGTTCATTCAAGGTATAGTCCCCTTTATAATATTATTAATGATGCATAGTACTATGTTATTCTGGAATGTTAGGGGTCTAAATCAGCCAAGTAAGTAGAGAAAATGCCAACAATTTTGTTTTGAAAATAATATAGGCCTTGCTGGCTTGCTGGAAACAAAGGTGAAGGTAGAAAATGAAGTAGACAGATGGGAAAGTTTTGATTTGGGTTGGAAGCTACTAACAAACTGCCCGATATCACAAACAGGAAGAATATGGCTATGTTGGAAGCCAGATTTGTATGATATTTCAGGAACTCGGGCTGGAGTTTTACTTGACGGTTGTTTATGCTCATAATAGTGAAGTAGAAGCAAGGACCAAACAACCACTCAGGATGAATTTATGACTTTATCTGGAGACTGCAAATCACCAGGATATGCCATGGATGGTGGTGGGGGATTTGAACTCCCCCTAAATTTGGGAGGCCGAACTAGGGGAGAGAATGTAGAGCTAGCTGAGGTGGAAAATTTTAGAGACACGGTGAACTTGATTCAACTGCATGAGCTGGGGACTATAGGCAGATTTCTTGCTGCCCTTTTTTATATAAAGTTGTCACAAAGATCATGAGTAACAGGTTAAGTGAGGTACTCCCTGAAGTGATAAATGGAAACCAAGGTGCATTCGTGAAAGGGAGGAGGATATAACATAATATTCTCCTAGCGCAAGAGCTTTTAACAGGATATAAGAAGCCGAGCAATATTCCGAGCTGCATGATAAAAATTGATATACAAAAGGCTTTCGACAGTATAAGCTGGGAGTTTCTATTCAAATGGCTTGCAGTTCTAAAGTTTCTGTGAAACCCCAAATATTAGTAGACTAATATATCCAATATAATATACATAATAGCCACTTGACTAAAGTTACAACCATTAGTAAAAAAAACATTTAAATAATAATACATGTATAAGAAATACAAGAGAAACAAGCACTATAATCAAAAACTCTACAACAACAATTAAACTAGTAGCTAATGTAAAAATTAAGATATGTGAGAATTAAATGGGTAAAAGAAATAAACCATAAAACATAGTAAGGATTTTCTATAATTGGAAAATTTTCACAAAGGAACATGTAATATGCAAAGATAATTAAAATGATTAAAGAGATCTTTGGGAAAAAAATTAAAAAAAAAAAGAGAATTAAAGAAGAAAAGTGAAAGGATTAGCAATTTCTTGAAACCTGCATGCACTAAAAACGTGTCATTCTAAGAGGAAAACAACTCATCAAAAATAATGACTAGCCATTACCATTAAAAGCATTAATCAATACTCTGACCATCACTTTCTAGTTTATTCATCAACCTCTTCCAAACTTCTTTAGCAGAGTCTACTCTCTTCGATCACAACAAGCTTCATCTCCATGATTCCCCATGTCCTAATTGATTCAGCCAAAACTTATTCATCCACATCCAAATCAGTACCAAATTCAATAGAAAATGTGAAAATCGATATTCGAAGAAGAAGGAGCTGAGGGAATGAGGGATATCGATGTTGCTACCCTGCTTCACAAAAGCAACCACGCCATCTCTAGTTCTTGATTTCTCAAATCAGGTATAGACAAAACCTTTTCGATTCAATCATCACATAATCTCTAGATATCGAATACAAACCATTGATTGGGAGCATTGAGTTGTGTAAGGGGTTGTTGGGGATGTCTTAGTGAAATCGTTTATGGTGATAAGTATATGCATGTGGTTAAGATTTCAGATATAAGTTTTGAGAAGGTTTAACATGGAAAACAAATGGGCTAAGGAAAATCTGGAAAATTTTGATCTTAGGTGTAGCAGTGAACTTTAAAAGGCTCTACCTTACAAACTATAGATCTAACTATGATGAAATTTATGTCGTTGGAAGCCCATGATTCAGAACTTTAATCAGAATCAAGAATTATCCAATTTGGTTAAGGAATGAGGGAGAAAGAGAATTTTGAAGTTCTGCCCTCTTTCATTCGTGTTGTAGCAGAAATATAGACTTTTAAAATCCATATTTAATCAACCCTAACTCGGATTTTGTCGATTCTTATACCGGTGTAATATTTGTAAAATAAACTTCTGTTTAGAACTTGAAATTATTGAAAACAAGTAGGTAATGGATTAGATAATCAATGTCGAAGTCTGCTGCTCGTTTAGGTCGCTGCAGAAATAATGATGTTTAGTACCCTTAACTTTGAAGGACCTTATTTTACAAACCGTAACCTTGATTTTATCGAATCTTGTGCTCCTGCAATCCTTGTAAAGTGGTCTATAGTTTAGAACTTGTAATTTTTGAAAACTCCTAAGTAATGGTTGAGATAATTGAGTTAGAAGTCTGCTGTGACTGGATTTTTGCAGCATAAAATCCAAACTTTAAAAACCTATATTTATTCAACCAAAACTCTGATCCTTTCAATTGTTGTACCTGTGTAATCCTTATGAAATGGACTTCAGTTTGGAACCTGAAATATTTGGAAACAAATAGGTAAGGAGTTAAATATGCCACCCTGAAGTCTGCTGTATTTTCCTACTGCAAATACCAGTATAATCAACTATAAATAGCCGTATCTTACTAACTGTAACTCTGATTCTGTCAACTCACATGCCCCTGTAATCCCTGAAAGATTAACTATGGTATAGAACTAAGAATTTTTGAAATCAAATAAGGATTGATGGAGATAAATGGAGTTTTCAGTCTGCAGCAATTTTAGTTCACTGCAATAAAAATCATTAACGGTCTGAATTTGAAACCACCATATCTTCCTAACCATAACTCTGTTTTTGTTAACTAATGCATCTCTGTAATCTTGGTGAGATGAGTTATAACATAGAACTTGTAATTTTTGAAATCAAACAAGTAATGAAATAAATAATAGTCTCGGAAGTTTGCTGCTGCCAAATTTAGTACCAGAAGTTCAAATATCCAACTTTTAACCTATTTTACCAATCCTGGTTCCATGTTTTATGGTGTTTAAGTTCTTAAAATCTCTGAGAAAACAACTGTAGTTTTGTATTAAATGCATTCTGGTTTCAAGAACAAAGCAATGAGGAAAGCCTCGATGAAATCTAGTATGTCACTTGGGTTTAAGGATAGGTTCCGATGAGTGTACTCCCTTAACCGCTGATCTATTTAAAGTAATTTTTACATCCATGCGTACATCTTGAAACCATAACGAACCTAAAGTGTTAAGTGGTTATTTAGAATCTCCGGAGTTTTATCGTCACGTGGATGATTTTAAAACTAGGTGATTTAACTGAGTTTATACCTTTACACACCTACATTAGTTTAAAGAAACTTATACACTGAATAATAATTATTGAACAACCCTTTCACTGTATATTGAACTGTAAAACAGAACCAAGCACAGATTAACTCAACTCGACTTGAATTCTAATTTTTCCTTGATTTAAATCTTTGGGATAAACCTAATCTCAAGAACTCATTGGCTAGTAAAATCTAACTTGGTGGTAATTTAGTAATTTACCTTGTAGTAGCATCAATACTCCCTTTTGCGGGTTAAATCTATAAGTTAAGAAACCTGGAAATTATATTTCTTAATAAATTTCTTAAATACTCTTTATGATATAAAGAGTAAAAAGAGTCATATAGAAGGAACTTGGGTGGGAGATTAATAGACGAGCTCATAAAGTCAAAATGGGAATCAATACTACCATGATATTTAATTTTTGACGATTGAGATAACACTTAGGAATATGAACTGATCCACGAAGATGTTAATCTGCAATTTTAGGATTTTGATGGGAAACCATTCCAACACTTGCACCCTTAGAGTGATTTAATTAAAGCTATAGCGTGGAATCCAGGTGAGTGTTTCATCACTTTTGCATGAAATACAAGTAAAATAAACATTAGTATGCCATGCTGAATAGGATCAATGTGTTAACCATGCTACTTGTATATATTGTCATGCATATCATATAGGGTTTTTTTTAGTTTTCTGCATGTGTGTAAAGGACGGGGTGTACCTTATTGCCCCGGCCTCAACTTGAACTATTGTGTATAATCGGCTTGTACTTTATCTTGCCGAGAATTTGACTATCTTGCTCTTTGCTACTTGCACTTGACTTGAACTTGTACTTGAAAATCCGAGGCCCTCGGCGTGATTGTAGTCGATTGTAGTCAACGGGGAAGGTAAGGGCCGGACCGTATGACTAGATCGGCTGCACGCGGTGACCACCTTTGTGATTGTGATTGCTTGTTGGGGCGTGGCTGACGAGAAATGTGATCTTGAATACCTCTTGAACGCCTGGTTTTGGCTTGCTTGGTAGTTACAGTACCCAAACAGGGGCTTAACTACCACTTGGTATAACCGACCTGTATACTTTCACAATGTGTTAGGACTTGTGTGTTATTTATAATTAAATTTCACTTGGTAATTAATTGTAGTGAACCTCACTAAGCAAGGAGCTTACCCTAGTTTAAATAAAACAAATAACAGGTGTACCAGACGTGCGAGAGTGAGATTGGAGATCATAGAAGATTAGGAGGAGTGAAGCCCTTACTTCATTTGAGTTAGGATTCGATTGGTGTATAACTTTTAATAATAATATTTAGACCTTATTGTAACCCGTAAATACTTGTATATATTTATATGAAACGATTACTGTAATAGTAAATTGAGATTGAAATTAACGCTTTCGCATAATATTATTGCTCGTTTGCACATTTGAAAGAGCCAACTTTGTTGGACTCTTGGTAACATGCCTCGCCTAAACACAATACTTGTTTTTAAGCAAGTTTGTGGGTTTGGGGGTGTTACAGTTTCCAGGATGGTTATTGAGTGGATAAGACGATGTGTTGAGGATACCACTTATTGTTTCTCTTTGAATGGTGCGTAGACTGATTGTTTTAAAGGGAGGAGTGGTGTTAAACAGGGGGATCCGATATCACCGTTATTGTTTGTGATTGGGATGGAATATCTGTCGAGACAGCTTAGCCTGGCAATAACAACGAAAGCTATAGAGTTCCATCAGAGGAGTTTGAAGGGGGAAATACACAGTTTGATGTTTGCAGATGATCTGTAAATCTTCTGTAGGGCGAGCAAGCACTCAATGGAAGGGGTTAAAGCTGTTTTGGAGGAGTTTAGGAAGGTTTCTGGCCTGAGGATAAATAAAGGAAAATCTGAGGCTTTCTTCTCGACAATGACAAAAACTGAATCAAAGATGTTGGCTGATACTCTGAATATAGTTCAAGGAAGTTTCCCAATGAATTACCTGGGACTTCCAGTCTCGACAGGGAAGTGGAGAGCTGAAGATTGTGAGAAAATGGTGGAGAAGATTGCAGGACAAATAGGCACTTGGGGTTCCAGGAATATGGCATATGCAGGTAAAGTACAGCTTATAAACACAATTCTGTTAAGTAAAGCTAGTCACTGGGCGAATGTTTTTCAAATACCTGAGAGTGTGCACAAAGCCATTGAGACAAAATGCAGAAATTTTCTATGGGGCAAAAAGGAAGGGGAGAAAAGAGTTACACTAGTCTCTTGGAAAACACTTTGTATGCCAAAGAAAAGTGGAGTTGGCCTAAGGGATCCTTGATTCTGGAATAGAGCTTCTCTGTGTAAGCTGGTTTGGGATGTATGTCAAAAGAAGGATATATTGTGGCTTAAATGGGTGCATGGAGAGTTTCTTGACTACAGCCTAGACGGGCACACATACAGCTGGAGTTGGGGCAAGTTGGTCTCACTGAAAGATGAAATTCGTTCATACCTAATGGAATGTGTTGACATGAAGGGAAATTTCAGCACGAGCAAGGCATATGGATACCTCAAAGGGGCAGGCCAAGAAAATCATTGGTCAACGAATATATTGTGGAAGACAGGACTACAGCCTAAACACACATTCTTTCTATGGATGGTGTTAAAAGGGAGATTATCGACCACATCGAGACTTCAGTCGAAAGGGATAATACCTCATGTGGCAGATGTTTGTAATCTTTGTGGGCAGAATGGAGAAACGATGCAGCACATGTTTTGTACATGCCAGTTTACAGTGGAGCTCCAAAAACATTACAGGGTGGAGACTGGCGGAAACTTCAGAGAGTGCTTGAGGAGGATGAGAAGAATGGTAGGATGGAGAAAGAGAATAAGATTCCACCGACTTATCAGCATCTTCTATAATGTATGGAGGGAGAGGAATAACAGAATCTTTGAGGGGAAATTTAGGCAAGTGATTACTCTAAAGGTGATGATTGAAACAGGCTATGACCCCTCTGATTGATGTTGAGGATGGTGTGAATAGATCCTAGTATGAAACTTTGTACCGTCGTAGGTACCGCACTGATTACCTTTGGTATTTCAGAGGTGTTGGACTGCTGGTGTACAAACCAGTTACCCAGCCTTGCCCCGTGACACTATCTAAAGACTTGACGGATTGGTTGTGGGGATATGTCCCTAGTATGAAACTTGTACACATGTCGTAGGTACCACACTGATTACCTTTTGGTATTTAAGAGGTGTTGGGCTGTTGGTATAAAAACCAGTTACCCAGCCTTAGCCCATGACACTATCTGATTTGATGGAATGGATGAGGGGTTTTACCCCAAGTATGAAACATATACATATGTCGTAGGTACCGCACTGATTACCTTTTGGTATTTCAGAGGTGTTGGGCTGCTAGTATAAAAACCAGTTACCCAGGCTTGGCCTATGCCACTATCTGATTTGATGGAATGGTTGAGGGGTTTTACCCCAAGTATGAAACTTGTACATATGTCGTAGATACCGCACTGATTACTTTTGGGAATTATTTTCAAAACAAAATTTCCTGCATATTCTCTGCTTACTTGGCTGATTTAGACCTCTAACATTCCAGAAAAGCATAGTACTATGCATCGTTAACAATATTATAAAGGGGACCATACCTTGAATGAACTTCAAGGTCTATGTTATTAGCTGCTTCTCTCTCATTGACACCAACATTTGTAGACTGTGAAATCTGCAATACCACACTGTCATTCGATTCAGCGGTTGTTTCCCTTCTCTATGTTGCTTTATTTCTCTACCCGGAACATCCCTAGCTTCACTCTCGATTGTGCATCCAAAATTGTGCTACTGCCACTCTCGTTCCACCACTGTTTTCACCCCTTTCTTTTTCATACCCGGCTCTTTTTCGGTCACAAAAACAGCCTATCGGTCTCCTTTTTCTGTTCTATATTGGTCCCTTTAGTGCCCGTTTTATTTCCCTCATGAGACGGGTCTAAAACAGCTCGATTCAGGCCTTCTCTTTCACCATTCCTTTCTGCCCTAATTACCGCAACAGCCATCCAATCTTTAGTATTTCTGTCATACCTTTGAGGAGCCATTCTGTTCTGTCCAGGTCCACTTCCCCTTGGCGCATTTTGAGTTTGGTTCCCCTTTTTGCCTTTATTTGTGCTCTGCTGTATTCCTCCTTTTACTGCAGGTGAAAGTGGTTTTTTTTATGTAATATTTTCTTCTATTAAATTGCTCAAAAAAGTTCATACAACTAATTTGGCCATCACTCTAAACCAAACATTCAACGAATATAAATAACTAACCAAAAGGAGAAAAACAACTATTCTACAGCCATATGAAATGCAAGTGGCTATGATCATAACTAGTTCATCAAGATATTGCTAGGATTTTAGAATGCGCTTCCATTCCATCTGTCTTTGCATATCTTGCCAAATCCGCATCCACCTTTGGAGCTTTGGTGTCTTCAACGTTCTATTTCTGTCTCCGACTCGTATATGATTAAGGGAAAATCCACCATAGCATATCTGTGAATTCACGTGTCAAAACACAAGTCTGCCCTGGTTCATTTCCCATAGAAATCAAATAAGCCATTATGTAGCCTGATCTGAGAATGCTTATAATCTTCTTCGATCCAGCCGTCAAGTCTTTAGATAGTGTCATGGGCCAAGGTTGGGTAACTGGTTTCACCCAGCAGCCCAACACCTCTGAAATATCAAAGGTAATCAGTGCGGTACCTACGACATATGTACAAGTTTCATACTAGGGCCATAGTCCCTCATCCAGTCCGTCAAATATTTTTGATAGTGTCTTGGGCCAAGGCTGGGTAACTGGTTTTTATACCAGCAGACCAACACCTCTGAAATACCAAAAGGTAATCAGTGCGGTACCTACGACATGTGTACAAGTTTCATACTTGGGGTAAAACCCCTCAACCATTCCATCAAATCAGATAGTGTCATGGGCCAAGGGTGGGTACTGGTTTTTATACCAGCAGCCCAACACCTCTGAAATACCAAAAGGTAATCACTGCGGTACCTACGACATATGTACAAGTTTCATACTAGGGATATATCCCCACAACCAATCCGTCAAGTCTTTAGATAGTGTCACGGGCCAAGGCTGGGTAACTGGTTTTTACACCAGCAGCCCAACACCTCTGAAATACCAAAGGTAATCAGTGCGGTTACTACGACATATGCACGAAGTTTCATACTAGGATCCATTCACACTATCCTCAACATCAATCAAAGGGGTCATAGCCTGTTTCAATCATCACCTTTAAAGCATCCACCTGCCTAAATTTCTCCTCAAACATTCTGTTATTCCTCTCCCTCCATACATTATAGAAGATGCTGATAAGTCGGTGGAATCTTATTCTCTTTCTCCATCCTACCATTCTTCTCATCCTCCTCAAGCACTCTCTGAAGTTTCTGCTAGTCTCCACCCTGTAATGTTTTTGGAGCTCCACTGTAAACTGGCATGTACAAACTATGTGCTGCATCGTTTCTTCATTCTGCCCACACAGAGTACAAACATCTGCCACATGAGGTATTATCCCTTTCGACCGAAGTCTCGCTATGTCTGAAAATTTCCTCTTGTTCAATCGTTTAAGTGATATTTCCAGCACCTTCAAAGTTTTAAATAGATCCACGAGAGTATTGTGTTTCCGCATCCTCCAATTCTGCTCCACTAAAGTAAGAAAGTCCGGCGAGTTCACCCACATATTGAAGAACTTAAAAGGACGTTTAGCAGAACCCTTTTTTGGCTTATCTAGGTGTATAAGTAAAGGTAAATGATCCGATGCATCATTGGATTTTACCTCACATATCGCTTCCATCCATCTGTCCATCCACATCTCATTCACCATTGCTCTGTCGATTCTACTGAAAATTCTGCCTTCTTCCCTTTTATTGTCCCACGTGAAAAAAGGTCCTGTACTTTTCAGCTCATGCAGTTGAATCAAGTTCACCGTGTCTCTAAAATTTTCCACCTCAGCTAGCTGTACATCCTCTCCTCCAGTTCGGTCTCCCAAATTTAGGGGGAGTTGAAATCCCCCACCACCATCCATGGCATATCTTGGTGATTATTAGTTTCCAGATAACGCCATAAATTCAGCCTGAGTGGTTGTTTGGTCCCCGCTTCTACTTCACTATTAAGAGCATAAACAACCGTCAAGTAAAACTCCAGCCCGAGTTCTTTTTTCCGGCAAATGCAGTCAATCCAATGATCCCCAATGCTTATTACCGAAATATCATACAAATCCGGCTTCCAACATAGCCATATTCTTCCTGTTTGTGCTATAGGGCAGTTTGTTAGTAGCTTCCAACCCAAATCAAGACTTTCCCATCTGTCCACTTCATTTTCTACCTTCACCTTTGTTTCCAGCAAGCCAGCAAGGCCTATATTATTTTCAAAACAAAATTGCCGGCATTTTCTCTGCTTACTTGGCTGATTTAGACCCCTAACATTCCAGAATAGCATAGTACTATGCATCATTAACAATATTATAAAGGGGACCATACCTTGAATGAACTTCAAGATCTATGTTATTAGCTGCTTCTCTCTCATTGACGCCAACATTTGTAGACTGTGAAATCTGCAATACCACACTATCATTCGATTCAGCCGGTTGTGTCCCTTCTCTGTGTTGCCTTATTTCTCTACCCGGAACATCCCTAGCTTCAGTCTCTCTTGATTGTGCATCCAAAACTGTGCTCCTAGTTGTTCCACCACTTTTTGCACCCCTTTCTTTTTCATACCCTGCTTTCTTTTCCTGCTCTTTTTCGGCCCCAAGAACAGCCTCTCGGTCTTCCTTTTTCTGTTCTACATTGGTCCCTTTAGTGCCCGTTTTATTTCCCTCAATTTTGTCTCCATTCTTCTCTGCCCTTTTTACCCCAACAACCACCCAATCCCCGGTATTTCCGCCATATCGTCGATGAGGAGCAACTATGCTTGGTCCCCTTTCCCTTGGGGCTGATTGAGTTTGGTTCTCCCTTTTGTCTCTATTTGTGCTCAACTGCGTCCTGCCATTCACTCCAGGCGAAAGGGATTTGGGCTTCCAGACACATTCTTCTGTTTCATGTCCAATCAGCTTGCATTTACTGCACTTTGCTGGCTTCCACTCATACTCCACATCTTGGTGCTGAATGATATTATTCTCATCTTTGTATGGAATTCTTTTTTGCATTACCTTCCCCATGTTCACCTCAACTAGTATCCTTGCAAACTTTGTCTTTTCCATGTGCCATGTGGCCTCATCAATCCGCAAGGGGATTCCGATTACACTTGCCAATCTACATAACAAACTCGGCTCCCAATAGACTGGATCCAATCCAGGAAATTGCACCTATATTGGAATTGTATCTGGCTCATCAAAATCCATTATTTGTTTCCAATACCTTTACAAAAACTGGTTTTTTATCAAAGAAAACCATCCCCCTTTCTATCACATCATCTCTATGTTTTTCATTAACAAGCTCACCAGAAAGATCCCTGGCTTTGCCTGCCAAACCTTTTCAACCATACCAAACCATATTCTTCTAAGAAAGCCTTCAAAATATTTTATCGGAGGATGACCACCAATAACCTTGCATACAACCACATTCTTCCATTTTTTCACGCTGTTTTCAACCTCATTCAAAGGAAAAGAAGGCAAAAGCATACCGTCTACAAGTTCAGGTTTATAGTATTTTTTACCTGGTGGCTTGTGAATAGTTTCGACCAGCTTGCCTTCTCATTTAATGGTGTCTCTAGCTCTTCCCCTCTCTTTAGTATACGTACTTGTGAGTTCTCCCCAACTTTGTTTTTTACAGTGGCAACACCATCACCTTCGGGTTGAGTGATCACAGTCCACAAAACAACATTCTCCAAACCCTTATCTAAAATTGATTTCTCGGCTTGTTCTGAACTCTTCATCTCGGTTTGTAAACCTTGCTCCATTGTCTTAGACGTATCCTTGCTGCCCTCACTTTCCTCTCTTCCCATTGTTTCCAAGAACCTCGAAATTGAGCCGGTTTTTATCATCATCGGCTGCCTACGAACCCCGCCTGCCATCGTTTCCTCTCCGTTCAACATGAAAGTTTAATCCCGAGAGAGTGCCCGGGTTTTCAATCGCGGTTGGCCGTTTCGGCAAAACCTCACCATCATCGCCAAACAAACTCCGTCCATCACTTCCCAAGACCATCTTTGTCACATCCTTAGGCTTATTTCCCGCGTTTCGTTTACCACTACTATTCTTGCCCATGGCGGCAGAATCAAACGAATTCAATTCACCAGAAAAATAGTGGAAAAAGAATAACGGAAATAGCACATGTTAGGATTTAGAATCGCGGCATAGGGTTTAGGATCGCTGTGCGTACAGATCGTTCGTACTGAATCTGATCGTCCCCACCGTCACTTTGCCTTGCGTACAGATCCGTGCGTACAGAATCCAAAATCCGATTTGGAGCAGGATCGTCGTAAACCCTTTGCGTACAGAACCCAAAATCCAATAATAATCTGTGCGCCTTGGATTAATTGCCGTTCGTAAGTACGTGCCCAGGGATTAAACTATGCTTCCGATGTAGCAGGGATTAATCAGGTTGCACATGATTAATTTGGGCTTCTTGGATTAATCACCGTTCGTACGTATCGCCCAGGTGAAAGTGGTTTGAGTTTCCAAACACATTCCTCCATTTCATAGCCAATCAGCTTGCACTTACTGCATTTTGCCGGTTTCCACTCATACTCCACATCCTGGTGCTGGATGACATTATTTTCATCTCTGTATGGAATTCGTTTCTGCATTTCCTTCCCCATGTTTACCTCAATAAATACCCTAGCAAATTTTGTCATGTCCATATACCATGTGGCCTCATCAATTCGCAAAGGGATTCCAATAGCACTTGCCAATCTACACAATAAGCTCGGCTCCCAATAGACTGGATCCAATCCAGGGAATTGCACCCAAATGGGAATTGTGTCCGGCTCATCAAAATCCATTGTTTGCTGCCACACTTTTACTAACACTGGTTTTTTATCAAAGAAAACCATTCCCCTTTCAACCACCGCATCCCTATATGCTCATTTCCAAGTTTCACTAGAAAAATCCATGGTTTTGCCTGCCATACCTTTTCAACCATACCAAACCAAATTCTTCGAAGAAAACCTTCAAAATATTTAATTGGAGGGTGACCCCCAACAACCTTGCAAACAACAACATTCTTCCATTTGTTCAAGCAGTTTTCAACCTCTTTCAGAGGAAAAGTAGGCAAAATCGTACCATTTACAATTTCTGGTTTATAGTACTTTACCTCAGCCTGCTTGCTTGTGAAAAGTTTCGACCAACTTGCCTTTGCTTGTGCTTCTAGCTCTCTTCAGGATACGAACTTGCTCAACTTTGTTCTTTGTTGTGGCAGCTTCATCCCCGTCGGTTTGATTAATCACAGCCGGCACAACACTTTCCAATCTCTTCTCCATCTAAGGATGCACTAATTTTTCCTCCAAAACCATGGTACTCTCTTAGTTCTCTCGGCCTTCCAGCTGGCTCGAAATTGGTATCCCGGTTCGGACCAGCCACCATGGAAGCCTCCTTGTTGCCCCCATTGACATTCATACTATTAATTGCTGGCCATGTAGTCATGTTCCCAAATTGAAACGGATTCACCACACCATTTTCCTTTTCCTGCCCAACTAAGGTTTTCCCTCCTAAAACCTGTTCCTCCCCGGTTAAGGATTCTTCCCTAGCTTTTTCTTTCAGTTTCTGCTCAATCATCCTAAAACCTTCATAAACGTTCCCCATATTTTCAAAGAGCTCTTCAACAGATGCATTATGAACCCATTGAGCCATTGCTTCACTGTGTGAATTGGATGCTACCTTCAACGGAAGTACAGCCGCGTTTAGGGAACCGCCGCGCACATGTTTTAGCAATCCACGTTCACATTCAGATCTGCCATCACCACCTCGCTCATGCTCAAACTGCCTACGATCCATCCCGTCGTTTTCCATACGTTCAAGATCCTCCAATGACCTTGGCTGCTTCGGCAAAATCTCACCATCATCGCCAAACAAACTCCGTCCATCACTTCCCAAGACCATCTTTGTCACATCCTTAGGCTTATTTCCCGCGTTTCGTTTACCACTACTATTCTTGCCTATGGCGGCAGAATGGAACGAATTCGATTCACCAGAAAATAGTGGAAAAAGAAAAATGGAAATCGCACATATTAGGATTTAGAATCGCAGCATAGGAAGAATTGGTGCCCTTCAAGGCTATAGTCAAGCTATATTGGTGCCCTTCAAGGCTGTAGTCAAGAAACTTTTCACTCTTCAAGTAAAACGCTTGCACCCATTTCAGCCACAATATGTCCTTCTTCTGACATAAATCCCAAACCATTTTACATAAAGAAGCTCGATTCCAGAAAGAAGGATCTCAAAGGCCAACTCCCCCACTTTTCTTTGGCATACAAAGTGTCTTCCAAGATACTGGAGTAACTTTTTTCTCCCCTTCGTTTCTGCCCCATAGAAAATCCCTGTATTTTTTCTCAATAGCTTTGTGCACACTCAGGTATTTGAAAAACATTTGCCCAGTGACTAGCTTTACTCAACAAAATTGTGTTTATAAGCTGCACCTTACATGCGTATGCCATGTTCCTGGAACCCCAAGTGTCGATTTGTCCTGCAATCTTCTCCACCATTTTCTCGCAATCTGCAGCTCTCCATTTCCCTGTCGAGACTGGAAGTCCAAGGTAAGTCATTGGGAAACTCCCTTGAACTATATTTAGAGTATCGGCCAGTAACTTTGATTCAGTTTCCGTCATTGTCGAGAAGAAAGCCTCTGATTTTTCTTCATTTATCCCTAAGCCTGAAATCCTCCAAAACAGTTTAAACCTCTTCAATTGAGTACTTGCTTGCCCTACAGAATTTTAATAGATCATCTGCAAACATCAAACTATGTATTTCTCCCTTCAAACTCCTTTGATGGAACTCTACAGCTTTCGTTTTGATGGCCAGGCTCAGCTGCCTCGATAGATATTACATCCCAATTACAAACAATAACGGTGATATCGGGTCCCCTTGTTTAACACCATTTCTCCCTTTAAAGCAATTTATGTAGGCACCATTCAGAGAAAAACAGTAAGTGGTATCCTCTACACATCTTCTTATCAACTCAATAAACAAGCCTGGAAATTTTAGATCTGACAGCCATTTCAATAGAAACTCCCAGCTTATAATGTCGAAAGCCTTCTTTATATCAATCTTTATCATGCAGCTCGGTATATTTTGTGGTTTCTTATATCCCGTTAGAAGCTCCTGTGCTAGAAGGATAATATGAGATATCCTCCTCCCTTTCACAAAGGCTCCTTGGTTCCCGTTTATAAGATTAGGGAGTACCTCACTTAATCTGTTACTCATGATCTTTGAGACAACTTCAAATAGAATAGGGCAATAGGAAATCGGCCTATAGTCTCCAGCTGATTGCGGATTGTCAACTTTCGGTATTAGTTTTAAAACAGCCCTACTGAATTCATGTGGTACTTCATCACCCTGAAAGAAAATTCTAATTCCCTTCTTGACATCGTCACCAACAATCCCCCATGTTTTTTTGAAATGAAAAGCTCGAATATCCATCCACCCCAGGGCTTTTATCATTTTTTTTATGTAATATTTTCTTCTATTAAATTGCTCAAAAAATTCATACAACTGATTTGGCCATCACTCTAAGCCAAACATTCAACAGATATAAATAACTAACCAAAAGGAGAAAAACAACTATTCTACAGCCATATGAAAGGCAAGTGGCTATGATCATAACTAGTTCATCAAGATATTGCTAGGATTTTAGAATAACTATCATGAATGCACTTCTATTCCATCTGCCATTGCATATCTTGCTAAATCCGCATCCACGTTTGGAGCTTTGGTGTCTTCAACGTTCCATTTCTATCTCCAGCTCGTATATGATTAAGGAAAAATCCACCGTAGCATATCTGTGAATTGACATGTCAAAACACAAGGCTGCCCCGATTCAGTTCCCATAGAAATCAAATAAGCCATATGTAGTCTGGTCTGAGTATGCTTATATGCTTATAATCTTCTTCGATCCAGCCCGTCAAGTCTTTAGATAGTGTCATGGGCCAAGGTTGGGTAGCTGGTTTTACCCAGCAGCCCAACACCTCTGAAGGGTTTTTATCATTATCAATGCTATTCAGAGCTTTCCATATCTCATCATTTGTAATCGGCTGTATCAAAGGTATTTCTTGTTCAACCGTAAGAACGTTACCTTATGCTACTACTAGCGGATCAATTTCTCTTTCTGTAATCACTGTTTTTCCCATTCGGTCACCGAAAAACTGTAGCAGATGTTGCTCCACCCCCTCACGGCCATCTACCCTTTCATTTCTCACTTTCAGAGTTCATATGTATTAACCGCTTCTCCAAGCCTTCAACGGACCTAATAGAATGGGCAGTATACTTTAAAGAAGGGATGATCAGTCATCAAATCAAAGCAAGAAAGGAAAAGCGATAAAACATTGTTTATTAAAAGAAAAAGCGATATTACCAATAAAAATCCCCAATTATAAGGACAAAGGCTCATACTTGAGGCACTTGAGCAGTCACAGGGGTTTCTACCGCCTATCTCAACCCGTCAGCCATTTTTTTTTATGTAATATTTTTTTCTATTAAATTGCTCAAAAAGTTAATAAACTACTGATTTGGCCATCACTCTAACCCAAACATTCAACAAATATAAATAACTAACCAAAAGAAGAAAAACAACTATTCTACAGCCATCTGAAATACAAGTGGCTGTGATCATAACTAGCATATCTGCAAATTGACATGTCAAAACACAAGTCTGCCCCGGTTCAGTTCCCATAGAAATCAAATTAGCCATATGAAGCCTGGTCTGAGCATGCTTATAATCTTCTTCAATCCAGCCCGTCAAGTCTTTAGATAGTGTCATGGGCCAAGGTTAAGTAACTGGTTTTACCCAGCAGCCCAACACCTCTGAAATACCAAAGGTAATTAGTGCGGTACCTACGACATATGTACAAGTTTCATACTAGGGCCATAATCCCTCATCCAGTCCGTCAAATATTTTTGATAGTGTCATGGGCCAAGGCTAGGTAATTGGTTTTTACACCAGCAGCCCAACACCTCTGAAATACCTAAGGGTAATCAGTGCGGTACCTACGACATATGTACAAGTTTCACACTTGGGGTAAAAACCCTCAACCATTCCATCAAATCAGATAGTGTCATAGACCAAGGCTGGTAACTGGTTTTTATACTAGCAGCCCAACACTTCTGAAATACCAAAAGGTAATCAGTGCGGTACCTACGACATAAGTACAAGTTTCATACTTGGGGGTAAAACCCCTCAACCATTCCATCAAATCAGATAGTGTCATGGGCCAAGGCTGGGTAACTGGTTTTTATACCAGCCGCCCAACACCCCACCTCTGAAATACCAAAAAGTAATCAGTGTGATACCTACGACATGTGTACAAGTTTCATACTAAGGATATAACCTCACAACCAATCTGTCAAGTCTTTAGATAGTGTCACGGGCCAAGACTGAGTAACTGGTTTGTACACCAGCAGCCCAACACCTCTGAAATACCAAAGGTAATCAGTGCGGTACCCACGACATATGTACCAAGTTTCATACTAGGATCCATTCACACCATCCTCAACATCAATCAGAGGGGTCATAGCCTGTTTCAATCATCACCTTTAGAGCATCCACCTGCCTAAATTTTCCCTCAAAGATTATGTTATTCCTCTCCCTCCATACATTATAGAAGATGCTGATAAGTCAGTGGAATCTTATTCTCTTTCTCCATCCTACCATTCTTCTCATCCTCCTCAAGCACTCTCTGAAGTTTCTGCCAGTATCCACCCTGTAATGTTTTTAGAGCTCCACTGTAAACTGGCATGTACAAAATATGTGCTGCATCGTTTCTCCATTCTGCCCACAAAGAGTACAAACATCTGCCACATGAGGTATTATCCCTTTCGACTGAAGCCTCGATACGGTCGATAATCTCCCTTTTAACAACATCCATAGAAAGAATGAGTGTTTAGGCTGTAATCTTGACTTCCACAATATATTCGTTGACCAATGGTTTTCTTGGCCTGCCCCTTTAAGGTATCCATATGCCTTGCTCGTGCTGAAATTTCCCTTCATGTCAACACATTCCATTAGGTATGGACGAATTTCATCTTTCAGTGACACCAACTTGCCCCAACTCCAACTATATGTGTGCCCTTCTAGGCTTGTAGTCAAGAAACTCTTCATCCTTCAAGTAGTATGTCTGTACCCATTTAAGCCACAGTATGTCCTTCTTTTGACATACATCCCAAACCAGCTTACATAGAGAAGCTCTACTCCAGAATGAAGGATCCCTTAGGCCAACTCCTCCACTTTTCTTTGGCATACAAAGTGTTTTCCAAGACACTAGTGTAACTCTTTTCTCCCCTTCCTTTTTGCCCCATAGAAAATTTTTGCATTTTGTCTCAATGGCTTTGTGCACACTCTCAGGTATTTGAAAAACATTCGCCCAGTGACTAGCTTTACTCAACAGAATTGTGTTTATAAGCTGTACTTTACCTGCATATGCTATATTCCTGGAACCCCAAGTGCCTATGCGCGTTACGGGTTGATTTGAAAACAAACTCTTCATATTTAATCATTTTTACCATAAATATTCCACGAAAATATACTGATATATTCAATTTACTATTCATTTTAGTTTATTAGAAGATTTAGAGTTCCACAAATGGTATGAAACCTAAACCTTTTAACCAATTTAATCTCTAAACAAAAAAATACACAAAACTGGGATACCAATTTCATACTCAAATATCTATTGTTTGCCCGGGCTGAGGGTTGCTACTGACTCCAACATTGGATATGATACTTTTTATATAATGACTTTATATAGTGTACAGAGAATGAGATAATCACCAGTCAAATACAAACTTATTAGTAGCCCGAGCTACTAAAATAGGACAATCATTGGAGTTTGCTAACAAAATAGGGCAACTATTAACAAAAGCGTAGTCTAAGACTATGATGACCTGCTAACCGTCTGCAGTTAATGTGGGAAACCAGTGCCAAATGGAAAGCCTATTAAGAGATCTGTTTTTTGTTTCATTTCTATTTTTTTGTTTTCATCATATCCATGTCAAAATACCACAATTTAAAGATCAACTGAGATATACTCTTTGTTTTCTTACCTCAGAGCACATTGACACAGTAAATAAAGGTTTAGATCCCACTGAAATCACAAGAAAATTAGTAAGATATATGAGTTCAAGAAAAGGTAGTCAACATTCCTAATCTTAGATATACACTTCAGTTGTAAACATAATACCCTTTGCCAAATAATGGAGCAAGAAGCATACTTCCATGTGAACTGGAAATCCATTATTTTACCTCAGGAGTTCGGAACCAATATTGTTGTTGTATCTAGAGGTGCTCTTCGAACAGAGAGACCAGAACTTTTGACTGCGGTCTTCAAAAGCTAGAGCTTCTCACTGCAAAAAAATACCTCAAACGATTCAAGAGTTACAACTAAAAATGGATATATTACCATGACAGGCCCTTTGAACGATTTTATCGTCGCATAGCAAGTAGCAACGATCCTCACAGATTCTCAAATTAGAGAACAAGTTAACGGTATTATAAATCTTCCTTTTCAGGCCATGGCAAAAAATATTAGAGAGATCAAACCAAGCGCAAGATGTGGCTGAAAAAAAAATACAGTACCACATGATTAAGTTAGCTCAACTTACTCTTCTTTCAGTAGCGCCCTAGAAACACGTTACAGCCAATAGCTTTTATTCCCTCCAGGTCTCTTACCAGGATCTTCTAACACCTGAGAAAAGGGGAAAAAATCACAAAAGGAATTATGTTTAGCACTAACCATAATCGCTTCTTGCTACCAAGCTCATTGCTCAACTTATCTTATTCATCTAGAACCCTCTGAACACGCTCCCGAGAAAGCCGATGCATCTTTCTTGTTTCTGGAAAGATCAAACTTTATATTACTATCAAAATTATTTGTCATGATTGCAGAATGAAGAGGGCACCTAAAAACAGAGTTATTTTCTGAGCAAACAATTTGAGAAAACTAAATAAGAAAAAGAGAAAAAACCTTCAGTAAATGCACGATGCAGCTCGTCCTATTCCTGCAGCATGAACTTATGTTATTAGAGAGAAGGAAAAACCTGGCACCATCTTGCTCTGGATTTTACTTTGTTAGTATGAATCCAGACATGAAGGTCCCTACACTTCCGATATGCAATTCGTCTGATCTTTCTACACTTCAGAGCGGGTTTTTCACAGCCACAACCAGAGCCAATGATCTGTCAAGCATTGAAAAACCAAAGAGTGAATCTTTAACACAGCTACTAATATAATTAATTGGATTTACTCTTGGCTGGCTATTAATTTCTTTGAACTGAGCTACTGCAAGAAAGTAAGGAGAAAGATCCAAACCCTGTAGAAAGTGCAATCATTTATAGCTACTGTTCAGTTTAATTAAGTAGATTGAGAATTGGAGTTATTTGGCTCAGTTTTGGTCTACTATTACTATTTTCAGTGAGAATTAGCTTGGGAGAATAAGGCCTTACAGTGAGCTTGGCAGATGGAAACTTTTGAGCAAGAAACCTTGTGCTGACACCAACTGAGTATCCAATGTCAAGTATATCTCCAATAACATTGTCTTGTGAATATCTTTGGTGATGTTTTTCGATTGCCTCTAGCCAATTTCCGCGCACTATTTCATTAGCTTCTTCCAGTGATGTAGCATATGGTATTGCCCGCCTAACCATGGACACCGTGGCTGCTCAACTTCTGCTGCAGCCTGATGATAGATCACATATCAAGAAGTACAAAAATTTAACCTCACTTAATCATGTAGGGGATTTTATCTATACAAATACATAAACCAAAACGGTCAACAAGTTGAAGAAAAAAGAGTGAGGAATAGAGCAACATTAGTACATTACCAGCCAAGATAGGTTGCCCTCATCATATGCATGGAAAGGATTAAGGTAATCTGCAGAACATGATTTAGAGCAGATTTTGTTGGGTGATGTTGTTTTAGTGAGCTGATTTTGGATCCTTGACTGATATTCCATCTTCCTCCACTGAGCAATTGTCATCCCATGGAAAACAACAACACTGAAGTAAGAATCTAATAGCAAAATCCTGTCAGCTGAAATGGAAGCCACATCTAACAATGCAGGCACAAGGGCGAGAGAGTTGAAAGAGTATGCCATTAACGACGGTTGAATCATAACAAGAGTTGTTTATGTTCTCCCGGTTCAACAATATGTGGAAGTACGCTGTCTCATCCGGACTATTATTAAATACCTGTTTGACAAGAAATATATAAAGAGAAACAAATAAGCATATTAAAATTAAACATCACTGTCAAACTACAAACTGAACTCTTATGTTTGAGAGCTTTCTCTTACCTGTACAAATTGTGATCATCGCAGATTAAACATAAATTGAGGAAATAATGAAAAGAACTGATTTAATGAGAATGAGGATGGGTCATCCTTTTGATAGTCCCCGAATTTAGTACAAACACGAGTCAGACTCCGATCCAACCACCGAGTATGATCAAAGCCATCCTGTTTATCATACAGAAGAAAGTGAGTGATTCAGGCCAAGGCAGAATGCCACATGAATATATGCAATTTTAGACACATTTGTGTTTTTTTAATGATGTTGACACATTTATGTTGTTCAGAGTAGCAATAATAAATTGTTCTTTCCAAGAATGATTAGAAATAGAATCACATTCCAGAAGTTCAGAGTATGCCAGGCACCACGGATATCTTTCCAACAATAACACATGAAGTTCCACGCATATATTATCATTTTATTTCAATGTAGAGGATGGCCTGGCAAAGAAAAAAAGGGATTACCTCAGTCTCCATCTTATAAGAAGCATATCTAGCAACAACTACTGCAGCAGTTTCTTGATCAAATCCTTGGACCAACTCCTGCATGCATGAAAACAATCAAATTAACTCCAACTTCAGAGAGGACTCTGAGACTCTTAAGCTAGTGCAACCTCTAGCTTGTCGTGTTCTCATTTAGAATTTAACCAAACAAATATGTTGACAAACAAAATAAAGATTGTCATTAACATCAAGAAATTTAAACAAACACTTAAATTGCAATGAAGTATATGAACCAAAAGCCAAAATATACGCGAATACAGTTAATGACGTGCAGCACAAAGTAAGGAAATGAGACATTTACCAACTCCTGAAAAGAATACTTTACATATTAAAGGAATTTTTGTGGATGTGATTTAAAACGGCATAAATTTTTATCTCGCAAAAAAGTTATTTCCCAGAAAACTTCTGGTCAATGAAAGCAAATTTGATGTTTAAGTTTCTATTCCATATTTCAAGTCCTGCGATAATGAGAGTAAAAGGAATTTAAAAGGTTTTGTCCTGATTTGTCCCTCGGAATATGAGTTAATACTGATACTAAAAGAGGATTCTTGACAGTGCAAGGTGAGACAAGCAACTTCACATCAACAAAGAGAAAAGAAGAAACTCACAAAACAAGCAATATATTGAAAGAAGGAACGACGCATAGAGAAATAAAAAAAAGGCAAAAACACCTCCACAAAGCCATACCTCTATGCTAATAGCACTATCAACCCATTTTCGTGTAATTGTTGTGACTCTTAATAGCAATTGACCATCGGGGCTTCGATAGCTACACTCAAATTATCAACAGAAAATCAGTCACAGTTTTTTTTCTCTTCCTTCTCTCCAAATAAAGCACCATAAAGTTACAATTTTATCATCCTTTTTATACAATGGTCTGATGAAACATCTTTTAAAAGCCAGTCAGAGCCACCACAAAGATTAAGCAGGGGTAGAGTACCTTGTAAGAAATTGTAAGTATAACTGTGGAGATATTCCAGAAGGATCTGATTTGTCACTTGCTGATATATCTGTTCTTTTCAAACTCTAGCATTGATGTTTGAGAATCATAGTAATATCTTGATAAACTTGTTATGGTAGTTGCCACTTGTACCCTGAGTGGCTTTAGAATAGTTGTTTCGGTTTTTTTTCCACTTGTTAGATGTTGGCTTAGAGCGATGGCCAAAATCGTTGTATGAACCTTTTGACTGATTAATAGAAAATTATTTACATCAAAAAAAAAAAAAAAAGACAGTCAAGCAAGTGGTTTTATCTAGGCCACACAACTTCCAAGCAGTAGTATTTCCTTCTCCAATGAATGAGCTGGCAACGGCAGGACCTTTCTGTATAATTAAAGGTAATGAGCATCCCATTGTATGATGAAGGAAATCTTGAAAAGAACAGATTTTTTAATTCAATTTGGAGTGTTATCACATTCCAAGTATAAACCAACCTTCTCCAAAGATGTACAAGGTCCAATGACGCCTTGCACCTTAATATCCTTTGAACAGAGTACCTCAAGTGTGCCACTGAAAAATTGAAGTATTCAATTTAATCTTTACTAAATAAACAGCCAGAATTATAGTGCTAACAGAGAGATAAACCTCAAAGTTGAAATAGTAACTATGTTTTTTTGCAATGCATGTGCAATATGTGTGTGTATGTGCGTGAGTGTGTGTGAGAACGCCTCAACTTGAAGAGGATACTGATACTCTAGAGAGGTGGTGGGTGCAAACAGTTTCCTAATAGTTTATATGACACTGAATACAATAACATAAACTTAAAAAAAATATTGTATTCCTCGCGCTATTCGGGTCACAATTAGGGATGGCATTGGGCGAACTGGGCGTGGATAGTAGACTATCCATGCCCATCCCCATCTAAAATTTTACTATCCATCCCCGCCCATTTACCCATGACGGGTACAAATTTAATATCCATACCCATCCAGCTGGATATCCATCTCATCTGGGTATCCGTGGATATCCATGCCCATGTTATACCCATATTCCCCATCCGACTTATTAATCCATATTTATAAAAAATTAACCTAAAATCTATTAATTATCATAAAAAATTAAATAAAAGCACTAATAATTCAAATATATTATATTAATAGAACAAAATAATTTATAATATACTAATCATTAACTTATAAAATTCTTTTGTGTTTCAAAATAGACCAAACATGCTTAAAAAATGCTAAAAATAATAATATTATTAATATAAATACAAGTAATACTATTAATATTATATATAACGGATATTATACAAGTATTATACGGGCGGGTATGGGGCGGGTATAAAATCAATATCCATACCCACCCATTTACCCATGGCGGGTTTGAATCCAACATCCATACCCATGGCGGGTATAAAAAATTCATATCCATACCCGCCCCGTTGGGCGGTTGGCGGGCGGGTATCCACCAAATACCCGTCGGGTGCCATCCCTAGTCACAATCCTTCAAAGGGTGTATGCATGGGCAAAAACTACACTTCACACTAAAATTCTGTTTCTTGTCCAAAAATTACACACATATAATGATATCTAAAATATCGGAGCTGGGATTGATCTAGATATTTTCAATCGCAACAAATCAACTTATAGATTTTCAACCTTGGTTTACTTAAAGAAATGTAGTTTGCACTGATATAGCAACTTACTTGAAGGCCAGACCAAGAGACTGTTCCCCGATTTCAAAAACCCGTTTGAAAGAATCTTTAAATACAGAATGGCCAAAGCTCTCGGCTAAGAAAACAAGTCCACGAAAACAAGAACCCCAGCTGTGGAGTCCTTGATCGGCAGAAATCATGTGAAGAAACAAAAAAAGGCAGATAAAACAGAAAAGAATGCATGCGAAAATTTTCTAAAATTCTTTTTTATTTTATTTTAAAACCACGTTAAAATGGTAGGAATCTTTAAAGGGTTCCCAAGCCCATCTCAAAGTAGATTACATAGCCAAGAGGCTAAATCCGTTTTCAAGTAGTAACTAATTACCTAAAGCTAAGAGCCTAGGAGATTAGTTAGTGGAGTATAAACAGTAACTCCGAAGCAATAGAAATGCTTCCAAAAGAATGGTAGAGAAAGCGTATATGCTTAATCCAATGAATATATATAATACTATCTACAGTGATTCGCAGTTTCAGTGTGACACAGTAGCCATAAGCAGTCATCAGTCCGAGCTTGTGAGCTAATCAACCCAAGTCGAGCCCAGGTTGAAAAACAAGTCAGCCAAGAAAGAAATTGCAGAGGCAATATGTGTTGAGGAAACTACATGTAGAAGCACCAACTCATACGCTTTCGGGTGCAGCTCAGACCAGAAACAAACTCCAGCATGATCAGGGATGATCAAAAAATGACATCAGTGCCAACACCACCTTTGGAGTAATCCAAAGGGTCTTCCTCATCCTGCATTAAAAGAAACTAAAAGCAGTATCAATGGTTTCTAAGGATAGACAAGCGAGGCATAATCTATCAATACTAAACAGAGGAAAGCCTCACATAAGGAACCCCCAATTTATCAAGGTTTATAAAGCCTTTCAATTTTGAAGGAGCATCAAGAAAAGTCATATTTGAAGAGCTGGCTGTCTTAGAGTAGATTTTAGACAACAAATCTGCTACAACATTGCATTCTCTATAGATATGCTTAATTCTATCTGCATAGCACTGAAGCTCATAGGACATACTCAGAACAGACCAGTTAGCTGAGCGGGGGTTTAGTATGCATTTGACAGCATTCAAACAATCAGATTCAATAATAAAGACAGATCCAGCAACAAGTCCTAGTTCTATCCCATATTGAATTGCTAACAACTCAGTATGCAATGGGGACAAAGCACATGTATATTTCATGAACATGGAAATGACATTGCCTCCAATATCTCTAATCACTACTCCTAAACCAACTTTATCAACGTTGATAAAAGAGGCATCCACATTTTTCTTGTAACCCCTGTCTGGAGGATACCATTTGACTATTTTGACTGACTTTGGTCTTTTTTGTTTAAAAAGTGGGACTAAACCAATCATGGTTAACTCCCTGAATTTTGAAGCTTGGCCAGTCAAAGGTGAAGCATTGAAAATCATGGAGATGTGTTTGACAATATTACCAAAAAGTATAGAGCTCTCCATAACTACATTGTCAAAAAGTATCTTGTTTCTTCTCCACCACAGGTACCACAGGGTAATCAGTAAAGAAGAGATAGATACTTTGGAAAGAATTTTTGAATTCCCTTTGAAGTTCAGGTAGTAGGAGAGCCTATGCTTGACAGAGGTGAAATGAGGCACAAGCATAGCAAGTAAATTATGCATCATGTTAAGTACACTAACATTTTGTGTGCAGGCATTGAAAAAATGATCGGCAGAATCACCATGATTACACAGTGGGCATTTAGATGCTAACATGATCCCGAATTTCATTAGATTATCATCAAATGGGAGTAGATTATTGTAGAGCCTCCAGGATAGAATAGAGATTTTACCTGGTATCTGTTTTGACCATGCATTAGACATAGCAGGGATTTGTGATTGCCTCTTCCTCAAGGCCTGGTAGGCAGATTTGACTGTGAATTGACCTTTCTCTTCCAGTTCCCACACTAATGTATCTGGATGCAGTGGGTTTACCTGTAGTTCCTGCAAGTGAGTTAAGACATTGGTAGCCACAAAAGGCTCCAGCTGGGGTAAATAGACATTTTTATTTTGAGTGAACTCAGCAATAGTAATATCAGAGAAAGGTAAAAGTAAATCATGCCATGTATAACATAGAGCTCCCTTTCCCGACAAATTAGAATCCCAGAATGAGGATTGACCAGTACCCACTATAACCCTAGAGTGAGTGTTAGCAAAATGAGTGACCAAGCAGATTCTTCTCCATGTGAGAGAAGTTCTGTGGCTGTTGGGAATATTCCATAAGAATCTTGTCCAAATGTTCTCATTCTTCTGCAATTTCCACCACAACTTGCAGGAAAAAGCATCAATCATGGCTCTGATGTCTCTGAATCCAATTCCATTTTCAGTCCTTGGAATTGCCATCTTAGACCATTTCCTCCATATTTTCCTCTGACCATATGCATGCTCTCCCCAGAAAAATCTAGAAGATAATCTCTCCATTCTTTTTATAACAGTAAGAGGTGGTTTTAAAACAGCAAATACATGAATAGGAATGGCAAGAAGAGTATGATTGATTAGAACCATTCTGCCTGCAGCTGAAAGCCACTTTACTTTCCAGTTGGATAAAGCATTTTCCATTCTTTCAATCACTGGCTGATAATAGATTGAAAGATTCCTTCCTGTGAAAACTGGAACTCCCAGGTAAGTGAATGGCAAGGATCCTTTCTTCATCTCAGTGATACCTTTTACCATATTAACCTTGGATAAGGGAGCTTTTGTGTGTATGAAGAAATCAGACTTAGAGTAGTTGATTTTCTGCCCAGAGCATTCTTCATAAGCTCTTAGGAAATCAACGAGTCTTTTCAGATTTTGTTTGGAGGCTTGGAGAAAGAGGGCTGTATCATCAGCATACATAAGGTGAGAGATCTGCTCCCACCCTTGGGCATTAAAAAGCCTTTTATGTAATTTGAAAGGATCAATCTTTTGTAGGCTCTGGAGAAGGCTTCAGTGACTAAGTTATAAAGAAAGGGAGATAGAGGATCTCCCTGCTTAATTCCTCTGCTGGATTTAAAAAAACCGGAGGCAATCCCATTTATAAGCACTGAGAACCACGCAGTTGATATGTTGGAAAGTTTGACTTTGACCAAAGATCCATGGAAACCAAACTGTAATAAAACTGAGTTAAGAAAAGACCATGACACTCTGTCAAAGGCTTTCTGCATGTCCAGTTTAACTACAATGTTACTGTGGCTTGGGTTTTTATTCAGTATTCTCATCATCTGGAGTGTGTTGTCAGAGATATCCCTTCCATGGAGAAAAGCAGACTGTTCTTGAGAGATAAGTCTTGGCATGATAGGTTTAAGTCTCTCCATAATGATCTTGGAATATATCTTATTAATAAAATTGGAGAGACTTATTGGTCTAAAGTCAGAGAATGAAGAGGGGGTAGGTTTTTTGGGAATGAGTGCAAGCCAGGTACTGGATATTGCTCTTGGAAGAATTCCTCCACTGAGAAACTCATTTGCTGAGGCAAGGAGATCATTCTTTACAACTTCCCAGAAGTGTGTAAAGAAGTGTCCAGAAAAGCCATCAGCACCAGGAGCTCCATCTTTGTTAAGATCAAAGACTGCAAACTTGAGCTCTTCTAGGTTTACTGATTTGAGAAGTTCTTCGTTATCTTCATCAGTTACTAGCCTAGGAATGACCTCCATGAAGTGATTCATATACAGACCAGTATTACAGTTGACCTCATCCATGTTTAAAAGCTTCTCAAAGAATTGTGAGGCTTCTATTTGGATGCTTTCTGGGTCAGTGATCCAAACTCCATTACTGTCTTTGGTTTTCTTAAATTCAAGTTAGCTTGAATAATTGGAAACCTAAAATACTTGGAAGAAGGAAAAAAGGGAGATTGAAACCAAGTTAGCTTTGGTTTGGGAATTTTATCAAACACCTAATATGCATAAAGTCGAACTGTATAATCCACCAAAGAAAAAAAAAACGAAATCAACACGAATCGAAACTGTGTACTCAGAACTCCACACCAAAGAAACGAAAAAAAGAAACTTACGAGCATGAAGAGAAGGATAAGAATACGGGAACATAATGCACGGACATCACCTCCGTTTTCCGAGATTCCCTAGCGGTACTACCCGTTTTCTGGCAGGATCAGGGAAGTCGGAAACGGAATGCTCGAGGTTTTCGACCCAATTCCAAATCCCAAATAAATCCTTGCAAAAACACATTAATCAATGTAACGGAAAACAATTGAAGATGAATGGTGAGTAGGCTCAAGAATTTGGGCATTTAGAAATCGTATAGTTTCGAGAGGGAACGCGTGGAGGCTCAAGGAACTGCATGAAGGAGGGGAGAAGAAAGGACGACACGTGGGAAGTATAAACAGTAGAAAATTAGTAAAATAACAACGACCAAAATATCACTGTACATAAGGGGATTCCCCCTTTATAGATTACATAGATAGATACAATGCATGAACTGATTAAAATAAATTAAATTTTACCAAATTAAATATTTAAATAGCAAAATATCAATCAAAATGTCGGTAAAATATTTAAAATGAAATTTAAAAATAGCTTCTGTGAACCAAAAAAAAAATAGTGCTAAGCCAGTCTAGCCTAAAAGGTTAAACGACGGATTAGAGCAAGCCACCAACAAATTTCTTTGACTCATAACATTGTCTACGAATCACAAAATTTTAGCTTAAATATCCATATAAAAAAAATATAATTTAACATCAACTCAAATTTATACTAATATTAACAAATATGAGATGCTCAACAAATAAACCCACAAAAGATAAGCTCATGCAAGAGAGAACAATAGTTTTGCATATCATGAACAAACAAATATAAACATCATTCATGCATGATTTTCTTAAACTCATGCCAAAAAGTATGCAAACTCGAGCATTAATTTGACAAAAAATAAAAAAGTTTAAATTCATAGGAGATCCTCACATTTGGCGAGGTATCAATCACGATTCGTATACGATTCAAATCAAGTTAACATTAAAGATAAAAGACATGAAAAATGTAGTCAAGGATGTAGCTAGGTTTGACACATACCACTTGTTAATTCAAACAAAAGATATATCAATAACCTCACAACAAAGAAAGATATGTCAATTTTTCCATGTCTCAGATGAAGTAACTTTATCAAATCCATTGAATATTATTTGATATTGCTCATGGAGTGATTTTTATTTGAGATCACTAAACTTTTAACCATTTTGGTTCTATGTCACTTATCTCTCATATTATTTTTGAGGTCACTATACTATTAAAAATGATTTTTCTGGGTCACTATGTTAAATGGTAAGTTAGTCAACTAACGGTCAAGCATTTGATCAATTTGGAAAATGGTACTTATGTTTTTTTTACTTTTAAAAAAGGGAAAAAAGTCCAAAAAAATCAGAAATTTAGGAACTCTTTAATATCTTAAGTAAAACAATTACTTGAAAAAAAATCCTACAAATTTAAATTGTAAAAAAGAAGTTTGAACGAAATACATGAACAAAATAAAAAAATTTAAGAACACATTTATCCGAGTTGTTGTGTATTCCTACAGAATTAAATTTAATAAAACTTGAATTTCACTAATTATTTTGGCCGTTTTCTTCGTTTGAATTTTTTTTACATTCTGAATTTTTAGGGTTTTTTTCTTCAAGTCAAATTTTTTTATTGAAGAAATTAATTCTTTAATTTTTGAAAATTCTATCCATTTATAAGAGCGGAAAGACAAAAATGCCCTTTTCTAATTAGTCTAATGTTTGACCGTTAGTTGACTAACCAAACATTTAACAGAGTGATCCAAAAAATTGATTTTTGATAGTATAGTGACCTCAACAAATAATATAAGAGATAAATGAGCTAGAATAAAAATTAGTAAAAGTTTAGTGATGTCAAATAAAAATCACTCTTGCACATATAATCCATTGATTACATTGTAAGCATATAATCAATAGTTGTAATAATATACCTTAATTAACTGTCTGGAAGAAGTGCGATCAATCTGGAGTGCTCAAAGTTTAGTCAAAGTTCAGATTATTTGCTCAAAGTTTCGTCAAATTGGACTATCAAAAGATTGCACACCGTTTGCAATCTTACTCAAAATTCCACTTACTCAAAATTTCGTCAAAGTGCACGGGATCGGATTATGAAGTTTCAAGAGCAGCTTCCTCCCATTCAGAAACATTGCCACCGGCGCAGAGCCATTAACCAAATCAGTAGTAATCAAAACGATTGCAATCAGTAGTAATCAGTGAGTGCATGAATTACCGAATCCGGCAAGCCACGGTAATTTCAAAGCTAATGGTACGTACGTGCGACGAATCGATTCAAGTCATCTGCTGCAAAAACACTCGTGATTCTCCCTTCAGCATCGACCGAGAAGTTGTATCGTGTACGTCATCAACCGGGAGCATCTCCATGAGCGAATTGGTTTATGTATATATACTATATAAGATATTTTTTTTTATATTTTATAGGCAAAGTCTTGGAAGCGACCGTCTACATATGTAGACCGGGTTAAATTGTAAATAGTCTAATATTTCAAAAACAAGGAGGGACTAATTTGCAATTTTTAAAATTTTAGAAAGTTCACGCACTACAGTAATTTCGCGCGTGAACAGTACATGTCAAAAGTAACATGTGAACAGTATTGCTACCGTACTGATTCCAATTTTTTTTTTTTTTTTGTAAAATAATTCAGATTTTGTTTTAAATTGATCATGTTTTAATTTATAAAATACATCTTTTAGGTTTTTAGATGATTGATACTCTACCAATTTTTATATGATTAATTATCTTTCACGTTTTGCTTTAATCTCCTCATATTTTAGGTTATAACCTCAATGTTTTAAGTGACACATTTTGATTTAAATTCCACATGTTTTATATTATAATGATCACCTTTTGAGTTACAAATTCAGTTTATTAGATAATAGAAATTTTCTAGGTTTTGGTTTAAATTCCCCATGTTTTATGTTATACATGATGTTTTATTTTCTAAATTAAAATTTTGGGCTTTAGGTTAAATCTCTCATGTGACTGTAATAAACTTGAGGTTTTGGGTTAAATCCCTCATGTTACTGTAGCAAAGCTCAACTTTTGGGTTAAATCACTCATGTAGCAAAAATTCAAGTTTTGGGTTAAATCCCTCATTTAACTGTAGCAAACTTCAAGTTTTGGGTTAAACTCCTCATGTTACTGTAGCACACTTCAGTTTTTGGGTTAAATCCCTCATGTTATGTAGCAAACTTCAGGTTTTTGATTAAATCCCTCATGTTACTGTAGCAAACTTCAGGTTATGGGTTAAACCTCACATGTTACTGTAGCAAGGTACTGTAGCAAACACTGTACACGCGCGAAATTACTGTAGCGCGTGATTTTTTTAACTTTTCAAAAATTGCAAATTGGTCCTTCCTTGTTTTTATTATACGGGACTACTAACTGCAGTTTTCCATTACTACTGCAGGTTGCGAAACCCACCTGATCCGACTAAAATGCCCTTTTCTAGTTTTGGTTTGTTGGCCTTGCAATATAGTCCTTCGATACAATCCCTGATTTGCAATAAAGTCCTTCAACACAATTCCCCCAACAATTCCCAAAAATTTCATCGCCAGGGAAGTATAAAATCCGTCGCCGCCGGTCAAGTCCAAAATTCCTTCGCCGGTGAGATCTACAACATTATCTTCAGACAAGTCCTTCAACACAATTCCCCCAACATTATCTTCAGACAATCTTTTCATACTAAATTTGTTCGGTGACCATCCTGAAAACCTCATTCTTCTCATGCTGCTCCGGTGTGGTGGGCTACGGGAAAATTCAATCTTCGGCTTCGGTGTTGTGGCCGTCAGGATAATTAAATCTTTGGTTTGAAGGATCGAAAACCGGGATCTATTGTATTGATTCCGTAATAAGCTGTGATGGAAATCGATCTTGGCTATGGTAGGCAACTTATTTGTCTGAATTTGTTCTTGAGTAGTCGGCATATTTTCCGGTGAAGTCATTGAGCTCCGTGGTGGCTCTTTTTTGGACTGAGGTAGTGAAACATCCCGATCCTGGGCCTAATTGTGATATGTCCGTAAAATTGAAAGGGGTTGTATTCATATGTGAGTAATAGGGGCCTTTTTAGTATAAATTGTTAGTTGGATTTTGTTGAGTTTGGGCCTAGCCGATGTGTTTATTCTGTTCCCGAATTATTGGACAATTGTTTTGATATGGAGTTTGGGCTTATTCGTATGTTTGTGAAAAAATCTGATACAAGTTGGAATGGTACAAAATAAGTTGGAATGGTACAAAACAAATTCGAATGTTTTTGTAAGGCCCAAGACAATGGACAAAAATTATACAAGCAAAATCGAAATGTTTGTAAGGTCCAAACCAATGGGCACACAATCGACAAATTTAAACAAATGCGAATGGTTAAAAAGGCCCAAGGCAATTTAGATTATTACATGGAGACTTAGTTGAGCATATGCCTCTGTTTTTGTATTTTTTGAACAAATTTATCAGCATTTCCGAAAGAAACAGAGGCAATTCAAGACACTTTGAAACAACATTGAAACAACACATTACTATATAGAAAACGAAAACCCTTCATAACATTTCCAAGTGCAACAAGTTCTTAAAGGGCAGCAAAAGGGAAAAGGAGAGGCATGAGCAAAACCAAAAGAGCCTCTAGCCTATTACAAACAAAAGCCTATTTCTAGTACTCTTCTGAGACATACAAGATGTCATCATCAGAAACACTCACTAACACCAGAGGAAGTGGTTGGGCCACAGTCATTGCCATTCCGGACCTGTCGCCGTCCGAAGATTCATCGTCGGCGTCGGATGAGTCTACAGCTGGAGGAGTTTTAGCACGGCGAATCGGCTTTGAAGAAAGCTTGTTGGCTCGGATTCTTTTGGACGGAGTTTTGAGCTCTTCCTCGGAAGAATCAGCCAGAATAATCAGGGGACGCTTACCTCGGTTCGGCCGGGTGATTTTCTCATCCTCCGAAGAATCGGAGATAACATAAAGGGGAATAAATTTTCCTGGACGAATTCGTCTGGAGAAGCTCACCGACGTAGTGGGTTCCTTCTTAGTTGCAAGTTTTTTAATCACCTTGAATTTCAAGCCAGCCGTAGAAGTTTTGGGGGAAGGTAGAACTTTCAGAGCAGATTTAGGGACATGGTTTTTGCGAGGGGTGTTGGTCTTATTGGTTCTCTTGGCAGAGGTGTTAGGGTTGTAGGTCTTATTGGTTCTGTTGGCATAGGTGGAAGGGGTGTATGTCTTCTTGGTTTTGTTTGTTGATGTTGTAGGTTGGTTGTTCTTGGTGTTCTTGGCTTTGGTGGATGGAGGTTGGGTTGTGGTACGTTTCTTGGAAGATGATGAAGGCAGAGCACATAAATGTCTGCAAATGTTAGCCACTGACCCTGACCTAGTTTTGGGAGCCATTGATAGTACAAACAAGGGATTAGGATAGATGAAAACAAAAGGAAAAGACTTAGATGCAGTAAAGTTGAAGAGTGTGAATTGGAGGGAAGGTGTGATTTATAGGAAATTTAGGCCCCCAAATTTTCCCTCCAAAAACGTGTTGTGTGTTTACGCGCCAAAAATTTCCCTCCAAGTCGAGATTCGGGACCTTGATTGACCTGCATGATGCAAAATGTACCACTAAACAGTAAACTAGGGACCCTAAGTACTTTTTAAAATGCCAGGGCCAAATTAGAAGTTACAAGTAAAACTATAAAATTAATTATACCTAAACTATTAGCTTGCATCTGAAATTAAAGCAACCTAAAATTTATTCAAATAAAATGGGTAAAAGGGGACATGCATGGCTCAACTAAATTAATTACATGTTAAAATTTAGAAACAAAATCTCACACCCCTTGTAAATCAGTTGTATCTAAAGGGGTCTACTATCTGTTTGTAACCAGCAATTGATTCCTAAACATAATCAATTTGGTAAATAATGAGACTGGAGTTAAAAAAAATGTGAATTGAGGAAGAAGTACAATAGAGTAGGTGACAAGTTGATACACAAATTCATGAAAGGACTACACATAGGTAACATTCAAGTAAATGAAGAAAATGTTGGAGTTTACTTTATACTTTACACTCTAATGGAATCTTATCCCCAACCAACTCATTCCCAATAAATGTTAATAAATCAAAATGTGATACATAAATCAAAATGTTATGCATAAATCAAAATTTAGAAGTTAATCTAAAACCCTAAATTGGCTAAATCCAAATTTGTGTAATTTAAGATCCCAATAAAGTTCAATTTCAAATTAAAATGAACAAGATAAAAATAGGATCTGGATCTGGATACACTGAATTAAGAAGATGTTGAATATTTTCGTTAATGAATTAACGTTGGAAATCCTTTACAAAAAAAATTATTTACCTTTGTTCCAAATTTTATTTATTTATTAACCTGGGAAATTGGCGAACGGAGACGTATGGCAAAAGAAAACGGATGAAATTGAAGCGGAACTGGGATGGTGACAGTATAGTTCCGTCGTACTTCTGAAGGTTTGGTGTGGATAGGGTGGCGAAAATGCAGGTTTGGTCTGTTAAAGCTGAATTAAAGCTGTCGGAAGATTGAATAGGTCTTGCGGTGAGAGGAGAGGCCACGTAGTGTGTGGAAGCATCTAAATCAGCTGATTGGGTTTTGTGATACATGATTAAGATCCAGCCCCGCAATTAGGGGTTTTCAATGGACAATTAATTACGATCCATCCAGCCCATTCAATTAGGGGTTTCTTAATTTAAATTTGATTAACATCCGGCCCACGAAATTCAGGATTTAATTTCAGACATAATTAACATTTTAAATTTAGTAAATGTTGATTGTAATGTATTGACTATAATCTGCAATTAATACATTGATACTGATTTTCATTATACTCTATAAATAACTGAAGTTGTTGAATAATACAAATAACCCTAGTCTTTTCTAATTTTATTGAATAGTTGGTTTTTGCATAAATAAAGGTGATTAATCGGTCACTACTAATAATGAAATTATTAAATAGTATAAAAATCCAATTACAATTCGTAATTAATAATTATCACAACGTGGTTTAAAATAAATTTATGAAAGGGAGTCATTTATTATAATTTTGATGATAATATGTTACAGTAAATGGAGGAATTATGATATGTTAGTTGAGACATTTAAATACAACCTTGCGAAATAGTGTTAAATGAAGAATTAGGGCAGTTCAATGATGTTGGGTGCATAGTTTACTGTTAATTTTGGCTGAAGATAACACTTCTAAGTAGATTAAAGTAGATTAGTAGTTATTCAACAACAAAAATGTTAATGATGGTAAGCTGGATAGCTTATCATATATGAAGGGATACAAAGTAGTTTTGGTAAGTTGAATAGATTATCATATACGAGTGTTTACAAAGTAGTATGAACAGTAAGATATTTTAGTCAGTCATACCCTTGTATTTGAAATGTTTTTTGTTGTGTGAAATGTATGAACTTGTAATAACACAATTTGTAATAGGGACTATGTGGGTATAGGTGGGTTTAGGGTTTAGGGTCTTGGTGGGTTTAGGGTTTAATCTCTGGTGGGTACAAGGTTTTAGTGGGTTTAGGGTTATTGTGGGTTTAGGGTTATTGTGACTAATAGAGTAGTGATTTATTGAATAAATAAGGAATTCCTACTAAGTTAGATATCTAACCATCATGATGAACTATTAGTGTGTTTTACACTAGTGGAATATTTTTTGTTTATAGGATAAGGATGATTTGGAAATCAGTATTAGATGAGGTGATTAGTTATGAATGTGAAACTCGTACTTAGTTACATATGGAAACAAATCTTATGAACTTCTATGTAGAGGCTAATTTTGGAAATCAGAATTAGATGAGGTGATTAGTTATGAATTACGAACTCGTACTTAATTACATATGGAAACAGATGGTTATGAACTTATATGTATAGGATGATTAAGAATTAGTTGTGAGGGGGGGGGGGGGGTTATGATGAATTTGAAGAGAGTATTGGATTATGATGAATTTGAACGTTGTATGAGAGTCAAGGAGACGCGGTTATGAATTAGAAACCCGTATTTAGTTAGGTATGATGAACTTTTACATAGTGAATAAGAATTAATTGTGTAATAAAACTATTAATTTAGAGTAAAGTCAACTAAATTGAAAACATCTTTTAATTGAGCATAGGTAATAGCATTAATGAAAATATGATTTTAAATTTATTTATATACAGTATTTATTTTACAGCAAATAATATATTTAAGTATATTAATATATCAATTCGAAGCAATATTGTTGATATATGGCATAAGTAATCTTGTCATAACTTTAAATACGAAATTACAATTGGAAAATAACATTTGTATGTCATTGGACATTAAATAATATTAAGATTTTTTTTTTATATCCCATTTATTATGTCCATGTATTACACGCGTCGGTATAGGAAGCAAAAACGGGTGGTTGACTAAAAGTCCAGTTATCCACTTATCCCAAAAAAACACAACCGCTGCTTCCTTCCTCATTTGGCCCTTTTGTTTTCGGGAAAATACTAGACTAAGTCCAGCGGAAGCCTGAGAGGGCGATAATATAGGCTTTATCTAGCGGACCACCAGTGTCGTTCGGGCGGCTTACGAAGTCCGATCTGATTGTATTTGTCAAACTAGGGAGTTATGGGTTACGTTGATCTTGAGTCGACTTCATCTGGGGAAGTTGGGGACGAGACAATAGCAGAAACTAGCGAGTCGTCCAGATGCGGATCTCCGTCGATGGGGAAAAATCCGGCAACCTCACTTTGTAAGTTAAAACCCGAAAATAAATTTGCTTTTCGTTATTCAATTATCATGGGTAATGTTAATGATCTCTAGATTAGTTAATATACCTTGATTTGAAATTTTTAAGTGCCTCTGACTATGGAATTATATAAACCCCTTATTAGGATGTTAGCAATTGAGCATTTTTAATTGTATATGTCATTGATGTCAAATAGGGTAACATCTTTGTTTATGCGAGGACCACACCCTTTTCCATTTGTAATGATTATTTTGTCCACATCTGTTTATATAGTTCATTTCATACCTGGGTTTTTAAAGTTTATGCAGTTATCCTTTCAATGACACCATGAAACTAAAATGAGAAATTGAGATACTTAAATGGATTTTTAGTTTTTGGACTCATAACATTGCAAGGTTTTTTTAAATTAAATTCATGTTTTTTTCTTTTGAATTGGCAGGCCCTGATGGTAGGTTTCAGGTTAAGGTTGGAAGTTACAGTGAGAGAGAACACAAAGCTGCCCCTAGCCTCAAACGCCGGAGGCGTAGTATGGAAAGTTACTTTGAATCAGGAATACATTTTGATGGGATTAGGAATAGTAGGGCTATCCATTTTAGGAGAACGGTTAAGTCTCTCACACATGCGCAGGAAATGGATGTGAAAGCCATTGGGTTCGGGGGTGTGTTGGAATTTGATGTGGAGAGTTTACCTGGGCACATGAATGAGTGGTTGATTGACTGTTTTTGTCCAGATAGTCAATATTTCTCTGTTGATGGAAACATTAGGTTTGGTCTTAATGATTTGGATGGTAGGCGAGTTTTTGGCCTAAACTACGGTCAGAGTAGTCCTGTGTTGTGTGATCGACATGATCCTGAAGTTGTTTCCATACTATCTAGCTGGAGGCTTCGTTACTCAATTCCGAAGGATCTGATTCTAGGAATTGATGATGTTCACTCGGTGTTGTTGAGTCTGAAAAAAGGAGGTGAAGATTTCAAGAGATTATTTGTTTTGTATGCTATGAAAATGGTACTGAAACCTGATTCCGGTACATACGTAGACAAGGCTTTGCTGAAATCTCTAATTGATGTTGACGGTATAGCAAAGTTTGACTGGTCTGGTTATGTAGTTAGTAGTTTGTGTGGTAGTATATCGGGTTACAAAAAAAAAAAAGGGGTGTGGGGTGTGAGGGATGCTTGTGCTTGTTGCAAATAACCTACTTTCATAGTACAATTTGGAGAGGTATTCAGATGTGTTCCACAGAGCCACTGATCTTGCACTGGCAGGATGAAAAAATCAGTGACAGGATCAATGAGGAACTTGAAGCGGGTGGTTTTGGAAGGGGTTTGTTCAAGAAGATCAAATATTTCGAAGAAGAGCTTCAACCGGGATTTTGTCCTAACACATCACCTCCTTTCATCCCAGTCAAATCTTTTGTTCAAGGCCAACGAAGTGTTCTGAAAACTGATGAAAGCAGACTTGACATATCCAGTGTGAGTATATCTATTCCTTTATGAAGTACTTTCATATTTATTTGTGTTGCCTCATTTATAGTCTAGGGAATATAGTTTACAAAATGCTTAAATTATGTACGATTGATTACCTTCATTCATTAATTGTTTCTGTAAATATAAATACCACTCTCAGGTACATTCTAGAAGATCTTTGGATGTTCTATCTGAAGTTGATCTAGTTATCAGAAACCATGCTGATGAACTTGGCATCGAACTCCCTAATTTCAAAACTCAATGTTTTTCAAAGGGAAGTTTGCCTCAGGTTAAGTTTGATGCACGGTTAGCCTATGATATTATTGTTAATAACTTGTTAAATGTGTGCTGCTCCCTTAAACCTGAGATGAGGATTCCCGGTAGAACTTTTAACTCTGATTGTAATGATATTAATGATGGGAGTGGTAAATCCGATGATATGAGTTTGGAGCCATGGAACCACTGGGTGTACAGTAATCCTCAAATTTTTTTGAGTGATTTGTTACAGAATTGTTCTTCACTTGATCACAACTTACCTCAATTCAAGCTTGAGGTTGCTGACTTTTGTATGGCTGGTGGAGATTTAAGGTACTATTCCAGTTATTATCATCTGGCAATAACATTGTATTTTGTTAGTATATCATGTGTGTGTTACAATTAAAATTAAATTTTGATTTGCTTTTATAGGTCCACGCTATTCCATGATGGTTGTAACATTTGGTTGGATAGAAATGATTTTTTAACCATGGGAATAGGTAAGAATGTAAAGCCATCGGTTGTGAATGCGTTTGCAAGGGTTATTAACGCAGACTGGCTGAGTAAAGGCATGAGTAGTCGTGTTTGTCTGAGTGTGATCCCAGTGGTAAGTTTTGTAAATTATTGATTTTATTTTTATTATTGTATATGCCAACATGTACTTGAAAATTATATTTCTGGGAATCAGGACCGCAATTTAGTAAACAAGAAGGCACAGGCTGATGCATGGAAGGTGTGGTTGAATTGGAACAAGGTTAATCTGCACAATGCTTCTATGATAACACAAACCTTACATACCTTTTAATATATGCTTAAGTTTTTCCCCAAATTTGTTTTTAAAAGTGTTATATAACAATTTAAACAATTATTATGATTGTGTATTAGGTTTTCATCCCAGCGGTCTTACTTGGTGATTACCTACTGGTTATAGTTAACTTCATGGATAAAAAGATCCACTGCATTGATATCAACCCAAAAGGAACAGGGGTAATGGAAGTTGAGGACCGCGTGGATTTAGTAGTAAGTCAATCTTGATTCCTGCAGTGAGTGTTAATATTTCAGAATTAATCCTAAATATTGTTTTGGTAGTAAAAATTCAAATAGGTAAGCATAATGCATGTTACTGATTGTGCAGAGACTATGCTTCACTCATTTGTTAGAGTTGCGACATGATGATAGAGTTGACGATTTTAGAACATATAAGTATGCACATGTGATTCCTAACTGGATCAGCTCTGGTAGTGACTATGATGGTGGAGTTTGGTTAATGAACATTGTGGAGAGGTTTTATGGCACATCGAACAGTGTTCATCGCCTCCGACTGAATAAGGTAATCTTGTTGTTCTTTGTGGAATATGTATGTTTTAATAGTTTGGTCAAACTTATAAGTTTAACACAAATGTTGTGATTGTTATCCATATGTAGAATCCCAAAAATGTTCAAATGCGAGTTGCCTATACCTGCTTAATTGGATTGTCAGATGTGAACAAGAGGAGGCAGGTTTTGCTGAAGGGGGCCGGTGATTTTCTAACAAAGAAAATGTTAGGTAGTTGAAACACTGACATTTTGCAACTGAATAAAATGAGATGTTGGTTTGAATATGTAATAGTAATGGTAGGAATAAAGTGATGAAGACGTATTGATGTTTTTTCTTATATATGTTATGAAATAGACTATGGAATTTGGAATAAAGTTTAGTAGACAACGAATGAATCAGTTTTTTCTACTTTTGGTATAGTTTCATACAAAACAATTTTGCAAACAAATTCAAGTCATAGGAAAAAGCATCTTTGCCAAATCTCTGAGAACGTGTGGTATGTAGCCGTTGATTAATGCGAACAAAATCCAAAATTGTCTGTTTTTGTTACATAGTGCAGTAACACTTTCTGTTGAGACAAGATTCCCACACCAAAACAGGTCAAGGGGCCATGGTTAGAAAGTGTCAGAAGTCATGAAAAAGGGTGGTGAGGGGTTCCGCTTTGCATTGAAGTGTTTGATTCCGAAGGGGGGGTCCACATTTCCTTATTCCACCCCTGTTTTTCACATCTTAAACCCTTTTTAAAGAGACACATATCTTGAATAATCCATCACAGCCTTCTCTTCCAAATCACTTTCATCTTGTTCAAAAACTAGAAATGGCTGACAATGGCAATCTCTCTCCTGCTGCTGCTGCAAGGAAGAGGCTCATGGAGGACAAGATTCGGACACTCAGAACCGATAGGATGAGGGGTAAGATTGAATCATTATAATGTTGGATTATTTCATGTTAGGGTTTAGGTTTATTTTTTTTGAACTGAGGAACTAAATCTAACAAATGTTACACAGAATGGAATGCACGTGAAGCTGAATTTCATCGTCAATTTGCTGCTAGGAGACGCGGATTCCAAAGTCAGTTTCAAAGGCAGGGATTTGCTAGGTTTGTTGTTGCCGACGAGCAAAATGGGACACGTTATGTTACCTTTCATAACGAGGATGAGTTTGAGGAAGCCATGGCTGTCGAGCTTGTAAGTTGGCACTAACTATTGTGGTAACATAAGCATTTAATCTCTATTTACGTATATTATTTAGTCCATAAAGAAAAACACTAACTCATACACATGTAGCGCAATGCTGGATTGATGCGCCGTGCTGTATTAAATGGACTAAACTGGGCGGAAAGTCAATTCCGACTGATATTGGAAAAGTTTGAAGAACAAGTTCACCTTCGTGGAGAGGAACAAGTTGGGAGGTCTCTGTGGTTTGTGCTTCACATGTACAGTCTCAGCGAATTGCTCCTCCGCGACATCCAAGATGAGGACGAATAAATTTATCATTTGAATTTGGTTGGGTTGATCAACCTTGAAATTGTTTCCTGTTTATTTTGATTCTGTTAGTTCGTGTGGGTTATAATGTTATTTCCTGATTTTAATTTCAATTATGTAAGCGTATGGAAGTAATCGAATGTTTGTTTTTCATTTCAATAAGTTTTTATTATGAACATATAAACCTCTTAGGTAGCGTTAAAAAAAAATCCGAAATTGATCAAGCAACTAAACTAAAAAATTATACGCACGATTCTTTAATAAAAAATAACATCACATGACTAACCTATTGTTTTCTCCATATATTTGTTACAAAAATAACAGTTAACAATAAAAAATGCTTTGCAGAAATAAAACATCACATGCCTAACCTAATTTTGTTCTCCAAATAAGTAGATCAAAAATTACATTTATTAAAAAAATGTTTTATGCCTAACCTACTGTGTTCTCCGTCCATTTAACCACGTAGGGACCACCAGTTTGTTGGGAATACTATTTGAGGTGATCCACGCATCATTTTCCTCACAGCCTTCTTCTTTCTTCCTTCTTCCTTCTCCCTTCTTCCTTCAACAACATTTTTTGTTTTTTTCATCTAATGTCTGGCGGTAGCAATATGTCCCCAGCTGAACAGAGGAAGATTGCAATGGAATCAAGGATTGCAAAGTTGAGGACTGACAGGATAAGAGCTATTTGTTCATATGTCATATATTATATCGATTTTATACTTATTTTGTGAAATGAATTATTACTATTAGGGACCGTACTAATATCAATAGTTCTAAAAATCTGTAGAATGGGAAGAGGTCGTTGAACCTGAGCACCGCCGCAAGATGGAGTACTTGAAGACTGAATTTGAATCTCAATTTGCTCAGAATGGGGCAACCTGGATTCCATTAGATGACAGAGTCCTAATCTTAGAATCAAGAAAAGAGTTTGAAAAAGAGTACACTCGTGGCGTAGTAAGATAACTAGCATCCCCTAATTTGTTGTTGCATAAACTGAATTGAATAAGTCATACAATTGTTTAGATTCAATTATTGATTTTCATGTTTGATTATTTATGACTTTCAGAAAAGAATAGAGTTGATGCGCCGTGCGGTTGACAAAGGGCTAGATAGGGCGGAGAAGAAAATTAGGGAGACTCATCGAGCAACAGAAGAAATTTACAATATTAGTGGACAGCATTTCATTGAGATTACTGTTGATCCATCGGAACCAGATTACCCTATCGATAGTTTTTTGTATTGGGACATATCTGATGAATCTTGTTCTGAATCAACAGGTTCAGGATGGTCTTCTGTAGAAGGTAATGAATGAATTTGGATTCAAGATCAAAAATCCGGGCAGTTGAAGTTTCAAATATGTTCCTAGGAGCACCTATTTCGTTTTAATCAATTTGAGTTGCTGTGTAATAATATGAACGTTTGTATGAGTTTTTCGATTTTCTTTTTTGAACCAAGGATTTAAATTTGAATTTTCATTTGGACTTTAGTACGTTATACATTATATCTTAATTGATATTTACATTTTGACATGTTTGATAAATTATGATTGGTATGTATCTAAAAATAATTGATTTGATTTTGGATACTCACATGGAATGTATATATCAAAACACCAGGCAAAATAATGTTAAAAAAATCCAAACATACTAAAATCCACTTTGATTGTATGTTAGTGTGATGGGGAATGTTTATTATTAGCAATGTTAAGGATGTAACATTAGGCTGAATATGGAAAAGATTCACCATATAATTGGGTATATATAGTACATGGAGTGGTGCCTAATTAGTATGGAGGGAATGTTTTCCATATATTAGTATGAAATGCACAAGTCACAGTCTTTGCAGAGATAACTCTCACATGCAAAGTTATAATTCTTCACATATGAGACCACTTACCTAATGAAGACAATACTCCCCTAAGATTGTAAAGCGGGATCCCCTGTAAATACACGCCCAAGGTGTCCAAATTAAAAAAAAAAAAAAAAACAAAATTCTTTCCCCATTTAAAAAGGTTCTTGGAAGTAATGGGAGAGAATCTATATTTCCCCATTTAGACAAGTCAAGGGGACAAATACATGCATGAACCCATCATTTTCAATGAGAAGGTGAGGTCCCTAACCATTGCTTTGTCTAGGGTTGGACCACCCTTTTTTTACTTCTCATCCCTTATAATCAATATATATATGCCTAACAATTTTCTCTATCCAACATCAAATCTTTTCAAGTTTTTATTGCATTCATTTACGAAATCTTATAGAATGCCGGGATATATTCTAACTCCTGCTCAACGGAGACGTGTTATCATGGAGGAAGATATTGTCAATCTCAGGACAGAGAGGACAACAGGTATTTCTATCCTCATGTTACCAAAATAACAATGCCACAATTTATGGGGCAACAAATTAATATTATTTAAATTTTTATCTGATTTATGAAGAACGGGGTGTTGAAGAAGCAAGTTGCTGTCGGAAATTGGACATGATGAGGGCAGATTTTGAAAGTCAATTTCAATGGCGTGACATGGCAGTACTTGATGTTGATGGCAACCATGCTGTGATAGTCCACTCAAGAGCTGAGTTTGAAGAATTCATGGAAGCTGGTGAAGTAAGTTGTTCAAGCATTCTTAGTTAGGTATTAAACAAATTAGGCTAAATAATTACTTCTTGTCATATAAAGTGCGGAACCGTATACATTCATACAGCGCAACATTAGGATGATGCGCGGGGCGGTTGAAAATGGATTGAACAGGGCCGCGATGGCAATTCGGGCTAACCAGGAAAGATTTGAGGAACGAGTGAGAGATGAAGGAGAGGATGCTATTGGTCTGAGTTTGTTTCTAGTTCGGGACGATTACAAACTTATAAGTTTCTTGACTCACGACTTAGTTCAGTAAGAGTAATAGTGTTTTATGCTAAATGTATGAGTAAAATCCTCGTTTGATATGGGTTTTTAAGTACCTAGTTATAGTAATGTTTTTAGTACAATTAAATTTTCAATATTAATCAATTCTGTTACACTAGCTCTTAGTTTGATGTTATAAACCATAATTTAAAATTTGTTATACACTACAAATTAGGAATATAGTGATTATGAAAAAAAGAAATACATTTTTTTCACATTATATTCTACATATTAAAAACACTTAAATGAGTATTAAATATGTTTACTTATGAAATCAAATTCGTAAAAAAAATGAGGTCTCGTGGATATCGAACACGAGACCTACGCACCACAACGGCCCAAATTTTCCACTACACCATACAGCTACTGACACACAAAGAATGATGGAATAATCAATATAATCATAACAACGAGGGTCATATTAATAAATTGTAAAACTTTCGGGAAATATTTTTAAATATGTTTTTGTGAGCTTCAAAAATCCTACAAAACAGTAAATTAAAATTTCCCACTTCAAATGGCTTCAATTTGTACTCGGGTAAGTGAAATTTTGGTTTTAGTGTTTCCCATTATCTTGGAGGGACCTAAGTGTAAATAAATAAAAGTTTGTGTAAATACTGAAATATAAAATCAGTTGGCGGGATTCATAACTATATTATTCACAACTAAAATAATGAATTTGACAATGTTAATTTTATAATCTACATTGTACATAAGAGTAAACACATGATATGATGTTAAACCAGGTGTAACCTCACTAGTAATGTATGGTATGTTGTTCTACGCATATTACTTAAGCACTTCAAAAAATTTAGATTTTTTTTATTTATCTTACTTTGAACAAATTAGGCCTTGGTAATGATTTTTAACACCATACACCACTGCTAAGTATTTATTTATGAATTATGTATTTATATTATTATCATTATTATTAGTATTAACCCTATATAAATAGCACTAACTATTGGCATGTATATATCTAGTTTTTGTATTTCTCTTTGAGGTTGCTTTTGTGTAACTCTTGCCATGTAGGGAAATATATATATATATATATATATGTATATATATTCAATGATTGTTAGCTTTATATTTGTAGTATGCTAAACTGCGTCTCACAACATTTTGTAATTAATTAATATTCAAAAGGTTACCTGGTTAACCTAACCGAATTTCCAAACAAATTTGTTTTCCAAATTTTATCCGATTTTACCTTTCAATTTTTAAGATTAACCGAACCGTTGAATAGTTGAATTGTTAGTTGATTTTTTATAAACTGGAATGTGAACGTACCTGACAAGCGATTTCCCCACGTCGTAAATGGGAATCCCACTCAATCAAAACACATTTATATTCACCTACGACTTCTAACTACTATAGAGTAGATAGTGGGAAGTAGGGATCGAACCACAAGGAGAAGGATCTTGTTTAGTGTTTTAGTGAAGATTATAAACACATACATATATATTATATAGAAAGCAAGGTAAACAAGGGGGGTTTTGAGTTGGTTTATTACACTACGAAAGAAAGCAACTAAGATAAACTACACTACAATGTAATACTACAAATACAAGGCCTTGGGAGGCAATTGACTTCAACTTCAACTATCGATTAATCATTGAGTGAACGCTTCATATATAGGGTTTATGATCATAAGTCGTGGATGAAAAACATCCTATTCTCTCGATAATAGCTAGTGAGCATGAACACATCACTCAAGAGCCCTCATTATCAATCCACCTAGATGATAACATCTAGATACATCGACAATGGAATTAACAATGGAGAATCGACAAACTCACCCATACTCATCGATAACGTGAGCGTTGGATAAGACATTTGAAAACTATAAAGAACTAAGATGATGATAACATACAAATCTCAATTCATATTTGCTACTTTATGATATTGGGGTAAATGCTAGCATCTACCCACGAATCTAGCAATTCGATGCATATAATCACACATTGGAAATGAATATCTCAACTCTACAATTACATATAACGAAGGATCAATGATCACATTAGGTTCCTACGAAGACATGCAACAATTCAAACTCATAAACAACTCATTTCCATGACTATAATTTACCATGTTTCATAACAACAATCACACAACCTCTCTAATTACCAATTACTCTACCAACTAGGCTAAACTACTCTATGACTAACAAGCAAACAGGTTTGTCATCACCCAATCACTTCTAATTAACCTAATCTCTAAATTAAACTAGAACTAGGGTTTAAACTACCATTACCCAAACTATGAGGCATGCAATTGATTCAAAACACAAAGCCCATGGAAAATTTAGCAAGATTAACAACATTCATATACAATTCAAGACAAGATATTCAAATGATAATCAAACCATAAATAGAAGCATATGAAAGTTCATGAAAATCTCAAGAATAGAAGTTTAATCAATTTCTCCCAAGGAAGATTAAGCTAATACAATCATTCTAATATATCAATACATGTTCATCAAATCACATGGAAGAAAAGAGAAGAAAAGGAAGAAAAACTAAGGAAATTGGGTGTTTTTGGATTGGGAGCTCGACCAAATGATAAAGGGATAAGAGGGGTATTTATAGCCCTTCAAAAAATGCTTCTTTGGCCTTTTTTCTGCCAGAAATCCGTCCATTTTCGCGGCCCGCGAGGACCATTTCGCGGCCCGCGAGATGCTTGTGCTGGTTGGCAGCAATCTTCTTTGCTTCGCCACGGATGAACCGTTGATCCGTTTTTGACGTTCTAGTAGTCCATTTTGTAGTACTCGAGAAGACGAAGCCAATGGTACCACTTATGCACTCCAATTCCTCTTGTAACATTTCCAAATTTCAGCTTCAAAACGTTAGTGCACAAGTCTTTCTTCAAAATGCAAGGTAAGAGAAATTTAGCCTTAATTCTTAACCCTTTGCACTAAATGCTACCCCAAATGAACTCTAAAATGTGCTAAAAGTAGAGTATATATTGGCTACATCAAATACCCCCACACTTAAACCTTTCTCGTCCTCGAGAAAGAACGATTAAAGTTTAAGATTATACTCAAATCAATTTTTTTTTTCTAATGCACATTTGAACTCCTCCAAAACTATGACACTAAAACAAGAACTTCCAACAAGTAAAAAGCACAATCACAATAAAGATTGTATCAAATTTCTATGCTTCAACTTGATGACAAGTTCTACCCAAAAATCCCAACAAAATCAAAACATATACCACATGTAGAACACCCCCACACTTAAACCTTTCTCGTCCTCAAGAAAGAACGATTCAAGGCTAAGATGACAATTTCACAACAATAAAACACATGGCATACTCAAACAAAAAATTGCAAAGTAGAATATCCCAAAGTGTACTACTTTGCTCCCACTAGATGAAACATCCCAACAAAGCCAAGATGCAAAACTACCCAACTCTCCATTAATCACCGCATCCTTATGACTTCAACCATCGGAAAATGAGGATAAAATGAGATTCCTCTCCTTTTGCCTAGGTATTTATACCTAGCCACTCTTTTTTTTTTTTTTTTTTCTCTCACTCTCCTTTTGCCTAGGATGTACCTAGCCACTCTTTTTTTTTTTTTTTTTTTTTCACACAAAGCCTCTCAATTTTGCATAAGTCTCTATTTCTTTTGGACTTATTCGGGCTCTAGCCTCTCATTTTTGCCTAAGTCTCTATTTCTTTTGGACTTATCCGGGCTTTCATTTTTTTTTTTTTTTAAAAACAAAGTCTTCAAAGAAGTACATATTTACACCAAAAACGAAAATGCTAAACCTCTCCCCCACACTTAAACCAAACATTGTCCTCAATGTTCAAGAACAACTATCAAAATTGTGAGGAAAGGGAAGGACTCACACTAAATGTTGGCTCTTTAAAAAAAAAAAATTTTTTGTTTTTTTCGCGGGCCGCGAGCCCGATTCGCGGCCCGCGAGACCCAATTCGCGGGCCGCGAAAAACAGCCAATTTGTGGCAGCGGGCTGCCTGAAAATGACCAATTTTCGCGGGCCGCGAGGCCCAATTCGCGGCCCGCGAGCTAAATTTTTTTTTTATTTTTTTTTTTCAAATCAACTAACAAAAAATAAAAATAAGAATAAAAACGATAAATAGAAGCATATGAAAGTTCATGAAAATCTCAAGAATAGAAGTTTAATCAATTTCTCCCAAGGAAGATTAAGCTAATACAATCATTCTAATATATCAATACATGTTCATCAAATCACATGGAAGAAAAGAGAAGAAAAGGAAGAAAAACTAAGGAAATAGAAGCATATGAAAGTTCATGAAAATCTCAAGAATAGAAGTTTAATCAATTTCTCCCAAGGAAGATTAAGCTAATACAATCATTCTAATATATCAATACATGTTCATCAAATCACATGGAAGAAAAGAGAAGAAAAGGAAGAAAAACTAAGGAAATTGGGTGTTTTTGGATTGGGAGCTCGACCAAATGATAAAGGGATAAGAGGGGTATTTATAGCCCTTCAAAAAATGCTTCTTTGGCCTTTTTTCTGCCAGAAATCCGCCCATTTTCGCGGCCCGCGAGGCCCATTTCGCGGCCCGCGAGATGCTTGTGCTGGTTGACAGCAATCTTCTTTGCTTCGCCACGGATGAACCGTTGATCCGTTTTTGACGTTCTAGTAGTCCATTTTGTAGTACTCGAGAAGACGAAGCCAATGGTACCACTTATGCACTCCAATTCCTCTTGTAACATTTCCAAATTTCAGCTTCAAAACGTTAGTGCACAAGTCTTTCTTCAAAATGCAAGGTAAGAGAAATTTAGCCTTAATTCTTAACCCTTTGCACTAAATGCTACCCCAAATGAACTCTAAAATGTGCTAAAAGTAGAGTATATATTGGCTACATCAGTACCGTGCTCAACCTATTAATTACCAAGGTATTGCTCAATCATGTTAAATTCATGAAATTAACATTGTAATGAACTATGTTCTACGTGTATAATCGTTCAACCAAATCCCTGATTACTTACTTTAATAATTTCAAATATTACTCCCTCCGTCTCACTATGATTTACCAAATAAAGCTTTTGGCACGTTTTTTAAGAAAGCTGATGAGGGAGGGTGGTATTGGTAATGAAGAAAGTGAGAGAATTTTAACATTTTATATTTTAATTTGTTACAAACATTGCCAGATAAAATTATGTTACTATTTTAGGCCCTGTGTGGTTCGCTTGGTTATGGGTTTTGGTATTGGTTTTTTGGTTTTGAGCAAAACCTGTTTTTTGAATTGGTTTTGCTCGAAATAAATTTTTGGGTTAATGCTTGTGTGGTTGGGAGGTTTGTGTTTTGGATTTTCGTTTTTATTATTAAATTATTTTATTAAACAAAATATTTTGGTTTGTTAGACCGGGTCAGGATAATATTTTACATAGTATTTTATATTAGGATGGGTTATGAATTGAGGTTTAATTAAAAAAATGTATTTAGTTGAAACAAAACTTGGTTTTGAGCATAACCAAAAACCAAAACCAAAACCAAAAACAAAACCAAAACCTTGAACCCCACATGATCTATTTTGCAATTGACCAACCTGGAGACCATTCTCCACCGACAAGAAAAAAAGATTTCTCTATTTAAAACCAAAATCCTCAACAAATCCACTCCACGAAAACTAATCCAGATTCCCTTCCTTATCTTCAAATTTATTCCACCCACTTTTGCAGGATGTCTCAAGGAAGCAGCAGCAACACGGTTTCCAATCTTCGTGTGGAGAGGGTTGTGTGCAAAGTGTGCGGACGTCCTACCATTATCATGGTTTCCGGCACCGATCAGAACCCGTCCAGAATCTACTATGCATGCCGTATTCACGGATTTGTCCGTTGGGTGGGTAACAAGCGTTCTGGCCGTGACGGGGATTTGGTCGGAGAGGCTAGCACATCTGAAGCTAGGCCTGCAGAGATGCAGCAGAGCGAATTTAATGGAACTTTTCATGAAGAAGCCGTTGAACACCAGCATGGCCACGGCTGTGCCGCCTACATATGGGGGCTGACTATCATGAACTTGTTGTCAATTGCAGCAAATCTGATTAGCATGTTCAAGCATTGAATGTGTTTTAACCTAGCGACTATGATGACTTTTCCTATTAGTAGGATGAATAAATTTGGTGCTAATCTGTATGTCAAATTTGTGTTCGTTGTTCTTGACTGTTTATGATGTGTAATGTTATTCATTTTATAAGTTGAAGGGTTTTATGTTGAAATTTATTGTGAATGTGACAAAGTATCATGAAATGGTTTGTAAGTACTCTCAACTTGTGGATATAATTTTAAAAACAAAGATACTTCAATAATAATAAAACTTTATTACATGAAGGAGAAATAGATTAGCAATCAGTCTGAAAACATTCGATATACAAATAAAACCCAAAAAAAAATGATAATAAAACGGGAAAAATAATCGGAAACAGGCTGCATCAATTTTCCTCTTAAGTGGATCCTTCTGGTTTAGTTCCCAAGCCTGTATCAGTTTTCATCTTCTTGCGTTGTTTCTGCAACTCCTCATACTCTTCAAATGCATCATCCATGTCATCTTTCACTGCAGTTCTAACCCACTGATGAAAAAATGTATTTAATAATAAATTTATTACAAAATTAAATAAAATAAAATGAAAATGTATGTTATTTACCTTGTGCTTAGAGTCAAGCGCATATCCAATCCAAGTGTTAAAATCAGGAAAATATGGAAGCTCAATTGAAGGAAGATGAATTTTAGGGACCTCTTGTTTCAGATCTGTTACATTTGAGGAAGACTCGCCGCCTACGACTGATTTTCCCTTGTCATCAGTTACATTCAGTTTGGTCGGTAGCTGTTTATCACCCATTTCACTAGACTGGGTTTTTCTTTTTTGAACTGAAGGTGGGTTTGAAGTTGTGTTTTTGAAACAATATATTTTTCTCATATAAATAGATAATAATTATAATTATACTTTTAACATGTAATAGACTGTATAGACTTATGTTTTGAAGTGATGAAGCTGGAAATGAATCTGATTCCCGAATAAGTCTGACAGTTTATTTCAATGCAAGAAAAGGCGTGAAAAAATTGTTGAATTTAGGCACAAATGCAGGGTTTCAGGGATTCAGACGTCCAGAGCATTGATAAATGGGTGAGGTGACAAATAAAACCACAACTCCCAACGGCAAGAAAAGCTGGCGAAAAAGAAGAAATAAAGCTAAGCTTTACCCACGTGAATCTGCCAACTTTTGGAAGAAGAATAATTAATTTCTTCACATGTCAAACCTTCTAACCTACTCCCATCAAATCCACAACCAAATCTTTATTTTCAACAGAAACCCTAGACTTTTGCATGCCACTGAACCCCATCTAAGTTTGCAGAATCCTAGAAACTGGCTGGTCATAATTTAAATCGAAATCATTCATAAAAGGAACAAAACAACAAAAATGCATAATGGAAGCAATGTATCACGAACTAAAAGTTATTAATATTACAAGTCTTAATAGTATATTCAGGTAACACACAAATGTTATGAAAATTAAAATAACAGATGCAAAGTAATGAAACCATCCAGGCCTACTAATTCAAACAAATACATAGCATTATTCCAAGATCTCTTACTCCGACGATTGATTATTACCATAACCATAGTAGATTGATTGCAACTGGTCAAACCGTCGAAGTCTTTCAGCATAAACATCATCCTCCCACACTGTAAGACTTGGGTGCCGTATGTCACTCCACTCAGGATGAAGGCCGGGAAGTGGTTGATCCGGTTCAATACTAGTTGGGCTAAAATGACCAAGAACATAGTGCATCCTGCTAAATCTATAAATAATAGAAATTTCCTTAAGTTTACCAAACGATTTGAACGTGCCTCTCCACGGCAATGCAGTGCAACACCCAACTTGGTTAGTCGGATCGACTACGTATAAGGACACTACAGCCCGAAATACCTGGGCCATGGCAAATAAGTCGTATGGTACTTCCATCCAATACGAATCGGGGCAACGCTCTCCAGTCCAGTTTATGCGAGCAAGGGCCCTCTCGTACTCACCATCATCCTGTAGTTTCCTATACAACTGCATATACACACCCTGATGTGCACTAATTTCGGCAAGCATCATCATCCTCACAGTCACGTAAGAATGTTCATCTTGCATAAATTTCAAAGCCGCAACACGGAATCCACAATTACCATCCCCCTCAACGTCATCAATGGCAACTAGATGTTCTCTTACAAAAGCCGGCACATCCGCACTGCCTTGTTGTATGAGTTTATCGGCCACTAACATGGAACAACAACGAAGTCATGAATTTTATTAGTGACGTTAATAAAAAATTATTTTTGAGAATGATGCCATAAATAAATTTAAAATAAGCATTTGCATAAATAACAAAATTGTGGTTGATTAAACAGTACTAAGGTAAATCAAGCATCAACATAAATTACTTAACTAATATTAATTGTTTTGACATTAAGCTGGAGATAACGAATGCATAAACAAAATTATATAATCTTAACCAAATAATAAGTAAGCCCCAAATAAGGTAAATATTTTGTAGTAAGCTGTTAGAAAATACTCACAGTCATTGTTTTTGCTATTGTTAGATGCCTGACTTGAAGCACCGTAACCGTACTTTATCTCGGAATGCTCCCAACCGGACAACTCCCTGGTGGATTTTGATTTTTTCTTGTTGGGCCGGCCTTTCTTAGTCAAATTAACCTCTGGCTGTTGATAGGCACAGTGTTCCGGGAACAATTCCTCATACAACATCCGACTAGCCCGTAACTGATCAGAAGGATCCCTCTGTCTCAACTCATCGACCAATGTTGACATATCATGAGGACCTTTGTGTAGCACAACATGTTCACCCTCTTCCCCATCATAGATCAATGTGGTCCAAAAAGGATCAATATCCTCAATAGGGATGAACTGCCTGTTGTGATACATATTTTCCATGAGACATCTACAAGGCAACCCATGTGTCTCTATCACCGCATGAGTGCATCGCCCCAACTTGGTGTACTCTTTTTTCAACAAAACCAAACAATGGTGTGAGACAACACGGAGTAGTGGCATGAACGGAGAAACATCAAATCCATCCAAATTTCTTGATCGACTGTGCTCCAATTTTAACCGAATGCCTTTTGCTTGCCCTTCACATTCTGCATGGACTTGATCAAAAAGGGTGTCCACACCAACACGAGCTGTTGTCATCCAATTTTTTAAGGACGAGTGTGCACTCTCAACCCTATTTGTTGTGTTGTTGCCATAATGCCGAAACTGATTAGTCCATGCAAAACATATTTTTTCCTTGTGACACAACCAAGTGTCATCCATGTATTTCATGAAACCAGGCACCCAATCATATTTCTCACGGAGCAGCTTCTCGTGTTCATAGAACTCCTCCAAAGTAGGGGCTTTGAGCATCTTTTTCACTGCCCCCCGACACATGATATCAACATCCTTTTCTGTTTTCATTACTATTGCGGCCCTAGCTCTTATCTTCTTCCTAACATGTTGCATGCAAAGAACATGCTTGGAATCCGGGAAAACCACGGCGAAGGGCTCAAACAATCCAAGCTCTCTGTCAGTAATCAAAGACTTCGGATATTTACCAGAAATAAACAATTCTTTAAAACACTCCACACCCACATGTAGCTGTCTTTGTCCTCGTGTTTTACCAAGGCCTGAGCGGCTGTGAAATTCTGGTTAGTAGGTGCAACCCCTACTATCTCAATGAGTGCATAATTGTATCTGTTGGTGCCATAGGTTGCATCAATACAGAAAACATTAGGGTAGCATCGTACCATCTTTCGGCCATTTGGATGCGACCAAAATAAATCTGTAAATGATAACATAACATAAGTCTCACAAACAAATATGACCATTTTAATTCAACATAATCATATTATGGGTATACACATCCAAAAATTAAAATTATGATTTATTTTGAAATAAAACATATACATTGATATTCGAAATATACTAAAATGAAACCAGAAATAAAACATATGCATTCGTGTACAAATTATTTGTCCTAGCACTTCAAAAACAAATAATTAAAAAGTAATACTAGCACGCATGTGTTTAACATTTTATATGTGTGATGAAAAAATTATGAAATCGAACTAAAAATATTACCTTTAACTCGGTCGGTTTTGGGTTCGAGTCTGAATCGGGTTAAGTAGTCCCTTTCCCGAGCAAGATGGAAAAATTCACTAGCAGGATTTCTTCCCTCGGCATCCTCTCGATTGATTTTTGCAATCTCATTGTAAACCGGCTTTAACAGATAGGGTTTCACATGTTCTTCATACTCCAATGCCTCAACAATTACCTTTGGGGGGCAATGAGCACGATACATTTCCCTGACCTTAATCTTGTCTATATCAGTGAGCCGGGTCAAGTGTGCCTTGCCTTCAGCATAGAATGTCAGCGGGTGATTGTGATGCCCTTCATGCACCGTGATATGAAATCTACCATCTTCCCCCATTCTTATCACTCCCCTAAATCCACAACCAATCCTTTTAGACGACGTCAACCGTTTTTTCACCTTTTCAACACTTTTAGCTACCAGTCCTAGTTTTTTTTTTTTGTTCTTCAACTCATTCTTAGCTTTGGTCTCTGGTTTCTCGGAACGCTTTGCACTATCACATGTGAAATATTGGTTAAATTGTTCAACCAGGAACTTCCGCCTAGCCCTGGACGATCTTATAATGTTAAACTTGAAGCTATTTGACAACTTCAGAGCCCATGCAAATGCAGATATTTCATCATCAAAGTTATAACCATTTTTTGAGCTGTCCAAATCCACACTAAAGTCATGATTCTCCTATACAAAAATATTAGATAGTCAAATTGTCATCATTTCTTTGAATGCTAAATTCAAATCAGAGGAAAAAGGTTCAAGCACGGTTTTGTACTATTAATGAATTAATCAATTCGAAACCCAAAATAAGTACATCAATTGAGTTTTCAGTCGACATGCAACCAAATCAGAATAAGAATCAGAATATCTTATTAAACATAAAGGTTCCATGTGGTCCCACCGAATATTTGGTTAGGGTTCATTTTGAACGAAAAAGTCCTACTATTATTCATGAAGAGTACGGAAAAATATGGGAACACACATGCTGGATCTACTGAAATCACGTTATACGCATCTAATCCACGTTAGTTGTTAAATCGTAATAAAACTTAAATCATATGAATTAAAAAAGAGTTTATGCCTTCCCTACATGTTATTAATATTTATTTAGATATAATTCATAAATTTAGGAAAACATTTTTAGAAATTTAACTGCTTAATGGTTATCTTCAAAACTATGTTATTTATTCGACATATAAATATTTTATATAAAGATTAATGTAAATTAACTTAATTTGAAATTATTTAACCGACTAAATATAAATGCAAAGACTGATTTTAAATTTTAACAATTTGAAAAATACATACTTCAACGAATATTCTAATTATAATACAATTTTATGGATGAGATGTACTTACATCCTCCATTTTTGACTACTTTTCAATGCAACACACAGCTACAAAAGGTGCCAGTTTAGTTCTGAGAGAAATCCTTCACTTTCGAATCACCTTCCTTGCACAAATTTATGTTCATCCAAATCTCAATATATTTTGAAGCAACAGATCTGTTAAACACATACACTATTTTAAAATTTGTTTTAGAATAACTTACCCACCTTCGTAATTCTTCAAACCTTCCACCTCTAAGATCTCGTACAATCCATTTGCAAAATATAAATTATTAGTCACACATACGACAAACACTGATGAATATAATGGGAAATTGTATGCAAAGTATAAATGTACAAATTAAAATTTTAAATGGAACTTACATGACTTCTTCATTCTTCAGTCGTTCCAATTTAACCTTTAACGGATATTGAATTTAAATGGAAATAATTAGTACTCACAAGGAAAAAATGTTTGTAGAAAAAATATGTTGAATACAATAACCAAAAAAAATGGAATTGGATCTTACCTGACTTCAACATTTGGTCAAGTAGTAAAGTTTGTTGGCTGCAGAGTACAACTGATATGAGCTCTCCTTTTATAGATACAAAGGTAATGAGGTACAATATTGCAATTTTAATGGGGTAGATAAAACCCTAGAACCATTTCAAACAACTTCAAGCTCGTTTATGGGTTACAATCAATTCCATAAAACATGAAACTCATTTATAAATTTCAGCTCATTTGAAACAAACGTTATTCGGCCCATTATTGTACAAATGAAGCCTAAATCATTCAGCCCAAATCATTCAGCCCTATGCGGCCCATTTATATTACAAAATCCAATTCATCCAACATTTGGATCAACAGATTCATCCAACAAATTAATATCTTATTCAAACTAGGACCCTAATATCACAAATAATATGCAAACTTCAGCCCAAACCATAGAAGGTGATGAAATCAGGATCGGTCGGCCCAGGAGGAGACTGCAACATAACACGCCGCCGATTACGCCGGGACCGAAATTGTTCTGCAACTCAAAACGCTCGTCGTCAAACTTAAATCTTTCGTTGGACAATATTCGGTCGCCGGATCCTAGACACACATTTAATTAGGGCAGCCAGAAACTTCGACGGACTTCCCGGTGACATGAAACTGAAACTCACGGCGTGTGAAAAATAAGGCCGCCGGTGAAGTATAAAAAATCTTAGCCGGTGAGATCTTCAATTCCAAAATAAGGCCGCCATGGAAGTATAAAATCCGTCGCCGCCGGTCAAGTCCAAAATTCCTTCGCCGGTGAGATCTACAATTCCATCGCCGGGTTCAGTTGGGGATTGATGGATAAAATCCTAAACCTTGAAGAAAGAAAAATATTGCAAGGAAGCCCATTGGAACTATTCAGAATATGGCCTTGTGCTTGGGCTCAAAACTAATAGGGCAAATGAGTCTTTTCTGGAAAACTGCATTAGTAATGGAAAACTGCAAATAGTAGACCCCTTATTATATTACCCTATTTATAACTTAGTCCCTGGTATACATATGTAAACGGTCGCTCCAGAGACCACTGATAATACCGGCCCAGAGCCCTGCTGGGCCAAGAAAAGGGCCCGTGGCCCAAAACCAACCAAGAGGAACCTTTCCCGGTCAGAGACATGTCCGGACAAGAAAGAGGACAAGAGAGGACAGATGATGACAAGGGAGGTGGTCCTGCAGCTTATCGTCAAGGGAGGCAAAGCTCAACTATAAATACTAGCCTCCTACAGTGAACAAGGTATGTGACTGATATCTCTCTACTCTATATTGAGAGCACCTTCCGTACGTTTGCCTTCTCCGCTATCCCCATCTCATCATCACGCCGGAGCTTCTTCCCCGGAACGCCTCCCGGGGATTGTTTTACAGGACTGAAGTAGGCCGATCAAGGAGGAGACCCGGATAGCATATACTCCCGGGAGACGGACGGAAATTGGTATCATCAATTGGCACGCCCAGTGGGATCTTTCCACCTTCGCACGATGGAGTCGCCAAGGAGAGGGCGCGGGCGCCCTAAGAAGAACGCGGCACCTTCAGGGGGTGATTCTCTTCCACCCCCGGGAGACGATGTGACCTTGAGGCAGTTGCAGGAGGAGGCTAGACACCAGCGAGAGCTAGGGGTACCGCAAGACGGCCACGTGGAAACTGCCTCCGACGAAGCCTACTCGGAAGGAGAGTACCAGGATGAGCAGGAAGGGCTTGGGCTCGCCGGGGATGGAACCACCCGGGGCTAGGGACCTGAAGCCCGGGAGGAGGGGCAGCCCTTAGTTAGTACGGAGGAAGTGGCGGCCTTGGAGTTCATGAGAGCCAACAAGGAGTTGTACCGCCAGTGGGTACTCTCCACCCGGGAAAGCCTGAGGCGAAGGGAACCCGGGAGGAACCAGGCAGGTCCTCTAGGGGGGCACCAAAGAGAGGTTATTGATCTGGACGGAGCCGTTCAGCCGCCAAAGCTACAGGGGCGTGTAAATTCCTCCACCGTCCCACCTTCTTTCCCTCCGAATTTCGGGGTTGGAGGGGGAGCGGCTACGGGACAACAATCGAATCTGGTTCCAGAGAATGGTGGACAAACTCTTCAAGGACCAAGTGGGAAGAAACATGGAGGTGTATGTTGACGACATGGTGGTTAAAAGTAGGGCTTACGGGGCTTTCTTGAATGACCTGGAGGAGATGTTCGAAAAGCTGGAACGGAGCAATCTAAAGCTGAACCCCTCCAAAAGTACCATTGGAGTGGGTGCGGGGAAGTTCTTGGGTTTTATGGTGTCAAGCCGGGGCATCGACGTCAACCCGGAGAAGGTGGAAGCCATAGCTAAGATGACCTCCCCTAGGTCGGTGAAAGAAGTGCAGCGGTTAACAGGGTCCCTCGCGGCCCTCAGTCGGTTCCTGTCAAAGGGGGCAGACAGGCAGTTGCCTTTCTTCAACATCCTCAGGAGGACCAAGGCGTTTGAGTGGTCCGGGGAATGTGAGAAGGCATTCCAAAATCTGAAAGAGCACCTTCAATAGTTGCCAACTTTAAAGAAGCCACTCCCGGGGGAGGAGCTTTTTCTGTACATAGCGGCGTCCCGGGAGGCGGTAAGTGCCGTACTAATCAAAGAAGAGGAGGGAAAGCAGCACCCAATCTATTTTGTTAGCCGGGCACTTCGGGGGGCAGAAACCCGGTATACTGAGTTGGAGCAGTTGGTTCTGGTGCTGGTGCATGCTTCAAGGAGGCTTAAGCCCTACTTCCAGGGCCATCCCATAGTGGGCTATAGAGCTGGGAGAGTATGAAATCCGGTATGAGCCAAGGAGGGCTATCAAGGTCCAGGCCCTAGCGGACTTCCTGTTGGAATCAGAAGCAAGGATAAATGAGGAACAGGAGACGCCTAACACTCTGGAGGATACGGCTAAGGCTGAGACAGACCCGGCTTGGAAGCTATATGTGGATGGATCGGCGCACTCCGGGGGCAGTGGAGCAGGAATATTGTTAGTCAGCCCGGAAGGGAAGGAGTATCCCTATGCAGTCCAATTCACTTTCAGAACAACCAACAATGAAGCCGAGTACGAAGCTTTGATCGCAGGGTTAAGGTTGGCAAAGGAGATGGACATCAAAACTCTCACGGCACACAGTGATTCCCAGATTGTGGTGCAACAGGTAAAGGGAGAGTATGAAGCCCGGGAGAGGAGCCTGCAAAAATATCTGGAAGTGGTAAAGCCCTTGATAGCCGGGTTTAAAACCTTCGACTTGGTTCAAGTTCCCCGGGAGAAGAACAGCAAAGCAGACGTTTTGAGCAAATTGGCCTCCTCAGAATTGAAACCTGAGCCCGACCAAAAGTTATACTTGCAAGTACTAGGAAGAAGGAGCTACCAGGAGAGCAATCAAGTAATGCTGGTGAACGAGGAAGAATCCTGGATCAGGCCCATGCGGGCATACCTAGAAGAAGGAACCATCCCGGAGGATAGGGCCCAGGCCCGGAAGCTAAGAGTTAAGGCGCCTAAGTATGTGATCCAGGGAGGGGAGCTGTACAAAAGAGGGTACCTCCAGCCTCTGCTAAAGTGTGTAGAGAGATTGGAAGGCCAATACCTCATCCGGGAGATGCACGAGGGATCTAATGGGAGCCACCGGGGAGCACGCACCTTGGCCAAAAGGATCTTAAGGCTGGGGTATTATTGGCCGACGTTGTTCAAAGATGCGGAAGAACATGTACAGAAGTGCCTGGAATGCCAGACATTTGCCCCGCTAATCCATGTTCCCCGGGAAGAATTAGTCGGAGTCACAGGAGCTTGGCCGTTCAGCAGATGGGGAATTGACTTGGTCGGACCATTCCCGACTGCCCCGGGGGGAGCCAAGTACCTGATCGTGGCGATCGATTACTTCAGCAAATGGGTGGAGGCAGAACCGCTCACCAACATACGGGGACTAACTTGTGTCAAGTTTTGCTGGAAGAACCTCATCTGTCGATTCGGCATCCCGAAGGTCATAGTCACGGATAACGGGGCGCAGTTCGAGAATGATCCTTTCAAATCATGGTGTGTCAAGTATGGTATAGAACAGAAGTTGACGTTGGTGTACCACCCCCAGGCGAACGGGCAAGTAGAGGTCACCAACCGCACCATCATCAAAGGACTAAAAACCCGTTTGGAAGGCGCGCGGGGAAATTGGATCTGGGAGCTACCCAGTGTTCTTTGGGCCCATAGGACTACATAAAGCTCAGCTACTGGGGAATCTCCGTATGGCTTGGTGTACGGGTCAGAGGCAGTAATACCCGCAGAGATTGGGATCCCAAGCCCTCGAACTCAATACCAGCGCCCGGAAGAAGAAAACGATGGACGACGCCTTGACTTGGATCTCCTGGAAGAGAAGCGAGAGAATGCGGCACTTCAGGAAGCCAAGGTGAAGGAGCGAGTAAAGAGGTATCATGACAGAAGGGTGCGGAAAGAAGTCTTCATCCCAGAAGACTGGGTAATGAGGAGGAACGATAAGAGCCGCCAAGCCCCGGAGGGCAAACTTGCACCCAACTGGGAAGGGCCATACAAGATCAAGGAAGCACACCCGGGAGGGAGCTATGTGCTGGAGGACAAGCAGGGAAAGGAGATCCCCAGAAGGTGGAACGTAGCTAACCTAAGAAGGTTTTACGGGAAGTAGAGCACCCCGCATCATACCACAGCTACTAAAGCATGAGTATGCCAGGCATGGATATGCTAGGCATGGATATGCCCCTCCCGGAAGCGTGAATACGCTAAGCATGAATATGCTAGGCATGAATATGCCAGGAATGGATATACCCCTCCCGGAAGCGTGAATACGCTAAGCATGAATATGCTAGGCATGAATATGCCAGGTATGGATATACCCCTCCCGGAAGCATGAATATGCTAGGCATGAATATGCCAGGTATGGATATACCCCTCCCGGAAGCGTGAATACGCTAAGCATGAATATGCTAGGCATGAATATGCCAGGAATGGATATACCCCTCCCGGAAGCGTGAATACGCTAAGCATGAATATGCTAGGCATGAATATGCCAGGTATGGATATACCCCTCCCGGAAGCGTGAATACGCTAAGCATGAATATGCTAGGCATGAATATGCCAGGTATGGATATACCCCTCCCGGAAGCATGAATATGCCCGGAGAGAGAACCCGACGTTTGGCCTCGTTCCGGGTTTAGAGAGGAATATTTGTTTAAAAGGGACCCTTGGGTAGCTCCCATTTGGGTGCCCCGCTAGAGCGGACCCGGAGCTTGGATGAAGCCCGGGGACCCGAGAATGTAATGTTTACAGGAGAGAGTTAATGAAAAGGGCTATTCAAAAGGCAATCTTATTCAATCATCTTTTAAATTACAAATCGCATGAATATGTGGTCATAGTCATGGTAGGAAAATTACATAAGCATTTTACATACAAGTATTCCTATCTATTTGCTACTAGACCCACTTGGGACCTGACCCGGAAGCACCCTCAGGGTTACCCGGGCGGAAACCCCCTCCGAAGAATTGAGAGGACAGGAGATCTTCGGCAAAACGGGCATCCGGGGCTTGATTCCATGCAAGCTCCTCTTCCAGTTGAGCAGCGTCCTCTTCGTTCAGTTCGGGGATAGGCACGACCACAGATCCCTCTGGAAGTGGCTCCGCCAGGCGCATTCTTCTCACCCCGGCAGAGGTGACGAACCTGTACTTAGGAAACATGACTGCTGCACTTTTACCCTTCTCTTCCCGGCTAATACGAGTACCCTCGGCGGTCTTAACCCCCTTTGTGGTGACTCCAGAGTCGGCAATCTCCCGGATGCGTCTTATCCGACGGGCCACCTCGACCGGGTCAATAGATACAGTCGTGTCCTCGTACCTTTCGTACGCCACATCCACCTCCACCCGGGCAGGGACTCGGCGAAGGCTAGAGGGATAGGGCTCAGCTTCTCCTGCAGCAATCTTATTATGCCATTCAACGACATCCAGATAGGCCTTATGATTAGGAGCTCCCTCACCAAACTTCTGCGGGTTAGCCTCCATGCGTTCCATCGTTCTGCGAACCCCGGCGGGAATGTCGGTAAGAGGAGACACCCCAACTAGGCCATTCTTGAGACCCAACAGGTGATAGGATAGCCGGGTGACTAGTAGAGCATCCTGGAGGACCCTATTCCTATGAGTAAGGGACCGATTCTCCTTCTCAAAGTCGCAGAGAAGCCGGTTCAGGGCGGAGCGGGTCTCCAAGGTCCTAAGTTTTTCCTGCGCACGCTCTAGTTCGCCCCACACCATACCTAACTCCTTGGCAGTACGATGACGAGAATCGTCCTGAAGGGCCTGCAGCTCGGCGATGGTCTGATGGGAATTTAGGGCCTCCCGCATATGATCAGAAGCTAGGTCAAAGCAGTGATTCAGCGAGCCAAATTTGTTTTTTATAGCTTTAAGAAATAAAACTAATGCCTGGATGGACCCGAACTCGTGAACAAACGCACACAATCCAGCCTCAGACATGGCCCGGATAGCTTGACCGCCTCCAAACCTCCAATGAGCAAGCTTCCTTTGAAGGAATGAACATTGGAGGCACCCAGCGCGGGGGAGAGAGAAGTAAGTCCCGGAAGAACAACTAGGATGAGGGAAAACAAAAGGCACGGATCCCCGCGGGAGATCTCCTTCCAAGTGGTGCTCAGACTACAAAAAATAGTAACTTCATCAAATTAAAAGGTAGAACTTATATTAATCAAAATGGGCGCCAAGGCCAAGTTCTACATGTGCCTCCCGAGGAGGAAGATTACAAAAGACTTAAAACTACAAAAAAAAAATATACTAGAGTCTAGAGGAATACATTATCCTCGGTAGGGCCTCTTTCCCCGGGGGTAGCATGAGCGCCCTTCCACCTCCTTTCCAGTTCAGCCACGTCTGCGTCAGACCAGTTGGGACCACAGTAGGTAGGGGCGTCCACCTTTGGCTCGTCTTCCGGGCGCTCAGGAAACCCCACTTTCCGGGTAGACTTCCGGGATTGATAGAGCAAGTCGTCCTGCCCCCTGGGAAGCCCCACAACATATTCACCCGTCCTCTCCTCAACGGCCTGATACCCAAAATTGTCAGGTATAGCGCAGAACTCGTGGTAATTTTCGGCCCAGTGAGGCGTCTCCGGGACCACCCCGTAGGCGTTGAAGCACTCCGGGCCAGGGGATTCAGGGATAGCAGCCTCGTTGACCCCCGGAAGCTTGACCTTCTTAATGTCCGAGGCTGAAGGGGCCCGGGAACACATCTTCAGGGAATCCCACAACTGGGGTACCAGATTCTCCAGGTTGGCCTCCTGAAGAGACCTCCAGCGATAGTTGAGCTGATCGCTCGCCTTGGGACAATAGTAGGATGCTTGTGCTTCAAGGCGAGCAGGTCCCGGAAGCCAACCCCGCAGACTGCGATACATCTCGTGGCATGCATCAGCACTGGCAGCAGCGGCGATGCCCTCTAGCCTCTTGTCAAAATCGGCAGAGTGGAGAACTTTTCGAACCACAGCATCCAAGGCTTCGAGCTGGGCCTCCTTCTTTTCCTTCTTAAGAGAAGAATATTTCTTCTCTACTTCCGCCAGCTTCTTTTCTTTCTCAGAGAGCTTTTTCTCCCTCTCAGCTAGCTTCTTCTGAGAAGCCTCCAGTCGGGCGGCCAGGTCATCCCGCTCGGCCAACTTCTCCCGGGCATCAAGGAGTTCCCTCTCCTTCTTAGCAAACAAACCCGCGCTATACTTAGAGTATGTCCGGTTGAGCGCGTCCGTCAGCTGAGAGTCCGCCAGGAGAGAGTCGGCGAAAGTAGTGGTCTACAAAATTCAAACAAAGATAAGATTATCCGGAAGGATGGAGGACAAAAGTAGTAATAAGCAACAAGGTTAGCGCACCTCTTCCCTCCGCTCGGGGATGGCTTGAGAGTTATCCCTTGAAGGAGAATTCGCAGGGGGAGGAGGAGGAGGCGGCGGGGTCGCACTTTCCAACCTCTGACGGGAAGATGGAGGAGTTTCCTTGTCATCGGTTAAAGGCCGCTTAAATCGGGAACCAGCCCCGCCGCTGTACGTCGGGTGCTGGACGAAAGATTTCCTCCCGGGGGTAGGAGAGGACCCGGGGGCTTTCGGTTGGGAGGAAGGGCGTTGCTGACGGGTCCCTTGGGGAATGAACCCGGGATTCTCGGCAGCCCCCGCCCCGACTGGGGATGCCGCTTGCTGCTCGGCCGGAGTGACCAGCCCCCGGTGAGGATTTCCCTGCTGACTGTTATCTCCGGAAGGCATCTCTTCGAGTGGTGTAGCGTCCGCGTGCAAAGTAGGCTGAACTGAAGTCAGGTAGAACAAAAAAAAGAGATCAGAATAAAACACACATATATGTATACGAAAATAAAGAATAAAGCCTTTAATAGGCACCTCCAGCCGGCCACACAGCGGAGACGGTTGGAAGGGAAAAGAGTTTTTCAGGGTATATCCCGCGGGGCCAATAATAGCCCGCGTTCCGAGTTTTAAAGAAAGCGTCCATGTCTAGGGGAGACAGACGGAGGAAGTTATGATCATTGGTGAGGTCTGTTGGAAGGGAGGAAAGGGGTTTCTTGTCTTCAGGAACGAGGGAATCGTTCCAGGGGGGCATTGGATACACCCGGGAATCGCAGCGGAAGAAACCCTTCGCAAGGTACCCTTTGGCGGATCTGGGCTTACCCCTCATAAAGTCCTTCGTCCCGGAACGGATTACGAAAGAAAATACCCCCGGAAAGGACGCGTGAGCGCGTCGGAGGGCATAGAAGGACCGGAAGAGAAGGAGAGAGGAGGAAACATTGCATTTAGCGCAATTAAGTAAGAAGCCCAGTACCAGTACAATCCCGTTGGGGTGTAGCTGGGCCGGGGCCATTCGATAAAAGTTGAAAATTTCCGAAAAAAGAGGAGGAAAAGGAAGGCTGAGCCCGTACTGGAAGTGAATCCGGGGGATGCAAGGTACTTCCCGCTCGGACATCCCCGGGGGAAGTTTTGATAGCGATGCATCCAACGGAAAAGGGATAAAGCAACGCCTAACCAAATCTAGAACGTCCCTATCTAAGGAGGGGGAGGCCCGGGGAGATTAAAAAACCGATGGCCAGAAGGCTTCACTCCGTGGGTAGGACCCCGGGGAGCATCATTGCCGACTTCCTCATCAAAGGCTTCCCCATCCGGATCCTCCCGGGGGAGACGGGAACGCTGTGTGGGGGATGAACCTGCCCCGTCTAAGGCGGACGCACTCGGTCTGATTGGCTCTGGGGATGTGCTGAAGGTCTCAGAGGGGGTACTCGAAGAGGAACCCGGAGAAGAAACGGGGTGGGGGGCTCGAAACTGAATCTCAAATTGGCTTTGAACCCCCTCGGTATCTAGGGAGGAAGTGGCAATGTGCGGGGAACTCATGATGAAAGAGGAGCGGAAGAAGCAGAGGAGGAGGGTTAGAGCTTACTTGTTAAGGAAAAGCAGAGCGTCTGGAAACGATGTGGAGAAAGTGATTCAGCGAAGAGGGTTAGACCCCTTATATAGGGAGGTGAATAGGAAACGTCGCCTCGAAAGGAGGAAAAGCAATGATAACACGGGAAGCAAGGTACTGATTAATGCGGAAGGGAAAGACGGCGCTGTCAGAAATCAATTATAGCATGAAGGGGCCCCACCAAAAGAGGTAGCAAAAGGAGGAGCATGTAAGATCAGTCTCCCGCGTCAAGGAAACCCGGAAGACTGGTCTGGGGGGCTAGTGATAATACCGGCCCAGAGCCCTGCTGGGCCAAGAAAAGGGCCCGTGGCCCAAAACCAACCAAGAGGAACCTTTCCCGGTCAGAGACATGTCCGGACAAGAAAGAGGACAAGAGAGGACAGATGATGACAAGGGAGGTGGTCCTGCAGCTTATTGTCAAGGGAGGCAAAGCTCAACTATAAATACTAGCCTCCTACAGTGAACAAGGTATGTGACTGATATCTCTCTACTCTATATTGAGAGCACCTTCCGTACGTTTTCCTTCTCCGCTATCCCCATCTCATCATCACGCCGGAGCTTCTTCCCCGGGACGCCTCCCGGGGATTGTTTTGCAGGACTGAAGTAGGCCGATCAAGGAGGAGACCCGGATAGCATATACTCCCGGGAGACGGACGGAAATTGGTATCATTAACCACCCCTATTTTATATGGATGTTTATTTGTATTTTTATTTATTTAAGTTAAATTATAATAACTATATAAAAAATATTCTCAATCCTCTCTGAGAATTTTGTGACATAAATTATGAGTTGAGTACATCCATATTATCAATTAAACATATTAAATATTAAAGACATGAAATAAAAAATTAATATAGAAAATAATTAAATTTAATATAATCCCAACACGGAAATTCTTCTATGTGTAAATAAGTAATTATCCCTAAGCAAAGTCTTGGAAGCGACCGTCTACATATGTAGACTGAGTTTAGTTGTAAATAGTCTAATATTTCAAAAACAAGGAGGGACTAATTTACAATTTTTTAAAATTTAGGATTTTCACGCGCTACAGAAATTTCGCGCGTGAATAGTAACATGTGAACAGTACATGTGAACAGTCGCATGAACAGTATTGCTACAGTTTTAATTCCTTTTTTTTTTTGTAAAAATAAATTCAGATTTTGTTTTAAATTGATCATGTTTTAATTTATAAATTACATCTTTTAGGTTTTTAAATGATTGATACTCTACCAATTTTTATATGATTAACTATCTTTCAGGTTTTGCTTTAAACTCCTCATGTTTTAGGTTATAACCTCAATGTTTTAAGTGACACATTTTGATATATATTCCACATGTTTTATGTTATAATGATCACCTTTTGAGTTACAAGTTCAGTTTATTAGATATAAAAATCTTCTAGATTTTGGTTTAAATTCCTCATGTTTTATGTTATAATGATCATCTTCTAAATTACAAGTTCGGGATTTAGGTTAAATCCCTCTTGTGACTGTAATAAACTTGAGGTTTTGGGTTTTGGGTTAAATCCCTCATGTTACTGTAACAAACTTCATCTTTTGGGTTAAATCCCTCATGTAGCAAACTTCAGGTTTTGGGTTAAATTCATCATGTTACTGTAACAAACACTGTAGTAAAATTCAGGTTTTCAGTTAAATCCCTCATGTTACTGTAGCAAACTTCAGCTTTTGGGTTAAATTACTCATGTAGCAAATTTCAAGTTTTGGGTTAAATCCCTCATGTTACTATAACAAACACTGCAGTAAATTTCAGGTTTTGAGTTATGACTAATTTTTGGGTGAGGCAGCCTCACCCAAGTGGCAGACCAAATAAACACTATTTTTTGTGAGATTTGATGAAATAACACAAACGTTTTGACGAGGTGACATGTTTGATGAACTAGCAACGAGATTTGATGAGGTGACGTCGGAGTTTGATGAGGTGGTAGTGAGTTATGATGGCAACAATGAAAATTTTCTTATTTGGCCTTGCCTCATGGGTGAGGCTGCCTCACAAAAAAATTACTCTTGAGTTAAATTACTCATCTTACTGTAGCAAACTTCAGGTTTTGGGTTAAACCTCATGTACTGTAGCAAAACACTGTAGCGGCACTGTAGCAAACACTGTACACGCGCGAAATTACTGTAGCGCGTTATTTTTTTAACTTTTCAAAATTGTAAATTGGTCATTCCTTGTTTTTGATATATTGCCCTATTTGTAACTTAGTCCCTGTTCTACATAGGTAGACGGTCGCTTCGAAGACCACCCTTATCCCTATTATAATTTAAAAAAATTATAAAATATTAGTTATCTTGATGATTGTGTATGACTAATTATTAGAGAATAATCATAAATTATTTGTTGTCCCCAATAAAACTTACACACCTAACATGTAGGGGTGTAAATAAAATTAGAGAGGTGCAAATAGAACCAATCCGGGAGTAATAGCTTTCAGTTGACTGATGAATGATGGTCAGCAGATTTCAAAAGAGCAAGAAAAGGTTGAGGTCAGATCCAAGTGTAATCAGCAGATTTCTCTTACTGGCTGACATTATTTACAGCTCACGCAGAAATAGTCCTTTAATCAATTTTCTTATTTCCCCTCTTTATGCGTGTGACTGTGTTAAGAGTAAAAAGTATTTTTATTACAGCAAAAGCCAAAGTGGACTGTATCATTGCGCCATCAATGCCAAGTACACCCACAACCACACATACCCAACACTCTCCCCTGGCCCTAACCCATCATCTTCTTCACCACACTACCATTTTCTCTTACCATGCCATAAGCTCAGAGATACTAATTCTTTTGACCACTGTTTCTGGTCAGAGCTGAATTTGATTGGCCGGTGTTGGGAAAGGTATGAAAGCAGGATGGAGATGGCAGGTAAATTTCCGAGGATTCGAAGCGGCGGGAAAGTAGGGAGGAAGAGGGAGGAGCAGGAAGAAGACGAGAAACCCGGGAAGAGGCCCCTGGATATAACTTCTCCGGGAGGTCTCCTGTGTGGGTGGCCTTCTTCGAGAATTGTTAGGGTTTCTCGAGCATCTGGCGGAAAAGACCGGCACAGCAAAGTGTGGACCTCCAAAGGGCTAAGAGACCGCCGGGTGAGGCTCTCGGTGAACACTGCAATTCAGTTCTACGATCTGCAGGACCGGCTGGGGTACGACCAGCCCAGCAAAGCGGTGGAGTGGCTGCTCAAGGCCGCCGCCGCCTCCATCGACGAACTGCCTTCCATCAATACTTCTTTCCCAAGCACCCCAGGTCAGCAGCTGAGCGACGAGAAGAGAACTACTGAGATGGAGATGGCGGAGGAGCTCTATCAACACCACCAACAGCAGCAGCAAGGTAACGCCTTTTCGAAATCTGCTTGTAGCAGCACATCGGAGACCAGCAAAGGATCTGGACTGTCGCTTTCCCGGTGTGAGAACCGGCTGAAAGCCCGGGAGAGGGCTAGGGGAAGAGCCGCTGAGAAGGAGAAGGAGAAGGAGAAGCCGCACCAGAATGTTTCCCAGAGTTCCTTCACTGATCTGTTAACCGGTAATGGCAATGCTAATACGCGGCCTAGTCCTAACCGGGAGTCGCCGGCCAGCGGCCGGCAGTGGTGCTCAGCTCCGATGGACTACTTTGCTGCGGGTATGTTAGGCCTGTCGTCCACTCCTTCCTCATCAGCCAATTTGCTTGGCCAAATCCACACGCCGCCGCTCTTCAATGTCTCCGGGGAACACTACTCGTTTCTACCAGACCACACCGCTAGTAATAATGGTCACGGCTGCGATTACAATCTCAACTTCTCCATATCTCCTTCTGGTTATGCTGGTTTTAGTAGGGGGACCCTTCAGTCCAATTCTTCATCCTTGCCGAGGTTTCCATCATCATCGTCGTCTCTATTCACTACCACGGTACCACCGCCGGTGGAGGAGGACCACCACTTCCTCCCCGGGTTTGACGCCCGCCTGCAGCTCTGCTACGGCAATTCTGACCAGAAAGGCAAGGTCAAGAACTGAGCTCCCATACTCAGGTAAAATTCAACTGCAGTTTATTAATTTAATAATTAAATTAAATGCTAGTTTATCCTTAATCTCACATGTCTTTGAGCGTTTCGCGCTGTCAAGGTTTCCCTTTTGCCAAAGCATTCCTAATGGCGCTTTTTTGGAATTACGTGATTCGAGTCTAGGTTTCATAAAAAGCATAACCCCATTGGAGGATTTAAGGAATGCATGTTTGATAACCGGGGGTAGTATGGTCTTAATTACCTGCGACTAGGTTTTGGTTCCCTAATTTCTGGCATGGGCCAGGTGTCACCGGCCCGGATTTCCCACTCTTATCTACATCACCAATACCATATTACCTTCCTTCTGTTACCTTCTGCTTTTTTTTTTCTCTCTATTATTTTATTTTATCTCCACTAATCCCACTAATGCTAGTTTTCATCTTCTGAAACTGAACATGGAAAACAGCTGTCGCCTGTCAGCATATTAGAAGGCAAATACCATTGATTATAAATGTTCTGCACTTACCAATAGAAAACAATAATTCAAATGAGTGCATACAAAGAAAAATCTGATTACTATCAAAAGAACTCAGAAAAAGAAATAATAAAGTATAGAACGAAGGTTAAACATACAGTATCAGGAAGAGAGTTATAGGTTTGTATGTAATAAACACTGTCTGGTCACTAGAAACAATAGAATATGACAAAGGGTGTCTAGAGAATTAAAAAAAAGAGTTAAACTGAAACAAGTGTAGGAACTCAAGTACTATTATCAATTTAATTATCACATATATATTTGGTTTCTATATATTGCATATTCTTGTCTAGTTGTCTGTAACAGTTGAGTTTGAAGTACCAGGAAAACATAACTTGCTTCAGAAAAGTGTTGTAAATATCCTGCTATCTGTTCTTTTTAACAAAAATATGGACACCATTCCGGCTGTTTCACTTCTTTAGCTATTTTTAGGGCAGTACCAACTGAAAAGACCAAAAAACAGGCATGCATACATGAATATAAGGAATTCTTACATATTACAAAATATATATTAATAGTAATGTTACAATGCTAGATGTGTTTTCTCCCTCTTCTTTCTAATTCAGAGAAAATAAATAACTAGCAATCTTGAATCTACCTAATAAATTTCATGCGATGATATACCTTATAATTTGTGATAGTAGTCACTGATACGATGTCAAAATAAATTCAGATTGTTTAATGTAAGGTTTTTAATTTGAAGTCAGGAACAATGTCAAAATAAAAATGGTCACATATCAACTTTTAGAAATCAGATATGATGTAAATTAAGAAAACAGAAGTGACTGTTTCTTATGACTTTTCCTTTTTCTGGGTTATTTTTATTAACTGTTTGCATATATGATATGTCATTACAAGCCACGAGCATATAATTAACAAGTTGACTATATGATACAAGTCACGAGTATACAACTGAAATCACTTAAGTCCATACTATTAGTTCAGAATAATTCTTTTACATGATCGTGAATATGGCAAGATCAATGTGAGTAGTTGGGTTAATGAAGATCATTTTAATACCGTATTATTTTCACATTTAAGGGATTTTGACTTTGTTGGTGTTGATTTCTTGAAAGTCCAAACCCCAATAAGCTGAGTCTATGTTTTATGTTTAGACTGTAGCAAAAAGACTAGTCTATACCCCTTTTATTATTGGTTAACTTAACTAGCTACATCCCCTCTTGATTCTTCATGTTTTATCGAATTTGATATTCTTTGCTTGCTTCTAATGAAGAGACTGGGGTTTCAAATATGTCTGCATATTTACTTTGTGCTTTTGCCCGAAGCTAAACACTAGAGAGTTATCACAAAGTTCTGTTCTGTTCTAAAATAGCAAAGAATTATCACAAAGTTTTCTTGTTCAGTCACATAGTTTAGAATTTCAATCAGTTGTGGCGTATCATAAGGTCAGTTGTTCAACTAGGTAATATTCATTTTGAGTCTCTTTGCTTATATATTTCAAATTGCACCTCAATATTGCTGTTAGTGTGGCATGCATAATTCCTGTCCATAAAGTGGCCAATTTGTTTTGAACGATAAAAAAAAAATGAAAGCTTTTCAGTTCATATATTCAAATCGAACCATTAAAAATTGGTAGAGTATATATATCATATATGTACAATCTTCTCCTTCTATTAAAATTACTTTTCTAAATTGAGTTTCTATTCCTTTTATAACTGATGGAGATGTACAAAATTTACATTATTTAAAGACTAAAAGGTTTTTTCTGGCCCTAAAATGTTTAAAAAGTAGTTTTCTGGCCCCTAAAAAAAGTGCAGGAAGTCATCGTCATCGTCACGTCATTAAGTTATGCAGGAAGTCATCATTAGGAGAATAAATGAACTGAGCCGTTCGTGAGCAACTCTCGAGCAACTCGGTCAACGTTCGAGTTCGAACTCGGGTTGAGAACTCGAACTCGCTCGTCTATATAACGATTTGAGCGCGAGCACATTTTTTCTAGTTCGATAGGCTCGACGAGCTTATCAAACAAATGTGTATAACTAATATATTATTATTGCGGATTTTATATGAATAAGGAAAAAAATTTATAATAGTTAAATGGGTAAGATCAATAATAAATGAACACATTCAGGCTGTTCTTTATTTTTGTTTGAAATTTTTATATTTTCTATAATTTTGGATAGAATATCTCATAAATGAGATCTACATAAGACAAGTTAGCTTGATTTGAACTTATTGAGTTTTATTGAACTTTTATTGGACTCGCGAGTCATCTCGAGCACTTAGAAAAGACAAACGAGTCGAGGTCGAGCACTTGTTTTTTTTATCGGTAGAGCTCGAGCTCGAATTCGAACTCGTAAAATTTAACGAGTTCAAACTCGAGCACACCTCTACTCGAACCCGACTCATCATGACCAATTCATCACCATGTTGCCCAGAAATTGGTTCCCATCCCCCGCGTCAACGTCGTTCCTCCGCCCCGATACGCTTTGTCGTCATCCTCCGATCCCCCCTCCCATTGGTGTTAACTCAACTCGGTGTTACCCGAGCAATCGCTGCCACTGTGCATCACCTGCCTCCGACGCCCGGGGCAGAAAAACCCGTCGCCGACGCGGGATAAACCAACGCCGCCATTCCCGTCCCCTCCACAGCCATTGTCAACCTTCTCAGCCAACAATTTCAATTTCAAATCCAAATCCATATCCCAATCAGTCTCGTTGTCGTCAAATCCATGCCAAATCCAAATCAAAGTCCAAAAATCCTAAACGCCTACATTTCTCTAAATCAGATTCCATCAGATTTGGGGTTAATCAAGCTGAGGTGATGAAGAGAGGTGTATGGAGAAGGCCAATTGGAGAATCTCGATTGCTAGCAACCTAGGATTATCAAACCCAAATCACATCGGCCGACGAAGGATTCTGCAAAGCCACCAGAGCTGAGAGAAACGGCAACTATTAGTAAGAAATTGCCTTTGGCAATAACAAACTTTTTAGCTCTTTTTGCGGGTACTAAATCCCCTCTACTTTTGGTGATTTTAATTTTTTTAAAAAAATCTTCTTCTCAACACCTAACCTTTTACATACTGGACATTTTTTAAATACAACTTGAGAAATCTGCCTATCTACTGTTGCTCTTAACCAAATAATTTAATATAATTTTATTCCCAGATAATTAGGGTTCAATGTAAAGGGCCTTTTACTTAGAAACTTAAGATCCCCATGCCTCATTTAGTGTTTAAGGGCATTTTACTTAGATGTTGGGAAGTTATATTTAGATGTTGGGAAGTTATATGGAGAAACAAATGAGTCTTGTATGAATATATCAAAAGGACAACTTCTTAGGTAAGTTGGATGGCTGTATGACCATTCTGCACAATTAGGGGCACCTATCCTACTATAAATGGGTAAACTACTCATGGGATTTAAATTTTTTAAAGAAAATTTAGTTGTTATACTTGCATGATTGCATCTCTCATCTCATATGTTATGACTGATTGTTATGTCAAGTCAGATATTATCCCATTTGTGAGGTATAACAGTGTATTAGTACTCATTCGCTACTTCGTAAGTTTCACTTTCCACATTTAGTAAGTATTTATCTGGGCTTATATTTAATTGTATAGCTCTTGGGAATGTTAGGATATATTCATTTTTGTGTCGGGCACTGCTATGTCAACATAAAAAATTGTTGTTTTTTGTTCTTAAAATTTTCTCTCACTTTGACTGACTTTCTAATGTTTGATGTTATATTAAATTTTGTTTACTAAGTAGTCAATTGAATGTATGATTCTACTCATTTATGCGCAGGGATAGCCAAACATCGCGAGTCAGGATTAAGTACAAACTACAAGGCATGGTTTGATGGAGTTACGCACGCTGCATGTACCGTTGTTGTCTTTTGAAATTGGAGTGTTAAATAATTGGAGCAGGCTTTTGAATATATTAATTTGGTTGAAGTGCAGCTATTACTAGTCTATTAATTTGGTCTAACTGCATGTACATGTAAGGGGCTGCCTTTTAGATTCAAAGAGTTGCCTTCTCATCATCATGGGTATCATTACTTCTGAATTCTTTACAGGACGTTAAATTTAACAGTGTACCCTCCACATGGGCACCACGTCGTCGCCACATCAGTATGTAAGAAATTATGAATGAGGTGGAAATGAGCTGGCGTATAGAGGTTGGGGGACTAGACGGGGAGGCTATTGATTTTTTTCTCTCTCCCATCTCTAATAAACGGAAATCTACCATCCAACCCGCTCATAAATGAAAACCGGGTATCCATCCGACTTGCTCTTATTTGCTGCTTGGTAAGTTGCGCCTTCAAGGCCCGGCATTGAGAGCATGCTAAGAAGGAAGCCTGGTCCGAGGGGGAAGGGGCAGGACTAGGACAGAAGAATAATAGGGATAGGTAAGCGAAATAGATGGGGGATATAGGTAAGAAAGAGATGCAGATAAGAAAAGAGAAAGATAAAAACCCAAACTCATGATATTAAAGATGCTTTAGCAATACAAAATTCGAATTAAAACACCCCTAACAAGTGGGGGAGATTGCATAAAATAGAAAAGCTAAGAGGATAGCCGAGGCCAGGAAAAAAGGAGTTATACATGGGAGCGTTGGTAGCCTCCTTTGCTGCTTTATAACCCTCAATAGTAGTGACAGTTGAACTTGGCCTGTTATGTTTGAAACTTGATGTGAGGAAGGCCATCGGTAACAACAGCCATGAAGTCAAAATTCTCAGGCATGGCGCACAACTCCACATACCCCTTGTCGCTGACTGAGCGACGGTGAGAAGGGAACTCGGGGCAAACACCACAAAACTTGTGGAAATCCACTTCTTCCACAACCCTTTCCTCAGGGAATTCGCTTTTATCCTCCCCAACCTTCAAAAGATCAGCTGCAGAGGTAGGGGGAGAAGGAAAATGCACCCCCACCGTTACGCCCGGATGCTAGCTCCAACACCAAACCCACAGCCTCAGAACAACCTATTTGCCCAAAAGAAGCAGGACTGGGAGCCAAAACAAGTGGTAGCTGACATCTTTAAAGATAGGGCGGCTGGAATGCAATTCTACGAGCCTGAAGAGATTGATGTGTTCGGATGGGGAAGATACCCAAAAGTTGTGTGGCAGAAAGTTTTCAATAGTGGGAAAGTACTTTGATCTGCACTGTTCTTGGCAATCACCCTCCCCTTCATGTTATGGAGGGTTTTCTTTAGAAGAGTATGGTGACAGTTCTCTGTTCTAAAGGTTCTATGCCTTATCTCCTGGTGTTTTTATGGTTAAATTCAAAGAAATAGATTCATGTGCACAGATTCTTGCTAGGGGTACTTCATTATTCCTAAACAAGCCTTGTGTTGGTTCAGCCTTGGACCAAGGATTTTCATAATGTTACCCTTACCAAGGTCCCTGTATGGATTCAATTACATGGCCTCAATCATGTTTATTGGACCCCTGAAATACTGAGTAGGATTCTAAGTCCTCCAGGGTAACCACTGAAGGTTGATACACCTACTCATTCTTTGGATAGACTGTCTTTTGCTAGAGTCTAGATTGAGATGGATATACAGCAAGACTTGCCTTCCCAATTTGAGTATATTGATGAAAATGATATAGTTCAAAAACATGCAGTGGTGTTTGAATGGACTCCAGTGCAATGTCCTCATTGTAAGATGCTAGGTCATGCAGCCCAGGCTTGCAAAAAGCTACATCCTGGTGACCCCAACCCTGAGGCTCCTAAGCCTAAGAAAAGCCTGCAAAACTTTTTCAGCCTAAGCAGCAAGCTTCAGAGAGCGCTTGAGGAGGATGAGAAGAATGGTAGGATGGAGAAAGAGAATAAGATTCCACCGACTTATCAGAATCTTCTATAATGTATGGAGGGAGAGGAATAACAGAATCTTTGAGGGGAAATTTAGGCAGGTGGATGCTCTAAAGGTGATGATTGAAACAGGCTATGACCCCTCTGATTGATGTTGATGATGGTGTGAATGAATCCTAGTATGAAACTTGGTACACATGTCGTAGGTACCGCACTGATTACCTTTGGTATTTCAGAGGTGTTGGGCTGCTGGTGTACAAACCAGTTACCCAGCCTTGGCCCGTGACACTATCTAAAGACTTGACGGATTGGTTGTGGGGATATATCCCTAGTATGAAACTTGTACACATGTCGTAGGTACCACACTGATTACCTTTTAGTATTTCAAAGGTGTTGGGCTGCTGGTATAAAAACCAGTTACCCAGTCTTGGCCCATGACACTATCTGATTAGATGGAATGGTTGAGGGGTTTTACCCTAAGTATAAAACATGTACATGTGTCGTAGGCACCGCACTGATTACCTTTTGGTATTTCAGAGGTGTTTGGTTGCTAGTATAAAAACCAGTTACCCAGCCTTGGCTCTGGCACTATTTGATTTGATGGAATGGTTGAGGGGTTTTACCCCAAGTATGAAACTTGTACAGATGTCGTAAGTACCGCACTGATTACCCTTAGGTATTTCAGAGGTGTTGGGCTGCTGGTGTAAAAACCAGTTACACAGGCTTGGCCCATGACACTATCATAAATATCTGACGGACTGGATGAGGGATTATGACCCTAGTATGAAACTTGTACATATGTCGTATGTACCGCACTGATTACCTTTTGGTATTTTAGAGGTTTTGGGCTGCTGGGTAAAACCAGTTATCCAACCTTGGCCCATTAAACTATCTAAAGACTTGACGGGCTGGATTGAAGAAGATTATAGACCAGGCTTCATATGGCTAATTTGATTTATATGGGAACTGAACCAGGGCAGACTTGTGTTTTGACATGTCAATTAGCAGATATGCTACGGTGGATTTTCCCTTCATTATATACGAGCTGGAAACAGAAATGGAACGTTGAAGACACCGAAGCTCCAAAGGTGGATGCGGATTTAGCAAGATATGCAAGGACAGATGGAATGGAAGCATAGTCATGATAGTTATGCTAAAATCTTAGCAATATCTTGGTATAACTAGTTATGATCATAGCCACTTGTATTTCAGATGGCTGTAGAATAGTTATTTTTCTCCTTTTGGTTAGTTATTTATATTTGTTGAATGTTTGGCTTAGAGTGATGGCCAAATCAGTTGTATGAACTTTTTGAACAATTTAATATAAGATAATATTGCATCAAAAAGCCTAAGCAGCAAGCCCCAGTGGTTCCTAACCAGGGCAAACCTATCCATAATCCTGAAAAAGAGCCTATCATTGGTGTTATACAACCCCCTGGCCCTGGTCCTTTTGATCCTTCATCTAGGGTCAATCTTTCTCTTGTTGTAAAACCTTTCTACTAGCTCTACTGCTAAAACTAGCCCCTGGCCAACTTGCAGTTTGGTTCAGTGGACCATCCCCACCACTTTCTCAATGATGGATACAAACATTCTTGTATGGAATGTTAGAGGTGTAAATAACAGTGCTAGACAAAAACAGGTTAGACATCAATGTTTTGTACATAATGTTGGTCTTCTTTGTAAGGTTGAAACAAAGTTAAGCAGAGAAATGAAGCAAAGGTTTGAGATGCAATAGGCCGTGGTTGGAAGTTCATTTCTAACAACTCCTGTAATCACTGTGGTAGGATGATTCTGGGATGGAGGCAAGACTTTTTTGACGTTCAAGTGGGAGAGCAATGGATTATGGGAGAGCAATGGATTCATACTACTTGCCTTCTAAAGACTCTTAATCCGCCTTGTGTCATTATTTTTGTTTATGGTGAAAATCTGGGCTCTAAAAGAACACCCTTGTGGGATGAATTAAAACAGCATGCAACTCAAAATATCCCATAGTTAATTGTAGGTGATATCAACCTCTTTCTTTTGATGATAGATTGGGTAGTGCTCATGTTTTGGCAGATTAATTTGTTGATTTCAAGGATACCGTTAATGTGTTGGACTTGGCTGAGATAAAAATCACTTGAAGTAATAGGCAGGCAGCCTCACCGAGAATTTTTAGCAAGCTGGATATAGCTCTGGTCAATCAACAATGGCTGGAGGACCTTAAGGAATCCAAATGCATGGTACTTATGGAAGGGCAATCTGATCACAACCCTCTACTTCTGCAACTTTATGCTTCCAAATAGAGTATGAGGAAGCCTTTCAAACTCTATAACATGTGGAGTCTCTCTCCTAATTTCCTACATACTGTGGAAAATATTTGGAAGGCCCGTCCAGTTTTCTTCCCTCGGTGACCTTTACTATAATCTCTCCTTATTGCAATCCCCTTTACAAAGGATCAATAAGACAGACTTTAGTGAGATTCAGAATAGATCTATAGCTATTACTGAAGCCTTGTCCATACCCAAGCTGCTCTTCACTCTGATCCCTTGAATGTAATTTTGCAGGAGAAGGAGAAGGAGATAAGAACACAAGCCATCTTGATTTATGAGGCAGAGGTACAATTCTTAAGACAAAGAACAAAAAGTACTTGGCTTTTGGATGGTGATAGACCTACCAAAGATTTCTATGATTTCTTGAAGGCTAGATAGTTTAAAAACCACATTTTATGTCTTTACAATGGGAATACACTCTTGGAATCTCCTTCTTTGGTTGAACAACACCTCGTGGCTTTCTTTTCTACTCAGCTTGGTACTAGCACACCTCCATCAAGTCACTTGGATCCACTGGTTATAGCTCAGGGCAACGTGCTTACTCATTCCCATCAGCTATCCCTCATCAAGCCTATTATATCTACTGAAATTTTTCTTGCTCTCAATAGTATACCAGATAGTAAAAGTCCAGGCTATGATGGTTTCTCTAGTCAGTGTTTTAAGAAAACTTGGCATATTATTGGCCCTGATTTTGTTACTGCCACTCTGCCATACAAGATTAATTACAGAAGTAAACCTGAGCAATTCAACAAGACAGTTATTACTCTGCTGCCTAAACTAGATCATCCTCAGGTGGCCTCTGATTACAGACCTATTTCTTGTTGTTCAGTGTTGTATAAAGTGATTGCAAAGGTGTTGTGTGCTAGGTTGGGAGCAGTTCTGCCTGACATTATTGGACTCAATCAAGGGGCCTTTGTTAAAGGCGAGTTGATATCTTACAATATACAATTGACCCAGGAGATGCTTCAGACCTACAATTGGAAGTATGCTGGTATGCAAAGTTGTTTTTTCAAAGTGGATATTCAAAAGTCTTTTGATAATCTTGAGTGGTCATTCCTGATAGATCTTTAAGTAGCTCTCAGATTCCCCTCTGCCTTTATTACCTGGATCAAAACATGCTTAGAGAGTGCTACTTTTAGCTTGTCTCTAAATGGTGGTTCTGACCATTTTGCTGCTAAAAGAGGGGTTAAACGGGAGGGACCCCCTCTCTCCTCTTCTCTTTGTTCTCTCTATGGAATACTTTACCAGACTGTTACAACTTGCTTTTAAGCAGAAGTTAATTGATTATCATACAAAGTGCATGTAATGTGCATCTTCACTGCTTGCTTTTTGCTGATGACCTATTAATTTTTTGCAAAGCCAACCAGAATCTATTCATGGGGTGCTTCAGACTCTTGATACTTTTAAGTCTGTCACTGGCTTGTCCATTAATGTAGCTAAATCTCAGGTCTTCTTCTCCAGGATTGATGATACTACAGCTGAGTAAGTACAAACAGCACGTGTAAGGACACAAAATATGTGCTGCCCAAGCATTCTTTTTTCCTTTGGAGATTGGCTTTGGGGAGGTTATCTACTGTTGACAGGTTACAACACCTTGGCATTCCACTTCCTTCTTCCATGTGCTGTTTGTGCCATCAAGTCCCGGAGACTGTGTCTCACTTGTTGATCCAGTGTCCTTACACTAAGCAAGTACTGCAGCTTCTTCATCTTACAGCTCCTCGGGATCTCAGGCACTTGAAGAGACTCTATTCATTTGGCAAGCCAGGAAGAACAAGAGGATTTTTCCACTCCTGGTGACATGTCTGTATCACTTATGGAATGAGAGAAATCAAAGGATTCTACAGCCATATGAAATACAAGTGGCTATGATCATAACTAGTTCATCAAGATATTGCTAGAATTTTAGTATAACTATCATGAATGCGCTTCCATTCCATCTGTCTTTGCATATCTTGCTAAATCCGCATCCACCTTTGGATCTTTAGTGTCTTCAACGTTCCATTTATGTCTCCACCTCGTAAATGATTAAGGGAAAATTCATCGTAGCATATCTGCGAATTGACATGTCAAAACAAAAGTCTGTCTCGGTTCAGTTCCCATAGAAATCAAATAAGCCATATGTAGCCTGGTCTGAGCATGCTTATAATCTTCTTCAATCCATCCCGTCAAGTCTTTAGATTGTGTCAAGGGCCAAGGTTGGGTAACTGGTTTTACCCAGCAGCCCAACACCTCTGAAATACCGAAGGTAATCAGTGCGGCACCTACGACATATGTACAAGTTTCATACTAGGGCCATAATCCCCCATCCGGTCCGTCAAATATTTTTGATAGTGTCATGGGTCAAGGCTGGGTAACTAGTTTTTACACCAGCAGCCCAACACCTCTGAAATACCTAAGGGTAATCAGTGCGGTACCTACGACGTCTGTACAAGTTTCATACTTGGGGTAAAACCCCTCAACCATTCCATCAAATCAGATAGTGTCAGGCTGGGTAACTGGTTTTTATACAAGCAACCCAACACCTCTAAAATACCAAAAGGTAATCAGTGCGGTGCCTACGACATATGTACATGTTTCATACTTGGGGTAAAACCCCTCAACCATTCCATCTAATCAGATAGTGACATGGGCCAAGACTGGGTAACTGGTTTTTATACCAGCAGCCCAACACCTCTGAAATACCAAAAGGTAATCAGTGCGGTACCTACGACATGTGTACAAGTTTCATGCTAGGGATATATCCCCACAACCTATCTGTCAAGTCTTTAGATAGTGTCACGGGTCAAGCCTGGGTAACTGGTTTGTAAACCAGCAGCCAAACACCACTGAAATACCAAAGGTAATCAGTGCGGTACCTACGACATATGTACAAAGTTTCATACTATGATCCATTCACACCATCCTCAACATCAATCAAAGGGGTCATAGCCTGTTTCAATAATCACCTTTAGAGCATCTACTTGCCTAAATTTCCCCTCAGAGATTCTGTTATTCCTCTCCCTCCATACATAATAGAAGATGCTGATAAGTCGGTGGAATCTTATTCTTTCTCCTTCCTACCATTCTTCTCATTCTCCTCAAGCACTCTCTGAAGTTTCCGCCAGTCTCACCCTGTAATGTTTTTGGAGCTCCACTGTAAACTGGCATGTACAAAATATGTGCTGCCCAAGCATTCTTTTTTCCTTTGGAGATTGGCTTTGGGGAGTTTATCTACTGTTGATAGGTTACAGCACCTTGGCATTCCACTTCCTTCTTCCACGTGCTGTTTGTGCCATCAAGTCCCAGAGACTGTGTCTCACTTGTTGATCCAGTGTCCTTACACTAAGCAAGTACTGCAGCTTCTTCATCTTACAGCTCCTCGGGATCTCAGGCACTTGAAGAGACTCTATTCATTTGGCAAGCCAGGAAGAACAAGAAGATTTTTCCACTCCTGGTGACATGTCTGTATCACCTATGGAATGAGAGAAATCAAAGGATTTTTCAGGGGCAATCCATGACAGCTCAGCGGCTTTGTTCCCTTATTGATATTGAGTTTAAACTTTGGCATTAGTTTTGTCTTGTGCATCTCTTTTTATTTTTCTGAGGGACTAGTGTTCTTTAATTTAATGACGCTTAGTTAGTTCTATTTTGTAAGGTTGGGAGAGAAGGCTTTAATCATGTACTACTTTTTGCTTCTAGATGAAATGAAATTTTTAAAAAAAAGAAGAAAAAGAAAAAGAAAAAAAAGAGGTGGTTTGACAATCATGAGATTCCTTCAAGACTCCAGACATGGCCTGGCTAAAGGCCCGAGAGCTGACCATCTCCTCTGCAATGGTTTTGCTAGACTCTCGAAGAAGAGTGCCATCCTCTAAGGGTTTAAGTTTCTCATGCATAAGGGCAGAATGGGCTTTCTCCTCGGCCAAAGCTTGCTTACTAGCTTCCCGAGCCACTTTCTCATGGGCAAGGTCACGGGTCAGGTTGCTAGTGTATTCCTTCAGCTTCTCAGCTAACAGAGACTGGAAGGTCGGAGAACCCCCAAAGCTCTTCACGAAAGTGTCTCATGCTGTGTAAAAACATACGTATAGTAGTAAGTAAAAAAATGAGGAAGGAGGTGATATACAGAGAAAAGAGGGAAGGGAAGTAAGAATGATGCATTGAGAAAACTTACTGGAGTAAGAGAAGAAGGGACAGATTGATTACCCACAAAAGGAGTTGCGGGAGCAAGCTCCTCGACCACAGAAGTAGTAGGATCAGGTTGAGGTATGGCCTGAGAGGGAATCGGGTTCAGTTGTTGCTCGGGGGCAAAGTATGAGACTTATCCCTCTGCGGTAAAAAACTAAATCCTCTCGAACGGCGCTCAGAGTAGTCGCTTCCTTTAGAGAGACCGGGGATTCAGTCTGGGGCTCAGGTCCCTTCTATTGGTCCTTCACAGGATCTCGCGCTTAGAGCCCGAGCCAGAAGCCCTATCCGAAGTGGTCTTAGGAGTTTTCTTGCGAATAGTACCAGCCATCTCAGGAAGAGGGTAAAGTGTAGGGTTATCGGGAAGATTGCGAACCACTGCAACAAGACGAAGAGCAAACATCAGAAAGAGTAAAAATGGAGTAAAATAGAGAGGAGCAACTAAGGAAAGTAAAGAAGACAGGCAGCATAACATGAACCCGACAGGCAGGCATGAGGAACCGGATAAGCCATTCAGTAAGGCATTCTGGATAAGGCTCAGAGTCACTATGGAAACCAACAGGAGGAACTCGGGGCACTCGAGGAAAGGATCAGCGGGTTCGCCTTTTCCCCTCAGATGTGACCATAGATTGCGCAGAGATTCCGAAGAGGAGGCCTCGGTTTCCGGCTCAAGAGCAGGGGGAGATCTAGGGTTAGAAATTCGTGCATTCAAAGGAGAAGAACAGTCCCTTCTCTTTGGGACTTTAGGGCACATCGGGTGTGGGGTTTGATTGGCTAGATCCATATTGGAACTTAGATGGAATTATAGACGGGGGAGATTGGAGGAACTAGGAAAAGAAAAGGGAAGAGCCGAGGAAAACTCACTGAAGAACAAGAAGATTAAAGAGCGATAGGAGAGGAAAAACAGAGGAAGGGAGGGGGTTTATTTATATAGGAGATAAAAGGGAATATTAGGAGAAAGCACATTGGGGGCAGGAACAATGATGGTACACGAAGAAAGAGAGGGAAGTCTTGGGAAAAGGGAAGCTTATAGCTGTCAAAAGCTCGAGCATAATGGCTCTTTATGACTAAGGGACCCACTTACTCAATGGCAGTAAGCGTGCGCGTGGAAAGGAAGCATCAGTAAACGATAGAAGAAGATGGCAAGACAGAAGTTCCTCGCCTCGGAAACTCGAAACTCCTTGTGATGATACTGATGATTACATTCAGGAGGATCTTTCCTGGTAATTTCAGATGTACGTGACCAACAACTAAGGAGAAGGCTCGGCTGCTACAATCACGTGGTTGGGACCCTCCAAAGGTACAAGAAGGTGACGCATGATGATGAGGCACGAGGCTAGGACTAAGACACCTATAAATAGAGGTCACATTCATTCCAGGTAAGTTCTCTAAGTTTTTGATACAGAGTTTTCTCATTCATTTCAACACACGAAATCTCATCATCACACCAGAGCTGCTACCCTCGGGTGGCTCCGGGGGCTTGTTTTGCAGGCTTCGGATGAACAAGTTAAAGTCCAGCTTTCCGAGGCCTAGGTGCTCGGCCAGATAGACGTCTTCAGTAGTCATTTAGCGAGTAGATCCATAGACAAAGACCCTCGGATACAACATCTATATGAGGCATCAATTACTGGAGTGGATTTTTCCGCATCAGATGAGGTGTTATCCACCTGGAATCAGTATTCTGGGATTGGGAAGTATGTGACCCCTGTTGGTCGAATTAGCCTAAGTGACTCGCGCTGTGTAAAATTGTTGCCTTATGCTGTGTAAAATTGTATAATTGTTGGCTTATGCTCCCGAAAAGGATGGTCAGTCGGAAAAGAAGGCAAAAGTTCCTAACCTTGCCAAGAAGAAGCTAGGAAGGAAAATTTTGTACCCCCTAAGAAAGGTTGTTTATATGTGTAAATGCTTTTTTTATGTGAAGATATGTGTTTATGAATTTGTTTATTAATTCGTGTCATTATATATTATCTATGTAATGATGGTTTAGTAGGGTGCTTATATATATTTCGTTTTGTTCAGATATGAGGGAGATAACATCTACCAGGGTTGTTTATAGGTATGGGGCGACATCCGGTTCTGAAGGTGGAGCTTCCAAGAAGCAAACACCTGTAAAACCTACCACTCTCCAGCAAGTCCACCGTATAATCTAGTGGCTTTCATGTGGTAACATGTATCGATCACCAGGGGCGTGAAAAATGGAAGGACGTGAAGGACACAACCGCCCAACTTAACAAGAAGGCGAAATATTCATCTGACCAGGTGGTTCTCTTACTAGCCCTTTCCAACAATTTTACACAGTGATTCCGTTCAAACGGTAAGAGATGCATATCATTTTGTTATGTCATATCTTAATGTATATTGGATATTGGTTATTAAGGTTATTGACTATCATGTAACGTCAGGTAACTGATGTTGTTCAGCTGATGAAGAAGAAAGCTGATCTGTTTTCTAAAACTTATTCCGCCCATGATTCGGAATATAAGAAGAAGCTGAACCTCTTGAACGCTGAACGCTGAGGTTAAGAACAAGGATACGTTAGTTAGGCGAATGCCCGAAGGGATGATTTGCTCAAGGTGTTGGATGACCTGAAGAACAATGCCCCCCTCAACCCTCATTACCTGGATATATATATGAATTGCCTAGCCAAGACTCAAATATTTTTTGAGTTGTTCGTTGATGTCTTGGCTGCTGGGAAGCAGATTGGTGTTATGGAATACTACCAAGTCCCGAAGAGTCGACATCCTGACCCCGCTGGGATCGTATGGCTGAGTGATGAGGATATACAAGCTACTATTGACGCTGAGTTAGCCAATGCTAACGCCCTTTTCAACTCGAAGATTAAAGATGGAGCGCATACTTATGGACTGATTGAGCGATCCAAGAACTTGGAGCGGCCTATGACTATTAAGGAGCCGAATGCTTATATTGAGGAAGACAGTACTCCTGGGAACAATGTTGGCGATCCCTCTATGGAGATTGCATCTATAGGGACGACTCTGCATGTTTCTAATGTGCCATTGCAAGATCCTTGTTGGAAACTGATCAGAGGGTGACTGCACAAGAGGTGATTGCTCAGGCAGTGCCTGTAACTCCCGCTGTTGACCATATTGCCCGAATCTTCTGCTCAAGTTGTATTTTGCAACTTCAAAGTCTGTGGTTTTAGCTCCCTCTTTTCAAATGTTCTTCTATTTCTCTTCAACAATACATTATAAAAGATGTTGATAAGGAAATCAAATTTCTTTTTGTCTTCTTTTTTTGATGTAATATTTTCTTCAATTAAATTGCTCAAAAAGTTCATACAACTGATTTAGCCATCACTCTAAGCCATATGAAATGCAAGTGGCTATGATCATAAATAGTTCATCAAGATATTGCTACGATTTTGGAATAACTATCATGAATGCGCTTCCATTCCATCTGTCCTTGCATATCTTGCCAAATCCGCATCCACCTTTGGATCTTTGGTGTCTTCAACGTTCCATTTATGTCTCCGCCTCGTATATGATTAAGGGAAAATCCACCATAGCATATCTGTGAATTGACATGTCAAAACACAAGTCTGCCCTGGTTCATTTCCCATAGAAATCAAATAAGCCATATGTAGTCTGGTCTGAGTATGCTTATAATCTTCTTCGTCCAGCCCGTCAAGTTTTTAGATAGTGTCATGGGCCAAGGTTGGGTAACTGGTTTCACCCAGCAGCCTAACAACTCTGAAATACCAAAGGTAATCAGTGCGGTACCTACGACATATGTACAAGTTTCATACTAGGGTCATAATTCCTCATCCACTCTGTCAAATATTGTTGACAGTGTCTTGGGCCAAGGCTGGGTAACTGGTTTTTATACCAGCAGCCCAACACCTCTAAAATACCAAAAGATAATCAGTGCGGTACCTACGACATATGTACAAGTTTCATACTTGGGGTAAAACCCCTCAACCATTACATCAAATCAGATAGTGTTATGGGCCAAGGCTGGGTAACTGGTTTTTATACCAGCAGCCCAACACCTCTGAAATACCAAAAGGTAATCAGTGCGGTACCTACGACATATGTACAAGTTTCATACTTGGGGTTAAACCATTCAACCATTCTATCAAATTAGATAGTGTCATGGGCCAAGGCTGGGTAATTGGTTTTTATACCAGCAGCCCAACACCTCTGAAATAACCAAAAGGTAATCAGTGCGGTATCTACAACATATGTACAAGTTTCATACTAGGGATATATCCCCACAACCAATCCGTTAAGTCTTTAGATAGTGACTCGGGCCAATACATTTGTTTGGTTCTCCCACTTCTCTTTTGCTTCCACGGCTCTTTTCTGAATGTCTGAAAATTCCCTCTTGTTCAATCGTTCAATCCTCTGGTCCTTGCATATCTTGCTAAATCTGCATCCACCTTTGGAGCTTTGGTGTCTTCAACGTTCCATTTATGTTTCCAACTCGTATATGATTAAGGGAAAATCCACCGTAGCAATGCGAATTGACATGTCAAAACACAAGTCTGCCTCGGTTCAGTTCCCATAGAAATCAAATTACCATATGAAGTCTGGTCCGAGCATGCTTATAATCTTCTTCAATCCAGCCCGTCAAGACTTAAGATAGTGTCATGGGCCAAGGTTGGGCAACTGGTTTTACCCAGCAACCCAACACCTCTGAAATACCTAACGTAATCAGTGTGGTACCTACGACATGTGTACAAGTTTCATACTAGGGATATATCCCCACAACCATTCCATCAAGACTTTAGATAGTGTCACAGGCCAAGGCTGGGTAACTGGTTTGTAAACCAGCAGCCAAACACCACTGAAATACCAAAGGTAATCAGTGCGGTACCTACAGCATATGTACCAAGTTTCATACTAGGATCCATTCACACCATCCTCAACATTATTCAGAGGCGTCATAGCCTGTTTCAATCATCACCTTTAGAGCATCCACTTGCCTGAATTTTCCCTCAAAGATTCTGTTATTCTTCTCCCTCCATACATTATAGAAGATGTTGATAAGTCGGTGGAATCTTATTCTCTTTCTCCATCCTACCATTCTTCTCATTCTCCTCAAGCACTCTCTGAATTTTCCGCCAGTCTCCACCCTGTAATGTTTTTGGAGCTCCACTGTAAACTGGTATGTACAAAATATGTGCTGCATCGTTTCTCCATTCTGCCCACACAGAGTACAAACATCTGCCACATGAGGTATTATCCCTTTCGACTGAAGTTTTGCTATGGTCGATAATCTCCCTTTTAACAACATCCGTAGAAAGAATGAGTGTTTAGGCTGTAGTCCTGACTTCCACAATATATTCGTTGACCAATGGCTTTCTTGGCCTGCCCCTTTGAGGTATCCATATGCCTTTGCTGGTGCTGAAATTTCCTTTCATGTCAACACATTCCATTAGGTATGGACGAATTTCATCTTTCAGTGACACCAACTTGCCCCAACTCCAACTATATGTGTGCTCTTCTAGGCTGTAGTCAAGAAACTCTTCATCCTTCAAGTAGTATGTCTGCACCCATTTTATTGCCAGGCTAAGCTGTCTCGACAGGTGTTCCATCCCAATCACAAACAATAAAGGTGATATCGGATCCTCCTGTTTAACACCACTCCTCCCTTTGAATAGAAACTCCCAGCTTATACTGTCGAAAGCCTTCTGTATATAAATTTTTATCATGCATCTCGGAATATTGCTCGGCTTCTTATATCCTCTTAAAAGCTCTTGCGCTAGGAGAATATTATGTGATATCCTCCTCCCTTTCACGAATGCACCTTGGTTTCCATTTATCACTTCAGGGATTTTTATCATTCTCAATGCTATTCAGAGCTCTCCATATCTCATCATTTGTAATCGGCTTTATCAAGGGTATTTGTTGCTCCACTGTAAGAAAGTTACCTTCAGCCGCCACTAAAGGATCAATTTCACTCTCTGTAATCACTGTCTTTTCCATTCGGTCACCAAAGAACTGCAGTAGATGCTGCTCCAGCCCCTCTCTTCTATTCACTCTGTCGCTTCCCACCTTCAGGCTGACTATATGATTTCTGTATTGCCTCTTTTTCATGCTTGCATAAAAATTTTTGGTTGGCCTGTCCCCCTCCTGTATCCATTTCTCCTTAGAACGCTGCTGTAAGAAACAGAATTCCACTTCAGCTAGTTCCATAGATTCTCTCCTTGCCTTTGCTTCGTTTTCTTGCAGCCCTTTATCCAATACATTTGTTTGTAATAGATTGAACTGGTTCTCCCACTTCTCTTTTGCTTCCATGGCTCTTTTCTGAATGTCTGAAAATTCCTTCTTGTTCAATCGTTTTAAGTGTTATTTCCAACACTTTCAGAGTTTTAACTAGATCCACGAGAGTACTATGTTTCCGCATCCTCCAATTCTGCTCCACTAAAGTAAGAAAGTCCGGCGAGTTCACCCACATATTGAAGAACTTAAAAGGACGTTTAGCAGAACACTTTGTTGGCTTATCTAGGTGTATAAGTAAAGGTAAATGATCCGATGCATCATTGGGTTTTACCTCACATATCGCTTACATCCATCTGTCCATCCACATCTCATTCACCATTGCTCTGTCGATTCTACTGAAAATTCCGCCTTCTTCCCTTTTATTGTCCCACGTGAAAAAAGGTCCTGTACTTTTCAGCTCATGTAGTTGAATCAAGTTCACCGTGTCTCTAAAATTTTCCACCTCAGCTAGCTGTAAATTCAGCCTGAGTGGTTGTTTGGTCCCTGCTTCTACTTCACTATTATGAGCATAAACAACCGTCAAGTAAAACTCCAACCCGAGTTCCTTTTTCCGGCAAATGCTGTCAATCCACTGATCTCCAATGCTTATAACCAAAATGTCATACAAATCTGGCTTCCAACATAGCCATATTCTTCAAGTTTGTGCTATCGAGCAGTTTGTTAGTAGCTTCCAACCCAAATCAAGACTTTCCCATCTGTCCACTTCATTTTCTACCTTCTTTTTGTCTTTCAAGCTTGCCATCTTTCTCATTCTTTTTAGCTGTTCTATGAAATTTTCACCCGTCCCAATAATAAAATAACCTTTAACTTCTGTGGGAACTGACAATGGACAAATAGGTTTTGTACCGTTTCCCCCACTTGTCCACACAAGCACCAAATATCTTGCTCTTGTTTTTGTATACCTTTTTAATGTAGTCTTCCAATGGTAGATAATCTTCCCTTTAACAACATCCATAGTTAAAAAGAGAGTGCTTTGACTGAAGTTATGATTTCCGAATCATTTTGACCGCCTAATGTATATCTTTAGTTGCACCCTTGAGATGGTTGTAAGCCTGCCTCACACTGAAATTTCCCTTGCTGTCAGCACATTCGTACAAGAATGGTAGAATTCTTTCTTTTATCTCTACCAATTTAGCCCAACTCCAACTATGAAAATGCCCAACCAAACTGTAATCTTAAAAATCTTGACCTTTTAGTACTCCCTCCGTCCCAGCGGAAGCTGCACACTTTTTAGTCAACTTTGTCTGGCCATGTTTGACCGTAAATTGCAATTGACATATGTGCTATAATAATATCATATGCGATATAATTAGATTCACAATGCGCTCTATTATTTAGTTATAAAAGTTTTAGACCATAATAATGTATAAAAATAAAGTTATTCACGGTCAAACATGCTCTGAAAAAATTGACCAAAAAGTGTGCAGTTATGGCTGGGACGGAGTGATAGTATCTTTGTACCATTTCAAACATAGCACATCTTTCTTGAGGCGAATATCCCATACCGGCTTGCTAAGAGATGTTGTGTTCCATACGACGGGTCTCTTAGTCCGACTCCACCACTATACTTTGGCATGCAAAGTGTATCCCAAGCAACTGCATCAGTTTATGCTTGCCTTCTTCTTCTTCGCCCCACAGGTAATCCCTACATTTCTGCACAATATCATTATGTACACTTTCCGGAATCCGAAATACATTGGCCCAATGACCCGCCATACCGAGTAGAACATTATTGATCACCTGAACTCGACCTGCATACGGCAATTTCCGAGTACCCCCACGTGCTTATCCGCCCTGTTATTTTGTCTACCATTTGCTCGCAATCAGAAGTTTTCCATTTTCGATCGATGGAGGAATTCCTAGATATTTTACTGGAAAACTACCTTTCACCAGATTATAAGGGGTTTCCCCTATGGCGGAGGCTTCAGCCGTCCGATAGCATAGAACACTTGGAAGTTCGTGAATCCAATATCCCACGGCTCTTTGGAGCCTTACCTAAATGCCCTTGATGATAGTATCCCAAGAAAACATGTCGGCATACCCATCGAGGGGGCTTTGAGATCATTCTACATTGATCGGGGGATGGTGGCCCCAATCTTAACGGTTCCTAATGACTTAGTTTCCGATGGATCTGGTTGTCCATGGATGGAGGCTACCGATTTCAGATTTCCATCTTGAAGTGTTACCATCATACAGTTCTTGGCGACAGCTTGGTCACCTCAAATTTTAGCTATCCCTCGATCCGTTGGGAACTTCATGGTTATATGGTAAGGGGACCAGATGGCTCTAGCCTAGATCATCCATGGTCTTCCCAAGATGACATTGAATGGGGATGCAACATCTATTATCGCACATCTATTACCGCGAAGGTGCGAGAAATCGTAAATAATTTTTACCCTTGGCTACTAGCACTTGGAGAGTTATATGCCCAAGTGGTATGATGGTTTTCCCGGTGAACCAAATAATGGATAGGTGGACTTCTGCAAGTTGTTCCTTCCAATATCCAGTTTATCAAAGCAATCAACAAACATTACCTCCACACCGTTGTCGTCATAAATGAACACTCATTTAATAAGTATGTTGCCAACTATAGCCGCAATCACCAGAGGATCTGCGTGAGGGGTTTGATTGGGCACAAGATCAGCATCCAAGAAGGTGATCGTCCCATCTGGCTTGAGCCATTTATATGATGGTTCCCCCGGATGGTAGAGTTGGAGATCTCCTTTACTACGTCTTTGATGACATTAATGACTCAAGGAGGTCCTGGCAACGGGTTTTCTCCGTTCGCGTTGCGATTTTGGTTACTGAGCCTAATTTCCACCACTGTAATTACGGTTTTTATTTGGTTTCCAGACCTTCTTTGGCGCTTCTGCGACAAGCTTTTTGTTGAGCATGCAATCTTGGATGGTACTCTCCTTAATACATCTCTCGATTTCGGCCTGGAGCTAGAAACAATCGTTAGTCTCGCGACCTCTATCTTTATGGAATGTGCACCATTTGTTGGAGTTTTGGTCACCATCGGAAGCCTTCATTGGTGCCGGCTCTTGAAGGACCTGCTGATGGGAGGTCCACACTTGGCATACTTTTCCACTATAGCTTGTGCTTGTTGCAAGTTAGAGGAGTTTTTGGATTTCAGCTTTCGATGAAGCTCCTCGTCGATAATACAATTTTTATAGGCTAAGATGACGAGTGCGTCCATTCAATCTGGACAGTTCATGCACTCATCATTAAACCTATGGTTGTGCTAATGTGTATACTCTCGAGGGCGATGAACATAGTTCTCTTGAACGTCTACCATTATGATGGTGAACTTTTTCATAATCTAGGCATCATGATGGCACTAAAAAGTTTTCCATTATACACCACACATCGCGCAGTGAGTGCCCGCTAGTTGAGTGAAGAGTTATGATGATATGTCGACTATACGCTCTGAACTTTGTATGGCAGCTATGGAGACTGAGGACATGTACAAGTATTTTATGGCCGAGTTTGCATAACTCAAGGTTTTGTGGAAGAAGAATTACAGAGTGGCAGTAGTGTGACGAGCCAGGTCATGGTTGAGATTGGGAGGTTATACGGGCGAAAGGCAATAACTGATAATGTGAATTCGGGATTGAAGGATCCTCCGTAATGGTCCACATTATAATATGTACGCACGGCGCACAGTAGATCCAAGAACGATGCACAATGGATAGCCATAGGGTTTATCTGTACGCACGAATTCCCTATTGAATTAATCTGTACGCACGACGCACAGTAGATCCAAGAACGGCGCACAGTGGATAGCCATACGGTTTATCACAACGGAGATCCTGCCGTTCCTGACCCAGAATCCAGTTCTATGTTGCGATTCTAAATCCTAATATGTGCGATTTCCGTTTTTCTTTTTCCACTATTTTCTGGTGAAGCAAATTCGTTCGATTCTGCCGCCATGGGCAAGAATAGTAGTGGTAAACGAAACGCGGGAAATAAGCCTAAGGATGTGACGAAGATGGTCTTGGGAAGTGATGGACGGAGTTTGTTTGGCGATGATGGTGAGGTTTTGCCGAAACGGCCGACCGCGATTGAAAACCCGGGCACTCTGTAGGGATTAAACTTTGAACGGAGAGGAAAAGACGGGATGGCTCGCGGCCAGAACCCTATCGCTGGGATGGTAGATGCGGCAAAAAAACCCTCGGGCTGCAGCAGAAAAGAAAAACCTTAGCAGCGGAGATTTTGAAGTAAAGGCTGCGTCAAATTCACACAGTGAGGCGATGAAAAAATGGATTCGGAAAGCGTCGGTCGAAGAGCTCTTTGAAAATATGGGGAAAGCTTACGAAGGTTTTAGAATGATTGAACAGAAACTTAAGGTAAAAGCTGGAGAAGAACTATTGAATGTGGCTGAGCATGAGGTCAGGGAGAATGGAGGAAAACCCTTGTTTGGATTGGAAAAAGAAAACGTTGGGATGAATCCGATTGAATCTGGGAATAGGACTACATGGCCAGCGGATGAGAGTATTTATGATCGGGAAAGTGAAGGGGGCAGCAAGAAATCGATGATGGCAGCCGGGGTTCGTAGGCAACCGATGATGATAAAAACCGGTATACCAATTTCGAGGTTCTTGGAAACAATGGGCAGAGAGGAGAGTGAGGGCAACAAGGATACGTCTAAGACAATAGAGCAAGGTGTACAAACAGAGATGAAGAGTTCAGAACAAGCCGAGAAGTCTCATTTAGAGAAGGATTTGGAGAATGCTTTTTTGTCGATTGTGATCACTCAAAGCGAAGGTGATGGTGTTGCCACAGTAACAAACAAAGTTGGGGAGAATTCACAAGTACGTATACTGAAGAGAGGGGAAGAGCTAGAGACACCAGTAAATGAGAAAGTAACCTGGTTGAAACTGTTCACGAGCCACTAGGCAGAGGTAAAATACTATAAACTTGAACTTGTAGACGATATGCTTCTGCCTTCTTTTCCTTTGAATGAGGTTGAAAACAGCGTGAAAAAATGGAAGAATGTGGTGTATGCAAGGTTATTGGTGGTCATCCTCCGATTAAATATTTTGAAGGCTTTCTTAGAAGAGTATGGTTTGGTATGGTTGAAAAGGTCTGGCAGGCAAAGCCATGGATCTTTCTGGTGAAGGTTATTAATGAAAAACATAGAGATGAGGTGATAGAACGGGGGATGGTTTTCTTTGATAAAAAACCAGTTTTTGTAAAGGTATGGAAACAAAAAATGGATTTTGATGAGCCAGATACAATTCCCATATGGGTGCAATTTCCTGGACTGGATCCAGTCTATTGGGAGCCGAGCCTGTTATGTAGATTGGCAAGTGTAATTGGAATCCCTTTGCGGATTGATGAGGCCACATGGCACATGGAAAATACAAAGTTTTCCTGGAAGCCCATGGCTCTTTAGCCTGTAGTGAATGGCAGGACGCATTTGAGCACAAATAGAGGCAAAAGGGAGAACCAAACTCAATCAGCCCCAAGGGAAAGGGGACCAAGCATAGTTGTTCCTCATCGACGATATGGCAGAAATACCGGGGATTGGGTGGTTGTTGGGAAAAAAAAGGCAGAGAAGAATGGAGACAAAAGGGGCCCGAATGGAACAGTTGTTAACCCGCCTAAAGGGGAGACTGAACTGAACACTAAAGGGACCAATGTAGAACAAAAAAGGGAGACCGAGATACATCATTGGGGCCGGAGAAGGAACAGAAAAATGAAGTACGGTATGAAAAAGAAAGGGGTAAACACAATGGTGGAATGGCGTTATCTGAAGTAGAAGCAGGGACCAAACAACCACTCAGGCTGAATTTGTGGCGTTATCTGGAGACTGCAAATCACCATGAAGACCATGAAGACGCAACATGAATGCATGGATTACAACACACAAAATGATGATAAATATTAAATTTACTTCACTGCATAAATCCAAAAAAAAGAGCTACTTTTAACATCAAGAAGGTTCAAAACTAATGAAAAAAAACCTTAAACCTACATACATGAACGGATGATCGGAGGAACGTTGACATGTGATGAGATGATATCTTTATTTGTCGTCGGATGGGAGTTGGAATATATAAAAACCTAAAATTATAAGGTAAATATTATTAAATCTACCAATAAGGTAATTACAGTAAAGCAAACTTAACCCGAAAAGATAAAAAAGCTTGTAAATACTAATAGAGAGAGTTTTGGGTGAGACTTGTCCTTGTGGAGACCAAGGGACAGGGAATTGAGCATTTACCATTTTTGCTTGATCTTTTAGTCAATTTGATTGATCTTTCAGTCAGTTCCCTTGAGCATTCTTGTTTTGCTTGATCTTTCACTTCGTTTGATCTTCCATTCAATTTTATTAATCTTTCAGTCAATTTCCTTGATCATTCCTAATCCTTGGTACATTATTGTTATTCCATACAAATTCATACCGAAGCTCAGTCTCGAGTCAGTCCCTGTGAACCGGTTGAGCTCTGGCGACACCAACATCCTAAAATCTAACAGCGGCGGCAGGGTTGATGTTAGCCAATATTGCACTTCAACCTATAACGGTCCCTTATAGTACTTGGTCTCTGTAGAGACATGTCTCAAATGAGAATTTGTATTACTAATGACTAGGTAAGTAATCAAATCTTACCAATTACTTAATTGTAAAATTTGTGAATAAAATATACACCTATGATAAATAATATTAATTTTAGGAATTATACATTGCAATTAAATTCAATTTACCAAATTGGTTAGATGTATAATTTCTAAAATTCCTCATTTTTAAGTACTACAATTATATTACTACTATAAATAAAATATTTTATATAATCATACCAAATAAGTTGGGTGTGTAATTTCTAAAACACCTTTTTATAAGTATACATTAATGTATATATTTGGAAAATTGAATTGTATTCAACAAACAACTAAGCTTGAATTTACAAATAAATCCATTTTAAGAGGATTGTAGCTTTATCAATTTTGTGACATAATAAATCACTAACCTTTTTACCTGCAAAGCACAATTCAGATTATTTCACTCCTAAACATTAGTTTTGCAGTCAATTTAGTATCTAAACAAGGAATATTTAAGGGCATGAATGATATGCGTCATTATAGGATGAATGATAATAGATAATAGAAATGGCTCGGGCCAAAGTTACCTTCCTGGAAGCTGTCCGCTCACGTCACCAAAAATGATGACAAGGCATTAGAAGGTACATTCACATGCCGGATACCCCTTGACGGTACAGAAAGGTGACGTATGATGAGATACAAGGAGGCCTAAGACGCCTATAAATAGATGCCACATTCAGCCATTACAGGTAAGTTCTCCAACTCTTGAATACAGAGTTTTATCTTTCTTTTCAATACACGAAATATCTGGCAGGCAAAACCAGGGATCTTTCTGGTGAAGCTTGTTAATGAAAAACATAGAGATGAGGTGATAGAACGGGGGATGGTTTTCTTTGATAAAAAACCAGTTTTTGTAAAGTTATGGAAACAAAAAATGGATTTTGATGAGCCAGATACAATTCCTATATGGGTGCAATTTCCTGGATTGGATCCAGTCTATTGGGAGCCGAGCCTGTTATGTAGATTGGCAAGTGTAATCGGAATCCCCTTGCGGATTGATGAGGCCACATGGCACATGGAAAAGACAAAGTTTGCAAGGGTACTAGTTGAGGTGAACATGGGGAAGGTAATGCAAAAAAGAATTCCATACAAAGATGAGAATAATATCATTCAGCACCAAGATGTGGAGTATGAGTGGAAGCCATCAAAGTGTAGTAAATGCAAGTTGATTGGACATGAAACAGAAGAATGTGTCTGGAAGCCCAAATCCCTTTCGCCTGGAGTGAATGGCAGGACGCAGTTGAGCACAAATAGAGGCAAAAGGGAGAACCAAACTCAATCAGCCCCAAGGGAAAGGGGACCAAGCATAGTTGCTCCTCATCGACGATATGGTAGAAATACCGGGGATTGGGTGGTTGTTGGTGTAAAAAGGGCAGAGAAGAATGGAGACAAAATTGAGGGAAATAAAATGGGCACCAAAGGGACCAATGTAGAACAGAAAAAGGGAGACCGAGAGGCTGTTCTTGGGGCCGAAAAGGAACAGGAAAAGAAAGCAGGGTATGAAAAAGAAAGGGGTGCAAAAAGTGGTGGAACGAGCAGTAGCACAGTTTTGGATGCACAAGCAAGAGAGACTGAAGCTAGGGATGTTCCGGGTAGAGAAATAAGGCAACACAGAGAAGGGAAACAACCGGTTGAATCGAATGATAGTGTGGTATTGCAGATTTCACAGTCTACAAATGTTGGCGTCAATGAGAGAGAAGCGGCTAATAACATAGACCTTGAAGTTCATTCAAGGTATGATCCCCTTTATAATATTGTTAATGATGCATAGTACTATGCTATTCTGGAATGTTAGGGGTCTAAATCAGCCAAGTAAGCAGAGAAAATGCCGGCAATTTTGTTTTGAAAATAATATAGGCCTTGCTGGCTTGCTGGAAACAAAGGTGAAGGTAGAAAATGAAGTGGACAGATGGGAAAGTCTTGATTTGGGTTGGAAGCTACTAACAAACTGCCCGATAGCACAAACAGGAAGAATATGGCTATGTTGGAAGCCAGATTTGTATGATATATCGGTAATAAGCATTGGAGATCAGTGGATTGACTGCATTTTCCGGAAAAAAGAACTCGGGCTGGAGTTTTACTTGACGGTTGTTTATGCTCATAATAGTGAAGTAGAAGCAGGGACCAAACAACCACTTAGGCTGAAGTTATGGCGTTATCTGGAGACTGCAAATCACCAGGATATGCCATGGATGGTGGTGGGGGATTTCAACTCCCCCCTAAATTTGGGAGACCGAGCTGGAGGAGAGGATGTACAACTAGCTGAGGTGGAAAATTTTAGAGACACGGTGAACTTGATTCAACTGCATGAGCTGAAAAGTACAGGACCTTTTTTCACGTGGGACAATAAAAGGGAAGAAGGCAGAATTTTCAGTAGAATCGACAGAGCAATGGTGAATGAGATGTGGATGGACAGATGGATGGAAGCGATATGTGAGGTAAAACCCAATGATGCATCGGATCATTTACCTTTACTTATACACCTAGATACGCCAAGAAAGTGTTCTGCTAAACGTCCTTTTAAGTTCTTCAATATGTGGGTGAACTCGCCGGACTTTCTTACTTTAGTGGAGCAGAATTGGAGGATGCGGAAACACAGTACTCTCGTGGATCTATTTAAAACTCTGAAGGTGCTGGAAATAGCACTTAAACGATTGAACAAGAGGGAATTTTCAGACATTCAGAAAAGAGCCATGGAAGCAAAAGGGAAGTGGGAGAACCAGTTCAATCTATTACAAACAAATGTATTGGATAAAGGGCTGCAAGAAAACGAAGCAAGGGCAAGGAGAGAATCTATGGAACTAGCTGAAGCGGAGTTCAGTTTCTTACAACAACGGTCTAAGGAGAAATGGATAAATGAGGGGGACAGGCCAACCAAAATTTTCTATGCAAGCATGAAAAAGAGGCAATACAGAAATCATATAGTCAGCCTGAAGGTGGGAAGCGACAGAGTGGATGGAAGAGAGGGGGTGGAGCAGCATCTACTGCAGTTCTTAGGTGACCGAATGGGAAAGACAGTGATTGTAGAGAGTGAAATTGATCCTTTAGTTGCAGCTGAAGGTAACTTTCTTACAGTGGAACAACAAATACCCTTGATAAAGCCGATTACAGATGATGAGATATGGAGAGCTCTGAATAGCATTGAGAATGACAAAAGTCCTGGAGTAGATGGATATTCGAGCTTTTTCTTCAAGAAAGCATGGGGGATTGTTGGTGATGATTTCAAAAAGGGGATTAGGAGTTTCTTTCAGGGCGATGAAGTACCACGGGAATTTAGCAGGGCTGTTTTAACACTAATACCGAAAGTTGATAATCCGCAGTCAGCTGGGGACTATAGGCCGATTTCCTGCTGCCCTGTTTTATATAAAGTCATCACAAAGATCATGAGTAACAGGTTAAGTGAGGTACTCCCTGAAGTGATAAATGGAAACCAAGGTGCATTCGTGAAAGGGAGGAGGATATCACATAATATTCTCCTAGCCCAAGAGCTATTAACAGGATATAAGAAGCCGAGCAATATTCCGAGCTGCATGATAAAAATTGATATACAGAAGGCTTTCGACAGTATAAGCTGGGAGTTTCTATTCAAATGGCTGGCAGTTCTAAAGTTTCCAGGATTGTTTATTGAGTGGATAAGACGATGCGTTGAGGATACCACTTATTGTTTCTCTTTGAATGGTGCGTACACGGATTGTTTTAAAGGGAGGAGTGGTGTTAAACAGGGGGATCCGATATCACCTTTATTGTTTGTAATTGGGATGGAATATCTATCAAGACAGCTTAGCCTGGCGATAGAAAAGGAAAGCTATAGAGTTCCATCAGAGGAGTTTGAAGGGGGAAATACACAGTTTGATGTTTGCAAATGATCTGTTAATTTTCTGTAGGGCAAGCAAGCACTCAATGGATGGGGTTAAAACTGTTTTGGAGGAGTTTAGGAAGGTTTCTGGCCTTAGGATAAATGAAGGAAAATCTGAGGCTTTCTTCTCGACAATGACAGAAACTGAATCAAAGATGTTGGCTGATACTCTGAATATAGTTCAAGGAAGTTTCCCAATGAATTACCTGGGACTTCCAGTCTCAACATGGAAGTGGAGAGCTGAAGATTGTGAGAAAATCGTGGAGAAGATTGCATGACAAATAGGCACTTCGGGTTCCAGGAATATGGCATATGCAGGTAAAGTGCAGCTTATAAACACAATTCTGCTGAGTAAAGCTAGTCACTGGGCAAATGTTTTTCAAATACCTGAGAGTGTGCACAAAGCCATTGAGACAAAATGCAGAAATTTTCTGTGGGGAAGAAAGGAAGGGGAGAAAAGAGTTACACCAGTGTCTTGGAAAACACTTTGTATGCCAAAGAAAAGTGGAGGAGTTGGCCTAAGGGATCCTTCATCCTGGAATAGAGCTTCTCTGTGTAAGCTGGTTTGGAATGTATGTCAAAAGAAGGATATATTGTGGCTGAAATGGGTGCAGGCATACTACTTGAAGGATGAAGAGTTTCTTGACTACAGCTTAGAAGGGCACACATATAGTTGGGGTTGGGGCAAGTTGGTGTCACTGAAAGATGAAATTCGTCCATACCTAATGGAATGTGTTGACACGAAGGGAAATTTCAACACTAGCAAGGCATATGGATACCTCAAAGGGGCAGGCCAAGAAAACCATTGGTCAACGAAAATATTGTGGAAGTCAGGACTACAGCCTAAACACTCATTCTTTCTATGGATGTTGTTAAAAGGGAGATTATCGACCATAGCGAGACTTCAGTCGAAAGGGATAATACCTCATGTGGCAGATGTTTGTACTCTGTGTGGGCACAATGGAGAAACGATGCAGCACATATTTTGTACATGCCAATTTACAGTGGAGCTCCAAAAACATTACAGGGTGTAGACTGGCGGAAACTTCAGAGAGTGCCTGAGGAGGATGAGAAGAATGGTAGGATGGAGAAAGAGAATAAGATTCCACCGACTTATCAGCATCTTCTATAATGTATGGAGGGAGAGGAATAACAGAATCTTTCAGGGGAAATTTAGGCAGGTGGATGCTCTAAAGGTGATGATTGAAACAGGCTTTGACCCCTCTGATTGATGATGAGGATGGTGTGAATGGATCCTAGTATGAAACTTGGTACATATGTCGTAGGTACCGCACTGATTACTTATGGTATTTCAGAGGTGTTGGGCTGCCGGTGTAAAAACCAGTTACCCAGCCTTGGCCCGTGACAATATCTAAAGACTTGACGGATTGGTTGTGGGGATATATCCCTAGTATGAAACTTGTACATATGTCGTAAGTACCGCACTGATTACCTTTTGGTATTTCAGAGGTGTTGGGCTGCAGGTATAAAAACCAGTTACCCAGCCTTGGCCCAAGATACTATCAAAAATATTTGACGGACTGGATGAGGGACTATGGCCCTAGTATGAAACTTGTACATATGTCGTAGGTACCGCACTGATTACCTTTGGTATTTCAGAGGTGTTGGGCTGCTGGGTGAAACCAGTTACCCAACCTTGGCCCATGACACTATCTAAAGACTTGACGGGCTGGATCGAAAAAGATTATAAGCATACTCAGACCAGGCTACATAATGGATAATTTGGTTTCTATGGGAAATGAACCAGGGCAGATTTGTGTTTTGACATGTCAATTCACAGATATGCTATGGTGGATTTTCCCTTAATCATATACGAGCTGGAGACAGAAATGGAACGTTGAAGACACCAAAGCTCCAAAGGTGGATGCAGATTTGGCAAGATATGCAAGGACAGATGGAATGGAAGCGCATTCATTATAGTTATTCTAAAATCCTAGCAATATCTTGATGAACTAGTTATGATCATAGCCACTTGCATTTCATATGGCTGTAGAATAGTTGTTTTTCTCCTTTTGGTTAGTTATTTATATCCGTTGAATGTTTGGCTTAGAGTGATGGCCAAATCAGTTGTGTGAACTTTTTTGAGCAATTTAATAGAAGAAAATATTACATCAAAAAAAAATACACGAAATATCATCATCACACCGGAGCTGCTACCCTCGGGTGGCTCCGGGGGCTTGTTTTGCAGGCATCGGACGAACAGGTCCAGAGTCTATCTTTCCGATGCCCAAGCACTCGGCTAGTTAGGCACCTACAGTAGTCAGTCAGCTAGCAACTTCTCAACAGAAAGGCCCTCGGATACCGCAGCTATCCGAGGCATCAATTGCTGGAGTGGATTTCCCCGACTAAGCGGGTTCTCACTTCTTGATAGAAAAACTAAGCCGAGCTATCTTTGAGGCTCTTCACAAATTTGGCCTTAGTCAGCCGAGGCGGTACGAGAGATTACGAGGCTTGGGTCGAGAAAGCTCGATCCACAAACATGATTGAGGTTATATCCGACCAGACTGAAGCTGAAGGCATGCATGTAGACGTATCTTGGGAAGTACAGACAAGGTACGTGCCGTCGGGGGAGGAGCAAGTTAAGAGATTCCGGTTTAGAGGGACTTTGGAATTTTCGACGACTACAGAAGGTCCGATACAAGCGGTGCACTTTGACCCCCTACTGGTAACTGCAGAGGTCGGACGGTATTAGTATATAGCGGTAACAGAGTGGAAGTGATGTTTGTTCCATGTTTTGATCAACAGGGAATCGGAAGAGAGAATCTGCGCTTTGCTGATGGAATTCTCAGGAAAATCAGATGAGCCCCTAGGGATAATACCTCTGAGAGTTGTAATGACAGACGACACCGACACCACTCAAAGGATCTCGGTTTTGTGCAATTTTGCGGTAATAGACGTTGTATCTCCATACAATTTTGCGGGCGACCCTAGTTGAATCAGATCCGAGCGTCAAGCTGCCCTCATCTTCTGATGTTGAAATTCCCAACCAAGCAAGGCATGGCAATGGTTCGAGGAAGTCAATCTGAAGCTCGGAGTTGTTCACAGGTAGCTGTGGCTGAAGCAAGGAGAGAAATGGGAGCAATTCCAGGGGTGGTTCTCGAGCAAGATTTGGAGGAGATGGCCATCTGAGGACAAAGGAGTGGTAAGGGTCGGAAAGGATCTTCCAAATGATATAAAAGAAAGCTTGCGGAAGCTACGAACAAGGTATGCAGGGGTCTTTTCTTAGGACTCGGAAGATGTAGTATTCCCCTTACTGTTGTTGCGCATCGACTTAAGATTAAGTCGTAGATGAAACCCGTCCGACAGAAGAAGTGGCCCATGGCTCTAGAAAGGGCTGAGTTTATTAGGGTCGAAGTAGAAAAGCTTCGGAAGGCGGGGGTAGTAGAGGAGATTACATACCCTGAGTGCGTGGCCAACCCTGTGTTGGTGAAAAAACATGGCGGGAGCTGGCAGATGTGCATAGATTTTACAAATTTGAACAAATGCTGCCCAAAAGTTAGTTACCCATTGCTGTCCTTGGACCAGTTGGCCGAGGCCATCACATGGTATCCTGTGTTAGGCTTCATTGACGCGCACATGGGTTATCATCAGATACCTATGGTCAAAGAAGATAAGGAAAATACGTCCTTCATCACTAACGAAGGAACTTTTTGTTATAGGATGATGCCGTTTGGTCTGAAAAATACGGGGGCAACTTACCAAAGGAAGGTGGATGATGTTTTCGAGGATCAAAAGGGAAGAAACATGGAAGTTTACGTGGATGATATCGTGATCAAGAGCCGAAGTCATCGGGAATTTTTGGATGATTTACAGGAAACATTTGACAAATTGGAAGCAACCAACCTCAAGCTAAACCCATAGAAGAGCACCATCGGAGTAAGTGCAGAAAAGTTCCTCGGGTTCATGGTGTCAAGCCGAGGAATGGATGCCAACCCGGAAAAGGTTGAGGCAATTATAGGGGTGCAAAAGTTGACAGGGTCGTTGGCAGCGTTGAGTCGCTTCCTGTCGAAATGAGCGAAACGGCAATTACCCTTCTTCAACGTTTTGAGAAAAAGCAAATGATTTCCAGTAGACGGATAAATGCGAGAAGGCCTTTCAGGATCTCAAGCAACATCTGCTAAAGTTACCTACGCTGAAGAAACCCCTCCCATGTGTAACTCTATTGTAGCATCCTCGGCTGAGGCAGTAAGCGCAGTATTGATCAAAGAAGAGCAAGGGATTCAACATCCAATATACTTTGTAAGCCGAGCACTGAGAGGGCCGGAAACAAGGCACGAAGAGCTGGAACAGCTAGTGCTGGCGCTAATGCACGTCTCCAGAAGGTTGAAAGCATATTTTCAAGGTCATCCGATAGTGGTGTTAACCAACTATCCCCTAAAACAGATCATCCAAAAGCCAGAAGCGTCAGGAAGAATGATGAAGTGCGTGGTGGAAATAGGGGAGCATGAAGTGACATATCTGCCACGGAAGTTTATCAAAAGGCGGGTGTTGGCAGATTTTCTGGTGGAATCCACCGCCAGCAAGGTAGAAAGTGTAAAAAAGAAGAAGATACAAGCTCCTTATGAGGTTAAAGGTCAGGAATGGAGGACGTTTGTAGACGGTTCCTCACACCAAGGTAGGAGCGGGGCAGGGATATTACTGGTTAGTCCCGAGGGCAAAGAGCATTTATACGCGCAGCAGTTTTCCTTCAAAACGACAAACAATGAAGCGGAGTACGAGGCATTGATAAGAGGGTTGCGATTGGCAAAGAAGATAGGAATCCAGAGGATAGTGGCGCTCAGCGATACCCAAATAGTGGTGCAGTAGGTGAAAGGAGAGTTTGCAGTGATATTCAGAAATTGCTAAACAATTGGTAGCAGGATTCGATAGCTTCAAGCTAGAGCAGATCCCTAGAGAGGAAATTACTAAGGCCGATGCTTTGAAAAAGCTAGCATCTTTAAAGGTAAAGCCCGGGCCCAACCAGAAGCTATATATGGAGGTGCTAGAGAAAAGAAGTTATGAGGAAAATCCGAGGGTAGAAACAATTACAGAAGATGAATCATGGATAGCCCCAATCCTGGCATACCTCAAGGATAATGTACTCCTAGAAGATAGGAATTTGGCTCGGATGATTAGGGTGAAAGCTTCGAAGTACACATTACATGAAAGGTCGTTGTATAAAAGAGGGTATCTTCAGCCATTGTTAAAATGCATAGAGAGGACAGAGGGAAGTTTTTCTAATAAAGGAAGTGCATGAGGGGCCAAATGGTAACCACCAAGGGTGTTAGACTAGCTAAAAAGATCTTGAGGCTCGGATATTACTGGCCGACCATTTTTAAAGATTCTGAGGAGTACGTACAAAGGTGTGTGCTATGTCAGAGGTTCGAACCACTGGTCCACGTCCCCAAGGAAGATTTGGTAAGTGTAATGAGTGCTTGTCCCTTTCAACGATGGGGAATAGATTTGGTAGGGCCCTTTCCAACGGCATCGGGGGGTTTCAAATACCTCATTGTGGCCATAGATTATTTCACCAAATGGGTAGAGGCCGAGGTACTAACCAATATTCGAGGGCTTACATGCGCAAAGTTTTGTTGGAAGAACAACATTTGCAAATATGGAATAGCTCGAGTCATCGTAACACACAATTGAGCCCAGTTCGAAAATGATTTGTTTAAGTCATGGTTCAGCAGAATCTCACTTCGGTATACCACCCTCAAGCCAACGGGCAGGTAGAAGTGTGACGAACATGACCTTTTTTTTATGAACATAAATTTCATTTCATCAAGAAGCAAAAAGTAGTACATGATTACAGCCTTCTCTCCCAGCCTTACAAAATAGAACTAGCTAAGCGTCTAGATATTAAAAAACACTAGTCCCTCAGAAAAAATTAAACAGACAAGCACAAGGCACAGTCTCTGGGACTTGATGGCAGAAACAACATGTGGATGAAGGAAGTGGAATGCCATGGTATTGTAACCTGTCAACAGTAGATAACCTCCCCAAAGCCAATCTCCAAAGGAAAAACAAATGCTTGGGGAGAAGTTTTCTGCTCCATATTGTAGCAGAGAAAGCCCTGGTGGTTCTTTGACCTAAAAGAAAATTACAGGCCAAAGAAACTTGAATTTTTCCCTTCTGATTAAGACAAAGGGGGAGGAGGTCTATAACCTGATTCTTCAAGGAAACTAGGACAGTCCAAGCATTGCTGCAATGAGAAGGTGCTATGGCTTCTCTTAAGGTTTTCCCCTTCATATACTATTCATGCACCCACTTTACCCGGGGTATAAAGGCAAGATTAGAAGTAGTCAGGGGTAATTGGATATGGGAGGTTCCAAGCGTCCTTTGGGCACTTAGGACCACCGAGAGCTCAGCGACGGGAGAGACCCCCTATAGCTTGGTATAAGGTTCAGAGGTAGTCATCCCTGCTGAGATAAGAGTCCCAAATATTAGGATACAGAACTTGGATGAGGAAGAGGCAGACGAGGAACGACGAATGAATTTAGACCTAATAGATGAAAAGAGAGAAAATGCTTCCATACAAGAGGCGAAGGTAAAAGAAAAGGTCAAAAGGTACTACAACAGGAGAGTTAGAAGGGAGAATTACAAAGTGGGTGAATGGGGTAATGAGGAGGAATGATTGCAGCCACAAGGAGAAGCAAGGGAAATTGGCACCCAACTAGGAGGGGCCTTACAAAGTGATAGAAGCTCACCCAGGAGGAAGCTATGAGCTTGAGTTCAAAAATGGAGAGGCTGTTACGAGGAGATGGAACATTGCTAACCTAAGAAGATTCTCTGGATGATAGAATTCGACTAACAGCTCAAAGGAATGGGCTTAGCGTGGATACGTTATAGCTCGAAAGCGTGGATAAGCTACAAGATTGTTTATGTACTGGATAGTACCTCACAATAGGGGAAGCGGTGTGGATACGCTGAAGGAATTTACATGTGCTGGAAAGTACATTTTAATAGAGAAAGTCGGGACCTCAGGGTCGCTCCCACGATTGGTGCCCCGCAAAAGGAAAACATACTTAGCCAAGGGTAGTTCGAGTATAAAGGCAAAAAAGAAAAAAGATTATAAAGAAAATGGAGTTTTTTTTAGGAAAAGGTTGTTAAGAAGCAAACATATTCATAGGGGTGTTAACTGAGAAGTTATACCTCGGAAACACAGGTTCCAAGTTTTGAAATGAACACGATAGAAGGAGGGTTAAGGACACCCAAACAGAATTATAGAGCACGCGGAGCTAAAGAAAAAAGGAGATGCAAACAGCGGCATCTACAAGGGAACCTCGGTGAAAAGGTAGGATCTCTTTATTCATCTTTCAAGAAATTAGCTTAGGATTTCAATTTTAAAAGATGTTAGCTTCGGATGTAAGCTTTTTTAGAAAGTAGCTAATTTCCATCTGAGGGGGGGAGGGAGGAGATAGGAGTGTAAGACATGCTCTAAGAATTATTATCACAAACAAACACAACAAAGGAAAATAGGAAAAGTTCATTAGAAATCTTATATTATCAACCATTAAGTACATTACAAGGGATAGAAAAGAGGAAACATCAATTCTCTATTTTAATAATTGCTAGGGTAACATAAAATAAGATAAGGTGCATAAACGGTTGTCCCACGGAAATTAAAAAGCCGATCGGATATACAGGAGTCTTCAGATGAAGATTAGATGAATAAAGGATGGTCTTTGGGGCCAAAGTATCGTGAGTTGAAAAAGATTGACAGGAAGAAGAAGTCCTCGAGCAAGGGCCGATCAGACATAAAGGAGTCTTTGGATGAAGATTAGATGAATAAAGAATGGTATTCAAGGCCGAGGTATCGTGAGTCGAAGAAAGTTGACAGGAAGAAGAAGTCCTCAGGCAAGGGCCGACCGTACATAAAGGAATCTTCGAATGAAGATTGGATTAACAAAGGACAGTCTCCAGAGCAGAAGTATCGTGAATCCAATTAGATTGATAAGCATATAAAGAGCAATTGTGAGATGTGAAGAACATCCACAAGGCGAAAGAGGAAGGAACCAGAGAGATGCACATTATAACATTAGCAACCAGGATAGAATCTGACTCGAGATTTGAGGCATTAAGGTCGCCTCGGTCGGAAAGCAGGCTGCATTTGATGACTTGAGCAAGGCTGGATTAGGAACCGCCGAGCTGGGCGCTCTTGTTAGGAACATGTGGGACATGACATTGTTCTTCAGAACTTGTACTCGATTTAGCTGAGAGGCATTGGGTTCTCCAGACCAAGGGTGTTGGAAAGCTGGGGAACATGCCGAGCCCTTCGGGGGAGGAGGCCGCTAAAAAGGAAAGGAAACAGTAAGTTAGGAAAAAAATGTAAAAGAGAAAGAAAGGAGGAAAGAGGGAGGGGAGGTTCTTACCGAAGAAATAGCAAAAGAGAGGGGAGAATAGGCCGGCAGTAGGGAAAGCCTAGTCTGAATAGACGAGTGTTACAAGGAGATACAACATGCATGAGGGGAAATCGAGGCAACATATCAACGTCAGAACAAGGTCCCGTAGCCAGGGGAATTTCAGAAACTTTCCAAGGACCACAACAAATGTCTGGCATCTCGAAGCTAGAGATTGATGCAAGCACACTGAAAAGGCCGTCAAGTTGTGACCAAAAGAAAGAAAACGTCAGGATGCGACGATAAGAAAGGATGAGGAGATTATAGGAGAGAGAATATAATTTTTGTGCCTAATCTAGAAAGTATCTAACAAGGGAAAGAGGGACTTTACCTAAAGGAATAAGGCAAGAAGTGTCGTGGAAAATCTTAAAGAGAGAGGGAAACTATTTGTAGGAAGAAGGAGGAAGATCAAACGAACCATCTCGGGAGTAGGAAAAGTAATGGCTGGGGGAAAAGGAAATAAATAAATACGGGGAAGCGGAGACGCACGGCTACCAAAAACTCTTGGGAGCACCGAAGATTCATGGCGGTGGGGACCATATAATAACGCGGAGAGGCATAAATACCGAGGACAATTTCGAGGGAAGAGAGGACAATTCCGAGGAAATGTAATAAGACAGAAGGTTTCATGCTTCGGAATAAGGAAACCTTTGTCTTGGGGGGATTGTGATAATAGATAATAATAGATGACAATAGAAATGGCTCGGGCCAAAGCTACCTTCCTGGAAGCTGCCCGCTCAAGTGACCAAAGATGATGACAAGACATTAAAACGTACATTCACGTGCCAGATACCCCTTGACGGTACAGAAAGGTGACGTAGGATGATTAGGTACAAGGAGGCCTAAGACGCCTAAAAATAGAGGTCACATTCAGTCATTACAAGTAAGTTCTCTAACTCTTGAATACAGAGTTTTTCTTTCCTTTCAATACACGAAATCTCATCATCACAACGGAGCTGCTTACCCTCGGGTGGCTCCGGGGTTTGTTTTGCAGGCATCGGATGAACAAGTCCTGAGTCTATCTTTCCGAGGCCCAGGCACTCAGCCAGTTAGGCACCTGCAGCAGTCAGTCTAGCAACTCTCAGCATAAAACCCTCGAATATCGCAACTATCCGAGACATCAATTACTGAAGCGGATTTCCCCACATCAACGAAGAACCACCATCCCACTTTAAACTTATTTCATAACCACCATCCATCACCACTCACATTCCACATCCCACTTCAAACTTTTCGATAGGATCAATAGCCCACTCTATTACATAAAGACATTCCCGCTTTAGAGGCCTGTTAGCAAACTCAAGAAGACACACCGAAGGAGTAAGCATCTTAAATAAGAGACCTTATTTTGTAACTACGAAAAATATATAATCCCAACTCCTGAACCACCATCTTCGATTACATGGCGATACGATTATACGGATGATTGATATGTAACTCATCCTTTACTATATTAATATGTTTTGATTTGCATCCAATTAGAACGTATGATGACGTAAGACGCCTATAAATAGAGGTCACATTCAGTCATATCAAGTAAGTTCTCTAACTCTTGAATTTTTTATTTTTTTTGATGTAATATTTTCTTCTATTAAATTGCTCAAAGTGTTCATACAAGTGATTTGGCCATCACTCTACGCCAAACATTCAACAGATATAAATAACTAACCAAAAGGAGAAAAACAACTATTCTACAGCCATATGAAATGCAAGTGGCTATGATCATAACTAATTCATCAAGATATTGCTAGGATTGTAGAATAACTATCATGCACTAGTGCACGGAGTGCCCATTAGAGGCGGTTAAAACGTACCGTATGAGGCGGTTTTGAACCGCCTCTTCTGGTCCTGCCTCAAACGGAATTTCGTTTGAGGCGGTTCAGAACCGCCTCTAAATTATGTCATGTTACGAATTCGTAAGGTGAAATATATTTTGTTACGAAGGCGTTTGATTGGCAAAATACGTTAATGTAAGAAAATCTTACGAATTCGTAAAAAAAAAAAAAACCCGAAAGGTCTTACGCATTCGTAAGATATTTTGTAAATTAACAGAAAGGTCTTACTCATTCGTAAGAGGTTACAGATCCTCCAAAAAAAATCTCCACTCGTAATACTACTTACGAATTCGTAAGTAGTATCTCGAGTGGGGAATAAATGAGCTCCCAAATTCTCAAAAAGCTCCAGCTTACATATTATATATACACAAGAAGTGCGTATTCCCATAATTCCACACAAATAAATGTATTTACAAGACTATTTATACTCTATATGAGAAACCTGAAAAATGAAACTAGAGAAGATTGGCAAGACTAAATGTGAGAATTATAAACCAACTTGGCATCTGAAGTATGTAGATGCTAGAAAAAACAGTATGAAAAATTGTATAAACTAAACTCTTTGATCCAGGTCACTTCCACGAACCCGCCATGAACATCCTGAAACACAATAAACCAGATTAGGTAAGTGGTTTAAATGGATATAGAAAGATCATATTGAGTACGTTATTACCTAATCCTGCAAAGTGTTGATAAGGATAGTAATACTATTTTTGTATCATCATATAAATACTGACATATATATGCACATAAACTAAGATCTTGTACTTTAAAAAGTCACATAAAAACGAAATGAAAAATTAATGTACCTCTACACAAGCAGTAAAAAAAGTGCTCCCAAGGTGGTGATGATCACACTAGTGTCTTGTACAAGCCCGATGGTGAGCAGATCTCTCCAGTGACCGAAGGCGGTAACAGAGCAGATTTCTTTTTTTTCTTCACAAAGAAACAAAGAAAATAAAGAAAATCACACTTCAAAGAAAATGGAAAATCATACTTCAATAAAACGAAACAAAGAAAATGAATAGAATCAAACTTTAATAAAATAGAGTATTCCCTGTACCAGTTTTTTTGCTTCACAGAAGACCATTTTTTTCAGGTTACATTCAGTTTCTTACACATCTAAACATAACCTACATTATAGATACCATTTGAGGAGAAACAACTTACGTTGAAATAGACTGTAACATCAATATTCACAATATCACCATCCTGCAAAACACAAATTTTGCTCTTTGAGTTACACTATTTATTCGGAAAAGTGTGAAGGAAAGTGACTCAATGCCAAACCTCAAGCTCACGTGAATCTGGAATCCCATGGCAAATGCACTCATTGACTGATGTACATACAATCTTGGGAAATCCACCATAACTAAGAGGGGAGGATATGCTCCACTCTGAATGATCATTTGATGGACCTCTTGATCTAATGCATGGCTGCCAAGATAAGAACAAATGTCAAACAAACAAGCCAATGATTTCTAGCTACCATTATTGCTAATTAAATCCAAGTGCGTAAATTAATCAGTAGTAATTCACAACTATCTGTAACCAAAGAAATAGAACATAGTAGTACCATTCCATAAGTTTGTTTACCAGAGAACTATACAACTAGCGATAATTTGAGAATATCCATATGTAATCTACATCGAAAATTACCTTGACTAATGAACCAGCATGCTGAATAACCTGTGCAGCGAATCTCCTAGAGGCTCTCATCTTTTCAATATCGATTTCATCGTGCACTTCAGGTCCACTAGAAATACCTGCTCCTAAAACACAGTAAAAGAACAAAGTATAAAGAATCAAAAGAAAAAAACAGTATCATACAAAAGCTAAGTAATAATGAAACGAGGAACAATTACTTGATATAGCAACAAATCCAAGCTGAGGTTAAGTCGGAGCAGCAGTGATTGCAGCGGGCGCAATCGGGTTGTGGGCGAAGACAGGGGCAATCGGGCGACGACGACGGTCCAGAGCAAAATCCGGCGACGATGATCCAGGACGCAATCGGAGCTTGGCAGAGGTGGCGACGGGGAGAGGCGGAGAGGGCGACGAGGAGAGGCGGAGAGGGCGACGGGGAGAGGCGGAGAGGGCGACGGTCGGAGTGAGTGGAGAGGCAGCGACGGGCACAATCGGGCGGCGACGGTGACGGTCCAGAGAGCATTCGGCGGAGACAAGGGTTTTGATGTACAAATGGGGAAAAGGGATTGGGTTAATGGATAAGGAGACAAATAAGTTTCTCATATATTAATAAGGCCATGTTTGCTAGAGTTTATTTCTTACTAAACTGAACTGAACTGAACTGAACTGAAATGAAAATTAATATATTGAAAAATGAAATTAGCATGACTGAATTAATCTGAATTTCATTAAATTAAATTTCCACTGAATTTAACTAAATTAAACTAAACTAAACTAAACTGAAAAGATATACAGATAATCTCTAGTAAACAGGGTTAACTAGTTTCTTTTGGAAGTTATTTTAGGTAATGTATTATTTACACAACTAATGTATTTGTATCAATAATTAAATTCTATTTTTCTTTGATAAATGGGTATTCCAATGGGATAAATATATATAATTCCGTTGACTATAATAATAAGACGCGATATTATAAATAAATACTATTAATTAAAAAATATCAAGTAATTACCAAAGGTCAAATACGTTTGATAAGATAAAATGTCATTTTATTATTAGTATTAATATATAAAAATGTCAATTTAGATTTGAGTTCGTTACTTAGATGAACGACGAATTGCAAAATTTTCGGCAAAACTGTCGTACATTCGTGCATTACTTTAACTCAGTTTTGTTATTCGTAGTGATTATAGAAAGTGAAAAGAAGGGTTACATCTAGTTAAACTCTATATAGTTAGTGTTTATAAAAAGTCAAGTTCGTGCTAGCTATCAGTTATTTAAACTCAATGTATGTAGAAGTATTACTTTTGATTCGTTAAACTTAATCAACGTGTCTAGAAAGTCAAGTAAAGTTTTACTGGTCATTATCTCAATTCGATTTAGTTAAGTATAACTTAACTAATCATTAGCCCAGTATATATAAAAAGGCGTGACAGAGTCAACTTTGATTCAATATGTTTGGTGTTGATGTAATGTCAATTAAGATTTGATCTTTGATTCAACTAAATTTAGTATACTATTAGGAGACCCCCCTATAGGCACGTAGTTCATATTTAACTTATACTCCATGAGTCATTAGTAATTATGAAAAGTTAAGCAAGGGATAACCTTCATTTTAGATAACTCAATATAGGTAGTGTTTATAGAAAGTCAAGTAATGTTTAATCTTTGATTATTTAAACTCAATTTAGTTAGTAGATAGTTTTTTTTTAAGTTATAAGATATAATATTACACTAGTTACTCTAAATTTAGTTACTAGTGTTTATATTTATTAAGTTAGATTTGACCTTTCCTTAGACTAATTCAATTTATAATAAACAAAAATAATTATCTGTTAGTATTTGTAGAAAGTCAATCTTGCATATCTTGCTAAATCCGCATCTACCTTTGGAGCTTTGGTGTCTTCAACGTTCCATTTCTATCTCCAGCTCGTATATGATTAAGGAAAAATCCACCGTAGCATATCTGTGAATTGACATGTCAAAACACAAGTCTGCCCCGGTTCAGTTCCCATAGAAATCAAATATGTAGTCTGGTCTGAGTATGCTTATTTTTCTTCGATCCAGCCCGTCAAGTCTTTAGATAGTGTCATGGGCCAAGGTTGGGTAGCTGGTTTTACCCAGCAGCCCAACACCTCTGACCCAACACCTCTGAAGGGCTTCTATCATTATCAATGCTATTCAGAGCTTTCCATATCTCATCATTTGTAATCGACTGTATCAAAGGTATTTCTTGTTCAACCGTAAGAAAGTTACCTTATGCTACTACTAGCAGATCAATTTCTCTTTCTGTAATCACTGTTTTTCCCATTCGGTCACCGAAAACTGTAGCAGATGTTGCTCCACCCCCTCACGGCCATCTACCCTTTCATTTCTCACTTTCAGAGTTCATATGTATTAACCGCTTCTCCAAGCCTTCAACGGACCTAATAGAATGGGCAGTATACTTTAAAGAAGGGATGATCAGTCATCAAATCAAAGCAAGAAAGGAAAAGTGATAAAACATTGTTTATTAAAAGAAAAAGCGATGTTACCAGTAAAAATCCCCAATTATAAGGACAAAGGCTCATACTTGAGGCACTTGAGCAGTCACAGGGGTTTCTACTGCCTGTCTCAACCCGTCAGCCATTTTTTTTATGTAATATTTTTTTCTATTAAATTGTTCAAAAAGTTCATACAACTGATTTGGCCATCACTCTAACCCAAACATTCAACAAATATAAATAACTAACCAAAAGGAGAAAAACAACTATTCTACAGCCATCTGAAATACAAGTGGCTGTGATCATAACTAGCATTTCTGTTTCCAGCTTGTATATGATTAAGGGAAAATCCACTGTAGCATATCTGTGAATTGACATGTCAAAACACAAGTCTGCCCCGGTTCAGTTCCCATAGAAATCAAATAAGCCATATGTAGTCTGGTTTGAGTATGCTTATAATCTTCTTCGATTCAGCCCGTCATATCTTTAGATAGTGTCATGGGCCAAGGTTGGGTAGCTGGTTTTACCCAGCAGCCCAACACCTTCGAAATACCAAAGGTAATTAGTGCGGTACCTACGACATATGTACAAGTTTCATACTAGGGCCATAATCTCTCATCCAGTCCGTCCAATATTTTTGATAGTGTCATGGGCCAAGGTTGGGTAATAGGCTTTTATACCAACAGCCCAACACCTCTGAAATACCAAAAGGTAATCAGTGCGGTACCTACGACATATGTACAAGTTTCATACTAGGGATATATCACCACAACCAATCCGTCAAGTCTTTAGATAGTGTCACGGGCCAAGGATGGGTAATTGGTTTTTACACCAGCAGCCAACACCTCTGAAATACCAAAGGTAATCAGTGCGGTACCTACGACATATGTACCAAGTTTCATACTAGGATCCATTCACACCATCCTGAACATCAATCAAAGAAGTCATAGCCTGTTTCAATCATCACCTTCAGAGCATCTATCTGCCTAAATTTCCCCTCAAAGATTCTGTTATTCCTCTCCCTCCATACATTATAGAAGATGTTGATAAGTCGATGGAAACTTATTCTCTTTCTCCATCCTACCATTCTTCTCATCCTCCTCAAGCACTCTCTGAAGTTTCCGCCAGTCTCCACCCTGTAAAGTTTTTGGAGATCCACGGTAAACTGGCATCTACAAAATATGTGTTGCACCGTTTCTCCATTCTGCCCACACAAAGTACAAACATCTGCCACATGAGGTATTATCCCTTTCGACTGAAGTCTCGCTATGGTCGATAATCTCCCTTTTAACAACATCCATAGAAAGAATGAGAGTTTAGGCTGTAATCCTGACTTCCACAATATATTCGTTGACCAATGGTTTTCTTGCCCTGCCCCTTTGAGGAATCCATATGCCTTGCTCATGCTGAAATTTCCCTTCATGTCAACGCATTCTATTTGGTATGGACGAATTTCATCTTTCAGTGACACCAACTTGCCCCAACTCCAACTGTATGTGTGCCCTTCTAGGCTGTAGTCAAGAAACTCTTCATCCTTCAAGTAGTATGCCTGCACCCATTTCAGCCACAATATATCCTTCTTTTGACATACATCCCAAACCAGCTTACACAGAGAAGCACTATTCCAGAATGAAGGATCCCTTAGGCCAACTCCTCCACTTTTCTTTGGCATACAAAGTGTTTTGCAGAGTTTTTTGCTAACTCTTGAATACAGAGTTTTTTCTTTCCTTTCAATACACGAAATCTCATCATCACACCGGAGCTGGTACCCTCGGGTGGCTCCGTGGCTTGTTTTTCAGGCATCGGATGAACAAGTCCTGAGTCTATCTTTCCGAGGCCCAGGCACTCAGCCAGTTAGGCACTTGCAGCAGTCAGCTAGCAACTTCTCAGCAGAAAACCCTCGAATATTGCAACTATCCGAGGCATCAATTACTGAAGCGGATTTCCCCGCATCAACGAAGAACCACCATCCCACTTTAAACTTATTTCATAACCACCATCATCACCACTCACATTCCACATCCCACTTCAAACTTTTCGATAGGATCAATAGCCCACTCTATTACATAAAGACATTCCCGCTTTAGAGGCATGTCAGCAAAGTCAAGAAGACACACCGAAGGAGTAAGCATCTTAAATAAGAGACCTTATTTTGTAACTACGAAAAATATATAATCCCAATTCCTGAACCACCATCTTCGATTACATGGCGATACGATTATACGGATGATTGATATGTAACTCATCCTTTACTATATTAATATGTTTTGATTTGCATCCAATTATGCTTGAATAATCCTTTTTAATGTTGCAGCCATAAGGGTTTGATTTGGAATTGGAAACTGAGAAAGCTTTTTAAGTTGTAGACAACATGAATTTGAGCAAAACATTGAAGATCCAGACCGAGGGAACATGGTTGGCATATCTTTCCCAGATTAAATTCTTTGTCCTATTTTCGCAGAAAAAAGGTGCTCGGGCGGGTGTATTTTCGTCTGATTTGGTGTAATTATTAGCGCAAATCAAATTTGAGGCTCTGATGGGTCTTCCGGATTTTATATGACCATCACCTTGTGGACTTGTAATTTGATTTAACTGTTTTGATAGTCCAACCATGACCATATATGTTATATATCACGATTACATAGTTTCAAAATAAGCAAGAATTAATATTGTATATATTGTAACAGTAACTTAATTTTTTCCCAACGTGCAAGTTACTTGCCATCTTTATTTTGTATTCATTAATCTAAATTGACCAAGTATAGAGGTGTTTATTCGGGTAAAAAGGTCGACATCTGGTTCGTGTATAGTTTTACACGTTAGTGTTCGTATCGCAAATGTTCTGAGTCGTAACATTATCTACTATATACTGAAACCAAGAATACTGAAAAGAATCGAGGTTTAGGTATGGTAGACTATGGCTCCTGCGTTCAATTTACTCCTCAATCTGTTTTCGGCTGTATGCATTTGTGCCTGAAGCTATGTGAGAGGATTGTTTCTTGTAATTTTTTGGTGTATCTTGTGATTTATTACTCTTCTATATGCATTGTTTTCTTGGTATCTTTCTTGTTGTGAGATTATTTGTCTTCTATAAGCCTTTAATTAGCACCATATTTCCTAAACTAGAAGTGATGCAAATATGCTAGTATACCTGATTGTACGATAAAAAAAGAATAATTGAAGTTTTTTCATACAGGCCAGAGAATACAGTGCAACTTCCTTTTTGCAAGGAATCACCAAAAAGTTTACCGTTCCCTTCTCCACTCCAGAAAAGCTCTGCAATACCCATATATTACTTCATTGCTCCCTTCTCCCCAACGCCGCTCCTCCTAACCCTTTGTTATCTTGTAGGTGATCGGAAGAGTGAAAGGGGTAGCATTTACAACCAACAAACAAATTTATACTCTGACATTGGAGCCGTCTGTGGGGATCTACTTTCATAATTCTACGATCTTTACAGCTCACGCACTTCGTATATCATGAACGGAGAAGGATCTGGCCAGGCGCTGTCTTGCTTGGTCTTCCGACTGATGCGTCACGTGCGGCGGTTACGGTCCGAGCGGGAACCCCATGCAACGTCTCACGGCACACTGGCACTAGGACGGTCCCAACACGTTTATTTCCAATATTGAAAAGGCACTAACGTAGAATCAGGCCGATCCCGAAGAGCAGGTCGAAACTCAAGTTGTGCCGAGCAGGAGCCGTAGTCGGGCCCGTGGACGAAGTAGTCGAAACAGATTTTCTTGGAGACGATGTGGAGTCTACGTGTATGCACCTAGGGTAAAACCTTGCATACCAGCCAAGCACAGACTGTCAGTGCCTTATGATGAGCGAGAGCAGGACGATAGAGGTCCACCATTCACAAACAAGGTCCTACAGTTCACGGAAGATCCCAAGCTCAGGATCATGTTGAACCTAGGCATGTGTGACCGTACCACAGATCCCGCGGATCGCCTGCACACCTTTCGTACGAACATGTCGATGTTCTCACCACCGCAGGCTATCTGGTACCAGGTATTTACGTCGACGTTGACGAAGGCAGCTCGGGTATGGTTCACCAACTTGCCCAGAAACATGATCAACAAGTTCTGGCAGTTGGAAGATGTGCTCCTGTCACATTTCATGCATAAGAAGAAGTTCATGACGACACATGATGATTTTACCAACTCGATAGAGGACCAACAACCTGCGTAGTGTGTGGCATTGTCAACAACTGAGGCGGAGTATATTGTAGTAGTGGAAGCTGGTAAAGAAATGTCATGGTTGAAGAGATTTCTTCAAGAGCTGGGGTTGAAGCAAGATGAATATGTTGTGCTTTATGATAGTTAAAGTGCTATGGATTTGAGCAAGAACTCCATGTATCATGCTCGTACAAACATATTGATGTGAGGTATCGTTGGCTACGAATGTGATTGAGGAGAGCAAATGAAGCTGAAGAAAGTTCATATCGATAGGAATGTTGGTGATATGTTGACGAAGGTAATTCCTGGAGTTAAGCTTGACTTTGTGGTAAGATCGTTGGGATGAGCTTCAATTGATCGTGAATGCACTTGTATTCCTGGGGTTAAACTTAACTCTACGGAGAATGGGAGTTTTTTTTTATGTAATATTTTCTTCTATTAAATCGCTCAAAAAGTTCATACAACTGATTTGGCCATCACTCTAAGCCAAACAATCAACAGATATAAATAACTAACCAAAAGGAGTAAACAACTACTCCCTCTGGGCTCTTAACATTGACCCCAACTTTTGTGGCACTTGGATTAAGAAAATCTCTCCTTTTTTGATAAAACATAACGTGGCAAAAAAGAGTCTGGTTTTTTTCCAGATTTTGTCCCCCAAGCCCACTAGATTTATTTTCCAAATTAATATCTAACCTTTCCCTCTCAAATTCTGGAAAAAAGAGGGAACCAGCTGTAATAAAGTGGGGAAAAACTGGGGACTTTTATTAATAAAATTTAAATTAATTTTTCAGTACAGTTTGCCTCCATTTTTGGGGCTGCTTTTGCACAAAATATCTAGAAATCAGTCAACGCTTTAAACATTACAAGCAGTTCAGTTTCTCTCACACACAAAAAACAGAGGCTTTCTCTACAAGCCTTCTTTAACAGTAAACACACCATGATCTTGTTTCTCTTCAAGATTAGAACTTGACTTTTGTGTGTCCCAATCAGCTGCTGCCCCAAAAGCACATCCTCATGGATGGTTTGCAGCGTCACAATCTGAGTCCCCTTGAGCGTAGGCAACTGAGCATATTCTTCATCCAAAATGAAAAGGATGGAAGATTGTGCACCGGAAAACGCGATGAAGCTGCTGCCCGATGGAATGTGTCAATCCGAACCATTACAAGGTTGGCAGCCCTGCAAAGAAACCAACAGATGCTAGGAGTACAAGTTGATTTGAGCAAAAGGGTTAAAGGGAAGAAAGTCAGGCCCATTATTGAGCTAAACAAGGAAATGATAATGGCTATTCCACTTTAACGAAGGACAAATCAAAGATCACTTGCTGCAGCTTTGAATGTAAGTAGATTTAAGTTGCGTAGTTGGATTAAGAAAAAAGAGATTCGCAACCATTCAAATGCTATCAAACCACACATTTCACAAAAGAATCAGTTGAGGAGGGTTCATTTCTGTGTTAGTCATTAAAAAAACCACCTTCAAAGACATGCATCATGTGATACACATCGATGAAAAGTGGTTTTTTCTAACTAGGGCAGCAGAAAGGTACTATCTATTGCCGGAAGAAGATGATCCACACCGAACATGTCAAAATAAAAGATATATCACAAAGGTTATGTTCTTGTGTGCTGTTTGTAGACCTATTTTTAGTGAAGATGGTGATGTTTTATTTGACGGCAAGATTGGGTTATGGCCATTCATTACCACAAAGAAGGCTAAGAGGGACAGCCCTAGGAGATTGAAGGATACTCTATTTACGGTCCCTATAAAAGTTGATAGGGAAGTTACAAGAAAGTTCATGCTTGAAAAGTTAGTACCTGCCATCAAACAAAAGTGGCCCTTGCTAGTGAGCGGTAATATATACATCCAACAAGACAATGCAAAGCCACATATATATGATAATGATCCAGAATTCAGGGCAATAGCAAGTTCTGATGGTTTCAATATTAGGATTGGACCACAACCACCACAATCACCAGATATGAATGTCTTAGACTTGGGATTTTTTAGGTCAATACAATCATTACAACACCAAACAGCGGCAATCACTATGGATCAGCTCATTGCAGCAACAGAAAATGCTTTCTATGAGTTAAGTGCTGTAACCTTGAACAAGGTTTTTCTTACGTTACAAAGTGTGATGATTGAAGTGATGAAGGTTAGAGGTTCTAATAGGTACAAGATTCCACATATGGGGAAAGATGCTTTAGAAAGACAAGGATTGCTACCTATGGACCTAGAGGTTGATGATTCATTGGTTCGAGAATGTGTGCAGTTCTTACAAGGAGCAAATGAAACTGCTGGATTACAAAGATTAATTGAAACACTTGTAGAAACGACCCCGACTATTGCATCAACCAATGCCTAGCTACTTGTTCTAAGTTCAATAGGAACTCCTTTTGTATGTCTACGTTTGCAGCTAAGAAATTGGTGACAGAATCATGTAAACATGTTGTGAAAGTTTTGTAAGCATGTTTACAATGCAACCGTATAGACATTCTTGTATTTTGTTAATTGTCAATGATATTTTGTTTTATTATATTTTCTTTCGGCATAGTTAGTCACGTAAAATTATGCAATACAAATCAAAAACTAGATTGCTAAACTTCAATAGGTCACAAAGCAACAGAGAACACATCATATGGTCACAATCAATCTAAACAAATAGCACAAATAACACCCTAACTTCAGCAGGTGTGTAAACAAGAAAGATGAAACACATTGAATTCGCCGATATAAAACACCCTAACATCGGCAGGTGTGTAAAGAGTTACTTGGATTTAGATACTTATCTCCACATGACTGCCTTGAACCTTTCTTCACACTCTGTCCTTTCATATGACTGGACTTTGAACCGTAGAGTGCCTCCAGTTCAGCAATTATTTGTCCCCGTATCTTCTTTTGGTCCTAAAAATAGCAAAATGAGTTGATTAACATATGAATCAATGATGGTGTCAGGCAGTATTGTAGATAGGGAAGTTCTAATGGTTCAAGGAACATTAATACCTGGAAGTTTGTAAACCAGTGCACGAGCCTTCTCTGCACCTCTTCCTGGAACTTGGTATGGTGGTTCTTCTGTGCAATGATAACCTTAAATTTTGGACAAGTCAAACAAGCAAGGTTTAGTTCAAATAAAAGCTACTTAATTCCTTAAATGTCAACTGTAATAATGCATTCTCTTACCTCAATGATCTGTTCTAGTTCAATGCTCAAAACTTGGTTAAACTGAGACTCGCTAATTAGCCTCCCTGGAAATAAAATAGCATATTAGATTACTCAAGTCATTTACAGTAAACATGTATTCAACTAAACTGGTATTAGAAGCAACTCTATCAAGGAAATTGTACCTGAATATGATAATATTATCTGGCTTCCTTTTCCCAGAGCTCACATAAAAATCGAGTAGAGTTTCCCTATATGATTCAAGAAAGAAGCATGAGCAGAGCAATACAAACAACCTAGGCATTTGTAGCTACTGAGAATAAGCATACCTGATTATCCCATCAACTTCAGTGTCTGAAAAAACACGTTTGAAGAGGGAATATATCATTGCAAGCTTTGGAGATTGAGTTTGCACTGAAGCTCGATATTTGGAAATTAAAGGCCACTGTCTAGAGCTGACAACCTGAAAATGAACTCACAATTCAGAGTTCAAAAATGAAAATAAACTCACAACTCACAACTCAGAGCTCAAAAATGAAAATAAAATGATCAACAGGAAATGCCTACTGATTATCACGTGAGACATCCATGCCAAGAATGAGGGTAGGCATCTTAGAGACCATGGGGAGTAAAGTCATATGCTCAACGCACATCATAGAGTTGAAGCCACCAAGCTGTCAAATAAAGACAAAACAATTAGGTCAATTGAAGTAAAACAATTTGGTCAATTAAGGACTTAACTAGGCATTATACAACAATTGACAAAGCAAGTATACATCATCTTTATAACTACAGACTTCTAACCTTAGCATTGACACATCAGCAATCAGTTTTGCTAACAGAAAACAAATAAAAACAACCAAGTTAGGAAAAGTCACATAATTCATGAAGTCAACAAATAACAGCTTCGGTTCAGTTATTTCCTCTTCGGAAGCAGCTATGTTTGTGGTTGCATTCTGAAACGCTTGTAGATCCTCCAAAGGGGTGTGCATCAAATTCCAAAAAAAGGTCTTGCAACTGCAAAAAAAGGGAGACCACTAGTAAAGGTTGCACGTAGTCTTCATTAGCCTTGTTAGTATGAAGTGTAAGGTCAAATCCACTCAAAATACAAATTTCCAGACACAAGTTAGCAAACAGATGAATCGCAAAAATGGTCTTGTAATGAACATTATTAATTAGGATGAATGAACATCATAATTAGCCTAAATATTATTACAGAACCAGTTGCTAAGTTGTTAAACATACAACTCCATATTACAGAACCAGTTGCTAAGTTGCTAAGTCATCAAGAACATACAACACCATTATTACAGTACCAGATGCTATGTTGCTAAGTCAAGCCTACTCATCTTTGGTCGGGAAGAATCTAGCCCACTGCTTAACCCTATCCTGTGTTAATTTACCCTTATACGAAGCCATAAAGTGACGTAGGTACCTTGGATTCACACCAGATAGGTCGATGTCTTCTATGTTGATATGGTCAGATATTGGAATATGAGCACCCTTCTTGTTCTTCTTGAACAAAACTGGAGAAATCTCGTGAAGCACCCCCATGGCATTCCCCTTGCGCTTACCCTGCACACAAAAGCCAAATATGTCAACCAAATGCCAAATCTATAAACAGAAGTAGTGAGCCGGAAAAGTACCTCCTCGACGGGGATGGGCGGGAGTATCTCAGGCGGGACTATCTCGTCAATCTCAGAACTGTCGAAAAACCATTGCTGCTCATCATCTCCCTCCTTCTTTACAACATCCTCCTCTTCGTGGTCAGCACAGTCAACTGCCCCAGATTGCTCCGTCTCTGGGACAAAGGAAAGTGGATCCCAATCCCAATCTGGGGGAGCCTGAGACTCACCAGAAGAGGGTTGGGTCTCGTCGTCATCACAGAAAGGCTGGGTCTCGTCGTCGTCGTCGTCATAGAATAGGCCTGGAAAGGGTTCCATCAGAGATTTGGATGAAGGAAAGCCGACGATAGGAGATTTGGATGTGTGATTGACAGAGATTGGATAAGAAAGAGATAAGGAGATATGGAACTGTGCGATTGGATTGGGTTTATTTGGGCTGTTCGAAGAATTTTTCCAAGTTCAAACTGGATTGAGCTTGAATCAAATTCAAATTAATGAGGGAATAACTAGGCCTTGATTAATTACCTAAATGAGGGCAGATTTGTTGGATTAAGAATTAAGTTGATTTTAATTGGAAAACCAAATCTGAAAAACGTATAAAAATGTTGTAAATAAAGGAATAAAGAGAGGGTAAAAGAGTAAAATGACAAGCTTGTCCCCTTCCATTTAAGGCATGTGTGTAAGAGAGCCATTGATAAAAAGCCATCCATTTTTGGCAACTGGGCCAATCTTAAGAGCCCGGAGGGAGTATTCTACAGCCATAAGAAATGCAAGTGGATATGATCATAACTAGTTTATCAAAATATTGCTAGGATTTTAGAATAACTATCAAGAATGCGCTTCCATTCCATCTGTCCTTGCATATGTTGCTAAATCCGCATCCACCTTTGGAGCTTTGGTGTCTTCAACGTTCCATTTCTGTCTCCAGCTCATATATGATTAAGGGAAAATCCACCATAGCAGATCTGTGAATTAACATGTCAAAACACAAGTCTGCCCTGGTTCAGTTCCCATAGAAATCAAATAAGCCATATGTAGTCTGGTTTGAGCATGCTTATAATCTTCTTCGATCCAGCCCGGCAACTCTTTAGATAGTGTCTTGGGCCATGGTTGGGTAACTAGTTTTACCCACCAGCCCAACACCTCTGAAATACCCAAAGTAATCAGTGCAGTACCTACAACATATGTTCAAGTTTCATACTGGGGCCATAATCCCTCATCCAGTCCGTCAAATATTTTTGATAGTGTCATGGGCCAAGGATGGGTAACTGGTTTTTACACCGGTAACCCAACACCTCTGAAATACCAAAAGGTAGTTAGTGCGGTACTTACGACATATGTACAAGTTTCATACTTGGGCTAAAACCCCTCAACCATTCCATCAAATCAGATAGTGTCATGGGCCAAGGCTAGGTAACTGGTTGTTATACCAGCAACCTAACACCTCTGAAATACCAAAAGGTAATCAGTGTAGTACCTACGACATATGTACAAGTTTCATACTAGGGATATATCCCCACAACCAATCCGTCGATTCTTCAGATAGTGTCACGGGCCAAGGATGGGTGACTAGTTTTTACACCAGTAGCCCAACACCTCTGAAATACCAAAGGTAATCAGTGCGGTACCTACAGCACATGTACCAAGTTTCAAACTAAGATCCATTCACACCATCCTCAACATCAATCAGAGGGGTAATAGCCTGTTTCAATCATCACCTTTAGAGCATCCACTTGCCTAAATTTCTGCTGTGATTCCTCTCCCTCCATACATTATAGAAGATGCTGATAAGTCGGTGGACTCTTATTCTCTTTCTCCATCCTACCATTCTTCTCATCCTCCTCAAGCACTCTCTGAATTTTCCGCCAGTCTCCACCCTGTAATGTTTTTGGAGCTCCACTGTAAACTGGCATGTACAAATTATGTGCTGCACCGTTTCTCCATTCTGGCCACACAGAGTACAAACATCTGCCACATGAGGTATTATCCATTTCGACTGAAGTCTCGCTATGGTCGATAATCTTCCTTTTAACAACATCCATAGAAAAAATGAATGTTTAGGCTGTAGTCCTGACTTCCACAATATATTCGTTGACCAATGGTTTTCTCGGCCTGCCCCTTTGAGGTATACATATGCCTTGCTCATGCTGAAATTTCCCTTCTTGTCAACACATTCCATTAGGTATTGACGAATTTCATCTTTCAGTGACACCAACTTGCCCCAACTCCAATTGTATGTGTGCCCATTTAGGCTGTAGTCAAGAAACTTTTTTTTTAATGTAATTTTTTCTTCTATTAAATTGCTCAAAAAGTTCATACCACTGATTTGGCCATCGCTCTAAGCCAAACAATCAACAGATATAAATAACTAAGCAAAAGGAGAAAACAACTATTCTACAGCCATATGAAATACAAGTGGTTATGATCATAACTAGTTCAACAAGATATTGCTAGGATTTTAGCATAACTATCATGAATGCGCTTCCATTCCATCTGTCCTTGCATATCTTGCTAAATCCGCATCCACCTTTGGAGCATTGGTGTCTTCAACGTTCCATTTCTTTCTCCAGGTTGTATATGATTAAGGGAAAGTCCACCGTAGCATATTTGCGAATTGATATGTCAAAGCATAAGTCTGCCCCGGTTCAGTTCCCATAAAATCAAATAAGCCATATATAGCATGGTCTGAGCATGCTTTATAATCTTCTTCAATCCAGCCCGTCAAGTCTATAGATAGTGTCTTGGGTAATTGGTTTTACCCAGCAGCCCAACACCTCTGAAATACCCAAAGTAATCAGTGCAGTACCTACAACATATGTACAAGTTTCATACTAGGGCCATAATCCTTCATTCAGTCCGTCAAATATTTTTGATAGTGTCATGGGCCAAGGATGGGAAACTGGTTTTTACACCGGTAGCCCAACACCTCTGAAATACCTAAAGGTAATCTGTGCGGTACCTACGACATATGTACAAGTTTCATACTTGGGGTAAAACTCCTCAACCATTCCATCAAATCAGATAGTGTCATGGGCCAAGACTGGGCAACTGGTTTTTATACTAGCAGCCCAACACCTCTAAATACCAAAAGGTAATCAGTGCGGTACCTACGACATATGTACAAGTTTCATACTAGGGATTTATCCCCACAACCAATCCGTAATGTCTTTAGATAGTGTCACGGGCCAAGGCTGGGTAACTGGTTTTTACACCTGCAGCCCAACACCTTTGAAATACTAAAAGGTAATCAGTGCGGTACCTAAGACATATGTACCAAGTTTCATACTAGGATCCATTCACACCATCCTCAACATCAATCAGAGGGGTCATAGCCTGTTTCAATCATCACCTTTAGAGCATCCACCTGCCTAAATTTCCCCTCAAAAATTCTGTTATTCCTCCCCCTCCATTCATTAGAGAAGATGCTGATAAGTCGGTGGAATCTTATTCTCTTTCTCCATCCTCAGGCACTCTCTGAAGTTTCCGCCAGTCTCCACCCTGTAATGTTTTTGGAGCTCCACTGTAAACTGGCATGTACAAAATATGTGCTGCATCGTTTCTCCATTTTGCCCACAAAGCAAACATCTGCAACATGAGGTATTATCCCTTTCGACTGAAGTCTCGCTATGGTCGATAATCTCCCTTTAAACAACATCCATAGCAAGAATGAGTGTTTAGGTTGTAGTCCTTACTTCCATAATATATTCGTTGACCAATGGTTTTCTTGGCCAGCTTACACAGAGAAGCTCTATTCCAGAATGAAGGATCCCTTAGGCCAACTCCTCCACTTTTCTTTGGCATACAAAGTGTTTTCCAAGACACTGGTGTAACTCTTTTCTCCTCTTCCTTTTTGCGCCATAGAAAATTTCTGCATTTTGTCTCAGTGGCTTTGTGCACACTCTCAGGTATTTGAAAAACATTCACCCAGTGACTAGCTTTTCTCAAAAATAATGTGTTTATAGCTGCACTTTACCTGCATATGCCATATTCCTAGAACCTCAAGTGACTATTTGTCCTGCAATCTTTTCCACCATTTTCTCACAATCTTCAGCACTCCACTTCCCTGTCGAGACTGGAAGTCCCTGGTAATTCATTGGGAAATTTCCTTGAACTATATTCAGAGTATCAACCAACATCTTTGATTCAGTTTTTGTCATTGTCGAGAAGAAAACCTCAGATTTTTCTTCATTTATCCTCAGGCCAAAAACCTTCCTAAACTCCTCTAAAATAATTTTAACCCCTTCTATTGAGTGCTTGCTCGCCATAGAGAAAATTAACAGATCATCTGCAAACATCAAACTGTGTATTTCCCCCTTCAAACTCCTCTGATGGAACTCTATAGCATTCTTTTTTATGGCTAGGCTAAGTTGTCTCGACAGATATTCCATCCCAATTACTAACAATAAAGGTGATAACGGATCCCCCTGTTTAACACCACTCCTCCCTTTAAAACAATCCGTGAAACAGAGAATGGGAGTTACCGACTAACTTACTATTCGTAACTTACTTTTTCGTAATAAAAGAAGACTTAGTCTTTTTCTTCGTTTATGAAGAGCTATTTTAACAAATTTGCATTCAACTTATCATATTAATAGTACATATATAAAGTCAATTCGCTTCCGATTTTCGTGTGTAAAATGGGTAGATTTGTAAATCTACGCTTAGTTGTTTGTTGAATACAATTAAAATTTTCAAATAAATTAATGTAATACAAATATACTTATAAAAGGGTATTTTAGAAATTTTACACCAAACTAATTTGGTAAGATTGATTTTAGTCACCATATAAATATATTTAATTTAAGAAATTTTACATGAAAATGCATTTAAGGAATTATAGATTCAACTAATTTGGTATGATTACATAAAATATTTGATATATGGTATCAATATTTTGTTATTTGTAAAATTTATTTTTCATACCAAAAATTCATGTGAAACAATATTTGTTTAACACAATATTGCCAAAATTATTCCATAGGAATATTATACGCAACATATATTTAACCCTGGGACTAGTGGAGAACAGGGGATTTAAGGCGGTTCCAACGTACCAGAGAAGGCACAAAGGAACCGCCTTCTGTGGCCGTGCCTTAAATTTTCAGATTTATTAAGGCGGTTCTGGGAACCGCCGTCCTTTTCGAACTCGCAAAGTCTTTCGGTCATGTGTTATGCGAGTTCGCAAGTGTCAATGCCATCAAGCTTTAATCCCGTTTTACGATATCGATTTCGTCCAGACTAAGGGTTTAAGACGATAGCGATATCGAAAATAAAATTTGAACGACTATATTTTCGAGTTCGAAGAAGAGTACGAGAACAACTCGAAATTGCAAATAATATAAATTCTGAAAACAAATTAATCACACTTTCGATATCGTTAGGGTGTAAAGTTGTTTTCGATATCGTAATAAATCGAAGCAATTGAAAAAAATTCAAAATATTCAAATTTATTAAGGTATTGGAAAAGATGTACCTACACTCTTCATAAAGGGAATCCCTTTGTGAAGGCTCCACTTGGCTTCCATGACTCATTTTTAATGTCCACTCTAGTTTTACCTTTGCTTCCACACCAACTTGACCAAAATACCCGCTCGTCGGAAATAGCCACACCATTACGATCAAAAGTCATAGGAGTTTTGATTTCATTATTCCTACGCCTTTGCACAATGCGACAATGCTCTTGAGCAAGATTTTTTTTTGATGTAATATTTTCTTCTATTAAATTGCTCAAAAAAGGTTCATACAACTGATTTGGCCATCACTCTAAGCCAAACATTCAACGGATATAAATAACTAACCAAAAGGAGAAAAACAACTATTCTACAGCCATATGAAATGCAAGTGGCTATGATCATAACTAGTTCATCAAGATATTGCTAGGATTTTAGAATAACTATCATGAATGCGCTTCCGTTCCATCTGTCCTTACATATCTTGCCAAATCCGCATCCACCTTTGGAGCTTTGGTGTCTTCAACGTTCCATTTCTGTCTCCGGCTCGTATATGATTAAGGGAAAATCCACCATAGCATATCTGTGAATTGACACGTCAAAATACAAGTCTGCCCTGGTTCATTTCCCATAGAAATCAAATAAGCCATTATGTAGTCTGGTCTGAGTATGCTTATAATCTTCTTCGATCCAGCCTGTCAAGTCTTTAGATAGTGTCATGGGCAAAGGTTGGGTAACTGGTTTCACCCAGCAGCCCAACACCTCTGAAATACCAAAGGTAATTAGTGCGGTACCTATGACACATGTACAAGTTTCATACTAGGGCCATAGTCCCTCATCCAGTCCGTCAAATATTTTTGATAGTGTCTTGGGCCAATGCTGGGTAACTGGTTTTTATACCAGCAGCCCAACACCTCTGAAATACCAAAAGGTAATCAGTGCGGTACCTACGACATATGTACAAGTTTCATACTTGGGGTAAAACCCCTCAGCCATTTCATCAAATCAGATAGTGTCATGGGCCAAGGCTGGGTAACTGGTTTTTATACCAGCAGCCCAACACCTCTGAAATACCAAAAGGTAATCAGTGCGGTACCTACGACATATGTACAAGTTTCATACTAGGGATATATCCCCACAACCAATCCGTTAAGTTTTTAGATAGTGTCACGGGTCAAGGCTGGGTAACTGGTTTTTACCCCAGCAGCCTAACACCTCTGAAATACTAAAAGTAATCAGTGCGGTACCTACGACATATGCACCAAGTTTCATACTAGGGTCCATTCACACTATCTTCTTGAGCAAGTTTGCTCCCACTAAGTTTCTCCCCTCCACTTTTGACTACACTCTTTGTGTTATGTTTAGTTTGTTTAGATTTCTTGTTTGGTTGGTCATCTTTACTATCGTTTTAACGTTTATTGTTAGTCATAGCAAAGTCCTACAATAACAACCACATAACAATTACCTTTCTTTAGAACTATTACCAATTTTCCCCATGAGTAGTCATGCCAAAAAAAAGTTCATCCTCCCATTCATGCATATCCATTGATGTATAACTTATGGATGTGTAAAGATAAACTAAAGATGTCATATCAAACACAACACACATTAAAGCATAACCCTAGAATGCAAGCATAAAACTCAAACTCTATGTAATTATGAAATTATTGAAATACCCACCCTTAGTAGGAATTTGATGTTTGGGGTGTACTAACCAACCTTCTCAATGAAAGCCCAAGGGTTTAGCACATCCCTTTGGATCTCACCAAAGCTTATATGGTGTCAATGTGGAAAAATGGATGAACAAAACATCCAATCTTGAAAAGATAGTGAGAGAAAACCAAGGAATACAACAACCTTTGGGTGATGGTTTGAAAGGATACTTGTTATAGAAGGAAATTGGAATGAAAAAAATGGTGGGTAGAGTTGTGTTTTAGTGTTTGAAGTGCAATGAATGCGCGGAAATGAGAGAAGGATGAGTTTTGGGATGTTGTGGGTTTGTTTGACCCGCACACCTACCACTTGACTTGCATTAAATGCAGCCCAACGAGTACCTTTTTGATATCGCAAACTTAGTTCGGTTATATTTTGTAACCTAGCGATGTCGAATACAAACATATTTAGGATTTAGGGTTTAAGGTCAATGAGGTCAACGTGGGTATCCAGCGGGTAATACCCGCCTCCGGTTTTAGATCCAATCTAACAGACAATACGTTTGCGATATCGTTGATGAAGTTTTATATGTTTACGATATCGAAACACCCTTTCGAGTTCGAAAGTATCTAAGTTTGGATTTTTGTAATACATATTTATTAATGAATTGTAAATGAATAAATTTTATTATGTGTATATACTTAGAGTTTAAATTGTGTGTATGATGAAGTTATATCCAAATTTCATTATTATAACATAAGATAAATTGAGATAAGCCTTAATAATTACGGTTAGAAAAAGAATTATTGAATAGGATTGTGTTATTTGAGATAAATTGAGATAATGTGAATTTTGATTGTACTGCCTTGTGTCTTATAATCGGATAAAAGTATGATTTAAAGTATTGAAAGGTTAATGAGGTCATATATATAGTTTATTTTTTTTTTGATGTAATATTTTCTTCTATTAAATTGCTCAAAAAAGTTCATACAACTGATTTGGCCATCACTCAAAGCCAAACATTCAACGGATATAAATAACTAACCAAAAGGAGAAAAACAACTATTCTACAGCCATATGAAATGCAAGTGGCTATGATCATAACTAGTTCATCAAGATATTGCTAGGATTTTAGAATAACTTTATTGAATACGCTTCCATTCCATCTGTCCTTGCATATCTTGCCAAATCTGCTACCACCTTTGGAGCTTTGGTGTCTTCAACGTTCCATTTCTGTCTCCAGCTCGTATATGATTAAGGGAAAATCCACCATAGCATATATGTGAATTGACATGTCAAAACACAAGTCTGCCCTGATTCATTTCCCATAGAAACCAAATTATCCATTATGTAGCCTGGTCTGAGTATGCTTATAATCTTTTTCGATCCAGCCCGTCAAGTCTTTAGATAGTGTCATGGGCCAAGGTTGGGTAACTGGTTTCACCCAGCAGCCCAACACCTCTGAAATACCAAAGGTAATCAGTGCGGTACCTACGACATATGTACAAGTTTCATACTAGGGCCATAGTCCCTCATCCAGTCTGTCAAATATTTTTGATAGTATCTTGGGCCAAGGCTGGGTAACTGGTTTTTATACCTGCAGCCCAACACCTCTGAAATACCAAAGGTAATCAGTGCGGTACCTACGACATATGTACAAGTTTCATACTAGGGCCATAGTCCCTCATCCAGTCCGTCAAATATTTTTGATAGTATCTTGGGCCAAGGCTGGGTAACTGGTTTTTATACCTGCAGCCCAACACCTCTGAAATACCAAAGGTAATCAGTGCGGTACCTACGACATATGTACAAGTTTCATACTAGGGCCATAGTCCCTCATCCAGTCCGTCAAATATTTTTGATAGTATCTTGGGCCAAGGCTGGGTAACTGGTTTTTATACCTGCAGCCCAACACCTCTGAAATACCAAAAGGTAATCAGTGCGGTACCTACGACATATGTACAAGTTTCATACTAGGGATATATCCCCACAACCAATCCGTCAAGTCTTTAGATATTGTCACGGGCCAAGGCTGGGTAACTGGTTTTTACACCGGCAGCCCAACACCTCTGAAATACCATAGGTAATCAGTGCGGTACCTACGACATATGTACCAAGTTTCATACTAGGATCCATTCACACCATCCTCATCATCAATCAGAGGGGTCAAAGCCTGTTTCAATCATCACCTTTAGAGCATCCACCTGCCTAAATTTCCACTGGAAGATTCTGTTATTCCTCTCCCTCCATACATTATAGAAGATGCTGATAAGTCGGTGGAATCTTATTCTCTTTCTCCATCCTACCATTCTTCTCATCCTTCTCAGGCACTCTCTGAAGTTTCCGCCTGTCTCCACCCTGTAATGTTTTTGGAGCTCCACTGTAAATTGGTATGTACAAAATATGTGCTGCATCGTTTCTCCATTGTGCCCACACAGTACAAACATCTGCCACATCAGGTATTATCCCTTTCGACTGAAGTCTCGCTATGGTCGATAATCTCCTTTTTAACAACATCCATAGAAAGAATGAGTGTTTAGGCTGTAGTCCTGACTTCCACAATATTTTCGTTGACCAATGGTTTTCTTGGCCTGCCCCTTTGAGGTATCCATATGCCTTGCTAGTGCTGAAATTTCCCTTCGTGTCAACACATTCCATTAGGTATGGACGAATTTCATCTTTCAGTGACACCAACTTGCCCCAACCCCAACTATATGTGTGCCCTTCTAGGCTGTAGTCAAGAAACTCTTCATCCTTCAATTAGTATGCCTGCACCCATTTCAGCCACAATATATCCTTCTTTTGACATACATCTCAAACCAGCTTACACAGAGAAGCTCTATTCCAGGATGAAGGATCCCTTAGGCCAACTCCTCCACTTTTCTTTGTGCACACTCCTTAAGCACTCTCTGAAGTTTCCGCCAGTCTCCACCCTGTAATGTTTTTGGAGCTCCACTGTAAACTGGCATGTACAAAATATGTGCTGCATCGTTTCTCCATTTTGCCCACAAAGAGTACAAACATCTGCAACATGAGGTATTATCCCTTTCGACTGAAGTCTCGCTATGGTCAATAATCTCCCTTTAAACAACATCCATAGAAAGAATGAGTGTTTAGGCTGTAGTCCTGACTTCCACAATATATTCGTTGACCAATGGTTTTCTTGGCCTGCCACTTTGAGGTATCCATATGACTTGCTCGTGCTGAAATTTCCCTTCATGTCAACACATTCCATTAGGTATGGACAAATTTCATCTTTCAGTGATACCAACTGTATGTGTGCCCTTCTAGGCCGCAGTTAAGAAACTCTTCATCCTTCAAGTAGTATGCCTACACCCATTTCAGCCCCAATATATCCCTCTTTTGACATACATCCCAAACCAGCTTACACAGAGAAGCTCTATTCCAGAATGAAGGATCCCTTAGGCCAACTCCTCCACTTTTCTTTGGCATACAAAGTGCTTTCCAAGACACTGGTGTAACTCTTTTCTCCTCTTCCTTTTTGCGCCATAAAAAATTTCTGCATTTTGTCTTAGTGGCTTTGTGCACACTCTCAGGTATTTGAAAAACATTCGCCTAGTGACTAGCTTTTCTCAAAAGTATTGTGTTTATAGCTGCACTTTACCTGCATATGCCATATTCCTAGAACCTCAAGTGCCTATTTGTCCTGCAATCTTTTCCACCATTTTCTCACAATCTTCAGCACTCCACTTCCATGTCGAGACTGGAAGTCCCTGGTAATTCATTGGGAAACTTCCTTGAACTATATTCAGAGTATCAACCAACATCTTTGATTCAGTTTTTGTCATTGTCGAGAAGAAAGCCTCAGATTTTTCTTCATTTATCCTCAGGCCAGAAACCTTCCTTAACTCCTCTAAAATAATTTTAACCCCTTCCATTGAGTGCTTGCTCGCCGTAGAGAAAATTAACAGATCATCTGCAAACATCAAACTGTGTATTTCCCCCTTCAAACTCCTCTGATGGAACTCTATAGCATTCGTTTTTGTGGCCTGGCTAAGTTGTCTCGACAGATATTCCATCCCAATTACTAACAATAAAGGTGATATCGGATCCCCTGTTTAACACCACTCCTCCCTTTAAAACAATCCGTGAAACAGAGAATGGGAGTTACCGACTAACTTACTAATCGTAACTTACTTTTTCGTAATAAAAGAAGACTTAGTCTTTTTCTTCGTTTATGAAGGGCTATTTTAACAAATTTGCATTCAACTTATTATATTAATAGTACATATATAAAGTCAATTCGCTTCCGATTTTCGTGTGTAAAATGGATAGATTTGTAAATCTACGCTTAGTTGTTTGTTGAATACAATTAAAATTTTCAAATAAATTAATGTAATACAAATATACTTATAAAAGGGTATTTTAGAAATTGTACACCAAACTAATTTGGTAAGATTGATTTTAGTCACCATATAAATATATTTAATTTAAGAAATTTTACATGAAAATGCATTTAAGGAATTATAGATTCAACTAATTTGGTATGATTACATAAAATATTTGATATATGGTATCAATATTTTGTTATTTGTAAAATTTAATTTTCATACCAAAAATTCATGTGAAACAATATTTGTTTAACACAATACACAATATTGCCAAAATTATTCCATAGGAATATTATACGCAACATATATTTAACCCTGGCACTAGTGGAGAACAGGGGATTTAAGGCGGTTCCAACGTACCAGAGAAGGCACAAAGGAACCGCCTTCTGTGGCCGTGCCTTAAAATTTCAAATTTATTAAGGCGGTTCTGGGAACCGCCGTCCTTTTCGAACTCGCAAAGTCTTTCGGTCATGTGTTATGCGAGTTCGCAAGTGTCAATGCCATCAAGCTTTAATCCCGTTTTACGATAACGACTTCGTCCAGACAAAGAGTTTAAGACGATAGCGATATCGAAAATAAAATTTGAACGTCTACATTTTCGAGTTCGATGAAGAGTACGAGAACAACTCGAAATCGTAAATAATATGAATTCTGAAAACAAAATAATCACACTTTCGATATCGTTAGGGTTTAAAGTTGTTTTCGATATCGTAATAAATCGAAGCGATTGAAATCCCCATAATTTTGTTTCGACTTCGAATCTATAATTCATTATTCTTAGTACCGAAAGTTCGTAACAACGTTGGGTTGATTGATCAAGTGTTCTCGATATCGAATAAAGTTACAGGTAATATACGATATCGTAAAGTATTAAACCCTAACGGTATTGGGTTCGATATCGCTTCAGAAATCAGCTGATCCCCTGTGACAAGATCCGAGAGCTATCGCGATATCGACATATATGCTAGAAATATTCGATTTCGCCTGAAGTATCTATTATATCCAGTTAATATGGCTGGACATTTATTCGATATCGAAAATGATATATATATATATATATATATATATATATATATATATATATATACATATGTGCGATATCGCATTTGTCAGTGCTACCCCTTTCGAGTTCGAAAGGTGTTTCTGCCCAATTCAAAATATACTACATTAGGCAAGAAAGCCTTTGCATTACTACCATTAAACTGCCATCTACGATCACAACAGCACAGCTAAACACACTTGTCGGCAAATAAGAATGCGTAGTAGCCGCATTCCCAATTACATCGTTGTCTCTTGTACTTTGTTTTGTTGAAAATACAAGAATGGTAGTTAGACAATGATTTTTCACGATACAACACAAAAGGCAAATAAATGAAATTGCTTACCGTTATTTGTATTAGTTCAAAAGGTTGAAAAGTATTATCATTCACCTCATGCATAACCACCTCAAGAAGATTGGCGAAGGCTTTGGTTGGTGGATTGTTTAGAGAATCAATCCAATACACTCGCTTTTGCTCCGGAACCATAGGAACAAAACACCAATGGGCAGTAGTTAAAATTAAGATCATCATATTATATAAGACATTAACATAAATTTTGTAATGAAGTATATAGAAAGATGATTACCCTTGTAATTAGGGCCCTATGAATATCTTCTTGTTCCCCTTATGAAATGCATTGGTAAGATATTCATGTTGACTTGACGGGGGACTACTTTCAAATATAGTCATGGAACCGGGACATAGGAAACCCATCCAATTTTTTCCCTTTTGCCTTGACTTGTGACACATGTATCTTATTGAGGAAATGTAAACAATTAGTATGGAATGTAAAGGTTAGCATAATATTTATTGTTATATAATAATGATAAAACTTACTTTTGATGTAGTGATAGCATAGTGGAGTCCAATTGCTCCATATTCCATAAATGCTTGAAATCGTCCAAGGGAACCCTCAAGTCCTTTCTCTCTCCGAACACATTCTTGTTACACGAATAAAGATATGTCGAATTTTTGTCTTGGTGGTCTAAGTATTCAAATAGTGTTCTAACGAACATAGGTAGCGCCTTTAGGAATTCAAGTTCTTGCTTAGGGTCATAAGCGGTGGGGTATTTTTTGGGTATTGTTGGGTTCTTCAACTCGGGAGACTTTTTCTTATGGGGTATGTCATTACAATTTCCATCAACTATCAACCAAAGAGGCCAAATAACAAACCTTGCTACGGCTTGCCCTACCATAGTTGCGTCCCCTTCGGGCATTGGTAAAAGTGCCAATTTGTCTATTGCCCTTCCTATCCCAACTCTACCAAATCCCAAAGGAATCTCTTTGAAATGGTGTGTGCGCATTTGTTCATCAAAAGTTCCATTTGCAACATGCCTAGGGGGTTCGTTGGGACCAACATCAATGAATAACTTGTATGTCGATATCTAATGACAATATAATCTAAAAGTTAATAATAAAATATTAAAATAATGAACTTACAAAATTACTTTAAGATTGGTTGGTTTGGAAGTGATTTCTTTCCCTTTGCCTTCCAATGGTTGTTTTAAGCGTTCGTGAACATTTCCATTGATTACCTCGACTTCATCGTTAACCGGTGAATGATGTGATCCCCTTGATGATGGACGGCGCTCACCAACAACGACATTTTCATTGGGGGTATGGACGTAACCAATTTGTTGTGCCATGGATTTTACTCGGTTTCGCAAGTCCTCAACATCTACATTTATCCTCTCTATCGTCTCGTTTTGCAATCGGATTGTCCTCTTGGCAACGTAGAGTTCCGAAGGCTTGGACTTTCCATTACTTCGCTTAATTCCAAAACCCTCTCTTTGATTCAAGTAGCTACCTACACCCCTTGCTCTCCCGGGATGATCCTTACCAATGGCTTTAGCCAATATATAACACTTACCACGGGTGTAAATAAGCCCTCCTTTTCTTGAACGACAACCTCTTCCTAGAAACAATATATTGATTATTTGAAGTATATATTGACTACCCTTGTATGAAATGTTAAGAAAACAAAAATAATAAACGCTCTTACCACTTTTTTAACGGCAACTACAACTTCGGGTGTTGTGTATTTGCCATCGCTCTTGATATGGCCTCTAATAAAAAACTCATGCCGGGGAATGTCATCATGATTCAATGGTATCACCTTCTCGCGTGCCTCTTTTTCGGTCATCCCCCCATCAACCAATGTTTTCGTTTCCAATATGCACTTCTCCTTAGAAATCTTTTTCCCCACCCATACATACCCCGACCTACTCATTGTGTGATGGATTTTATTGGCATTTGCACTTTTTTGTTTCACATCTAGGGTGCCCTACAATAAATATGATGGTTTTAGTATTAGTTAAAAATTGCAAGTTAATTATAAGATAACAAAAGTAATCAACTAAAGTAATGAACTAACATCGGCTTCATGTTCGAGAGTCCTCCTCTTGAAAATTTCCCAACTAGATTCGAGAATGTAATTGTGCTTTACACAAACATTTTGACCAACTCTTTTCCCTCCCTCGTATATGTAGTCCGTGGCCAATCTATACTTGAAATCTCGGCTTGCCTTAGACACTATGTTCAAAGCCTTCTTCTTGACGGCTTCCTCATCCGAAGTTTCAATCTCAAAGGGTTGCTTGTATTTATAAAATTCAGCAAGGCCATAGCACCTTCTCACTGTAGCAATGCTTGGACTGTTCTGGTTGCACTGAAAAATCAGGTTATGGATCTCCTCCCCCTTTGCCTCAATCAGAAAGGGAAATTTCAAGTATCTATGGCATATAATTTGCTTCTTGGGAAAAGAATCACCAAGGCTTTTTCTGTAACTATATGGAGCAGCAAACTTCTACCCAACCAATCCTTCTTCCTTTGGAGATTGGCATTGGGGAGATTATCTACTGTTGACAGGTTACAACACCTAGGCATCCCACTCTCTTCATCCACGTGCTGTTTCTGTCAACAAGACCCGGAGACTGTGTCTCACTTACTGATCCAGTGTCCTTACTTCAAGCAAGTTCTACAACTCCTCAATCTTCCAGCTCCACAGGATCTCAGGCATTTCAAGAAACTCTTATTCATCTGGCAAGCAAGGAAGAACAGGAGGGTGGTCTTTCCACTTCTGATGACAAGTCTTTATCACCTTTGGAATGAGAGAAACCAAAGAATTTTTCAGGGGCAATCCTTGTCAGCTCAACGGCTTTGTTCCCTCATAGATATTGAGTTCAAACTATGGCACTTATCTATTTCTTGTAATATCTTTTTTTACTGACTAGGAGGGGACTGGTATCTTTCACATGAAAGGATACTTAGATTTATTTTTCTCTTTTGTAAGGCTGGGAGTGAAGGCCAAAATCATGTACTTTTTATTTGCTTCTTGATGAAATGAAATTTATGTTCATCGAAAAAAAAATTCAAAAACTTCAAATTTATTAAGGTATTGGAAAAGATGTACCTTACACTCTTCATAAAGTGAATCCCTTTTTGAAGGCTCCACTTGCTTCCATGACTCATTTTTAATGTCCACTCTAGTTTTACCTTTGCTTCCACACCAACTTGACCAAAATACCCGCTCGTCGGAAATAGCCACACCATTACGATCAAAAGTCATAGGAGTTTTGATTTCATTATTCCTACGCCTTTGCACAATGCGACAATGCTCTTGAGCAAGTTTGCTCCCACTAAGTTTCTCCCCTGCACTTTTGACTACACTCTTTGTGTTATCTTTAGTTTGTTTAGATTTCTTGTTTGGTTGGTCATCTTTACTATCGTTTTGACGTTTATTGTTAGTCATAGCAAAGTCCTACAATAACAACCGCAAAACAATTACCTTTCTTTAGAACTATTACCAATTTTCCCCATGAGTAGTCATGCCAAAAAAAAGTTCATCCTCCCATTCATGCATATCCATTGATGTATAACTTATGGATGTGTAAAGATAAACTAAAGATGTCATATCAAACACAACACACATTAAAGCATAACCCTAGAATGCAAGCATAAAACTCAAACCCTATGTAATTATGAAATTATTGAAATACCCACCCTTAGTAGGAATTTGATGTTTGGGGTGTACTAACCAACCTTCTCATTAAAAGCCCAAGGGTTTAGCACATCCCTTTGGATCTCACCAAAGCTTATATGGTGTCAATGTGGAAAAATGGATGAACAAAACATCCAATCTTGAAAAGATAGTGAGAGAAAACCAAGGAATACAACAACCTTTGGGTGATGGTTTGAAAGGATACTTGTTATAGAAGGAAATTGGAATGAAAAAATGGTGGGTAGAGTTGTGTTTTAGTGTTTGAAGTGCAATGAATGCGCGGAAATGAGAGAAGGATGAGTTTTGGGATGTTGTGGGTTTGTTTGACCCGCACACCTACCACTTGACTTGCATTAAATGCAGCCCAACGAGTACCTTTTTGATATCGCAAACTTAGTTCGGTTATATTTTGTAACCTAGCGATGTCGAATACAAACACATTAAGGGTTTAGGGTTTAAGGTCAATGAGGTCAACGTGGGTATCCAGCGGGTAATACCCGTCTCCGGTTTTAGATCCAATCTAATAGACAATACGTTTGCGATATCGTTGATGAAGTTTTATATGTTTACGATATCGAAACACCCTTTCAAGTTCGAAAATATCTAAGTTTGGATTTTTGTAATACATATTTATTAATGAATAGTAAATGAATCAATTTTATTATGTGTATATACTTAGAGTTTAAATTGTGTGTATGATGAAGTTATATCCAAATTTCGTTATTATAACATAAGATAAATTGAGATAAGCCTTAATAATTACGGTTAGAAAAAGAATTATTGAATAGGATTGTGTTATTTGAGATAAATTGAGATAATGTGAATTTTGATTGTACTTTCTTGTATATTATAATTGGATAAAAGTATGGTTTAAAGTATTGAAAGGTTAATGAGGTCATATATATAGTTTATTGGTTGGAAGTACATAGATTGACTACTACTGTATTATGAATCACTGTGTGTTATACTGGTTGGTTAATTGATATGATATAAATGTGATATACTTATGGTTATTATAACATATGAATTTACACTGGCTAATACCACTAGTCTGTTTGTAATGATAATTATTAACATGTACCAAAATTAAAATCATTTAATTATAGTAAAATGATTAAATTTATATGATTTAGTAAATAATAAATATATTAATGTGTTCATACATAAAAACACTCCATCTTAATTAATAGGGTTAAATATTAATGTCATCTTTAATTTGTACTAAATATGAAGACTCATTCATGAATTTCAAAATTAATTTATGGAAAAAAGTATTTTTCGAAGTCGCAAATGATATATATTCAAAAGAATTACCGTGCGATATCGAAAGAATACCAAAATTATTATTCGATATCAAAAATATACTCGCCCAGGGCCCGGTCTCAATAGACAAACAGACTTACGATATCGAATAGTGTTTACTATAATTTGTCGATATCGAAAGTGTGGTAACTATATATATAAAAATCGGGGCCTTTTGGGGGAATAGATTTCCCCCAAATTTTATTCGAACCCTAATCCCTCCCCGAAATCAATTCGACTTCGATTCCTGCATATCTATCGAAATGACTAGAACCACATCTCCAAACCAAGTACCACCACAAGGCCCATCCCAAAATAATCACCAACGAGCTCCGAGAGGCCGAGGGCGAGGCGGTAATGAAGCGGAGTCAAGTCGCGGTGGCCAAAACCAGAATGTGCCCGTCGGAGGCCGTGGGCGTGGAAGCGGCGGGCGACGTACAGAGGAGAGCAACTCAGGTGATGGGCGGCGTGTTCCTAGAAACGAGGGTTCCAATCCTATAGTGCAGGAAACCTTCATCGACGAGGCAGCTGCTCAGCGGTATGAACAGTGGAGAAATAGGCCGATTATCATCACTAAGGTATTCAAACGTTCCCAATTAGATAGTGACTTGAAGTTTGAGTATGTGTTGAAATGGTTTAGACTCCATCACTTGGATGGTTTGTTGCAATTGGAAGAATATGCATATAAAGAAGAAGTGCTTCAATTTTATGCAAATTTTAGAAAGGATGGTGTTGATGGCTATAAAACTAGGGTTAGGGGATTAGACATAAGGGTTAGCAAGTTTACCATCAATGAGGCTATTGGTTGTCCTTATGTGGATTCTAGTTTTTTGAGAGGTGAGGATAATCCTAATGGTCCTTATGATATGTATATCCAAAATAGGTTTACCAAGAACGTTGATATAAAGCTCCCTTTTCTTGTTAAAACAATGGCTTCAAAGTATTTCCACCGTAGGAGTAGTGGTTTGGGAAAACCTAAACCGGATTACAAAATTGGGGAACTTGCATCGGAGCAAAGGCTTGTGTATGAGTTTATAGCTATGAATGTGTTTCCTTCCAGTGGTCATCCTTGTGAAACACTGTCCACAACATCATGTTCTTCTACTTCATCATGGAGGAGCACAAAATCAACCCCAGTTATGCCATTCTCCATTACATGGTAAAGGCGGCAAGGAAAGGCGGCCTATCCTTATGGTGGTTTGATAACAACATTGATCCGCAAGGCAGGGGTTGAACCTGAAGGTTATCCCTTACCAATGGAGTACTATGACCATGGATGGTTGATCAAGAAAGATCTAAAACTCAACGACGATGGTATGTATGGCCCTAAGGACCCAAAGAAGAAGCGCTTAACTCCCGGTAAGTATTTGTGTTTTTAAATATTAATTGAGCAATGAAATGATTTTATTGGTTATTTATATGTGATATAAAATTCTTTTGTATAGGTCAAATTAGGAGGTGGCAATCTCACTTGGAGGGAGATGCATCGTGAGTTGCTTGAGAAGGAAACTGAGGAAAAGAATAAGGAACTAGCTGTCTTCGAAGGTGAATTGAAAAACAATGTACAACTTGTTTGGGTTTTCAATGGACCTAAGTTGCTTCGAAGGGGAACCATCTTACCACACTGACGACGAGGAGTTCGATGTGAATGCTTGTGCTCAGCCATCCGACAGTGATGAACATGACTCTTCTGAAGGTGGGAACTTTGAGGGTGAAGGGGAAGATTTAAAAGAGGAACCACAGGAAGAAGATCCCGTGGATGAGCAAGAGGAAACTTCCGGTGAGGAAGATGAAGAAGAACCCCTGCATTCTAAACGCCAAAAAAGATCAGTCCCTGAATCTCAAAGTGATGATGGCCATGATGAATATAGCTCTTCCAGTGGCGATGATTATCTTGGAGGTGATAGACCACGAGCAAATCCAAACTTGGAAGAAAACGCTGACAATGAGGAGGATGCGAGCCAGTATCGTTTGGTGTTAAGAGAGTAGTCTGTTTTTGATTATTAGAACTCTTGTTTTCTTTTATGTATGCTAGTTTGAATTCATAATGTTTTCTTAATGAATTCTTTTGTTTTCTTTTTATTACTCTTCATATTATTAGAATTTTAGCAATTTCAATCAATGCGGATTAACATCTAGATTGGTAGCTAAGGGAAAAAGAATCATCAACATTAGTGTTACTATGTATAAAAAACTTACCAGAAAATGATATCGATATCGAAAAGACAAAGGAATATCAACTTCGATGTCGCGAATGTCTGTATAGTTTCTTGCGATATCGAAGACGTTATCGGCTGGAGTTCCAGGGATACAAGAGAATTTACGCGCAATCTCGAAACTAATTTATACATACCGTCGATATCGAACTCAAGTTCGTGACCTTACGCGACAGCGAAAAGATGGTCGGTTATATAAACGATATCGTATAAGCTTGAGCCACGTAACTGAAGAAAGCCAACTTAAAAAACCTCTAAGTGCTGTACGATATCGCAAACATATTCGGTTCCCAGAACGCCATTGTTTTGTTTGTCGATAGCATATCGAATATATATATATATATATCGGTTAGTATTATTATCCTTTCGATATCGAAAACGGAGAACTGTATATAAAAAAATTCTGCGTCATGAAGTCATAAAATCCCCAAATTGCGAGTGCATAATATCCCAACCCTAAAGTCTCAATCTAGCCCCGATTCGATCTTTCAGCCAAATCCCACTGTAATCTCTCCGCCGATATTACCAGGAATTCACTCACAACCAAAGGACAATGGCCGGCTGTGGAATGAAGAGGAAGGTCGTCGCAAAGAAGCCGTTGCTCTCAAGGTTCGATTCGAGGAAGTTTGTTAGTCAGGAATCATTTAAAAAGTATAAATCTTGGGGGTTGCTCCATGCAGGTCCATTTTTCTGGTGCAGGTCCATATTTTTACCATAATACCCCTAATATTGTTAAGACAAAAAATGAGCTTGAAATCATAGGGTTCCATCAGGGGGCATTATGGTAAAAATACGGACCTGCAAGAGAAAAATGGACCTGCATGGAGAAATTGCTTAAATCTTTCATGAATGGTTCTTCCTTAATGAGTAGCTACGTTCTAGATTTCAATCATATGCAACTATTAGGGTTGAATGGTATTATGCTTTTGTTTAGTGAACAAAAGATGAATGAGTTGTTTGCTTTGAATGAGGATTCTTATTTAGATGAAACTAGTCAATTTTATGCTAATATGCTTGAGGATGAGAATGGTGGGTTCACTACAAAGGTTAATGGATTAGTTTATGAGATTAACCCGAGTAAGATCAACAAAATCTTGGATATTAATTATGAGAGTCCTTTGCCTCCTAGAGTGTATACTAGTGGTGCTTGGCCGAAAGATGTAAGACCTCCTAGACTCAACCATAAGGAGATGGGGCATAAGTACTTTGGTATGCCAATTAGCAATGCCAAGCAAGCTACCGACTATAAGATAGCTGACCTAGACCCAACCTTGCGCATTATTTATGATATGGTTTGTAGACATTTGGTTCCAAAGGGGGGGAAATCATCGGAAGACACTTGTAGTAGCTTGTTGATGTATTATTACATCAGGGAGGTGAGGCCTTTTAATGTAGGATTTACAATAATGAGTCACATGGATACCGTTGCCAAAAATGGCCGCCTAGTTACAAGCTTCCCTTACGGGAATCTCATATCCCGGATTTTGAAGACGAACGACGATTTCAAGTTTTCAACAAGGAGTGACCCAGTGCCTTGTAAGTTCTATGATATCAACATTTTTACGAAGAGGCATTGGGTTCTCGTTGATGGGCAGTGGGAGAATTCGGTAGGCTCCAGTGTCACTTTGCCGGAAGAAGGTATTTTCACTCCTAGTGTGTTATATACTTGTCTTGTATTTTTGTATATAACATAAATTGTGTGACTTTTTTTATTGTAGATGGTGATGAGCGCTTTTTCAAAGAGGAGTTATCATCCCTAAAAAGGCTCAGAAAGGCGATAAAGCTTTTACGACAAATCATATGGCGCAATATGAACATAGTGCAAAGTTTTATAGCAGGCAAGGAGAGTTCCATGTCGGTTGAGCCTTCGACGTCAAAAACACCTCCTAATGCTGATCAAGGACCCCCAAATGCCAATGGAGAGCCGGAGTCAACTCATGCCAATGCCGAAGAACCGGAAGATGAAACTGTTCAACCTCCTCCACATGTTGATCCTGCAAATGATGAAGTCTTAAAACACATTTTCTGTTAGATTTACCAAAATGTAACTCAAATACAATTCATTTCATTTTGGTTTTGTTACATTGGATAATTAATGGATGGTTTTTGTTACATATTTGTTGTTACATTGGATAATCAATTTTAATACAACAATGCCAAATTGGGGTAAAAATTTAAAATCCAAAATTTGTTATAACTTTTTAAAAAATCTTACCAGAAAGATAATTCGAATTCGAAAGGACAAAGCAAAACACCATTCGATATCGCAAATATATGCATGTGTTTATACGAAATCGAATTGGAGATCGTCGTGTGTCACAGGCAAAAAACCGACAAATCTTTCGATATCGAAATTAAAGGCGACACAATAGATTCGATATCGATTATAGTTTCACTGCAGCATAAAAATACTTATTTGATATCAAATAAATACATAACAAACAAAGCGATATCGCTTTAAGCGTTCGTTCCGTTTTCTGAATTCGAAAGATAATTCTTGCACTAAATCTATTACAATTGGTTTATAGCTACTTCTTTTTACTAGCCTTCTTTCTCTTCCTTTTACTTACCTTACCGGTATTAGTAACCCAAATTCCCTCGTCATGATCAACGTGGGCCATATAGCGTCTCAAACTCGCTTCATCTTCCAAAAGCTTTTCTACATCGTCATCTTCTTCGTCCACGATATCACCCACATCAATTTCGTCTTCGACAAAAGATTTTTTGCCGTCAATAACAACTTCCCATCGAGGATCGACGGGATCTCTAACATAAAACACCTGATCGGCTTGGACGGCCAAAATAGAGGGATCATCTTTAGAACCTAATCAAGTTCGCGTAATCAAGTTCCCAAATATCGGTTATAGTACCAAAGAACACCATTTTCTCCAAATCTCCATCTTCAAGTGACTCCGACACATTTGATACCCCGCTATTTTGACTCACACCATTATCATCCATCTCTTTCGTGCCAAAGTATATCCATTTATATCATATCCACCAAACGATTGGACGGTCCCTAGAGGTCGTCGAGATAACCATTTCACTGTTTCAGAGTGCACTCCACATTGAACATGAGTTTGAAGCCAACATGCAAACGTCCGGTTGTGTTCCTCAAGCAATTCCTCGTTGGTCAAACTACTATCCTCCTCAACCAATTCCTTCATGTGAATTTCAACATAGGGGGCAACTTCTTTATGATTCCGGAGAACATAAACATGAGCTTTAGCGAGATCATCATCCGATGGACTAAACAAGCATTTGTGCCTCAATGGTTGACCTTCCAACCGACTTTCATGTCTCGAGTTGGGAACACCAATTGTATCAACATCTTTTAAGTAGTTGTTACATAACTCAATAACCTCTTCGGCGACATAGCGTTGAACTATACTAGCGTCAGACCGGTAACGATTCTTCACAAACAGCTTGAAGATCTTCATGTACCGTTCAAATGGATACATCCTGGGCACGTACGTACGAACGCCGATTAATCCAAGGACGCACAGATTAATCATGTGCGACGCTGATTAATCCCTGGGCTCCAGCGGAAACGATTGATCCATGGGCACGTACGTACCAACGGTGATTAATCCAAGGACGCACAGATTAATCATGTGCGACGCTGAAGCCTAACATGTGCGATTTTTTCCGTTTTTCTTTTTCCACTATTTTCTGGTGAATCAAATTCATTTGATTCTGCCGCCATGGGCAAGAACAGTAGTGGTCAACGAAACGCAGGAAATAAGCCTAAGGAATGACGAAGATGGTCTTGGGAAGTGATGGACGGAGTTTGTTTGGCGATGATGGTGAGGTTTTGCCGAAACAGCCAAGGTCGTTGGAAGATCTTGAACGTATGGAAAACGACGGGATGGATCGCGGGCAGTTTGAGCATGAGCGCGGAGGTGATGGCAGATCTGAAAAGTGCGGCGGTGATTCTAAACGTGAGAGTGGACGGCTAAACCCTAAGCGCGGCGGTGAATTGGAAAGTTTTGAACGTGTACGTGTATTGCTAAAACCTGTGCACGGCGGCGCCCTAAGAGCGGCGACAGTACGTCCGTTGAAGGTAGCACCAAATTCACACAGTGAAGCAATGGCTCAATGGGTTCAGAATGCATCTGTTGAAGAGCTCTTTGAAAATATGGGGAAAGCTTATGGAGGTTTTAAGATGATTGAGCAGAAACTGAAAGAAAAAGATAGGGAAGAATCCTTAACCGGAGAACAGGTTTTAGGAGGAGAAACCTTAGCTGGACGGGAAAAGGAAAATGGTGTGGTGAATCCGTTTCAATTCGAGAACAAGACTACATGGCCATCAATTGATAGTATAAATGTCAATGGGGGCAGCAAGGAGGCTTCCATGGTGGCTGGTCGTAGGCCACCAATGATGCTCCGAACTGGGATACCAATTTTGAGCCAACTGGAAGGCCGAGAGAAGCAAGAGTGCAGCATGGTTTTGGAGGAAAAATTAGTGCAGCCTCAGATGGAGAAGAAATTGGAAAGTGTTGTTGTGCCGGCTGTGATTAATCAAACCGACAGGGATGAAACTGCCACAGCAAAGAACAAAGTTGTGGAGCAAGTTCGTATCCTGAAGAGAGGTGAAGAGCTAGAAGCACAAGCAAAGCCAAGTTGATCGAAACTGTTCACAAGCAAGCAGGCTGAGGTAAAGTACTACAAACCAGAAATTGTAGATGGTATGATTTCGCCTACTTTTCCTTTGAAAGAGGTTGAAAACAGCTTGAAGAAATGGAAGAAAGTAGTTGTTTGCAAGGTTATTGGGGGTCATCCTCCAATTAAATATTTTGAAGGTTTCCTTCGAAGAATTTGGTTTGGTATGGTTGAAAAGGTATGGCAGGCAAAACCAGGGATTTTTCTATTAAAACTTGTAAATGAAGCATATAGGGATGCGGTGGTTGAAAGGGGAATGGTTTTCTTTGATAAAAAACCAGTGTTTGTAAAGATGTGGCAGCAAACAATGGATTTTGATGAGCTGGACACAATTCCCATTTGGGTGCAATTCTCTGGATTGGATCCAGTCTATTGGGAACCGAGCTTATTGTGTAGATTGGCAAGTGCTATTGGAATCCCTCTGCGGATTGATGAGGCCACATGGTATATGGACAGGACAAAATTTGCTAGGATATTGGTTCAGGTAAACATGGGGAAGGAAATGCAGAAACGAATTCCATACAGAGATGAAAATAATGTCATTCAGCACCAGGAGGTGGAGTATGAGTGGAAACCGGTAAAATGCAATAAGTGCAAGCTGATTGGCCATGAAACGGAGAAATGTGTTTAGAAACCCAAACCACTTTCACCTGCAGTAAAAGGAGGAATACAGCAGCAGAGCACAAATAAAGGCAAAAAGGGGAACCAAACTCAAAATGCACCAAGGGGAAATGGACTTGGACAGAACAGAACAGAACGGCTCCTCAAAGGTATGGCAGAAATACTAAAGATTGAGTGGCTGTTAGGGTAATTAGGGCAGAAAGGAATGGTGAAAAGGAAGACCAAAATCTAGCTGTTTTAGACTCTTCTAGTGAGGGAAATAAAACGGGCACTAAAAGGACCAATATAGAACAGAAATAGGGAGACCGAGAGGCTATCTTTGGGGCCGAAAAAAGAGCAGGTAAAGAGAGAGTGAAGCTAGAGATGAAGCTAGAGATGTTCCGGGTAGAGAAATAAGGCAAAACAGAGAAGGGAAGCAACCGGCTGAACCGAATGATAGTGTGGTATTGCAGATTTCACAGTCTACAAATGTTGGCGGCAATGAGAGAGAAGCAGCTAATAACATAGACCTTGAAGTTCATTCAAGGTATAGTCCCCTTTATAATATTGTTAATGATGCATAGTACTATGCTATTATGGAATGTTAGGGGTCTAAATCAACCAAGTAAGCAGAGAAAATGCCGGCAATTTTGTTTTGAAAATAATATAGGACTTGCTGGCTTGCTGGAAACAAAGGTGAAGGTAGAAAATGAAGTGGACAGATGGAAAAGTTTTGATTTGGGTTGGAAGCTACTAACAAACTGCCCGAAAAAAGAGCAGGTAAAGAAAGTAGGGTATGAAAAAGAAAGGGGTGAAAATAGAGGTGGAACGAGCAGTAGCACTGTTTTGGATGCACAATCAAGAGAGAGTGAAGCTAGGGATGTTCCGGGTAGAGAAATAAGGCAAAACAGAGAAGGGAAGCAACCGGCTGAACTGAATGATAGTGTGGTATTGCAGATTTCACAGTCTACAAATGTTGGCGGCAATGAGAGAGAAGCAGCTAATAACATAGACCTTGAAGTTCATTCAAGGTATAGTCCCCTTTATAATATTGTTAATGATGCATAGTACTATGCTATTATGGAATGTTAGGGGTCTAAATCATCCAAGTAAGCAGAGAAAATGCCGGTAATTTTGTTTTGAAAATAACATAGGCCTTGCTGGCTTGCTGGAAACAAAGGTGAAGGTAGAAAATGAAGTGGACAGATGGAAAAGTTTTGATTTGGGTCGGAAGCTACTAACAAACTGCCCGATAGCACAAACAGGAAGAATATGGCTATGTTGGAAGCCAGATTTGTATGTTATTTCGGTAATAAGCATTGGAGATTTGCCGGAAAAAGGAACTCAGGCTGGAGTTTTACTTGACGGTTGTTTATGCTCATAATAGTGAAGTAGAAGCAAGGACCAAACAACCACTCAGGCTGAATTTATGGCGTTATCTAGAGACTGCAAATCACCAGGATATGTCATGGATGGTGGTGGGGGATTTAAACTCCCCCCAAAATTTGGGAGACCGAACTGGGGGAGAGGATGTAGAGCTAGCTGAGGTGGAAAATTTTAGAGACACGGTGAACTTGATTCAACTGCATGATTTTCAGTAGAATTGACAGAGCAATGGTGAATGAGATGTGGATGGATGGAAGTGATATGTGAGGTAAAACCCAATGATGCATCGGATCATTTACCATTACTTATACACCTAGATAAGCCGAGAAAGTGTTCTGCTAAACGTCCTTTTAAGTTCTTCAATATGTGGGTGAACTCGCCGGATTTTCTTACATTAGTGGAGCAGAATTAGAGGATGCGGAAACACAGTACTCTTGTGGATCTATTTAAAACTCTGAAGGTGCTGAAATAGCACTTAAACGATTGAACAAGAGGGAATTTTCAGACATTCAGAAAAGAGCCATGGAAGTAAAAGAGAAGTGGGAGAACCAGTTCAATCTATTACAAACAAATGTATTGGATAAAGGGCTGCAAGAAAATGAAGCAAAGGCAAGGAGAGAATCTATGGAACTAACTGAAGCGGAGTTCAGTTTCTTACAGCAACGGTCTAAGGAGAAATGGATAAAAAGGAGGGGGACAGACCAACCAAAATTTTCTAATACAGAAATCATATAGTTAGCCTGAAGGTGGGAAACGACAGAGTGGATGAAAGAGAGGGAGTGGAGCAGTATCTACTGCAGTTCTTTGATGACCGAATGGGAAAGACAGTGATTACAGAGAGTGAAATTGATCCTTTAGTGGCAGCTGAAGGTAACTTTCTTACAGTGGAGCAACAAATACCCTTGATAAAGCCGATTACAGATGATGAGATATGGAGAGCTCTGAATAGCATTGAGAATGACAAAAGTCCCGGAGTTGATGGATTTTCGAGCTTTTTCTTTAAGAAAGCATGGTGGATTGTTGGTGATGATATAAAAAAGGGGATTAGGAGTTTCTTTCACGGTGATGAAGTACCACAGGAATTTAGCAGGGCTGTTATAACACTAATACCGAAAGTTGATAATCCGCAGTCAGCTAGGGACTATAGGCCGATTTCCTGCTGCCCTGTTTTATATAAAGTTGTCACAAAGATCATGAGTAGCAGGTTAAGTGAGGTACTCCCTGAAGTGATAAATGGAAACCAAGGTGCATTCGTGAAAGGGAGGAGGATATCGCATAATATTCTCCTAGCGCAAGAGCTTTTAACAGGATATAAGAACCCGAGCAATATTCCGAGCTGCATGATAAAAATTGATATGCAGAAGGCTTTCGACGGTATAAGCTGGGAGTTTCTATTCAAATGGCTGACATTTCTAAAGTTTCCAGGACTGTTTATTGAGTGGATAAGACGATGCGTGGAGGATACCACTTATTGTTTCTCTTTGAATGGTGCGTACACAGATTGTTTTAAAGGGAGGAGAGGTGTTAAACAGGGGGATCCGATATCACCTTTATTGTTTGTAATTGGGATGGAATATCTATCGAGACAGCTTAGCCTGGCCATAAAAACGAAAGCTATAGATTTCCATCAGAGGAGTTTGAAGAGGGGAATACACAGTTTGATGTTTGCAGATGATCTGTTAATCTTCTGTAGGGCGAGCAAGCACTCAATGAAGCTGTTGAGGAAGGGGTTAAAGCTGTTTTGGAGGAGTTTAGGAAGGTTTCTGGCCTTAGGATAAATGAAGGAAAATCTGAGGCTTTCTTCTCGACAATGACAGAAACTGAATCAAAGATGTTGGCTGATACTCTGAATATAGTTCAAGGAAGTTTCCCAATGAATTACCTGGGACTTCCAGTCTCGACAGGGAAGTGGAGAGCTGAAGATTGTGAGAAAATGGTGGAGAAGATTGCAGGACAAATAGGCACTTGGGGTTCCAGGAATATGGCATATGCAGGTAAAGTGCAGCTTATAAACACAATTCTGTTGAGTAAAGCTAGTCACTGGGCGAATGTTTTTCAAATACCTAAGAGTGTGCACAAAGCCATTGAGACAAAATGCAGAAATTTTCTATGGGGCAAAAAGGAAGGGGAGAAAAGAGTTACACCAGTGTCTTGGAAAACACTTTGTATGCCAAAGAAAAGTGGAGGAGTTGGCCTAAGGGATCCTTCATTCTAGAATAGAGCTTTTCTATGTAAGCTGGTTTGGGATGTATGTCAAAAGAAGGACATATTGTGGCTGAAATGGGTGCAGACATACTACTTGAAGGATGAAGAGTTTCTTGACTACAGCCTAGAAGGGCACACATATAGTTGGAGTTTGGGCAAGTTGGTGTCACTGAAAGATGAAATTCGTCCATACCTAATGGAATGTGTTGACATGAAGGGAAATTTCAGCACGAGCAAGGCATACGGATACCTCAAAGGGGCAGGCCAAGAAAGCCATTGGTCGACGAATGTATTGTGGAAGTCAGGACTACAGCCTAAACACTCCTTCTTTCTATGGATGTTGTTAAAAGGAAGATTATCGACCATAGCGAGACTTCAGTCGAAAAGGATAATACCTCATGTGGGCAGAATGGAGAAACGATGCAGCACATATTTTGTTCATGCCAGTTTACAGTGGAGTTCCAAAAACATTACAGGGTGGAGACTGGCGGAAACTTCAGAGAGTGCTTGAGGAGGATGAGAAAAATGGTAGGATGGAGAAAGAGAATAAGATTCCACCGACTTATCAGCATCTTCTATAATGTATGGAGGGAGAGGAAAAACAGAATCTTTGAGGGGAAATTTAGGCAGGTGGATGCTCTAAAGGTGATGATTGAAACAGGTGATGGTTGATACAGGCTATGACCATTTTGATTGATGTTGAGGACAGTGTGAATGGATCCTAGTATGAAACTTGGTACATATGTCGTAGGTACCGCACTGATTACCTTTGGTATTTCAGAGGTGTTGGGCTGCTGGTGTAAAAACCAGTTACCCAGCCTTGGCCCGGGTCACTATCTAAAAACTTGACGGATTGGTTGTGGGGATATATCCCTAGTATGAAACTTGTACATATGTCGTAGGTATCGCACTGATTACCTTTGGTATTTCAGAGGTGTTGGGCTACTGGTATAAAAACTAGTTACCCAGCCTTGGCCCATGACACTATCTGATTTGATGGAATGGTTGTAGGGATAAATCCCTAGTATGAAACTTGTATATATGTCGTAGGTACCGCACTGATTACCTTTTGGTATTTCAGAGGTGTTGGGATGCTGGTATAAAAACCAGTTACCCAGCCTTGGCCCAAGACACTATCAAAAATATTTGACGGACTGGATGAGGGATTATGGCCCTAGCATGAAACTTGTACATATGTCGTAGGTACCGCACTGATTACCTTTGGTATTTCAGAGGTGTTGGGCTGCTGGGTGAAACCAGTTACCCAACCTTGGCCCATGACACTATCTAAAGACTTGACGGGCTGGATCGAAGAAGATTATAAGCATACTCAGACCAGACTACATATGGCTTATTTGATTTCTATGGGAAATGAAGCAGGGCAGACTTGTGCTTTGACATGTCAATTCACAGATATGCTATGGTGGATTTTCCCTTAATCATATACGAGCCGGGGACAGAAATGAAACGTTGAAGACACCAAAGATCCAAAGGTGGATGAGGTTTTGGCAAGATATGCAAGGACAGATGGAATGGAAGCGCATTCATGGTAGTTATTCTAAAATCCTAGTAATATCTTGATGAACTATTTATGCTCATAGCCACTTGCATTTCATATGGCTGTAGAATAGTTGTTTTTCTCCTTTTGGTTAGTTATTTATATCTGTTGAATGTTTGGCTTAGAGTGATGGCCAAATCAGTTGTATGAACTTTTTTGAGCAATTTAATAGAAGAAAATATTACATCAAATGGATACATCCACCGTAAGAACACCGGCCACATAGTTTGATCTCTCGGACTAAATGAATAATGAGGTGAACCATGATATCGACAAAGGATGAAGGGAAGTACATCTCCAATCGACACAAAACCTCAACAACCAATCTTTGCAACTTATCTAACCTCCGATAACTGAGAATTTTCCGACATATAGCCTTAAAGAAATAGCAAAGCTTGGATATGGCCGACCTCACAAGCGCGGGGAGGGAACCCCGAATGGCGATGGCATTCAAATCTTGCATCAAATTGTGACAATCATGTGACTTCATAGCCGCCAACTTAAGTTCCTTTGTCGATACACAAGACCGGATATTGGATGAATACCACGTCGGAACCTTAACAGACTTCAACGTGTTACAAAAACTTTCTTTCTCTTCCGTTGACATTGTATAACACGCCGGTGGCAAGTAAGTCTTGTCCCCATCATCCACAGGTGCCAAAGAAGGTCTAATGCTGAGGCTCACCAAATCTAGTCGTGACTTCAACCCATCCTTGGTTTTGCCCGGGGTGTTCAAAAGTGTCCCAACCAACGCGTCACACACATTCTTTTCAATGTGCATGACATCTAGACAGTGTGTTACCTCTAAGTACTTCCAATATGGCAAGTTGAAAAAAATAGACCGTTTCTTCCAACTACTACCACTTGTTTTAGCAACTTTTTCCTTCTTACCGTAGACGTGTCCCAGCTCTTCCATGTTTCGAAGGATTTCAACCCCGGTTGGAGGAATAGGTTCGGGATCGGTCTTAACCTTCCCATTGAACCATTTTTTGGCAAACCTCCATGGATGATCTTCAGGAAGGAATCGACGATGACCTAGATACGCAGTTTTTCCACCATTTTTAAGTTGACAATGGCTAGTGTGTTTCTCACACACGGGACATGCAAGATGACCTTTCACTGAATAACCTTTTAAATTTCCTAAAGCCGGGAAATCATTTATGGTCCACATCAACATCCCTTTTAACTGAAACTTCTCATCCCTACGACTTTCGTCGGTTATCCGCACTCCTGAGTTGAACAAAGACTTCAAATCCTCAATAAGTGGAGCTAAGTAGACGTCAATGTCATTTCCTGGTTGTTTAGGCCCTGAAATCATCATAGAGAGCAACACATATTTCTTTTTCATCATCAACCAAGATGGTAGATTGTAAATAACCAGCATCACAGGCCAAGAACTGTGAGTGCTAGACAAATTCCCAAAAGGATTGAAACCATCGGTTGATAGCCCGAACCGAATGTTTCGAGGTTCTTTACCAAAATCAGGGTATAATTCATCCATATTTTTCCACTGTTCTCCATCCGATGCATGACTAATGATGTCATCGCCCCCTCACTCCCTCTCTGCATGCCACGTAAACAGTTTTGCATCATCAGGGTTTGCAAACAACCTTTTCAATCTAGGCACAATTGGAAGATACCACATTACTTTTGTGGGTGTTTTCTAATCGCTAAATATACTCTCTTCATCCCCAACTTTCATTAATTCTTTCTCCTAGAGTTTGTATCGAGACTCCCCACATACTAGACAATTGTCCAACTCTTTCTCCTCCACCGACCTATACAACATACAATCATTAGGGAATCTTCTCCAATTCCATTCCCATTGGACACAATCTTTTTCGCGGCATATACTCTCTCGGGCAACAAGTTATCAACCGGAAGCAATTCTTTAACAATAACAAGCAACTCCGTCATCCCTTTATCGGTAATCCCATGTTTCGCCTTCAAATTCATCAACAATATCGCCGCCATTATACAATGCCTAGACCCCTTGTATAATGGTGCTTCTTTATCATGCATCATTGCCGTTAGAACACTAGGCTTATCAACAAATTCCCTAAAAACATCTTCCACAATTTCACCAAGATAAGCATCATATTCCATGTCTTCACTAGCAACATCACTTTCGGGAATTATTTTGTCAACTACAACTTCACCATGCCAAATCCATACGGTATACGTAGGGTCAAAACCCCTACAAATCAAATGTTCACGTAAAACTATATCATCATCATAATAGGCATTGTTCTTACAATCTTTGCATTGACATCTAACCCCCTCAACCTCTTTGCTCTTAGCATCCTCAAACGCAACATTAATAAATTCACCAATCAAACCACGATACTCAAGGGACAATCTATCATTCCCCCTAATAATTTCAACTCGTTCCATATCAACAATCCAACTATGGAAATCCAATCGCGCATTCAACAACAAACTCCTATGCCGATGAATTACCTGGGACTTCCTGTCTCGACAGGGAAGTGGAGAGCTGAAGATTGTGAGAAAATGGTGGAGAAGATTGCAGGACAAATAGGCACTTGGGGTTCCAGGAATATGGCATATGCAGGTAAAGTGCAGCTTATAAACACAATTTTGTTGAGTAAAGCTAGTCACTGGGCGAATGTTTTTCAAATACCTGAGAGTGTGCACAAAGCCATCGAGACAAAATGCAGAAACTTTCTATGGGGCAGAAAGGAAGGGGAGAAAAGAGTTACACCAGTGTCTTGGAAAACACTTTGTATGCCAAAGAAAAGTGGAGGAGTTGGCCTAAGGGATCCTTCATTCTGGAATAGAGCTTCTCTGTGTAAGCTGGTTTGGGATGTATGTCAAAAGAAGGATATATTGTGGCTGAAATGGGTGCAGGCATACTACTTGAAGGATGAAGAATTTCTTGACTACAGCCTAGAAGGGCACACATATAGTTGGAGTTGGGGCAAGTTGGTGTCACTGAAAGATGAAATTCGTCCATACCTAATGGAATGTGTTGACATGAAGGGGAATTTCAGCACGAGCAAGGCATATGGATACCTCAAAGGAGCAGGCCAAGAAAAACATTGGTCAACGAATATATTGTGGAAGTCAGGACTACAGCCTAAACACTCATTCTTTCTATGGATGTTGTTAAAAGGGAGATTATCGACCATAGCGAGACTTCAGTCGAAAGGGATAATACCTCATGTGGCAGATGTTTGTACTCTGTGTGGGCAGAATGGAGAAACGATGCAGCACATATTTTGTACATGCCAGTTTACAGTGGAGCTCCAAAAACATTACAGGGTGGAGACTGGCGGAAACTTCAGAGAGTGCTTGAGGAGGATGAGAAGAATGGTAGGATGGAGAAAGAGAATAAGATTCCACCGACTTATCAGCATCTTCTATAATGTATGGAGGGAGAGGAATAACAGAATCTTTGAGGGGAAATTTAGGCAGGTGGATGCTCTAAAGGTGATGATTGAAACAGGCTATGACCCCTTTGATTGATGTTGAGGATAGCGTGAATGGATCCTAGTATGAAACTTGGTACATATGTCGTAGGTACCGCACTGATTACCTTTGGTATTTCAGAGGTGTTGGGCTGCTGGTGTAAAAACCAGTTACCCAGCCTTGGCCCGTGACACTATCTTAAGACTTGACGGATTGGTTTTGGGGATATATCCCTAGTATGAAACTTGTACATATGTCGTAGGTACCGCACTGATTACCTTTTGGTATTTCAGAGGTGTTGGGCTGCTGGTATAAAAACCAGTTACCCAGCCTTGGCCCATGACACTATCTGATTTGATGGAATGGTGGAGGGGTTTTAACCCAAGTATGAAACTTGTACATATGTCGTAGGTACCGCACTGATTACCTTTTGGTATTTCAGAGGTGTTGGGCTGCTGGTATAAAAACCAGTTACCCAGTCTAGGCCCATGACACTATCTGATTTGATGGAATGGTTGAGGGGTTTTACCCCAAGTATGAAACTTGTACATATGTCGTAGGTACCGCACTGATTACCTTTGGTATACAGAGGTGTTGGGCTGCTGGGTGAAACCAGTTACCCAACCTTGGCCCATGACACTATCTAAAGACTTGACGGGCTGGATCAAAGAAGATTATAAGCATACTCAAACCAGACTACATATGGCTTATTTGATTTCTATGGGAAATCAACTAGGGCAGACTTGTGTTTTGACATGTCAATTCACAGATATGCTATGGTGGATTTTCCCTTAATCATATACGAGCCGGAGACCAAAATGGAACGTTGAAGACACCAAAGCTCCAAAGGTGGATGCAGATTTGGCAAGATATGCAAGGACATAAGGAATGGAATGATAGTTTTCTAAAATCCTAGCAATATCTTGATGAACTAGTTATGATCATAGCCACTTGCATTTCATATGGCTGTAGAATAGTTGTTTTTTCTCCTTTTGGTTAGTTATTTATATCTGTTGAATGTTTGGCTTAGAGTGATGGCCAAATCAGTTGTATGAACTTTTTTGAGCAATTTAATAGAAGAAAATATTACATCAAAAAAAAAAAAACAAACTCCTATGCAATCAACGATAAAACACAACGTCACAATCAATAAATTCACATAAAAAGCAATGGTAAGTTTCATATCTCAAAAAACAATTCAAATTTCATACCTTTTAGAGCAAGCTTATGGTATAAATCCAAATAACCGACTAAAGAGCTTGAATCCCTTACAATGGAGTGTGATATTCAAAAGAAAATGTTGGAACAAGCTACCCACACAAGAAAATAGCTTAAAAGCTCACTCATTGACTAGTTTGAAGCTTAAATTTCGCCAAACCCGACATTCTTTCGATATCGCAATGTCTCCATTTTCTAAAGAACAAGTTTTCGAAATCGAATAATTAGACCATAACCCTGGCAGAATCAATATGAGATATCGTAATAGGTGTATCCAAGGTTTCGATATCGAACGTTGTGTCTCCTAATTCCCTGTCTAGGATGGCGACAACTGTTTCGATATCGCACTTATGTCCACACGTGATACGATATCGAAAGCATGTCGACTAGTATAAAACAACCGACGGAGAAAGATAAAATCTACGTTGTTATCCCAAATTCCTCAATCCATCAGAGGCCAAAAAACCCCAAACCCATCCCTTTGCAGAAAACCATCATCAAGTTCCAACATGTCGAAGGATACTAGCAAATCTTGTTCTCAAAAGGAGACCCAAAGAGAGGGGTTGGTGTTGCCCACCTTGATTGACCAGAATTCCGCCAAGGTAATGACATTCATATATTCATGTATACTATGAATAGGGTGGAGATTCGATTATTGTTTTCTCAATAGTTAATGATAGTTTTGTTCTTGCAATTGTTTTTTTAAAGTATTTGGTACCTTTGTGCTTGGAAATAGTTATTAATCTTGTATATGAAAGCACATAGTGTTCGCCGGAAATTAAATAGTGATTTTGATTGGGTTTGTTAAGCTTGTGGTGGACAAGGTTGCTAAGCTTGAGGTCCCAATCGCATGTGGAAGCAAGATTGGTTCGGCATCCAATTCCGTAGCACTAGGAGGTGCTACAAAGGATGTTGACAACGTCGGTGTCAAATTTGAAGCTTCGGTCCCGGCGAAAAAGATTAGGAAACCTTGCTATGGTTGGATAAGCGACGACGACAGTGATGATGAAGAGAACTTCATTATGCTACCTCCAATGAAGGAGAATGATAATTTCCGAGGAGTTTAGTGCTCATTGTTCTTATTTTTGCTTTGTTGGCACTCTATCTTTTGTCTTATTTTGACGTTGTCCGTACTCTTTTTTTTTTCTTTTGTTCATGTCTTCAAGATCTCTGTACTCTTGTTTTTTATATTTGATACATTTCTTTTTATTTGAAGTTTGAGGTAAAAATTTTACAAGTTCAAATATTCATATATCATAGTGTTATATATGTGTATCTGAAACATAACTTCGATTTTGAAGGGGTTCAAGCAGGTGTTTCGATATCGAAATATATGTGCGTTACATGACAACAAATGAACGAGTTCGCATCTTAACTGGTTACTGCTACCCCATACACTTAGTTCGATATCGTTCGACTGTTTATTCTATTTTCGATATCGCTAAATGTTTTTATATGAAATGCGATATCGCAACATATTGGTGTCTTGAAACCCTAACATTCATGCGATACCGAAAACCGTATCTAAATATGAGCGATATCGGTTTTTTTTTATTATGATTTTCGAGAAGATGAGTACTATTTACGGCGGTTCTAAGATAACCGCCGTAAATATAAAGAACAACTGCCGTCAAAATTTTCCCCGCGCCCCAGCTAAATTCAACCATCCGAATTGGTTTTTCGACTTCGAAAAAACCAACCATTAACGGCGGTTCCGTCATGCACTGAGGAACCGCTTTAAAAAACTGCCTTATTTTCCCTGGTTTGCACTAGTGTCGAATTCTTTGTTTTTGGTTTCATATGATGTTTTCTTCGTGCTTTAATTATGTATAAACCTATTGGTATTTATAATCCGTCGAAATTTGTAGCTGTGATTTACAGTTTCATATGAGTGAATTTGATCAGTTGCTTTATGATTTACAGTTTTTCTTGATGAAAGGAGATCGAATGGTACAATGAAAAGATGGAAGTCAGACAAGATCATTCATTTTGGATGTTAAACGACAAAAATCAAACTTCCATTGTGGTTCCTTCCTTGTGGCTTGAGAATCTGCTTATGCATATTTTGGCGTTGTTTCTTTAATTCCCTCCAACTTGTAAACTCCATCATCTTCATATATTCCCATTTGAAATTCTATAAATTTTAATGTTACGGCCAAATGAATTATATTGAATGATATACCCGACTGTAATTCCATTTCATTTTCGTATTCAGCTGATGCTTTGGGTTTTCTGTTACCAATATGCATGTAAGGATGATTTCTCTTTCCTTTGTGTGATTTTTGCATGATGTATTTTATTATACATGTAGTATATTATCTTGATTGCATGTTCCTGAGAGAAGTATTTAATCGGTTTTGATGTTCTTGGATTTCTATGACCAATATGTACGAAAGGTTTCTTTTATATATGCGCATAGATTTGATATGAGAACGGCACACAAAGTTAGGGTTTAAGTCGATTCAACAACGATTATGAAGGAGCTTCCATGCTCTGCACTGTGAGTATTGGATCTCCATTCGATTTGTTGTTAACCGAGTTTTCCATGTGTTTTTCCTTAGATTGGGTTTTTGTAGATCTACTAATTACCGATGTGTGTGTTTGAATTGATGTCTAATTTGGACTGCTTATCGAGGAATCTGCAAGTTGGCATTAGATAGGCTAATAGTTTGTGTAAATAAGTTAATAGTTTTCTAAAGAGTACAATTGGAGACATTTTTGTGTTTTAACCGTATTTTTTTGGTCTACAAGAGCAAAAACACATAGGCTTTGAATGATATTTATGATGCCCCGCGTGTCGTAATAGTTGTGTTATTGTTACTTTAGGATTATGCTGTAACGCCTCTGATGATGATTACCATATACTTTCGTTCTTCTGATAATATACCGTGTGGAGGAATTTTGGAGACCTGAACTGAAGAGGCTTACAGAAATTGGTTTTTTTATATTAATTTTGATGACCAGTCCTTACATGGTTCTTATAAGAGTTAATTAAGTTAGTTCTTATATGGTTCTTACCACTTTTAAGAGGATTTTCCGTACGTATCCTCTGAAAAATGGACGGAATTCACTTTTTATAGACAAGTAAAATGCTTTATTTAGGAAAAAGACAAGTGAAGTGCGTTTAGATTGTTGAATAGATTAAATGAATATTCGCATAAAGAATAATTAGACAAAATAAAAATATTGTTAAATTAAATTAGTAAAAGTTTATATTCTCAGCATTGTCATATAAATATGTATAATTTAAATATTTTATAAATGCTTAACTAGACCGCACTACGTGCGGAACACTATCACTAGTTATCTATAAATTCAAACATGGTAAAATATAATATTTTCATACTGACCATCGATTATTTAATTAATATATACATATAAAATCCTATTAAATCTATACTTCTATGTTAACCTATAACATTTGACTCTTAAAATATTATCATTAATTAATTAATTATTATTATTATATCAATACTAATTTATTCATTTTAATTTTCCCATAAAAATAGTATTTCTAACATTTGTTCATAATAAAACTCATTGATTTTAGTAAACATTTTAAAATTGTAATCATAAATTTCCAGGGCGTCATAATTTGAACTAATTATTATCTGTTAACCTTAATTTTACCGACGGGTACGTGTTTATTGTTCGGTTTAAACTTTGGCTGGATTCAACTCTTGTTTATATAATCGGTGAGGAGAAATACGACTCAATGTAGTAATTTTATGTATTTTTGGCAATTTTGTTTCTAATATAGACTAGACTTGTATGCCGTGGAAGTTAGATTTTGCAACTTTTCTCATGTCAGATAATAATTTTGTTCAATTTTCTATACTATGTGAATTTGCTTGCTAGCTAGACCCAAATTGGTTCGAATATGTATTGACCTTCTTTTAGGGGATATGATTTGAAACTTGTATTTTTGAGGAATTATCCTGACATATTTGGAGAGTATCCTTGCCCATTTATTTGTTACATCCCTCTTATACCATCTAGGTGGCGAGAGGGTAAACCTCATGGACTTCTGGACTATTCAATAGACTTTATGCCTAGACTGGTAAACTCGATTAGCTAATTTTTTTTGATTTAAAAACCACTTAATTAATTAAAATATGTCAGAGCCATTGCCCTGTTATGTTCGTTACAGACCACAGACCTATCTATTTTCTAAACAACACATAAATGAAACGTGTCTAGTACTTCTCTGATCTCCATTAACAGAGGTTGAATCTACCATGGTGCTCTGCTCTGGCTTCTTGGATTGTGAGCAAGTCCTTAAGTACCGCATAGTCCGTTTGTATCCACACCACATTAGAATGCTCTATGGGCAACTGCTTGCTTCAGTGCCTTCCAACACGCCATCAATTCTGCATGAAGAGCTGAATATGCTTGAAACCTTTCTTCTCCGAGCTTCAGTACCTGTTCATTTCCGATTAGCTAATTTAGAATGCAAGTTAAGGTACTAAATTTGTCAGGTAGTTCAACTCTGGAGTATCAGACTGTAGGATTTTACGATGTATCCCTTTTTTTGTTTGCACTTTTACTCTATATATGCCTTGATGTAAGCTTTCGGGAAACTCCTTACTTAAGGGTGAAAGTTGAAAATAACATTTGGAACACACAATCTACCGGCTTATCAGCGTTCGAGCAACTTTGCATTTGTATTTTAATCTCGGATTACGTATCCGTCAATAATCCTACCAATTTCATTTTATAAAAAAAAGAATAAAGAATAACTGACTGGGTTGGATATCCTTTTCCTTTGAGCTGAAGAAAAGATTGGCTCCATGTAAGTTGGGGGTATGTTGGTCTTTTGCCAAAGATTTGGCCTGCTTTAGTAACCAATGTAGACAGCAAGTTATTGAAGGTGAGGTAACCCTTAACTTAAACCCGAAAAAACCAAAACCCAAACAAGGAAAGGAAAGTATTCCAAACATTACCAATCTCAAAGTTCTCTCTTTATATATGTATGCGCGTGTCTTGCCATTTCATTCCCTCTTTCCCCTCTCCCTCCTCCACCACAAGTAAGAGAAAACCCCACAGCCTGATCATCCACGGTTTCTCGCTCCATAAAAAAAAAAAGTCTCTTTTTTGATGAATATTGCTCTTTTCGGGGTTGCAATGACATATATTCTTCTTGGATTCTTGCTCTCTTTATCAGGTATATATATCTTTCATCAATTCTGTCCTTGTCCTAATTATTACGTATGTGTTAATTTGTGGCTTAATAATTTCCTTTAATGACTGAACCGTCAGGTCTCGGTTTAGTTAGGGAAGTGGATTGCTTGGGCATCAACTACGGTCAGGTGGCAAACAACTTGCCGCCGCCTCAGAAAGTGCTGGACTTGTTGCAGGCACTCAGAGTAACAAAAGCCAGAATCTACGACACAAACCCCGACGTGCTGGCTGCGTTTGCCAACTCCAACACGGAGCTAATCGTGACGGTGGAAAACGACATGCTCGCTACGTTGATGGATCCGCAGGCAGCTCTCCAGTGGGTGAGCACGCGCATTAGGCCGTATTTTCCCGCCACGAAGATAACCGGAATCGCGGTCGGCAACGAGGTTTTCACCGGCGACGACACCACATTACTGTCTCATATAGTGCCGGCTATAGTCAGCATCCATGCAGCGCTAGTACGGTTAGGACTCGACCAAAACATACAAGTCTCCACACCAAATTCCCTAGCGGTTTTAGCCGTGTCATATCCACCGTCCGCCGGAACATTTTCGAGCGAGCTGAATGGTATAATGCCACAGTTTCTTCAGTTCTTGCAAGCTACAAAGGCTACATTTTGGATCAATGCCTACCCTTACTTCGCTTACAAAGACGATCCTAATAGAATCCCTTTAGACTACGTTCTGTTCAACCCGAGTCAAGGGATGACCGATCCTTTCACGAAGCTCCATTACGACAACATGCTGTATGCTCAGGTCGATGCGGTGATATTCGCCATGGCGAGAATGGGGTTTCAGGGAATACAAGTCGGCGTGTCGGAAACGGGGTGGCCGTCCAAGGGAGACCAGAACGAATTCGGAGCCACATTGCAGAATGCAGCGGTTTATAATCGAAACATTATAAGAAGGCAGTTTGCGAGTGAAGGGACTCCTTTGAGGCCGAATATGAGACTTGAGATTTATGTGTTTGCGCTATTCAACGAGGACATGAAGCCGGGACCGACATCGGAAAGAAACTACGGTCTGTTTCATCCTGACGGAACTATGGCTTATAATGTCGGGGTCCTCTCATTGCAAAGCACCTCCACCTCATCCACTACTAATCCATCTTCGGCCTCTGTTTCATTCACCTCTTCTGCTCCCAAGGTAATCCCTTCTTTCCTACTCATGAAAAGTCGTGTTTCTTCTTAAACTTATTTGGAGTATCAAACGAAAAGTTTCAGTTCAGTGTTAATAGGCAAAATTAGTTCACACTGGCGTTACCAAATTATTAAAACGTGCATGGGTTGGAAATAAAAATGTTACAATCTGCTTTCTAAATTAACTTAATTCATCCAACTATTTTCTAAAGGCGAAACGAAAGGTTTCATTTCAGAGTTAATAGGCAAATTTAGTTTATAATGGCGTTACATAATTATTAAAACATGCATGGGGTTGGAAATAAAAATTTACAATATGCTTTCTAGAAAATGGACAATTAATTAGTTTATAACGACGTCATCATATAATACTGATTCAAAATTGGCAACTGATCCTAGTAAGATGGCTTGGCAAAAACATGCATGTTGGTCCTTTTCTGGGACTCACTTTTGCAAACGTTTCTGACAATTAAGATTATGGCGGCAGCTGCTGACTATGCATATTGCTTTTCACTTGGGCAGGCAACAGAAGTGCGATATCGAAGCTTGATCTACTCAACAATTTTACTGCTCAAGTCTATCCAGTTCATCATGACAAGGCAGATTTAATTAGCTGAAGATCAACATGGCAATGTCATGTCATGCATGCTAAAAAGTTTGAAGCCGAATTTTTGGTAACATGAACGAATTATGTGCGCTGATCAGCAACAGACAAAACAACCAACCATTACAGGTCGCCTTATCGCTACGCCATTTTATTGTCAAATTAATGGACCTCACCACTAACTGTTAGCCATTATCCAAAACCTAGCTAATAACTAGCTTCGTTTTTAGACATCATTAATGATCTCATATTGCATAGATCTGAATATTGTATTCGTGTGTACATACAGCTTGTCCAAAAATAATCAAGAACCATCACCTTTCTTACTTAATGTTATATATATATATATATATATATATATATATATATATATATATATATGCGTGATGGAAGAGGAATATAATCTTGTGTTGGAAAGAAATCCTTGTTTTTTGTTTGAATCATTCGCTTGGAATAAAGCTCAACACTTTTGGACGTGGATTCCATGGATGTTATGTTGTTACATAGAAAATTGAGGCTCAACCGCTGCTTTTCTTCCCGTTAGTCGTCAAGACCCCGGCATATGCACATTGCTGAGTAAGATTTGAGGTACGATAAAGTTATAGATAAAAAAAAAATTATAAACAGATAACGTAAGAAAGTGCAAAAAAGTTTAGGCGACATTTGACGCTTTTAAATCCTCAGGCAGACGGTGGACGGCTAGGGCCTCACTTTATTCCCCGTAACCGTCAGCATTAGTCAGTGCCATCCCCTTTGTGAAAGGGACTTTAGACTTTTCGATGGAATATATCTCATAAGCACTTATCAATAATGTCATCATCTATATACCAATCCACTCCACCCCCACCCACCCTCTCACCACCACTAGCTATATACATCCCCATAACTTTTAGATGCATATCTGAATTTTTTTTATTTTTTTTTTTAAAGAAAATTTGAATAACTCTAAACGAAAGGTCAAATATTTTTCATGACAAGGGGCCAATTAGATGAACAGTGCTCAATTTCAACTTACAATTTACGGGTAGAAATTGTACTACCTCCATCTCCTAACAATGTTCTACTTTTCTTTAAGGGATGGTTTTCTATCATTGTCATATTTTTCATTTTTTTTGTAACATTCTTTCAATCTCAATCACACATTTTATTTTTTCAACTTTCAAACACCATCTCCACCACTCACTTTTTCTCCTTAACTTTTGTGCCAAAAAAGAGACAATCTTAACATCCCACTCTGAACTTCTAAGGTTGTCTCATTTTATTTTGCACTTGGATTAAGGGGAAATGAATGAGTGGTGGAAATGATGTTTAAGAATTGAAAAAGTAGAATATATGACTAAGATTAAAGGAATATTACTAAAAGTAGAAAGTAATACAATGTTGGAAAGTCCTCTGTAAAAGGAAAGTGAGAGAAACTCAAGAGTCTGGAGGGAGTATAAGAACATCTCCAACCGCTGAAGAAATGGATATTTGATAACTTACAACAGTGTTGCTTACCAAAGTTGCACAATCCACGTGGGCTGCTTGGCGAGCAGGAAATAAATGGTAATAAATGCCAAACATTCCGTGAAAATTAATTTTTTTCGTCTATAAATTAATGTAATCGACATGTAATATAATTTTATTTTTGAATTATAGAATGTCATTGAAATATTTTGTATCATTTGTTCCACATACAAATAAATAATAATTACTATGTAAACATTATTTTTTACTTATCGGGCATTAGTAAAATCATAATATATTGATTTACTTTATTTATATTCATATTATATAAATCATTATATGAATATTTTATTAATTCCCGAGCATGGATAAAGTTGTAAATAATTAGTTAACATTCATGCAAATTCAATTACTTATTCTACGTTTTTTACTTTTGTAATCAATGTAATTATTTTTTATCTATTCTTAAATATTTCTGTTGAATCACAAACAAGTGTTTCAATAAAAAATTAAAAAATAGATATTTTTGACACATACACAATTTTTATGTTAATAAATTTCTCTTAAAGTTATAAAAATTAATAAGTCAGTATTTATTATATAAAACATTTCTATTTAATTAATTTTTTGGTTGAATCTCTAAAAACATGTGGGACCTATGCAAGCATCTCCTGGTAAGAGTCCATGAGATAGGAACGATTTGATGGGAGTCATCCATGTTTCTAACTCTTTTTCGATCATTGATACTGTTATAGCAGCAATACTTCGATTATGACATCCTTTTGTTTGTTCAAGTTTGAGAAACCTACATTCGATTGGTGGCTGAGGGCATCCGCCTTTTGGTTCTGATCCCTAGGGATTTTTTCATGTCTACATAATTGAATTGTACGAGAGTTGTCTCACTTTTGAGAGTTCTAATTGTCTCAAACTTCGAAATCACCAAGTACTTGACAAACTACTATTCGGGAATCGCTGAACACTTTTATTCCACGAATATTCATTAGACTAGCTAATTCTAATCCCCAATTAATGCCTCGTACTCTCCTTCATTGTTAGGGAGACGAAAATCAAATTTTATAGCATACTTGTATTCATCCCCCTCTGGACAGAGATGTTTGCGATTACTGATCACTAACTTCTACTGAGGCCATTTATGCAATAAATTCTGCTAAAGGTTGGACTTTTATAGCTTTCCTTGGGCAAAATGATATCTCGTTTTCATGTAGTTCAATCGCCCACTTGGTCATTCTTCCTGATGCCTCTAGATTAAGCAATTTTTGCTTATGGGGTGACTATAATCACGTGACTTTGAAAGTACGTGTGTAGTCGTGCTGCATATACTAGAGACAATATTAGCTTTTCAACTGGGGAGTAGTTCTCCTCCGCTGGTTGCAAGCTTCTACAAGCATATTAGACTGGTTTTGCATAGATTTATCTTCTCTGACCAGGACTAAGCTTATTGTTTTTTTAGGCAGCCAGATACAAAAATGGAGATTCTCGTTGAAAGCGTTTGTAGTGCTTGTATTTCAACTTTTAGTTGGGCATATGCTTTTGTACACTGTTCGTCTCGTGGAAAAGATTTGGACTTTTTTAGAACGTCAAAGAATGGCATATGCTTGTTTGCAGCTTTCGCCATAAACCTCCTTAAGGCTACCAGTGATCTAGTTAGTACTTGTACATCCTTGATGGACTTAGGAGTTGGCTGATTCATGATATCATTTATTTTGTCTAGATTAGGACTGATGCTCTTTGATGAGAGTTGATATCCTAAGAACTTTCCCGCGCCTACTCCTATCGTGCATTTTTTCTGATTCAGCTTCATTCCGATGCGCTTTAGTGTAAGGAAAGTTTCTTCTAGGTCGCTTGGAATGTTAGCTATGTATAAGCTTTGATGACCATATCATCAACATATACTTCCATGTTCCTCCCAATCTGATTAGCAAAGGACTGTGTCCACCGTTCGTTCATAGGTTGCACATGCATTTTCCAAGCCGAATGGCATCTTGGCATAACCAAATGATCCCAAATTTGTGATTAAATTTGTCTATTCTGAGTCCTGTGGGTCCATTAGGATTTGGTGATAGCCTTTATATGCATTCAACAATGCCAACACTTCATGCCTTGAGATGGATTCTACCAACCTATCGATCTGGGTAATGGATAACAAGATTTTGGGCAATGCTTATTAATGTTTGTGTAATCTATACACATCCTCCATCCAGCATCTGCTTTACGTACTATCACTGGATTTGCTAACCATGTTGGGTATTTCAACTATTTAAGGATGTCTGTTCTCATGAGTGTTCATATTTCACTATCAATCACTTGTTGCCATGGGATCAAGACTCGTGGATACTGTTTAATTGATCTGTACGCACGGCGACCTGGGCGCACAGATCTCTTCTTAGGCGCACAGATTACAAGGATCCAACCTGCGCGCACAGATTGGGATTTATTTATTAACAGCAAACGGAAAGGGTTCTGTACGCACGGCGATCCTGTTCCAAACCGAAATCGGATTGGATTCTGTACGCACGGCTATCCTCATAAATCCTATATTGCGATTCTAAATCCTAACATGTGTTATTTCCGTTTTTCTTTTTCCACTATTTTCTGGTGAATCAAATTCGTTTGATTCTGCCGCCATGGGCAAGAACAGTAGTGGTAAACGAAACGCGGGAAATAAGCCTAAGGATGTGACGAAGATGGTCTTGGGAAGTGATAGACGGAGTTTGTTTGGCGATGATGGTGAGGTTTTGCCGAAATGGCCAACCGCGATTGAAAACCCGGGCACTCTGTCGGGATTAAACTTTGAACAGAGAGGAAACGACGGGATGGCTCGCGGGCAGAATCCTATCGCTGGGATGGTAGATGCGGCAAAAAACCCTCGGGCTGCAGCAGAAAAGAAAAACCTTAGCAACGAAGATTTTGATATAAAAGCTGAGTCAAATTCACACAGTGAGGCGATGAAAAAATGGATTCAGAAAGCGTCGGTCGAAGAGCTCTTTGAAAATATGGGGAAAGCTTACGAAGGTTTTAGAATGACTGAACAGAAACTTAAGGAAAAAGACGGAGAATGGAGGAAAACCCTTGTTTGGATTGGAAAAGGAAAACGTTGGGATGAATCCGATTGAATCTGGGAATAGGACTACATGGCCAGCGGATGAGAGTATATATGATCGGGAAAGCGAAGGGGGCAGCAAGAAATCGATGATGGCAGCCGGGGTTCGTAGGCAGCCGATGATGATAAAAACCGGTATACCAATTTCGAGGTTCTTGGAAACAATGGGCAGAGAGGAGAGTGAGGGCAGCAAGGATACGTCTAAGACAATAGAGCAAGGTGTACAAACAAAAATGAAGAGTTCAGAACAAGCCGAGAAGTCTCATTTAGGAGAAGGGTTTGGAGAATGCTGTTTTGTCGACTGTGATCACTCAACCCGAAGGTGATGGTGTTGCCACAGTAATAAACAAAGTTGGGGAGAATTCACAAGTACGTATACTGAAGAGAGGGGACGAGCTAGAGACACCAGTAAATGAGAAGGTAAGCTGGTCGAAACTGTTCACGAGCCACAAGGCAGAGGTAAAATACTATAAACCTGAACTTGTAGACGGTATGCTTTTGCCTTCTTTTCCTTTGAATGAGGTTGAAAACAGCGTGAAAAAATGGAAGAATGTGGTTGTATGCAAGGTTATTGGTGGTCATCCTCCGATTAAATATTTTGAAGGCTTTCTTAGAAGAATATGGTTTGGTATGGTTGAAAAGGTCTGGCAGGAAAAACCAGGGATCTTTCTGGTGAAGCTTGTTAATGAAAAACATAGAGATGAGGTGATAGAACGGGGGATGGTTTTCTTTGATAAAAAACCAGTTTTTGTAAAGGTATGGAAACAAAAAATGGATTTTGATGAGCCAGATACAATTCCTATATGGGTGCAATTTCCTGGATTGGATCCAGTCTATTGGGAGCCGAGCATGTTATGTAGATTGGCAAGTGTAATCGGAATCCCCTTGCGGATTGATGAGGCCACATGGCACATGGAAAAGACAAAGTTTGCAAGGGTACTAGTTGAGGTGAACATAGGGAAGGTAATGCAAAAAAGAATTCCATACAAAGATGAGAATAATATCATTCAGCACCAAGATGTGGAGTATGAGTGGAAGCCAGCAAAGTGTAGTAAATGCAAGCTGATTGGACATGAAACAGAAGAATGTGGCTGGAAGCCCAAATCCCTTTCGCCTGGAGTGAATGGCAGGACGCTGTTGAGCACAAATAGAGGCAAAAGGGAGAACCAAACTCAATCAGCCCCAAGGGAAAGGGGACCAAGCATAGTTGCTCCTCATCGACGATATGGCAGAAATACCGGGGAATGGGTGGTTGTTGGTGTAAAAAGGGCAGAGAAGAATGGAGACAAAATTGAGGGAAATAAAACGGGCACCAAAGGGACCAATGTAGAACAGAAAAAGGGAGACCGAGAGGCTGTTCTTGGGGCCGAAAAAGAACAGGAAAAGAAAGCAGGGTATGAAAAAGAAAGGGGTGCAAAAAGTGGTGGAACGAGCAGTAGCACAGTTTTGGATGCACAATCAAGAGAGACTGAAGCTAGGGATGTTCCGGGTAGAGAAATAAGGCAACACAGAGAAGGGAAACAATCGGCTGAATCGAATGATAGTGTGGTATTGCAGATTTCACATTCTACAAATGTTGGCGTCAATGAGAGAGAAGCGGCCAAGTAATGATGCATAGTACTATGCTATTCTGGAATGTTAGGGGTATAAATCAGCCAAGTAAGCAGAGAAAATGCCGGCAATTTTGTTTTGAAAATAATATAGGCCTTCCTGGTTTGCTGGAAACAAAGGTGAAGGTAGAAAATGAAGTGGACAGATGGGAAAGTCTTGATTTGGGTTGGAAGCTACTAACAAACTGCCCGATTGCACAAACAGGAAGAATATGGCTATGTTGGAAGCCAGATTTGTATGATATATCGGTAATAAGCATTGGAGATCGGTGGATTGACTGCATTTGCCGGAAAAAAGAACTCGGGCTGGAGTTTTACTTGACGGTTGTTTATACTCATAATAGTGAAGTAGAAGCAGGGACCAAACAACCACTTAGGCTGAAGTTATGGCGTTATCTGGAGACTGCAAATCACCAGGATATGCCATGGATGGTGGTGAGGGATTTCAACTCCCCCCTAAATTTGTGAGACCGAACTAGAGGAGAGGATGTACAGCTAGCTGAGGTGGAAAATTTTAGAGACACGGTGAACTTGATTGAACTGCATGAGCTGAAAAGTACAGGACCTTTTTTCACGTGGGACAATAAAAGGGAAGAAGCCAGAATTTTCAGTAGAATCGACAGAGCAAAGGTGAATGAGATGTGGATGGACAGATGGATGGAAGCGATATGTGAGGTAAAACCCAATGATGCATCGGATCATTTACCTTTACTTATACACCTAGATACGCCAAGAAAGTGTTCTGCTAAACGTCCTTTTAAGTTCTTCAATATGTGGGTGAACTCGCCGAACTTTCTTACTTTAGTGGAGCAGAATTGGAGGATGCGGAAACACAGTACTCTCGTGGATCTATTTAAAACTCTGAAGGTGCTGGAAATAGCACTTAAACGATTGAACAAGAGGAAATTTTCAGACATTCAGAAAAGAGCCATGGAAGCAAAAGGGAAGTGGGAGAACCAGTTCAATCTATTACAAACAAATGTATTGGATAAAGGGCTGCAAGAAAACGAAGCAAGGGCAAGGAGAGAATCTATGGAACTAGCTGAAGCGGAGTTCAGTTTCTTACAGCAACGGTCTAAGGAGAAATGGATAAAGGAGGGGGACAGGCCAACCAAAATTTTCTATGCAAGCATGAAAAAAAGGCAATACAGAAATCATATAGTCAGCCTGAAGGTGGGAAGCGACAGAGTGGATGGAAGAGAGGGGGTGGAGCAGCATCTACTGCAGTTCTTTGGTGACCGAATGGGAAAGACAGTGATTGTAGAGAGTGAAATTGATCCTTTAGTTGCAGCTGAAGGTAACTTTCTTACAGTGGAATAACAAATACCCTTGATAAAGCCGATTACAGATGATGAGATATGGAGAGCTTTGAATAGCATTGAGAATGACAAAAGTCCTGGAGTAGATGGATATTCGAGCTTTTTCTTCAAGAAAGCATGGGGGATTGTTGGTGATGATTTCAAAAAGGGGATTAGGAGTTTCTTTTAGGGTGATGAAGTACCACGGGAATTTAGCAGGGCTGTTTTAACACTAATACCGAAAGTTGATAATCCGCAGTCAGCTGGGGACTATAGGCCGATTTCCTGCTGCCCTGTTTTATATAAAGTCATCACAAAGATCATGAGTAACAGGTTAAGTGAGGTACTCCCTGAAGTGATAAATGGAAACCAAGGTGCATTCGTGAAAGGGAGGAGGATATCACATAATATTCTCCTAGCCCAAGAGCTATTAACAGGATATAAGAAGCCGAGCAATATTCCGAGCTGCATGATAAATATTGATATACAGAAGGCTTTCGACAGTATAAGTTGGGAGTTTCTATTCAAATGGCTGGCAGTTCTAAAGTTTCCAGGATTGTTTATTGAGTGGATAAGACGATGCGTTGAGGATACCACTTATTGTTTCTCTTTGAATGGTGCGTACACGGATTGTTTTAAAGGGAGGAGTGGTGTTAAACAGGGGATCCGATATCACCTTTATTGTTTGTAATTGGGATAGAATATCTATCAAGACAGCTTAGCCTGGCGATAAAAACGAAAGCTAAAGAGTTCCATCAGAGGAGTTTGAAGGGGGAAATACACAGTTTGATGTTTGCAGATGATCTGTTAATTTTTTGTAGGGAAAGCAAGCACTCAATGGAAGGGGTTAAAACTGTTTTGGAGGAGTTTAGGAAGGTTTCTGGCCTTAGGATAAATGAAGGAAAATCTGAGGCTTTCTTCTCGACAATGACAGAAACTGAATCAAAGATGTTGGCTGATACTCTGAATATAGTTCAAGGAAGTTTCCGAATGAATTACCTGGGACTTCCAGTCTCAACAGGGAAGTGGAGAGCTGAAGATTGTGAGAAAATGGTGGAGAAGATTGCAGGACAAATAGGCACTTGGGGTTCCAGGAATATGGCATATGCAGGTAAAGTGCAGCTTATAAACACAATTCTGCTGAGTAAAGCTAGTCACTGGGCAAATGTTTTTCAAATACCTGAGAGTGTGCACAAAGCCATTGAGACAAAATGCATAAATTTTCTGTGGGGCAGAAAGGAAGGGGAGAAAAGAGTTACACCAGTGTCTTGGAAAACACTTTGTATGCCAAAGAAAAGTGGAGGAGTTGGCCTAAGGGATCCTTCATTCTGGAATAGAGCTTCTCTGTGTAAGCTGGTTTGGGATGTACGTCAAAAGAAGGATATATTGTGGCTGAAATGGGTGCAGGCATACTACTTGAAGGATGAAGAGTTTCTTGACTACAGCCTAGAAGGGCACACATATAGTTGGGGTTGGGGCAACTTGGTGTCACTGAAAGATGAATTTCGTCCATACCTAATGGAATGTGTTGACACGAAGGGAAATTTCAGCACTAGCAAGGCATATGGATACCTCAAGAGGGTAGGCCAAGAAAACCATTGGTCAACGAAAATATTGTGGAAGTCAGGACTACAGCCTAAACACTCATTCTTTCTATGGATGTTGTTAAAAGGGAGATTATCGACCATAGCGAGACTTCAGTCGAAAGGGATAATACCTCATGTGGGGAGAATAGAGAAACGATGCAGCACATATTTTGTACATGCCAGTTTACAGTGGAGCTCCAAAAACATTACAGGGTGAAGACTGGCGGAAACTTCAGAGAGTGCCTGAGGAGGATGAGAAGAATGGTAGGATGGAGAAAGAGAATAAGATTCCACCGACTTATCAGCATCTTCTATAATATATGGAGGGAGAGGAATAACAGAATCTTCGAGGGGAAATTTAGGCAGGTGGATGCTCTAAAGGTGATGATTGAAACAGGCTTTGACCCCTCTGATTGATGATGAGGATGGTGTGAATGGATCCTAGTATGAAACTTGGTACATATGTCGTAGGTACCGCACTGATTACCTATGGTATTTCAGAGGAGTTGGGCTGCCGGTGTAAAAACCAGTTACCCAGCCTTGGCCCGTGACAATATCTAAAGACTTGACGGATTGGTTGTGGGGATATATCCCTAGTATGAAACTTGTACATATGTCGTAGGTACCACAGTGATTACCTTTTGGTATTTCAGAGGTGTTGGGCTGCTGGTATAAAAACCAGTTACCCAGCCTTGGCCCATGACACAATCTGATGTGATGGAATGGTTGAGGGGTTTTACCCCAAGTATGAAACTTGTACATATGTTTTAGGTACCGCACTGATTACCTTTTGGTATTTTAGAGGTGTTGGGCTGCAGGTATAAAAACCAGTTACCCAGCCTTGGCCCAAGACACTATCAAAAATATTTGACGGACTGCATGAGGGACTATGGCCCTAGTATGAAACTTGTACATATGTCGTAGGTACCGCACTGATTACCTTTGGTATTTCAGAGGTGTTGGGCTGCTGGGTGAAACCAGATACCCAACCTTGGCCCATGACACTATCTAAAGACTTGACGGGCTGGATCGAAGAAGATTATAAGCATACTCAGACCAGGCTACATAATGGCTTATTTGATTTCTATGGGAAATGAACCAGGGCAGACTTGTGTTTTGACATGTCAATTCACAGATATGCTATGGTGGATTTTCCCTTAATCATATACGAGCTGGAGACAGAAATGGAACGTTGAAAACACCAAAGCTCTAAAGGTGGATGCAGATTTGGCAAGATATGCAAGGACAGATGGAATGGAAGCGCATTCACTATAGTTATTCTAAAATCCTAGAATATCTTGATGAACTAGTTATGATCATAGCCACTTGCATTTCATATGGCTATAGGATAGTTGTTTTTCTCCTTTTGGTTAGTTATTTATATCCGTTGAATGTTTGGCTTAGAGTGATGGCCAAATCAGTTGTATGAACTTTTTTGAGCAATTTAATAGAAGAAAATATTACATAAAAAAAAATCACTTGTTGCCTGTCTGTTGCAAAGTTTCGATGCTTTTGCCGTATTGGGTGATGCAGGGTAAATATGCGAGCCGATGAACTGCGAACCTCTTTGATCATGTCGGCGTACCTGGAAGATAAGGCCTGGGGTAGGGTGTAAATGAATTGAACCGTTCGAGAACAACTCACGAACAACTCGGTCAAAGATCGTTTTCGAGCTCGGTTTGAACAGTTCGAACTCGAACTCGAGCTCGTTCGTTTATATACGAGCTCGAACTCATAAGAGCCAACTCGATAAGCTCGTCGAGCAGTTCGAATATAATTTAAATATAATTTTTTTATAGAAATAAATTAAATTTTATTCATTAATGCCTCATGTTCTCGAACTAGCTCGAGTTCGAGTACGAACTCGATTTTTTGTCGAGTTCGAACTTTCTAAAAGTTTGACGAATCGAACTCGAACTTGATCACGAACATGCAAAACGAACTCGAACTCGAACACATGCCTGTTCGACCTCGACTCGACTCGTTTACAGCCCTAGCTTTGGGGTTTCCCGGGGTAAATACTCTGACGCTCAAGTTAGTATGGCGAAGTGTACGAGTATGTATGTTTATAGCATGAGTTGTAAGATTGAGGTGTACCAAGCCTCTGTATTTATAGGGAAGAGTCACATAATTGTGATTACTCCGTGATTTGAGGTTCCAGGAGATATGAAGAAATATGTCTTTTGCGATAAGCATGATCGTAATTGATATGATTGATCCGATTGGATTGTGATTTTCTTCCGGCGTATATATTCTAAGTCGGTTGAGACAGGACTAACGGGCTTTGGCTCAGGGGTCTCGATATCTCTAGGACCTAGGTATCATCAATAGCCCCGAGATAGATGGGTATGCCTTAGCAATGTCATCTCTCTCCAGATAGTGGTAGCGCTTGAGCTCGTAGCTTCTTGGCCGTCCACTTGTCTAGCATGGCTTGGGAGTGTATGTGATTTATCCAGGTATCTCGGAAGAAGGATGGCACGATCAAACGTTTTTCTGTCTATCCACGTGTTTCAGAATATGAAGGGTTCCTTGCAACTTGGTGCGTCTGTTTACGCGCGCTGCCTATGAAACGTTCGACTATAGTTGCGGTTTCCCAGGTAATATAATAATCACTGGTAATTATTACCTTGCATAGACCGAAGTGCTTTATAATCCTTTTATTCTAGGGTTTGGTATTCAATTTTCTTCTTTGTCTTTTCAGAGCAAATTTATTCAGCTTTTCACGAATCTTGCTTCAGGGTTTTTCCCTATGTTCTGGCCGATTGCTTCTCAGTTTTGCGGCGTTTAGCAGCAATTAAGTTCTTTTATTCATTCTCTCTATTATTTGAATTGTGTCAGAATAATAGAATGTCAGATGAGGAGGATTCACAAAACCCGGATATTGAGTCTGAAGATCAGGAGATAAAGTCTCACCCTCATTCTCTGCATGAGTCTGAATCGGACAATGAGGTATGGATGATAGTTTCATCGATGTGGAGGAGGATGACGATGAACCAGCTGCGTTTACACTGGCCGTCATCCCTTGGATAAAGGCAACGACAAGATGACATTTTCTATGAATTTCCAAATCAAGCTTATTGGATAAGGTAAGGATTCTGGATGAGTATTTTGGGGGTGGCTTGATGGATGATGCTAGGGCCCCGAGGCGCGCCGTGTTCAAGCCGATAAAGAAAAAAACAGAGATCAAAGGTCGCCGGTTAAACCCTCTTTCCCTGCATGTCAAAACGCTGCAAGGGATGGTCATTTTGAGAAGCTGTTGTCACTGTTGCAACATGAAATTCTCGAGGATGAGACCTACGTCTCGAGGAGAATAACGTTGCGAGGTTGGATGAGGTGGCCCGTGAGACTTGCACAGATACTCAGAGTATCGTGTATGGTAAGCAGCTTCGCTTTGGACTGGCCTTTCCAATGCACCCATTGCTCCTCGAGTTGTTGCGGGACATGAGTTGTAGCCCCGGTCAGTTGCACGTGAATGTGATATGCTTTATCATGGCTTTCACTTCGGTGTGTTAGGATCTAAACATTCAACCTCGGCACGAGCTGATGAAGTCCATGGTATGCCTTCGAAGGTTGAAAGGTTTTTTCACCTTCCATCCTATGAATGGTGTCCCAAAGCTACAAATTCTGGTAGGTGGAATTATATTCTGATCAGCTTCGATAGACATGCTTATCTTGTTCCAGATTGGAATTCTAACCTTGTGAACGAGTCCATCACATCCGAGATCCCTCCCGACATAGAGGCTGACCTGGTCAAGGTGATTGGCGCTCTCGGCGACCTTAATATGACGAGTTTCGGGCTTTATATCTCACACTATAACTGGCCGGAACCGGTAGTTGGTTGTCAACGGGAGAACCTGAAGGAAGCTCGATGCAGCCAGACGGAGTTAAGTGGGAAGGTTGGTGCTTTGAGGCATACCCTTGTGGATTGCGCTGCTAACCTTGATGTACACATAGTCTTAGAGCTTGAAGGTGCGAAGATCGATCAGGAAAAAAACAATGTCCTGTAGGAGGCTAACCGTAGAAGGAGCTCTCCTAAGAAGAGTAGGGAGTCCAAGGGAGCCGGGTCAAGACCACAGCGTTTAAAGAAGGTCTCTGAGGTAGAGGCGGCGACTTCCTCGAAGGCCAAGGGTGAAGTTATCCCAGTGGTCCCACCAGATCGATACCCCATTTTTTGAATGGCCTGGCCCCTTGAATGTTCTTTTTGATAAAAATAAATTTCATTTCATCTAGAAACAAAAAGTAGTACATGATTACAGCCTTCACTCCCAGCCTTACAAAATAGAACTAAAACTAAGTGTCTTGACAAATTAAACATTAGTCCCACAGAAAAAAAAGAGAAGTACAAGACAGATTAATGCCAAAGTTTAAACTCAGTATTAATGAGGGAACAAAGCCACTGAGCTGTCATGAATTGTCCCTGAAAAAAAAATCCTTTCGTTTCTCTCATTCCGTAGGGGATAAAGACTTGTCACCAGGTGCGGAAAAATCCTCTTGTTCTTCATGGCTTGCCAAATGAATAAGAGTCTCTCCAAGTGACTGAGATCCTGAGGAGCTGGAAGATGAAGAAGCTGCAGTACTTGCTTTGAATAAGGAAACTGGATCAATAAGTGAGACACCGTCTCTGGGACTTGATGGCAGAATAAACATGTGGATGAAGGAAGTGGAATGCCAAGGTGTTGCAGCCTGTCAACAGTAGATAACCTCCCCAAAGCCAATCTCCAAAGGACAAAAGACTGCTTGGGGAGAAGTTTTCTGCTCCATATAGTAGCAGAGAAAGCCCTGGTGGCTCTTTGACCTAAAAGAAAATTATAAGCTAGAGAAGCTTGAAATTTCCCCTTCTGATTGAGACAAAGGGGGAGGAAGTCTACAACCTGATTCTTCAAGGCAACCAGGACAGTCCAAACATTGCTGCATTGAGAAGGTGCTATGGCTTCTCTGAAGGTTCCCCTCTTCATATGGCATTCATGCACCCACTTTACCCATAAGTTGTTCTGGTCACTCTGAATACACCCAAACCGTTTATAAAGTAAAGCTTGGCCCCAAAGATGGGGATCTCTTAGTTCTGCACCACCATAAGCCTTTGTGAGACATAGCGTTTCCCAAGCCACTGGAAACACTCCTTTCCCATCAGGATTCCTAGCCGTTTCATAGATGAGGGATAGATCTAGTCGGGTCATTTTTGACAGTCCCGAGAGGCCATAAGTACTTGATCGTGGCAATAGATTACTTCACCAAGTGGGTCGAAGCAGAGGTGCTTATCAACATCCGAGGAATGACCTATTTAAATCATGGTGCTTCAAGTAATGGGATAAAGCAGAATCTTACTTCGGTTACCACCCTCGGGCTAATGGGCAGGTAGAAGTAACTAATAGGACTGTTGTTAATGGAATCAAGGCAAGATTGGAAGGAGCCAAGGGAAATTGGATTTGGGAAGTTTTGAGCGTGTTATGGGCATTCAGAACCACGAAAAGTCCTGCTAATAATCCCCGCAGAAATAGGGATTCCTAGCATCCGGGTCTCAAATCTAGATGAGGGGGAGGTGGAGGAAGAGAGCCGGATGAACCTTGACATAATAGAAGAAAAGAGGGAAAGGGCTTCCCTGCTATAAGCAAAGGTAAAAAGGTATTACGACAGGAGAGTTCGGAAGGAAAATTTCAAGGTAGGAGAATGGGTCATGAGACGAAATGATCGCAGCCACAAGGAAAGCTAGCACTCAACTGGGAAGGGCCTTATAAGGTTGTAGAGGCACATCCAGTGGGAGTTACGTGCTCGAGGACAAGGCGGGAGGGGCAATTCTGAGAAGGTGGAACATCGCCAATCTAAAGAGATTTTATGGATGATAGAATCCAAGGTAATCTGGTGTGAATACGCCTTATTTTTTGTCGGTGTGGATACTTCTTGCAACCCTTAGCGTGGATACGTTATGAAGGGCTCGGTGTGGATACGCCTCGAGAAGCTTGGCATGGATACGTCGTAGCATAAATGTGTGGATACGCTAAAGGATTATACATGTACTGGGTAGTACTTTGTAATAGGGAAAGTCAGGACCTCGGGGTCGCTCCCACGATGGTTGCCCCGTAAATAGAGTGCAACACCTCGGGAAGGGTATACCGAGCGTGAAGGCAAAAGGTTATATGCAACTAAAAGCATTTTTTCTTTAAGAAATTTTACTCCAAATGTTTACCATCGAAAAGCTGGATAAAACAAATATCAAAGGGAGACATCCCCTTGATATCTGCGAACTAAATAACGAAAAAGGAGGTGTTTTGTTTATGAAAAAAAGAAGAGTTTTAACTTAATAGCAGCTTGGCGCTAGAAGTCTTTGCTTCGAAGGTTCCCATGAAAGCAACCGAAACTACCGGATCCTTCATGAATCTGGCTTCGGATTCCTCTTCGGCATACAGGGAATGATAAAGTAAAATGACTTGAGTGTCATCCGAAGGAAGGGATCGGATGGCCAAAGGCATTTAAAAAGGGTTCCTAAGGTCACAATACCGGAGGGTAAGTTTTCGTCTCTTAATTAAGATACATCTTGCCTTACGGTAGTCCTAGGGTTCAAGTCTTTCAACTATCTTTACCATGATATAATAGATATCCTCAGCTTCGCTTGAATAAGAGGTAGCTAGCAGCTAGAACTTATTCATAGTAAGGATCTGAATCCATCCTCGGACAACATTCTTTTCTCACTGGCTTGTGCTTGGGGGCCGCTAGGTTGGTTTTAAGCATAAGCCAAGGAAGAATCTTTGTCCAAGGAAACTTCAGATAGGATAAAAGGAGAACACATAAGGATGAAAAATTAAGGTAAATAGGAAATCCCACTATCAAAAAAAATTTCGATTTACAAAGGAACGTTCATAAAAAGAGGGAACGAATAAAACATGCAAACGAGCCAAGAAATACATTGAATTAGGAAGGAGAATATAAACTATCCAATATAATATAGAGCGCCTTCCAGGGAGAAGGAAGGATTACATAGGATAATAGAATAAGGACGTGTGGAGCTAAGAAAATTAAAAAAGACTGGATATAAGGAATGTGAGGCGTGCACTACGAATCCTCGGATCTTGGACGGCTTAGCTTCTGATTGCAATAGGAAGCTCGCACACACAGAATGAGGGAGGAGAGTCTGACAGCCCGCTGGAGCCGTTCAGGCCGCAAGGGTAATGTGTACAAGAACAAGCGTATGCTGACGAAGAGCACCCGCAAGGGTAACGTGTACAAAAACAATCGTGTGCTGATGAAGAACATCCACAAGACCAAGGTGGAGTGGACCAGAGAGAAGCACATCAGCGATCAGGTTAAGGTCAAATTCAACGGTCTGAGCGACAAGGTTGTCCCGACTGAAAAAGGTTTGCCCTCGACGCTCCCCAACGAACGTGATCCTGCCGAGCTTTAGGATAAAGAAGGAAACTCTGGGAGGGCTTGTCTTGAAGGCTCGGACGGACAAGTCCCAACTTGAGCAGACCTTAGCTTGGGTTGACCCAATATGAAGACAAAATGAACCTCCTCAATGTCATATTTTTCAGCCAAGGGGGGAAGGAAAACCTAGGGGCCGCCAAAGCTCAGTGGAAAAGGAAGCCTTTGGAGACGGATAAGGTAAAATAAGAAAGGGGAAACAAAAGGCAAGAGGAAAAGAAAAGGATATGGACAGAGAAGAAGAATCTCCTACCAGTGAAAGAACCTGTGAGGCAGGAAGGACATTGTCGATTTGATTGTTGATAGCATTTTCAAAGACCCAGGGAAGCCCAGTCGTCTTGTGATGAAGCTTGATTTGGCATCCCCAACCATATCAGTAGAGATCCTATATGGAAAATCTTGCAGTCACCCATCCTGAAAACTGCATACCAAACCCTTGCGAGAAAAAGCGAAGAAGAGCACGAGACAACATCACTACTTCTCAAGGGCACGGAAGAAAAGGCCAAGGTTCCAAAAGGTAGTGAGTAAGATGGTATGAAAATGCACAGGGATAAATGACCTATTTATACTGGAAAAGGCAGGAAGATCAAGAGAATTACATGGAAAACAGCAAAAGTAATTGCTGCTAGAAAAGAGTATGGAGTCTCGAAGGATGGAAACGCGCGACCATTGGAATTCTCAAGCGCAACAAACAATCATGATGGAGGGGGCCACGAGATTTATTGCAAAGTACGCGCAGGAAAAGGGAAACACAAAGGAAAGCGAACCGAGGAAGACAGAGGGTTCTATGCCTCGGAATCAAAAAACCTCCGCCTTGGGGGGCTTGTGATGATACGGATGACTCAGAATAAAGTACCACAGGAATTCAGTAGGGCTGTTTTATCACTAATACCGAAAGTTGACAATCCGCAATAAGCTGGAGACTATAGGCCGATTTCCTGTTGCCCTATTCTATATAAAATCGTCACAACGATCATGAGTAACAGATTAAGTGAGGTACTCCCTAATCTGATAAACGGGAACCAAGGTGCCTTTGTGAAAGGGAGGAGCATATCTCATAATATCCTTCTAGAGCAGGAGCTTCTTACGGGATATAAGAAACCACACAGTATACCGAGCTGCATGATAAAGATTGATACACTTGGCTTTCGATAGTATAAGTTGGGAGTTTATATTCAGTTCTAAAATTTCCAGGCTTGTTGAGTGGATAAGAAGATGTGTAGAGGATACAACATACTGTTTTTCTCTGAATGGTGCTTGCACTAATTGCTTTAAAGGGAGAAGTGGCGTTACACAAGGAGACCCGATTTCACTGTTATTGTTTGTAATTGGGATGGAATATCTTTCGAGGCAGCTTAGCCTGGCCGTCAAATCTAAAGCTGTAGAGTTCCATCAACGGAGTTTGAAAGGAGAAATACACAGTTTGGTGTTTGTAGATGATCTATTAATTTTCTGTAGGGAAAGCAAGCACTCAGTGGAAGGGGTTGAAACTGTTTTGGAGGATTTCAGAAGGGGTTCATGCTTGAGGATAAATGAAGGAAAATCAGAGGCTTTCTTCTTGACAAAGACGAAATCTGAATCAAAGTTACTGGCTGATACTCTAAATATAGTTCAAGGGAGTTTTTCAATGACTTACCTTGGACTTCCAGTCTCGACAGGAAGATGGAGAGCTGCGTATTGCGAGAAAATGGTGGAGAAGATTGCAGGACAAATCGGCACTTGGGGTTCAGAAACATGGCATATGCAGGTAAGGTGCAGTTTATAAACACAATTTTGTTGAGTAAAGCTAATCACTGGGCGAATGTTTTTCAAATACCTGAGAGTGTGCACAAAGCCATTGAGAAAAATGCTCTCGACAGATATTCCATCCCAATTACAAACAAAAAAGGTGATATAGGATCTCCCTATTTAACATCACTCCTCCCTTTAAAACAATCTGTGTACGCACCATTCAAAGAGAAACTATAAGTGGTATCCTCAACGCATCGTCTTATCCACTCAATAAACAATCCTGGAAACTTTAGAACTGCCAGCCATTTGAATAGAAACTCCTAGCTAATACTGTCGAAAGCCTTCTGTATATCAATTTTTATCATGCAGCTCGGAATATTGCTCGGCTTCTTAAATCCTGTTAAAAGCTCTTGCTCTTGCGTATGATAGAGCTTCAAATATGCGTGGCGAGTTCAATGGTTTACAGGCAATGTATGTCCACTGTTTCTCTCACCAACTTTAGTTAGTTCTTGTTGCTGTTGCAAAAGAGAACTACTCCGTGGCTGATTTTTTTCCTATGTCACCATGATTGTGAACATGAATGGAGCATCTTGTAAAAGAAGGGACCAGCTTCGATAGGCTCAACATGATAAAATTGTTGGTGAACTAGAAAAAGGAGAAATTACGAGTGGCAGAGGTAAGAATCAAGAGACTAGTCTAGCAAGACCAGGAGATACTCGTTGGGGATCACACTACTTGCACTACTTCGTTTGAACTCTATGTGGTCTTCAGTGATACAAGTATTGGGTAACATACATGATTTTGGAAGCACTTCTGATAACCGAGGTTTGGCAACAAGTTTGATTGATAAAATGGAGAGCTACAAATTTGTGCTCTCTTGGTGGGCCCCACTATGTCCCCCGAATTTCGGCGGCTGTTAGGGATTATCCTGTAGCGATCAAGCACCATAATAGATCTGCACCAGTTCCGTACTAATTAGGGCGTCAGAGTGGGTACCGGCATAACGCCGCCCCGCCTAACCGTTGCCACCTTGTGCAGGTGACCGGAGAAGTGACGTAGAGGAAGCATACCTAAAGGGAAAGTCCTTGCTCTGACATTGGCGCGGTCTGTGGGGATCTACCATCAAAGGTTTAACGATTTTCACAGCTCACGCACTCCGTAGATCATGGACGGAGAAGGCACGGGATAGGTCACACCTCATGTGACCGCTGGCCCTATTACCGGAAATCCACGCCACGACGAGGATCTGGTAACTATTGAAATCCACGCCGCGGTCGAGCCAGAGGGTAGTCCTCAACGCCTTCAGGCACCTACCGACAGGCGATGGCACGCGGAATGAGACCCGGAAGGCGGAGGAGTCTGATAACTCCACACTACTGTACCAGGTACTCACAACTCAAGCGGAGATATCCCGACAGCTGCGCGACCTCAGGCTCTGGCAAGCGCATCAATCTGTTATGGGGAAGGCCACGGTGGCCAACCGAGTCGTCCCGATACGTTTGTTCCCCAGCCTGGAGAGGGCGGTCACTGAAACTCAGGGTAAAACCTTGCGTGGAAGCCTGGAACAGGTTGTCGGTACCTTACGAAGAAAGGGAGCAGGACGCTAGAGGCTCTCCTTTTACAGAAATGGTGTTGCAGTTCGCAGCTGACTTTAAGTTGAGGGTTCCACTCAACCTGGGAATGTATGACGAGACCACGGACCCAATGGATCATCTACATACCTTCAACACGAACATGTCGACGTTTTCACCACCACAGGCCATCTGGTGCAAAGTGTTCGCGTCCACACTGACCAAGGCAGCCCGCCTATGGTTCACCAATCTGCCCCGCAATAGCATCTGTGAATTCCGGCAGCTGGAAGATGCTTGTCCGGTTTCATGCAGAAGGAGAAGTTTGTGATGACTAGGGACGACCTGTTACAGATACAAACCTTACCGAGGGAGGATTTGCATGAATATTGGGAGCGTTTCAATGATCTGGCCAATCAGGTGGAACACAGGGGTAGCATCCGGTTCTTGTTGGATGCATTCAGAAGGGGATGCGTCCACCGAGCCCTGCTTACCGACCTTGAGCTGAACCCTGTGTATGCCATGGATGAGCTGATGATGAGGGTGGAGATTTTTTACATAATAGACATCCTCCACAAGCGAATAGATGTCAGGCTGTCAGCGCATCCAGGCCAGTCAACACAGCCACCGCCCAAGCAGGCGAACCCGACTGCGGATGACAGGAAGCAGGGCAACCGGGGGTGGCGTGAGAAAAAAGGAAAGCCTGACCGGGCGGAAACCTTCACCCCGCTGACCAAGACACCGAAGGAGATTTTCGCCATCCTGAAGCCCCCAAGGAGCCTCAGGGCATCCTAAAGCCCCCAAGGAGCCTCAGGGCACCGACGTGATTCCAAGTTGTTTTGTGAGTACCACGATGACGTCGGTCACAAAACAAACAATTGTCATCACTTAAAGCGAGCCATTGAGGCTTGCATCAAGGATGGACAGTTGTCGCACTTTGCCAAAGAGGCTAGGGCTCGCAATCAGGCGAACTTCGCCAAACGGGATAGGCCTCCTGCAACGGTTGCTCGTGATGACAAACAGGATAGCGGAGCAGGTCGGCGGGATTACCGTAACGTAAAGGCAAGGAGGTTGCCAGGGTAGAGACTGGCGAGGAGGAGGCAAAACGACAGAGATATGAGGATGACTCGTCCACAGAGTTAACTCTCGCTACCACCAATATCATAGCTACCATTGGGGCAGCGTAGGGGACAGTTCGGAGTGCCAGAGAAAGGAACGATACCGACGAGTCCCAGAACCAACTTCGGCAAACAGAAAGTTGGGTAAAGGTGAAACTATCTCCTTCGGGAGTGACGACCCTGTTCCAAGGAGACCAGCACAGGGCGACGCAGTGGTCATCACAATACAGATCCTGGACAAGCTCATACATCGGGCGTATGTAGATGGAGGGAGTTCCGCAGAGATCATGTATTGGCACTGTTTCAAGAAGCTGGATGAGCACACTAGGGGCAAGTCACGCCCCACCTGTACTCCGCTGGTGGAATTTGCAGACAGAACCATCTGCAGAACAGGCTTTCTCCTCGGCCAAAGCTTGCTGACTAGCTTCCCGAGCCACTTTCTCATGGGCAAGGTCACAGGTCAAGTTGCTAGTGTATTCCTTCAGCTTCTTAGCTAACAGAGACTGGAAGGTCGGAGAACCCCCAAAGCCCTTCACGAAAGTCTCCTGCTGTGTAAAAACATACGTATAGTAGTAAGTAAGAAAAGGAGGAAGGAGGTGATATACACAGAAAAGAGGGAAGGGAAGTAAGAATAATGCATTGAGAAAACTTACTGGAGTAAGAGAAGAAGGGACAGATTGATTACCTACAAAAGGAGTCGCGAGAGCAAGCTACTCGACCACAGAAGTAGTAGGATCAGGTTGAGGTATGGCCTGAGAGGGAATCGGGTTCAGTTGTTGCTCGGGGGCAAAGTATGAGACTTATCCCTCTTGCTAGGAAGAAGCAATTGGGATAAATTGTAAACTCTGCGGTAAAAAACTAAATCCTCTCGGACGGCGCTCAGAGTAGTCGCTTCCTTTAAAATAGAGAGGAGCAATTAAGGAAAGTAAAAAAGACAGGCAGCATTAGATGAAAGGTTAAACCTTCGGCAGGCCACATGGCGTAAAATCGAGGGCAGGAAAAGGAGATTTCAAGGTAAATCGCCCGATTCCAATAGAAGCTAGAGTTCCCTTTAAACCAATAATAAAGGACATTCAAGGTCCGGCTGGCTAAAGTATAAGGTTGGGAGCCACGGATGGGAGAAGGTAAGTTCCGAAGGCCTCGGCTTCAAGATTATGATTCCAATCAGGAGTATGATACTTTGCATGGTTGAAAGAGTAATGTCCGGCATCCCTCCACTTCTTCACGATGTCGCTCTTGCCGAGCACTACTTAAGAACCCCGAGGATAAAAGGTAAAAAATTCCGTAGTTTTTGCATGAGAGACACCCAATGTCGTGTATGCGGCAGAGAGTAATAAATCCCAAAAGCAAAACCACTCCATTAGGGTGGAGCTAAGCCGGAGACATGCGAAAATGATTAAGGAGGTCAGAAAAGAGAGGTGGGAAAGGTAAGCCAAAGTGGATATGACGGGCAGGCAGGCATGAGGAACCGGATAAGCCATTCGGTAAGCCATTCTGGATAAGGCTCAGAGTCACTATGGAAACCAACAGGAGGAACTCGGGGCACTCGAGGAAAGGATCAGCGGGTTCGCCTTTTCCCCTCAGATGTGACCATAGATTGCGTCAGAGATTCTGAAGAGGAGGCCTCGGTTTCCGGCTCAAGAGCAGGGGGAGATCTAGGGTTAGAAATTCGTGCCTTCAAAGGAGAAGAATAGCCCCTTCTCTTTGGGACTTTAGGGCACATCGGGTTTGGGGTTTGATTGGCTAGATCCATATTGGAACTTAGATGGAATTATAGACAGGGGAGATTAGAGGAACTAGGAAAAGAAAAGGGAAGAGCCGAGGAAAACTCACTGAAGAACAGGAAGATTAAAGAGTGATAGGAGAAGAAAAGTAGAGGAAGGGAAGGGGTTTATTTATATAGGAGATAAAAGGGAATATTAGGAGAAAGCACATTGGGGGCAGGAACAATGATGGTACACGAAGAGAGGTAAGTCTTGGGAAAAGGGAAGCTTATAGCTGTCAAAAGCTCGAGCATAATGGCTCTTTATGACTAAGGGACCCCCTTAACCAGGTAAGTTCATTGAATGGGTTAGAAAGTGTGTAGAGAGCACTAGCTATTGATTTTCTTTGAATGGAACATATACAAGGAGCTTTCCTGGCCGATGTGGAGTGAACAAGGAGATCCAATATCGCCATTACTATTTGTGATCGGGATGGAATATTTGACTAGGCAATTAAATTTGGCAATAAAGCAGAAGACAATAGAATATCATCAGAGATGCAAGAATGCGGGGGTGCATAGCCTGATGTTTGCAGATGATCTTTTAATATTTTGCAGAGCAAGTAATCATTCTATGGAGGGGGTGAAGAAGGTGTTGCGGGAGTTTAAAGATGTCTCGGGTCTACAGATAAACGAAGGGAAATCAGAGGTGTTCTTCTCAAAAATGTCTGAGATAGAGGCGGATATACTTGCTTCGACGCTGAATGTTGTCAAGGGTAGCTTTCCGGTTAAGTACCTAGGCCTTCCTCTATCCATTGGTAAATGGGGTAAGGCGGGCTGTGAAAAACTAGTAGACAAGATAGCAGGGAGGATCAATACGTGGAGTTCGCGAAAACTTGCATATCCTGGAAGAGTTCAATTGATAAATACAGTTTTTCTTAGCATGGCAAGTCACTGGGCCAATGTTTTTCAGGTACCGGAAAGTGTACATACATCAATTGTGCAGAAGTGTAGAGACCGTTTGTGGGGTAAAGAAGAGGGGGTAAGAAAGTTAATGCCCGTTGCTTGGGCTACACTTTGTATGCCAAAATATGGTGGTGGAGTTGGTTTACGTGATCCATCGATATAGAATACAGCATCTCTAAGTAAACTAGTATGGGGCATATGCCTAAAGAAAGATGTTCTTTGGCTGAAGTGGGTTCAGGAGTACTACCTAAAAGGTCAAGCCTTCCTAGGCTACAGTTTAGAGGGTCATTGCCATAGCCAGAGTTGGGGAAAATTGGTGGAGGTAAAGGAAAGAATAAAGCCTTTTCTGGAGAAATGTGTGGATGTCAAAGGAAGATACAGTGTCAGAAAAGCTTACAATCATCTTAAAGGGGCGGCTGAAGACAAACACTGGCCAGCATCGATGACATGGAGATCAAAACTTCAGCCAAAGCACTCATTCTTCTTGTGGATGTTATTGAAGGGAAGACTCCACTCGAAAGGTATGCAAACAAATGTAAAGGATGAGTGTTGTTTTTGTGGAAAGGTGGGAGAAACAGCACAACATTTGTTTGATCATTGTACATTCATCACGGAGGTAAAAAGCTTATTCAATATTGGAAAGGGAGGAAATTTCAGAGAATGGTTGAAAAGTATGAGAAGGATGGTAAGATGGAAAGATAAGAAGAAGTTTCATTGTCTTGTTAGCATATTCTATAACGTATGGTTGGAAAGGAATAGGAGAATCTTCCAAAAAACGGAGCAGAAACCGGAGGGCTTAAAGGCGAGAATTGAAGCAGAATATGACTGAAGTTAAGGATGGAGGGGAGGATATCCTAGTTGTAACTATGAATTGATGGAACTCTATTGCTTACAATAGTATGAAACTAGGTACATATGTTGTTGGTTTAGAGAATGAAGCAATAGTGCATGCATTACTGTTATATCTCTCGAAAACCTAATATGAAACTTGTACATATGTCGTAGGTACCGCACTGATTACCTTTGGTATTTCAGAGGTGTTGGCCTGCTGGAGTAAAAACCAGTTACCCAGCATTGGCCCATGACACTATCTAAGGATTTATGACCCTAGTATGAAACTTGTGCATATGTCGTAGGTACCGCACTGATTACCTTAGGTATTTCAGAGATGTTGGGCTGTTTGTGTAAGAACCAGTTACCCAGCCTTGACCCATGACACTATCGAAAGATTTGACGGGCTGGATTGAATGAGAACAGAATGAGGACTGCATATGGCTTCTTTGTTTTCTCTATTAACACAAGAACTGTGGGAATTGCTTCGGGGCAGACTTGGGTTTTGAAATGTCAATTCGCAGATATGCTACGGTGGACCATCCCTCTATCAACCAAGAACCGAGAAAAAAATAAGGAACGTTGAAGACCTCAAGCTTCTAAAGTGGGAGCGGATTTAGCAAGATATACATGGACAACTGGAATGAAACTCTAGCATTGATGTTTGAGAATCATAGTTATATCTTGATAAACTTGTTATGGTAGTTGTCACTTGTACTCTGAGTGGCTTTAGAATAGTTGTTTGGGTTTTTTTTTCCACTTGTTAGATGTTGGCTTAGAGCGATGGCCAAAATCGTTGTATGAAACTTTTGAGTGATTAATAGAAAATTATTTACATAAAAAAAGGGACCCACTTACTTAATGGCAGTAAGCGTGCGCGTGAAAAGGAAGCATCGGTAAACGATAGAAGAAGATGGCAAGACAGAAGCTCCTCGCCTCGGAAACTCGAAACTCCTTGTGATGATACTGATGATTACATTCAGGAGGATCTTTCCTGGTAATTTCAGATGCACGTGACCAACAGCTAAGGAGAAGGTTCGGCTGCTACAATCACGTGGTTGGGACCCTGCAAAGGTACAAGAAGGTGACGCATGATGATGAGGTACGAGGCAAGGACCAAGACACCTATAAATAGAGGTCACATTCAGCCATTCCAGGTAAGTTCTCTAACTCTTTAATACAGAGTTTTCTCTTTCATTTCAACACACGAAATCTCATCATCACATCGGAGCTGCTACCCTCGGGTGGCTCCGGGGGCTTGTGTTGCAGGTTTCGGATGAACAGGTCAAAGTCCAGCTTTCCAAGGCCTAGGTGCTCGGCCAGATAGACGTCTTCAGCAGTCAGTTAGCGAGTAGATCCATAGACAAAGACCCTCGGATATAGAATATATATGAGAGATCAATTACTGGAGCGGATTTCTCCGCATCAGATGAGGTGTTACCCACCTGGAATCAGTATTCTGGGATTGGGAAGTATGTGACCCCTGTTGGTCGAATTAGCCTAAGTGACTTGCCCTGTGTAAAATTGTTGCCTTATGCTGTGTAAAATTGTAAAATTGTTGCCTTATGCTCCCGAAAAGGAGGGTCAGTCGGAAAAGAAGGCGAAAGTGCCTAACCTTGCCAAGAAGAAGCTTGCTAGGAAGGCAAAGTTTGTACCCCCTAAGAAAGGTTGTTTATATGTGTAAATGCTTTTTTTATGTGAAGATATGTGTTTATGAATTTGTTCATTAATTCGTGTCATTATATATTATCTATGTAATGATGGTTTAGTAGGGTGCTTATATATATTTCGTTTTGTTCAGATATAGGGAGATAACATCTACCAGGGATGTTTATAGGTTTGGGGCGACATCCGATTCTGAAGGTGGAGCTTCCAAGAAGCAAATACCTGTTAAACCTACCACTCCCCAGCAAGTCCACCTGTTAAAATCTAGTGGTGTTCATGTGGTAAAATGTATCGATCACCAGGGGCGTGAAAAATGCAAGGATGTGAAGGACACAACCGCCCAACTTAACAAGAAGGCGAAATATTCATCTGAACCAGGTGGTTCTCTTACTGGCCCTTTCCAACAATTTTACACAGTGGTTCCGTTCAAACGGTAAGAGATGCACATCATTTTGTTATGTCATGTCTTAATGTATATTGGATATTGGTTATTAAGGTTATTGACTATCATGTAATGTCAAGTAACTGATGTTGATCAACTGATGAAAAAGAAAGCTGGTCTGTTTTCTAAAACTTATTCCGCCCATGATTCGGAATATAAGAAGAAGCTGAACCTCTTGAATGCTGAACGCTGAGGTTAAGAACAAGGATAAGTTAGTTAGGCGAATGCCCGGAGGGATGCTCTGCTCAAGGAGTTGGATGACCTGAAGTACAATGCTAACCAAGACTCAGTCATTTTTTGAGTTGTTCGTTGTTGATGTCTTGGCTGCTGGGAAGCATATTGGTGTTATAGAATACTACCAAGTCCTGAAGAGTCGACATCCTGACCCCGCTGGGATCGTATGGCTGAGTGATGAGGAGATACAAGCTACTATTGACGCTAAGTTAGCCAATGCTAACGCCCTTTTCAACTCGAAGGTTAAAGATGGAGGGCATACTTATGGCCTGATTGAGCGATCCAAGAACTTGGAGCGGCCTATGACTATTAAGTAGCTGAATGCTTATATTGAGGAAGACAGTACTCCTGGGAACAATGTTGGCGATCCCTCTATGGAGATTGCATCTATAGGAATGACTATGCATGTTCTTAATGTGCCATTGCAAGATCCTTGTTGGAAACTGATCAGGGGGTGACTGCACAAGAGGTGATTGCTCAGGTAGTGCCTGTAAGTCCCGTTGTTGACAATATTGCCCGAATCTTCTGCTCAAGAGACTGTCGCCATGAACGATAGTAATCCTCCTAAGTAGACCATAGGATATTTTGGATTGTTGTTTTTAAGTTGTATTTTGCAACTTCAATGTCTCTGGTTTTAGCTCCCTCTTCTCAAGTGTTCTTCTATTTTTCTCCAACCATACATTATAAAAGATGTTGATAAGGAAATCAAATTTCTTTTTGTCTTTTATTTTATGTAATTTTTTCTTTTATTAAATTGCTCAAAAAGTTCATACAACTGATTTGACCATCACTCTAATCCAAACATTCAACAAATATAATTTGTTCATCAAATCAGAAAAACAACTATTCTACAGCCATCTGAAATACAAGTGGCTATAATCATAATTAGTTCATCAAGATATTGCTAAGATTTTAGCATAACTATCATGACTGCGCTTCCATTCCATCTGTCCTTGCATACTTGCTATATCCGCATCCACCTTTGGAGCTTTGGTGTCTTCAACGTTCCATTTCCGTTTCCAACTCGTATATGATTAAGGGAAAATCCACCGTAGCATATCTGTGAATTGACATGTCAAAACACAAGTGTGCCCTGGTTCAGTTCCCGTAGAAATCAAATTAGCCATATGAAGCCTGGTATGAGCATGCTTATAATCTTCTTCAATCCAGCCCGTCAAGTCTTTAGATAGTGTCATGGGCCAAGGTTGGGTAACTAGTTTTACCCAGCAACCCAAGACCTGTGAAATACCAAAGGTAATCAGTGTGGTACCTACGACATATGTACAAGTTTCATACTAGGGCCATAATCCCTCGTCCAGTCCGTCAAATATTTTTGGTAGTGTCATGGGCCAAGTTTAGGTAACTGATTTTTACACCAGCAGCTCAACACCTCTGAAATACCTAAGGGTAATCAGTGCGGTACCTACGACATATGTACAAGTTTCATACTTGGGGTAAAACCCCTCAACCTTTGGAGCCTAGGCTGGGTAACCGGTTTCTATACCTAGCAGCCCAACACCAGTGTGGTACCTACGACATGCATACAAGTTTCATACTAGGGATACATCCCCACAACCAATCCGTCAAGTCTTTAGATAGTTTCACGGGCCAAGGCTGGGTAACTGGTTTGTACACCAACAGCCCAACACCTCTGAAATACCAAAGGTAATCAGTGCGGTACCTACGACATTTGTACCAAGTTTCATACTAGGATCCATTCACACCATCCTCAACATCAATCAAAGGGGTCATAGCCTGTTTCAATCATCACCTTTAGAGCATCCACTTGCCTAAATTTCCCCTCAAAGATTCTGTGATTCCTCTCCCTCCATACATTATAGAAGATGCTGATAAGTCGGTGGAATCTTATTCTCTTTCTGTCCTTGCATATCTTGCCAAATCTGCATCCACCTTTGGAGCTTTGGTGTCTTCAACGTTCCATTTCTGTCTCCAGCTCGTATTTGATTAAGGGAAAATCCACCATAGCATATCTGTGAATTGACATGTCAAAACAAAAGTCTGCCCTGGTTCATTTGCCATAGAAATCAAATAAGCCATTATGTAGCCTGGTCTGAGTATGCTTATAATCTTCTTCGATCCAGCCCGTCAAGTCTTTAGATAGTGTCATGGGCCAAGGTTGGGTATCTGGTTTCACCCAGCAGCCCAACACCTCTGAAATACCAAAGGTAATCAGTGCGGTACCTACGACATATGTACAAGTTTCGTACTAGGGCCATAGTCCCTCATCCAGTCCGTCAAATATTTTTGATACTGTCACGGGCCAAGGCTGGGTAACTGGTTTTACACCGGCAGCCCAACACCTCTGAAATACCATAGGTAATCAGTGCGGTACCTACGACATATGTACCAAGTTTCATACTAGGATCCATTCACACCATCCTCATCATCAATCAGAGGGGTCAAAGCCTGCTTCAATCATCACCTTTAGAGCATCCACCTGCCTAAATTTCCCCTCGAAGGTTCTATTATTCCTCTCCCTCCATATATTATAGAAGATGCTGATAAGTCGGTGGAATCTTATTCTCTTTCTCCATCCTACCATTCTTCTCATCCTCCTCAGGCACTCTCTGAAGTTTCCGCCAGTCTTCACCCTGTAATGTTTTTGGAGCTCCACTGTAAACTGGCATGTACAAAATATGTGCTGCATCGTTTCTCCGTTGTGCCCACACAGAGTACAAACATCTGCCACATGAGGTATTATCCCTTTCGACTGAAGTCTCGCTATGGTCGATAATCTCCCTTTTAACAACATCCATAGAAAGAATGAGTGTTTAGGCTGTAGTCCCGACTTCCACAATATTTTCGTTGACCAATGGTTTTCTTGGCTTGCCCCTTTGAGGTATCCATATGCCTTGCTAGTGCTGAAATTTCCCTTCGTGTCAACACATTCCATTAGGTATGGACGAATTTCATCTTTCAGTGACACCAACTTGCCCCAACCCCAACTATATGTGTGCCCTTCTAGGCTGTAGTCAAGAAACTTTTCATCCTTCAAGTAGTATGCCTGCACCCATTTCAGCCACAATATATCCTTCTTTTGACATACATCCCAAACCAGCTTACACAGAGAAGCTCTATTCCAGGATGAAGGATCCCTTAGGCCAACTCCTCCACTTTTCTTTGGCATATAAAGTGTTTTCCAAGACACTGGTGTAACTCTTTTCTCCCCTTCCTTTCTGCCCCACAGAAAATTTCTGCATTTTGTCTCAATGGCTTTGTGCACACTCTCAGGTATGTGAAAAACATTTGCCCAGTGACTAGCTTTACTCAGTAGAATTGTGTTTATAAGCTGCACTTTACCTGCATATGCCATATTCCTGGAACCCCAAGTGCCTATTTGTCCTGCAATCTTCTCCACCATTTTCTCACAATCTTCAGCTCTCCACTTCCCTGTTGAGACTGGAAGTCCTAGGTAATTCATTGGGAAACTTCCTTGAACTATATTCAAAGTATCAGCCAACATCTTTGATTCAGTTTCTGTCATTGTCGAGAAGAAAGTCTCAGATTTTCCTTCATTTATCCTAAGGCCAGAAACCTTCCTGAACTCCTCCAAAACAGTTTTAACCCCTTCCATTGAGTGCTTGCTTGTCCTACAGAAAATTAACAGATCATCTGCAAACATCAAACTGTGTATTTCCCCCCTTTTAACTCTTCTGATGGAACTCTATAGCTTTCGTTTTTATCGCCAGGCTAAGCTGTCTCGACAGATATTCCATCCCAATCACAAACAACAAAGGTGATATCGGATCCCCTTGTTTAACACCACTCCTCCCTTTAAAAAAATCCATGTATGCACTATTCAAAGAGAAACAATAAGTGGTATCCTCAACGCATCGTCTTATCCACTCAATAAACAATCCTGGAAACTTTAGAACTGCCAGCCATTTGAATAGAAATTCCCAGCTAATACTGTCGAAAGCCTTCTGTATATCAATTTTTATCATGCAGCTTGGAATATTGCTCGGCTTCTTATATCCTGTTAAAAGCTCTTGCGCTAGGAGAATATTATGTGAAATCCTCCTCCCTTTCACGAATGCACCTTGGTTTCCATTTCTCACTTCAGGGAGTACCTCACTTAACCTGTTACTCATGATCTTTGTGACGACTTTATATAAAACAGGGCAGCAGGAAATCGGCCTATAGTCCCCAGCTGACTGCGGATTATCAACTTTCGGTATTAGTGTTAAAACAGCCCTGCTAAATTCCTGTGGTACTTCATCACCCTGAAAGAAACTCCTAATCCCCTTTTTGGTATCATCACCAACAATCTCCCATGTTTTCTTGAAGAAAATTCTCAATGCTATTCAGAGCTCTCCATATCTCAACATCTGTAATCGGCTTTATCAAGGGTATTTGTTGCTCCACTGTAAGAAAATTACCTTCAGCTGCCACTGAAGGATCAATTTCACGCTCTGTAATCATTGTCTTCCCCATTCAGTCACCAAAGAACTGCAGTAGATGCTGCTCCAGCCCCTCTCTTCCATCCACTCTGTCGCTTTCCACCTTCCGGCTGACTATATGATTTTTGTATTGCTTCTTTTTCATGCCCGCATAGAAAATTTTGGTTGGCCTGTCCCCCTCCTTTATCCATTTCTCCTTAGACCGTTGCTGTAAGAAACTGAACTCCACTTCAGCTAGTTCCATAGATTCTCTCCTTGCCTTTGCTTCGTTTTCTTGCCGCCCTTTATCCAATACATTTGTTTGTAATAGATTGAACTGGTTCTCCCACTTCTCTTTTGCTTCCATGGCTCTTTTCTAAATGTCTGAAAATTCCTTCTTGTTCAATCGTTTTAAGTGTTATTTCCATCACCTTCAGAGTTTTAAATAGATCCACGAGAGTACTGTGTTTCCGCATCCTCCAATTCTGCTCGACTAAAGTAAGAAAGTCCGGCGACTGCACCCAATGTTGAAGAACTTAAAAGGAAGTTTAGCAGAACACTTTCTTGACTTATCTAGGTGTATAAGTAAAGGTAAATGATCCGATGCATCATTGGGTTTTACCTCACATATCGCTTCCATCCATCTGTCCATCGACATCTCATTCACCATTGTTCTGTCGATTCTACAGAAAATTCTGCCTTCTTCCCTTTTATTGTCCCACGTGAAAAAGGTCCTGTACTTTTCAGTTCATGCAGTTGAATCAAGTTCACCGTGTCTCTAAAATTTTCCACCTCAGCTAGCTGTACATCCTCTCCTCCAGTTCGGTCTCCCAAATTTAGGGGGGAGTTGAAATCCCCCACCACCATCCATGGTATATCCTGGTGATTTGCAGTCTCCAGATAACGCCATAAATTCAGCCTGAGTGGTTGTTTGGTCCCTGCTTCTACTTCACTATTATGAGCATAAACAACCGTCAAGTAAAACTTCAACCCGAGTTCCTTTTTCCAGCAAATGCAGTCAATCCACTGATCTCCAATGCTTATTACCGAAATATCATACAAATCTGGCTTCCAACATAGCCATATTCTTCAAGTTTGTGCTATCGAGCAGTTTGTTAGTAGCTTCCAACCCAAATCAAGACTTTCCCATCTGTCCACTTCATTTTCTACCTTCTTTTTGTCTTTCCAGCTTGCCATCTTTCTCATTCTTTTTAGCCGTTCTCTGAAATTTTCACTCGCCCCAATAATAAAATAACCTTTAACTTCTGTGGTGAACTGACAATGGACAAATAGATGTTGTACCGTTTCCCCCACTTTTCCACACAAGCACCAAATATCTTGCTCTTGTTTTTGTATACCTTTTGAATGTAGTCTTCCTATGGTAGATAATATCCATAGTTAAAAAGAGAGTGCTTTGACTGAAGTTATGATTTCCGAATCATTTTGACCTCCCAATGTCTATCTTTAGTTGCACCCTTGAGATGGCTGTAAGCCTGCCTCACACTGAAATTTCCCTTGCTGTCAACACATTCGTACAAGAATGGTAGAATTCTTTCTTTTATCTCTACCAATTTAGCCCAACTCCAACTAAGACAATGCCCAACCAAACTGTAATCTAAAAAATCTTGACCTTTTAGTAGTATTTTTGTACCATTACAAACATAGCACATCTTTCTTGAGGCGAATATCCCATACCGGGCTTGCTAAGAGATGTTGTGTTCCATACAACGGGTCTCTTAGTCCGACTCCACCACTATACTTTGGCATGCAAAGTGTATCCCAAGCAACTGCATCAGTTTACGCTTGCCTTCTTCTTCGCCCCACAGGTAATCCCTACATTTATGCACAATATCATTATGTACACTTTCCGGAATGCGAAATACGTTGGCCCAATGACCCGCCATACCGAGTAGAACATTATTGATCACCTAAACTCGACCTGCATATGGCAATTTCCGAGTACCCCCACGTGCTTATTAGCCCTGTTATTTTGTCTACCATTTGCTCACATTCAGAAGTTTTCCATTTCCGATCGACGGAGGAATTCCTAGATATTTTACTGGAAAACTACCTTTCACCAGATTATAAGGGATTTCCCCTATGGCGGAGGCTTCAGCCGCCCGATAGCATAGAACACTTGGAAGTTCGTGAATCCAATATCCCACGGCTCTTTGGAGCCTTACCTAAATGCCCTTGATGATAGTATCCCAAGAAAACATGTCGGCATACCCCATCAAGAAGGGCTTTGAGATCATTCTACACTGATCGGGGGATGGTGGCCCCAATCTTAACGGTTCCTAATGACTTGATCGACAACTTCTTATTTTCCGATGGATCTGGTTGTCCATGGATGGAGGCTACCGATTTCAGATTTCTTGCATCTTGAAGTGTTACCATCATACAGTTCTTGGCGACAGCTTGGTCACCTCAAATTTTAGCTATCCCTCGATCCGTTGGGAACTTCATGGTTATATGGTAAGGGGACCAGATGGCTCTAGCCTGGATCATCCATGGTCTTCCCAAGATGACATTGAATGGGGATGCAACATCTATTATCGCACATCTATTACCGCGAAGGTGCGAGAAATCGTAAATAATTTGTTACCCTGGGCTACTAGCACTTGGAGAGTTATATGCCCAAGTGGTATGATGGTTTTCCCGGTGAATCCAAATAATGGATAGGTGGACTTCTGCAAATTGTTCCTTCCAATATCCAGTTTATCAAAGCAATCAACAAACATTACCTCCACACCGTTGTCGTCATAAATGAACACTCATTTAATAAGTATGTTGCCAACTATAGCCACAATCACCAGAGAATCTGCATGAGGGGTTTGATTGGGCACAAGATCAGCATCCAAGAAGGTGATCGTCCCATCGGGCTTGAGCCATTTACATGATGGTTCCCCCGGATGGTAGAGTTGGAGATCTCCCCTACTACGTCGTTGATGACATTAATGACTCAAGGAGGTCCTGGCAACGGGTTTTCTCCGTTTGCGTTGCGATTTTGGTTACTGAGCCTAATTTCCACCACTGTTATTACGGTTTTTATTTGGTTTCCAGACCTTCTTTGGCGCTTCTGCGACAAGCTTTTTGTTGAGCATGCAATCTTGGATGGTACTCTCCTTAATACATCTCTCGATTTCGACCTGGAGCTACAAACAATCGTTAGTCTCGTGACCTCTATCTTTATGGAATGTGCACCATTTGTTGGAGTTTGGGCGACCATCGGAAGCCTTCATTAGTGCCGGCTCTTGAAGGACCTGCTGATGGGAGGTCCACACTTGGCATAATTTTCCATTATAGCTTGCGCTTGTTGCAAGTTAGAGGAGTTTTTGGATTTCAGCTTTCGATGTAGCTCCTCGTCGATAATACAATTTTTATAGGCTAAGATGACGAGTGCGTCCATTCAATCTGGACAGTTCATGCACTCATCATTAAACCTATGGTTGTGCTAATGTGTATACTCTCGAGGGCGGAACATAGTTCTCTTGAACGTCTACCATCATGATGGTGAACTTTTTCATAATCTAGGCATCATGATGACACTAAAATATTTTCCATTATACACCACACATCGCGCACTGAGTGCCCGCTAGTTGAGTGAAGAGTTATGATGATATGTCGACTATACGCTTTGAACTTTGTATGGCCGCTATGGAGACTGAGGACATGTACAAGTAGTTTATGGCCGAGTTTGCATAACTCAAGGTTAATGTGGAGGAATAATTACGGAGTGGCAGTCGTGTGACGAGCCAGGTCATGGTTGAGATTGGGAGGTTAGACGGGCGAAAGGCAATAACTGATAATGTACAAGGAAATGTGAATGCGGGATTGAAGGATCCTCCGTAATGGTCCACATTATAATCTGTACGCACGGCGCACAGTGGACAACGCACAGTAGATCCAAGAACGGCGCACAGTGGATAGCCATAGGGTTTATCTGTACACACAATTTCCCTATTGAATTAATCTGTACGCACAGCGCACAGTAGATCCAAGAAAGGCGCACAGTGGATAGCCGTATGGTTTATCACAACGGAGATCCTGTCGTTCCTGACCCAGAATCCAGTTCTATGCAGCGATTCTAAATCCTAATATGTGCGATTTCCGTTTTTCTTTTTCCACTATTTTCTGGTGAAGCGAATTCGTTCGATTCTGCCACCATAGGCAAGAATAGTAGTGGTAAACGAAACGTGGGAAATAAGCCTAAGGATGTGACGAAGATGGTCTTGGGAAGTGATGGACGGAGTTTGTTTGGCGATGATGGTGAGGTTTTGCCGAAACGGCCAACCGCGATTGAAAACCCGGGCACTCTGTCGGGATTAAACTTTGAACGGACAGGAAACGACGGGATGGCTCGCGGGCAGAACCCTATCGCTGGGATGGTAGATGCGGCAAAAAAAAACCCTCGGGCTGCAGCAGAAAAGAAAAACCTTAGCAGCGGAGATTTTGAAGTAAAGGCTGCGTCAAATTCACACAGTGAGGCGATGAAAAAATGGATTCGAAAAGTGTCGGTCGATGAGCTCTTTGAAAATTTGGGGAAAGCTTACGAAGGTTTTAGAATGATTGAACAGAAACTTAAGGAAAAAGCTGGAGAAGAACTATTGAATGTGGCTGAACATGAGGTCATGGAGAATGGAGGAAAACCCTTGTTTGGATTGGAAAAGGAAAACGTTGGGATGAATCCGATTGAATCTGGGAATAGGACTACATGGCCAGCGGATGAGAGTATATATGATCGGGAAAGCGAAGGGGGCAGCAAGAAATTGATGATGGCAGCCGGGGTTCGTAGGCAGCCGATGATGATAAAAACCGGTATACCAATTTCGAGGTTCTTCGAAACAATGGGCAGAGAGGAGAGTGAGGGCGACAAGGATACGTCTAAGACAATAGAGCAAGGTGTACAAACAGAGATGAAGAGTTCAGAACAAGCCGAGAAGTCTCATTTAGAGAAGGGTTTGGAGAATGCTGTTTTGTCGACTGTGATCACTCAACCCGAAGGTGATGGTGTTTCCACGGTAACAAACAAAGTTGGGGAGAATTCACAAGTACGTATACTGAAGAGAGGGGAAGAGCTAGAGACACCAGTAAATGAGAAAGTGTCAAAACTGTTCACGAGCCACTAGGCAGAGGTAAAATACTATAAACCTGAACTTGTAGACGGTGTGCTTCTGCCTTCTTTTCCTTTGAATGAGGTTGAAAACAGCGTGAAAAAATGGAAGAATGTGGTGTATGCAAGGTTATTGGTGGTCATCCTCCGATTAAATATTTTGAAGGCTTTCTTAGAAGAATATGGTTTGGTATGGTTGAAAAGGTCTGGCAGGCAAAGCCACGGATCTTTCTGGTGAAGGTTATTAATGAAAAACATAGAGATGAGGTGATAGAACGGGGGATGGTTTTCTTTGATAAAAAACCAGTTTTTGTAAAGGTATGGAAACAAAAAATGGATTTTGATGAGCCAGATACAATTCCCATATGGGTGCAATTTCTTGGACTGGATCCAGTCTATTGGGAGCCGAGCCTGTTATATAGATTGGAAAGTCTAATTGGAATCCCTTTGCGGATTGATGAGGCCACATGGCACATGGAAAATACAAAGTTTGCCTGGAAGCCCATGGCTCTTTCGCCTGGAGTGAATGGCAGGACGCAGTTGAGCACAAATAGAGGCAAAAGGGAGAACCAAACTCAATCAGCCCCAAGGGAAAGGGGACCAAGCATAGTTGCTCCTCATCGACGATATGGCAGAAATACCGGGGATTGGGTGGTTGTTGGGGTAAAAAAGGCAGAGAAGAATGGAGACAAAAGGGGCCCGAATGGAACAGTTGTTAACCCGCCTAGAGGGGAGACTGAACTGAACACTAAAGGGACCAATGTAGAACAAAAAAAGGGAGACTGAGATACATCATTGGGGCTGGAGAAGGAACAGAAAAATGAAGCACGGTATGAAAAAGAAAGGGGTAAACACAATGGTGGAATGGCGTTATCTGAAGCAGGGACCAAACAACCACTCAGTCTGAATTTATGGCGTTATCTGGAGACTGCAAATCACCATGAAGACGCAACATGAATGCATGGATTACAACACACAAAATGATGATAAATATTAAATTTACTTCACTGCATAAATCCAAAAAAGAGAGCTACTTTTAACATCAAGAAGGTTCAAAACAAATGAAAAAAAACCTTAAACCTACATACATGAACGGATGATCGGAGGAACGTTGACATCTGATGAGATGATATCTTTATTTGTCGTCGGATGGGAGTTGGAATATATAAAAACCTAAAATTATAAGGTAAATGTTATTAAATCTACCAATAAGGTAATTACAGTAAAGCAAACTTAACCCGAAAAGAGAAAAAAAGCTTGTAACTACTAATAGAAGAGTTATGGGTGAAACATGTCCTTGTGGAGACCAAGGGACAGGGAATTGAGCATTTACCATTTTTGCTTGATCTTTTAGTCAATTTGATTGATCTTTCAGTCAGTTCCCTTGAGCATTCTTGTTTTGCTTGATCTTTCACTTCGTTTGATCTTTCATTCAATTTTAATTATGTTTCAGTCAATTTCCTTGATCATTCCTAATCCTTGGTACATTATTGTTATTCCATACAAATTCATACCGAAGCTCAGTCTCGAGTCAGTCTCTGTGAACCGGTTGAGCTTTAGCGGCGACAGGGTTGATGTTCGCCAACATTGCACTTCAACCTATAACGGTCCCTTATAGTACTTGGTCTCTGTAGAGACATGTCTCAAATGAGAATTTGTATTACAAATAACTAGGTAAGTAATCAAATCTTACCAATTACTTAATTGTAAAATTTGTGAATAAAACATACACCTATGATAAATAATATTAATTTTAGCAATTATACATTGCAATTAAATTCAATTTACCAAATTAGTTAGATGTATAATTTCTAAAATATTTTATATAATCATACCTAGTAAGTTGGGTGTGTAATTTCTAAAACACATTTTTATAAGTATACGTTATTGTATATATTTGAAAATTTTAATTGTATTCATTAAACAACTAATCTTGAATTTACAAATAAATCCATTTTAAGATGATTGTAGCTTTATCAATTTTGTAAAGCACAATTCAGATTATTTCACTCCTAAACAATAGTTTTGTAGTCAATTTAGTATCTAAACAAGGAATATTTAAGGGCATGAATGAAATGCGTCATTATAGGATGAATGTTAATAAATAATAGAAATGGCTCGGGCCAAAGTTACCTTCCTGGAAGCTGTCCGCTCACGTGACCAAAAACGATAAAAAGGCATTAGAAGGTACATTCACATGCCGGATACCCCTTGACGGTACATAAAGGTGATGTATGATGAGATACAAGGAGGCCTAAGACGCCTATAAATAGATGCCACATTCAACCATTACAGGTAAGTTCTCCAACTCTTGAATACAGAGTTTTATCTTTTTTTTCAATACACGAAATATCATCATCACACCGGAGCTGCTACCCTCGGGTGGCTCCGGGGGCTTGTTTTGCAGGCATCGGACGAACAGGTCCTGAGTCTATCTTTCCGAGGCCCAGGCACTCGACTAGTTCGGCACCTACAGCAGTCAGTCAGCTAGCAACTTCTCAGCAGAAAGGCCCTCGGATACCGCAACTATCCGAGGCATCAATTACTGGAGTGGATTTCCCCGCATTAGTTGGCATGCTAGGTGGGACCCGACTAAGCGGGTTCTCACTTCTTGATAGAAAAACTAAGCCGAGCTATCATTGAGGCTCTTCACAAATTTGGCCATAGTCAGCCGAGGCGGTACGAGAGATTACGAGGCTTGGGTCGAGAAAGCTCGATCCACAAACATGATTGAGGTTATATCCGATCAGGCTGAAGCTGAAGGCATGCATGTAGACGTATCTTGGGAAGTACAGACAAGGTACGTGCCGCCGGGGGAGGAACAAGTTAAGAGATTCCGGTTCAGAGGGACTTTGGAATTTTCGACGACTAAAGAAGGTCCGATACAAGCGGTGCACTCTGACCCCCTACTGGTAACTGCAGAGGTCGGACGGTATAAGTATATAGCGGTAACATAGTGGAAGTGATGTTTGCGCCATGTTTTGATCAACAGGGAATCGGAAGAGAGAATCTGCGCTTTGCTGATGGAATTCTCAGGAAAATCATATGAGCCCCTGGGGATAATACCTCTGAGAGTTGTAATGAAAGACGACACCGACACCACTCAAAGGATCTCGGTTTTGAGCAATTTTGCGGTAATAGACGTTGTATCTCCATACAATTTTGCGGGTGACCCTAGTTGAATCAGATCTGAGCGTCAAGCTGCCCTCATCTTCTGATGTTGAAATTCCCAACCAAGCAAGGCATGGCAATGGTTCGAGAAAGTATCAGAAGCTCGGAGTTGTTCACCAGGTAGCTGTGGCTGAAGCAAGGAGAGAAATGGGAGCAATTCCAGGGGTGGTTCTCGAGCAAGATTTGGAGGAGATGGCCGTCGAGGACAAAGGAGTGGTAAGGGTTGGAAAGGATCTTCCATATGGTAAGGGTAGGTACTGCACTGATTACCTTTTGGTATTTCAGAGGTGTTGGGCTGCTGGTATAAAAGCCAGTTACCCAACCTTGGTCCATGACACTATCAAAAATATTTGACAGACTGGATGAGGGATAATGGCCCTAGTATGAAACTTGTACATATGTCGTAGGTACCGCACTGATTACCTTTGGTATTTCAGAGGTGTTGGGCTGCTAGGTAAAACCAGCTACCCAACCTTGGCCCATGACACTATCTAAAGACTTGACGGGCTTGATCGAAGAAGATTATAAGCATACTCAGACCAGACTACATATGACTTATTTGATTTCTATAGGAACTGAACCGGGGCAGACTTGTGTTTTGACATGTCAATTCACAAATATGCTGCGGTGGATTTTCCCTTAATCATATACGAGTTGGAGATAGAAATGGAACGTTGAAGACACCAAAGCTCCAAAGGTGGATGCGGATTTAGCAAGATATGCAAGGACAGATGGAATGGAAGTGCATTCATGATAGTTATTATAAAATCCTAGCAATATCTTGATGAACTAGTTATGATCATAGCCACTTGCATTTCATATGGCTGTAGAATAGTTGTTTTCTCCTTTTGGTTAGTTATTTATATCTGTTGAATGTTTGGCTTAGAGTGATGGCCAAATCAGTTGTATGAACTTTTTGAACAATTTAATCGAAGAAAATATTACATCAAAAATGATATAAAAGAAAGCTTGAGGAAGCTACGAACAAGGTACGCGGGGGTCTTTTCTTGGGACTCGGAAGATGTAGTATTCTCCTTACTGTTGTTGCGCATCGACTTAAGATTAAGTCGTTGGTGAAACCCGTCCGACAGATGAAGAGGCCCATGGCTCTTGAAAGGGCTGAGTTTATTAGGGTCGAAGTAGAAAAGCTTCGGAAGGCAGGGTAGTAGAGGAGATTACGTACCCTGAGTGCGTGGCCAGCCCTGTGTTGGTGAAAAAACATGGCGGGAGCTGGCAGATGTGCATAGATTTTACGGATTTGAACAAATGCTGCCCAAAGGTTAGTTACCCATTGTTGTCCTTGGACCAGTTGGTCGAGGCCATCACATGGTATCCTGTGTTAGGCTTCATTGATGCGCACATGGGTTATCATCAGATACCATCAGATACACGGGAATTTTTGGATGATTTACATGAAACATTTGCTAAATTGGAGGCAACCAACCTCAAGCTAAACCCATAGAAGAGCACCATCGAAGTAAGTGCAGAAAATTTCCTCGGGTTCATGGTGTCAAGCCGAGGAATGGATGCCAACCCGGAAAAGGTTGAGGCAATTGAAGGGGTGCAAAAGTTGACAGGGTCGTTGTCAGCGTTGAGTCGCTTCCTGTCGAAATGAGTGAAACGACAATTACCCTTCTACAACGTTTTGAGAAAAAGAAAAAGATTTTTGGTAGACGGATAAATGCGAGAAGGCCTTTCAGGATTTCAAGCAACATCTGCTAAAGTTACCTACACCGAAGAAACCCCTCCCAGGTGTAACTCTATTTTTATATGTAGCATCCTCGGCTGAGGCAGTAAGCGCAGTATTGATCAAAGAAGAGCAAGGGATTCAACATCCAATATACTTTGTAAGCCGAGCACTGAGAGGGACGGAAACAAGGCACAAAGAGCTGCAACAGCTAGTGCTGGCGCTAATGCACGTCTCTAGAAGGTTGAAAGCATATTTTCAAGGTCATCCGATAGTGGTGTTAACTAACTATCCCCTAAACCAGATCATCCAAAAGCCATAAGCGTCAAGAAGAATGATAAAGTGCCTAAACACTCATTCATTCTATGGTTGTTGTTAAAAGGGAGATTATTGACCATATCGAAGATTCAATCGAAAGGGATAATACCTCATGTGGCAGAAGTTAGTACTCTTTGTGGGCAGAATGGAGAAACGATGCAGCACATATTTTGTACATGCCAGTATACAGTGGAGCTCCAAAAACATTACAGGGTGGAGACTGACGGAAACTTCAGAGAGTGCTTGAGGAGGATGAGAAGAATGGTAGGATGGAGAAAGAGAATAAGATCCCACCGACTTATCAGCATCTTCTATAATGTATGGAGGGAGAGGAATAACAGAATCTTTGAGGGGAAATTTAGGCAAGTGGATGATCTAAAGGTGATGATTGAAACAGGTTATGACCCCTCTGATTGATGTTGAGGATGGTGTGAATGGATCCTAGTATGAAACTTGGTACATATGTCGTAGGTACCGCACTGATTACCTTTGGTATTTCAGAGGTGTTGGGTTGCTGGTGTACAAACCAGTTACCCAGTCATGGCCCGTGACACTACCTGAAGACTTGACGGATTGGTTGTGAGGATATATCCCTAGTATGAAACTTGTACACATGTCGTAGGTACCACAATGATTACCTTTTGGTATTTCAGAAGTGTTGGGCTGCTGGTATAAAAACCAGTTACCCAGCCTTGGCCCATGACACTATCTGATTTGATGGAATGGTTGAGAGGTTTTACCCCAAGTATGAAACTTGTACATATGTCGTAAGTACCGCACTGATTACCTTTTGATATTTCAGAGGTGTTGGGCTGCTGGTATAAAAGCTAGTTCCCATGACACTATCAAAAATATTCGACGGACTGGATGAGGGATTATAGCCCTAGTATGAGACTTGTACATACGTCGTACTTACCGCACTGATTACCTTTGGTATTTCACAGGAGTTGGGCTGCTGGTATACAAACCAGTTACCCAGCCTTGGCCCGTGACACTATCTAAAAACTTGACGGATTAATTGTGATGATATATCCCTAGTATGAAACTTGTACACATGTCGTAGGTACCACACTGATTACTGTTTGGTATTTCAGAGGTGTTGGCCTGCTGGGTAAAACCAGTTACCCAACATTGACCCATGACATTATCTAAAGACTTGACGGGAATGGAGATAGCTAGGAAGCTGGGGTAACCCGGATAGATGCATACGGGGACTCGGCACTGGTAGCCAACGAAGTCAATGGATAATACGCGGCCAAGGAGCCATCCATGCAGAAGTATTTGGCCAAGGTGAAATACTTGGCGACAAGCTTCGAGGAATTCGAGATTACTCGCGTCCCTAGGTCGGAAAACACCAGGGCAGATGCATTAAGCAAGCTGGCATCCTGTGTGAGTGGTCACCTCAACAAGAAAGTAATGGTGGAAGTCCTCCAGAACAGGTCCACGGATGACAACATGACTGGCTACATTGAGACAGGGTGGGAAACCAGATTCGCCCCGGTCCAGAGTTTATTAGCGACGGGACGCCTCCCAGTAGACCCAAAGAAGGCCAGAGCCTTGGAAAGAAGGGCACTCTCTGTTCTGTCAGGGTACTATTGGCCGAAGATGCTGGAAGAGGCTACGGCCTTGGTACAGAAATGTCGCAGGTGCCAGGAACATGCCAAGGTCAACTGGATGCAAGCCCAGCCGATGGTGGCAATCACCTCACCATGGGGCATTGACATCGTAGGCCCATTCCCAACGGCAGTTAGGGGCAGGCGTTACCTAGTTGTTGCCACTACCTAGTTGTTTCCACTGATTACTTTACCAAGTGGGTCGAAGCTGCAGTCCTAAGCACAATCACGGGGAACTGAACCGGGGCAGACTTGTGTTTTGACATGTCAATTCACAGATATGCTACAGTGGATTTTCCCTTAATCATATACGAGCAGGAGATAGAAATGGAACGTTGAAGACACCAAAGCTCTAAAGGTGGATGCGGATTTAGCAAGATATGCAATGACAGATGGAGTGGAAGTGCATTCATTATAGTTATTCTAAAATCCTAGCAATATCTTGATGAACTAGTTATGATCATAGCCACTTGCATTTCATATGGCTGTAGAATAGTTGTTTTCTCCTTTTGGTTAGTTATTTATATCTGTTGAATGTTTGGCTTAGAGTGATGCCCAAATCAGTTGTATGAACTTTTTGAGCAATTTAATAGAAGAAAAAATTACATCAAAAAAAAAATAATCACAGGGAGAAAGATCACCAACTTCACTTGGCGAAACATAGTATGCAGGTTCGGCATCCCGTAAGTGATAGTCAGCGACAATGGGAAACAGTTTGCCAACGAACCCTTCAAGACGTGCTGTGAGAACTTGAAGATACAGCAAAGATTCACGTCGGTCGCCCACTCTCAGGCCAACGCTCAAACCGAAAGGGCCAATGGGACCATAGTGGACGGCTTGAAGAAGTGCCTGGGAGCGGCCAAAGGACTTTCGGTTGAAGAGTTGCCAAGTGTTTTGTGGGCATACAGGACCACGCCCCGCAAATCCAATGGTGAAACTCATTATCGCCTATGCTTCGGGTCGGAAGCTGTGATTCCCCCTGAGATGGTCATCCGAGTCATGCAGCGAGATGACGGGATGACAGTAGAGGAATCAGGTTGCTTGAACTGGAAGAGGTGGAGATGGCTCGGGAAAAGGCCCAGCTCAAGGAGGCCACCTACAAGTCTTACCTTGAGCAGAGGTACAATTCCCAAGTTAGGATCCGAAACATGAAGGTGGGAGACTTAGCCATGAGGCAAAATGAGGCCAGCAGGGTGCAAGGACAACGCAAGTTGGACGCCACTTGGGAAGGTCCGTACAGGGTCAAAGAGGTACTGAAAGGTGGCGCTTACAGACTGGAGCACCTGAATGGGGAACCTGTACCCCGCACATGGAATATCTGCAACCTGCGCAGATTTTACGGTTGAAAGGTACCGTACTCCCTACTCATATTTTGACGAGCTGTATGCAGTCGTGGGTTCATAGCCCCGGGGAATTGTAAATAGGCCAAGTCTTTTGATAAAACATTGATCTAGCTATTGTTAGGCCCTATAAGGGTATGGCCGCCCCGTGGCCCCCATCTTGTTTAAATTGCATGTGTTTAACTTGCAAGTTCTCGTATTTAATTCCAGTTGTGCGTATTAAATTATGTGTTGAGTAAGTGTTTAGATCTTTAATACAGTTGTGATTGAACACGCCTCCGAGGGCTCGGACCTTTTGGAAGGTTGGTCAATATATACCATAACTAACAAGGTCAAATTTTTACCAAACTAGATAAAAATACGAGGCAAAAGAGTGGGATATTCTCATCCTCCCTTGCTCAAACTGGATAAAAAATACAAGGAAAAAGAGTGGGATGTTCTCATCCTACCTTGCTCAAGCTAGATAAAAATATGAGGCAAAAGAGTGGGGTATTCTCATCCTACCTTGCTCAAACTGAATAAAATGCCGGCAAGGAGGAGAAACTTCAGTTCTCTCCCCTGCCCGAAGATGGTCAAAGAATTGGCTAAGGACTAAACACGTTAAAAAAACATAATCTCCAGTATGAAGGCGATCTCATCAATCGCCCCTTCTGGGGAGAGGAACACGATCTAATCAGTCATGTTCCCAAAAGACGCAATTGAGCGCAAATCAACCTGTTTAAATGAGACAGGTTGAAGTTCAGAAATGGACCTTTCCAGCACGAGTTACCCCTATGGAGCATCCCGACTGGGGGGTATACATACATCCACATTGTTATAAAAAAGATATAAAATATCAAATACAAAAGGCCACGCCAATAGAGACGGACAGATAAAACAAGGGCAAAGAGCCCAAGGAATATTCAAAAGATACAGGCCATCAAGGCCAGAAAAGATTGTTTAGAAAGAGCATGCAAAAAGCGCTAAACAAGGTGCGCTGGGTAGGAGAACTGACATGGTCTCAATACAGGAGCGGCTATCATGACCGTCTCGACCCCCCGCGTTCAGGTTGGTGGTCTGGTTGGTGCTAGGAACAGGAGCTGGTTGAGGAGCGACCCAAGGCTCAACATCATCCGCGCTCATGCCCGGTCGGAAGGTACTGAAACACCCGCCAAAGGGATGCTTGGAGAAGTCCTCAAATAGCCCATGCAGAGCCACGCGGAGTTCATGGTCATTCTCATGCTGAACCCGCAACCTGATTGCCTCCTTCATGGTCTTTACAAACAAAAGCCCCGCCTCACGACTAGTGGCAATTTGGTGTGTACGTGAGCAAGACCGCGAGTCAAGATCCTCCCACTCTCTGCATCCGCGTGAGCCAGCTTGACATCAGCCTCCTGAAGCTTCAAGACATTATCTGCAACCAGGGCCCGTTCCTTCACGAGATCCTCCTCAAGGACGACAACCTGGGCTCCCAGTTTTCCCACCTCCAGCTCAAGGAAATCCAACCTAGCAGAATCAATGGACACCTAGGAAAGCTGGACTAGCTCATCGTCCTTCGAACCCAGCTCATTTCGAACCACAGCAAGAGCAGACTTAACCTGGGCAAGCTCGTTCTTCCTAGCGGCCACCTCCCCCGCGGCCTGGGCATTGTAAGCTTTCTGCTTCTGAATCTCAGACCTAGCCGCCAAGGTGGTGCATAAGACCTAACATCCGGAAACAGGTTAAGGACCCTGAGAAGCAGGTTAAAATTACGTGCGACAAGGATAACAGGAGATTAGTGATTACCTCCATGGCGGTGGAGACCTGGTGGTCATCCAAAGAAGCTGAACCAGCGAAGTTTTCCACCAGACTGCGGCCCCAGGCCTCCATCTGAGAAGAGGGCAGAACATTTTCCAGGTGCGCAGTCCGAGAAAGAGTGGAACCCAGGGGCACAGAGGTTGCAGCCAAGTACTCCGAGAGACCAGGGAACGAGCCACCACTATCTCCGAAGAACAGATCATCATGAAGAGCGGGCGGTGGCTGGGTATCCTGAACGGTGTCACGGGAACGGGAGCTCATGGCCTTATGCTGCTTGGTGGGACGCTCCAATTCCTGGACCAAGCCTTCAGACCGTTTGTGGGGCCCACCCTTCTCAAGCTGGACCTGGCTCTTGGTGCATACCCCCGTCCGCAGGGACGCAGCATCCCTGTCAGATTCCACCATCCGGCTTGTTTCCCGGGCTCCTGCTTCGGCACAAGGGGAATGTCCCCCAGGTCATTGAACATGTCTAGAAGACTCATGGTTGTGAGAGAGAGACAGATAGGGTTAGAAAGCGGAAAGTAGATCAACTACATGAAAGAAGACAAGGAGTAGAGCCGGCATGCCCAGGAGGCATACCATCAGAGTTAGCTGGCAGAAAGGGCATCCCAGCAGCCCTCAGCATGTCCTCGGCACTGAGCTCGACGAACCGTTTCTCCATCTCCAGCTTGGCAGTGTACTTCACTATGGCCTCCTTACCCGCATCCGTGAAGTTGCTATCTCTCAAGCCCAGGGCGAGAACCTTCGCGTCGGTCGGAATCTTGAAAGCCCCATAGATGACGGTGTTATCCACATAAATGAAGGCCCGCCTCCATGATTTACGACTTGGGAGCCCTGCCACCGGTTTGCAACCACCGGATCGGGGCTTCAGAAGGTACCAGCTCAGGGGCTCACGTCTGGGGTAGTAAAAGTAATGGAGGAGACGGGACTCGCGGGCCACTTTCCGGAGAAAGCATAATACCTCAAACCCGATCAGAGATCGGACAGCATTGGGGGTTAGATCAAGGAACTGGAGGCTGGTGTAGTGGAGGACGGTTTGGAAGAAAAGGGTCAGAGGGAAACACAGTCCGCAATCGGAGATGTGCTCAGCATACACGGCAGTCATACCGACCGGCGCATCCAGAGCGGTCTGCTCCTCACAACCAAACCCTCAATCTGCTCGGGGCTATATCCTCTCACTGCCTGTATCACGACCGTCAGATACAAAAATTGGTTGTCACCCAATTCACATGACAGCGATTCGATAGGAATTTGCGTCATTGAACTGTAAAGAAAGATGGGTAAAAGAGAGAAGGCCGGCGGATTTACCTGATTAATAAATCTCCGGCGGCTCCTAAAAAGACCTGCAACGTAAAAGGAAAGAAAGGGTGGGAACAACGATTGCAGAATCCCCTGGAATGTTTGTAATTTAACGCGTGAGGGAAAGAGGAACCTAGGGCCGCGGGATAATAAAGGCGAGGTGATGGCCTCGGAAGCCGCGGGAATTAACTGCCCATTTAGCAGGGAGACGCACACGCGTCAAAGACGGGATGGAAGCGAGCGAGCGGCAGACTGTTCAACTGGCCAGCCTTAGTCAAATGCTCGGTCCCTGACTTCCCAAATATGGACTGGGGGACATGTTAGGGATTATCCTGTAGCGATCATCCCGCACGATCAAGCCCGCTCCACGTCGCTAACAGCCCCTTCTGGCCCGTGGCCACAGGCTGGGCATCGACAGATGGGCCCAGAGCCATTGAGTGTATAAACCTCACACAGCAGGAGAGAAAGAGTAAGTTCACTCCCTCACCACGTTAATACCATAATAGCTCTGCACCAGTCCCGTACTAATTAGGGCGTCGGAGCGGGTACCGGCATAACGCCGCCCCGCCTAACCCTTGCCACCTTGTGCAGGTGACCGGAGAAGCATACCTAAAGGTCAAATCCTTGCTTTGACAGCGGCTACACGATTCCCTCTTCCCCTATCTTTATGAATAATCTTCCTCTCTTTCTTCTCTCTGTCATCCTTTTCCCTCGTTCTTATGCACTTAGGTACCCTTTCCTTCCCCTTTTATTTCTCTTTTTCCTGCTTTTCATTCCTTTCCCGCTCCTTAATCTAATCCATCGAGAATCTCTTCCTGATCCTAATCCTCTTCCCGCAAAACCCTATAATTGAAAGTATAATGGACCTTCTCAGCCAATAATCTGATTCTTCCACCACCCGCTCTGAGCCTGCGGAGCAAATTGACCATCAAAAGTCTGATGAGCCCACTCTTGACCTTAAATCCCTGTCTTCTGCGGAGTAGCCCACAATCGCTTCCTCTTCCCAACGAACAAAAATGGGGAAGGATCAAGTTGAAAGGGTAAAGCGACCCCGTCGATCCTTTGCTCGGGTTCTGCTCATTCTCCCCCTCAGATTCCATTGCAACACAAACCCTACCCTTCTTGGCTTACCGAAGATGTCCGGAATCTCTCAGAGAATTCTTTCGTCCCTCTTCCTCTAGATGCCAACCTATTCGCCTTGGATAATAGCCAATTTCAATCTGGTGTAGCTTGCCTTCCTGCCCGCCATATTCATTTTGGGCTTTCACTACCTTTCCCTCCTCTCTTCTCTTCTATTCTTACACATTTTTCCATGTCCCCTGCTCAACTTCATCCGAACGGGGTTGCCACAATCCTCGGATTTCTTACTCTCTGCCTTCGGCACGAGGTATCCGGATCCCTCGACTTTTTCCGATTCTTCTAACGCATCGCTCTTTCTCATTCTACCACCCTTGGAGTATTTACATTTTACCTGAGAGGTAGCCTTATTGTACTCAGCAAGAGTGATTGCGTCAAACGCTTGATGGATTTTGGTTTTTTCTTTGATGTAATATTTTGTTCTATTAAATTGCTCAAAAAAGTTCATACAACTGATTTGGCCATCAGTTGAATAAACGGCTTAGAGTGATGGCCAAATCAGTTGTATGAACTTTTTTGAGCAATTTAATTGAAGAAAATATTACATCAAAAAAATAGAAAATATTGATCATAACTAGTTTATCAAAATATTGCTATGATTTTAGAATAACTATCAGGAATGCGCTTCCATTCCATCTGTCCTTGCATATGTTGCTAAATCCGCATCCACCTTTGGAGCTTTGGTGTCTTCAACGTTCCATTTCTGTCTCCAGCTCATATATGATTAAGGGAAAATCCACCATAGCAGATCTGTGAATTAACATGTCAAAACACAAGTCTGCCCTGGTTCAGTTCCTATAGAAATCAAATTAGCCATATGAAGCCTGAATTAACTAATATGAAGCCATATTAGTTCAGTTCCCACTGAATCAACAGCTCCACCGCTCCTGTCTGAGGAATCAAGATTTCCCGATCGTGTAAACTAGGGACTTTACCTAGAAATATCTTAACCGTGCGCTCAGTTACAACGCTACTATAGGAATAAGAATATCCTCATCCTCATCTTCATCAATTTCCACGACACCCATGTCCGAGGAACCCACTGGGATACTACTTTCTCCCTCTTCCTCAACACCGCTAGATAACTCTATAGGAGGGGATCTATCATCAAGGCCGTCAAAATCATCCATATCCATATCAGTGCGGTACCTACGACGGTACAAAGTTTCATACTAGGATCTATTCACACCATCCTCAACATCAATCAGAGGGGTCATAGCCTGTTTCAATCATCACCTTTAGAGTAATCACTTGCCTAAATTTCCCCTCAAAGATTCTGTTATTCCTCTCCCTCCATACATTATAGAAGATGCTGATAAGTCGGTGGAATCTTATTCTCTTTCTCCATCCTACCATTCTTCTCATCCTCCTCAAGCACTCTCTGAAGTTTCCGCCAGTCTCCACCCTGTAATGTTTTTGGAGCTCCACTGTAAACTGGCATGTACAAAATATGTGATGCATCGTTTCTCCATTCTGCCCACAAAGAGTACAAACATCTGCCACATGAGGTATTATCCCTTTCGACTGAAGTCTCGATATGGTTGATAATCTCCCTTTTAACAAAATCCATAGAAAGAATGAGTGTTTAGGCTGTAGTCCTAACTTCCACAATATATTCGTTGACCAATGGTTTTCTTGGCCTACCCCTTTGAGGTATCCATATGCCTTGCTCGTGCTGAAATTTCCCTTCATGTCAACACATTCCATTAGGTATGGACGAATTTCATCATTCAGTGATACCAACTTACCCCAACTCCAGCTGTATGTGTGCCCGTCTAGGTTGTAGTCAAGAAACTCTCCATCCTTCAAGTAGTATGCCTGCACCCATTTTAGCCACAATATATTCTTCTTTTGACATACATCCCAAACCAGCTTACACAGAGAAGCTCTATTCCAGAATGAAGGATCCCTTAGGCCAACTCCTCCACTTTTCTTTGGCATACAAAGTGTTTTCCAAGACACTGGTGTAACTCTTTTCTCCCGTTCCTTTCTGCCCCATAAAAAATTTCTGCATTTTGTCTGAATGTGTTTGTGCACACTCTCAGGTATTTGAAAAACATTCGCCCAGTGACTAACTTTACTCATAAGAATTGTGTTTATAAGTGGCACTTTACCTGCATATGCCATATTCCTGGACCCCCAAGTGCCTATTTGTCCTGCAATCTTCTCAACCATTTTCTCACAATCTTCAGCTCTCCGCTTCCCTGTCGAGACTGGAAGTCCCAGGTAATTCATTGGGAAACTTCCTTGAATTATATTCAGAGTATCAGCCAACATCTTTGATTCAGTTTCTGTCGTTGTCGAGAAGAAAGCCTCAGATTTTCCTTCATTTATCCTAAGGCCAGAAACCTTCCTAAACTCCTCCAAAACGGCTTTAACCCCTTCCATTGAGTTCTTGCTCGCCCTACAGAAAATTAACAAATCATCTGCAAACATCAAACTGTGTATTTCCCCCTTTAAACTCCTCTGATGGAACTCTATAGCTTTCGTTTTTATTGCCAGGCTAAGCTGTCTCGGCCGATATTCCATCCCAATCACAAACAATAAAGGAGATAATGGATCCCTCTGTTTAACACCACTCATCCCTTTAAAACAATCAGTGTACGCATCATTCAAAGAGAAACTGTAAGTGGTATCCTCAACGCATCGTCTTATCCACTCAACAAACAATCCTGCAAACTTTAGAACTGCCAGCCATTTGAATAGAAACTCCCAGGTTATACTGTCGAAAGCCTTCTGTATATCAATTTTTATCATGTAGCTTGGAATATAACTCGGCTTCTTATATCCTGTTAAAAGCTCTTGCACTAGGAAAATATTATGTGATATCCTCCTCCCTTTCACGAATGCACCTTGGTTTCCATTTATCACTTTAGGGAGTACCTCACTTAACCTGTTACTCATGATCTTTGTGACGACTTTATATAAAACAGGGCAGCAGGAAATCGGCCTATAGTCCCCAGCTGACTGCGGATTATCAACTTTCGGTATTAGTGTTAAAACGCCCTGCTAAATTCCTGTGGTACTTCATCACCCTGAAAGAAACTCCTAATCCCCTTTTTGATATCATCACCAACAATCTCCCATGTTTTCTTGAAGAACAAGCTAGAATATGGTTTGGTATGGTTGAAAAGGTCTGGCAGGCAAAACCAGGGATCTTTCTGGTGAAGCTTGTTAATGAAAAACATAGAGATGAGGTGATAGAACGGGGGATGGTTTTCTTTGATAAAAAACCAGTTTTTGTAAAGTTATGGAAACAAAAAATGGATTTTGATGAGCCAGATACAATTCCTATATGGGTGCAATTTCCTGGATTGGATCCAGTCTATTGAGAGCCGAGCCTGTTATGTAGATTGGCAAGTGTAATCGGAATCCCCTTGCGGATTGATGAGGCCACATGGCACATGGAAAAGACAAAGTTTGCAAGGGTACTAGTTGAGGTGAACATGGGGAAGGTAATGCAAAAAAGAATTCCATACAAAGATGAGAATAATATCATTTAGCACCAAGATGTGGAGTATGAGTGGAAGCCATCAAAGTGTAGTAAATGCAAGCTGATTGGACATGAAACAGAAGAATGTCTCTGGAAGCCCAAATCCCTTTCGCCTGGAGTGAATGGCAGGACGCAGTTGAGCACAAATAGAGGCAAAAGGGAGAACCAAACTCAATCAGCCCCAAGGGAAAGGGGACCAAGCATAGTTGCTCCTCATCGACGATATGGCAGAAATACCGGGGATTGGGTGGTTGTTGGTGTAAAAAGGGCAGAGAAGAATGGAGACAAAATTGAGGGAAATAAAATGGGCACCAAAGGGACCAATGTAGAACAGAAAAAGGGAGACCGAGAGGCTGTTCTTAGGGCCGAAAAAGAACAGGAAAAGAAAGCAGGGTATGAAAAAGAAAGGGGTGCAAAAAGTGGTGGAACGAGCAGTAGCACAGTTTTGGATGCACAATCAAGAGAGACTGAAGCTAGGGATGTTCCGGGTAGAGAAATAAGGCAACACAGAGAAGGGAAACAACCGGCTGAATCGAATGATAGTGTGGTATTGCAGATTTCACAGTCTACAAATGTTGGCGTCAATGAGAGAGAAGCGGCTAATAACATAGACCTTGAAGTTCATTCAAGGTATGATCCCCTTTATAATATTGTTAATGATGCATAGTACTATGCTATTCTGGAATGTTAGGGGTATAAATCAGCCAAGTAAGCAGAGAAAATGCCGGCAATTTTTTTTTGAAAATAATATAGGCCTTGCTGGCTTGCTGGAAACAAAGGTGAAGGTAGAAAATTAAGTGGACAGATAGGAAAGTCTTGATTTGGGTTGGAAGCTACTAACAAACTGCCCGATAGCACAAACAGGAAGAATATGGCTATGTTGGAAGCCAGATTTGTATGATATATCGGTAATAAGCATTGGAGATCAGTGGATTGACTGCATTTGCCGGAAAAAAGAACTCGGGCTGGAGTTTTACTTGACGGTTGTTTATGCTCATAATAGTGAAGTAGAAGCAGGGACCAAACAACCACTAAGGCTGAAGTTATGGCGTTATCTGGAGACTGCAAATCACCAGGATATGCCATGGATGGTGGTGGGGGATTTCAACTCCCCCCTAAATTTGGGAGACCGAACTGGAGGAGAGGATGTACAGCTAGCTGAGGTGGAAAATTTTAGAGACACGGTGAACTTGATTCAACTGCATGAGCTGAAAAGTACAGGACCTTTTTTCACGTGGGACAATAAAAGGGAAGAAGGCAGAATTTTCAGTAGAATCGACAGAGCAATGGTGAATGAGATGTGGATGGACAGATGGATGGAAGCGATATGTGAGGTAAAACCCAATGATGCATCAGATCATTTACCTTTACTTATACACCTAGATACGCCAAGAAAGTGTTCTGCTAAACGTCCTTTTAAGTTCTTCAATATGTGGGTGAACTCGCCGGACTTTCTTACTTTAGTGGAGCAGAATTGGAGGATGCGGAAACACAGTACTCTCGTGGATCTATTTAAAACTCTGAAGGTGCTGGATATAGCACTTAAACGATTGAACAAGAGGGAATTTTCAGACATTCAGAAAAGAGCCATGGAAGCAAAAGGGAAGTGGGAGAACCAGTTCAATCTATTACAAACAAATGTATTGGATAAAGGGCTGCAAGAAAACGAAGCAAGGGCAAGGAGAGAATCTATGGAACTAGCTGAAGCGGAGTTCAGTTTCTTACAGCAACGGTCTAAGGAGAAATGGATAAAGGAGGGGGACAGGCCAACCAAAATTTTCTATGCAAGCATGAAAAAGAGGCAATACAGAAATCATATAGTCAGCCTGAAGGTGGGAAGCAACAGAGTGGATGGAAGACAGTAAACAAAGGGGGGGGTTGAGTTGAGTTTTGTTTAAGACAGTACTAAATAAAACTATTAGAACTTTAGGATTACAACTACTTTATCATAAGATTATTCTAACTAGAGATTTAACTAATGAGAATAGGAGACTTGGGTATATGAGATTTGTATCTTCTTGTTATGGTTTTTTTTCTCAAACTTAATTATGATACTTTGAGAATGGTGATTGTTTGTAATGGGAAACCATCTCTATTCTAGTTGTGAATCATGAAAGCATTTTCACAACTCTTATTGGCAACTTATCTATATGATAGCAAATAGATAAATTATCTATATGATATCTTCTTGTTATGGTTTTTTTTCTCAAACTTAATTATGATACTTTGAGAATGGTGATTGTTTGTAATGGGAAACCATCTCTATTCTAGTTGTGAATCATGAAAGCATTTTCACAACTCTTATTGGCAACTTATCTATATGATAGCAAATAGATAAATTGACCAATGTTAATTCAAATTAGATGTTTTCCCACCTTACCCATGCAATGTGATAACACAATTGACATAAATATAATGCTAATGAATGATCTCAAGAACCAATACAATTGATAACAACATATATTTAATTCCTAATTCACTACTTTTACATAGAAGAAATGATAGCATTTCAACCATGGAAAGGCAATGTCTAACACATATCCAACACATATCTATAATTAGGGAATCATTCCTAACCATTTCAAGCATCAAATACACATATAATTCATGATCATTCAATGACAAATCAACCATTCCTAAGCTTCATAATCCATGTTCTCAAACCATAACAAGAGGTTTAATCTCACATACCCAAGATGGGGTTTAGCCTACAACCATAACTACACAATCATAACCATAATCCATACAATAATACATGGTGAATTCAAAGTGAAAATCCAAAGAGAAATGAAGAAAAACACTCTAAAGCTCTGTAAAAACGATACCTCAAAAACAATGAGGATAAGTTGTTTTTATACTTTAAAACAATTAAAATTAAAGCCAAAAAAATGCAAGTTGCAGGCAACTTCGCGGGTCGCGCGAAATCCTTCGCGGACCGCGAGCCTGGTTCTCGCGGTTCGCGACCGAGGATTCGCGCCCCGCGCGCCCGTGGTCTCGGCGGTTTGCGACCGAAGAATCGCACCCCGCGCGCGTCTGGTCCTCGCGAGTCGCGGCCGAAGGTTCGCGCCCCTCGCGTCTGTGCCTCGAGTGTCGCGGCCGAAGGTTCGCGCCCCGCGCGTCTGTGCCTCGGCGGTCCTCGTGCTGGTTGGTCCTCGCGGCTCGCGACCGGAGTTTCGCGGGCCGCGCGAAACTCGGCATGTTCAAAACAGCAACACACATCCTCGCGGTTCGCGACCTAGGGTTCGCGGCTCGCGAGAGTATGCCTTCACGCCACTTCTACGACCGGTTCTTCAATGTATCAATCGCGGTCAGGACGGTCATAGAAGGTCTTCAAATCACTCAAATCCATCGCAAGTGCAATTCAAGATCGAAATGCACGTCTTCAATTTCAAACCACTATGAATGATTCGGTCTAAAAGTCTAATATAAATACACAAAATACTATCTAAAACAGCTCTCAAATGCTACAAAATAAGAATATATCTAGGGTCTATAAAAATCCCCCACACTTGAACCTTTCTCGTCCTCGAGAAAGAACGATTAAGATCCAAGTGTATACTCTAAATAATTAAGCACATAACATTTGAGAGTTTTACATATTTAAACAAGAGAAAAGAATTTTTTTTTTTTTATATAGCCTCTCATTTTTGCCTGATTCTCTCGTATTTTTGGAACCATCCGGGCTGTTTTTTTTTTTTTTTTTTTAAGGAAATACAGTAGTAAAATAGCAACAAAAACAGCAACAAAAGTCCTACACCTCTCCCCCACACTTAGTCTAAACATTGCCCTCAATGTTTAAATATATGAATGACTACCATAGTGAAAGGAAAAGGTGTAAGGTATACTCACTGCGAGGGGCCGGAGCCGTCGCGACGGCGCTGAGCTCGCGATCTGCGATGGCCCTCATAGTCAAATGCCCCTGGTCCATGTGGGTGCATGGATGCCATCATGGCGAACATCACTGCCATATCATCCTCGTACCTCTCAGTATATGCCTGAAACTGCTGTTGAGTGACATACTGAGCCTCATGATGTGGAGGAATGTACTGCTCTCCATGCTCCGGAGGTGCCTCTAGCCTGGCAAGGGCAATGGTGGGTGCAGGAACTGTGATCTGGGTGGGCAAGGTGAGATCCTCCATGCGGGTGCGCCCAGTCAGCTGTACAGCCTCTGGATTCGGCAGGTACATGTGCTGATTCTTGGCTACTAGCCAAATGAATCTAGGAGGAGGATATTTGTGCATGGCCAAGACATTAGTGAACTCCAAAGAAGCAATGGAGTATAACTGGTGAGCTCTCTCGGCTGTCTTGCCTATTGCCTGAATGTCTGGAGGTAGGTGGATGTTCAGGTAAGCTGCCAGAAGCGAAATCATACCCCCCTGCGGTATCTTTCCTTTGCTCTTCTGGGAAGTCTCCAGACATTTCTGCACAAAGAGGTCAACCCAACACGGGTGCTCCGGCCTCCAAAACATGGTCCAAAGGCACTGGACCTGCTCCCTATTGATGTGTGTCAACTCTCCTTGGCAAAAGATCGTCATCACTAGGAGCTTGTGCACCATACGAACAGCTGGATGTATGATGTGGTTGTTCTTCGTGGCGCCCGTGATGTTGGGAGATCCAGACAAGCAATTCCAAAAGAAAGCTAGATCAAATCCGTCCGGGGCATTATCTTTCGGATTCTTGTAGCCATCAGCATATTCGAACCCAAAAGCATCTTGGATCTCATTATAGGTCATCCGGCGGTCTACATCATTCAACCTGAATGTGATGAATTGCATGTCATGCTCCTCGTCATAGTGCTTGGCTAGAGTGGATAGGAATTCAAGTGTATATCGAATGTAGGTCGGTGCCGACCTATCAATGAATCCTCTCATGCCAACGCGATCTAATAGAAACAGCACAGGCTGCTGCAAACCTAGCTCCTGCAGTAGCTCAGAGGAGAGGAACTTCGTCTCCATGATTGTTCGTCTCCCATTCCCAATCAACTTTCTCCACCGTTGTTGGGCATCTCCATCCAAACCTTGCAATCCCATAAGGTCAACAGGAGGTAGGTTTTCTGCAGGAGGAGGGCTAGGTTGGCGAGGGGGTGATTCGGGGATCACGGGCTCATGTGAACTAGAGGCTTCCCCTCGGCGAGACCTTTTCCTCGGTGCCATTATCAAAATCTACTCAACAACAGTCCAGCACAGCTAAACTAGCTACAAGCCGGCAAGCCCCTACTCAACAAGCAACGTATATAACTAAAGGCGGCAAGCCTTTGAAATTTCAATAAAACCTATTGGCGGCAAGCCCTAAATCACTCAAAATTCAAGTAAATTCAGTAGGGTACCGTCAATTGAAGCCTTTGGAAGCAATGTAGGTTGAGGAGATCATCAATTGAACCAAAATATCACCAAATCAAAAATGCCCAAAAATTAGGGTTCTTGAGATTTGGGGATATTTAAGTTCGTTTAGTAATTTGAAAATTGAGATGGCGAAAAGGATAAGGGTGGTGGAGGGAAGGTGTTGATGTATTGGGATTGGAGAAAAAGTCGCCGGAGTCCGGCGAATCGGAATGGAGAAGTTTGGGTTGGAATTCGGGTAATGTGGGTAAAAGATGGTGTTTTGGATGTGAATTTTTGGTGGGTTTTGTTGGGAAAGCTAGGGGGATTGATTTGGGTGGAAGAAATTGGTTCAAAACTCGCCGGAATGAGGGATTTGTGAAGGTGGCCGGAAAAAAGAGGGGTTGGGTCGGGAGGGAATAGGGAAGAAGGAGGAGAAAAAGATAGAGGAATTTTGGAAGAAGTAGAGCTCGAAACCTCGCGGATCGCGAGTTCCTCTTCGCGGGCCGCGAAACTCCGCCGCGGGCCGCGCGCCATCTTAGCGGGCCGCGAAAACGTGCCATTTCGTCCCAGGGATTGCCGAAAATCCCTGGTTTTGTCGCGGGTCGCGACGAGGAATTCGCGGACCGCGCGCCGAGCTTTCGCGGTCCGCGCGATGAAACCACGGACCGCGCGCTCAAAGCTCGTCGCGACGCGCGCGATGAATTCGCGCGCCGCGCATAGTAAAGCCTCGCGGTCCGCGCGGTGTAACCGCGAACCGCGAGCACAGTACCGCGGTCCGCGCGATCAAGCCGCGGACCGCGAAACCTGGCGTTTTCGTTCCAGGGATTTCTGAAAATCCCCTGTTTTTTCGCGGGTCGCGCGGTCGTCTTCGCGGACCGCGCGTGAACTCTTCGCGAGCCGCGCGCGCAATACTTCGCCGAGGTGCGCGCGGTGAAATCGCGCCCCGCGCGCGCAAGTTCCTCGCGGTCCGCGCGATGAATTCGCGGACCGCGCGCACTGTGTCGCGGTCCGCGCGATCAAGTCGCGGACCACGAAACCTGGCGTTTTGGTGGCAGGGATTCCTCGAGAATTCCATGTATTTCGCGGGTCGCGGGACGTCGTTCGCAGACCGCGAGACACGGTCGTGGCTCGCGCGCTCCGTTCGCGGTTCGCGAAACCCTCGGTCGCGGTCCGCGCGATGAATTCGCGGGCCGCGAAGAAATGGCTCCTCTAGCATTTTTGTTTTGTTCACCTCTCTTTCTACAAAAATAACAAATCAAAAATTCGCATTATGTCTGAATTGCAAGTTTAATAAAATGTATATAAACAACAATATATCGAAATAGAGTAATGTTCCAAATGTTGAAATTGTTCGACGAAATGCTTTTAAAGATCAAAACTCGTTTATTTAACATCGTCGGCACGATGTACCTCCATGGTAAAGATCAATCGTAGGTTGGGTTGCCTAGAGACATGTCCTCTAGGATCTCCGATTTGAAACCCTCGTAATACGGTTTCAACCTTTGGCCGTTGACCTTGATGACTTTGGCATCCTCGTCGCTTTGGATCTCCACCGCACCATGAGGGAAAACTTTCACAACTACAAATGGTCCAGTCCACCGAGAACGCAGTTTACCTGGAAACAAACGAAGGCGTGATTGAAATAGGAGAACCTTTTGACCTACCTCAAAAGTTTTCCTAATTATCATCTTGTCATGCCATGCCTTCGTCTTCTCCTTGTAAATGGCAGCGTTCTCATAGGACTCATTTCGGATCTCCTCAAGCTCTTGTAATTGAAGCTTCCTTTCATTTCCGGCTTCGTCCAAGTTCAAATTGAACCTTGTGATCGCCCAATAAGCTTTGTGTGCTAACTCCACCGGTAAATGACACGGCTTTCCAAAGACTAATCGGTATGGAGACATACCAATTGGAGTCTTATAAGCCGTCCTATATGCCCACAATCCATCATCCAACCGAGTACTCCAATCCTTGCGAGTCGGCCTAACCGTTTTCTCAAGGATGGACTTGATTTCCCTATTGGAAACTTCGGCTTGTCCATTTGTTTGTGGGTGATAGGCGGTAGAAGTTTTGTGATTTACCCCATATTTCTTGAACAATGCGGCAATGGTTCTATTGCAAAAGTGAGTGCCTCGATCACTGATCAGAGCTCGGGGTACCCCGAACCTAGAGAAGATGTGAGATTTGATGAACTCTGCAACCACTTTAGAATCATCAGTACGAGTGGGGATTGCTTCAACCCACTTAGAAACATAGTCAACCGCAAGCAAGATATATTTGAAACCAAAGGAAGTAGGGAAAAGTCCCATAAAATCGATTCCCCATACATCAAAGAGTTCACAATATAAAGGGCAATGTTGGGGCATTTCATTCCTAGAAGAGATATTTCCCACTCTTTGGCATTTATCACAAGATTTGCAAAAGGTGTATGCATCCTTATTCAAACTAGGCCAATAAAAACCACAGTCTAGCACTTTTCTAGCAGTTCGCCTAGCACCAAAATGACCACCACATGCATATGAATGGCAAAAAGCAAGGATTGAATTTGTTTCATTATTAGGAATGCATCTCCTAATCACTTGGTCGGCACAATGTTTCCATACATAGGGATCATCCCACACATAAAACCTAGCATCATGCTTTAGCTTATCCTTTTGTGCTTTTGTGAAGTGAGAAGGGTACTTACTTGTGACAAGGAAATTCACAATGTTGGCATACCATGGAAGAGAAACACCAAGAGCAAACAATTGCTCGTCGGGGAACTCTTCGTGAAGATGCTCCTTCAATGCTTTGGTCCCAAACTCCTCATTGGGCACCAATCGGCTCAAATGGTCGGCCACTAGATTTTCAGCTCCTTTCTTGTCCTTGACCTCCAAGTCGAACTCGCTCAAGAGCAAGATCCATCGGAGTAACCTAGGCTTTGCTTCTTTCTTCGTCATCAAATAACGAAGAGCTGCATGGTCAGTGAAAACAATAATCTTTGTACCAAGCAAATATGGCCTAAACTTTTCTAAAGAAAAGACTACCGCTAGCAATTCTTTTTCAGTAGTGGTATAGTTCCTTTGAGCATCATTGAGAGTCATGGATGCATAATAGATGGCATGGGGAATTTTTCCCACCCTTTGACCTAGCACCGCACCAACGGCGTAGTCACTTGCATCACACATGATCTCAAATGGAAGGGACCAATTTGGAGGTTGTATAATAGGGGCCGACACTAGCATAGACTTTAAACAATCAAATGCCCTTTTACAACCTTCATCTACCACAAATTCCACATCCTTTTGCAACAATCTACATAAAGGGGAAGAAATTTTTGAAAAGTCTTTTATGAAACGGCGGTAGAAACCCGCGTGGCCAAGAAAGGATCTCACATCACGCACACAAGTAGGGTAAGGAAGAGATTGGATGATATCAATTTTTGCTTTGTCTACTTCAATACCCTTAGATGACACTTCATGACCTAACACAATGCCCTTTTCTACCATAAAATGACATTTTTCAGAATTTAGCACAAGGTTTTTATCAATGCAAGTTTTTAGGACTAATGACAAATGGATTAAGCAATTGTCAAAAGAGTTACCATGAACAGTAAAGTCATCCATGAAAACCTCTACAAACTTCTCAAGATATTCTGAAAAAATGCTAACCATACACCTTTGGAACGTGGCCGGTGCATTGCAAAGGCCAAAAGGCATGCGTCGATATGCAAAGGTGCCAAAGGGACATGTGAAGGTGGTCTTCTCTTGATCCTCTGGTGCAATGGCAACCTGAAAGTACCCTGAATAGCCATCAAGAAAACAATAGAAAGAGTGGCCTGCAAGCCGGTTAAGCATTTGATCAATAAATGGCAAAGGGAAGTGGTCTTTCCTCGTTACCGCATTTAGCCTTCGGTAATCAATGCAAACACGCCATCCATTTTGAATACGAGTGGGGATCAACTCGCCATGGCTATTCTCCACCACGGTCATTCCGGTTTTCTTTGGTACCACTTGCGTCGGGCTTACCCATTTACTATCGGAGATTGGATAGATCATTCCCGCATCCAACAATTTAAGCACCTCGGCTTTTACTACCTCCATCATGGGAGGGTTCAATCGCCTTTGAGGTTGTCGGATGGGTTTAGCATCATCCTCCAATAGAATACGGTGCATGCAAGTACTTGGACTCATACCTTTGATGTCGGCAATAGTCCATCCAATGGCTTCCTTATGATCTTGGAGCACTTTCATCAACCTTTCCTCTTGTTCCTTGGTGAGCTTGTTGGAGATGATCACCGGTAATTTCTCACCATCACCAAGGAATGCATATTTTAGATACCTTTCAATACCTCGAGGTCTAAAAGTGGTGCATCAAGAGAAAGTTCCTCGAAAGTATCTAGCTCAAAAATGCTTTCCTTCAAGTTAGCACTCAAAGCATATGTATGAACATTACTTGTGTGTAAACTATTGGCTAAAGCATTTAACAAGGGATCATCACCATCATTTTCATAAACTTTTTGCACGAAAGATTCAATTACATCAATAGCATTGCAAGAAGTTTCCTCATCATCGTATTTCATTGCACCATAAATGTTAAACTCTATTTTATCCTCATCAAATTCCATGGTAAGCCTACCACTATGCACATCGATAATAGTTCTTGACGTTTTCAAAAAGGGACGCCCTAACAAGACAGGGGTAGCAAATTTATCATGTTCCATGTCAAGAACGTAAAAATCGGCCGGGAACACCAACTTGTCGACTTTCACCAAGACATCTTCAACAATACCCTTAGGGTATGCATTAGAGCGGTCGGCAAGTTGGATCACTACACCGGTTTTATGCAAAGTGCCAAGATTCAATGATTCATACAATGTGTATGGGATGACATTTATGGATGCACCTAAATCTAGCATAGCTCTAGGAAAATAAGTGTTTCCTAAAATGCAAGGAATTGTAAACATGCCGGGATCACCACACTTAGTAGGCATTTTATCTTGAAACAAAGCCGACACATGTTCATTGACTCTTTCATTTTTAACATGCTTAGACCTTTGTTGACGATGGTTTACACATAATTCTTTCAAGAACTTAGAATATCTAGGAACTTGATCAATAGCATCGAGCAAAGGAATGTTTACCTCACACTTTCGAAGAACTTCGAAAGCTTCCTTGTCCATCTCCTTTTTGCGAGTATTCTTCAAAGCTTCGGGAAATGGTGCTTCCACTTCGAAGGGAGTGTCTACTCTAGTTTTCTTGTGGAGAGGTGAGAATGGAGGTGACATTGGTTCAACATGAGCGGTTGAGTCCATATGTTCCTCATCAATTAGTTCCTTCTCCTTCTCAACCTCGGCATCACCTTTTTCTTTGGTTAGCCCCTCAAGAATTACTTCTTCATCGGCCAAGGTTACCTCAACTTCATCGTTGGTCAAGTTCTTCTTCACAAGGCCTCTCTTGGGTGCCTTTTTCACAACCACTTCGGGTTCAACCGCTTGTTTACCACTCCTCAAGGTCATGGCACTCGCATGAGGCCTTGGATTTAACTCCGGTTGTGCGGGTAATTTCCCGGAGTTTTGTGCTTCCAATTTCCCCAAAACAGTGGCCATTTGACTCATTTGCACCTCAATGCTTTTGAATCGAGCGTCTTGTGGAAATTGGCCCGAGCTTTCACCTTGATCACGAGATTTATCTTCCAACCTCGGGTAAGCATTTTGAGGAGTGCGGTTGTTGAAACGGCCTTGACCTTGGTTCCTTGGGTATTGTTGTGGAGGATGATCTTGGTACCCTTGATAGCCAAAATCTTGGTAGCCTTGGTTTTGGTAACCTTGGTACCCTTGATTTTGGTGGCTTTGGTCTCCTTGGTAGCCTTGGTCATTTTGCTCCCTCGACCTATCAAAGGATTGACCACTTTGACCTTGGTAACCCCCTTGGTAGCCACCTTGTTGGCCTTGTTGCCCCGTCGGTTCATCTCTCCACCGAAAGTTGGGGTGATCTCTAGTTCCGGGGTTATAATGTTGAGCAAACGGATCATACTTCCTTTGGTTACTCCTATCACCACCTTGGCCTTGTCCACCTTGAAAACCTCTACCACTTTGGTAGCCTCGTCCTCCTTGGTAGCCCCTAAAACCTTGGTTTCCTCCTTTATCGCCTCTAAAACCTTGGTTTCCTCCATAGACCCCCATGGCATTGACTTCTTCGTTATAATCCTCGTTTGCTTGAGGACAAGATTCGGTGAGATGGTTCGAAGCACAAATCCCACACGTCATCACTTGTTGCCTTGGTTGGTTCCCTCCGGAGCTATTTCCCATCATGAAACCTTTCATCAATGTCGTAACCTCCTTGATATCTTGTCGAGAGCTATCATTGTTCCCACCGGAGTTACCCACTCGTAGTCTCCGGTCTCTCTTTGGTTTGCACCCCTCGGCTAGTTGCTCAAATAGCATCATGGCATCGAAAGAGCCAAGGTTTGCAATGGAGCCATAGCAAGACCGATTTATCAACTCGGTTTCTCTATCGTTCAAACCATTGTAATAGAAACACACCAATTGAGGTTCGGTGAAGCTATGGTACGGGCAACTTGAGAGGAGAGTTTGGAATCTTTCCCAATACTCATACAACGTCTCATCATCGTCTTGAGTGATGTTGCTAATAGCTTGTATCAAGACCGAGGACTTAGAGGGAGGAAAGTACTTGTCTAAGAACTTTTTCTTCAATTGTGGCCATGTAGTGATTGATGATGAAGGTAAACGGCTTAACCATTTAGCGGCCTTGTCCTTCAAGGTGAAGGTGAAGGTTTTCAACTTAAACTCATCCACACTCATCTCGGAAGGTTTCAAACTACTACACACCCTATGAAAAGCCTCAAGGAAGTCATTCGGATCATCCACTTCTCTACCATGGAAAGTTGGAAGCAAATTAATTACTCCCGTCTTGATTTCGTATTGAGAGTTCGGGTAAACAATGCTCGATTGTTGTTGCTCATAGTTGGGGGACATGTACTCTCTCATAGAAATGTTGGTAGGAGAAGGGTTAGGGTTTTGGAAAGGGTTGTAGAATTGGTTTCGGGGAGGGTTTTGGCCGGTATCCTCTTCATCGTCCGCCATGTTGAAAGGTAGTGATTCACTTTCAAGGGATAAAGGATTAGATGCTAGTGACTCTTGCACTTGCCTCCTAAGTTGGCGGAGACTTCTTACTAGCTCGGAATCGTATTGCAAAGGGTCTTGGTTCGAGGATCGTGTAAGAACCATGCACCAAGAGCTAGAGCAATAGGGTTCCAAACCAAAATAGAACCTAAAAAGAAAGATAGATTAGAAATAAACCTACAATACACACATAAAAATACGCCTTCTCCCCGGCAGCGGCGCCAAAATTTGGGAGGTCGTCGCCGTACCTCTCAAATATACAATTTATAGATCGCTTACTACCTTTCCACACTATTAAGTGTACAATGGCAAGTAAGGTTCGTTCCACAGGGAAAAGTTTAATTCTATGTATATCTTGTAGAATATATATACATATACATATATAAAAGCAATGTAAACAAAGGGGGGGGTTGAGTTGAGTTTTGTTTAAGACAGTACTAAATAAAACTATTAGAACTTTAGGATTACAACTACTTTATCATAAGATTATTCTAACTAGAGATTTAACTAATGAGAATAGGAGACTTGGGTATATGAGATTTGTATCTTCTTGTTATGGTTTTTTTTCTCAAACTTAATTATGATACTTTGAGAATGGTGATTGTTTGTAATGGGAAACCATCTCTATTCTAGTTGTGAATCATGAAAGCATTTTCACAACTCTTATTGGCAACTTATCTATATGATAGCAAATAGATAAATTATCTATATGATATCTTCTTGTTATGGTTTTTTTTCTCAAACTTAATTATGATACTTTGAGAATGGTGATTGTTTGTAATGGGAAACCATCTCTATTCTAGTTGTGAATCATGAAAGCATTTTCACAACTCTTATTGGCAACTTATCTATATGATAGCAAATAGATAAATTGACCAATGTTAATTCAAATTAGATGTTTTCCCACCTTACCCATGCAATGTGATAACACAATTGACATAAATATAATGCTAATGAATGATCTCAAGAACCAATACAATTGATAACAACATATATTTAATTCCTAATTCACTACTTTTACATAGAAGAAATGATAGCATTTCAACCATGGAAAGGCAATGTCTAACACATATCCAACACATATCTATAATTAGGGAATCATTCCTAACCATTTCAAGCATCAAATACACATATAATTCATGATCATTCAATGACAAATCAACCATTCCTAAGCTTCATAATCCATGTTCTCAAACCATAACAAGAGGTTTAATCTCACATACCCAAGATGGGGTTTAGCCTACAACCATAACTACACAATCATAACCATAATCCATACAATAATACATGGTGAATTCAAAGTGAAAATCCAAAGAGAAATGAAGAAAAACACTCTAAAGCTCTGTAAAAACGATACCTCAAAAACAATGAGGATAAGTTGTTTTTATACTTTAAAACAATTAAAATTAAAGCCAAAAAAATGCAAGTTGCAGGCAACTTCGCGGGTCGCGCGAAATCCTTCGCGGACCGCGAGCCTGGTTCTCGCGGTTCGCGGCCGAGGATTCGCGCCCCGCGCGCCTGTGGTCTCGGCGGTTTGCGACCGAAGAATCGCACCCCGCGCGCGTCTGGTCCTCGCGAGTCGCGGCCGAAGGTTCGCGCCCCGCGCGTCTGTGCCTCGGCGGTCCTCGTGCTGGTTGGTCCTCGCGGCTCGCGACCGGAGTTTCGCGGGCCGCGCGAAACTCGGCATGTTCAAAACAGCAACACACACCCTCGCGGTTCGCGACCTAGGGTTCGCGGCTCGTGAGAGTGTGCCTTCACGCCACTTCTACGACCGGTTCTTCAATGTATCAATCGCGGTCAGGACGGTCATAGAAGGTCTTCAAATCACTCAAATCCATCGCAAGTGCAATTCAAGATCGAAATGCACGTCTTTAATTTCAAACCACTATGAATGATTCGGTCTAAAAGTCTAATATAAATACACAAAATACTATCTAAAACAGCTCTCAAATGCTACAAAATAAGAATATATCTAGGGTCTATCAGCGTACGTGGTTATATGCATGGTATGATTATGATCCAGATTATTGAAAGTGCATGCTTACTTGTGGTATTCACTTAATTTAAGATGCATATGAAAATTTGATTAGAATGTGTAAGTGCATGGAAATTGCAATGTCATTATGAAATGATGGTGTATTTAAATTGTTGATGTGAATTTGCATGCCTATATATAAATATCGAGCATACGTATAGTAAAGTTATTTTAATTTTTGATATTTCATGATTCTATGAATGAATGGTTTTCATAGGATAATTTATGTTTACTATAGTCGTGCATGATACGTGCGAAATTAATGATGATCGTGCATAATCCATATAAGATATAATTGGATTAATTATGGAGAAACGATTTAATGTGCACAATTCGTACAATACATTGGTTTCATATAATGTGCATAAATTGAGATTAGATATCACCACAGTGACTATATCCTATAATGATTTGCATGTGAAAACTATGTCTAAAGAAAATTTTAATCTTTCTTATGTTTAATTAGTTACTCACAGGTAGACTATGAACATAAGATGATTAATAATTTATGAAGTGTTTGTATGTGTGTAGACTATGGATATCCACAGATAACTTAGTCTAGATTATTGGTTGCATCACTTACTTATGATTCATGATTATGTGACCTTAATGAGATTATAGTGATTACCCACAGGAATACTATAATTCTTTGTCATATTATTCATTTTTAATATTGTGCTGTTTATGTTATTTTGAAAGAAAAGTGAGATTAGTGGGAGTGATAAAGTTTAAGATGTGGTCATTCAAGAAATTAGGGCAAATTTCGAATGTTGGGAATCCTCTTGTTATTGAACCATATAACAATGAGGAAAACCCAGTGAATGATCATCTACTCCATGATGAAATATCGCCAATAATGAACTTGTAGTTTAAGAAACTACATGTTGATGACGTATAGAAAATCAACACATCCACAGATGGTTGGATTTTTTTTTTTTAATATTTTACTCGAAAAGAAGAAAGATTGTCATTGAACACATAGGCACTAATTTTATGGTCACAGACATATTTATGAAAGCATTACCTCCTAAGACATTTATGAAGCATGCTACAGTTTTGGTCTTGAGGAGAGCGATTAATTATGTTGTCTGTTTTATGCTTAGCCTTTGTTTGACATTTATTTGAGATCTCTTATGACTTGTTACATCTTTTATATATTCTGTTTCCCTTGTGCACACACATTATTATTTTGGGATTTATGATAATAGAATTAGTCTTTCTTTAAGCATTAAAGGGACCATTATGAAATTCCTACTTATGTTTATGGTTTAGTTATGAAGGTATTCAATGTAGTAGTACATGGAAGGGATCATGTTACCGAATGATTTGTGACCGCCATGACTCCCATTGATTACTAGATTAGTCAAAACACTTATGATGACCAAATGAAAGAGGTTTAGCATATTATGTCGGCCTAATGATTCCAGATAGAAAACATTAAAGGATACAAATAACGACCAAGTGGGAGACTGTAAAAAAATCATTTCTTTCCTATTATGTGGTCTTATATTAATCTGTTTTCTTATTGGAATATTGTTATTCCATGATATATTTGCTGACTTGTTAAACTAAGCTTAAAGAAATATTTCCTAAAAATCTCTACTTTGATGGACAGTTGAGATTAATTATACAGAAACCTGATGAGGATTTTGAACAATCTGTGTACGCACCATTCAAAGAGAAACAATAACTGGTATCCTCAACGCATCGTTTTATCCACTCAATAAACAATCCTGGAAATTTTAGAACTGCCAGCCATTTGAATAGGAACTCCCATCTTATACTGTCGAAAGCCTTCTGTATATCAATTTTTATCATGCAGCTCGGACTATTGCTCGGCTTCTTATATCCTGTTAAAAGCTCTTGCGCTAGGAAAATATTATGTGATATCCTCTTCCCTTTCACGAATGCAACTTGGTTACCATTTATCACTTCAGGGAGTACCTCACTTAACCTGTTACTCATGATCTTTGGGACGACTTTATATAAAACAGGGCAGCAGGAAATCGGCCTATAGCTGACTGCGGATTATCAACTTTCGGTATTAGTGTTAAAACAGTCCTGCTAAATTCCCGTGGTACTTCCCTGAAAGAAACTCCTAATCCCCTTTTTGAAATCATCACCAACAATCCCCCATGCTTTCTTGAAGAAAAAACTCGAATATCCATCTACTCCAGGACTTTTGTCATTCTCAATGCTATTCAGAGCTCTCCATATCTCATCATCAGTAATCGGCTTTATCAAGGGTATTTGTTGTTCCATTGTAAGAAAGTTACCTTCAGTTGCAACTAATGGATCAATTTCACTCTCTACAATCACTGTTTTTCCCCATTCGGTCACCAAAGAACTGCAGTAGATGCTGCTCCACCCCCTCTCTTCCATCTACTCTGTTGCTTCCCACCTTCAGGCTGACTATATGATTTCTGTATTGCCTCTTTTTCATGCTTGCATAGAAAATTTTGGTTGGCCTGTCCCCCTCCTTTATCCATTTCTCCTTAGACCGTTGCTGTAAGAAACTGAACTCCGCTTCAGCTAGTTCCATAGATTCTCTCCTTGCCCTTGCTTCGTTTTCTTGCAGCCCTTTATCCAATACATTTGTTTGTAATAGATTGAATTGGTTCTCCCACTTCCCTTTTGCTTCCATGGCTCTTTTCTGAATGTCTGAAAATTCCCTCTTGTTCAATCGTTTAAGTGCTATTTCCAGCACCTTCAAAGGTTTAAATAGATCCACGAGAGTACTGTGTTTCCGCATCCTCCAATTCTGCTCCACTAAAGTAAGAAAGTCCGGCGAGTTCACCCACATATTGAAGAACTTAAAAGGACGTTTAGCAGAACACTTTCTTGGCGTATCTAGGTGTATAAGTAAAGGTAAATGATCCGATGCATCATTGGGTTTTACCTCACATATCGCTTCCATCCATCTGTCCATCCACATCTCATTCACCATTGCTCTGTCGATTCTACTGAAAATTCTGCCTTCTTCCCTTTTATTGTCCCACGTGAAAAAAGGTCCTGTACTTTTCAGCTCATGCAGTTGAATCAAGTTCACCGTGTCTCTAAAATTTTCCACCTCAGCTAGCTGTACATCCTCTCCTCCAGTTCGGTCTCCCAAATTTAGGGGGGAGTTGAAATCCCCCACCAATGCTGATCTTCAATCCACTGATCTCCAATGCTTATTACCGATATATCATACAAATCTGGCTTCCAACATAGCCATATTCTTCCTGTTTGTGCTATCGGGCAGTTTGTTAGTAGCTTCCAACCCAAATCAAGACTTATCCATCTGTCCACTTAATTTTCTACCTTCACCTTTGTTTCCAGCAAGCCAGCAAGGCCTATATTATTTTCAAAACAAAATAGCCGGCATTTTCTCTGCTTACTTGGCTGATTTATACCCCTAACATTCCAGAATAGCATAGTACTATGCATCATTAACAATATTATAAAGGGGATCATACCTTGAATGAACTTCAAGGTCTATGTTATTAGCCGCTTCTCTCTCATTGACACCAACATTTGTAGACTGTGAAATCTGCAATACCACACTAACATTCGATTCAGCCGGTTGTTTCCCTTCTCTGTGTTGCCTTATTTCTCGACCCGGAACATCCCTAGCTTCAGTCTCTCTTGATTGTGCATCCAAAACTGTGCTCCTAGTCGTTCCACCACTTTTTGCACCCCTTTCTTTTTCATACCCTGCTTTCTTTTCTTGCTCTTTTTCGGCCCCAAGAACAGCCTCTCGGTCTCCCTTTTTCTGTTCTACATTGGTCCCTTTGGTGCCCATTTTATTTCCCTCAACTTTGTCTCCATTCTTCTCTGCCCTTTTTACACCAACAACCACCCAATCCCCGGTATTTCTGCCATATCGTCGATGAGGAGCAACTATGCTTGGTCCCCTTTCCCTTGGGGCTGTTTGAGTTTGGTTCTCCCTTTTGCCTCTATTTGTGCTCAACTGCGTCCTGCCATTCACTCCAGGCAAAAGGGATTTGGGCTTCCAGACACATTCTTCTGTTTCATGTCCAATCAGCTTGCATTTACTACACTTTGATGGCTTCCACTCATACTCCACATCTTGGTGCTGAATGATATTATTCTCATCTTTGTATGGAATTCTTTTTTGCAATACCTTCCCCATGTTCACCTCAACTAATACCCTTGCAAACTTTGTCTTTTCCATGTGCCATGTGGCCTCATCAATCCGCAAGGGGATTCCGATTACACTTGCCAATCTACATAACAGGCTCGGCTCCCAATAGACTGGATCCAATCCAGGAAATTGCACCCATATAGGAATTGTATCTGGCTCATCAAAATCCATTTTTTGTTTCCATAACTTTACAAAAACTGGTTTTTTATCAAAGAAAACCATCCCCCGTTCTATAACCTCATCTCTATGTTTTTCATTAACAAGCTTCACCAGAAAGATCCCTGGTTTTGCCTGCCAGACCTTTTCAACCATACCAAACCATATTCTTCTAAGAAAGCCTTCAAAATATTTAATCGGAGGATGACCACCAATAACCTTGCATACAACCACATTCTTCCATTTTTTCACGCTGTTTTCAACCTCATTCAAAGGAAAAGAAGGCAAAAGCATACCGTCTACAAGTTCAGGTTTATAGTATTTTACCTCTGCCTGGTGGCTCGTGAACAGTTTCGACCAGCTTACCTTCTCATTTACTGGTGTCTCTAGCTCTTCCCCTCTCTTCAGTATACGTACTTGTGAATTCTCCCCAACTTTGTTTATTACTGTGGCAACACCATCACCTTCGGGTTGAGTGATCACAGTCGACAAAACAGCATTCTCCTAACTCTTCTCTAAATGAGACTTCTCGGCTTGTTCTGAACTCTTCATTTTTGTTTGTACACCTTGCTCTATTGTCTTAGACATATCCTTGCTGCCCTCACTCTCCTCTCTGCCCATTGTTTCCAAGAACCTCGAAATTGGTATACCAGTTTTTATCATCATCGGCTGCCTACGAACCCCGGCTGCCATCATCGATTTCTTGCTGCCCCCTTCGCTTTCCCGATCATATATACTCTCATCCGCTGGCCATGTAGTCCTATTCCCAAATTCAATCGGATTCATCCCAACGTTTTCCTTTTCCAATCCAAACAAGGGTTTTCCTCCATTCTCCATGACCTCACGTTCAGCCACATTCAATAGTTCTTCTCCAGCTTTTTCCTTAAGTTTCTGTTCAATCATTCTAAAACCTTCGTAAGCTTTCCCTATATTTTCAAAGAGCTCTTCGACCGACGCTTTCTGAATCCATTTTTTCATCGCCTCACTGTGTGAATTTGACTCAGCCTTTATATCAAAATCTCCGCTGCTAAGGTTTTTCTTTTCTGCTGCAGCCCGAGGGTTTTTTGCCGCATCTACCATCCCAGCGATAGGATTCTGCCCGCGAGCCATCCCATTGTTTCCTCTCCGTTCAAAGTTTAATCCCGACAGAGTGCCCGGGTTTTCAATCGCGGTTGGCCGTTCGGCAAAACCTCACCATCATCGCCAAACAAACTCCGTCCATCACTTCCCAAGACCATCTTCGTCACATCCTTAGGCTTATTTCCCGCGTTTCGTTTACCACTACTGTTCTTGCCCATGGCGGCAGAATCAAACGAATTTGATTCACCAGAAAATAGTGGAAAAAGAAAAACGGAAATAGCACATGTTAGGATTTAGAATCGCAATATAGGATTTATGAGGATAGCCGTGCGTACAGATCCGTGCATACAGAATCCAATCCGATTCTGATTTGGAGCAGGATCGCCGTGCGTACAAACCCTTTCCGTTTGCTGTTAATAAATAAATCCCAATCTGTGCGCCCAGGTTGGATCCTTGTAATCTGTGCGCCTAAGAAGAGATCTGTGCGCCCAGGTCGCCGTGCGTACAGATTCGTGCGTACAGATCAATTAAACAGTATCCACTAGTCTTGATCGCCTCACCATTCTTGTGCGCCCAGCAACTGTTAACTGTTAACTGTTAGCTGAAGAGTTTCTTGACTACAGCCTAGAAGGGCACACATATAGTTGGGGTTGGGGCAAGTTGGTGTCACTGAAAGATGAAATTCGTCCATACCTAATGGAATGTGTTGACACGAAGAGAAATTTCAGCACTAGCAAGGCATATGGATACCTCAAAGGGGCAGGCCAAGAAAACCATTGGTTAACGAAAATATTGTGGAAGTCAGGACTACAGCCTAAACACTCATTCTTTCTATGGATGTTGTTAAAAGGGAGATTATCGACCATAGCAAGACTTCAGTCGAAAGGGATAATACCTCATGTGGCAGATGTTTGTACTCTGTGTGGGCACAATGGAGAAACGATGTAGCACATATTTTGTACATGCCAGTTTACAGTGGAGCTCCAAAAACATTACAGGGTGGAGACCGGCGGAAACTTTGAGGAGGATGAGAAGAATGGTATGATGGAGAAAGAGAATAAGATTTCATCGACTTATCAGCATCTTCTATAATGTATGGAGGGAGAGGAATAACAAAATCTTCGAGGGGAAATTTAGGCAGGTGGATGCTCTAAAGGTGATGATTGAAACAGGCTTTGACCCCTCTGATTGATGATGAGGATGGTGTGAATGGATCCTAGTATGAAACTTGGTACATATGTCGTAGGTACCGCACTGATTACCTATGGTATTTCAGAGGTGTTGGGCTGCCGGTATAAAAATCAGTTACCCAGCCTTTGTTCGTGACAATATCTAAAGACTTGACGGATTGGTTGTGGGGATATATCCCTAGTATGAAACTTGTACATATGTCGTAGGTACCGCAGTGATTACCTTTTGGTATTTCAGAGGTGTTGGGCTGCTGGTATAAACACCAGTTACCCAGCCTTGGCCCATGACACTATCTGATTTGATGGAATGGTTGAGGTGTTTTACCCCGAGTATGAAACTTGTACATATGTCGTAGGTACCGCACTGATTACCTTTTGGTATTTCAGAGGTGTTGGGCTGCAGGTATAAAAACCAGTTACCCAGCCTTGACCCAAGACACTATCAAAAATATTTGACGGACTGGATGAGGGACTATGGCCCTAGTATGAAACTTGTACATATGTCGTAGGTACCGCACTGATTACCTTTGGTATTTCAGAGGTGTTGGGCTGCTAGGTGAAACCAGTTACCCAACCTTGGCCCATGACACTATCTAAAGACTTGACGGGCTGGATCGAAGAAGATTATAAGCATACTCAGACCAGGCTACATAATGGCTTATTTGATTTCTATGGGAAATGAACCAAGGCAGACTTGTGTTTTGACATGTCAATTCACAGATATGCTATGGTGGATTTTCCCTTAATCATATACGAGCTGGAGACAGAAATGGAACGTTGAAGACACCAAAGCTCCAAAGGTGGATGCAGATTTGGCAAGATATGCAAGGACAGATGGAATGGAAGCGCATTCATTATAGTTATTCTAAAATCCTAGCAATATCTTGATGAACTAGTTATGATCATAGCCACTTGCATTTCATATGGCTGTAGAATAGTTGTTTTTCTCCTTTTGGTTAGTTATTTATATCCGTTAAATGTTTGGCTTAGAGTGATGGCCAAATTAGTTGTATGAACTTTTTTGAGCAATTTAATAGAAGAAAATATTACATCGAAAAAAAACTAACATAAAAATTATTTATTGAATATTGAATATTAAGTAATAAAATATATTAATATATTTCTTAATCATATATATAGAGCCTAAATATTTAACTAAGCAACGTTGCCCAGGTGAGGTGAGTAGGTTAGGAAATTGCATGAACGAATGAACCTACACATACAGAGAACGAATGCGAAAATAATTAAAATGGTAATGAAGGGATAAAAAGGTAAGTTTAGGCAATAAATGTAAACAGCTAATTGAAATTGCTGCTTTTATGAGCGTTTTGAAAATTAGCTTTTTGGGCCCAATCAGCTCTTTACTAAACACTTTCAATAGCTTTTTGAATTGGTCAAACATCTAATTGGTCTCAATCAGCTAATTTGAGCTCAAACAGCTCTTCACCAAGAGAGGAGGTGTGCTCAAATTTAATCAAGCAGACATTGAGGAGTCGGTCCAAGTCTCGTAAAACTGTTTGCTTGGCTTCTAGGCAGATGACAGAGACTTCAGTCTAAAGAAAATGAGAGACTACGTCAAGAACTTCTGGGAAATGGATGTGGTGGTCCTCCATAAGTGCAAAAACTTCTTCATCTCCAAATTTAAGACAAGAGAGGAAGCCCTGGCGGTTTTACATAGGAGCCCCTTTGCTGTGGACGGGGGCCTTCTGGCGCTAAGAAGATATGCTGCCGGAATCTCTCTCTGGAGAGTTAAGGTTGAGAAAATTAAGATTGTTGTCCAAATTCATGGCCTTCCTAGTGAATACCTGGGCCCTAGAGCAATGACAAAGGCAGCACACATGGCGGGAGAAATCATTGACGTCGACCTTCATGTACAGCCGAGAGAGGACACAAGGTGTTTTAGAGCCACAATGTGGGTCAAACCAGAGGAAGCTCTTCTATTAGGTTATCATGTCGAGCTTGTTTCTGGATCCATGGTGTGGCTGGACATGAGATATGAACGTATGCACAGGTTCTGCAAAAGATGGTGCGTGATCGGTCATTTGATACAAAACTGCCCGATTTCCAGCAACGCAACCTTGGATAACTTCATCGAAAGAAGAGTGCGCAGGCACAACGCAGAAAGAGGGAGAAATATTCTGTACAACCCAAATAGGGACATGTTCCCCCCATACATGAATGCACCCAGGTATTAGCCGGCGAAGCGGAACACAATGTCCCGCGTAACTACATGGCTACAAGATGGCAGCGATACAGAGAGCTAGCAGATGAGGATGTGCAAGAGGGATTTCTATTCTCGATGAAATCAGATGGAGGTCTAGAGCGGGCACAATATGTAGGTCAATATGGAGGTACGGGAGGCTGCGTCTTCAACCAAGCCTACTTTGACCCTTACTTTGGAGCAGGGCCACCAGGTGCGAATCAGCAGATTGAAGAGGATCTCAATAAAGAAATACAGTCAAATCATCCAAATGAAGTAGGGGATGCAAACACGAATCCCCTAATGGAGATAAACCACCTCATTATGGAGCAAGATGCATATAGCTTCATCACGAGGGAAACAATTCAGAGCGTGGCAGATAATCAGCGTGCAGGTGCACAAAACACAGATCTTCAGATGGGGGAAATTCAACCGGAAGATCAGGAGATACAAGGAATGGACCTTCAAAATGCCGTAGATGCCCGGGAAGAATTAGCCCCGCAAGAGCAACCAAATCAGGCCGACATCCACAACCATCTCAATATGGTTGAAAACGTATTGATGGATGACCTGAATGAGGCCTTAGGAAATGAAGAAGATCACTTAGAGGATGGTATTTTTGCTGATGATCTCTTAGGAGATCAGAATCAATTTCAAGACTTTGATTGGCTAAACCTGGAGGGAGAAGGGGTGCCTTTAATCCAGATTTCATCAGACGAAAGTTCGTATGTGGAGGAAGGCAGTATTGCAAATCAAGTCATCTCAGAGCTCTCCCCAAATTCCCACCTAGGAGTTGTCTGCCTCATCTCATATGAATCAAAGACAGAAACAGAAAGCGAATCTGTCTCGGAAATGGAGCTCAGCCCAAAGAGCAAGTTTGAAATACGAGAGTCCAGCAAAGTCAGAGAAAATGAATTCAGAAGTTTATTCTTTTCAGGAAGTTCGGGAAATAGTAGTAGCTCTGAGAAAAGCCTCAGTGGTCAAAAAAGAAAAAGGAACAGAAGAATGCCTCCGATGAAGAAGATTCAACCACCACAGGTCAGAGTGAACAGAGTCCTGATGAAGAAAAGAATGACAGCGATCCAGTACAAAAAGTTGTTTAGGCCACAGAATTGGAGCATGGAGGAAGAAATGCAAAGGAGGAAAAAGGCCAAGATGCTGATGGATGCGGATAGTGTGGATCAGCAGAGGAGTGGCTCAGAGGGAGCTAACTGGAAGAGAGTCCATGTTTCTTGGTAACAACCAATCATGAGAAATGCTTTCTCGGAGCCTTTATTGGAGACAGCCAAAGGAAAAGCAAGGAAGAGAGCCATTTCGGAAGATCCCTTAGCTAAGCACATAAAAAAGCTAAGTTCTCCATCTCTCTTCTCCTGATATTGCAGATCAGGAGGAAGAAAACAATGAGGCCTATGACTCAAGCAATGATGATGAATCTGCTAGTGTCATAAAAGAGGTCACTCACAGCACAAACACAGGAGATACTGGAATGCAGCACAGGTAGAAAATGAGATCCATATGTGGATGCTCCACCTGTAGAAAACCCAGCAATGGAGGAGGCTGGAGGCTCAGAGATCAAAATCAATGCAGAGGACACAGATGGAGCTGGGATAATAGAAAAAGAAGAAGAAGGGGAGGGCACTGGTCGTAGTGCAAGAAGAAGGAGCCTGAGATTCTACTTCTTCATCAAGCTGAGGTTTGAGGGGTCTGAACCAAATCAGGCCCCGGAAGGGCCATGATAGGCCTTATCTGGAACTGTAGGGGCCTGAATAAGGTCTCTACAAAAAAGATGGTCTCCCGCCTGGTGAAACAACACAAGCCTTGTTAGGTCTAATGGAAACAAAAATGACCAGAGAAAAGATACTGGACTGGAAAGAATCTTCAGGCTTCAGCAAGGTGGAATGTGTAGCAGCAGAAGGGAAATCAGGAGGCTTAGCTCTTTTGTGGAATGAAGGAATAGTAGTAGAAATTTTATTTTCAAATAAAAATTGCATCTTTGCTTTTGTAACTAGTGCACCACGGGAAAAATGGTGCTTAGGACTAGTTTATGGTTCTCCAGTGGTTTTGGAGAGAGCCTCAGTATGGAATAATATAATTCTCTTGTCATACTTCTCAGAGCATCCTCTAGTCTTAGCTGGGATTTCAACCAAGTACTCAGTCAGACAGATAAAGAAGGAGACAATCCCGTAAGTAATGAGTTGCATACTGAGCTGCATGATCTAATAAAACAGAAAGGATTGTGTGAGATTGGTAATAAAGGACTCTGGTTCACTTGGTCCAACAAGAGAAGTAAACCAGATTTATTGGTGGAAGGATTGGATAGAGGATTTGGAAACAGAGAATGGTTTGAGTTGTTCCCAAACTCCATCATTAATAACCTCCCCATGGTTGGATCTGATCACAGCCCTTTGATCCTTGACACAGCACCAAGAAGACACAGGGTGAAGAAAAGTCAGAGATATGAATCATTTTGGGCTAAAGTGGAACAGTCAGAACAGATTGTAAGTAGAGTATGGAAACATCTACAATCCAACGGGGAACCTCACCTTTCAGCTGATGTTTTTGATGAGAGCCTTAGAATCTCTCTCAGACATCTCTCTAATTGGCATAAGAACACCTTTGGTCACATAGAGGGAAGAATAAAGGATCTAATTAAAAAGTTAGAAAGACTGCAGCAAAGGGATCAGATGAGAAGAAATTCAGAAGCAATCAAACAATTTGAACTGGAACTTGAAGATCTGATGCATAAACAATCTGATTATTGGCAACAGAGAGCAAAGGTGAACTGGATGATCCAAGGGGAGAGAAATACCTCTTTCTATCATAAGTGGGCTACCAAAAGAAAGAACGCTAACGTAATCCAAGGAATACAGGACAGCAATGGAAACTGGTTAGTGGAAGAAGGAGAAATAGCAAGAAATATCACAGAACATGTAAAAGATATCTTTATCACACCATAATGGTTCCCACCAGGACCTGAAGAGGACACCCTGGAGTCTGAATTCCTTCAAATAAACCAAAGGAACTAAATCATTCTCAACAACAGTGGCTTTCAAAATCTTTTTCTGAGGTTGAAATATGGAATGCACTGAAGGACATGAAATCATGGTCATCTCCTGGAGAGGATGGCATCCCAGCAGGTTTCTACAAAAGGTATTGGAAAATAGTAGGCACAGACCTTACTCAAAACATCTTAGGCATGTTAAATGGAGATCTTATACCTATGCATTGGAACAGAACACAGCTGGTTATGATTCCTAAGAAAAAGATACCACAGACTGCTTCAGACTTCAGGCATATAGCATTATGCAATGTCAAGTACAAATTGATTGCAAAGATTCTGGCAAAAAGACTCAAAGGCTGCATCAGTAATCTAATCTCTGAAGCACGGAATGGATTTGTACCAGACATGAGCATCATAGAAAACGTTCTTCTTGCTCATGAGGTTGTACATCATCTCAGGAAAAAGAAGACAGTAAGGGAAGGAATTGCAGCTATCAAACTGGACATGAGCAAGGCCTATGATAGACTTTCCTGGAAATTTTTGGAACAAACCCTTATACAAATGGAGTTCCCTCAACACTGGTAAATCTCATAATGTGGTGTGTCCAATCAGTTAGTTATCAGGTCAGTGTAAATGGAGCTACATCAAACTCTTTTGCTCCAAATAAAGGACTCTGACAAGGATGCCCCTTGTCACCCTACTTGTTCATAATAGCCCAACAATTCATGTCAGCTTGGTTGGAGAATAGAGTAGAGAGAAACAGTCAGCTGGGAATCCAATTATCAAGAGGGGGTCCAAAGATCAGTCATCTTATGTATGCAGATGACTGTATACTCTTCACAAGAGTAAATTTTCAGTCCATTGGAGAAATAGCCAAAACTCTATACTTATATGCCAAATTTTCAGGTCAAAGGTTAAACTTTGATAAGTGCTCTATTCTGTTCAGTCCCCATACTCCTGAAGAAATGAGAACATTCATGCACTATAACCTCAACATACATAGCACTGGACTAGGGGGAAAATACCTAGGGATGCAAATCAACTTTCAAGAGCAGAGGCATGAAATCTTTCAGGGGCTGACTAACAAGGTAAAAGAAAAATATGGTTCATAGAAAGCAAGGCTGCTGAACTTACCAGGAAGGATCACCATGGCAAAGCATGTCCTGGGATCACTGATACTATATCCACTGAGCATTTTTAGGATCCCTAAAGGAATCCTAAAAAAATTGGACCAAATGACAGCTACCTTCATATGGAAAGGGGAACTAGATAGCAGAACCATCCATTGGAAGTCATGGAAAGTTATCACCAAATCAAAAGAGGAAGGGGGCCTAGGAATTAGATCTGCTCAAAGCATGAACACAGCATTACTGGCCAAGCATGCCTAGAATATCATTAAGGACTCTGATTCACTATTAGTTAAAGTGTACAAGGCTAAGTACCTCAGAAACACTGAATTTCTTCAAGTCTGAGCTAAAGCTGGGGATTCATGGGGATGGAGATCAATCATTGGAGCTAAGGAACTGATATCCCAGAATATAGGATGGAAGATCAATGATGGGAAAAGGGCTAAGCTAACTGATCAATGGATCCCTACTACACACAATAGCTTGAATGCAGACAATGTGGCAGTACAAGGCACCAATCTAAGAGTGGGGCATCTAATACAAAGAGATGGAACATAAAGAGCTCCTCTTATAAGATCAATATACCCCTCCAATATAGTCCCACATATTTTGGCACTTAGAATCCCCAGGAAACCAACCAAATCAGACACACCAATATGGATGGGAAACAGGAATGGCAAATACTCAGTTAAAAAAGGGTATCACTTGGCCATGATATCCAATGGTTGTGTGGACCTAAGAAGGAAAAAAAGTGCCCTACAAGCTATGTGTGCTCCTGTGGAGAATATTAAGCAGAGCTCTTCCCACAGCAGTAAACCTGTACAGAAGGAAAATTTTGGACTCCCCAACGTGCTCCAGATGTGGCAGGTTTGAAGAAAATGAAATGCACCTGTTCTTTCACTGCAAAGAATCAAAAACATTCTGGGAAGACACTCCTACCAGAATAAATGAAAATAACAGCCAGGAGACAAACTTCACGACCTAGTTTTAAAAGTGGATTGATAAAATCAATTCAGTGGAAGAAATCAACATGGTAGCTTTTCTGCTTTGGGAACTCTGGAATCAGAGAAACAAGAGGGAAATGGAAGGCATTCAAATTGATCCAAGGACAGCAAATCAAATGGCGATGGCAAAATATATGTTGTTCAAGAGGCAGCTCTTAGTCAGCAGCAACACAGATTCCACTGCTACAACATCTCCCCAAATGAAGGAAGTCATCATCAGACCAGACTTATCAAGCCACAGAGAAAATTTGAATCATCAAGAGGCACTGATTATGGTGGATGGCTCATTTCAGGGAAAGAAGAATATTGGAACAACAGTATGGAGCATCAAAACTAAGGATGGAAGCACCTCTGGATCGGATTTCTTCATATGCTCTTCACCATTATAGGCAGAAGCTGAAGCCTGTTGGAGAGCACTCAAAGCGCGGAGAGGACAAATGTTCATGGTATCCGACTGCTAACAGACTCATCGAGATTATTGGCGGCACTCAAAGATGCAGAGTCAACGCCATGGGAAATTAAGAGTACGGTGGAAGACATCTGAAGACTTCTCCAATACTCATTTCTATCATCTAAATTTATGAAAGTTTGCAGAACAGTCTTAGTTTTTTTTTTTGATGTAATATTTTCTTCTATTAAATTGCTCAAAAAAGTTCATACAACTGATTTGGCCATCACTCTAAGCCAAACATTCAACGGATATAAATAACTAACCAAAAGGAGAAAAACAACAATTCTACAACCATATGAAATGCAAGTGGCTATGATCATAACTAGTTCATCAAGATATTGCTAGGATTTTAGAATAACTATAATGAATGCGCTTCCATTCCATCTGTCCTTGCATATCTTGCCAAATCTGCATCCACCTTTGAGCTTTAGTGTCTTCAACGTTCCATTTCTGTCTCCGGCTCGTATATGATTAAGGGAAAATCCACCATAGCATATCTGTGAATTGACATGTCAAAACACAAGTCTGCCCTGGTTCATTTCCCATAGAAATCAAATAAGCCATTATGTAGCCTGGTCTGAGTATGCTTATAATCTTCTTCGATCCAGGCGTCAAGTCTTTAGATAGTGTCATGGGCCAAGGTTGGGTAACTGGTTTCACCCAGCAGCCCAACACCTCTGAAATACCAAAGGTAATCAGTGCGGTACCTACGGCATATGTACAAGTTTCATAATAGGGTCATAGTCCCTCATCCAGTCCGTCAAATATTTTTGATAGTGTCTTGGGCCAAGGCTGGGTAACTGGTTATTATACCAGCAGCCCAACACCTCTGAAACACCAAAAGGTAATCAGTGCGGTACCTACGACATATGTACAAGTTTCATACTTGGGGTAAAACCCCTCAACCATTCCATCAAATCAGATAGTGTCATGGGCCAAGGCTGGGTAACTGGTTTATATACCAGCAGCCCAACACCTCTGAAATACTAAAAGTTAATCACTGCGGTACCTACGACATGTGTACAAGTTTCATACTAGGTATATATCCCCACAATCAATCCTTCAAGTCTTTAGATAGTATCACGGGCCAAGGCTGGGTAACTGGTTTTTACACCAGCAGCCCAACACCTCTGAAATACCAAAGGTAATCAGTGCGGTAACTACGACATATGCACCAAGTTTCACACTAGGATCCATTCACACTATCCTCAACATCAATCAAAGGGGTCATAGCCTGTTTCAATCATCACCTTTAGAGCATCCACCTACCTAAATTTCCCCTCAAAGATTCTTTTATTCCTCTCCCTCCATACATTATAGAAGATGCTGATAAGACGGTGGAATCTTATTCTCTTTCTCCATCCTACCATTCTTCTCATCCTCCTCAAGCACTCTCTGAAGTTTCCGCCAGTCTCCACCCTGTAATGTTTTTGGAGCTCCACTGTAAACTGGCATGTACAAAATATGTGCTGCATCGTTTCTCCATTGTGCCCACACAGAGTACAAACATCTGCCACATGAGGTATTATCCCTTTCGACTGAAGTCTCGATATGGTCGATAATCTCTCTTTTAACAACATCCATAGAAAGAGTGAGTGTTTAGGCTTTAGTCCTGACTTCCACAATATTTTCGTTGACCAATGGTTTTCTTGGCCTGCCCCTTTGAGGTATTCATATGCCTTGCTAGTGCTGAAATTTCCCTTCATGTCAACACATTCCATTAGGTATGGACGAATTTCATCTTTCAGTGACACCAACTTGCCCCAACTCCAACTATATGTGTGCCCTTCTAGGCTGTAGTCAAGAAACTCTTCATCCTTCAAGTAGTATGCCTGCACCCATTTCAGCCACAATATATCCTTCTTTTGACATACATCCCAAACCAGCTTACACAGAGAAGCTCTATTCTAGAATGAAGGATCCCTTAGGCCAACTCCTCCACTTTTCTTTGGCATACAAAGTGTTTTCCAAGACACTGGTGTAACTCTTTTCTCCCCTTCCTTTCTGCCCCACAGAAAATTTCTGCATTTTGTCTCAATGGCTTTGTGCACACTCTCAGGTATTTGAAAAACATTTGCCCAGTGACTAGCTTTACTCAGCAGAATTGTGTTTATAAGCTGCACTTTACCTGCATATGCCATATTCCAGGAACCCCAAGTGCCTATTTGTCCTGCAATCTTCTCCACCATTTTCTCACAATCTTCAGCTCTTCACTTCCCTGTCGACTGGAAGTCCCAGGTAATTCATTGGGAAACTTCCTTGAACTATATTCAGAGTATCAGCCAACATCATTGATTCAGTTTCTGTCATTATCGAGAAGAAAGCCTCAGATTTTCCTTCATTTATCCTAAGGCCAGAAACCTTCCTAAACTCCTCCAAAACGGCTTTAACCCCTTCCATTGAGTGCTTGCTCGCCCTACAGAAAATTAACAGATCATCTGCAAACACCAAACTGTGTATTTCCCTCTTCAAACCCCTGTTTAACACCACTCCTCCCTTTAAAACAATCCGTGTACGCACCATTCAAAGAGAAACTATAAGTGGTATCCTCAACGCATCGTCTTATCCACTCAATAAACAATCCTGGAAACTTTAGAACTGCCAGCCATTTGAATAGAAACTCCCAACTTATACTGTTGAAAGCAGAAGTATATCAATTTTTATCATGCAGCTCGGAATATTGCTCGGCTTCTTATATCCTGTTAAAAGCTCTTGCGCTAGGAGAATATTATGTGATATCCTCCTCCCTTTCACAAATGCACCTTGGTTTCCATTTATCACTTCAGGGAGTACCTCACTTAACCTGTTACTCATGATCTTTGTGACGACTTTATATAAAACAGGGCAGCAGGAAATCGGCCTATAGTCCCCAGCTGACTACGGATTATCAACTTTCGGTATTAGTGTTAAAACAGCCCTGCTAAATTCCTGTGGTTCTTTATCACCCTGAAAGAAACTCCTAATCCCCTTTTTGATATCATCACCAACAATCCCCCATGCTTTCTTAAAGAAAAAGCTTGAAAATCCATCAACTCCAGGACTTTTGTCATTCTCAATGCTATTCAGAGCTCTCCATATCTCATCATCTGTAATCGGCTTTATCAAGGGTATTTGTTGCTCCACTGTAAGAAAGTTACCTTCAGCTGCCACTAAAGGATCAATTTCACTCTCTGTAATCACTGTCTTACCCATTCGGTCACCAAAGAACTGCAGTAGATGCTGCTCCACCCCCTCTCTTCCATCCACTCTGTCGTTTCCCACCTTCAGGCTGACTATATGATTTCTGTATTGCCTCTTTTTCATACTTGCATAGAAAATTTTGGTTGGCCTGTCCCCCTCCTTTATCCATTTCTCCTTAGACCGCTGCTGTTAGAAGCTGAACTCCGCTTCAGCTAGTTCCATAGATTCTCTCCTTGCCTTTGCTTCGTTTTTTGCAGCCCTTTATCCAATACATTTGTTTGTAATAGATTGAACTGGTTCTCCCACTTCTCTTTTGCTTCCATGGCTCTTTTCTGAATGTCTGAAAATTCCCTCTTGTTCAATCGTTTAAGTGCTATTTCCAGCACCTTCAAAGTTTTAAATAGATCCACGAGAGTACTGTGTTTCCGCATCCTCCAATTCTGCTCCACTAAAGTAAGAAAGTCCGGCGATTTCACCTACATATTGAAAGAACTTAAAAGGACGTTTAGCAGAACACTTTTTTGGCTTACCTAGGTGTATAAGTAAAGGTAAATGATCCGATGCATCATTGGATTTTACCTCACATATCGCTTCCATCCATCTGTCCATCCACATCTCATTCACCATTGCTCTGTCGATTCTACTGAAAATTCTGCCTTCTTCCCTTTTATTGTCCCACGTGAAAAAAGGTCATGTACTTTTCAGCTCATGCAGTTGAATCAAGTTCACCGTGTCTCTAAAATTTTCCACCTCATCTAAAATTTTCAAGAACATTCTTAGTTAAGGAACATAATATGCCTCTAAATCTGAATAGAGTCATCATGTGTAATTTCTCTGGTTTTTAATTTAATGAAAGTTGAAATTCAAAAAAAAAAAAAAAGGTCTTCACCAAACACCCCCATATATACACAACAATAATATATTCTTGCCATATCGTTATTATTTAATTTAATGCATAATGTTCCCTTAATTACTCGGTTTCCAATTTTGCACCTGATTCGTTCCATATTTTTTAAAGCAAAATCAATCTATTCCGATTTTCCATACTAAAAAATGGCTAACGATGAAACAATTTTCGTTAAGATGACATTATATGGAAAACATTTATCAAGCCTAAAATCAATATACCAAAGATACGGAATATCTTGTATATATATGCATATTATGTTTTTCCTATTAATATATTTGTACTTGGTATAAAATATATTGTATAATCATATTACTATTATAAATAGAATAGAGTATTATAATCATACCAAACTAGCTGGACTCCACCGTGTAGCGCACAGTGTACTTAGGTCCTGTTCTCTAGAGATTATTTGAATATTTTTTAGTTCAGATAAAGTTTTTTTAGTTCAGATAAAACTTTTTTAGTTCAGATGAATGTTTTTTAGTTCATATGAGTTCAGATAAAGTTTTTTTAGTTCAGATAAAAAAAAATTAGTTCAGATAAATGTTTTTTAGTTCAGATGAGTTCAGATAATCTTTTTTCAGTTCAGATGAGTTCAGATAATCTTTTTTCAGTTCAGTAAACTTTTTAGTTTTCAGATAAGTTAAGTTCAGTAAACTTATTTGTAATTTAGTTCGGTTTAGTTTAAATACGTTCAATCTTTTGAGCTTAATTGTTCATATCTGTTTAGTTCAATTCCATTAAGTTTAGTTCAGTTTCAATATGATTTGATGAAATTTAGATTAATTTAGTCATACCGATTCTTTTTTTTCAATACATTAATTTCACTTCAGTTCAGTTCAGTTTAGCTCAACAACAATATAATTTGGTGCAATTAATTAAGGTTAATTTATTCATACCGTTTATTTTCATCACACTTATTAATTTTTATTTCAGTTCAGTTATCTATATGTTTCAGCTCAACTCAAATCAATTTGTTTAGCTAGCAAACATGATCATATTTTTTAACATTAAGGCCCTGTGTGCCAGAACTTTTATATATCAGTTCAATTCAGTTCAGTTCAGTTCAGTTCAGTAAATTGAAGTGAAATGTAATTTGATGAAATTCGGGTTAATTCAGTCATGTTGATTCTTTTTTTCGGTACATTAATTTTCACTTCAATTCAATTCAATTCAATTCAATCCAGTTCAGTTCAGTTGAACAAGAAATAAACTCTATCAAACTCTAAGTTAGAACTTTTATATATCAGTTCAGTTCAATTCAATTCAATTTAGTTCAGTAAATTGAAGTGAAATGTAATTTGATGAAATTCGGGTTAATTCAGTCATGTTGATTCTTTTTTTCGGTACATTAATTTTCACTTCAATTCAATTCAATCCAGTTCAGTTCAGTTGAACAAGAAATAAACTCTATCAAACTCTAAGTTATACTCAAATTATTAAATTTCAAATGTTTTGAAAATGTCATATTTATTTCATTGCAGTTCAGTTGATCTATATATTCCAGATCAACTTTGTTCTACATATTTTCATATTAAGATTAATAAATTTCAAATATATTGAAATTGATAATATTTGTTAATTCAATTCAGTTCAGCTTATCTACATCAGTGCAACTCAGTTCAGCTTATCTACATCAATGCAACTCAGTTCAGTATATTTTAATATTAAATGTATTATGTTATATTTAGATTAATGAATTTCAAATATATTGGAAATGATCATATATTTTTTAGTTAGTTTCAAATTAGTTCAATTCAATTTATCTATATATTTCAATTCAGCTCAGTTTTTAAGTTCAAATAAGTTCAGCTAAAATTTTTAAGTACAAATGAGTTCAGTTCAGATAAAATTTTTTAAGTTCAGATGAGTTCAGATGAAGTTTTTTAAGTTCAGATTAGTTCAGATAAAGTTTTTTTAGTTCAGAAAAAGTTTTTTAAGTTCAGATGAGTTGAGATAAAGTTTTTTAAGTTCAGATAAAGTTTTTTAAGTTCAGATAAGTTCAAATACCGTGAAGAGAACAGGATCTTAAGCACTTATCATTTTTTTACCCTATATAATGTTTTTATTACAAATTTAATTTGAGCTAAAAATTGATTACATTATAGTTTAAAGTTTAATATGAAGCAAGAGTAACCATAGTGATCATCAAGGTAGAATAGAAAATAAAACGCAACTTTACATTTTAATATTTGATCATATAAATTATTAAAACATAGTATGAATAAACAAAAGTCTGAAAATGATCATTACTTGATATTTGAGGTTCCTTGATTGTGTACCACTACTAATCCAACTTCAGAAACCAAGATGTTAAAAAGAGATAATAATTCCTAGGTGAACATGACAATGATCTTCATAACACTTCTTCCATACATTGAATCTAATTCACAAATACTGATATCAACCAAAATTATCTACACAAATACTGGCATACAATTGGTAAGGTTCTCAGTTATTTCCCTGTTCTCGCAATGGTTTCTACCAAGCATGCAGTTGTAAAAAAAATATTTGGATCATTAGTGCACTATAATAAATGTTAGAATATGTAAAATAGAGTAGTTGTTGGAGTTGATTAAGAAAAATAAAGATATTTTCCAATTTCATACTCTACTTCATAGTGTATTGTAGAGCACCTGTTGGACTTGCTCTTATGGTCAATGTGGCTCTCCCTCTTACAATAAATCGTGGCATCCATCAATTTCGAATTATCACCATAATCAAATGATTTCATATCTCCACTAATTTTGAAAATTGACTCAAAAGAGCACATATCTATAACGCTAGGCGTACAAAATAAACAATAAAATATTGATTAGATATATTTTCTCAACTACAAATCCAAATAAAGGAATTATAAACCATTTGATGTGAGAATAATTGGCAAATAGTTCTAGAATACATCAGCAGTGTCTATAATGCTGGAGCATTGCATTCGGCCACGATCCATATTTCCTCCGTATATAGTCCTTGAAGGCTGCAATAGTAACTCAGTTAAATTGAACAACAGATTGATGACAGTAAAAGAGCCTGGAAACATAATGACTCTTACATAAGTCATGCTTTAATAAGTATATCAAAGTTACACTAGATGATAGAATGAACACACCTTATCGATCAGTATGATTTATCCATGATTCCATCTGTTCATGGATCACATCTTCGGACATACTGTACCCCATCACGCGTTTAAAAATCCTCCGAGCCAACAAAAACAAACCACAAAAATCCAATAACTGCATTCTGCTCACACACAAATATTCTGCACCAATGCATGAAACCTAAGCTCAAATACAGTCAAAACTCTTCCATACTTATAACATGCCAATTAATCAAAATCATTATAAGTATTTCTCTCTCTAGTTGACACCACTTCAGCAAGTAAACCAAATTAAGAACAAATAGTCCACACAAAACCAAAACCATAAATCAGTGAACAAATAACAACCAACTAAAACGATCAACGATAAAAATGCTGCTTTTGCTGAGTAAGGCCAACAAATAACATCCGCCAGTGCTCATTCCCAGAAAAATAAGTACACATAGAAGGAGATCAATAGTACTCACACAGGAGCGGTCTCATTAAAGCCAATGTTGATATCCTCGACAACGTAGCGATATTATAGCTAAAAACCAAGACACTCAATTAATCAGAAAACCTACCACAAACTGATTATGTTCCTGTTGCGGAAATCCGACGCAAACAAATGCTCAAGTTTCGCCACTTCTTTCAAGTTGCCTATATTAATATTGATCCGATCCCTCAACCAATTCTCCTCGAAGGCGCCCGTAAATTAAACTCGATAGTCAGGAAAAATATTTATTAAACTTCCTAAACGATGCCATTTTGATCATGATATGCCCTTTCGTCGCCCCAGCTTCTCTAGCTATCCCCTTAAACCTAAGTGAAAACAGCTACACGCAGTTCTCTCTCGAGTATATGTCTTAATCGGAAAATAATCTCTGATGAAGACATCAATGTATGCCGATTGGACCTTCTGAAGCCCGTCAAACTTTCCCTTCTCATCTTCTGCAAAATTCTTCCCAAACGCCATCCTGCAAATCAACGCGTTGGAAACCGCCACAACCGGCTGGAACTGAGCGATTCTTTTCGCAGACAGGAGATGGAGAACGCCGATTTTCCTCCTCTCCCTCCATTCCTGACCGTACGGCGCGATGGCGATGTTGATGCCGTCGTAGCTCAGCGCCTGCTGGCCGTGCATCTGCGACCGGCTGCAGAAGACCGCGTCCTGGTTTTTCAACACCTCCTCGGCCAGCCTCGCTGAGGAAACCACCAGAGTCAGCAGGGTGCCGAGCTTCAATAGCATCACCGGGCCGTATTTTTGTGACAGCTTGCCGAAGTATTCGTGAAGGCTCGAAGTCTCGATTTGGTGCAGGTTTCCGATGAACCGAAGCCGGGAAGGGCCCAGCGGATCGCGAAGATTCGGGCGATTCTGGCGGTTGAGGAGGAATATTCCGGGATCATGATCTTTGAGTCAATGAAAACAACCACCACACAGTTCTCTCGAGTGGACTCAGACATTCCACCGCTGCCTCAAATAATATCCACAAATGCGCGACTTAGGAATATTTGAAGGAGAATCCGCCAAGACCTATGGACAGGTAGTATATACCCCAAATATGTCAATTTACATGGAAGGAGATCATCTAAATAACGAAAAAACTATATAATCGTGATTTAAATAGGTTAACGGTTTTTCTAACGTATGTCCATCGACCCGACAGCGGTATATTTTGAATTATCTCTAACCATTCCCGACTCGCACGTTCGAATATAACTTTCGGTTTTTCTAACGTATGCACTTGGGCATATGATAAATCGACCCGACAGCGGTATATTTTGAATTATCTCTGACCATTCCCGACTCGCACGTTCGAATATAACTTTATCCATCTCAATTTCATTACGTACCCACAAACCAAACACAAACACAAACACAAACCAATAATAGTAATTAAATTAACAAACTTTTTGAGCCGTATGATTCTCAACCACAATTCTCTCAACCAATTTCGTTTCGTTGCCGCTTTTTACCACGTTTTGGTTACGAGTGGCGCGAAAATATCAGGTGAAAGGGCGCCAACTAACGTGGTAAAAAGCGGTAACGAAACGAAATTGGTTGAGAGAACTGGTTGAATCATATGGCGGAAAAATATCAGGTGAAAGGGCGCCAACGAACGTGTTAAAAAAGCAGCAACGAAACGAAATTGGTTGCGAGAAGTGGTTGTGAATCATACGGCGGCGGAAAAGATTTGTTTTGAATCGACGGCGAAAAATAACAAACAAATGTCCGATTTTCCGACGATACTATTTATCGCATATTCGATGTAGATTTAGTTTTGGGTTTTTTTAATTTAAAAGAGGTGTTTGGTTTGTGGGTACGTAATGAAATAGCGATGGATAAAGTTGTGGGTACGTAATGAAATTGTGTGTACGTAATGAAATTCCCTCAAAATTAGTATTTCTTTCTCATCATCTTCAGTCATGGTACGATAAGATGGAAGAAAACGAACCTCTTCATTCGAAAGAAGTTTATGGTTGTGCATAGCAAAAAAAACTCGGTTACATGCCATTCTTCTGGAAAAATATCAAAATTCCTTTTCAATACAATTCTCATATGCGCCTTGCATTCACATCTGGTCGAACATCGATTTCTTTGCTCTTTGGTTGGGTCAAAGATTTTGAGTGGTTGTCTTCCTTCACGATGACATACATAGTCATGCCTTTTGATTTCTCCTGTCTTATCTTTGTCAAATCTACCTCTTCTAATGGAAAATCCATTTTGTTTGGCATATTTCTCATAGAAAACATAAGTTTCTTCCATACTCGAGAAACATTTGTAGGAACTATATTGACAGTAATTTGTAGTAGATAAAATTACAGAAAACACATGAATAATAAAATACAAGTTATATTATTTATATTAATCATGCAAAACATGCCAAGAGTTACAAATAATTATGCATACAACATATTAAATATCCTAAACACAAAAACATAGATCATTATGGAGTCGAGCTAGTCTCCGCCCTTGAAAGTATGAGGCCAACAAATGACACCAAAGTCCCATAGGATAAAACCATAAGGTAACATACAAAGTTACCTGGATTTCGTAGAGCCGATCTTCAATCACAATGACTTGACTCTCAACTCACTCAGCACCAATGAAAACACCAACACTCTCAATTTAATGTATCTATTACTATGAGACCAAACGTGTGTAAAGGTTCTTTTCATATTGACTGATGGCTCTATATATATACTCCTAAATCCTATGAATTAGGAAACATAATTTTCAGCTGGAAAGATTCTCAATCCAATACGCATATGGATTCTCTCACAAAATAAGGTAAATTGTGTTTTAATTATAGCATAAGAACTTTCCCAAATAATGAAAGTCTTATCTTTACGGAATAACAAAAAGTAAATTCCATAAACCAAAAGAATGTACTCCAAGTAATTCTTCAATTAAAACACATTCTGGGCTTTTCTAGAATGTTCAACATATGAACTTCATAAACAATAGAAATCCTATTTTGGGTAAATTTCTTTAACCAAAACTTTCTATATCTCATTCATCTCCGAATGATAAGCCCAAAAGTTACCAAACTGTAACTTTCAATTTACCTTAAATAAATCATTTTCCAACAACATTGACCAATAAAAGGCTCAAAAAATACATCAGTGGTTTCATCTGATAATTCTATGTAACTTTCATTCAAATCAAAACCCCTCCCACCGAAAGCGATGCATTATAAATTCCGTCCATATCCCACCACAACAGAAATGATTAATGGTTAAACATTAACCATTAACCATTACTGTATATTTTATTCTCCATGTTTTGGTTGCGAACGGGCGAAAATACCAGGGTTAAAGGCGCCAACGAACGTGGTAAAAAGCGGCAACGAAACGAAATTGGTTGAGAGAATTGTGGTTGAGAATCATACGGCTCAAATTTTTTGTTAATTACTGTATTCGATGTAGATTTAGTTTTGGGTTTTTTTAATTTAATTACTATTACTTGGTAAAGAAGTGTTTGGTTTGTGGGTACGTAATGAAATTGCGATGGATAAAGTTATATTTGAACGTGCGAGTCGGGAATGGTTAGAGATAATTCAAAATATACCGCTGTCGGGTCGATTTATCATATGCCCAAGTGCATACGTTAGAAAAACCGATATGCTAATTACTAATATAGCAAAGGAAGATAATATTGATATGCTGCTTACAATCAAAACGGTGCAATATTTTGTACCATAAATATATAAAGAAAATTAAATAAGTATTTACAATCATACCACGTCGTTTATTCCACACACTTTTTTGAAGCGAATAACTATTTAGTTCCTGTAGAGATTAAATGGGAGTGCAATTTCTAGATCAAATATTTATAAATATTTTGTATAATCACCAAATTAGTTGAGTGAATAATTTCTAAAATACCATATTTTGTATAATCATACCAAATTAGTTGGTTGTGCAATTTCTAAAATACCATTTTATAAGTACACTTTATTGTATTTATTTGGAAACTTTTAATTTTGTTCAACAAACAATTAAATATAAATTTACAAATTTACCCATTTTACACACAAAAAATAGAGCGAATTGGCTATATGTACAGCCTATATAAGACTCGGACACTTTACCAAAACTAGTTCATTTGACTTTTTCTCATTTTAATTTTACCAAGAAATGTATCAAATGCATGGGCTTGTTATTAGAGATAATATATATATATATATATATATATATATATATATATATATATATTTCAATACTCTTGCTATCGGAAAAATGTTTTTATTTTTTATTTTTGGAAACATCATTTTGTATTTCATAACCATGAGATTTTCTTCAAAAAAAAAAATTGGATATGCTCAAGAAAAATGATAAGAAAGGGATAGAGAACATAACTTTTTGTTCAAGCAATCCTCACGGACAGCATCAATGTTGTTGTCGGTACCTAAAGATCCCGATCACATTATAATATTCGTTGTTCTTGAGCGACGATCTACCTGCAAGAAAGAGCCTGGGGCAGACCCCGGGGAGAAACTCCGATGCTTAAGTTAGCATTGACTTTTAAAAAATCTAGAGAGTCTGCCTTTAATAGAAAATTTTACCTGTGTATTTATAGATGTAGTATGTTCAGAACAACTTCAGTTAGTGGCCTGATTTCCTCTTTCTCTCCCACTTAGCATGATAACTTAGTGGGTTGACTAGATTATGTGGGCCTAGTCTATTTGGTTTATTTGTGAGCCTGGTATACACCAATACTAATAGCAAATTGAGTTTCGTTCTGTCGCTTGTATATTTCTTGGTTATAGTGCAAAACACAAAGTCTATCTCTATTTTCATGCTCCTTCCTCTCGCACCTATATTGCTCGCCAGTCATCTTTGACGAAACTCAGTTTCCCCATTTGATGAGCCCTATTTGTACCCTAATTTTGGCACATTTTAAGACTTGTTTTTGAGCAACTTTTGGTATTAAATATCTCATTGTACATTAGATTCATAATTGCAAGATTCTATGATAATGTACATGTTTTGGAGTATTTGGATGGAAATCATTGAAGACCTTCTATGATCATAACATGGAGTCGAGACTCAAAGTTCAAAAGTTGAAGATTTGGTCATGGAAGTGGCAAGAAGACCACCTTGTTGAAGGTGGCCTAGAAAAGTGTAGCTCGTTCCCATAAAGTGTAGCTGGAGCTTGAAGGAAGTGTCACGATGAAGAAAGTGTCGCTGTTGTCCAGAAGCGTCACCATGTGCCCAGAAGAAGTGTCACTGAATAAGAAGTGTCGATGTGAACTACAACGACCAAAGAAAGCATCGCTAAATCTGCGGCCCACTTGCCTCCTTGAGCTAAAGTTTGAGGTTATAAATACCATCTTATCTTCTCTCATTTTGGACGAGCTCCCCTTAGATCAAAACCCATTTTCTCATCTTTTTCCCCCTTTGTTCCATTTTTCTTCCCTTTAATTTGATGAACATGTTTGTATTAATTAGGATTATTATTGTAGGGTAAAAACTCATCTCCGGGCAGGGGCGGAGATAGAACTAATATAATGGTAGGTCAAAATTTAATATGAATAAAAATTGTTAGTAAAAGAATTATAAATATCATTTTTTTTAAAGTTAAGCTTAAAAATATTTATTTTTTTAAAAAAAATGGCAGGTCCTAGGACCTACCAGGCATAGTGGTATCTCCGCCACTGTCTCCGGGGCATGTGATTAGACTTCTATTTATGGGTTGAGAACTTGTTTGTGTAGCTTATGAATGTATGATTTGCAAGTGAATGGTTGTGTTTTGTTTGTGTGTTTCGATGCATGATATGGTTAGGAACGATTTCCTAGTTATAGAAATGTGTTGAATCTTGCTGGAAACATGGTTGAAATGCTAACATTTCCTCTTTTGTTGAGTAGTAGATTTATGGGCTAATTACATTATGCTATAATATGTGTTTGCTCTTGAATTCATTCACTAGTATCATATCTATGTTAATTTCGCTTTCGAATAGCATGGGTAAGTTTATCGAGTCTCTAATTAGTAATGCCATTGACGAATTGGTCTAAATGCTATCATTTATAACGTTATCGATGAGAGTTGTGATAGTGTTTTCATTATCCATAACTATAATAGTGAGATTAGGAAATATATATCTACGATTAGAGGTAGATTCCTATGATAAACAATCATCATTTCTAAAGCAACACATCATAGTTTGAGGAAGAACCCATGGTAGAAAGTCGAAATCACATGCACCCAAGACTTGCATTTTAGATTGTTAATCTTTACTTAGATAATTGCATGATAATTTAGGTTTCCATTTGTTTTGCATCGTACCGTTTCTTACAAACCAACTCAAAACCCCCCTTGTTTACCTTGCTTTCTATATAATATATGTAAGAGTGTTTATAATCTTCGCTAAAACGCATAAACAAATCCTTCTCCTTGTGGTTCGACCCTTACTTCCCACTATCTACTCTATAGTAGTTAGTAGTCGTAGGTGATATATAAATGTATTTTGATTGAGTGTGATTCCCATTTACGACGTGGGGAAAACGCTTGTCACTATTCTGATCATATAGCACAGTCTTCTACCTCACTCTCTCCCATCTATGATCTCTCACTTCTTGACTCAGATTTTTCTCAGCCATCCGGATCCATCTATCGTACCTCCTCGTGCGGGTGAGCATATCTTGTCTCGTCCCGCGTCCGTTGCCTCGGTCTTGGCTCTGCTCGCACCGGCCCCTTCTTCCGTGTCTCAGTTGCCAGGTACGGGTTCTTCTGTCTCATCACGGACCGTACCAGCCCCTGCCAAGGTCTCAGTCCCAGCTCCCGTCTCGGTCTCAGTACCAGCCTTTGCTCCGGTCTCGGTCCTAGCTCAGGTCCCAGTCTCCCGTCCAGCTCTCGTCCCGGTCTCGGTACCTGCTCTAGTCCTGGCCTCAGTCGCGTCCGGTTCCCTCCATGGTTGTTGTTCAGTCTCCCTCTGTCCTACATAAATCTTCACGGAATCTTTTTCACACATGTCGATGTAGATGTTTGACAATAAATATCTTTAGTTATATGTATTATTTGCATATAAAATTTTAATATTTGAATACTACATGTTACGATGAATCTAGTGATATCACGTATGATGGTATTAATATTAATATATCTATTCAAACATATGGTCAAAGTTTAAAAGTAAATAGTGTCAAATAGCGAATTGTGAAGTTTAATACGGGACAGAGGGAGTACCCCAATGCCCCCTCCTACTTTCGTCCCGCAGAATCTTCTACCCATTCTATGGTCACTCGAGCCAAAGATAACTCTCTCACCCCGATAACCCATTTTGCTTCTAAATATTCGGTTTCTCGTGACTCAACTCCACCCGAGCCTAAATTCTTTGCTCAGGCCTCCAAACACACTCATTGGCAACAAGCCATGCAGTTAGAATATGAGGCCTTGATGAATAATGGGACCTGGGACTTAGTTTCAAAGCCTATACTTCTAATGTTGTTGGTTGTAAGTGGATTTTCAGGGTTAAACAGAAGGCTGATGATACTGTGGAACGTTACAAAGCAAAGTTGGTGGCGAAGGGATTCAACCAGGAGAAAGGGGTGGACTACATTGATACATTCAGTCCTGCCATCAAACCGACTACTACTCTTTTTGTTCTCAGTGCTGCTGTCACACGACAATGGCCTCTTTGAAAGATCTGGGTCGTCTTAATTTTTTTCTTGGTATTGAGGTTCAACATCTTTCTTCTGGCTTACTGCTATCTCAGAAGAAGTATATTTTGGACCTCTTGGATCGTAGTAACATGACTGGTGCTAAACCGATCTCCTATCCAGCCACTCCAGGTTCGCGGCTCAGAGCTTTAGGTGATCCTTTCTATGATCAGCATCTTTATTGCAACATTGTTGGTACCCTTCAGTATGCCATAATCACGAGACCTGAGATTTCCAATGTTGTGAGTCGTGTTGTCAGTTCATGCACAAGCCAACTGAGGTTCACTAGCTCACTGTCAAACGCATTCTTCGATATCTCAAGGAGACCATTGTTGTTGGTCTTCATTACCGTCCGGCTCGTGATTCCACCCTTGTCTGCTACACCGACGCTGGCTAGATTTCTGATCCCGGTATTGTCGTTCTCACCATGGTTTCTGCATATATTATGGTGTGGCAACTTGGTTAGTTGGGCGTCCAAGAAACAAGGCGTAGTTGCTCGTTTTAGTACTGAGGCGGAATATTGTACGATTGCCTTTGCTACTGCTGAGTTGATTTGGTTACAACAGCTTCTTCGTGAAATGAATCTTGCTCCCTGGCCCTCCAACGGTTCTTTGTGACAATCTGAGTGCTACGTTTCTCACGGCTAATCCTGGTCTTCATGATCGATCCAAGCACATCAAGCTCGATTTTCACTTTGTTCGTGAACAAGTAAAGGATGGTACACTCTTTGTTCGCCATGTTAGATCAATGGATCAAGTTGTTGATGTATTTACTAAAACTGTTGGGACTACTCGGTTCAAGGAATTGCATTCCAAGCTTTTTGTTTGTGCCTGAACATGAGCTTGCGGGAGGGTATTAGAATATTTCCTAGAGTATTTTGTATATCTTTATTTGAGTTCTACTTGATTCTTACAATATTTGATTTCCTTCTTTTGGCAAAACTTGTTGTACTAGTTATAGTATTTTAGGATTACCGTTAGAATATCCTCATATATATTTATAGTATTTTAGGATCACCGTCATAACATCCTCCTATATATTTTGGAGTCTTTATGATATGAATCTCCTTACGAAGATCCTGGATATGAACCTCCTTACGAAGATCCTGGTTTTGCGGAATGATTAAGAGCACCATCCGAAGTGTCGATCGAAAGCACCCCCTTTCAAAGAAGAAGACACACTTCGAGATGAACTTGAAAGACACAACTTTTGAACTTCAGTAACACAAGGTCGAATTCCACACGCCAAGCACTACTTGCACCAACTTGAGATGGACACACCTAGATCTCAAAATCGGGGGTTTCAATCTAACGATTGACCTAATCTAGCAATTAGAGGTTAACCTAACGGTTGAATGAGATAAAACTCAATATAAGATGATTGTTGTATGTAATTGTCTATCAATAAATTCGTTCACCACCCTATTTATAAGATTATAGGGTGATTAAAAAGTGCAGGATACAATAAGGTAAGGAATATTACATCTTAACCAAAAAGGAAACACTTAAGGCAGCTTTTGCAAGCTAAAACCTTATTTAACTATAATTAAAATTCATCATACCATAACACAAAGGTATGAACGAATTTCTTAAATAAAAACAATAAAATAACCTAAATAATAAAGCGATAAACTGTTGTTGAACCAACCCACTAATTGAAGGCCCAGTCGGTTCTTTTAAGGCACTTCAATAAAACTTCTTCACGACTTCAATCTTCAGAAATGAGAGTAATAACTAGCATAGCCCTCATCTTCTTCTAATATTCATCACGAACTTGTTTCATAAGAGTATTGAGAACATTGAACAATTTCTTTCTTCCAGACCTTGGCACATGAAATAACATAGAAGAATAGCCTCTGGATATTCGTATCATTCCCTCCCTCTTCAAGAAGATTCGTCCTCGAATCTTGGCTAAATGTAAGAAAATAAGATCAACATATATACTCCAAGAAGGGAAAAAATTTCTCTTACGAAAAGGATTCAATAGCTTCTTAAAATCCAGAGATGCCCAATATGTGTCATGGAAAAATTCTTGATCCCTAAGACCGAAATCAGAATGTATATGAGCTTTAATGGACTTCTGATCATCAACAACTTCGGGAACACTCGTAACTACTAGAACATATTCATCATCAAACATAGGAACTTCATCAAAAACATAATGAACATCTAGAACATCATCATCCTTAGACTCTTCATCGAATACTGGAACATCTTCAAATAAACAGTCATCTAGAACCTCATCATCCTTAGCCTCTTCGTCGAATAATGGAACATCTTCAAGGAAATAGTCAGTAACTCGAACATCACTCTCCACCAAATTAGGATCAACATCGCCAACATGGTCAGCAACATCAGTAATCAGAAACTCGGCCTTAGGAACATGGAATGGAGAATGGTCTTCTTTTAAAACCTCAGCAACTTGAGAAGTAGAATGCATATTAACCTTTGGTGTCTTCACATGCATCTTACGAGGAATACTCTGAATTGAATTCCGGATGTCTTGATATTGCCGTTGACGTTCTTTTTCTTCCAGAAAAGATACAAGAAAAGGTGCAGGGACAAAATGTTTTCTCAAATAGTACCTCAACTTTTCCCAAGTAACGATTTTAGACCTCCCTTGCCTACGACGATCTTTCTTCAAGTCATACCACCAGTCATAAGCATAGTCTTCAAATTGATCAGAAGCAATACGAACCTTCTCACATTCGTCGAACTTGTAAAACTGAAAGTGATATTCCAATTGTTCCTCCCAAGCCAAATATGCTTCGGGTCCATCATTACCCGTAAAGATAGGTGATGTGAAATACATTGAAACGTTCAGTAAGGATAAATCAGTATATGGTTGTAAGAATAATATTTCCAAATTCTAGAAAGAATAAGGAAAATAACACAACTTGAATCACCCAAAACGGAACTATAACGAAGAAGATATGGAATTTAGAAGAAAGTATGGAAACTGAAGCAAGTAGTTTCGGAAATTCAGTGTACTTCTCCAAAACCCAATCTGATGAAGTTTAATCACCTTTAAACTTTCCGAAAATGATACAAATTCTTCTCAAATCAATTTAGATCAGAAAACTCGTCAGAAACTTCCACCAATTATGTCAATCACAATCAAAGCACAATTAAACTTCACAACTTTTTTTTTTCTTTTTTTCAGAATCTACGAACCAACTTGAAAAATCGATATCTCCCAACTCGAAAATCCTTTTTGAACGATTCCAAAACCTAAATAAACTTCAATCAATCCACTTTCACCAGAAAAAATAAATTTCCCAATAGGATTAGTATAAGATATTCAAAACGTATGATCGAGCCAGCTGCGATTTTAGGTCAATACTGATAATCCAAAAAATATTTTTCACTAGATGGTCGAAGATCTACCTTTACTCTTGATACCAACTGATACCAACTGATACCAACTGATATGAATCTCCTTACGAAGATCCTGGATATGAACCTCCTTACGAAGATCCTGGTTTTGCGGAATGATTAAGAGCACCATCCGAAGTGTCGATCGAAAGCACCCCCTTTCAAAGAAGAAGACACACTTCGAGATGAACTTGAAAGACACAACTTTTGAACTTCAGTAACACAAGGTCGAATTCCACACGCCAAGCACTACTTGCACCAACTTGAGATGGACACACCTAGATCTCAAAATCGGGGGTTTCAATCTAACGATTGACCTAATCTAGCGATTAGAGGTTAACCTAACGGTTGAATGAGATAAAACTCAATATAAGATGATTGTTGTATGTAATTGTCTATCAATAAATTCGTTCACCACCCTATTTATAAGATTATAGGGTGATTAAAAAGTGCAGGATACAATAAGGTAAGGAATATTACATCTTAACCAAAAAGGAAACACTTAAGGCAGCTTTTGCAAGCTAAAACCTTATTTAACTATAATTAAAATTCATCATACCATAACACAAAGGTATGAACGAATTTCTTAAATAAAAACAATAAAATAACCTAAATAATAAAGCGATAAACTGTTGTTGAACCAACCCACTAATTGAAGGCCCAGTCGGTTCTTTTAAGGCACTTCAATAAAACTTCTTCACGACTTCAATCTTTAGAAATGAGAGTAATAACTAGCATAGCCCTCATCTTCTTCTAATATTCATCACGAACTTGTTTCATAAGAGTATTGAGAACATTGAACAATTTCTTTCTTCCAGACCTTGGCACATGAAATAACATAGAACAATAGCCTCTGGATATTCGTATCACTTTATGTGAGGAAAAGTTGAAATTTTTTCTGAATTCTCCTCAAAATGACGGGCACTCCGAGTTAGGGATGTCGCTTTTTTTCTCCAAAATAATAGAGGATAATTATGAGCAATAAGAGTGGCTGTGAGGTCCGCGGAAAGTGAATTTGATAGCGCGTGATGCCCGTGTATCTAACTCCACTTACCTGAATTCATGTCTGCCGCACACATTCGGTGGTCCCGGGTATTAATTTAATGATATTTGGAAGAAGTTAGTCTTCTTAGTGGTCAAACTAATCTTTTTGGTTTCTCATTCATATCTCTGGGCGAGTACATACTGCCTTTTCTTTCTTGCAAACTATCTGTGGCTTTTGAAGCTTCAAGTTGGGGGTTTACTGGTTGGTGTCTGCTTACTCATACGGAATAGAAGACAATTAAGTCTCAGCTGCTGCATAAGGTAAGATACCCATTTCAAATTACCGTCGGTTTGGATTGGTGATTTGATGTTTCTAAGTAATCAGGGTAATCAATCATCAGATCAGGGATGCAAAGGGTTCGGGTGTCCTCCCAGCAAGCTCCGGTGCATAAGCTTGGAGATTCTCAGATCAGCTTGACACCCAAATTCAGGTTAGCTTTGCTAGATGAGATGGAGTTATGGGGGGAGTCTCAGTGTCTGATTCCAGGGCTTCCTGACGATGTTGCTCTAAATTGCCTTGTTCGAGTTCCCGTAGATAATCATATCAGCTGCAGGAGTGTTTGTAAGCGCTGGAATGCGGTTTTTGGCACCAAACAACGATTCTTTATGTGTCGGAAGGAGCTTGGTTTCAATGAGCCATGGCTTTTTGTGCTGGCCTTTGAGAAATGCAGTGGAAAAGTCGAGTGGAAAGTCCTTGATCTGACTCGCTTTGCTTGGCATACCATCCCCACCATGCCCTGCGCCAATGCTAAGGACAAGGTATGCCCCCATGGATTCAGGTGCGTTTCCATTCCCGGGGACGGCGTGCTGTTTGTGGTATCGGATCTGGTGCTCAAGTACGAGGTTAGGAAGAATCGGTGGACAGTGATGAAGAAGATGGTCACTACGAGGTCGTTTTTCGGTGCTGGAGTCATTGATGGCATGATTTATGCAGCTGGAGGGAACAGCAGCAGTCTTTTTGAGCTCGACTCTGCTGAGGTTTTCGATCCGGCTATAGCTTCTTGGCGCTGTGTTGCGACTATGCCGACAAACATGGCCACCTACGATGCAGCGGTACTCAATGGCAAGCTTCTAGTCACCGAAGGCTGGTTTTGGCCCTTCTATGTAGCTCCTCGGGGTCACATATATGATCCGGCCACCGATCACTGGGAGACAATGCCAGCCGGGCTTCGAGAAGGCTGGACAGGATCAAGTGTTGTGGTTCTTGGTCATCTGTTTGTAGTTTCAGAACATGAAAGGACAAAGCTTAAGGTTTACGACAGGGGCAGCGATTCTTGGGAAACTGTTGAGGGGCCTGCATTGCCGCACCAGATTTGCAAGCCCTTCTCTGTCAGCTCCTGTGATTCAAGGATATTCGTTGTTGGTCGAAGTCTCCATGTTGCTGTCGGTTTGATTATCAGGCATTCTGTGAAATTTTCTGTTGCGTGGCAAGTGGTGCAATCCCCTCAAAACCTCTCCGACCTCACTCCTTGCTCTGCTCAGCTTCTCCTTGCTTAGCTCCAAACCCCCTTCTCTTTCCAAATGTATTTGCTCTTGTATATTATCCAACAAACATACTCATGTGTTGTTTCAGAGTTGTATTGTTTTAAGGTTTTGCATTTTCTGAGATGCTAAATTTCATTCATTCAACTTCAATCATAGTATTATCATTTGGTCAGTTTGCACATGTAATAATCAAGAATCAGCAAAATACATGATCAGAAGCTATATGGAATACCGCTGCCTTTTAGAATTTCATCTGGGAATAAGGCCCTTATTTCTTCCCTAATGTTATCAGACAACTGTAATAGTATATTTGCAAACCTCATGATGCACTTAGTGTGATCTAACATCTTCAACTTTTATGCTGCGGTTCCAATCATCTTTTGCACTTCATAAGGTCCCTAGCATTTTGCAGATTATTTCATCTGCACATTTACTCCTAAAACTGGCCTTTTTGTATCGTGCAATCTAGCAAATATCCAACGCCAAATGACATGTGAACCCTTTTCAGATGTACATAGTATTTGTCTTTGTTGAGCCTTGTCTAAATGATGGTGTCTCTGAAATTGACGTGGGAATTATATTTACAGTAAACTAGCGTGCACTCTTCGCTCATCGCGCGAAGTACTTGATAAATATTTAGTATAATATATAGTGTTACAGATTTAATATTTATTTTATTGTTAATATGTTTGATGTAAAAATTTGATAAAATAAAGCAGTTGAATAAGCAAAGTTTTTGGCTCTGTTGTCATGAGCATTTTCGTAGATAAGTTCAACTCAGTTCAGTTAAATATATTACTCCATCTGTCCCAGCGATAACTGCAGAGAGGGAAAGTTGATGTTTTTTTATCAGTCTGGTTTAATGACCATTTTACCCTTCCAAAATCTGCTTATTTTCTTCTTTTTCCACCGTCCCTCCGCCCCCTGCAATCTCCGAACAAACAACTCATCACCGCGAAAAAGTCTGATCGTCAGAAATCTTCGCCGATAAGGGGTTTTGAACACCGATTAATTAACTGGACGTTCAGATCGACGCCGACGTTTACAATCTTCGCCTGAGGATTTACAGGTCGAAAGAACAGCGGGAGACCATTTGAGGCACGATTTCGCACCTGGACGACATTGAGCGGGCAGGCAGTGTTCGCGCCGCCTTCTAGCCCCAGGCCTCCGCCGGCGTCGGCGCCGCTGCTTCCTGCCGGAGGAAATGGGAAGAGTGAGAGATAAAGTGGATCTGAATTGCTTTTGGTGTGGGGGAAATGGGGGAGAAACGTACGATGGTGGATTCGGGGAGAAAATGTAGAAGAATGAGAGATAAAGTGGATCTGAATTTGAATGATGATAAGACACGGGAAGGGAAAAGATAAGGATGGATGGATTGGTGAGTGAAAAAAGATATGGGAGAATATGGCTTCAAATTGGAATGGAAAAAGGTTTTTATTTTCAAATTGGAATGGAGGGTAAAAAAGTCTTATGCTTTGTTAGTTATTTCCTATAAAGGAAAGTGTGCAACTTTGGCTGGGACGGACTAAAAAGGAAAGTGTGCAGTTTTAGCTGGGACGGAAGGAGTATATATTTTCATTTCAGTTCAGTTCAATGATTTTTTTAATTAAATGTTACTTTTTTTGTGTTTACAGTAAAACATAGTGAATTTAAAAATTGTTTCAGTTTTAGTTTAGTTCTACTATGTAATTCATTACCAAAGTTACTAAGGTTAGTAAAGCCCTGTTTACATGAACATATTTCTTATTGAACTGAACTGAACTGAACCGAACTGAAGTATTGAAAAAAGAATGAATATGACCGAATTAATCTGAATTTCATCAAATTACATATTCACTGAACTGAGGTGAGCTTAATTGAACTAATCCGGTCTACAGAAAAACTCATGCAAACAAGGCCTAAATGTAGTTTAAATGAATTAAATATATTTAATTAAACAAATTTGCAAGAATATATCAAAAGAACATAGCCTTAAAATGTATTAAAATATTTTAAAAATTAGTAAATAAGTTGCACTTGAGTATATGAATGTTTGTCCTACTTTCTATACCGAATGGAAAGGTCATGCTTGTCTAAAATCTCCAATACTTAGAAGGCAAAGTGCTAAAAATTAAAATACTCAACAAAAGAATCAGGTCACTTAAAAAGTTCAATTGCTAAGGGTTTGGCGTTTTGAATTCTTCGTCAAATTCTACAAATTCATGATGTGAAATATTATGCATTAAATCAAGATCAAAGTTTGAGCACTGCAAAAGAATACATGATCTCTACAAGTTGAGCTTTACAATCAAACAGCTTCCCAAAGTAAACATCTATGGTACCCAGTATCATAGACTACGGGAATATATGGTAATTATATGAGGAAATCTGAAAACTTTCCCATACAACTTTTACATTCGAACTGTCTCCCAAACCCAAGTTTCCAATGTCTAACAACTGCACTCAAATTTGCAACGAAATATGAGAGACAACAAGAGTATCGCGCGGTGTATTTGTACTTGTAATTTATTATTTTATTTGGCATAAAGTGCGCCCACTATATGATTGTATAGAAGGAATGAAGTAATGCTATTAAGATATATGTCACACACATAAATCTTCTAGAATACGCTTCAACTACATCATCTAAAAAAACATGTTCCCACTCCATAAAAAGTCAAGTTCTCTCATTGTTCTTCTTCGGTAATGGTTGAGACAAATGTTAGACATATTTAGGCCTTGTTTGCTGGATCATTTCTATAAATCAGTTAAGTGAAAATGTAATTTTATGAAATTCAGGTTAATTCAGTCGTGCTAATTTCATTTTTCAATACATTAATTTTCACTTTAGTTCAGTCCAGTCCAGTTTAGTTCAGTACAACAACAAATAAGCTCTAGCAAATAGGGCCTTAGAGTTGATAAATTACTGAATTTTTGAAGTTTTGTTTTTGAATACGGATTTTAAAAGAACAATTGCGTATGAAATCAATGAATATGTACGTGAAAATGCCCGACATAGTATAAAATTTGGCAATTAATTACAATTTAAATAATTTAATTTCCGATTGTGGTCATGTTGTCCGTCGTCGATGAATGCTAGATTTTCTGAAATCGGTAGTTTAGTATTAGGAATTTCTATTTATTTATTGTAAAATAATTTGAAAAAAAACACTTCCATTGGTAGAACTATTATCAAGAAGGTATAAAACACGAATGAACATATTTTTAGCCTACACAATTTGACTTGCTTAGTAAACAATTTGACACAATGTTTGACATATCCGAAAGTTATAATCATCAAATAGAATAAATTGTACAAGGATGACTGAAAAGTAGATTTGAACAATCAAACAGAAGTTTGTCTATTACATACCCAAGTTACTATCTAATTTCATTTAAACAAAAAAAAAACATCTTCACAAATTTTGCATCTTCTAAATTTTCACTCGCATTATACTGTTGCTTTGCAGTACAAATCCAGGAAATGTTAGCTAGAATGAAGTACACTTTAGCAGCATGGCTGTTTTTATCACTTCCATGGAGAGGCAAAACCAAGTAGCATGACATTCGAATATGAGAACAATCACAAAAATCTTCAAGATGCAGCAGAAGACTCCAAAATTCACATACTACAGAAACACATACGATCCAAATCACATCAGAAACTATCAAAAATCAGTGACTGCCAAAATCACAGCTCCAGATTATTAAGAAAGTAACAAAAATGCCTCATTCTTGTTTCCGCCTCAACGGTTCAAGTTCCCTTAGTGAAAATTCAAAAAATGTCAGAAACCATACATGTGTGCTTTTGTTATTCATAGGTGTGAAGTTCTATTTCTAAACCATTTTCTCACCCACGAAAATATTCCAACTAATTTCTCACATATATTCCAATCACCAGTTTTAGGCTTGCATAGCCAAAGTGCACGTAAAACAGGGAGTCTAGACCATTTATTTTGCTCTTCAAAATAGTTAAACACATTCATTATATTCTAGGGAGCACAACAAAAAAATAAAATGGTCTAGAAGTCAAATGGGTATTCAGGAAAGATAACCAAAAACATGAGTCATTCAAACCATGATGGAAAAACAACAATTTGCTTTGTCAAGAAACTTCTATGAAATACAAGTCAATGACAGATTTCACATTGAAGCATCGCAAGTAATTACACTGTCACATTTATATAATCTGCAACTGGATGCTCATTAAGTGTAACCTGTGGCCATCAATTCTATTCCAGGCAAGAAACACATATCAATAATATCTCCATAAGCATATATTCCAATTCCCAAATACAAGAACTCAGCGGTTGTCAATAATAAGTTCACATCCCAACAACAGAATTAACTTAAAACATTAATTTATACAAATAAGCTTCCACAACAGGTCCCATGGATGCTCGGCATTGAGATCACATTGAATGGCCAATTCCAATACACATAAAATTATCGCAATGTGGCATGTATTCCAACACAGATAAAAAACATACATATATAGAGGGAAAACCGGTTAGCAGAACCATGTGCTCTCATCTATCTAAATGTGAGAGTGAAAAAGAAATAACCTTCACAAAATTTGATACCCATTAGGTATTCTCCAATAACTGATCTTTAATATTCTTTAATGCCACAAACCTAAAAAATATTAAAATTATATTCATGATTCTTCTGATTTTTCAGAAGTGATTATATACTTAAAATGAGCTGGGAGATGAGTTTAACTTAGTGTATCATTTTATTTTTTAAAAAACAAATCATTATATCATTAGTTCCTTAGTACCTGCATGTTTAATGATATCAAACAAAATAATGTTCAGGTTTAAAACTTCACATTAATAATCAATGACGGGATTATAGCATTTCTATAGGCACAAGAAGAATATATAACTAAACCCAAACATTAATACAACACAGTCCCAGTATTCCATGGACCTAAGAACTAACAAATTTCAGCAATAGCTTTTAGTACCTAACTAAAACCTGCAAAAACCGTACTGAGGTTTCAATCAGCAGCTACATCTCCAGCCAGAAAAAGAAGGTATTATATTACTTATACTTTGATCAAAGTTAGATTATATGCCAACACTAAGCTATTCCAACTACGAAAGCAACTCCCAAGTACAATTAACTACAAGGAATGTCAAAACTCGGAAGGAATCTTCCTAATAGGTAATTTAAAACCCTAAATCCAAACTGCACATTGCTAAAAAATTCCCAAAGCCAGTAGAAAGAGATGCACTTTGTTAGAATTAAACATGTAGGATTGTAAATTACTAATTATTGGTCATCTACTTAATTATTATTTTATTTCATTTTGAGATGTGCTACTCCCGTGGATAAAAAAATAGATATAGTTTTCCTTTAACTCTATGGAAAATAAAATGAATAATCTATGTATTAATCATGGAAAAATCAGTTTGAACAATGCACAAGGCAAAGTCCCATCAACTAAAGAAAAGCAAGGACTACATGAGTCTCAATACCTCAAAAAAAAAGGACATAAGTTAGACATGACTAACCAACAAAATAAAACTAAAATGTATCAATCTACTAAAATGTGATTAGAAGGATAATAGATTCCAAGTTTCGATATTTTCTAGTAAAAATGTATTTGATGGATTGGTTTTTTTGAAGGCATGGCAAACCCATGACATTTTCGTATTTCACTCAGAACAAATAAGGTGCCAGTTAAGACTACAAAAAGGGAAAAACAGCCAAATAAACTAATCTCATTAAGAAACACAAGTTTAGCAAAAATAAATAACTCAATGTCTTTTAGAAGATAAAACAATATATAATTCCAGGGTGGGGTCTTTAGAGTAACCGATTTTGTTTATGTTCTTTTGGACTCAACTCCCATTCATGTCAACCCCAACAACCTAAACAAAGAGTGAAAATCATACCAGTCCTAATCCTAGTTTTTTTTTTTTGATGTAATATTTTCTTCTATTAAATTGCTCAAAAAAGTTCATACAACTGATTTGGCCATCACTCTAAGCCAAACATTCAACGGATATAAATAACTAACCAAAAGGAGAAAAACAACTATTCTACAGCCATATGAAATGCAAGTGGCTATGATCATTAGTTCATCAAGATATTGCTAGGATTCTAGAATAACTATAATGAATGCGCTTCCATTCCATCTGTCCTTGCATATCTTGCTAAATCCGCATCCACCTTTGGAGCTTTGGTGTCTTCAACGTTCCATTTCTGTCTCCGGCTCGTATATGATTAAGGGAAAATCCACCGTAGCATATCTGTGAATTGACATGTCAAAACACAAGTCTGCCCTAGTTCATTTCCCATAAAAATCAAATAAGCCATTATGTAGCCTGGTCTGAGTATGCTTATAATCTTCTTCGATCCAGTCGTCAAGTCTTTAGATAGTGTCATGGGCCAAGGTTGGGTAAACAGGTTTCACCCAGCAGCCCAACACCTCTGAAATACCAAAAGTAATTAGTGCGGTACCTACGACATATGTACAAGTTTCATACTAGGGCCATAGTCCCTCATCCAGTCAGTCAAATATTTTTGATAGTGTCTTGGGCCAAGGCTGGGTAACTGGTTTTTATACCAGCAGCCCAACACCTCTGAAACACCAAAAGGTAATCAGTGCGGTACCTACGACATATGTACAAGTTTCATACTTGGGGTAAAACCCCTCAACGATTCCATCAAATCAGATAGTGTCATGGGCCAAGGTTGGGTAACTAGTTTTTATACCAGCAGCCCAACACCTCTGAAATACCAAAAGGTAATCACTGCGGTACCTACGACATATGTACAAGTTTCATACTAGGGATATATCCCCACAACCAATCCGTCAAGTCTTTAGATAGTGTCACGGGCCAAGGCTGGGTAACTGGTTTTTACACCAGCAGCCCAACACCTCTGAAATACCAAAGGTAATCAGTGCGGTAACTACGCATATGCACCAAGTTTCATACTAGGATCCATTCACACTATCATCAACATCAATCAAAGGGGTCATAGCCGGTTTCAATCATCACCTTTAGAGCATCCACCTGCCTAAATTTCCCCTCAAAGATTCTGTTATTCCTCTCCCTCCATACATTATAGAAGATGCTGATAAGTCGGTGGAATCTTATTCTCTTTCTCCATCCTACCATTCTTCTCATCCTCCTCAAGCACTCTCTGAAGTTTCCGCCAGTCTCCACCCTGTAATGTTTTTGGAGCTCCACTGTAGGCATGTACAAAATATGTGCTGCATCGTTTCTCCATTCTGCCCACACAGAGTACAAACATCTGCCACATGAGGTATTATCCCTTTCGACTGAAGTCTCGCTATGGTCGATAATCTCCATTTTAACAACATCCATAGAAAGAATGAGTGTTTAGGCTGTAGTCCTGACTTCCACAATATTTTCGTTGACCAATGGTTTTCTTGGCCTGCCCCTTTGAGGTATTCATTTGCCTTGCTAGTGCTGAAATTTTCCCTTCATGTCAACACATTCCATTAGGTATGGACGAATTTCATCTTTCAGTGACACCAACTTGCCCCAAGTCCAACTATATGTGTGTCCTTCTAGGCTGTAGTCAAGAAACTCTTCATCCTTCAAGTAGTATGCCTGCACCCATTTCAGCCACAATATATCCTTCTTTTGACATACATTCCAAACCAGCTTACACAGAGAAGCTCTATTCCAGAATGAAGGATCCCTTAGGCCAACTCCTCCACTTTTCTTTGGCATACAAAGTGTTTTCCAAGACACTGGTGTAACTCTTTTCTCCCCTTCCTTTCTGTGCCACAGAAAATTTCTGCATTTTGTCTCAATGGCTTTGTGCACACTCTCAGGTATTTGAAAAATATTTGCCCAGTGACTAGCTTTACTCAGTAGAATTGTGTTTATAAGCTGCACTTTACCTGCATATGCCATATTCCAGGAACCCCAAGTGCCTATTTGTCCTGCAATCTTCTCCACCATTTTCTCACAATCTTCAGCTCTCCACTTCCCTGTCGAGACTGGAAGTCCCAGGTAATTCATTGGGAAACTTCCTTGAACTATATTCAGAGTATCAGCCAACATCATTGATTCAGTTTCTGTCATTGTCGAGAAGAAAGCCTCAGATTTTCCTTCATTTATCCTAAGGCCAGAAACCTTCTTAAACTCCTCCAAAACGACTTTAATCCCTTCCATTGAGTGCTTGCTCGCCCTACAGAAAATTAACAGATCATCTGCAAACATCAAACTGTGTATTTCCCCCTTCAAACTCCTCTGATGGAACTCTATAGCTTTCGTTTTTATGGCCAGGCTAAGCTGTCTCGATAGATATTCCATCCCAATTACAAACAATAAAGGTGATATCGGATCCCCCTGTTTAACACCACTCCTCCCTTTAAAACAATCCGTGTACGAACCATTCAAAGAGAAACAATAAGTGGTATCCTCAACGCATCGTCTTATCCACTCAATAAACAATCCTGGAAACTTTAGAACTGCCAGCCATTTGAATAGAAACTCCCAGCTTATACTGTCGAAAGCCTTCTGTATATCAATTTTTATCATGCAGCTCGGAATATTGCTCGGCTTCTTATATCCTGTTAAAAGCTCTTGCGCTAGGAGAATATTATGTGATATCCTCCTCCATTTCACAAATGCACCTTGGTTTCCATTTATCACTTCAGGGAGTACCTCACTTAACTGTTACTCATGATCTTTGTGACGACTTTATATAAAACAGGGCAGTTGGAAATCGGCCTATAGTCCCCAGCTGATTGCGGATTATCAACTTTCGGTATTAGTGTTAAAACAGCCCTGCTAAATTCCTGTGGTACTTTATCGCCCTGAAAGAAACTCCTAATCCCCTTTTTGATATCATCACCAACAATCCCCCATGCTTTCTTAAAGAAAAAGCTTGAAAATCCATCAACTCCAGGACTTTTGTCATTCTCAATGCTATTCAGAGCTCTCCATATCTCATCATCTGTAATCGGCTTTATCAAGGGTATTTGTTGCTCCACTGTAAGAAAGTTACCTTCAGCTGCCACTAAAGGATCAATTTCATTGTCTTTCCCATTCGGTCACCAAAGAAATGCAGTAGATGCTGCTCCACCCCCTCTCTTCCATCCACTCTGTCGTTTCCCACCTTCAGGCTGACTATATGATTTCTGTATTGCCTTTTTTTCATGCTTGCATAGAAAATTTTGGTTGGCCTGTCCCCCTCCTTTATCCATTTCTCCTTAGACCGCTGCTGTTAGAAGCTGAACTCCGCTTCAGCTAGTTCCATAGATTCTCTCCTTGCCTTTGCTTCGTTTTTTGCAGCCCTTTATCCAATACATTTGTTTGTAATAGATTGAACTGGTTCTCCCACTTCTCTTTTGCTTCCATGGCTCTTTTCTGAATGTCTGAAAATTCCCTCTTGTTCAATCGTTTAAGTGTTATTTCCAGCACCTTCAAAGTTTTAAATAGATCCACGAGAGTACTGTGTTTCCGCATCCTCCAATTCTACTCCACTAAAGTAAGAAAGTCCGGCGATTTCACCCACATATTGAAGAACTTAAAAGGACGTTTAGCAGAACACTTTTTTGGCTTACCTAGGTGTATAAGTAAAGGTAAATGATCTGATGCATCATTGGATTTTACCTCACATATCGCTTCCATCCATCTGTCCATCCACATCTCATTCACCATTGCTCTGTCGATTTTACTGAAAATTCTGCCTTCTTCCCTTTTATTGTCCCACGTGAAAAAAGGTCATGTACTTTTCAGCTCATGCAGTTGAATCAAGTTCACCGTGTCTCTAAAATTTTCCACCTCAGCTAGCTGTACATCCTCTCCTCCAGTTCGGTCACCCAAATTTAGGGGGGAGTTGAAATCCCCCACCACCATCCATGGCATATCTTGGTGATTTGCAGTTTCCAGATAACGCCATAAATTCAGCCTGAGTGGTTGTTTGGTCCCCGCTTCTACTTCACTATTATGAGCATAAACAACCGCAAGTAAAACTCCAGCCCGAGTTCCTTTTTTCCAGCAAATGCAGTCAATCCACTGATCCCCAATGCTTATTACCGAAATATCATACAAATCCGGCTTCCAACATAGCCATATTCTTCCTGTTTGTGCTATAGGGCAGTTTGTTAGTGGCTTCCAACCCAAATCAAGACTTTCCCATCTGTCCACTTCATTTTCTACCTTCACCTTTGTTTCCAGCAAGCCAGCAAGGCCTATATTATTTTCAAAACAAAATTGCCGGCATTTTCTCTGCTTACTTGGCTGATTTAGACCCCTAACATTCCAGAATAGCATAGTACTATGCATCATTAACAATATTATAAAGGGGACCATACCTTGAATGAACTTCAAGATCTATGTTATTAGCTGCTTCTCTCTCATTGACGCCAACATTTGTAGACTGTGAAATCTGCAATACCACACTATCATTCGATTCAGCCGGTTGTTTCCCTTCTCCGTGTTGCCTTATTTCTCTACCCGGAACATCCCTAGCTTCAGTCTCTCTTGATTGTGCATCCAAAACTGTGCTCCTAGTCGTTCCACCACTTTTTGCACCCCTTTCTTTTTCATACCCTGCTTTCTTTTCCTGCTCTTTTTCGGCCCCAAGAACAGCCTCTCGGTCTCCCTTTTTCTGTTCTACATTGGTCCCTTTAGTGCCCGTTTTATTTCCCTCAATTTTGTCTCCATTCTTCTCTGCCTTTTTTACCCCAACAACCACCCAATCCCCGGTATTTCTGCCATATCGTCGATGAGGAGCAACTATGCTTGGTCCCCTTTCCCTTGGGGCTGATTGAGTTTGGTTCTCCCTTTTGCCTCTATTTGTGCTCAACTGCGTCCTGCCATTCACTCCAGGCAAAAGAAATTTGGGCTTCCAGACACATTCTTCTGTTTCATGTCCAATCAGCTTGCATTTACTGCACTTTGCTGGCTTCCACTCATACTCCACATCTTGGTGCTGAATGATATTATTCTCATCTTTGTACGGAATTCTTTTTTTGCATTACCTTCCCTATGTTCACCTCAACTAGTACCCTTGCAAACTTTGTCTTTTCCATGTGCCATGTGGCCTCATCAATCCGCAAGGGGATTCCGATTACACTTGCCAATCTACATAACAAACTCGGCTCCCAATAGACTGGATCCAATCCAGGAAATTGCACCCATATTGGAATTGTATCTGGCTCATCAAAATCCATTATTTGTTTCCATACCTTTACAAAAACTGGTTTTTTATCAAAGAAAACCATCCCCCTTTTTATCACCTCATCTCTATGTTTTTCATTAACAAGCTTCACCAGAAAGATCTCTGGCTTTGCCTGCCAAACCTTTTCAACCATACCAAACCATATTCTTCTAAGAAAGCCTTCAAAATATTTTATCGGAGGATGACCACCAATAACCTTGCATACAACCACATTCTTCCATTTTTTCACGCTGTTTTCAACCTCATTCAAAGGAAAAGAAGGCAGAAGCATACCGTCTACAAGTTCAGGTTTATAGTATTTTACCTCTGCCTGGTGGCTTGTGAACAGTTCGACCAGCTTGCCTTCTCATTTAATGGTGTCTCTAGCTCTTCCCCTCTCTTTAGTATACGTACTTGTGAGTTCTCCCCAACTTTGTTTTTTACAGTGGCAACACCATCACCTTTGGGTTGAGTGATCACAGTCGACAAAACAACATTCTCCAAACCCTAATCCTAGGTTTATAACAAACTCAGGAAACAGAATTCTTTCAATATGAGTGCATTTACCTTATTTCGGACACTGCGAAATCTACTGAACTGCAAAATTGCTCCCAATAAGGAATCTACGACACTTCCATGAAGTCCTGTTAGTGCCATGTGACAACAATGATGACACGGTCAGCGCTATTATCCACTCATTAATGCATTCAATTTATGTGCTTAGAGGCTCAATATAATCATGTCATTAGTGAATATAAAGTGACAGTTGGAATGATAAAACAAGTGGCCAATGAAAATCTTGTGAGTTCATCCCAATGCATGAGTTTTGTGCTTGTATGCCATCAAAATCATCCTGTGGAAGGTGCAGAACATAGTTAAGAGAACAGTAGGAAACTCTAATTGAAAAGGTTCACGTTTATTAACAATCTCAAAAGAGGTTCATCCACTTGAATATAACTCCATCTTGGTCGCCAAATACAAACAACTCTGTTGGAGCTTCAATGAATTTTAATAAACATAATCAATCTGACTGGGCATCTGAAAAAAAGGATCTAAAATATAGAGAACAAAGATCACGGGCTGTACCTGAATACCTCAAAGGTTGGCTCGGGTCTACTCTGAATCCTCTTTTCAGAGTCTAGGAAGACTACTCCAGCAGGCTTCGTCGTCATTTGAAGCCAATGCAACCAAAAGGCTCATACAGGATATTAAGACGCCTAAATCATGTTTATCTAACAACTCTGACATTCGATGTCTGACCTGAAAACAAAGAAACTTCACTCTGTATCTAATAGTGATTTTACAATAGCAGAAAAAGAACTGAAACAAAAACGACCCAAAGTTTACTGGAGCTTACCACCATCAACGTTAACAATATCTGGATTTTTCCGATAAAGTTGAAGGAGGCATAATGTAGAACCCAATCATTTGGATCTTCTGTTGTGCGAAGAAAATCTAATAAATGAGCACAAGGAAACATTTCTGAGCTGCTATCTGATGTGACTGTGTCTCCGCAACCCTAAAATTAATTAAACAAACAATGTAGCTTTAAAAAACAAACATCAAACCGCGAAACTTAACTCAAAGCATCCAAATAACAGCAGTTAACTTATGGCTAAGTAGGTGGGACAACAAATGAACAAAAAGAGAGCTAAAATAACCTAAAATCTCCAATCTTAACAATAAACTGTGCATAGAAGCTCAATAGCAGAACACAGTCCATCTAATCATGAAAGCATCAAACATCAAACAGCAAAATGGATAAATAAATAAAGCCTCAAACTTCAAGAGAATCTTCCTACACTTATCGGTCTAATTAGTTGTAGAAAATCAGATTGAACAATGCAGAAGGCAAATTCCCGTCAACTAAAGAAAAGCAAGAACTACACGAGTCTCAATATCTCAAAAAAAGGACACAAGTTACATATGACTAACCAATAAAATAATACTAAAATGTAGCAATCTACTGGTGTGATTAGAAGGATAATAGATTCCAAGTTTCAACATTTTCTAGTAAAAATGCATTTGATGGAGTGTGATAATACTGGCCCAGAGCTCTGATGGGCCAGGAAGAAGGCCCATAGCCCGGTGCCGATTGAGCGGTACCTTTCCCGCGGAGGATGCATGTCCGGACAAGAAATAGGGCAGATGGTGACAAGGGGAGTGGTCCTGCTTCTTATCCCCAGGCAGACAAAGCTCGACTATAAATACTAGTCCCCAAACAGTAAACAGGGTATGTGACTTATATCTCTATTTCATATTGAGAGCTTTTCCCGTACGTTTTCCCGTATCGCTACCCCCATCTCATCATCACGCCGGAGCCTCTTCCCCGGGACGCCTCCCGGGGATCGTTTTGCAGGATAGACGCAGGCTTTCCAGCAAGGAGGCGCGGATAGCACCTAAGCGGGAACTCGGACGGATTCAGTAGCATCAATTGGCACGCCCAGTGGGACCTTCCACCTTCGCAGGATGGAGTCGCCAAGGAGAGGGCGTGGGCGCCCTAAGAAGAACGCGGCACCTTCCGGGGGTGATTCTCTTCCACCCCCGGGAGACGATGTGACCTTGAGGCAATTGCAGGAGGAGGCTAGACACCAGCGAGAGCTAGGGGTACCGCAAGACGGCCACGTGGAAACCGCCTCCGACGAAGCCTACTCGGAAGGAGAATACCAGGACGGACAGGAAGGGCTTGGGCCCGCCGGGAATGGCACCGCCCGGGACCAGGGACCTGAAGCCCGGGAGGAGGGGCAGCCCTTAGTTAGTACAGAGGAAGCTGCGGCCTTGGAGTTCATGAGAGCCAACAAGGAGTTGTACCGCCAATGGGTGCTCTCCACCCGGGAAAGCTTGAGGCGAAGGGAACCAGGAAGGAACCAGGCAGGCTCTCTAGGGGGGCACCAAAGAGAGGTCATTGATCTGGACGGAGCCGTTCAGCCGCCAAGGCTACAGGGGCGTGTAAATTCTTCCACCGTCCCACCTTCTTTCCCTCCGAATTTCGGGGTTGGAGGGGGAGCGGCTACGGGACAACAATCGAATCTGGTTCCACATGCTCCACCCTATTACCCGCATTCCAGTTGGGGGCGGGACAAATTGGGTATGACCTGCCAGTCATGTCGGCGGAGCCGTTCGGTTATCAGGCCCCTGGAACCCAGGGAAACCCGATCCAGTATTCCGTACCCATGTATGGATCAATGGGGATGAACTACGGTATCCCGGAGAGATACTATCGGGAGGACGATAGGATGCGGGGCTATCAGGTGGCACAGCAGGACCCCAACTCCTTGGAGGCTCGACTGGACAAACTGGTAGGAAGAAACGGAGCTAAACCTACCTCCCCTTGGGTACCTCGAGTGCTCGCGTACCCATGGCCGCCGGGCCTCCGGACCCCGGAGGGAATCCCAACATATAATGGAGAGACAGACCCGGAAGAGTTTGTCAGGACGTACCAGAACTTAATGGTGTCAAGGGATTTCCCGGAGGAATTAAGATGCAAACTGGTGGGCTGTTACCTGAGAGGAAATTGTCTTTCATGGTTTGACTCTTTGCCTAGAGAAAGTCTCAGAGATTATTACGATTTCTCTAAGGCCTTGCTGTTTAGATACGCCGGATTAAAGAAGGAAGGAAAGCAGTTGACTGAGCTTTTAGCTACCCGGCAGAAGGCTGCGGAAGGGTCAATGGAGTACTACCGAAGATACATGGACGACAGCATGAAGGTCGTTGACAGGCAGCAGCAGGAGAAGGCGGTGATTAGCGGGTTTATAAATGGCCTGAGGGATATGGCGCTGTTCCAGAAGTTGATGGAAAACATCCCGGAAACCTTCCATAACTTGCAGATGGCGGTGCAACTGTACTGTGCGGTTAACGATGCCACGCGGAAGAGAAAAGAAGAATCCGGGGGATTCCTCCCGGACAAGATGGAAAGGAGGAAGACGGCAGACCCAAGTAGAAGGGACCCCGCTCCCGCGACGGTAAACCGGGCAAGGGCGGACAGTTTTACCCCGCTCAGCAAATCCCGAACGAAGATTCGTGCTATCCACAAGGATTTGTTCCCGGATCCGTTGCCTATCCACGGGACCCCGTCTAGGGAAAATGCGGACAAGTGGTGCGCCTACCACAAGTCTTATGGGCATGCGACAGAGGGGTGTAGGATGCTGAGGAACGAGATAGAAAGACTGATAGAACGAGGACAGCTGAGAGATTGCGTGGCACCGGAGGTAAAGAAGGAGAATCCCTGGGATCAGCCCCAGGAACAGCCTCGGAGAAGGTGGAGGCCTAACCCGGGGAGAGGAAACGGAAGAATCCAAGGCAACCCAGGTAACAGGGCCCCGGGGAGGCCTGCTATAGCCGCCGCGCCGGTCCAAGCAGTGGAGCCGGCCCCAATACCCAACAGGATGATCAACGTGATCAGTGGAGAAGTCGGAGAAGCATGCCAGTCAGTCTCCGCTATCCGGGCCCGGACCCAGTATGTTCCCTCGGGGGAGATTCAGGGGAAAAGGTTTCGCCCCGATGAAGCCCTCACTTTCTCTGAAGCGGATGCAGCCCCGCCACAGATGCCCCATTCTGACCCAATGGTGGTAACGGCGGAGATTGAAGGCTTCTTGGTCAAAAGGGTGTTTGTGGACGATGGGAGCAGCGTGTAAATCATGTTCGCTTCTTGTTTCGATCAGTTGGGAATTGGGAGACAGAACCTGAAACCTCCCTTATCTCCCTTGTCAGGGTTCACGGGCAAACCCGAAGTTCCACTAGGTGTTATTCCCCTTGCAGTGTGTATGGTGGATGAGAAAGACCGGAGCAAGAGGATCTCGGTGATATGCAACTTTGCGGTCATTGACGCACCTTCACCGTACAACGTAATCATAGGAAGACCGTGGCTAACTCAAGCCCGGGCAGCGAGTTGTCCGTATCTGCTGACGATGAAGTTCCCCACTGCGCAAGGTGTGGCGGTCGTGCGGGGTAGTCAAGCAGTCGCAAGAAGCTGCATGATGACGGCGGTGCTGGACGCCAAGAAAGCAGTAGGGGTGGTACACGGAGAAGTTCCCCGCCAGGAGTTGGAGGAGATGCAGGTGGCGGACAAAGGGACGATCACGGTGGGAAAAGACCTCCCGGAGGAAGTAAAAGGTGCGCTGAAGGAACTTTTGGCCAAGTATCAGGGAGTATTCTCGTGGAGCCCGGAGGACATGGTGGGGGTGTTACCAGAATTGGGGGTACACAAGCTGAACATAAGCCCTGCAACTAAACCAATCAGGCAGAAGAAAAGGCCTGTAGCCCCGGAAAGAGCGGAAATTATAAAGAATGAAGTAAAGAAGCTGGAGAGAGCCGGAGTGGTCGAGGAAATCATCTACCCGGAATGGATAGCTAACCCGGTCTTAGTAAAGAAGCACGATGGAAGCTGGTGCATGTGTATTGACTTTACGGATTTGAATAAGTGTTGCCCCAAAGACAGCTATCCTCTCCCAAATCTGGACCGGCTGGCAGAGGCTATCACGGGGTATTCGGTGCTGGCCTTCTTCGACGCACATAAAGGGTATCACCAGGTACAGATGGATGAGGCGGACAAGGCAAAAACCTCATTCATCACTGATTTCGGAACCTTTTGCTACAAGAAGATGCCTTTCGGCCTGAAGAACGCGGGGGCTATGTATCAGAGAATGGTAGACAAACTCTTCAAGGACCAAGTGGGAAGAAACATGGAGGTGTATGTTGACGACATGGTGGTTAAAAGCAGGGCTTACGGGGCTTTCTTGGATGACCTGGAGGAGATGTTCGAAAAGCTGGAACGGAGCAATCTAAAGCTGAACCCCTCCAAAAGTACCATTGGAGTGGGTGAGGGGAAGTTCTTGGGTTTTATGGTGTCAAGCCGGGGCATCGACGTCAACCCGGAGAAGGTGGAAGCCATAGCTAAGATGACCTCCCCTAGATCGGTGAAAGAAGTACAGCGGTTGACAGGGTCCCTCGCGGCCCTCAGTCGGTTCCTGTCAAAGGGGGCAGACAGGCAGTTGCCTTTCTTCAACATTCTCAGGAGGGCCAAGGCGTTTGAGTGGTCCGGGGAGTGTGAGAAGGCATTCCAAAATCTGAAAGAGCACCTTCAACAGTCGCCAACTTTAAAGAAGCCACTCCCGGGGGAGGAGCTTTTTCTGTACATAGCGGCGTCCCGGGAGGCGGTGAGTGCCGTGCTAATCAAATAAGAGGAGGGAAAGCAGCACCCAATCTATTTTGTTAGCCGGGCACTTCGGGGGCAGAAACCCGGTATACTGAGTTGGAGCAGTTGGTTCTGGCGCTGGTGCATGCTTCAAGAAGGCTTAAGCCCTACTTCCAGGGCCATCCCATAGTGGTTCTTACCAATTACCCGCTAAGACAAGTCATGTTCAAGCCGGAGGCATCAGGGAGAATGATGAAATGGGCTATAGAGCTGGGTGAGTACGAAATCCGGTATGAGCCAAGGAAGGCTATCAAGGGCCAGGCCCTAGCGGACTTCCTGTTGGAATCAGAAGCAAGGATAAATGAGGAACAGGAGACGCCTAACACTCCGGGGGATACGGCTAAGGCTGAGACAGACCCGGCTTGGAAGCTATATGTGGATGGATCGGCGCACTCCGGGGGCAGTGGAGCAGGAGTATTGTTAGTCAGCCCGGAAGGGAAGGAGTATCCCTATGCAGTCCAATTCACTTTCAGAGCAACCAACAATGAAGCCGAGTATGAAGCTTTGATCGCGGGGTTAAGGTTGGCAAAGGAGATGGACATCAAAACTCTCACGGCACACAGTGATTCCCAGATTGTGGTGCAACAGGTGAAGGGAGAGTATGAAGCCCGGGAGAGGAGCCTGCAAAAATACCTGGAAGCGGAAAAACCTCTGATAGCCTGGTTTAAAACCTTCGACTTGGTTCAAGTCCCCCGGGAGAAGAACAGCAAGGCAGACGTTTTGAGCAAATTGGCTTCCTCAGAATTGAAACCTGAGCCCGACCAAAAGTTATACTTGGAGGTACTAGGGAAAAGGAGCTACCAGGAGAGTGATCAAGTAATGTTGGTGAACGAGGAAGAATCCTGGATCATGCCCATTCGGGCATACCTAGAAGAAGGAATCATACCGGAGGATAGGGCTCAGGCCCGGAAGCTAAGAGTTAAGGCGCCTAAGTATGTGATCCAGGGAGGGGAGCTGTACAAAAGAGGGTACCTCCAGCCTCTGCTAAAGTGTGTAGAAAGGTTAGAAGGCCAGTACCTCATCCGGGAGATGCACGAGGGATCTAATGGGAGCCACCAGGGAGCTCGCACCTTGGCCAAAAAGATCTTAAGGCTGGGGTATTACTGGCCGACGCTGTTCAAGGATGCGGAAGAACATGTACAGAAGTGCTTGGCATGCTAGACATTTGCCCCGCTAATCCATGTTCCTCGGGAAGAATTAGTTGGGGTCACAGGAGCTTGGCCGTTCAGTAGATGGGGAATTGACTTGGTCGGACCATTCCCGACTGCCCCGGGAGGAGCCAAGTACTTGATAGTGGCGATCGATTACTTCAGCAAATGGGTGGAGGCGGAACCGCTCACCAACATACGGGGACTAACTTGTGTCAAGTTTTGCTGGAAGAACATCATTTGTCGATTCGGCATTCCGAAGGTCATAGTCACAGATAATGGGGCGCAATTCGAATATGATCCTTTCAAATCATGGTGTGTCAAGTATGGTATAGAGCAGAAGTTAACATCGGTGTACCACCCCCAGGCGAACGGGCAAGTAGAGGTCACCAACCGCACCATCATCAAAGGACTAAAAACCCGTTTGGAAGGCGCGCGGGGAAATTGGAACTAGGAGCTACCCAGTGTTCTTTGGGCCCATAGGACTACAGAAAGCTCAGCTACCGGGGAATCCCCGTATGGCTTGGTGTACAGGTCAGAGGCAGTAATACCCACAGAGATTGGGATCCCAAGTCCTCGAACTCAACACCAGCGCCTGGAAGAAGAAAACGATGGACGACGCCTTGACTTGGATCTCCTGGAAGAGAAGCGAGAGAATGCGGCACTTCAGGAAGCCAAGGTGAAGGAGCGAGTAAAGAGGTATCATGACAGAAGGGTGCGGAAAGAAGTCTTCGCCCCAGAAGACTGGGTAATGAGGAGAAACGATAAGAGCCGCCAAGCCCCGGAGGGCAAACTTGCGCCCAACTGGGAAGGGCCATACAAGATCAAGGAAGTACACCCGGGAGCTATGTACTGGAGGACAAGCAGGGAAAGGAGATCCCCAGAAGGTGGAACGTAGCTAACCTAAGAAGGTTTTACGGAAAGTAGAGCACCCCGCATCGCACCACAGCTACTAAGGCATGGATAGGCCAGGCATGGATATGCCCCTCCCGGAAGCGTGAACACGCTCAGCATGAATATGCTAGGCATGAATATGCCAGGTATGGATATACCCCTCCCGGAAGCATGAATATGCCCGGAGAGAGAACCCGACGTTTGGCCTCGTTCCGGGTTTAGAGAAGAAAATTTGCAAAAAGGGACCCATGGGTAGCTCCCATTCGGGTGCCCCGCTAGAGTGGACCCGGAGCTCGAACGAAGCCCGGGGACCAAAGAATGTAATATTACAAGGAAGAGTTAATGAAAAGGGTTTTTTCAAAGAGCAATTCTATTCAATCTTTAAATTACAAAATCGCATGAACATGCGTCCATATTGCAAAGGAACAATTACATAGCATTTTATACATCGCATGAATATGCGGTTATGTTGCAAAGGAACGATTACATATATAATTCTATCTACGCATCCTTAAACCCACTTAGGGCCTGACCCGGAAGCACCCTCTGGGTTACCCGGGCGAAAACCTCCACCAAAAAATTGAGAAGACAAGATGTCTTCAGCAAACCGAGCATCCGGGGCCTGATTCCATGCTAATTCCTCCTCTAGTTGCTCGGCGTCTTCTTCATTCAGATCAGGGATAGGAACCACTACGGACCCTTCCGGAAGCGGTTCCGCCAGGCGCATTCTTCTTACGCCAGCAGAGGTGACGAACTGGTACTTAGGGAACAAGTTCGCAGCGCCCTTGCCCTTTTCCTCCCGGCTAATACGAGTACCCTCGGCGGTCTTCACTCCTTTGGTGGTAACCCCGGAAGCAGCAATCTCCCGGATGCGCCTTATCCGGCGTGCTACCTCTTCCGGGTCGATGGACACAGTCATGTCTTCATACCTCTCATACGCAATATCCACCTCTACCCGGGCAGGGACACGGCGGAGGCTGGAGGGATAAGGCTCGGCCTCCCCGTCAGTTATCTTGGTATACCACTCCACGGCGTCTAGATAGGCCCTATGATTAGGAGCCCCTTCACCAAACTTCCCCGGGTTGGCCTCCATACGCTCAATGGTCCTACGAACCCCGGCGGGAACATCGGTAAGAGGAGAAACACCGACTAATCCATTCTTGAGTCCCAACAGATGGTAGGACAGCCGGACGGTCATCAGCGCTTCTTGGAGAACCTTGTTCCTATGAGTAAGTGATCGATTCTCCTTCTCAAAATCGCAGATAACCTTATTCTGTGCGGTGCGGGTTTCCAGGCTCCTGAGCTTTTCTTGCGCCCGCTCTAGTTCGCCACATACCATACCTAGTTCCTTGGTGGTGCGACTCTGAGAATCATCATGAAGGGCTTGCAACTCAGCGATGGTTTGGTGGGAGTTCAGGGCTTCTCGCATGTGATCCGACGCAAGGTCGAAACATTGATTTAACGATCCAAATTTAGCCTCGACCGACTTGAGAAAAGACACCAACACCCGGATCGTTCCGAATTCTTGAAGGAAGCAATCCAGCCCCGCCTCTGCTAATGCCCGGTTGGCCTGGTTGCCTCCAAACCTCCAGTGGGCTAGCTTCCTCTGAAGGAAAGAACACTGGAGGCATCCAGCGCGGGGAAGAGAGAAGTAAATACCGGAAGAGCTACTAGGATGAGAGAAAACGTAAGGCAGGGACCCGCGCGGGAGTTTCTCCTCGAGGGGGCGCTCAGACTACAAAAGATAGTAATCTCATTAAATTAAAAGGTAGAACTTATATTAATCAAAAGGGGCACAAGGCCAAGTTCTACATGAGCCTCCCGGGGAGGAAGATTACAAAAGACTTGAAAACTAAAAAAAAATAAAATATAAACTAGAGTCTAGGGGAATACATTATCCTCGGGAGGATTTTCTTCTCCCGGGGTAGCATGAGCCCTCCTCCACCTCCTCTCCAGTTCAGCTACGTCCGCATCAGACCAGCTGGGGCCGCAGTAAGCAGGGGCATCCACTCTTGACTCGTCCTCCGGGCGCTCAGGAAATCCCACCTTCCGGATAGACTTCCGGGACTGGTAGAGCAAGTCGTCCTGCCCCCTTGGAAGCCCCACAGTGTACTCACCCGTTCCCACCTTAACAGCCTGATATCCATAGTTGTCAGGGATAGCGCAGTACTCCTGATAACTCTCGGCCCAGTGAGGTGTTTCCGGGACTACCCCATAAGCGTTGAAGCTTTCTGGACCAAGATCAGGGTAAGAGGCCTCGCAGATCTCCTTGAGCTTGATCTTCTTAATATCCGAGGCTGAGGGGGCCCGGGAGGACATCTTCAGTGACTCCCACAGCCGGGGCACCAGGCCCTCTAGGTTCGCCTCTTGGAGGGATCTCCAGCGGTGGTTCAGCAGGTCGCTCGCCTTGGGACGATAGTATGAGGCTTGGGCTTCGAGGCGAGCAGGTCCCGGAAGCCAGCCCCGTAGGCTGCGGTACATCTCGTGGCAAGCATCCTCGCTAGCCGCAGCAGCAATCCCCTCAAGCCTTTCGTCAAAGTCGGCGGAATGAAGGACTTTTTGGACTATGGCATTCAGAGCGTCCAGCTGCGCGTCCTTTTTCTCCTTCTTAAGGGAGGTGTATTTCTTCTCCACCTCGGCCAACTTTTTCTCCTTTTCCGCCAGCTTTTTCTCCTTCTCAGCTAACTTCTTCTGAGAAGCCTTCAGCTGGGCTTCCAGGTCATCTCGCCCGGCCAACTTCTCCCGGGCATCGCGGAGCTCTCTCTCCTTCTTAGCAAATAGACCCGCGCTGTACTTAGAGTATGTTCGGTTGAGCGCGTCGGCCAGGAGTCGGCCAGGAGTGCGTCGGCGAACGTGGTGGTCTGTAAAATAAAACAAAAGTAAGGTCACCCGGAAGAATAGAAACAAGATGAAAGTAAGAAATAAGAAGCAAGGTTAACATACCTCTTCCCTCTCAGGGATAGCTTGAGAATTATCCCGTAAGGGAGAATTGGCGGGGGGAGGAGGAGGGGGAGGCGGGGCCGCACTTTCTACCCTTTGACGGGAATGCGGAGGAGTCTCCTTGTTATCGGTTAGCGGCCGCTTAGGGCGAGAACTAGCCCCGCCGCTGTAAGTAGGATGCCGGATGAAACATTTTCTCCCCGGGGTAGGGGAGGACCCCGGGGCCATTTGCTGGGAAGGCGGTCGCTGCTGGCGAACCTTCTGAGGAATGAATCCGGGGTTTTCGGTAGCGTCCGGACCAGGTGGAGGAACCACTGGCTGCTCGGGCGTAAGGGCCATCCCCGGATGGAGATCTTCCTGGCGACTGCTATCCCCGGAAGGCATCTCGTCAAAGGGAGTAGCGTCCGCGTACAAAGTGGGTTGAACTGAAATCAGGAAAAAAGAAAATTAGAGTTAGATGCATGTATATAAACGAAACAAAACAAAATATATAAGCCCTAATAGGCACCTCCATCCGGCCACACCGCGGCTATGCGCGGGAGTGTGAAGAGCTCAGCGGGATAAATCCCGCGAGGCCAATAATAGCCCGATTTCCCGGTCTTGAAGAAGTCCTCGGTACTTAGAGGGGAAAGACTAAGGAGACTGTGGTCACTAATAACAATATCGGGGAGATTGGTGAGGGGTTTTCTGTCCTCAGGAACGAGAGAGTCGTTCCATGGGGGCATAGGATATACCCGGGCATCGCACATAAAGAAACCCTTTGCAAGGTATCCTTTGGCGGATCTGGGCTTGTTCAGGATAAAGTCCTTCATCCCGGAGCGAATGGTAAAGGAAAAAACGCCGGGGAAGGATGCGTGCGCCTTCCGCAAGGCATAGAAGGAACGGAAAAGTAAAAGGGAAGGGGGAACATGGCACCTGGCGCAATTAAGCAGGAATGCCAGGATTAAAACAACCCCGTTAGGGTGCAGTTGGGCTGGGGCCATCGAATAAAAATGGAAAACCTCAAGGAAAAGAGGGGGAAAGGGCAGGCTAAGCCCGTATTGAAAATGAATCCGCGGGATACACGAAACCTCCCGCTCAGAGACTCCCGGGGGAAGTTTAGAAAGTGAGGCGTTTAGAGGAAGGGGAATAAAGGAGCGCTTAGCCAAGTCTAAAACATCCTTACCTAGAGAAGGAGAATCCTCGGGGGTGTCATGGAATTTAAGGCCCACAGGACGCACCCCATGAGTAGGTCCCCGGGGAATGTCACCACCAAGTCCTTCACCCAATACCCCCTCATCCTGATCCTCTCGGGGATGATTGGGCCGCCCGGCTGGACGCGAGCCTGCTCCATCCGGGTTCAATGTACCCGGGTTGTTTAGTTCCCGGGAGACATTGAAATCCTCGGAAGAGGCGCTTGGGGAGGAAGGGGAGGAAATCGTGTTATCAGCAGCCCGAGAGCGGGCTTCAAATCGATCTCGGACTCCCTCGGTGTCTGAGGAATAGTTGGAGGAAAGCGGGGAATCCATGAAGAAGAAAGGGAAGGAGAGCTTACTTGGTTGAAAAAAAAACGGAGGGCGGAGCGTCTGGAGAAAATCTGAAGAAGGTAACCTTGCGAAAGAAGAGGTCGGACCCTTTATATAGAAAGATGAGGGGGAACCGCCACCTCAAAAGAAGGAAAAGCAATGATGACACAACAAACGAGGCATTGATTAGTGCAGAATAGGGAAGGATGGCGCCGCCAAAAGTTAATAGACACGGTTGGGTCCCACAGAGAAAATAGTAATAGGGGAATCTTAGAAGACCGGTCCCCCGCGTCATAGAACCCCGGATGACTGGTCTGGGGGGCTAGTGATAATACTGGCCCAGAGCTCTGATGGGCCAGGAAGAAGGCCCATAGCCCGGTGCCAATTGAGCGGTACCTTTCCCGCGGAGGATGCATGTCCGGACAAGAAATAGGGCAGATGGTGACAAGGGGAGTGGTCCTGCTTCTTATCCCCAGGCAGACAAAGCTCGACTATAAATACTAGTCCCCAAACAGTAAACAGGGTATGTGACTTATATCTCTATTTCATATTGAGAGCTTTTCCCGTACGTTTTCCCGTATCGCTACCCCCATCTCATCATCACGCCGGAGCCTCTTCCCCGGGACGCCTCCCGGGGATCGTTTTGCAGGATAGACGCGGGCTTTCCAGCAAGGAGGCGCGGATAGCACCTAAGCGGGAACTCGGACGGATTCAGTAGCATCAGAGTGGTTTTTTTGAAGGCATGGCAAACCCAATACTATCAAGAACATCATTTATGTAAAATCCATATTCAACACATTCCCTGTATGCAACACCAATTTTCAAAGAACAAAAGAATAAATAAGATAAGAAACTAAAAAAAAATAAGACAAATTAATGCCCTTCGTGACTGAGCTGAATTTCTTTGAGCAATTTACAATAAAGTGATATTAAAAAATTAAATTATCTTTCAAAAAAACTCAGATTAAGATTTTTTTTATTTAAAATAGGGCATTAGGGCGTATGTAGGCAACTGATCAATTGATTAAGTCATAAACTGCACGGATCAATTCTGAAAAGATATTTTTTTTTTCCAGTGCCATAACACAATTGAAAACTATGCAAACGTAATCTCTGAAAAATATTAAATTAACATCAAGAACATTAACAAGAAAATCATAAGCAAACAAAGGAAATCACAATTCCAGCAAAATTACCGATTTCTCACAACAATCTCTCTCTGAATCAGTGAAGGTTTCTCTGGAGCACATCAATCGATGCCAATAAATATGTAAAATTGGAAATCAAACCAGAATTATCATTAAACAACAGTAATAGGAGCTAAAATCAAAGATGATCAGAAGAATCATACTCACCCGTGAACTGGAAACCAGAGAAATAAACAACGAACAGAGACTGGTGAAGGATGAGCGAAACGAGAAAGAGAGACCAGAGGCGACCACGTAGGCCAGTATGATCCACTGCAACGCTATAGTTTTCTCAGCTTGGGAAGTGCGTGTGGTGAGTGTGATTATACAGGGATTTGGGGAAAGGAATGAGATTGCTTAATGCGAAGATTAAAGAAGGATTTTCATACCTCTCCGTGTACACCGGAAGGTGTTCTTCCACACGGTGAACATCGGAATCAGCTTCTCCTTTCGCATGCTCCTTACCAGACGATGAGGTGAGGATTAGGAACAAGACCAGATTTTAACAGAGGAAGTAGAATTCCTATCGGACTGTATCTAAGAAAAGAAAGCAAAATCGATTTGGGATTGGGGTCAAGGTCAAACGACGTCGTTTTTGCTAAGTGGGGTATAAAAAAGGAATGTTTCGAGAGGGGAGAAACCAAGAAACAACCCAATAACTATTACATATTACTCTAGGATAACGAAAACACAACAAAATAATTAAATATTAAATTCAATTAATTTATTACCATACATTTATCGAATAAATCTAGACACGAAAGAATACGAAATTGACAGGGAGTTGAGCTAATCTCTATCCTTGAAACAACACATAACCACAAAGTCCCCTAAGATAAAACTATGATAGTAATATACAGTAAATAAGGGTCGATCTCAACCACAATGACTTCTCTTGATTCTCAACTCACTCAGCTCCAGCGAAAACACCAACTCTCTCAATTTAATATGCATCCGTTTATTAATTCTACGAGTCCCAAATGTTATTTTCTATTGGCTGAAAAGCTCTACATATATACTACTAAATTCTACGAAATAAGGAAATATAATTTTCAGTTGGAAAATTCTCAATCCAATACGCATATGGATTCTCTCACAAAATAAGGTAATATGTGTTTTTATTGATAGCATAAAACCATTCATGTTCATGAAAGACTTATCTCTAGGGAAAAATAAAAAATAATCTCCATAATCAGAAGAATGTACTCTTCCTTAACTAAAACACATTTCAGACGTTTCTAGAATGTTCATGTCACACAAGGTGTTATGACCGTTTAACAACTGCTTGGCAATTGGGTGGTTTCATATAGGAAGGGCAATAGAGATGGGAATAAATCATGAACTTGACATATTGTTTGTAAGCTGTTTTACAGCAGTAGTTGTAGTCTTTTTCCTTTTCATTTCTGCCCATTCTTCACATACAAACTTCTAAAATTTGTATGAAATATTAGTTCTATACAGTTGATTAAGCTTGTTCGTAACAAATTGATATCATAGCGATCGATCTTCGGCAGATGGCAGCAACTCAAAAGAACGATTGGGAGAATCAATTGAATGAAATGGATCAACGTGTTACGAATCAAAACCACCGACTCACTGAGTTGGATTCAAAGCTTGAAGGACTCGATTTGAAGTTCGACAAGTTGGAGCTGCAATTCGATGAGCAATTCGCGAATCAAAATCAACAATTCGCGAATCAGAACAAGGAGTGGGAACAACGATTCGATTCACGATTTGATTCATACTCCAAAAGATTCGCTCACCAACTGTACGAAGGCATGGAGCTGAAGGGGAACACAATTTGCGAGTAACTGGAGCAAGACTTCCAGAATTGACTATAACAATTTGAAAAAGGATGGATGACCGACTTGATGATACCTGGGTCCTCGAGACATCGAGACCCATGAGCCTCAAGCTCAAAGTAGAGTCAATCTGGGCCCAAAGCCAATACGTCTAATCTCAACTGACTTAGAGATACATTCGCCAGAAGATAATCACAAATGCTTATCGAAAATGAGATTGATAGAGTGATAATCACACAATGTGTGTGTCTGTCGTATTCACAAAAAAATAGGGTACAAGATTACAAGTACAATGAATCTAGACTATTCTAAATATGGACAAAATATATCTTGATTGTACAATCAATCAAGATATCCTAATACCCCCTTGATGATACTGGCTCAGCACTCTACTGGGCCGAGAAAAGACTTAAGGCCCAGTACCGGGGAAGTAACAACTTTCCCGCGTGAGGCGCATCCGGACAAGAGAAAGGACGGGTAGGTGACAAAAGGACGTGGTCCTGAGTCTTATCCAAAGCAGGCAACCTCAGCTATGAATACTAGCCTCAAACAGTAACCAAGGTATGTGACTTATATCTCTCTAGTTTATATTGAGAGCACCTTCCGTACGTTTTCCTTCTCCGCTATCCCCATCTCATCATCACGCCGGAGCTTCTTCCCCGGGACGCCTCCCGGGGATTGTTTTGCAGGATTGTAGCGGGCTGATCAAGGAGGAGACCCGGATAGCTCCAAGTATCGGGAGACGGACGGATTTTGGTAGCATCAATTGGCACGCCCGGTGGGACCTTTCCACCTTCGCATGATGGAGTCGCCAAGGAGAGGGCGCGGGCGCCCGAAGAAGAACGCGGCACCTTCAGGGGGTGGTTCTCTCCCACCCCCGGGAGATGATGTGACATTGAGGCAGTTGCAGGAAGACGGCTAGACACCAGCGGGAGTTAGGGGTACCACAGGATGGCCACGTGGAAACTGCCTCTGACGAAGCCGACTCGGAAAGAGAGTACCAGGAGGAGCGCGGCCAAAGGCCCGCCGAGGGAGGCAGTCCCCGGGCCCAGGGGCCTGAAGCCCGGGAGGAGGGACAATCCTTAGCCGAGGCAGAGGAAGTGGCGGCATTGGAGTTTATGAGAGCCAACAAGGAGTTGTACCGCCAGTGGGTACTCTCTACCCGGGAAAGTCACAGGCGGAGGGAACCCGGGGGAGACCCGGCAGGACCTTTACGGGGGTACCAAAGAGAGGTTATTAACCTGGACGGAGTCGTTCATCCGCCAAGGATACAGGGGCGTGTGAACTCCTCCACCGTCCCACCTTCTTTCCCTCCAAGTTTCGGGGTCGGAGGGGGGATGGCTACGGGACAACAATCGAATTTGGTTCCACACGCTCCACCCTATTACCCGCGTTCCAGCTGGGGGGTGGGACAAATTGGGTATGGCCTGCCAGCCATGCCGACGGAGCCGTTGGGTTATTAGGCCCCTGGAACCCAGGGGAACCCGATCCAGTATTCCATGCCCATGCATGGATCAATGGGGATGAACTACGGTTACCCGGAGGGATACTATCGGGAGGACGATAGGACGCGGGGCTATCAGGTGGTGCAGCAGGACCCCAACTCTTTGGAGGCCCGACTAGACAAATTGGTGGGAAGAAACGGGGCTAAACCTACCTCCCCTTGGGTCCCTCGAGTGCTTGCGTACCCATGGCCGCCGAGCCTCCGGACCCCGGAGGGAATCCCAACGTACAATGGAGAGACAGACCCGGAAGAGTTTGTCAGGACGTACCAGAACCTAATGGTGTCAAGGGATTTCCCGGAGGAATTGAGATGCAAGTTGGTGGGCTGTTACTTGAGAGGAAATTGTCTTTCGTTGGTCGATTCCTTGCCCCGAGAAAGCCTCAGAGATTATTACGATTTCTCTAAGGCTTTACTGTTCAGATACGCCGGGTTAAAAAAGGAAGGAAAGCAGCTGACTGAGCTTCTGGCCACCCGGCAGAAGGCTGCGGAAGGGTCAATGGAATACTATCGAAGGTACATGGACGACAGCATGAAGGTCGTCGACAGGCAGCAGCAGGAGAAGGTTGTGATTAGTGGGTTTATAAATGGCCTAAGGGATATGGCGTTGTTCCAGAAGTTGATGGAAAACATCCCGGAAACCTTTCACAACCTGTAGATGGCGGTGCAACTGTACTGTGCGGTTAATGATGCCACGCGGAAGAGAAAAGAAGAATCTGGGGGATTCCTCCCGGATAAGATGGAAAGAAGGAGGACGGTTGACCCAAGTAGAAGGGACCCTGCCCCCGCACCGGTAAACCGGTCAAGAGCTGACAGTTTTACCCCGCTCAGCAAATCCCGAACGGAGATCCATGCTATCCACAAGGATTTGTTCCCAGATCCGTTGCCTATCCAAGGGACCCCGTCTAGGGAAAATGCGGACAAATGGTGCGCCTATCACAAGTCTTATGGACATTCGATCGAGGGGTGTAGGATGCTGAGGAACGAGATAGAAAAATTGATAGAGCGGGGACAGTTGAGAGATTGTGTGGCGATGGAAGCAAAGAAGGAGAACCCCCGGGACCAGCCTCAAGAGCAGCCCCGGAGGAGGTGGAGGCCTAACCCGGGGAGAGGAAACGGGAGAAACCAAGGCAACCAAGGCAACAGGGCCCCGGGGAGGCCTGCAATAGCTGCCGCATCAGTCCAAGCAGTGGAGCCTGCCCCAGTACCCAACAGGATGATCAACGTGATAAGTGGAGAAATTGGAGAAGCATGCCAGTCGGTTTCCGCTATCCGGGCTCGGACGCGATATGTTCCCCCGGGGGAGATTCAGGGGAAAAGATTTCGCCTCGAGGAGGCTCTCACTTTCTCTGAAGCGGATGTAGTCCCGCCTCAGATTCCCCATTCTGACCCGATGGTGGTAACAACGGAGATTGAAGGTTTCTTGATCAAGAGGGTGTTCGTAGATGACGGGAGTAGTGTGGAGATCATGTTCGCTTCCTGCTTCGATCAATTGGGAATTGGGAGACAGAACTTGAAACCCCCTTTGTCTCCCCTGCCAGGATTCACTGGCAAACCTGAAGTCCCTCTAGGAGTTATTTCCCTCGCAGTATGTATGGTGGATGAGAAGGATCGGAGCAAGAGGGTCTCAGTGACGTGCAACTTTGCGGTTATTGATGCACCCTCGCCATATAACGTAATCATAGGAAGACCATGGTTAACCCAAGCCCGGGCAGCGAGTTGTCCGTATCTGCTGACGATGAAGTTCCCCACTGTGCAAGGTGTGGCGGTCGTACGGGGAAGTCAAGCCGTAGCAAGAAGTTGCATGATGACGGCGGTCCGGGACGCAAAGAAAGCAGTAGGGGCGGTACATGGAGAAGTTCCCCGGCAAGAATTGGAGGAAATGCAGGTGGCGGACAAAGGGACGGTCACGGTGGGAAAAGACCTCCCGGGTGAAGTAAAAAGTGCACTGAAGGAACTCCTGGCCAGGTATCAGGGAGTATTCTCATGGAGCCCGGAGGACATGGTGGGGGGTGTTGCCAGAGTTGGGGGTACACAAGCTGAACATAAGCCCGGCAACAAAACCAATCAGGCAGAAGAAAAGACCTGTAGCCCCGGAAAGAGCGGAATTTATAAAGAATGAAGTAAAGAAGTTGGAGAAAGCCGGGGTGGTCGAGGAAATCATCTACCCGGAATGGATAGCTAACCCGGTCTTAGTAAAGAAGCACGATGGAAGCTGGCGCATGTGTATCGACTTTACAGATTTGAATAAATGTTGTCCCAAAGACAGCTATCCTCTCCCAAATTTGGACCGACTGGCAGAGGCTATCGCGGGGTACTCAGTGCTGGCCTTCTTCGATGCACATAAAGGATATCACCAAGTGCAGATGGATGAGGCAGACAAAGCGAAAACCTCCTTCATCACCGATTTCGGAACCTTCTGCTACAAGAAAATGCCCTTTGGGCTGAAGAACGCGGGGGCTACGTATCAGAGAATGGTGGACAAACTCTTCAAGGACCAAGTGGGAAGGAACATGGAGGTATATGTCGACGACATGGTGGTCAAAAGCAGGGCTTACGGAGCTTTCCAGAATGACCTGGAGGAGATGTTCGAAAAGCTAAAACGGAGCAATCTAAAGCTGAACCCCGCCAAAAGTACCATTGGAGTGGGTGCGGGGAAGTTCTTGGGTTTCATGGTGTCAAGTCGGGGCATCGATGTTAACGCGGAGAAAGTAGAGGCCATAGCTAAGATGACCTCCCCCAGGTCGGTGAAAGAAGTACAGCGGTTGACAGGATCTCTCGCGGCTCTCAGTCGATTCCTATCAAAGGGGGCAGATAGGCAGTTGCCTTTCTTCAACATTCTCAGGAGGGCCAAAGCGTTCGAGTGGTCCGGAGAATGTGAGAAGGCGTTCCAAAATCTGAAAGAGCACCTCCAACAGTTGCCAACTTTAAAGAAGCCACTCCCGGGGGAGGAGCTTTTTCTGTATATAGCAGCGTCCCGGGAAGCTGTAAGTGCCGTGCTAATCAAAGAAGAGGAGGGAAAGCAGCACCCAATCTATTTTGTTAGCCGGGCACTTCGGGGGGCAGAAACTCGGTATACTGACTTGGAGCAGTTGGTTCTGGCACTGGTGCATGTTTCAAGGAGGCTTAAAGCCTACTTCCAGGGCCATCCCATAGTGGTCCTTACCAATTACCCGCTAAGACAAGTCATGTTCAAGCCGGAGGCATCAGGGAGAATGATGAAATGGGCTATAGAGCTGGGAGAGTATGAAATCCGGTATGAGCCAAGAGGGCTATCAAGGGCCAGGCCCTAGCGGACTTCTTGTTGGAATCAGAAGCAAGGATAAACGAGGAACAAGAGACGCCTAACACTCCGGAGAACATGACTAAGGCTGAGACAGACCCGGCCTGGAAGTTATATGTGGACGGATCGGCACACTCGGGGGGCAGCGGAGCGGGAGTGCTGTTAGTCAGCCCGGAAGGGAAGGACTATCCCTACGCAGTCCAATTCACTTTCAAAACAACCAACAATGAAGCTGAGTACGAAGCCTTGATCGCGGGATTAAGGTTGGCAAAGGAGATGGAAATCAAAACTCTCACGGCACACAGTGATTCCCAGATCGTGGTGCAGCAGGTAAAGGGAGAATATGAAGCCCGGGAAAGGAGCCTGCAAAAGTACTTGGAAGCGGTGAAGCCTCTGATAGCCGGGTTTAAAACTTTCAACTTGGTTCAAGTTCCCCGGGAGAAGAACAGTAAAGCAGATGTTTTGAGCAAGTTGGCTTCCTCAGAATTGAAACCTGAGCCCGACCAAAAGTTGTACTTGGAGGTACTAGGAAGAAGGAGCTACCAGGAGAACGATCAACTAATGCTGGTGAACGAGGAAGAATCCTGGATCACACCCATGCGGGCGTACCTAGAAGAAGGAACCACCCCGGAGGATAAGGCTCAGGCCCGGAAGCTAAGAGTTAAGGCGCCTAAGTATGTGATCCAGGGAGGGGAGCTATACAAAAGAGGGTATCTCCAGCCTTTGCTAAAGTGTGTAGAAAGTTCGGAAGGCCGACACCTCATCCGGGAGGTGCACGAGGGATCTAATGGGAGCCACCAAGGGGCTCGCACCTTGGCCAAAAAGATCTTAAGGCTGGGGTATTACTGGCCGACGTTGTTCAAAGATGCGGAAGAGCATGTACTTCTTGCTTGGCATGCCAGACATTTGCCCCGCTAATCCATGTTCCCCGGGAGGAGTTAATCGGAGTCATAGGAGCTTGGCCGTTCAGTAGGTGGGGAATTGACTTGGTGGGACCATTCCCGACTGCCTCGGGAGGAGCCAAGTACTTGATTGTGGCAATCGATTACTTCAGCAAATGGGTGGAGGCAGAACCGCTCACCAACATACGGGGATTAACCTGTGTTAAGTTTTGCTGGAAGAACATCATTTGTCGATTCGGCATCCCGAAGATTATAGTCACAGACAATGGGGCGCAGTTTGAGAATGATCCTTTCAAATCATGGTGTGTCAAGTACGGTATAGAGCAGAGGTTGACGTCTGTATACCACCCTCAGGCGAATGGGCAAGTGGAGGTTACCAACCGTACCATCATCAAAGGATTAAAAACTCGCTTGGAAGGCGCGCGGGGAAATTGGATTTGGGAGCTGCCCAGTGTTCTTTGGGCCCACCGGACTACAGAAAGCTCGGCTACCGGGGAATCTCCATATGGTTTGGTGTACGGGTCGGAGGCGGTGATACCCGCAGAAATTGGAATCCCGAGCCCCCGGACTCAATACCAGCGCCCGGAAGAAGAAGACGATGGACGGCGCCTTGACTTGGACCTCCTGGAAGAAAAGCGAGAGAATGCGGCACTTCAGGAAGCCAAGGTGAAGGAGCGAGTAAAGAGGTATTATGACAGAAGGGTACGGAAAGAAGCTTTCATCCCAGGAGACTAGGTAATGAGGAGAAACGATAAGAGCCGCCAAGCCCCGGAGGGCAAACTTGCACCCAACTGGGAAGGCCCATACAAGGTAAAGGAAGCATACCCGGGAGGGAGTTATGTGCTGGAGGACAAGCAGGGGAAGGAGATCCCCAGAATATGGAATGTAGCTAATTTAAGAAGGTTTTACGGGAAGTAGAGTACCCCGCATCGTACCTTAGCTACTAAGGCATGGATATGCCCCGCCCGGAAGCATGAACATGCCCGGAGAAATACCCCGACGTTTGGCTTCGTCCCGGGTTTAGAAAGGAAGATTTGTAAAAAGGGACCCATGGGTAGCTCCCATTTGGGTGCCCCGCTAGAATGGACCCGGAGCTTGAATGAAGCCCGGGGATCAAAGAATGTAATGTTTGCAGGGAAGAGTTAATGAAAAGGGTCTTTTCGAAATACAATTTTATTCAATCCTCTTTAAATTACAAATCGCATGAACATGCGGTCATAGTCGTTGTAGGACGATTACATAAGCATTTTACATACAAATGTTCCTATCTATTTGCTACTATACCCACTTGGGACCTGACCCGGAAGCACCATCAGGGTTACCCGGGCGGAAACCCCCTCCGAAGAATTGTGAGGACAGGAGATCTTCGGCAAAGCGGGCATCCGGGGCTTGATTCCACGCAAGCTCCTCTTCCAATTGCGCGGCGTCCTCTTCGTTCAATTCGGGGATAGGCACAACCACGGATCCCTCTGGAAGCGGCTCCGCCAGGCGCATTCTTCTTACCCCGGCAGAAGTAACAAACCTATACTTAGGAAACATGACTGCTGCACTTTTACCCTTCTCTTCCCGGCTAATACGAGTACCCTCGGCGGTCTTAACCCCCTTTGTGGTGACTCCAGAGTCGGCAATCTCCCGGATGCGTCTTATCCGACGTGCCACCTCTTCCGGGTCAATGGATACAGTCATATCTTCGTACCTTTCGTACGCCACATCCACCTCCACTCGGGCAGGGACTCGGCGAAGGCTAGAGGGATAGGGCTCAGCTTCTCCCGCGGCTATCTTATTATGCCATTCAACGACATCCAGATAGGCCCTATGATTAGGAGCTCCCTCACCAAACTTCTTCGGGTTAGCCTCCATGCGTTCCCTCGTCCTGCGAACCCCGACTGGAATATCGGTAAGAGGAGACACCCCAACTAAGGCATTTTTGAGACCCAAAAGGTGGTAGGATAGCCGGGTGATTAGTAGAGCATCCTGGAGGACCCTATTCCTATGAGTAAGGGACCGATTCTCCTTCTCAAAGTCGCAGAGAAGCCGGTTCTGAGCGGAGCGGGTCTCCAATGTCCTAAGTTTTTCCTGCGCCCGCTCTAGTTCACCCCACACCATGCCTAGCTCCTTGGTAGTGCGATGCTGGGAGTCGTCGTGAAGGGCTTGTAGCTCAGCGATGGTCTGGTGGGAATTCAGGGCTTCCCGCATATGATCGGAAGCAAGGTCGAAGCACTGGTTCAACGACCCAAACTTGGCCTCAACTGCCTTATGAAACGCCACCAGCACCCGGATTGACCCAAACTCTTGAAGGAAGCATTCCAACCCCGCCTCAGCTAATGCCCGGTTAGCCTGGTCGCCTCCAAATCGCCAATGGGCTAGTTTCCTCTGAAGGAAAGAGCATTGGAGGCACCCAGCGCGGGGGAGAGAGAAGTAGGTGCCGGAAGAACTACTAGGATGAGGAAAAACATAAGGTATGGGCCCATGCGGGAGAATCTCCTCTAGGGGACGCTCAGACTACAAAAAATGGTAATATCATTAAAAGGTAGAACTTGTCATTAATCAAAATAGGCACCAAGGCCAAAGTTCTACATACACTTCCCCGGGGGAAGGAAAGCTACAAAATACTTAACAAAAAAAAAAAGAGATTACAAGGGAAAAGGTAGACTAGAGTCTAGAGTTATACATTGTCTTCAGTAGAGTGCCCCTCTCCCAGAATAGCGTGAGCTCTTTCGAACCTCCTCTCCAGCTCCACCAGATCCTCAGTGGTCCACTCAGGGCCGGCATAAGCAGGGGCGTCTACCGCGGGCTCATCAGCGGACTGTTCAGGGTACCCTACCTTCCGCGTGGCCTTCCGGGTTTGGTAAAGCAGATCGTCCTGACCCGCACCAAGGCCAACCCGGTAGTCCCCCCCTTGGACTTGAACTGCTTGGTACCCAAAATTGTCAGGCACCGCGCAGTATTCAAGATAATTATCTGCCCAATGGGGCGTCTCTGGGACTACCCCATAAGCGTTGAAGCTCTCCGGGCCGGGATCAGGAAAAGAGGCCTCGCCAACCACTGGCACCTTGGCCTTCTTGATATCCGAAGCAGAAGGGGCCCGGGAAGACATCTTCAAAGAATCCCATAGCTGAGGCACCAGGCCCTTCAGATCCGCCTCTTGAAGGGACCTCCAGCGGTAGTTCAGCAAGTCACTGGCCTTGGGGCGGTAGTAGGAGGCTTGGGCTTCGAGGCGAGCGGGCCCCGGAAGCCAACCCCGCAGACTGCGGTACATCTCATGACAAGCATCCGCACTGGCCGCGGCGGCGATGCCCTCTAGCCTCTTGTCAAAAGCGTCGGAGCGAAGGATCTTCTGGGTCAGAGCATCCAGGGCCTCGAGCTGAGCGTCTTTCTTATCCTTCTTGAGGGAGGAATACTTCTTCTCTACCTCGGCCAGCTTCTTCTCCTTGTCCGCTAGCTTTTTCTCCCTCTCAGCTAGCTTCTTTTGGGAAGCCTCTAGTCGGGCCTCCAGGTCGTCCCTCCCAGCTAATTTCTCCCGGGTGTCGCGGAGCTCCTTCTCCATTTTGACAAATAGCCCGGCGCTATACTTGGAATAACCACGGTTCAGCGCTTCGGTGAACTGAGGGTCCGCAAGGAGGGAATCGGCGAAGGCAGTGCTCTGCAAGACAGTATATGTACCACTTAGACAAAATTCAGATAAAACTCTGATTAAAACTTAGATAAAATACGAAGTTTTAGGAAGGTAGTTACCTCCTCTTTCTCTTCTGGGAAAACCTCGGAGGTAGTAGCCTGCGGAGGAGTGTTGCGAACAGGGGGAGGAGAAGGAAAATCGTTGGTCCTCTGGCGAGAGGATGGAGGAGACCCAGGCAGCTCATTAGGAGGCGGTCGCTTGAACCGTGAACTGGCCCCGCCACTATAAACCGGATGCTGGACAAAGGACCGGCGCCCGGGAGTAGGTGATGGAGTGGGAGCTGCCCGGGACGCTGAAGGTAACCCGGAGGAGGATGGCGGGCAAGAGCGTTGATGCGAGCGGGCCCCCTGCGGGATAATAGCTGGGTTCTCGGTAGAGGATGGCTCAGGATGCGGAGCCACTTGTTGAGCAGGCCCGGCTTGGTCGCCCCTGGTTGGAGACCTCTCCACGAAAGTCATAGCGTCTGCGTGCAACGGAGGTTGGGCTGAAACCAAGCAAATAAAGTCAAAATAATAATAATAATAATAATAGACAGAAGGGGAACAAGGATCCAAAATAAAATAAAAGCCTTAATAGGCACCTCCATCCGGCCACACCGCAGCCATGCGCGGGAGAGTGAAGAGCCCGGTAGGGTAGATCCCGCGAGGCCAATAATAGCCCGCGTTCCCGGTCTTAAAAAAATCGTCCATACATAGGGGGGAAAGACGAAGGAGGCTATGGTCGCTGGTAATAAGGCCGGGGAGGTTGGCAAGGGGTTTCTTGTCCTCAGGAACGAGAGAATCGTTCCAGGAAGGCATAGGGTATACCCGGGCATCGCATTGAAAGAAACCTTTCGAAAGATATCCTTTGGCAGATTTAGGCTTGGAAAGGATGAAGTCCTTTATCCCGGAGCGAATAGTAAAAGAAAAGACGCCCGGGAAGGACGCATGTGCCTTCTGCGAGGCGTAGAAGGAGCGGAAGAGTAAAAGAGAAGGAGGAATGTGGCACCTGGCGCAGTTAAGCAAAAAGGCCAGGATTAAAACAACCCCGTTAGGGTGTAGTTGGGCCGGGGCCACACATTGTAAAATCGAAGAATTTCAAGAAAGAGAGGAGGAAAAGGCAGGCAAAGCCCGTATTGAAAATGGATCCGGGGGATGCACGGAACTTCCCGTTCGGAGACTCTCGGAGGAAGTTTAGAAAGAGAAGCATTTAAAAGGAAGGGAATAAAGCAGCGTTTGGCTAAATCCAAGACATCCCTATCTAGGGAAGGAGAATCCTCGGGGACATCATAAAATTTGACACCTACCGGGCGCACTCCGTGAGTGGGTCCCCGGGGAATGTCACCACCAGCCTCCTCGCCAAACACCTCTTCATCCTGATCTTTGCGGGGATGATTAGGATGCTCGGCCGGGCAGGAACCTGCCCCATCCGAGGGCAACGCACCCGGGATAACTGGCCCTCGGGGCGTACTGAAAACCTCGGAAGAGGTGTCCGGGGAAGAAGGGGGGAAGCCGTGTTATCATCAGCCCGGAATTGGACCTCAAACCGATTTTGAATTCCTTCGGTGTCTAAGGAAGAATCAGAGGGAAGAGGGGAAGTCATGATGGGGAGAAGGAAGGAGAGATTTAGTGCTTACTTGATCAAAAAGAGCAGAGCGCCTGGAAGAATTTGGAGAGAGAAGCTTAATGAAGAGGGGTTTGGACCCTTATATAGACGGGTGAATAGGAAACGCCCCCTCAAAAGAAGGGAGAGCAGTTATGACACACTGATCGAAGCGGAATAGAGAACGGCGGCGTCAGAAACTAATTATCGCGCGTATGGGCCCCATCAAAAATAAATAATGATGAGAAGAAGCGCATAAGACCAGTCCCCCGCGCTGCAGAAACCCGGACAACTGGTCTGGGGGGCTAGTGATGATACTGGCTCAGCACTCTACTGGGCCGAGAAAAGACTTAAGGCCCAGTACCGGGGAAGTAACAACTTTCCCGCGTGAGGCGCATCCGGACAAGAGAAAGGACGGGTAGGTGACAAAAGGAGGTGGTCCTGAGTCTTATCAAAAGCAGGCAACCTCAGCTATAAATACTAGCCTCAAACAGTAACCAAGGTATGTGACTTGTATCTCTCTACTTTATATTGAGAGCACCTTCCGTACGTTTTCCTTCTCCGCTATCCCCATCTCATCATCACGCCGGAGCTTCTTCCCCGGGACACCTCCCGGGGATTGTTTTGCAGGATTGTAGCGGGCTGATCAAGGAGGAGACCCGGATAGCTCCAAGTATCGGGAGACGGACGGATTTTGGTAGCATCACCCCTATCAAGCTAAGCGTGGGATTACATGAAACGCAAACCTTGGAGCGAAAAAATACAAACAAAGGGGACGACAGACCCTTGGTGAAGATATCCGCAACCTGCAGGGACGATGGAACATGACTAACACGAATTTTGCCAGAAGCAACCAATTCCCGAACAAAATGATAGTCAATGTCGATGTGCTTCGCCCGCTTGTGAGCAACAGGGTTCTGAGCTAGAAAGATAGCACTACTATTGTCACATAGTAGCAGTGGTGATGCGGAAAGGGGCACTCGGAGTTCACGAAGCAAAGTGCCTAGCCAAATAAGTTCAACAGCGGTGTTGGCCATGGCACGATATTCAGATTCACAACTGGAACAAGAGACCGTAGGTTGCTTCTTAGCACTCCAAGAGATGAGATTTCTACCAAGGAAGATGGCATAACCGTAGGTCGAGCGTCGTGTCTCAAGACAACGAGCCCAGTCAGGGGCGGACCCAGAAATTAAAGTCAAGGGGGCCATAATAGAATAAAAGTAAAATTATAACACTAAATTTTAATATATTATAAATTACAGGGTATAAAATGCAAAAAAAAAATTAAAAATTACATAGGTATAAAATGCAATTTTTAATTTTTTGGGGGTGGCCCCCCCATGTTCTGCTCCTGAGCCCAGTCAGCATCCGAGTAGCCCAAAACAGAGAGCGAACCAGCCGATGGTCGAAAAGAGAGACCATAATGAAGAGTGCCACGAACGTAGCGAAGAATGCGAGTAACAGCCCGAAAATGATCATCACAAGGAGTCTGTAAAAACTGACTGACAGAGTTAACCGCATAGGAGAGGTCCGGGCGAGTGATGGTCAGATACTGTAGAGCACCAACCAGAGAACGATAAAGCTTGGGATTCGAAAACTCCGGACTGGATGAACTGAGAAGTTGAGAACCCGGAACAAACGGTGTAGAGACCGGAGCAGCATCAGTCATACCGGCTCGCTGCACGATCTCCATGGCATACTTAGCTTGTCCCAAAAATAGGCCAGAAGATGAGCGAGTAACTTCTAATCCCAAGAAGTAATGAAGAGCACCAAGGTCCTTGATAGCAAATTCTCGATCAGTGTGGGTAATGAACCAACGAATGATAGTGGAATCATTTCCTGTGAGAATGATATCATCGACGTAGACGAGCAGGTAGAGAACCTTGGACCCCTGACGAAAAATGAATAGCGACGTGTCGGCAGAGCTACATTTGAAACCCAAGCGACACAAAAAAGAGCTAAACCGTTGGAACCAAGCACGAGGAGCCTATTTAAGGCCATATATAGCCTTCCGAAGACAACAGACAAAGCTGGGACGAGTGGGATCTGTATATCCAGCAGGCTGCTCCATGTAGACAGAGGCGTCGAGAACACCGTTAAGAAATGCATTCTTAACATCCAACTGATGCAAGGGCCAGGAGAAGGCTGTAGCAAGGGACAGAATGATCCGAACAGTGGAAACCTTCACAACTGGGCTAAAGGTGTGTGTAAAATCGAAACCAGGTAACTGGGAATAGCCTTGAGCAACGAGGCGAGCCTTGTACCGATCAATAGTTCCATCCTGATGGTACTTGAGACGATAAATCCACTTAGAGCCAACAACATTAACACCGAAAGGTCGAGGAACAAGATCCCAAGTGCGTTCTTTGCGAAGTGCCTCCATTTCGTCATCCATAGCAGCAACCCAGTGAGGATCCTTTAGAGCAGTACGAAATCCCTGAGGTTCGGTCTGGACCATTAAGGCTGCAAGAAAACCTGTCATCTCATAATCATTGAACTGCCTATTAGCCGTGAGACTGTCTGTCTGAGAGCGAGTCGTCATGCGATGACCCTGGCGTGGGGGAGAAGGCGACGGAGACGGTGTCGGGGATGGCATCGGAGACTGTATCGGTGACGGTGTCTGAGAACCAGGAGGTGAAGGTGAAGATACAGGAGAGGATGATCCAATAGGAGACTGTGACTCCGGCTGGACAAGTGGGATGGAATCCTGAGGCGGTGAAGTCAACGGCTGACGTAAGGGAGCATCGTCTGAATCAAAGAAGACCGAGACATCCAAGGAATCCGGGTTGACTGTCATGGATACAGAAGAAGCTGGAAAGTACATCTCATCAAATCTAGCATGGCGGGTGAGATACACTTTTCTGGAAACTGGATCAAGACAGCGAAAACCCTTATATTGAGAACTGTAACCAACAAAAATACAAGGGAGGCTCCAAGGAGATAACTTATTAGGAGCAAAAAGCCGGACGAAGGGATACACCCTACAACCAAAAGGATGGAAATTGGAGTAATTCGGATGACGACCACGGAGCAGATAGTATGGCGAAACATTATGGAGAACAGGCGTAGAAAGCCTGTTGATGGTGTAGACTGTCGTGGCAAAGGCAGCATCCCAGAGAGATCGTGGCAGATGAGAATGATATAGCATCGATAACCCCAATTCCGTGATGTGACGATGTTTGCGTTCTGCACGTCCATTCTGCTCAGGCGTCGAAGGGCAAGAAATTTGGTGAAAAATTCCTCTAGCCGAAAATGAGACTTTAACTGATTATTAGTGAATCCAGTGCCGCCATCACTCTGAAACACTTTAATGGTGCAAGAAAACTGATTTCCCACCAAAGTTTGAAACTGCAGAAAAGTCTCAAAGAAATCCGATTTCAGTTTCAACGGATAAAACCATGTAAAGCGCGAATAATCATCAACAAAGATGGCATAATATGAATAACCACTTTCTATTAAATAAGGAGCCGGACCCCATAAATCACAGTGCACCAAAGAAAGCAAAGATGTAGCTCGTTTTGGATTTTCAACAAATGACAATCTTTTGCCCTTAGCCATTTCACAAGAAGAGCAAATAGCAGGTTTGGGTAACAAAGAAACAACTTGAACATGGTTCAGTTTATTTAACATGGAAATAACAGAAAAAGAAGTGTGGCCTAATCTAGCATGCCAGACTTCAAATGACGCCCTGTGTTATTCTCCTGAACAAAAGCAACAAAAGCTGGACAACTCCTCTCAAGAACATAAAGCCCTCATTCACATCGACCTCGGCCCACGATTTCCTTTGTGGCTTTTTTCTGAATAATAAAAGAGTTCTCATCAAAACAAATTAAAGCCTGTAAATCCCGAGTGAGCTTACTAATGGAAAGTAGGTTTTTCGTAACAGCAGGCACAACCAATACATCAGATAACGGCAAATTACGAGAAAACTTTTGCTGACCAATATGTGTAATAGAAATAGGACTACCATTAGAAGAGTGACGGAACGGTTACCCTTATATGGAACGACATTGTCGAGTCCAGAGGAGGTGGAAGCCATGTGAGTTGTAGCCCCAGAGTCCATATACCAATCTGAAGCCGTATCTTCCAGCGAAACAGAGGAATGGAAAGCATCAGCTAAATTTGCAGAATCCGGATTAGGGTTCGGACAATCGCGAGCAGTGTGACCATAATCATGACAAAGCTGACATTTGGGATTCCATTTCTTCTTGCGACGGGAACCAGCACCTCCAGAGCCGCCACCGGAATGTCCAGACCGCCCAGAACCACCGCCACGGTCGCGCGTGGTGGAGGACGCGCCGTACGGCAACACGTGTGATGCACGCGCCTGGGAGTTCCACTCCCCTTGCTGGGGCGCGTGAGGGCCACGTGCCTGGGAGCTCCACTCTCCCTGCTGGAGCGCGTGAGGGCCATGCGCCTGGTAACCTGCTGTCATGTTTGCTGCAGCCGTTCCGACGGCAAAAGCTACTGGAGCCGGTTCAGACGCTGCATTATTTTTGGCTAGAAAATTAATTTCATGGGACCGGGCCCTAGAGACCACTTCGGTGTACGACGGCAGTGGGTGGGCGAGTTGAACAGCCCGAAATTCACCGAAACCCTTCCCCAAAGCACGTAGAAACATCATAACTCGGTCGCGGGAGGAGACAGGAGCGCCCATGGAGGCTAAGGTGTCGGTGATACCCTTGAACCTGCGGTGAAACTCCATCACCGACAAGGAGCCGTGGCGGATGCTATGAAACTCATCCCTCAATTGAAGCTCACTGGCCGCGGAGTGGTTTTCGAACGCTGCAGCGTGGGACTCCCACATGTCCCGGACAATCGAACAATCGAACAACCAATGATCTCGAGAGTACTCTCCTCGGTGAGGGACGAACGTAGCAGAGCCTGGAGTCGTTTGTCTTGTGCTGTCCAAGTTGCTGCCGTAAGCGCACCTTCTTGCTCCTTGCCGGAAGATGAGGCCTTTGGACACAGGAGTGAACATCGAGACAACCGAAGAGATTCTCCGATTCAAGAAGCACCTGAACCTGCTATTTCCACACCATATAGTTGTCTGAATTGAGTTTAATCGGCAACATATGGATGAGGGTGGTGTAGCTTAGCGGCGTCGCGCCATGGTTAAGCAGCGTTCTAGATTTTTGGATGAATCGGAAAGTTGAAAGCTTTAGGTGTTTCTGGCGGCACCTAAAGGGGTTAGGGTTTACGATCACCTAACAAAAATATGGTAATTTGGTGGGGTAAAAAATTGTAAGGAATTTTACCTGACTGATACCATGATAGAGTGATAATCACACAATGTGTGTCTGTCATATTCACAAAATAAATAGGGTACAAGATTACAAGTACAATGAATCTAGACTATTCTAAATATGGACAAAACATATCTTGATTGTACAATTAATCAAGATATTCCTCCATATCTCCTGGAACCGACTCAAATGAAAAAACAAATATCATTTATTCCTCCAAATCAGGATCGATGACAATGTCCCGACTTGAAACAACAAAAAAGGTTATAAAATACCTACAAAATTCGCCCACCTTAGGGGAAACTAAACTATATATGAGCTCTGCGCTCACCTCCACCTTACTTTCGGGATTCACTAGAGTTCCCCCGAGATAATTCTAGTCTCACTTTTCCTAAAACGTGACTGCTATGACTGTCGCGCGATCGGCGACTGTGGTTATGCCGCCACTAATTGTTGTTCAGTGTTGGAGGAGGGACAGCGGGACGATTATTCTCCTCTAGAGGAGCCTGGGTGGCGCGACATCGCTTTATATCTTCAATCTAGTTGCAAGCATAGCTAAAAACCTTTCGCGGACTGGGATTCTTCCGTACCTTGGGCTTCTAGTAAATCTTGACGTCATTAAGGTAGGACATCAAATGCGGGATGGGGCCGTCACATTCTATAACTCTTGACTTCGGCTAGCTACAATGAAGCTACCAGAATACGCTGCAAGGTTTCCATCTAGATCTTAAGGCTGTCATTTACCTTCTAGAGTGATAATTCTCAAGTAAGGTAGTTGTATGAATCTCACTTGTGTTTTGACATGTCAATTCGCAGATATGCTACGGTTGATTTTCCCTTAATCATATACGAGCTGGAGACAGAAATGGAATGTTGAAGACACCAAAGCTCCAAAGGTGGATATGGATTTAGCAAGATATGCAAGGATAGATGGAATGTAAGTGCATTCATGATAGTTATGCTAAAATCCTAGTAATATCTTGATGAACTAGTTATGATCATAGCCACTTGTATTTCATATGGCTGTAGAATAGTTGTTTTCTCCTTTTGGTTAGTTATTTATATCTGTTGAATGTTTGGATTAGAGTGATGGCCAAATCAGTTGTATGAACTTTTTGAGCAATTTAATAGAAGAAAATATTGCATAAAAAAAAAGTTGTATGAATCTCTTCTTCCTTGTGCCCTATGTCTAGAGAATGAGGTTGTTATTAAGCTCATAATAAGTACGAAGCAGCTCACTTATGGTGCATTTCTCTCCCATTAAAATAGCAACCGTATCTTCATGTTGCTGGGTAAGGTCAACCATCATACGGCTTGGCTTTTGCTGATCATTCGCTATGCGTATGCAAGAGCTAAGAGAACCATATCAATATCTTGAGGAGCTTCTTTGATAGAGCCTCTAATTCGAGACGGTGATCACGCTCCCGCTCGTAACTAATTCTCATTTCATCCAATTGAGTACGTAGCAGGCGAATCGACCTCAATGATCGTCATGTCTTTATAGCTAGATAAGAGAGCTCAACTCGAATATCTGAGTGACTAGTAAGTTTGGCAATCTCGGCATCCCTCTCGCCCAAGGTACCGAATATGTCCGACATTGATTAGGTGAAGAGATCTTTGAGTTTTTGGCCCCATGGTGGGCGCCAAATTGACGCATGGTAAATGCAAGCCGATGAACTGTGAATCTCCTCGACCATGTCGATGTACCTGCAAGACAAGACCCGAAGGTTGCCCGGGGTAAATACTCTGACGCTCAAATTAGTTACCAACGTCCGGGTGGTGGTGCGCAGTGTAAGATAATTGTGGTGGCTTATGGCGATATTGTTAGCATTGGTAGAAGGAGTTGTAAATATTGATAGATTAGGTACTTGATTGGGTTAGTTAAAATTACTGAGAGCATGTTCGTCTAGTATACAAAAATATGGACTATGAGTAGTAAAATACAAACTATGTTTAGCAAGCCTATGTTTAGCAAGCCGGTATCGAAAATGATTTAAAATATGAACTATATTTCTTAATTGCATCTAAACTTTTATTTTTTTATAAATCCTTAAAAATGATAATAAAATCCTAATAAAATATATCTATGTAGTATATAGTTCAGTTGAAAGCCTATTGGAAAGCTATGTTTTTCGGTTCAATGCCTAGTGAACCAAATTAAAATATTTCATTTTGTTTTCCATTCTTTTTTTATGGAAAATTTTCTTCTATTAATCGCTCAAAAAATGTTCATACAACTGTTTGGCCGTCACTCTAAACCAACATTTAACAAATGTAAAACCGAAACAACTATTCTACAACCACGGAAGGTATAGTGGCGCTGGTCATAACAAGTTTATCAAGATATTGCTAGGATTTTCATGCTAAAGATTTCATTCCATCTGTCCATGCATATCTTGCTAAAACTGCTTCAACTTTAGAAGTTTTGATGTCTTCAATGTTCCTTAAAATTTTTCCTTGTTCTCATTGGATAGAGGAAAGGTCCTCCATAGCATATCTACAAGTTGACATGTCAAGACACAAGTCTGCCCCGGAGCAATTCCCACAGAGAAATCTGAGCCTGGTTGTGTCCAACCCGTCAAGTCCTTAGATAGTGGCACGGGCCAAGGTTGGGTAACAGATTTTTACATCAGCAGCCCAACACCTCTGAAATACCAAAGGTAATCAGTGCGGTACCTACGACATATGTACAAGTTTCATACTAGGGCCATAACCCCTCATCCAACCCGTCAAATCCTTAGATAGTGTCATGGGCCAAAGCTGGGTAACCGGTTTTACACCAGCAGCCCAACACCTCTGAAATACCAAAGGTAATCAGTGCGGTGCCTACGACATATGTACAAGTTTCATACTAGGGTCATAATCCCTCATCCAGCCCGTCAAATATTTTTGATAGTGTCATGGGCCAAGGTAGGGTAACTAGTTTTTATACCAGCAACCCAACACCTCTGAAATACCAAAGGTAATCAGTGCGGTACCTACGACATATGTAATGCATGCATAACTTCACTTTTTCCGCACTGAATGGATCCTAGTATGAAACTTGGTACATATGCCGTAGGTACCGCACTGATTACCTTTTGTATTTCAGAGGTGTTGGGTTGCTGGTGTAAAAACCAGTTACCCAGCCTTGGCCCGTGACATTATCTAAAGACTTGACGGATTGGTTGTGGGGATATATCCCTTGTATGAAACTTGTACATATGTCGTAGGTACCGCACTGGTTACCTTTTGGTATTTCAGAGGTGTTGGACTGCTAGTATAAAAACCAGTTACCCAGCCTTGACTCATGACACTGTCAAAATATTTGACGGACTGGATGAGGGATTATGGCCCTAGTATGAAACTTGTACATATGTCGTAAGTACCACACTGATTACCTTCGGTATTTCAGAGGTGTTGGGCTGCTGGGTAAAACCAGTTACCCAACCTTGGCCCATGACAATATCTAAAGACTTGACGGGCTGGATTGAAGAAGATTATGCTAAGACCAGACTACAAATGGCTTATTTGATTTCTATGGGAACTGAACCGGGGCAGGCTTGTGTTTTGAAATGTCAATTCGCAGACATGCTACGGTGGATTTCCCCTTAATCATATACGAGCTGGAGACAGAAATGGAACGTTGAAGACACCAAAGCTCCAAAGGTGGATGTGGATTTAGCAAGATATGCAAGGACAGATAGAATGGAAGCGCATTCATGATAGTTATTTTTAAAATTCTAGCAATATCTTGATGAACTAATGATCATAGCCACTTGTATTTCATATGGCTGTAGAATAGTTATTTTCTCCTTTTGGTTAGTTATTTATATCTGTTGAATGCTTAGTTTAGAGTGATGGCCAAATCAGTTGTATGAACTTTTTGAGCAATTTAATAGGAGAAAATATTACATAAAAAAAACTTCACTTTTTCCAGCCAATGACATTGTGTACAAAGTTTCATGCTAGGATCTCTTCACTCCGTCCTCAACATCAATCAGAGGGGTCGTAACCTGTTTCAATTAGCACCTTCAGAGAATTAGCTTGCCTAATTTTCCCTTGAAGATTCTGTTGTTCCTCTCCCGCCATACATTATAGAAAATGCTGATTAGTCGGTGGAATCTTACTCTTTTCCTCCATCCTACCATTCTTCTCATCCTCCTCAGGCATTCCCTGAAATTCCCACCAGCCTCCACCCTGTAATATTTTTGGAGTTCAACTGTGAACTTGCATGTATAAAACATCTGCTGCATCGTTTCCCCATTCTCCCCACAAAGAATACAAATATCTGTCACATGTGGTATCTTCCCTTTTGACTGAAGTCTCGCTATGGTCGATAATCTCCTTTTTAATAACATCCATAGAAAAAACGAATGTTTAGGGTGTAGGTCTGACTTCCATAATATAGTCGTACCAGTGTTTTTCTTGACTTGCCCCTTTGAGATACCCATATACCTTGCTTGTACTGAAATTCCCCTTTGCATCAACACATTCCATTAGATATGGCCTAATTTCATTTTTCAGAGATACCAACTTTTTTTTGATGTAATATTTTCTTCTATTAAATTGCTCAAAAAATTCATACAACTGATTTGGCCATCACTCTAAGCCAAACATTCAACAGATATAAATAACTAACCAAAAGGAGAAAACAACTATTCTACAGCCATATGAAATGCAAGTGGCTTCAATCATAACTAGTTCATCACTAGTTCATCAAGATATTGCTAGGATTTTAGAATAACTATCATGAATGCACTTTCATTCCATCTGTTCTTGCATATCTTGCTAAATCTGCATCCACCTTTGGAGCTTTGGAGTCTTTAACGTTCCATTTCTATCTCCAGCTCGTATATGATAAAGGGAAAATCAACCGTAGCAAATCTGTAAATTGACATGTCAAAACACAAGTCTGCCCCGGTTCAGTTCCCAAAGAAATCAAATAAACCATATGTAGTCTGGTCTGAGTATGCTTATAATTTTATTCGATCCAGCCCGTCAAGTCTTTAGATAGTGTCATGGGCCAAGGTTGGGTAGCTGGTTTTACCCAGCAGCCTAACACCTCTGAAATACCAAAGGTAATCAGTGCGGTACCTACGACATATGTACAAGTTTCATACTAGGGCCATAATCCCTCATCCAGTCCGTCAAATATTTTTGATAGTGTCATGGGCCAAGGCTGGGTAACTGGCTTTTATACCAGCAGCCCAACAACTCTGAAATACCAAAAGGTAATCAGTGCGGTACCTACGACATATGTACAAGTTTCACACTTGGGGTAAAACCCCTCAACCATTCCATCAAATCAAATAGTGTTATGGGCCAAGGCTGGGTAACTGGTTTTTATACCAGCAGCCCAACACCTCTGAAATACAAAAAAGTAATTAGTGCGGTACCTACGACATATGTACAAGTTTCATACTAGGGATATATCCCCACAACTAATCCGTCAAGCCTTTAGATAATGTCACGGGCCAAGGCTGGGTAACTGGTTTTTTTACTAGCAGCCCAACACCTCTAAAATACCAAAGGTAATCAGTGCGGTACCTACAACATATGTACCAAGTTTCATACTATGATCCATTCACACCATCCTCAACATCAATCAAAGGGGTCATAGCCTGTTTCAATCATCACCTTTGGAGCATCCACCTGCCTAAATTTCCCCTCAAAGATTCTGTTATTCCTCTCCCTCCATACATTATAGAAGATTCTGATAAGTCGATAGAATCTTATTCTCTTTCTCCATCCTACCATTCATCTCATCCTCCTCAAGCACTCTCTCAAGTTAGACTTCGCCGTCTGCCGAGAAGCATCCTGTTTTGCATCAATCAACTGGGCTCTTTTATGCCTGTTTTGCTCTCTCCTGCAAGTCCAATGTTCTTTTTCTCCTTCTACCTAGGTTTTCTTATAGAATTGTCTTTTCTTTCTTTCTAAGTTACTTTCTTTCTCAGGTATATGCCTTCATGAAAAGCATATGGGATTGTCCAACTTTCAATCTCTCCTATCCAAACAGCTTATCGAATACAATGCCAGCATTGCGCAGGAGTTAGCGCAATGCCAGGCGGCATAGACCCTGGAACAAGAGGCTCTAGTTGCTGAGAAAGCGCGCTCAGCTTCTCTGCAAAGCAAGCTAGCATCCCTGCAAAATAGTTAGCTCTGCAGTCTTTAGTGATGCTGTCACTGAGGTTCTGAAGGAGTCCAACCATAGTCAGGCGACCTCTATCTATAAGTTAGTCCGTGGATGGATCCCTGGTTCCTGGCGCCTCAAGCTTCAGCAATCTTTCTATCATCCTGGGGATTGGGGATTTCAGCCACAATATATCCATCTTCTGACATAAATCCCAAATCAGTTTACTTAGAGAAGCTCGATTCCAGAAAGAAGGATCCCGTAGGCCAACTCCTCCACTTTTATTTGGCATACAAAGTGTCTTCCAAGATACTAGTTGCTTACCCTGCCCCTTCTTGGAATGATGCTCTCCAATCCGAAGATGCCAGACCCTATCTTCCGGACAACGTAGTCTCCGAGCACGAATCCCTTGATCATCATTCTATCGACATTCTCCAATAGTGGATTAAAGGAAATAGTGGATTTAGCTGGCCTCAAGTTATTTATCCCAAGGAGGTCTTTGTTGTCCCTCGATTCTATATCGAGTGACCTGCGAAGGTCTTACTATTACCTCGCAACATAGCTTTCCTTTTGTTGTTTATTCCTTTATTGCATTACTTATGTTCCTTTTTTTCCTTTCAGTGACCCGGAGTTCATCCGAAGAACTCTCATTGATCCCAGACCCCCTGATGGCGGGTAATAGCCAACAACGTCACCGAGTTTCTGATAAATCTATTAAAAAAAGGTTTGAAGCGAGAGCCACTACCTTTTGGCGCACCTTCGCTTCCCTAGCCAATAACTACTTCTTCCCAGGATCTTCTTCAGAAGGACCCTTCCTTTATTGGGATTTCCCTCAATTTTGCCTCAAAGGCCCGAACTTCGCTAAAGAGGGCTCAGACTGAGGAGTTTCAGGTCCCTCCACAATCCGAGCAACAGTCAAGTCAGACTTCGCCGTCTGCCGAGAAGCAGCCTGTTTTGCATCAATCAATTGGCCCATTTTCTGCCTGCTTTGCTCTCTCCTGCAAGTCCAATGTTCTTTTTCTCCTTCTACCTAGGTTTTCTTATAGAATTGTCTTTTCTTTCCTTCTAAATTACTTTCTTTCTCAGGTATATGCCTTCATGAAAGGCATATGGGACTGTCCAACTTTTCAATCTCTCCTATCCGAACAACTTATCGAATACAATGCCAGCCTTGCGCAGGAGTTAGCGCGATGCCAGGCGGCATTGACCTTTGAACAAGAGGCTCTAGTTGCTGAGAAAGCGCACTCAGCTTCTCTACAAAGCAAGCTAGCATCCCTGCAAAATAGTTAGCTCTGCAGTCTTTAGTGATGCTGTCACTGAGGTTCTGAAGGAGTCCAACCATAGTCAGGCGACCTCTATCTATAAGTTAGTTCGTGGATGGATCCCTGGTTCCTGGCGCCTCAAGCTTCGGCAATCTTTCTATCATCCTGGGGATTGGGATTTTCAGCCACAATATATCCTTCTTCTGACATAAATCCCAAATCAGTTTACATAGAGAAGCTCGATTTCAGATCCCTTATTGTCATTCTATCCACATTCTCCAATAGTGGATTAAAGGAAATAGTGAATTTAGTTGGCCTCAAGTTATTTATCCCAAAGAGGTCTTTGCTGTCTCTCGATTCTATGCCGAGGCCTGCGAAGGTCTTACTATTACCTCGCAACATATGTTCAAAATTCATCGAGAAAGAAACAAAAAAGGAGTCGCGGTCGCGGTTGGGGGTCCTGCAAAAAGGTGAAGAGAGTTGCAGGAGAGGAATTGCGCAGGAGAAGAAAGAAAGAGAGTAAAAGAAAAGATAAAGAAAAGAAAAAGAAAAAATGAAAGAAAGGAAAAAAGAAAAGGGATGGAATTGACGTCCCTACCCCTAGTCAAACATAAGAAAATGGAGGTTAACTGAAAAATTAGCCAAAAGCCGTGTTTTGAAACAAAAATGGAAGGTTAGGGGGCTGAACTAACTTTTTTTTAGATAGGGGGCTAGGATGAATATTTTAGAAAGTATAGGGGGTCAGAAAAAATTCTCTCTATATTATTATAAACGTTACCAATCTTAAATAATCAATAGATTATGGCATATGTGATATAGTGATGAACGGGAAGGTGTAGGCACCATCTTCCTACTTTGCTAACTTTCAAAATTTAGCTTCATTTCATCTTCTTCCTCTTGAATGTTTTCTATTCTCCTCATATCATTTAATAACATATCATCGTTAGGTGCAAAATATATATAATATACTAGTATATACTAGAAAGAACTAATGCTCGAATTAACCTATTAATTGTTCATTTCACCATGGAAAATTATCCTCCAAGGTCATATGGGATCGGATACCCTGCCCTACAAGCTACAAATGACCGTTTCCAAAACTACAGGTAGGTACAAAGAGGCCAATCTTTGCCATTATTTCCAGGAAATAGTGCTGCTAGTTTTTCCTGTGAATGTATTTTGTAGCTTTCTGCGATAGCATGGCCCTTAAAGGGAAGGGACTGCAGAATTTCCCTTAAGTGAAGGGTCGCTAATTGTCCCCAACCAACGTCTCTTTGAAGAATGGGCATCAGTGTGAAAATGCAAAACAGGGGAAGGAAAAAGAGTGGACACGTGTCGCTATTGTGCTAAAAAGGAATGTCGGCGATGATATATGACTGAATTTTTAAATTTCCCTCGTGATTTATCATCTATCTAGCAAGATATGCATGGACAACTGGAATGAAACTCTTGTTGGTGTTTTTGTGAAACACAGTATTTAAGTATATTTGGATTTGAGTATTGTGAGCTCGGGACGTTAAAACAAGCTCGGTGGTGCGGGGTGCACACTTGTATAAACTGTTCTACGAGTTTACTGTTTAATACAATGTACGAAATATTATGTCTTTCAGACAGTCACCTGTGGTTTTGTATCTCTTGATTTTTGCACTTGTTTATTGTGCATGAAGGAGATAATGAAAATAACGACGCGTGTTTGGTATACGTGTATGTAGCATGGTGAGATGTAACGATGTATCGTTACAAATGTGGTTACTGCAGTTTTATTGTGGTTACTGCAGTTAATCGTACGTTTTGTATTGTACCGTTTCACTTGTTCTCCTATAAAATGGATACGAAAAGAAACACAAGGGATACATTATTTTTCACCACAGTGAAGATCATTTTATGATTTTCTGTATCAATCCATAAACTCAAATACTCATAAGTTTTCTTCTTGTTCGAAGCCTAGAACAAGAAGGTTCGATTGTTTTATCTCTTTAGGGATTTCGTGTAACCCAGGCTTTGATAGGGTCGAAATACTCTTTAAGGAAAGCGTTTACGTGACTCATATTGACTATCCAGATTATCACAATTGGACCCATTTTTCCCAACAACTCTAGCATTGATGTTTGAGAATCATAGTAATATCTTGATAAACTTGTTATGGTAGTTGCCACTTGTACCCTGAGTGGCTTTAGAATAGTTGTTTCGGTTTTTTTTCCACTTGTTAGATGTTGGCTTAGAGCGATGGCCAAAATCGTTGTATGAACCTTTTGAGTGATTAATAGAAAATTATTTACATCAAAAAAATTTCCCTCGTGATTTATCATCTATCTCGATCCAGTATTAGGTCAATTTGCTTCTCTGTCGGCATCGTTCATTTTCTAGCACCCCTACTTATTATGGACTGGTTGTAGGGCTGATCACGGTACGGTTAACCTTCCCGTTTCTAGAAAATATACTATTCACTCAACTATTCAACGGTTCGGTTAACCTTTAAAATTGACAAATAAAATCTGATAACCTTTGTCTCGGTTAATTGAAAATCTGGTTCGGTTAACCTAATTTTTATAATTCATTAATTATAAAATATTTTGAACACAATTTAGCATACTACAAAAGCTAGCTATATATATATATGCCAAGAGTTAAACAAAAGCTACCTCAAAGAGGAATACAAAAGCTAGTTATATATACATATTTCTTCATACACCAAAAAGGCAGGAGGAATACAAAAGCTAGCTACCTAGATGAGTACAAAAGCTGGTTAACTAGAAGAGTACAAAACCTAGCTACATATATATATTTCTCATACACCAAGAACCAAGAGCCAAGAGGGTTAAGTTTTGGAAAGGGGTTTGGCCCTATTTATATTAGGGTTAATAATAATAATAATAATAATATAAATAAATAAATAATAATAATATAAATAAATAAATAATAATAATAATATAAATAAATAAATAATTGCAAAATGATTCCCGGTTAATCGGTTAACTATTCGTGTTGAATATTGAAAACCTTAACCTTAACCTAAAGACCGGTTAGTCAAAAAGTGATAACCTTAACCTAACCCACCTTAACCTAACCCTACGGTTCGGTTAACCTTAAAATCGGTACGGTTCCGATCGGTTAACCAGTCGGTTTCGGTTATCCGGTTAGTTTTGCTCAGCCCTAACTGGTTGAATTGAACCATGAATGATAAAAAAAATCTTTTAGCAGATATTTTCTATTTATGTACTCTATATTACACATGTTTTCCATGGCCAAAATACAAAGAAAATGAAATTTTAATTGACATAATAGAGGATTAGCTTAGTTCAAATAATTAATAGCGGTATCACAAATAGTTATACGATTTATACGGTCAAACATGTAAAAAATCAGTCTCATATCCGATTTGCTAACATATTTATATAAAATAATTATATATTCAACGTACTCCCTTGTTTCAGTAAATTTAGCACGCTTGCATTACTTACATGTTTTTGTTAATGTGACACTTTTTTTTTTTTTTTTTTTTGATGTAATATTTTCTTCTATTAAATTGCTCAAAAAAGTTCATACAACTGATTTGGCCATCACTCTAAGCCAAACATTCAACAGATATAAATAACTAACCAAAAGGAGAAAAAACAACTATTCTACAGCCATATGAAATGCAAGTGGCTATGATCATAACTAGTTCATCAAGATATTGCTAGGATTTTAGAAAACTATCATTCCATTCCTTATGTCCTTGCATATCTTGCCAAATCTGCATCCACCTTTGGAGCTTTGGTGTCTTCAACGTTCCATTTTGGTCTCCGGCTCGTATATGATTAAGGGAAAATCCACCATAGCATATCTGTGAATTGACATGTCAAAACACAAGTCTGCCCTAGTTGATTTCCCATAGAAATCAAATAAGCCATATGTAGTCTGGTTTGAGTATGCTTATAATCCTCTTTGATCCAGCCCGTCAAGTCTTTAGATAGTGTCATGGGCCAAGGTTGGGTAACTGGTTTCACCCAGCAGCCCAACACCTCTGTATACCAAAGGTAATCAGTGCGGTACCTACGACATATGTACAAGTTTCATACTTGGGGTAAAACCCCTCAACCATTCCATCAAATCAGATAGTGTCATGGGCCAAGACTGGGTAACTGGTTTTTATACCAGCAGCCCAACACCTCTGAAATACCAAAAGGTAATCAGTGCGGTACCTACGACATATGTTCAAGTTTCATACTTGGGGTAAAACCCCTCCACCATTCCATCAAATCAGATAGTGTCATGGGCCAAGGCTGGGTAACTGGTTTTTATACCAGCAGCCCAACACCTCTGAAATACCAAAAGGTAATCAGTGCGGTACCTACGACATATGTACAAGTTTCATACTAGGGATATATCCCCAAAACCAATCCGTCAAGTCTTAAGATAGTGTCACGGGCCAAGGCTGGGTAACTGGTTTTTACACCAGCAGCCCAACACCTCTGAAATACCAAAGGTAATCAGTGCGGTACCTACGACATATGTACCAAGTTTCATACTAGGATCCATTCACGCTATCCTCAACATCAATCAAAGGGGTCATAGCCTGTTTCAATCATCACCTTTAGAGCATCCACCTGCCTAAATTTCCCCTCAAAGATTCTGTTATTCCTCTCCCTCCATACATTATAGAAGATGCTGATAAGTCGGTGGAATCTTATTCTCTTTCTCCATCCTACCATTCTTCTCATCCTCCTCAAGCACTCTCTGAAGTTTCCGCCAGTCTCCACCCTGTAATGTTTTTGGAGCTCCACTGTAAACTGGCATGTACAAAATATGTGCTGCATCGTTTCTCCATTCTGCCCACACAGAGTACAAACATCTGCCACATGAGGTATTATCCCTTTCGACTGAAGTCTCGCTATGGTCGATGTTAATGTGACACTTCTTTCATATAGCCATATTTAACATAATCATGACTACTTCTTTCAAATAGTGGTGGAACCAGGAAATTTTTTTGGTGGGCCTAATTTATAGTTTTGTAATTTTATAATTTTCAGTGAGTGCTAATTTGTGTTTTAAATTATTTTTTTGAGGTTATTTAGAATTTTAAAAAATTAACACTACATTTGTATTTTCTGGTGAAGCCACCACCAGTACCCCACCTCCCTCCGCCCTGCTTTCAAATAGCCATATTTAACATAATCTTGACCACTCCTTTTACTTTCTCTTTGATTAATTGAATATGGACCATACAAAATAATCTTTCTAAATCCTTATGCCTATTTCATGCTGCCACAATAATAGATATAAAGAAGTATAAAAGGTGGTGCATGAATGGTAATCAAAGGAGGTGCGTAAATCATAAACTCATACAAGAATTTCTCTGATTAATGACACAAGTCAATTCAGTTAAAAGAAACTCGTTTTTAAACTGAAGTACCTTAGGTATATGACAACGTAAGTTCATTGTTTAACTCATCGTACCAAAACTAGCGAGAATAATATTATTCTCAATGGACCGTAACATTTGTCTCATCTCATGAACGAGAGATTAATTTATTTCATTAAAAAAAACTTTAAGTGTACTATTCATGTAATTTTTGACAAAAAAAAAAGAAAAAAAAGAGTATGACTATCAGTTATCACAATTAACAGTTGATCGGCACTATAAATGCACCGAATTCCTTGATAAATGATAACATATACAGTCGTAAACATAGTCTTCATAGACCAATTAATTAAGTTGCTCTTTTACTTTCCCATAACTTGCTGATCAAAAAACCAATTCCCTCCATCACCATCTGCAAGCATCTTCAAGAGCAGCATAAAGTGTGTTCAAGATAAGCTTTTTTAACTTTTGATTTTTTTTCTTACTTTTTACTTTTCATCTGATCAACATCTTCAATTTCGGGACCCTTTGAATTTTTATTTCAATTTTGATAAAATACCAGTTTAATCAAGTGACGTCATCCATTTACATTCCATTACAGTACCTTCACGGCAGAGACATTCTTTCTTTTCCCAGGATTTGTCCGGTCACTTTTGTAGCCTGGAATGTTTTTGTTTCAATCATAAGAGGTTGGATTACATGGGATTATGACAGAAAGGGTAAATCGCTCAACGGTCAAAAGTTGTTTAATTAGCCTTGTAGATATGCATTATTGTTGACTCACAGTGGAATACAACTAAACCATTTCACTCCAAAAGTGTTGGTAATCATTTCTCCGAGGTTCCTGTGTTTGATATTTTTTATGATTTTAGAAAAAATGGTACTTTAATAATAATATATACAAATTTAATATATAGAACTAGTGTTTTTTTATTTTTATACAAGGGATATTTTGATATATTATAAAATCATAAAAAAAGTTTATAATTGTTGTTTGGACATTTCTTTTCATCAATCGTGACTCGTGAGTTCTATGAATGTTTATTTTTTAAAAATTAAATTAAATCATGACACAAGAATGAGTATATTGGCCTACAACTGGGGGAATTATTCAGGCCGTAACATTGGGCCACATTTCAGGCCCGTATCGAGTTTAGGAAATATCCCGCCAAAATTGGATTCCCGCCTTTTTCTCAAATTAGGCCTTTCACCATCCCCGATCTCGAGATCTTTACTTCCAGAAAATCTAGACATTCATAGCACTTCTCACCGCCGTCGAATTCCCACTTTCCTATCCAAGTTTCACCCTCCGTTATTGATCCCGACTTCAGGGAATAAATTTGATCTCCCCGGCTCTCCCTTTATTGAAAAAGTCGCGATCTTTCATCTTCCGTACGTTTTGATTATCCAAATGACGATCTTTTTTTTGTTTCCAATACGATTTTTTTTTGAAGGCGTTTCCAATACGATTATCTGTTCTTATTTTTCGGTAATTATTTACTGAATCTGTTCGATATGCATGCGACTAATGTTGTTTTGGTGCTGCATTTGTGCCCTTTGATATTGTGCATAAGATGTTTGATGTTTTGCCTCAACGAGATTTGGTTTTTCATTTAATACTGTGGTGCAGCATTAGCAATGGATGAGGCTCGGAGAATGTCGACTCGGACCCGCAAGGTCGCTCCAAAGATGGCTGCTGCACTGGCAAGCACAGACAATCGAACTCAGGTTCTCTGTAGTCTCTTACCTATTTTTATAGTGATTGCTAGTGTTTGTAAATTGAGATGTCTAAGTGATTTAGTTTGGATGCTGTGTTAGGCAATTCTCGCTCGCCTTGATGCTTTGGAAAATGATAATGCTGCATTGGAACTGCACAGCAAATTGATGACGATGATGAAGCTTCTCTTGATGATGACGATGAAGGTAAAATTTTTGAAAGTGCTGAATCTGGTTCCCTTACTTCTATTGTGCAGGGTATCAAAAGAAACAGGCTAGGGGTACAAAACGCAAAACCCGCCAAGCTAAAGCGCTAGAAACTGCTAAAAGGAAGACATTCGTTGAGCTGTTAAATGAGGTATACAGCAAACTTCTATTCCTCCTGCTGATTGTGTTTGGAAAAATATGTTCTTGAGAGTAGAGTGTATTATTCTTTGTTTAAACTGTGTTACTCAATTACAATTGACTGCTTGTTAATGCAGCTGCAATTGATAATTTTAGTATGGTTTTCTTTCCTAAGATCATAGTGGTAATTTCTTAACTAGGCAAACCTGGAATCTTTGCCACCGCATGTACCTACCTACCTGAGAGCTGCAGTAGGGCCTCCAAGTTCCTCCCCACGCCGTCATTTTTGCACTGTCTGTGGATCTACGGCTAATTACACCTGTGTACAGTGCAGGATGAGATTCTGCTGTATTAGGTGCCGGACTATTCACAGTGATACGCGTTGCTTGAAGTTTGTGGCGTAATTGGTCGAACCCAAGTCCATTTTACCTATGAGCTGTCTGATTTCAAGTGTTTCAATTCTTTCCAGCTATCCTTTAATCCCGGCATTCAGATACAGCTTGTGAAAAAACATGGATTATGGAGGATATTTAGATCCCAGGTGCATTGTTCACTAAAGCAATATTTTGTTAATTACTGTAGCATTATTGCTTAGCAGCACTAGCACCACAGGCTAGATACTCGCCACAATTGTACTAGTATTTACCATCAGACGCCTTGGTTTTCTCTAACTTATCTAAATATTATTGTGGGTTGACCCGTCTTAACATAACAATGAATCCAATTTGCTCCTGATTTATCCATTTCATAACTGTAGTATTCATTCAATACATTTCCCCTCCCACTGTTCTTAGTTCCAGAGGAGTTGTTTTTGTTAGGTTTGTTGACTCATTTATGATATTGATTAACTGCTATGAATTGTCACCTTCATGTGAATAGCTAATAACGTCGATGATAGTAGGGTGAATTAGATGCTACAGTGTAATTAGTCATTCATGATTCTTGTAATGTGGGTATTTTTAGACCAATTGCTTAACAAGAGCCCACATAGATGGGATGCCTGAACTGTAAGGCTCGTTTGGAAACTTCATTGCTAGTAACAGGCTAGTTTCTTGTAGATATGGGACTCTTATATTATATATTTGGTATTCCTTGACCTGTTGTTTCATATATCTGATAATTATAGGATGCTGACAGAATGTTAGAGACTTAGAGGGCAGTGTCCCTCCGGTGCTCCATCTCAGGTTTCAACCAACCAACATCACAGCTGTCAGGAAATTTGGTACCTACTCAAACAATCTCTCATCCATGATGAGGCTAGAGGTACACAAATCATGTGAAGTGTCTGTTTCTTTTTAATGCATTATTCAACATTGTGACACGCTAATTCTGCACAGTTTGAAAGGGATCATTGGTATGAATTATTGAATCTTCATGTGTGGCATGGGGTCCTACAATGTTAGGGTAGAAATGACTCTGTTTCTGAAATATGGGGCACAAGTCAGGTGATCTTAGAGTAAATTGGGCTGTGCAAAATGGGTGATATGATAGTGTCCTAACATTGTTCATGCTTACACTTTAGCTTATTTCACTCACATATACAAAAGTAAATCAAAACACTTAGGTTACTTTCTTTGTCTAAGTATTGAGCATTTAATTGTAAACGTACCCCTAGTAAGGACTAACAGTTACTAGGTTTTACAATATACATCTAGATACTCTAGTTTGTGATGTCGTTTTTAGTATCTCAATCATGTTTCCGTTCCATCTGAAGAGTCGGCTGTTTATAGTATCACAAACAGGACTCGTCAAGTGGAACGGAGTTAGATGAAGTATAAATTTAAAGGGAGCAAATCATAGGCAAAAGCTTCATTTTTGCAAGATATGACAGGTGATTGCAACACCAGAAAAGGACTTGAACATGGTCAAACTATGAATATTTGGATCGTAAATGTTAAGTTTTCTATGTTTCCTTTTCTGCTTTTCCCTTTCTTGGAGAGTCTGGGGAGCAATAATGCCTTTGGAGAAATGAATTTTAGTACTGCTGGAGAAAAAAAAGACAATTATTTGCCATGAAAAGGGTTATATTTTAGTGTTGATTATTAGTATCTACAACCGTGAAAGTAGGGGTGTAAATGAACCAAGCCGTTCGTGAGAAACTCGTGAACAGTTCGATAAAAGCTTGGTTCAAGCTCGAAACAAACGAATACGAGCCGAGCTCGAGCCGGCTTGATTAGTAATCGAGCTCGAGCTCGAGCTTCACGACTATGATTTGATAAGCTTGTCGAGCCTTAACGAGGCTGTACATGTATATATAAATTAATTATTAAATATAAATTATTTAAAAAAAACTTTTAAAAGGTTTAATTAATATAAACGAGCCGAGCTTGTTCGAACGAGCTCGATTTACCCGAGCTAACGAGCCGAGCTCGAGCTCATTACAACTAATCAAGCTCGAGCTCGAGTTGATGTTTTTATGTTCGAACAAGCTCGAGCTCGCTAATTTTTATCAAGCCTAAGCTTGATAAGGCCAAAGCTCGGCTCGGCTCGTTTACCCCCTACGTGAAAGCACTTAAAAGGGAGCTTTTGATCATGTTTGTCATCTAAGATTGATGAGTCCTTTTTATCTCTTATCACATACTTTCCCGTTTCATCTTTCAACTTATATCCTTTTAGTGGAGAGTTACATAATTAAAAAGAGCTAATAAATTTTAAAATAAAATGAGTTCATGAAATAAAGATTGTTTTTAACAGGTGGGTTAGTGTTCTTTGTAACAATGTTTATATCACCATTAACTTTTATAGATGTTTATCATCCTTATTATATCAGAAGGGCAGTCCGAGAGTGACGCTCAAGCCGCAAAGTCCATAGATTAAACAACAAAGCAAGCCATATTTAATTTATTTGATTTAATGAGTCAAATCGAAAACTTTGGCTAACACAATTCATCGTATGTAAACCACACCTTTCTGATGTGGCAGAATGTATCTGAGCTTGGATAATTCTTATGTTTCCAATCAAGCTATTGATTTCTTTTCCTTTTCCTCTCACACGATAACGTTTTACATTCTTTTATTTCAACTTACAATGTGAGTAGTGGGTACATTCTAATGCCATACAATTTGTTTTCCTTTCTATTAAAAAAAATTATGGTTGGCACAAACTACTATTGATTGATATTTTATATCTTTCGACCTGGTTCTACCATCCTCTTGTGTTTAGGTTTGTGTTTGGAGATCAGTATCATCACATCTAGAAAATCCAAAAATTTTAGTCATATTTAATAATGACTCTATTGATTCGATTTAGTTCCGCTTAACTGAAAAGAATGTACTTCAAATAGATTTGGAAGTGTGTTCCGCTCAGTTTGATCACCAACAATTTGCATTGGATTAATTCATTTTGCAATAAGAGATTGGTTCATTTGCATTGCATGTATAGTTGAGAAACAATTATCTATTATGTGCATGATTAGCTCACATTTGGTGCAAGGTTGATCGAGATTAGCTCTAACTAAGGTTGTCACTAACATATTATGAAGCAATGAATGAAGAAAAGTATGTGCATATTATGACATCAATATTAATCATACATCATAATAAAGAAATATGAAGATAATGCAATTAGTTGCCAATGAAAAACAAATTCAAACTTATTAGTAGACGGTTGCATACATTTAGCGTTGGTAAATATCTAGACCTATAAGACGGTTGGTTAGCCAATTGATAGGGTGGTCCACGCATGGTAAGATATGTTCCAGTTAAGTGTATTATAATCTAGTTCAAGGAAATAAATCAGACAATAAAGGATAATATGGCAGATAATGTTAGAAGGTTCTTGTTCGGAGAATCTAGAGTTCCCCGTTTAAGGGCAGAGTCTAGTTCGTCAACATCATCTAATATATTACAAAGTCATGAAATTCAAAATGTATTACCTGGCCGAACAATTACTTCAATATATCATCATGGAATATTAGAATTTAAGAAAGTATATGCAATTATAATCCATGAAGAAGTACTTCCAATGAATGATGAATTTCAAACAATAAAATTATTGTCACAACAAGCTATAAATCATTACAAAAATCAAAACTACAGATTTTTACATTTTGTATTAATTCAAATAGTTTTACACCCATTAATGAAAAAAGGAATTGATACTCCAATATTTATGGCATTAAGAGATGATAGGCTAATTGAATATAAAGATTCATTATTGGCAATGATTCAGACTAATATTTGTAGTGGAACTATAAGATTTGATTGTATTCCAGATTATTCAGTTAGTTTAACAGATCCAAACCTTATGGATTCCCTAACATTAGATGTTCAAATAAAACAAAATAAGATAGCATCGGATACTGAACATTTCGTACTAATTTATAGAATTTATTTTAAACTTATGAAATCTATGATTCCTACAGCATTAAAGCTGCATCCTACAGATAAGGAAGAATCTGTATATGTTACTACAAATTCAGATAACACTAAAATACAACCTGCAAAACTGTTAAAATGGAATGAAATAACTATTCCTGAAGAGGTAATAATTGAAAGGCCAGTAAGAATACAGAGAAATGTAAAGATAACAGAACACACATCAATTGAAGAACAAAAGGATGGAAAAGTATTAATTAAATTTAGTAACAGGTCTATGTCTAGTAGACATACAGAAACCACTAGTAGGCATTCTTTTGATCAAACTTCAAGATACTCAACAAATAATAATTATCAATTACCTAGAAGTTCAACATCAGATTTTCAAGATTCTAGGATTAGATACTCAACTCCATTACCAGAAATTATTCCAGATTCTAATTCGTCAATAGGATCTCCTACTTATAGTCAAATGAGGAATTTTGAATTAAACTAATGGAAAACAAAGAAGAATTTTAAATAGACAAAGAATCATTAAACAAAGATTATTACAATTTAGAAAATTATACTTTTAGGATAGAATTTGAAAACTTAGATGGCCAGATTAGAGAAAAAATAAAACAAGAATTTTATAAGGAATTAATTACTAAAAAATTAAAGAAAATGAAATTTTTTATATGGCTAGAATATTACTTAAAAAAAGAAAAGGTAATATACTCACAATATTTAGAAGAAATCTCATTAATTAATGTCCAATCTAATTTATATAAAAAATGGAAATTACCAAACAACACAGTAATAAGTTCAATTCATCCTCCATTAAAAAATATTGAACTTACAATAGATAATAAGTCAGTTGCAGCATCTCCTTTTAAAATAGGAAAAGAAGATCCAGAACCAGTAAATTCGGAAGATATTAAAAAAATCTATCAACAAAATAATTACTCAAATCAAATATTACATACTATAGCAAACCAATTAGATCTTGTATCCACTAAGCTAGATAATAAACAAAATAGGTTCCCTAATGAAACTTCAAAACCTCATTTTCAAGTCTCCTCATTTCCGAAAAAGATGGAAAATTCAATTTCATTAGTACAAAAGGATATAGCAAGCACGTCACATAACATAAAAGTAATATCTCAAATGAATCCACAATATTCTAGTACTTCAAATTCTTCTTCGGAGTCAGAAGAAGAAATAGGAGAACAAATAGATTTAATAGAACAACAATTTGAAGATTATCCGAAACAAAATCTAGATGAACCAAAATTACAAATCAACAGAATAAGAAGTAATAGGTTTCAAAGATTTTCAAAAAATTGGAAAAATGATAGAACAAAAAATTATTATCCTAGGCCTACTCCACCAGATATTCAATATGAAGAAGCAAATAATGCTTTAAACAGTTATGATGGAGCATCTTTATAACAATGGAATATAGATGGAAAATCAGAATACCAAATATTAAACATACTTCAAGAAATGGGTATGGCCCGAATGGCATACAAAACTAAAGTTAATGTAACTGAACCAAGTATTGTAATGTTATTAGTTACAGGATTTACTGGGCAATTAAAAGGATGGTGGGATAATCACCTCACTTTAGAAGATAAACAAACAATAATGAATCATGAAACTGAAGAAGTCCAAGGTGAAGGTAATGATACAGTATATGTAATGGTTCCAGATGGATCAACATATCTAATTTATGTCATATCAATGTATTTAATAGGAAATCCAAAAGAAGAATTAACCAGCTCAAAAATATGTTTAACAAATTTAAGGTGTCCATCGTTAACAGATTTCAAATGGTACAAAGATATATTTTTAACCCAAGTCATGAGAAGAACAGATTCAAACTCATCATTTTGGAAAGAAAAATTTATTACAGGATTGCCAAATTTATTTTCACAAAGAATAATTACCAACTTTTTTTTTTGATGTAATATTTTCTTCTATTAAATTGCTCAAAAAAGTTCATACAACTGATTTGGTCATCACTCTAAGCCAAACATTCAACGGATATAAATAACTAACCAAAAGGAGAAAAACAACTATTCTACAGCCATATGAAATGCAAGTGGCTATGATCATAACTAGTTCATCAAGATATTGCTAGGATTTTAGAATAACTATAATGAATGCGCTTCCATTCCATCTGTCCTTGCATATCTTGCCAAATCCGCATCCACCTTTGGAGCTTTGGTGTCTTCAACGTTTCATTTCTGTTTCCGGCTCGTATATGATTAAGGGAAAATCCACCATAGCATATCTGTGAATTGACATGTCAAAACACAAGTCTGCCCTGATTCATTTCCCATAGAAATCAAATAAGTCATTATGTAGCCTGGTATGAGTATGCTTATGATCTTCTTCGATCCAGCCGTCAAGTCTTTAGATAGTGTCATGTGCCAAGGCTGGGTAACTGGTTTTTATACCAGCAGCCCAACACCTCTGAAATACCAAATGAAATCAATGCGGTACCTACGACATATGTACAAGTTTCATACTAGGGCCATAGTCCCTCATCCAGTCCGTGAAATATTTTTGATAGTGTCTTGTGCCAAGGCTGGGTAACTGGTTTTTATACCAGCAGCCCAACACCTCTGAAATACCAAAGGTAATCAGTGCGGTAACTACGACATATGCACCAAGTTTCATACTAGGATCCATTCACACTATCCTCAACATCAATCAACACATATGCACCTTTGAGGTATTCATATGCCTTGCTAGTGCTGAAATTTCCCTTCATGTCAACACATTCCATTAGGTATGGACGAATTTCATCTTTCAGTGACACCAACTTGCCCCAACTCCAACTATATATGTGCCCTTCTAGGCTGTAGTCAAGAAACTCTTCATCCTTCAAGTAGTATGCCTGCACCCATTTCAGCCACAATTTATCCTTCTTTTGACATACATCCCAAACCAGCTTACACAGAAAAGCTCTATTCCAGAATGAAGGATCCTTTAGGCCAACTCCTCCACTTTTCTTTGGCATACAAAGTGTTTTCCAAGACACTGGTGTAACTCTTTTCTCCCCTTCCTTTCTGCCCCACGGAAAATTTCTGCATTTTGTCCAATGGCTTTGTGCACACTCTCAGGTATTTGAAAAACATTTTCCCAGTGACTAACTTTACTCAGCAGAATTGTGTTTATAAGCTGCACTTTACCTGCATATGCCATATTCCTAGAACCCCAAGCGCCTATTTGTCCTGCAATCTTCTCCACCATTTTCTCACAATCTTCAACTCTCCACTTCCCTGTCGAGATTGGAAGTCCCAGGTAATTCATTGGGAAACTTCCTTGAACTATATTCAGAGTATCAGCCAACATCATTGATTCAGTTTCTGTCATTGTCGAGAAGAAAGCCTCAGATTTTCCTTTATTTATCCTAAGGCCAGAAACCTTCCTAAACTCCTCCAAAACGGCTTTAACCCCTTCCATTGAGTGCTTGCTCGCCCTACAGAAAATTAACAGATCATCTGCAAACATCAAACTGTGTATTTCCCCCTTCAAACTCCTCTGATGGAACTCTATAGCTTTCGTTTTTATGGCCAGGCTAAGCTGTCTCGATAGATATTCCATCCCAATTACAAACAATAAAGGTGATATCGGATCCCCCTGTTTAACACCACTCCTCTCTTTAAAACAATCCGTGTACGCACCATTCAAACTAAAGAAAGATTATCAGCAGCAAATGGTACTCCAATGACAGTCAATAAAAAGTTACCTAATGGTTTTATATGTAATAATAATTATTGCATCAAGCATTCATTTTTAATACTAGAAAACATATCATATGATGTTGTATTAGGAAATCCATTTCTATACCAAATAACCTTTTTCAAAAAGACTAAAGAAGGAATTAGTACTAAAATATTAGGTAAAAATTATTATTCCCATTCATTGATCCACCTAGTCAGATAGAATTAAACTTATTACAGACTAATTCAATATATAAAAAAATATATTTATTAAATACAAAACAAAAAGACCTCTCATTCTTAAAAGAAGAATTAGAATATTCAAAGATAGAAGAACATATAAATGGTAAGATAGTACAACAGAAGATTTCAAAATTAGAACAAGAATTTAAAATTCAGGTATGCTCATGTCACCCTAATGATTTTTGGAATCGTAAAATGCACATTGTTTCTTTGCCTTATGAAAAAGAGTTTAACGAAAGTAATATTCCAACAAAAGCTAGACCTATACAAATGAATGCAGAATTAGTAGAATTATGTAAAAAAGAAATTCAAAGTCATCTGGATAAAAAATTAATTAGAGAAAGTAAGTCTCCATGGAGTTGTTCTGCATTTTATGTTAATAAGCAGGCTGAAAAAGAAAGAGGAGTACCTAGATTAGTTATAAATTACAAACCACTAAACAAAGTTTTGAAATGGATAAGATATCCCATTCCAAATAAAAGGGACTGATTAAATAGATTATATAATGCAAAAGTTTTTTCTAAATTTGTCGAAAGCCTTCTGTATATCAATTTTTATCATGCAGCTCGGAATATTGCTCGGCTTCTTATATCTTTTTAAAAGCCCTTGCGCTAGGAGAATATTATGTGATATCCTCCTCCCTTTCACAAATGCACCTTGGTTTCCATTTATCACTTCAGGGAGTACCTCACTTAACCTGTTACTCATGATCTTTGTGACGGCTTTATATAAAACAGGGCAGCAGAAAATCGGCCTATAGTCCCCAGCTGACTGCGGATTATCAACTTTCGGTATTAGTGTTAAAACAGCCCTGCTAAATTCCTGTGGTACTTTATCACCCTGAAAGTAACTCCTAATCCCCTTTTTGATATCATCACCAACAATCCCCCATGCTTTCTTAAAGGAAAAGCTCGAAAATCCATCAACTCCAGGACTTTTGTCATTCTCAATGCTATTCAGAGCTCTCCTTATCTCATCATCTGTAATCGGCTTTATCAAGGGTATTTGTTGCTCCACTGTAAGAAAGTTACCTTCAGCTGCCACTAAAGGATCAATTTCACTCTCTGTAATCACTGTCTTTCCCATTCGGTCACCAAAGAACTGCAGTAGATGCTGCTCCACCCCCTCTCTTCCATCCACTCTGTCGCTTCCCACCTTCAGGCTGACTATATGATTTCTGTATTGCCTTTTTTTCATGCTTGCATAGAAAATTTTGGTTGGCCTGTCCCTCTCCTTTATCCATTTCTCCTTAGACCGCTGGTGTAAGAAACTGAACTCCGCTTCAGCTAGTTCCATAAATTCTCTCCTTACCTTTGCTTCGTTTTCTTGCAGCCCTTTATCCAATACATTTGTTTGTAATAGATTGAACTGGTTCTCCCACTTCTCTTTTGCTTCCATGGCTCTTTTCTGAATGTCTGAAAATTCCCTCTTGTTCAATCGTTTAAGTGCTATTTCCAGCACCTTCAAAGTTTTAAATAGATCCACGAGAGTACTGTGTTTCCGCATCCTCCAATTCCGCTCCACTAAAGTAAGAAAGTCCGGCGAGTTCACCCACGAATAATTACCAACTTACAGAAGACATTAGGAACTGAAAAAATAGACTATAATGCTCTGACGTTTGGTCAAATATTTGAATTTATCAAGAAAGAAGCATTAACTCTATGTCAGGATCTAAAAATTCAACATAAATATGGATCAGAAAGAAAAGAAATGGGTACTTTTTGTCAACAATTTGGAATAATGGGTATCAAACCACCATCATCCGAATATAAAAGAGTATTTAAGAAAAATAAAAATTATAAAAGAAATAGGTATTATAGTAAAGAAGATAATAAAAATTTTAACAAAAATAATTATAAACGGCCTTATAAAAATCAGAATAAATATAAAAATATTCAATGTTATAAGTGTAAAACATTTGGTCATACAGCTTCATATTGTAAGACAGAAAAGAAGATTAATTCAATATTTGCAGAAGATAAGGAATTAAAAAACAAATTATTTTCCTTATTAATAGAAAACTCAGAAAATGAACAAACAAATTATGATTCATCTTCAGAAAGTTCAGATAATTCAGAAATTTGTCAATGTAAAATTCCAACAATTAATATGTTAAATAACACAAGAAATAGTAAAAAAGCATTATTAGAGGTTATTGATAAGTTAGGTGATTCTGATAATAAAGATGAATATATAAAAAAACTTAAAGAATTAGTAGAAGAAGAAGATAAACCTAGAATAGAAGAAGCCTTTAGTTTAAGTAAAATAATAAAAAAATATTCGGAAAAAGAAAAACAAAAGCCAATAAAATCAGATGATTTAAGAATAGAAATTAATAAATTAAAATCAGAAGTTAGCATAATTAAGAAAGAGTTAGATGTGTTAAAAGAAAAAGACTTAGAATTAGAACTAAAAATTAATAAAAAATTGGAAGATACACCTAGTACTAGCTCAAATATTATTCAAATAGCTAAAGATACTCCAACAGATAATCAATTTTTCAATGTTATTAATAAGACAAATATGGAAAAATGGTATTCATTAGTTACTATAGGTGTAGAAGATTTTAGCACCACAGTAATAGCATTACTAGATAGTGGAGCTGACCATTCCTGTATTAGAGCAGGGATTATTCCAAGTAAATATTTGGTAAAAACTAAAGAAAGATTATCAGCAGCAAATGGTACTCCAATGACAGTCAATAAAAAGTTACCTAATGGTTTTATATCTTATAATAATTATTGCATCAAGCATTCATTTTTAATACTAGAAAACATATCATATGACGCTGTATTAGGAAATCCATTTCTATACCAAATAACCCCTTTCAAAAAGACTAAAGAAGGAATTAGTACTAAAATATTAGGTAAAAAATTATTATTCCCATTCATTGATCCACCTAGTCAGATAGAATTAAACTTATTACAGACTAATTCAATATATAAAAAATATATTTATTAAATACAAAACAAAAAGACCTCTCATTCTTAAAAGAAGAATTAGAATATTCAAAGATAGAAGAACATATAAATGGTAAGATAGTACAACAGAAGATTTCAAAATTAGAACAAGAATTTAAAATTCAGGTATGCTCATGTCACCCTAATGATTTTTGGAATCGTAAAATGCACATTGTTTCTTTGCCTTATGAAAAAGAGTTTAACAAAAGTAATATTCCAACAAAAGCTAGACCTATACAAATGAATGCAGAATTAGTAGAATTATGTAAAAAAGAAATTCAAAGTCATCTGGATAAAAAATTAATTAGAGAAAGTAAGTCTTCGTGGAGTTGTTCTGCATTTTATGTTAATAAGCAGGCTGAAAAAGAAAGAGGAGTACCTAGATTAGTTATAAATTACAAACCACTAAACAAAGTTTTGAAATGGATAAGATATCCCATTCCAAATAAAAGGGACTTATTAAATAAATTATATAATGCAAAAGTTTTTTCTAAATTTGATTTAAAATCAGATTATTGGCAAATTCAAATAGATGAAAAAGATAAGTATAAAACAGCATTTGTAGTTCCATTTGGTCAATATGAATGGAATGTGATGCCGTTTGGATTAAAAAATGCACCCTCAGAATTTCAAAAAATAATGAATGATATATTTAATCCATATTCAACATTTGTAATAGTATACATTGATGATATATTAGTATATTCGAATTCAATAGATAACTATTTTAAACATTTAAATATATTACTAAATATTATTAAAAAGAATGGATTAGTAATATCAGAACCAAAAATGAAACTATTTCAAACAAAAATAAGATTTTTAGGACATGATATACATCTAGGGAAAATAAAACCAATTCAAAGAGCAATTGAATTTGCTGACAAATTCCCAGATGAGATAAAAGATAAAAACCAGTTACAAAGATTCCTAGGTTGTCTAAACTATATTGCAGATTTCTTTCCTAAATTAAGGATAATTTGTAAACCCTTATATGAAAGATTTAAACTTAATCCACTAGTATGGACAGAAAAACATACCAAAATAATTCAAGAAGTAAAAGAAAAGGCAAAAGCATTACCATGTTTAGGAATTCCACATCCATCAGCATTTATGATCATAGAAACAGATGCGTCAGAACTAGGATATGGGGGGATATTAAAACAATTATATCTAGGAAAAGAATCAATAATTAGATACCATTCAGGATTATGGTCTGGAGCACAGACTAATTATTCAACAGTTAAAAAAGAGGTTTTATCAATTGTTTTATGTATTTCAAAATTCCAAGATGATTTATATAATAAAAAGTTTTTATTAAAGATTGATTGTAAATCAGCAAAAGAGATTTTACAGAAAGATGTAAAAAATTTAGTTGCAAAACAAATTTTTGCAAGATGGCAAGCTATTTTATCAGTATTTGATTTCGATATTGAATACATTAAAGGAAAAGATAATTGTCTTCCAGATTTTTTGACTCGTGAGTTCCTTACAGGGAAACATGAGTAAACATTCAAGTCCGACAAGTTCTTCAAATTCAAAATCGCCCAAAGATTATGAAATTCCAAAACCATTAGCACCGAGAGCACCTACTTCAGATTTTCCACCTCTTACCTATTCAACAATAGCACAAACACCATACTCAAAATTGATTCATACTCCCATCCTATCACCCAATTACACAGTTCTTACACCCAACAACCTACTACTCAAACTACCACTCCTCCTTCTACTCCAGATTCCAAGACTCCTAGTCAATCTTATTTCAATAAACCAGACTTAGAATATATCTTATTAACCCAATTCCCGACTGAACCAGACATTCCTCAGTTAAAGAATTTTGTATCCAAAATATTCATACCCACTTGCCAATGGATGGCAGAAGATATTCAAAAAACCCAAAACTTTTATGAACTCATACTCATAGATACCCAAGTCCATTGAGATTACTCATACACCAGCCCAGTATGATTCCACCAGAATTAGTCACTCAAAAGTACAGATTAAGCAGATTCTTCACCTTAACCAATTCAATGGTATCCATACTCCAAAGAAATTTTCAGTTCATTCCCCAAGAATTCAACTATGCAGATTACATTCAAGCCTGGTATAGGACTTTTTACATCAAGTCCTTTGATCACTCATGGTTCATTAATTTTCATCAGCAATTGAACACAAATGTTCCAATATGGTTCTATGATTGGTGGCTCAAATTTGGGCCGTCAAAAGAGATACTCCCTCAACCAGTAGCAGAGGGATTTGAAACATTCATCAGACTCAGCAGGGCCAAGCCCTTTGAGAAGCCATTACTTTTCCATGCAATTTTCAGGGTTCCCTGGATATTCGCTTGGAGTTTCCAGATCAAACAAATTCATAAGGATATGCCGTGTTCCCTTACTCGACAGTACAAAATCAAATGGTGGGCTAATTATAAAGTCCAATTTTGTTCCACAGAAGCAGTAACTCATTATTTAAGAACAGGAGAAAAATTAAGAATAGTATTAAGCAAGGAAGAAGCCATTAGCCCTATGAAGATAAAGACCCTGATTCAGCAAGCTTTAAGTATTCAAACAAACAACAAAAGTCCAATTCAACAGACACTAAGCGTTCAACCGTCAGAAACTCAAGTACTTATGGAAGATGAAGAAGAATTCAGGAAGATAATGCATTTCTACAAAGAATTCAAGAAGAAGAAAATTAAGCAAGAAGAAAACCAGGAAGATGATCCATTTGGAGGTCCACTGGCTCAAGACCCATTTGAACTTTAAATTATGTTTCCCTCCAAATGGGTCTTGAGCCAGTGGACCTTCAAATGGATACCACTTATTGTTTCTCTTTGAATGGTGCGTACACGGATTGTTTTAAAGGGAGGAGTGGTGTTAAACAGGGGGATCCGATATCACCTTTATTGTTTGTAATTGGGATGGAATATCTATCGAGACAGCTTAGCCTGGCCATAAAAACGAAAGCTATAGAGTTCCATCAGAGGAGTTTGAAGGGGGAAATACACAGTTTGATGTTTGCAGATGATCTGTTAATTTTCTGTAGGGCGAGCAAGCACTCAATGGAAGGGGTTAAAGCCGTTTTGGAGGAGTTTAGGAAGGTTTCTGGCCTTAGGATAAATAAAGGAAAATCTGAGGCTTTCTTCTCGACAATGACAGAAACTGAATCAATGATGTTGGCTGATACTCTGAATATAGTTCAAGGAAGTTTCCCAATGAATTACCTGGGACTTCCAGTCTCGACAGGGAAGTGGAGGGTTGAAGATTGTGAGAAAATGGTGGAGAAGATTGCAGGACAAATAGGCACTTGGGGTTCTAGGAATATGGCATATGCAGGTAAAGTGCAGCTTATAAATACAATTTTGCTGAGTAAAGTTAGTCACTGGGAATTTTTTTTTCAAATACCTGAGAGTGTGCACAAAGCCATTGAGACAAAATGCAGAAATTTTCCGTGGGGCAGAAAGGAAGGGGAGAAAAGAGTTACACCAGTGTCTTGGAAAACACTTTGTATGCCAAAGAAAAGTGGAGGAGTTGGCCTAAAGGATCCTTCATTCTGGAATAGAGCTTTTCTGTGTAAGCTGGTTTGGGATGTATGTCAAAAGAAGGATAAATTGTGGCTGAAATGGGTGCAGGCATACTACTTGAAGGTTGAAGAGTTTCTTGACTACAGCCTAGAAGGGCACATATATAGTTGGAGTTGGGGCAAGTTGGTGTCACTGAAAGATGAAATTCGTCCATACCTAATGGAATGTGTTGACATGAAGGGAAATTTCAGCACTAGCAAGGCATATGAATACCTCAAAGGTGCATATGTGTTGATTGATGTTGAGGATAGTGTGAATGGATCCTAGTATGAATCTTGGTGCATATGTCGTAGTTACCGCACTGATTACCTTTGGTATTTCAGAGGTGTTGGGCTGCTGGTGTAAAAACCAGTTACCCAGCCTTGGCCCGTGACACTATCTAAAGACTTGACGGATTGGTTGTGGGGATATATCCCTAGTATGAAACTTGTACATATGTCGTAGGTACCGCAGTGATTACCTTTTGGTATTTCAGAGGTGTTGGGCTGCTGGTATAAAAACCAGTTACCCAGCCTTGGCCCATGACACTATCTGATTTGATGGAATGGTTGAGGGGTTTTACCCCAAGTATGAAACTTGTACATATGTCGTAGGTACCGCACTGATTACCTTTTGGTATTTCAGAGGTGTTGGGCTGCTGGTATAAAAACCAGTTACCTAGGCTTGGCACAAGACACTATCAAAAATATTTCACGGACTGGATGAGGGACTATGGCCCTAGTATGAAACTTGTACATATGTCGTAGGTACCGCACTGATTACCTTTGGTATTTCAGAGGTGTTGGGCTGCTGGTATAAAAACCAGTTACCCAGCCTTGGCACATGACACTATCTAAAGACTTGACGGCTGGATCGAAAAAGATTATAAGCATACTCAGACCAGGCTACATAATGACTTATTTGATTTCTATGGGAAATGAACCAGGGCAGACTTGTGTTTTGACATGTCAATTCACAGATATGCTATGGTGGATTTTCCCTTAATCATATACGAGCCGGAAACAGAAATGGAACGTTGAAAACACCAAAGCTCCAAAGGTGGATGCGGATTTGGCAAGATATGCAATGACAGATGGAATGGAAGCGCATTCATTATAGTTATTCTAAAATCCTAGCAATATCTTGATGAACTAGTTATGATCATAGCCACTTGCATTTCATATGGCTGTAGAATAGTTGTTTTTCTCCTTTTGGTTAGTTATTATATCCGTTGAATGTTTGGCTTAGAGTGATGGTCAAATCAGTTGTATGAACTTTTTTGAGCAATTTAATAGAAGAAAATATTACATCAAAAAAAAAGTTGGTAATTATTCTTTGTGAAAATAAATTTGGCAATCCTGTAATAAATTTTTCTTTCCAAAATGATGAGTTTGAATCTGTTCTTCTCATGACTTGGGTCAAAAATATATCTTTGTACCATTTGAAATCTGTTAACGATGGACACCTTAAATTTGTTAAACATATTTTTGAGCTGGTTAATTCTTCTTCTGGATTTCCTATAAAATACATTGATATGACATAAATTAGATATGTTGATCCATCTGGAACCATTACATATACTGTATCATTACCTTCACCTTGGACTTCTTCAGTTTCATGATTCATTATTGTTTGTTTATCTTCTAAAGTGAGGTGATTATCCCACCATCCTTTTAATTGCCCAGTAAATCCTGTAACTAATAACATTACAATACTTGGTTCAGTTACATTAACTTTAGTTTTGTATGCCATTCGGGCCATACCCATTTCTTGAAGTATGTTTAATATTTGGTATTCTGGTTTTCCATCTATATTCCATTGATATAAAGATGCTCCATCATAACTGTTTAAAGCATTATTTGCTTCTTCATATTGAATATCTGGTGGAGTAGGCCTAGGATAATAATTTTTTGTTCTATCATTTTTCCAATTTTTTGAAAATCTTTGAAACCTATTACTTCTTATTCTGTTGATTTGTAATTTTGGTTCATCTAGATTTTGTTTCGGATAATCTTCAAATTGTTGTTCTATTAAATCTATTTGTTCTCCTATTTCTTCTTCTGACTCCGAAGAAGAATTTGAAGTACTAGAATATTGTGGATTCATTTGAGATATTACTTTTATGTTATGTGACGTGCTTGCTATATCCTTTTGTACTAATGAAATTGAATTTTCCATCTTTTTCGGAAATGAGGAGACTTGAAAATGAGGTTTTGAAGTTTCATTAGGGAACCTATTTTGTTTATTATCTAGCTTAGTGGATACAAGATCTAATTGGTTTGCTATAGTATGTAATATTTGATTTGAGTAATTATTTTGTTGATAGATTTTTTTAATATCTTCCGAATTTACTGGTTCTGGATCTTCTTTTCCTATTTTAAAAGGAGATGCTGCAACTGACTTATTATCTATTGTAAGTTCAATATTTTTTAATGGAGGATGAATTGAACTTATTACTGTGTTGTTGGGTAATTTCCATTTTTTATATAAATTAGATATACATAATTAATTAGAAAGTATTATCCAATATTGTCAGATTTTAAATTTGCATTAGATTGCATGATGGGCCCCGTAGGTCCTTCTTCCTCAATCCTCAATTGGGCCTTCTTGATGAAGGCCGGAAGCCCATTAGATGACCGCGGCGGCCTCAATCAGTCAAACACACCTAGTCATCTGCCACGTGCCTAGCTAATATAATGTGGCGGCAATTTTGGCCAGGTTCGTTCAACGTTCCAAGCTTCGGCCGGCCGCCGCCGCCAAGAAAGGGGCGATGAAACACGGCAGCAAATGGAACCGACTCATTTTAATTAAATCTCCGCCGCTTGTGGCCAGTGGAACCTCCTTATCGCCGCCGCTGCCTCCGGTTTGGGTTCCTGATTTCTGACTGCATTTTCAAAATTGGCAGCGGGAAAATTTGGTCAGCCCAGAAAAATTGAGCAAACCAAAGCAAGAGATCTAATCCAAACTAATTTAATCATTAATTCTTTTCATAAAAATACATGTCGTTCTGTACAAGGCAGTTTACACATGATAGAGCGTGACATGGTACATAAGATAATGCTAATTTTGGTTGTTTGGACGGTAGGATTATGTGTAGAACAATAAAAATAGCAATTTTAGAAGTCATGCATCATGAAATGCGCAAGCCGCAAGGAAGAAGCCGACTAAATTTGGCTAAATCCAAACCAGATTCAATCATTACAATCAGATGTGTGCCCATTTTCGGGCAACACATGACATCACCTCTAACTGCTCATATTGATCAAATATCACCCAATAAACTTTTCTTATGTGTCCTCCTTTTCTCATCTTTTTTCAAACCATAATTTCAAAAGCTATTAACTTAACAAAAACACACAATTTAACTTGTATCAATGTAACAAGGATGCATATTAATTAAATTGTTTTTTTTTAAAATTCATTTCAATTCACAAACAAGAAACAATTTTTTTCAAAAGGTTAAACTAAACTAAACAAGTTGACGGTGAAAAGAAAAGAGGCATGTATGTAAAGCACAACTTGAGAGAACATACAAATGGTGGATAACATGTAAGTTGCAAAACAAGTTGATAAAAGTTAGAATGTTGTACAGTAAAAACACTAATTAATTACCGGCAGAGAGTCTGACAGTTTCTGGAGGCGATTCAGGTTCTCGGTGTCGTCTTGCGTCGGCATGCTGTGCTGAAAAACAGTTATTACACCTATCTCCATTTCTGTGGATCTAATTGAAAGTAATGTTTTTTTATACAAGTGATTGAAATGTTGCATATTAACCAGGGGCTGCCTTCTGGTTCACCAGTCATTTTTTCACAATCAGCCCGCCAACTTCATTCACTTACAGGGGCAGTTTGATAGGTTGTAGAGGTTTTCACTCCAGTTTCTGAGCCACGCAGGGCGGTTTGTCTCTAAATATTGGTATGTTATTGTCAGCTTCATCTATCGTTTTTTATATCCCTGTTGTGTTAGTGTTGCTAATTCTAATAGCTTCATATTCGTAGATGTATCAACCACCGTGTTCGTGCTACCTGACCGATCAATAATTTCTTCATGGAAAATCAGAGAAATCAGCGAGCTGCACTTGTCGAGAAATCTCGCCAGAAGCCTCTTGAAAGGATGGAAACCTTGACCAATTAATTAGTTCATTCTTACTTGAATTTTGATTATATTATATTATTATGTAAGAGCTTATCTTTTTAACTGTCAAGGGCTAAATATTTCTCTTTTTTACAGGCTCTAAGTGTTAGCAGTTATGATGCTGTTCGTCTTCTGGCATTTTCTGATATTTCCATTAGCAACCAATTCACTCGAGTTGAAGGACTAGTTCTGCCAGCTCCCAAGGTAATAAAACTATCGTTTTCCGTTGTAACTCGAGTCAATTTTATTTTTACAAAAACTTTGATCACTACTAAGCTTGTTTTGGGTATTGCAGTTGAGAGTTGGCAGTGGAGAGGACTTGTCACCTCGTAATGGAAAGTGGAATTTTAACAGAAATGTAATTAGAAGGATACTTTACAATTTATTTTAACTAAGTACTTAAACCAGCATTTCTCTATATCCAAGTGTTTTTTCATCTGACTAGAAACTGATTGAGCCTGTGACACTTGAGCGATGGGGCTGTAATGTCGAGCACCTGCGCAGGGAGCTTATAAACTGTGTAAGGATGAAGGGAATTGTGTAAGCATGTTTCTTTAACTTCAACAGAGAGCTTATGTGTTTAAGTAAATTGTTGAGGCTTATGAATATGATGTTTGCTACTTGTTTTACAGGCTGTGGGTGATCCTTTTGACACATTTGATGAGAACCCTTAATGAAGGCGTTCCCCTATCCCGTAAGAGTTATAAAAAATGTTTGAGAGATAAGAAGGCTTCCAGGACCCCGCTTCAGCTTCTTCTTTGCATTCTTCCCCACCGGAAGAACTCTGATATATATGGTATGATTTGTTAAATAAATGCTGATTTTACAGATTCCAGTTATCCCACTGTTCTTTCTCTTCCTAGTTCATTTTGGGATCCTTTCAGTTGTTGATTAGAGACCTCGAGCACATTAAAGTTCACTACAATCTCAAGGTACATCAAAGAACTAGATCCGGTGTTACTGTTAAAAAAATAAATTTAAAATAGAGGTTCAGGTGTTACTTCATTAAACCTGAAATATATTGACAATAGGAAAGATACCCAGTGCAAAGTGATCAAATCATTTAGATTAGTTGTAATGATTTCTGCTCACTTTTCTAGTTTCTAATATTTTTGCAAAATCATGTCACTTTTTTTTAAACCTACCTACCCTAGTTATAATGTCAGTTTAAGAGGTGATCGGCTTCTTGTTTTCTTATGTTCTATGTACATGTGTATCGTTTTTGTGACTTTTTAATGCGTTAAATGTAACAAGTCTATTTTTTAAATGTGTTTTCCTTTATCCGTGTATGCAGAAAGAGGCAGCCTGATATTAACTAGAAAATGTGACACATCTATTTTTTGCTTCTTGATATGTTAAATTTTTATTTTTTTTGTCGTGATATAGGTTGGAAATTTCTTTTCTTGGAGTATATCACAGTTAACATTGTCTCCTTGTAGAAGGTGGAAATAAATTCTAGATCACTAATTGGTAGCAGCGCAGCTTCAATGCAAAAGAGTTCAGCTCGGCAGGTTATTATTTACTCTTTACGATTGATAACTCTTTTATGAATTTCGAATGGAAGTAAAGAAGTCATTATTCATTGCAGATGCTTCTTGCTGTAATGGTTATGGCATGCACTGGAACTATTGAAGATATATGGGTTTACTTGGAATCTAAGGAAAGCATTACCGCAATGGTTATATCTGATTTTTTAGTCTTTGAACTTTTTAAAGATGAGAATGATGGCCCAGCAGTGTGTTCCGTTGCATCTTTTTTTATTATTATTTGTTTTTGTTAATCTTAACTTTGTGTTTATTTTCATCACAGATACCTGCTGTCAATGTTAAATCAGGCCTGCTACTATCAGCAGTAAGAGTTTGGGGTTCAAGTGATGATGAATACTTGGTCTGTATGAGATATGTTGGAGGCGATTGTAGGTAAGGGTATATCTCTGAAATCTCTGATGTTACTTTGCTCTATGTTCACCTTTTTCTGTATCATGTTTGATGGGGTTCCATAATCGATCTTGCTGCACTGGAATTGTCATTGAGGCCTTACTTTCCAAAGCTGACTCTAGCACGGCGAGTTCTCCTAAATTTCGGTAATTTTAACTGCGTATAGGTATAGATGTATTTATTTATGCAGAGTGATGTTAACTAAGTTGCTTAAAGAGTAAAATTGGTTGGAAATGGACCTGGATGGATGCTATATTGTGTCAATGCCAATTTTACTTAACCCGACATTATACATTACTTTGTTCTGCAAACTAGTCACTCTTGATGCTGATCTTCCATGCAAGTTAGTCTTTCTAGTTATTGTTCTAAGGTTTTCATTTTGCCTAAGTACCTTGAGCATTTTCTAAAGAACACATCACACTGACATAGTGAAACCTGCATTTCCTCTTTTAAGGTACCTTTTAGTCCACAATCAGAATGTAAAGAATGGAAGTAAAGATGTCATCTTCATTTCAGATGCTGCTTGCACTAATGGTTGAGGCATATACTCTTGGAGATGCAGGGGTTGATTCTAAACACAAAACAATGGTGGTGTCTGATTCAATATTCTTTAAACTATCAATTTTATTTTTGTTTTGCTTTGTCTATGTTAAGCTTAACCTTGTGTATCTTTTTTGATTACAGATACCAGTAACTCAGCATGATAGAATCTGGGCACCTTATTTAGTATTCGTTAGCCAGAGTGGAATCCTAGGGTTTACAGGAGGTACTTGAAGTATGATCCTGACCACATGGAGGATTTAATTAAGTTTTTGAGGGATTCGGGGTGGCGGCAGGAAACCGCAGAGTGCTTGGCGGGGATTCTGAATGATGATCGGTTTTCATCGATTAAGGGTAAGAATAAGCATCAGCTGTGGTTGGAGCTCTGTGATTTGCTGACTCAGCACACAGATGAGATCACTGGATTGAATGTGGATACGAGTATTTGAGGTGGAATTAGGAAGTTTACAGATGAGGTTGGGCGCGGTTGTGGGCTGCTCTGGCAGAGTATTGTGTTGGTAGGCAGCTGTTTGAAAATGCTAGGGATATATTCGAGGAAGGGATGACCAAGGTTGTGACTGAGGGATTTTAGTGTAAATATCGATGCGTACGCACAGTTTGAGGAGACCGCGCTAATGACTACTATGGAAAGAATGAGTGACAAGAAGATGGTTCAGGCAAGGAAGGGCAGGACGAGGAGGAGGGGGATAAGTTCGATGTGGAGAAGTTGATTAAGAGGTGTAAGGGGCATTGGTTGATCGAGGACGTGATTGAAAAAGAGTTGGATTTGAGGTTGGCGTGGTTGGATCACTTGATGGATAGGAGGGCCAGAGTTAGGAAACAGTGTACTTCTGAGACAGAATCCACATAATATGGAACAGTGGCACAGGAGGGTGAAACTTTTTGAGGGCAATCCAATGAAATAAGTTTTGACTTATAATGTGAAGACAATTGACCCGATGAAAGCTGTGGGAAAGACTCATACTCTGTGGGTTGCATTTGCGAAGCTCTATGAAAGTCACCAAGATGTTTCCAATGCTAGGATTAATTTTGACAAGGCTGTACTGTACTGGTCAACTATAAGGTAGTCGATCATTTTGGCGAGTGTGTGGTGTGAGTGGGCAGAGATAGAGCTCAGAAACAAAATTTTCAAGGGAGCATTACACTTGCTACGGCTGAGCCTTCAAATTTGGTGATATTGTTTTTCCTTTAATTAACCTTTTTAATTGATAAAAGTTCCTTTCTTTTTAGTTTTTCTTGTGTTCTATACATATTCCTGGACCCCAGAAGCTCATTTGTATGTACATGCATTAATTTATTTGTGACTTTTTAGTTTATTTGTGACTTTTTAATTTGTTAAATGTGTTTTCTGGTTTAGGCATCTATTTGTTATATGCGTTTCCTGGTTTTATTTGTGACACATCTATTTGTTAGATGTGTTTTCCTTTATCCGTGTATGCAGAAGAAAGTGAGTTGGTTTGGTGATTATTATATGCATTTGCAGCCTGATATTAACCAGAAAATGGTGGTGTCTGATATCATATGCATTTGATCATTTGGATGCCTACTAGGTAAACAACTTCACTTGCCTACCAGGGCAGCCAAGAAGCCGAAAGCCCCAACTCTTGGCTATTTCTGTATACTTTGTTTTGGATGTAGTAGTTGATACCTTATGTCCTGAGTTGTTCACGTAGTATCTCTGATGACAAATAGTGCTTAGAATTTGTTACTTTTCCAAATCTGATAATTTAATGCAACGTTCTCTTTTATTTTTGATAGGAATTGGTTTGCTAGTTTTTTCTTAATCTGAATGTTGACTTTTAATTTCTGCAAACTTCACAGCAGGAGTCTCAGGAACTCTTTGCATCAACTATTGGTGTCTAGTCGGGCCTGCTGATGGTACACTGAGAGGTTGGAATTACAAGTTCAATTATTGGTTTTTTTGTTGGAGGATTTAGTTTCCGAATGTGATAGATTATTGCTAGCGTGGTGAGTTCTCCTTAATCCTATTAATTTTACTGCACTCTTATTTATGCAGAGTAAACTATAAGTAAGTTTCTTTATGTGTGAAACTCTTATTTAGTTTCTTAATGTGTGATATTAAACAGAAAATGTGGCACATCTATTTTTTGCTTCTTGACGTGTCTAGAAGATGCTTAATTGGATTTTATTTTTGTGATACAGGCAGACCAAGCTCGAGTTCGACGTTGTTTTGGGAGATAACTCCTTCATCAGGTCTGCGATATATCTCCCCTTCTTAATTTAGTTATTATTCCTACGAATTAATTAACCATCTATATATGTGTGTATGTGGCTGCCCCTGGGTCCTGCACTTATAAAGTCTGCATCAGCTACGTTATCCGTATCTCCTTGCGTGCCGGCAGAGAGTCTGGCACTTTCTGGAGGCGATTCGGGTTCTCGGTGTCGTCTTGCGTCGACATTAGGGATGGCATTGGGCGAACTGGGCGTGGATAGTAGACTATCCATGCCCATCCTCATCTAAAATTTTACTATCCATCCCCGCCCATTTACCCATGACGGGTACGAATTTAATATCCATGCCCATCCAGCTGGATATCCATCTCATCTGGGTATCCGTGGATATCCATGCCCATGTTATACCCACATTCCTCATCCGACTTATCAATCCATATTTATAAAAAAGTAACCTAAAATCTATTAATTATCATAATAAATTAAATTAAAGCACTAATAATTCACATATTAATTATTAATAGAACAAAGTAATTTATAATATGCTAATCATTAACTTATAAAATTCTTTTATGTTTCAAAATAGACCAAACATGCTTAAAAAATGCTAAAATTAATAATATTATTAATATAAATACAAGTAATACTATTAATATTATATATAACGGATATTATACAAGTATTATACGGGCGGGTATGGGGCGGGTGGGGGCGGGCGGGTATGGGGCGGGTATAAAATCAATATCCATACCCACCCATTTACCCATGGCGGGTTTGAATCCAACATCCATACCCATGGCGGGTATAAAAAACTCATATCCATACCCGCCCCGTTGGGCGGTTGGCGGGCGGGTATCCACCAAATACCCGTCGGGTGCCATCCCTAGTCGGCATGCTGTGCTGAAAAACAGTTATTACACCTATCTCCATTTCTGTGGATCTAATTGAAAGTAATGTTTTTTTATAAAAGTGATTGAAATGTTGCATAATAACCAGGGGCTGCCTTCTGGTTCACCAGTCATTTTTTCACAATCAGCCCGCCAACTTCATTCACTTACAGGGGCAGTTTGATAGGTTGTAGAGGTTTTCACTCCAGTTTGATGTGTTTTCTGGTTTAGGCTTTATTTGTGACACATCTATTTGTTAAATGTGTTTTCCTTTATCCGTGTATGCAGAAAGAGAGCAGGTTTGGTGATTATATGCATTTACATCAATTTTTTTGCTTCTTGATATGTCTAGAAGATGTTTACTTGTTTTTTTTTGGTCGTGATATAGGGTGGACATTTCTTTTCTTGGAGTATTTCCTGGATCAGTATCACCCAGTTCTTTATAAAACATTCCCAGCACTTGTGGATCTTCAATGTAAGTTACACTTATCAGTTTCTGTTTTAAATGTGTTTTTCTTTTCCTTTTTTGGCTGATTACCTTTGATGTTTGCTTCAGAAAGTATCACTATGATACTGTGATATATCACAGTCATCATTGTCTCCTTGGAGAAGTTGGAAAGAAATTCTAGATCACTAATTGGTATCAGCGCATCTTCAATGCAAAAGAGTTCAACTCAGCAGGTTATAATTTACTCTTCACGATTGATAACTCTTTTATGAATTTGGAATGGAAGTAAAGAAGTCATTCTTCATTGCAGATTCTGCTTGATGTAATGGTTAAGGTATGTACTGGAACTATTGAAGATACTGGGGTTTGCTTGGAATCTGAGGAAAGCATTACCGCAATGGTTACATCTGATTTTTTAGTCTTTGAACTTTTTAAAGATGAGAATGATGGCCCAGCAGTGTGTTCCGTTGCATGTTTTTTTTATTATTTGTTTTTGTTAATCTTAACTTTGTGTTTATTTTCATCACAGATACCTGTTGTAGATTTCAAAATCGGGCATGCTACTATCAGTGAGAGTTTAGGGTTCAAGCGATGATGGATACTTGCTCTGTTGGAGATATGTTGGAGGCGATTGTAGGTAAGGGTACATCTCACATTTCCAAGTGCTATGATGCTAATGAATCTGATGTTACTTTGCTCTATGTTTGCCTTGTTCTGTATCATGTTTGATGGGGTTCCATTATAGATCTTGCTGCACTGGAATTGTCATTGATTCCTTACTTTCCAAAGGTAACTCTAGCACGGCGAATTCTCTTTAATCCCGGCAATTTTAACTTTGTAAAGCTATAGATGTAGAAATGTATGTATTTATTTACGTTGAGTGATGTTAAGTAAGTTGCTTAATGAGTGAAGTTGGTTGGAAATGACCTGGATCCTCTATTTTAAATGCCAAATATACCTTAATCCGACATTATACATTACTTTGTTCTGCAATGCTATTCACTCTTGATGCTTAGTTACTGTTGAAAAAATCTTTTATCAATTTAGAATGGAAGTAAAGAAGTCATCTTCATTGCAGATGCTGCTATCTAATGGTTGATACAACACAATGGTGGTGTCTGATCCTACTTTGAACAATCACTTTTTATTTTTATTTTGCTTTGTCTTTGTTAAGCTTTACCTGTGTATCTTTTCGATACAGATATCAGTTGATGTCAAATAGGGTTGCTACTATCAACTGAGACGTTGTGGAGTTTTACATGATGATGAACTTTTGCCCAGTGTGAGATTTTATGGCTAACGGTATGTCTCTTAGCTTCTGATCTCCCTTTTCCATGTGCAAACTTGTACTAATTCGATGCTTTACTCATATCATGTTTAATGGGGGCTTGTTGGAATATCATTGAGGTGTTAGTTTCAAAAGGTAATATGAATGTTAGCACTCCGTTATCCTTGAAATTTTAATGCACTTAGCTATAAATGGAAATTTTAAACAGCATGATAACTTATGGCCTATCGGTGTGTTTTGCTCTATCATTTATTTGCTTTGTTTTTGAAGCTTAGCCTTGTGTTTATTTTTCATTACAGATACAGTTGATGTCTAGTCGGGTCTGCTGATGGCACACCGAGAGGTTGGAATTTTAAATGATGTTTAAGTTCACTTCTTGGTTTTTTCTGTTGAGGATTTAGTTTCCGAAGGTGATATATTAATGCTAGTGTGGTGAGTTCTCCTTAATCCTGGTAATTTTAATGCACTCTTATTTATGCAGAGTAAACTATTAAGTTTCTTTAATGTGTGATATTAACCAGAAAATGTGACACATCTATTTTTTTGCTTCTAGATAGAAGATGTTTTTATGGTTTTGTTTTTTTAGAAATAGGGTGGAAATTCCTTTTCTTGGAGTATTTCCTGCATTAGTATCACCCAGTTCTTTCTAAAATTTTCCCATTACTTGGGATAACTTGTGGATCTTTCATGCAAATGAGTTCAGTATGACAGGTTGTAATTTACTCTTTACAATTGAAAACTCTTTTATGAATTTTGAATAAAAGTTAAAAATTCATTCTTTATTGCAGATGCTGCTTTGTGTAACGGTTAAGTCATGTACTGGAACTATTGAAGATCCAGGGGTTTGCTATGAATCTGAGGAAAGCTTTACCGAAATAGTTACATCTAATTTTTTAGTCTCTGAACTTTTCAAAGATGAGAATGATGGCCCAACAGTGTGTTCCGTTACATCTTTTTTTCATTTGTTTTTGTTAATCTTAACTTTGTGTTGATTTTTCATCACAGATACCCATAGATCTCAAAAATCAGGCCTGCTCAATACTTGCTCTGTGTGAGATACTGTATGTTGGAGGCGATTGTAGGTAAGGCTGAATCTCTGATCAATTTCCAAGTGCAAACTTGTACCAATATGATGCTGATGGATATGATGTTACTTTTCTCTTTGTTGGCCTTGTTCATTTGTGGTTGCTTAATAATTATGAATTTATGATCCACTCCAAGGCTGTGTAGCATGATTCTTTATGCTGCAAGCTATAATGCTGCTTCCAAGGCATTTGGGATTTGGTTCACTTAGACGATTTATCCTGGTAATTTTAACCTTTTTAAAAAAAAAAACTTGTCTCAGTAAACTTATAATTGCATCTGCGGCTGTCCCTTTTGATTTGCATATTGATGTTAGCATCTCTCTATCAATTGATTTCCATAGTGATGATGAGCAGTTTCAATTTTTCTATAATATATTTTACAAAATGAGACATTTTATCCACTAATGGTTCTGATGCCAGGTACCTTTTATTGGCAAAGCTTATGACGATATCCATACTACTCCATAACCAGATAAGTTTTTTATTTGTAACTCTCTTCTTATGAGCTCTCCGTTATAACAGTATTCAAAATTTTGAATCCTTATAACCAAGCTTCTTCACGTTATAGTCCAGGTAGATGGCCCGTTTCACACAAGGCACCGGCGACCACTTGGAGACATCAGAAATGTCATTACTGCTCGAGCGCCGGCAGCTCAAGGAAAGCCACTCGCCAATATCACAAGGTGGCCAATCACATGGTCAGTTCTCGTTTTTTATCTCTACCTGATTTAGGGTTCATGTTTTGATTTCCCCCGTTCTAGGTTTATTGACCTAATTTATGATTGTTTGGTATTGGGAGTTTTATTAGAAATTTTGAATAATTATTTCATTGAAATAAAATTTGGTGTAAAAGCGTGAATTATATAATTGTGGACCTTAAAAATTGAAATAACAAAGGCACGGTTTTCTTGCTGCTAAAGGAAAACTATACAAGGAGATGCAGAAATGTAAACAGTAAATATTTTAGTGAAAGAAGTGCAGCTACTATGAGTCCTCCTTTATTTTCTATGCTGTTCTAATTACATTATATAGGTCCTAAGAATTTCGAGTGCACTGAAAATCCATCTATGACTTCTTTATTGGAAAACTATCCCAGTCTCTAGGTTAGTATCTTTGATTACAGAATCTCTAAAAACTCTTCTAGGTTCCATTACCATAGTTTTCTATGATACATGCATTCATACCTATTCCTTCATTTATTGTCCGGTAAAACATGATCCATCAGAATTTTAAACCTGAAAACCTGTTAGTTGGACGAGCTCAAGATAGCAGATTTTGGTTGGTCAGTTCACACACTCAATCACAGATGTGCTATGCGTGGGACTGGGATATAGATTCTTGTTTTCACACTTTGATGAACGTTGACATAGTCAATTTATAATCTTCCATTTAACTGAACACTAGTGAAGAGTCTGGAGCGTGATGCCAGCATTGATATCTGGACTTTCCTTTTAAAGCTTAGGAACATTGCTGCAAGCTTACTGGTTCATATGTGATTTCAGTATATTAAAACCTGGATTTGATCAATTAATTACTCTGTCTTGTGTAGTTGAGAAGATTGTGAAGGTTGGAAGCCTGTTTTTTAAAACGTTGTATATTTTGCCCTGAACCTGACTTTGCATCTTTTACCTGATTCAGATTAACCGACTGAGTTCTGCTGATGTTTATATTGATATTGCACACATACGTCATCTCTGTGTAGTTTTTTCCCTTTTCTTTTGGGTTAAGGCAGCTTATGTCAATATCGATACTGGTCTTCATGCAGACATGTTTCTGATCTTGAAAGCATAATTAATGTGCTTATTATCTGCTGCAGTTTTGTTATTGCCGTTAAAAGATTGTGGTTTATGTAAATGAAAAAGGGATTTGGCGGGGCCTACAAATTTTATTGCCATGTCAGGACGTCTGCTATATGTACATGCACAGTTCCTCCTATTCTTCACCCTTCTTCTCGTCTGCTATTTATTCATTTTTGTTTATAATATTTTTGGATCCAAATAATATGCAGAATACCGCATCTACCAAGGTGGCGGAGAAGCGACTGCAGATGGCAAGGCACGGTCGGTACCAGAGGCCAGAAGTACCGCTTGTTTACCTACCATTTCAACGTCAGCATCTCCAATTTGAGGAGACCGCGCTAATGACTACTATGGAAAGAATGAGTGGAGAAGCTGATTAAGAGCCTGATTAATGACTACAAGGAGGAGGATGCTAAGTTTGATGTGGAGAAGTTGATTAAGAGGTGTAAGGGGAATTGTTTGAGCGAGGTGACTGCAAAAGATGTGGATATGAGGTTGGCGAGGTTGGATCACTTGATGGATAGGAGGCAAGAGTTAGCAAACAGTGGCACAGGAGGGTGAAGCTTTTTGAGGGCAATCCAATGAAACAAGTTTTGACATATATGGAAGCTGTGAAGAAAACTGACCCGATGAAAGCTGTGGGAAAGCCTCATACTCTGTGGGTAGATTGGCAGCCGCATAGATTGAACGCAAGAGGAGTTCAGCTCCACAGGTTATAATTTGAACCTTTCAAATTGAATAAATCATTTTTCAATTGAGAATGGAAGTAAAGAAGTCATCTTATTGCAGATGCGCTTTATAATGGTTGAGGCATACACTCTTGGAGATTCAGGGGTTGACTCTAAATACAACATAATGGTGGTGTCTGATCCTTCTTTGAACTATCAGTTTTTATTTTTATTTTGCTTTGTCTTTGTTAAGCTTAACCTTGTGTATCTTTTTGATACAGATACCAGTTGATGTCAAATCGAGCCTGCTACAATCAACTGCGTGGTTATGGAGTTTTAGATGATGATGAACACTTGCTCAGTGTGAGATTTTATGGCTCAGGGTATGTCTCCCTTTCCATGTGCAAACTTGTACTAATTCCATGCTTTACTCATAGAGCTATTCAGTTGACAAATTTAGATGAGCTATCTAGTTTTAGCTTATGTTACTTCCTTACATATCATGTTTAATGGGGGCTAAATCCTCTATCTTGCTGCGTCGGAATTGTCATTGAGGTGTTAGTTTCCAAAGGTATGCACTTTGCTATAAATGAAACTTTTATACAACATGATAACTTATGGCCTATCAGTGTGTTTTGTTCTATCATTTATTTGCTTTGTTTTTTAAGCTTAACCTTGTGTTGATTTTTCATTACAGATACAGTTGATGTCTAGTCGGCCTGCTGATGATGCCACTGAGAGGTTGGAATTTTAAATGATGTACAAGTTCAATTATTGATTTTTCTGTTGGAGGATTTAGTTTCCGAAGGTGATATATTAATGCTAGCATGGTGAGTTCTCCTTATCTAAGAATGCTTTAGCTCTCAAATTAAACACCCCTGTCTCTTTTTCATCTATCAGCTCACATTAAGGCCCTAATACAGTTGGATCTTGCTCAAGTTCCATCTATTAGAATCCTTAATTCATGAGAATGGATGCTGCTGATCCGGTCTTTAACTCTTTGCAGGTAATTCAACACGGGTGGGCTGCTGTTGTTGTATCTACCACCATCCTCTCAGTTCATCCACACCAACAAGATATAGCTGGATCTGTCACTTTTCCAAGATACAAGGCTGCTATTTTGCTAGACTCTTTGAGCTCCATGTTACCTCTTTTCACCAACACATCTTAGAGCAGAAAAATGGTGTAATTCCATTACTGCCCCCCAAATTGCTACCTCACTCTGCTGCTGATAATAATCATTGAGTAACTAGGCATCGGCAAAGTTGTGTTTCAACATCGTTGATTCGCTAATCTGCTTGTGCTAATAATTCTCCTTGTTCTCTGTAAGCAAATAAGTTGAATAGTTCTCTTTGCCGGAGCTAGTCCTTTGTACTGCTTTTCAATTTTTGTTGGGGTTTACCCCCTTTTTTAGAGGTTTTCTTGCCTCAAGAGCTTTTATGCTCCTTTTTTATGCACCTTAATTATGGTGTTTGAAAACTTTGCCTTTCAAAGGCTCCAATTGGGACTTGGGATCCCATATAATATCTTCCCCCACCTTTCATAGGAGTTTAATTTTAAAAAAAGAAATTATGCTTCTTTTGTCAGGAGTTTAATTTTAAAAAAAGAAATTATGCTTCTTTTGTCAGGAGTTTTTATGCCCACTGGAAAATGTATTGGCAAGGAGGAGAGCATGGTGGACATCGATGATGCAGATGTGAGAAATTAATTGGTGTGTGGGATTTCTGGGGTAAGAACAACTTATATTTCGTTTTTTTGGGCACAACTGGTTTTTCTTAGTCAATTTCTTTCTTCTTGTGGTCGATTCTCTGTGGGTTTTGGTTTTCTGGAAATTGGGTTTAATTAAGTGTAATTGATACCTTTATGATTTAAGGTTTTCTTGTAAACCTGATGTTCTTCTCTCGTTCATGCTCTTCAAAATTTAAATGTGGGGGTTTTGTTAAGCATCAATTTATTTCTTCTTGTGGAAAATTATCTGTTCTGGAATGTGGGTTTTATTATTCTGAAATTTAGTTTTAATTATTCTGAAATTTGGAATGTATGTAAGATACCCTTGTTGGGTTTAATAGAATATAAGCTTTATCTCTATTTTTGGAAGGTAATGCTCTTCAAAAATTAAATATGGGGGTTTTGTTAAAGGGGGATTTCTTCATCAATTTATTTCTTTTTGTCGACGATTATCTGTTCTGGAATGTGGGTTTTATTGTTCTGAAATTTAGGTTTCATTAATCTAAAATTTGGAATGTAATTGATACAATACTTATGTAAAATACCCTTGTTGGGTTTAGTGGAATATAATGGCTTTTATCTCTCTTTATTTTTGGAATGTAATGAGTTTAATCTATTTATTTTCTCCATTTACATAGAGTAATCACTTTGTGGCACTGAAACAGTGACATGTTGAACACCAGGTTCATCGTGACGTTGGAATACAGAGTCACCAGCTTTCAGCTACGCTACCAGGATCCCCTTGCATGCTATTGCTGCTTCACTAGCCGGCAAAGAGTCTGACAACTTTCTGGAGACGATTCCGGTTCTCGACGTTGTCGTGCGTCAGATGCTGATAAATAGTAATTACACCCATCTCCATTTCTGTAGATCTAATTGAAAGTAATGTTATTTTATTCAAGTGATTGAAATGTTTCATATCAACCAGGGGCTGCCTTCTGGTTCACCAGTCATTTTTTCACAATCAGCCCGTAAACTTCATCCCCTTACAGTAGCAGTAGAGGTTATCACTCCATTTCCGAGCCACGCAAGGCGATCTGTCTCTAAATCGTGGTATTTTATTGTCAGCTTCATCTATCGTTTTATAACCCTGTTATGTTAGTGTTGCTATTTCTTATAGCTTTGTGTTCGTAGATGTATCAACCACTATCAACCACCATGATCGTGCAACTTGATCGGTCAATGATTTCTTCATGGAACATCAGAGAAATCAGCGAACTGCACTTGTCGAGAAATCTCACCAGAAGGCTCATGAGAGGAACGAAACCTTGACCAATTAGTCTATTCTTACTTGAATTTTGATTATATTATAAGAGCTTTATCTTTTCAACTGTCAAGGGCTAAATATTTCTCATTTTTACAGGCTCTAAGTGTTACGATCAGTCTTCTGGCATATTTGAAATTCCTTAACTCTACCACTTTCCGTTGTAACTCGAGTCAATTATTTTTTTAAACTTTGCTCACTACTAAGCTTGTATTGTGTTTTGCAGTTGAGAGGATTTGTCACCTCATAATGGAAAGTGGAACTTTAACAGGAAGGATACTTAGACCAGCATACTTTTACCATAAATTTTAACTAATTACTTAGACCAGCATTATCTCTATTGCCAAGTGCTTTTTCATATGACCAGAAACTAATTGAGCCTGTGACACTTGAGCAATGGGCTATTGTGATGTAATGTCGAGCAGCTGCACAGAGAACTTATGTTTGTGGAAGGATGAAGGGAATTGTAAGCCTGTTTCTTTAACTTCAACAGAGAGCTTATGTGTTTAAGTAAATTGTTGAGGCTTATGAATATGATGTTTGTTTTACAGGCTGTGAGTGATCCTTTTGACACAATTGATGAGAACCCTCAATTCAAGTGTTCCCCTGCTCCTGTCAGAGTTGAAAAAAATTGTTTGAATAATAAGAAGGCTTCCAGGACCGTCTCTCAGCCTCTTCTTTGCTTTCTTCCCCAACGAAGGAACTCTGGTATGGTACCTCAAACTTCCTCTTGTTCTTGGAAAGTGTTTTGCACAGCTTAAGTCAATATCTATACTGGTCTTTATGCGGTAGTTAAGCAAGTTTTGCTTCAGTAAGTTTACTGCTATTTGATTAAAATCGATTCTAATCAAATCAATTCAATACAGTTCCATCCCAAAATTTTAGTTTTACTACAGTTAAATTAAGTTTCATCCCAAATTTTTTGGTCCAGCTGGTTTTAATAAATTCAGATCACTTTACTAGTTACAAAGTTCATCTAAATTTAGTTAAATCATGCTCAATTCAGTTTAGTTTATTTAGTTCATCTTCATTAGAACCAAAAACATTTGGTTGAAATTCAGTTCAATAAAGTTTGATCATCCTCACTTTCATTTAGTCTAATTTAATTTATTTAAATTTGGCTAATTTCAATTTATGTCAGCTCCATTAAATTAAAATTCTACTCAATTATATTAACTCCATTATACTTACTTAAATAAATTTCTCTTTTTATTGAACTAAATTAAACTTAACTTAGCCTAATTCAAATAAACTTAACCTAATTAATAGAATTGAACTATACATGAATGTAGGGGTGTTCAAAAATACCCGACCCGCACTACCCGGCCCGTTGACCCGCCGACCCGGCATAAATTAACCGGGTAATTTCTTATTTTTCCGGGACGGGTACCCGACCCGAGTATTATACTATTTTCCGGGTCCGGGTCCGGGTCACACAAATGCTTTTTCCGGGTACCCGGAAACCCGGTATTATATATGTTTATTTATTAAATATTAATGTCAAATATAATTTATACTTGTAATTTTGGGCATAGGAAATGAATTTACCCTCTTGAACTTATCAACTCAATACAAGTGTTTTGTTTATTTCCTCAATTATAATAGATACTTAAGATTATACATAACTTTTAGGCAATATCGAGAGTAATTAAATTTAAACGTCTTACGATTAATTTTTCATGGATAGTCTAGTTCATATATAATATATAATATTTACTCTTCAAGTAAACTTTCAACTCAAATTATAATTTGTTTGATTTTTTTTTTTTAAAAATAGATATTTATATTGAATTCTTGAAGTGAATTAAAATATTTGTGAAAATGTTATGCTTAGTTTCATAATTTTAGTAATTTTCTTTTACACATTTTTTCTAATACTCATTTTTCATGTTTGAAAAAATAAATCTCAAGTTTTCTAAATTTAAAACATAGTACGTGGGTTAATTAAACCGATTTGTTAGGATGAAATTTCTAAAAATATTAATATATTATAACAACCGGGTCGGCGGGTACCCTAAAACCCGGCCCGGTATTTCGGGTACCCGCACTTCCGGGTACCCTGTTCTTCCGGGTCGGGTCACGGGCCGCATTTTAAGCTACCCGCATATGCGGGTACCCGGATGTGCGGGTACCCGAAAGTCCGGGTACCCTGTTTTGAACACCCCTACATGAATGGATAAAATAGAAAAGGGGGATAAAAACTGAATTGAAATTTATCCAAATTTGTCTGATCTTGATGAAGATGAATTAAAAATAAACTTTAATTGAACTGAATAATTTTTTTGTATAAATAAGAATAAAGTAAACAGAATTTAATTGAACTAGCAATACCTTCAAACATGTTAAGGAAATGATGGACTAGCATTAAAAATTGCTTTGTTTTCGAAAAGCTTAACCTTTTGTTTATCTTTTAGCTTGTGTTTAAAAGATTTTCAAACCATAATTTCAAACCATAATTCCATCCGGGAGATCCTTTCCCACCGTGACCATGGGCGGAACTACGCCCAGGCCTCCTAGGGCCTGGGCCCTATATAAATTTTTTTTTTTTTTTTGAAAACAAACCCAAAATAATAAGGAAATCTTAGACATAGACAGTATCTTAGCTCAAAAAAATCTCCCGGGCTCTCACCTCTGGGTTTCACCGTCGATTATCGTTGTGCCTAGGGGTGTAAATGAACTGAACCGTTTGTGAACAACTCGCGAACAACTCGGTCAAAGTTCATTTTCGAACTCAGTTTGACTTCGAACTCGAGCTCGTTTGTTTATATATGAGCTCGAACTCTATCTCATAAGAGCCAACTCGATAGGATCGTCGAGCAGCTCGAATAGAATTTTTATATAGAATTTTTATATAAATTAATTAAATTTTATTCCTTAATGCTTTTATGAGCTCGAACTCGAACTCGATTTTTTATCGAGCTCACGAGTCAAGCTCGAACTTTCTAAAAGTCAGACGAATCGAGCTCGAACTAAAATATCTCAACTCGTACGAGCTCGAACTCGATCACGAACATGCAATACGAACTCGAACTCGAACACAGGTATGTTCGAGCTCGACTTGACTCGTTTACAGCCCTAGTTGTGCCCCACTTCAATTTGAATCCTGGTTCCGCCACTGACCGTGACCATTCCTTTGTCCGCCACTTGCATTTTCTCCAACTCCTGACGAGGAGCTTATGTATCGCCCCTCCTGCCTTCTTTGCATCCAATACTGCCGTCATCATGCAACTTCTTGCGACCGCTTGACTTCCCCGCACGACCGCCACTCCTTGCGCGTGGGGAACTTCATTGTCAGCAGATATGGGCAATTTGCTGCCCGGGCTTGGGTTAGCCATGGTCTCCCTATGATTACGTTGTATGGTGAGGGCGCATCAATAACCGCGAAGTTGCATGTCACTGAGACCCTCTTGCTCCGATCCTTCTCGTCCACCATACATACTGCAAGAGGGATGGCACCTAGAGGAACTTCAGGTTTGCCCGTGAACCCAGACAAGGGAGACGAGGGAGGTTTCAGGTTCTGTCTCCCAATCCCCAATTGATCGAAACAGGAAGCGAACATAATTTCCATGCTGCTCCCGTCATCCATAAACACCCTCTTCAGGAAGCCTTCAATCTCCGTTGTTACAACCATTGGGTCTGAATGGGGTATCTGAGGCGGGGCTGCATCCGTCTCAGAGAAAGTGATAGTTTCATCGGGGCGAAACCTTTTCCCCTGAGTTTCCCCCGGGGGGACATATCGCGTCCGGGCCCGGATAGCGAAAACTGACTGGCATGCTTCTCCGATTTCTCCGCTTACCACGTTGATCATCCTGTTGGGTACTCGGGCCGGCTCCACTGCTTGAACAGGTACGGCAGCTATGGCAGGCCTCCCCGGGGCCCTGTTGCCTTGGTGACCTTGGGTTCTCCCATTTCCTCTCCCGGGGTTGGGCCTCCACCTCCTCCGGGGTTGCTCCTGAGGCTGGTCCCGAGCCGGGTGCTCCTTCTTTGCTTCTGCCGCCATACAATCTCTCAGTTGCCCCCGCTCTATCAATTTTTCTATCTCGTTCCTCAGCCCCCTACACCCCTCTGTCGAATGTCCATAGGACTTGTGGTAGGCGCACCATTTTTCCGCATTTTCCCTAGACGCGGTCCCCTGGATAGGCAACGGATCCGGGAAAAAATCCTTGTGGATAGCATGTATCTCTGTCCGGGATTTGCTGAGCGGGGTAAAGCTATCTGCCCTTGCCCGGTTCAGTCGCCCTCCTCCTTTCCACCTTCTCCGGGAGGAATCCTCCAGATTCTTCTTTTCTCTTCCGGGTGGCGTCATTAACCGCACAGTATAGTTGCACCGCCATCTGCAAGTTGTGAAAGGTTTCCGGGATGTTTTCCATCAACTTCTGGAACAACGCCATATCCCTCAAGCCGTTTATAAATCCACTAATCACCGCCTTCTCCTGCTGCTGTTTAACAATGACCTTCATACTATCGTCCATGTACCTTCGGTAATATTCCATTGACCCTTCTGCAGCCTTCTGCCGGGTGGCAAGAAGCTCAGTCAGATGCTTCCCTTCCTTCTTCAATCTGGCGTACCTGAACAGCAGAGCCTTGGAGAAATCATAGTAATCCCTAAGGCTTTCCCGTGGTAGGGAATCGAACCACAGGAGACAGTTTCCCCTCAGGTAGCAGCCCACCAACTTGCATCTTAGTTCCTCCGGGAAGTCCCTTGACACCATTAGGTTCTGGTACGTCCTGACAAACTCTTCCGGGTCAGTCTCTCCATTATACGTTGGGATTCCCTCCGGGAGCCGAAGGCCCGGCGGCCATGGATATGCAAGCACCTGAGGTACCCACGGGGAGGTGGGTTTAGCTCTGTTTCTTCCCACCAGCTTGTCTAATCGCGCCTCCAAAGAGTTGGGGTCCTGCTGCACCACCTGATAACCCCGCATCCTGTCATCCTCCCTATAATATCTCTCCGGATAACCGTAGTTCATCCCCATTGACCCATATATGGGCATGGAATACTGGATCGGGTTCCCCTGGTTCCAGGGGCCTGATAACCCAATAATTTCGCAGGCATGACTGGAGGGTCGTACCCGGTCTGCCCCATCCCCCAGCTAGAACGCGGGTAGTAGGGTGGAGCATGTGGAACTAAATTTGATTGTTGCCCTATAGCCGCTCCCCCTCCGACCCCAAAACTTGGAGGGAAAGAAGGTGGAACGGTTGAAGAATTCACATGCCCTTGGATCTTTGGCGGCTGAACAACTCCGTCCAGATCGATAACCTCTCTTTGGTGTCCCCGTGGAGGGCCTGCCGAGTTCCCCCCAGGTTCCCTTCACCTAAAGCCTTCCCGGGTAGAGAGTACCCACTGGCGATACAACTCCTTATTGGCTCTCATGAACTCCAACGCTGCCAATTCCTCCACATTAGCTAAGGGTTGCCCCACTTCCGGGAAAACCAGTCCCCGTGTCTGAGGGTTGTTAGCCAGATATTGCCCCTCCTCCCGGGATTCAGGTCACTGAGCCCGGGGACTGCCTTCCAGAGAGGCCCAGGTCCTTCTTGCTCATCCTGGTACTGTCTTTCTGAGTCGGCTTCGTCGGAGGCAGTTTCCACATGACCATCATGTGGTACTCCTAGCTCATGCTGGTGTCTAGCCTCCTCCTGCAACTGCCTCAAGGTCACATCGTCTCCCGGGGGTGGAGAGGACCACCCCCTGAAGGTGCTGCGTTCTTCTTCGGGCGCCCGCGCCCTCTCCTTGGCGACTCCATCGTGCGAAGGTGGAATATGTCCCACTGGGCGTGCCAATTGATGCTGCCAAAATCCGTCCGTCTCCCGGGGTTGACGCTATCCGGGACTACTTCCAAGCAAGCCCGCGACGACCCTGCAAAACAATCCCCGGGAGGCGTCCCGGGGAAGAAGCTCCAGTGTGATGATGAGATAGGGATAGCGATGAGGGAAACGTACGGAAGGTGCTCTCAATATAAAGTAGAGAGATATAAGTCACATACCTTGTTCACTGTTTTGGACTAGCATTTATAGTTGAGGCTACCTGCCTTGGATAAGACTCAGGACCACTTCTTCTTGTCACTATCTGTCCTTCTTCTTGTCCGGATGTGCCTCTTGCGGGAGAGGCGGTGCTTTCCCATTCTTGGGCCGCAGGCCCTTTTCCCGGCCCAGCGGAATCCTGGGCCGGTATTATCAATAGGAAACCAATTGGTCCACTTGCTTGTTAGCTAATCAGTTAGACTGAAACACAAGGCAGCCTGTTGATATTGATTTCTCTAACAGACAATCTTCACTTGTAGAGAAGCACCATGTCTTCTGGATGCACTGTGAAGTTCAGCAAAAAGGGTGCCATAGTACAGTTTCAGGAACAGCTGCCAATCCATAGTTTCCTGCAAAATATAGTAGAGATAAATCAGTAGTATCCATTCCTGATTCTCAATGCAGGTAGACCCTTTTTATCAAGAAATAGAGCACATCTTGCAACTTGTGGCATGTTACTCATGGTAATTTCACAAGAGAGGTGGTGTTTTAGAGCATGCTTTGCAAGGCTATCTGCCACCTGATTTCGTTGTCTAAGAGTAAGCATATCAATTGCAGGAAATAGAGTACCGGAGACATGATATACAAGGTGGGAGATTTTCCAATGGGCTAAGGAAAAATCCCGAATCATTCTGATTGCAGCAGGACAGTCTGATTCTAGCCTAAAGGTATAAAGATGGAGTGAATGTGTAGTGTGCAAACCAAATTTCAGGGCTATAAGTTCAGCTTCCAGAGGGGAATGTGCTTTAGTGTAAAAACATCTTGCATGCAGAAAATCACCCTTGGAGTTTCTAAAAATGATACCTATCCCATCATAGTTGGATGAGGCATTCCAAGCAGCATCTACATTGACCTTAACCCCACTGATAGGTCTAGACCAGGAGATCTTGAAAATATTAGGTTTAGGGGGTTTTATCCATTTAGGAAGCACTCCAGAACTTGCAATATCAATATCATGAGCTTTGTACAGATAAAATGGTTTAATCACATATGAGTTGTAAATCATTTCCTTTATCTCTTTTATAATATGCTGTGGTGATGGATTTATTTCATCAAAGATTGTTTCTAGCTTTCCAAAGGCACCAGCATATAAAAGAAGGAGCTATATTGACAAGTTGAGTGTGCAGAGCTGTAAGACCATGAAATGACCAATATGAAACAAGTCTGGACCACGGAGATGGGAAAATGGGATTTCCAATGCATAGAAAGATATGTAAATCAGTCCAGACATGCATTGCAATCACACAACTATTAAAAAAATGATCAACACTATCCAGGTTCTTACAAAATGGACATTTAGAAGGGAGACAGAAACCTGACCAAGTGAGTATATCATCAAAGGGCAGCATTTTGTTGAAAAGTCTCCACATGAAGACTGATACTTTCTTTGGAGATCTTTTGGACCATATTTTGGGCATAGTTGGAATTTCTCCTCTTTTTGATCTGAGTTCCTGGTAAGCAGATTTGAATGAGAACAGACCTCTTAGATCAGGCTTCCAGATAAGCTTATCCTCCACTGAGGGGAAAAGTTTAATATCCTGTAAACATTGCAAAACTTCAGTCTGTTGGATTAGAGGGGAAATAGAAAGGAGAAAATTTTCTCTATTAGCTACAAACTGAGCTACTTTGCAGTTTTCAGGTATGTTTGTAGAGCTGGGATCTACAAGGTCAATGATGGAATGGTTACCTGACCAGATAGAATTCCAGAAGCTACACATACCCTTCCCAATAATCACCTTAATATTTAAGCATGCAAACTCATCAACTTTACAGATCTTTTTCCATGTTTAGGATGTTTTTGAAGAGATAGGCAATGAGGTTAGAAAAAGTGTTCATGGGGCTTGTGATTTCCACCAAAATTTAACTGAAAAAGTTTTTACTATGGTGGAAATTGATCTAACTCCTATTCCATTTTCAGAAATAGGGTAGCAAAGGTCACTCCATTTCCTCCACTTTTTCTTGTCCTTTTGATCATTTTTCCCCAGAAGAAAGATGATACAACTTTTTCCAGGGATTTGATGATCAATTTTGGTGGTTCGAAAACAGCCCAAATATGTTGGGGGATAGAATAGATACATGATTTGATCAGTGTAAGTTTTCCCCATGCTGAAAGCCATTTATTTTTCCAACTATCTAGTCTAGTATTAATCATTTCAAGGACAGGTTGGACATGAGATTTGAGCAATTTTCCGGCAAATATAGGGCAACCAAGATATCTAAAAGGGTATGTGTCTGTTTTCATGCCTAGGATGGAATTTATCAAGTGTATTGAATGAACAGAAGCATGCTTACTAAAGAAAATCTCACTTTTCTGAAAGTTGATTTTTTTGGCCAGAAATATTTTAAATTTTTTTGGAGGAGGATGAAGATCTTAAATCCTATTACATTCTTAATATTTTTTCTATTCATTTTTCAAGTATCTTAAATTAATTTATTCTCTCCAATAATTAGAAACTGAACCTAGTGGACAAGAAGTGGAAATCATAGATTCTAAAGATAATTTACCATTCATACAAATGACCCAAAAAAAACACATAAAGGTACAGTCGTAAATATTATGTATTTTACTATAAATAAATAATAAAATATTGTATTTTCATAACAAATATCATTAAGATGCAGGAAGAAAGAACAACAGAACAAAGAATTGAAAGTGGAGATGATCAACATAGAAACAACGACAACAACAAACAATATTTTATTTTTGTAGTTATGATAGAGTTCTATTTTAGTTCAATTAGAATATATATATATATATATATATATATATATATATATATTTCCTTGACTACATAATGCTAATACAATGTAATGAATTCCATCAATTTATTGTCTTTACTTTCAAAATTTATATTACATATTCAAGTATTTTTAACTTGTATTTTATTTAGTCCATGTTACCCACAATCATACAGCCATGTTTTTGGCTTTTAAACCCACTTTTTTTTTAAAAGTCCCACTCTTCAGATTTTAACTCACAATCATACAGTCTGTCACATCATCATATTACTTTACACATCATTATTTTCATTCATATTGTTTAGCATATGAACTTGATATATTTCTTGATGAATGATAAAATCTTACTTGAAATACAATAAAGTTGTAGAGTTATTAAAAATCACTAAATTTATTTATGACAAACATATTTTTCTATTAAAATGTATTAAAAATTAATTAAATTAATGTATAATCTTGTATGATATATCTTAAATTTATCCACGTACAACCTCAAATTTATGATGATCAAATGTGCCATGTAAAATGTTTAGGATTTCGTATTCCAATCAACCAGAATTAGAGAGACTACTTAACATTTCAAATTTAATATAATATCTATACACATTTTAAACAATCATCATATATTAAAATAATTATTTCTACATCATATGATATTAGTAATATTTCAAAATATTTCAAAAAAATAATATTTAAATAAATAAATTATTACTGATTGTTAAGAAACTAGAAATTATTTACTGAATGCATGACGGGTCAAATGTATGTGGATGTGTACAATCAAAAGTGTGAACGTACTTTTTCAAAAAAAAAAAAAAAAAAAGTGTGAACGTACGGTTTGTAAAATTAATGAAGCTCTTAAATTAATCAAAACTTAATTATTCAATTAACTAATGTAGCGGCATGAAGTTTAATAATTTGATTAATTATAAGACTTTAAAACTCATGACATTATGTACATACATTTTTTAACGAAAGAATTTTTTTTTTAAAAAAGTGTTAATATTGTGGACCATGCCATGTGGCTATCATCCATTGGATGTTTCAATAAGTTTGGGGATGCAAAATTCAAGCTAATGAGCTCTTCTTTTTCCTTGTTTTCCGGAAAGTTTATAGTAAAGTTCCCCACTGTGGAAGAATTGAAAGGTTTTAGCACAATAATTTGTTGTCCCAATTAGTTCACTATGAGACGTAATTATTGTGTCCCAGTTCATCAGAAAACACACATGAAACTGTCACTATGATATACAGTGATGTGTTATATCAAATAGACTATAAAGACATTATTGCATAAAATATAGTGCACATATGATGTTACATTAACATTTTTTTAACACACAACTGTAATGTCTCATTGGACATAAAACAGAACACTTACATGTTTGTCTATAACTAATCTTTTAACAAATAAAAGAAATCAATTTGCATCACAGGTTCAAGCCTTTGAATTGAAGCTTCTCCTATGCTCTCTGTATCTTCAAAAACTCCTTACTCTACATATTGTATCTTCAAAACTTCTTCACGACATTTCGCTTATACTGTGGTTCAAATGCTCATATTGTGCTTCTGCCAATACTTCTTACTTCGTTGCATAATCCTGTCAGCAACTTTACAACATCAGTTTGAACTACAAGCATATATACACACACCTCTTTCCAACTGATACCAACAGTTCTTGGAAATATCGATCTCTTGTATTTAGTTGGGTGTGAATTAGAGTTTAAAAACAACTGAGACTGAAAACAATTAAGGAAGTGCAGCTACATATATAAATGTAGAAGCAAAAACAGGTTATCTAATTCAGTAAATTGTAGTCTTAACTTCAGGTTATGACAAATTTTTCATTTGCTCAGAGAATAAAACATGTTTAAGAAAAATCCCTTTTCCACATTTATGAAATACCCCAGTAGTCAGCAAATTAACCACCAAGATCAGAGGCACCCAAAATAATGCCCTATTGTCTGCTAAATGATGAACGTCGTTAAAAAACCCAAAGAAAATAGTGAAGACACGAGCATTTGTGAATTCTGGTAAAAGTAATTACTTGATTTACTTCCATCATTCGAATAATCAATTGAAAATAATTTTGGCAATAATCTCCCTACCACGATAAATGCGGCGCAAGTTCCACTTGCTTATGCGAATCCGTAGCTACAAGACCATGGGATTATCTCTGCTGGTTGTGATCCTAAAACCGAAGGAAACAACTCATGTAAATATATGCGAGCATTGAGTTTAAACAACTGAAGTTGACCAATCACTGAAACTTTATTTTACAGCAGATTATATGGTGAATAGGTAAACACACAGCTGTGCTAATGTTTAAAGCAGTAAGTGTTTTACATGGCATATGGAGTGTCATGGACTTCAGGTTCCATTTTGGCCTTCCCTTCTTTCATCTTGCATCAAATCTAGGTCTACACATTAAAAACACTACCATTTCAAAAGGCGGTAAAGAAAATAACCAAAAATTGGACACTACAATTTACAACCCAAATTCATGGAACAAACAAGTCAATCTGATACATTGTAAATATTGAACAATTTGAATATATATATATAAAGGGAAAATTATTTTCTAACATAATCTGAAACAGGTATTCTGAAGCATTAAAATTTGTGAGGGGCCTTTTTCTGTGGTCTAAAGCATAGTGTATTACCCATGTACACATCGCAATAAAATGAAGACAGTCTAGAAGTGATTTACCAAGGAACTCCTCGTAGATCATTCCCTTGCAAGCCAGACAGTGGACTGCCTTGCCGGCTGGTAGGGGTGTTCAAAACCGGGTACCCGGACTTTCGGGTACACGCACATCCGGGTACCCGCATGTGCGGGTAGATTAAAAGGCGGCCCGTGACCCGACCCGGAAGAACAGGGTACCCGAAAATGCGGGTACCTGAAATAGCGGGCCGGGTTTCATGGTACCCGCCGACCCGGTTGTTACAATATGTTAATATTTTTTAGGTATTTGATCCTAACAAATCGGTTTAATTAACCCAAGTATTATGTTTTAAATAGACAAAGTTGAGAAATTTCTTTCAAACATGAAAAATGAATGTAAGAAAAAATGTGTAAAAGAAAATTACTAAGAGTATAAAACTACGCATAACATTTTCACAAAAAAGATTTGTATTCACTTAAAGAATTCAATTTAAATATCTATTTGCACGGAAAAAATTTAACAAATTATTGTTTAAGTTGAAGGTTTATTTAAAGAGAGTAAATATTATACATTATATATGAACTAGACTATCCATGGAAAATCAATTGTAATACATACAAACTTAATTATTCTCGATATTGCCTACAAATTATGTATAATCTTAAGTATCTTGTATTGAGTTGAGAAGTTCAAGAGGATAAATTCATTTCCCATGCCCAACATTACAAATATAAGTGATATTTAACATTAATATTTAACAAATAAATATATACAATACCGGGTTCCGGGTACCCGGAAAAAGCATTTGTGTGACCCGGACCCGGACCCGGAAAAGTGTATAATATTCGGGCCGGGTACCCGACCCGGAAAAATAAAAAATTACCCGGTTAGTTTATGCCGGGTCGGCGGGTCAACGGGCTGGGTAGTGCGGGTCGGGTATTTTTGAACACCCCTACCGGCTGGTGATGCACTTTCCCTTGACTTTCTCATCCTTTCAGGAGATCACAAATTAACACAGCTGGAATTGTACACATAAATTGAAATGAAAAACTGAAAATTAACTAGATGAAAAGGCTTCAGTAGTATAAAAACAAACAGAAGCCCTTTCAAAAGGGATGGTCTCGGATAGGTTTCAAAGATTTTCAAACCATAATTTCAAAAGCTATTAACTTAACAAAAACACACAATTTAACTTGTATCAATGTAACAAGGATGCATATTAATTAAATTGTTTTTTTTTAAATTCATTTCAATTCACAAACAAGAAACAATTTTTTTCAAAAGGTTAAACTAAACTAAACAAGTTGACGATGAAAAGAAAAGAGGCATGCATGTAAAGCACAACTTGAGAGAACATACAAATGGTGGATAACATGTAAGTTGCAAAACAAGTTGATAAAAGTTAGAATGTTGTACAGTAAAAACACTAATTAATTACCTGGTGGTAGGAGTGGGGCAGAAATTAATGATATAATCGGCGCCGGCGCAAGTGAATATGCTGGTCTGATCATCGTAGAAGTAGTTGTACGTGCGTGGGCAGGCGTTCTTAAAATACTGCGAGTAAACGCTTGGCTGGCAAGTCTGAGGAATTGCGTAGTCCCCGCTGCAGCAGTAATGCGGGTCCCCGAACGTCTCGCACGCGCTTCTGCACGCCACGCACTCGCCGACGGTGGCCATCAGCTTCAGGTCCGACGGGCAGCCGGAGTTGAGCTCCGCCACGCAGCCGGTGGCGGTGCAGTTCTCCTCTGGGCCGCCACCCTGCGGGACCACCAGCATGGGGAGGTTGTAGCCATCCACAAGGCTGACGTCGTAGAAATCGAGCCCGTTGGCGCTGTTAAGCGTGAACTCGGCGAGAGTCGCCGGAGGGATGGCTCCCACGCCGGAGTAGTCCACCGTCCCGGAGCCACAATCCCCTGTGGCGCAGGTGAATCTTCCGGTGGGTCCTGGCTGCAGAACGTCCGGCCCCACAGCCAACCAGACCAGCTTGGCGGGATGGGTATAGAAGCTGACTGACCCGGGCTCATAACCAAACCCGTCGTCGAAAGCAGGGCAGTACCCGCACCCGTTAGAATCTCGGGCCACACCGTATAGCCGCACTGATTCACCAACGTAAATGTTGTCGAATGCACCCCTATAATAATATAAGAAAAACAAACTTCAATCAATTATGAAAACCGATTAAAACACGATAATTTGGACAGGTGATCGAAGTGCAATATACGTACCAGAACTGAAGCATAGGAAAGATAAGAGTAGAAGAAGATTTAGAGGTGCCATTTTTGCAGTCGGAGCGAATTGCAGAGATTTTGGTGTGTATTTATGGTGTATTTTATGGCGGTGTAATTTGAGAGAATCGAGGAAGGTGCAGTTGTACAACCGCCAGTGATAGTATTTATGGTGTATTTTATGGCGGTGTAATTTGTGAACTTGATTTATTATAAACCGTTGAAATGATGGAAACTACAATTTTCAGTCAAAGAGTCATGTGAATTAAAAATGTTGAGCCCAAAAAAAAAAAATGGTACCTAAGATTTTTTTAAAAAGAAAAATCAAAAAAATTCCAACCCCTCACCTTTTCCAATGCATCAAATGTATTAAAAAAGAAAGGATAAAATTCATTTAAAAAACAAAATAGCATATTCATGGAAATAAGGTCTTCCTCTTTGCAAAACAAAGTCTGGGCCACAGGTTAAATCCAACAGATTTGAAATGCAGCCCAGCCCAACTGGTAATGATGATTTGTATGACGCAATAAAACTCAATTATTGGCAAATCAAAATATTAAAATCTTAATAAAAACGATAAATATGACCGTTGGATTCTGCCCCCGCTCCAGTATATCTCGTTCGCATAAATTCAAACTCCTCACACTTTAGCCCTTCAAAAATCCCAAAATTGCAGTATTCAAATTCACGCAAATTTCCAAAGCTTTTCACGATGATGCAATCCACCTGGAACCGCCGCTGCCCCGATCTCCGATCAACCTCCGCCTCCGCTCGCGCCGCCCTCTCCAATCGGCCCCGCTGCCACCAACGTCAATTAATCCCCGCCAGGTATTTTTTATTCCGTCGAAGTAAGAGTTTTTCTTTCTGTTTCATGATTGCAAGGTGTTTGATAAATGTTCTGAATGAAAAAAAATAGGATCTTTGGTGAAAACCCAGTTTTCCGACGCGGTGGGACCCGAGATCCGGCCGGAATACCGCACCATTTCCTCTGAACTGAGTGCTCTGGCGAAGATGGTTCAGCAAGAGCTCGGCGGCGGCTGTGAGGACGACGGCGGGATGGATCCATAACAGCGCTCATTCTTTACGGCGCTTCACCTAGTCGATGGCGTGTTTCTCGTCGACGCCGTCCTCGTCGTCGGCTGTTCAACTCGTCGACATCGACAGTTCGTTGAAATGACGAAGGCGTCGTTGAAGTTGGGGAAGCGGCGGCGCGGGATGCTACATCAGGCGGCCATAGAAACAACCGGCCAACCAGAGGCCGCAAGGGTTCACCGCCACCACTAATCGAACCGGCGTTTTTGCTTTCTCGATGAATTTTCTTGGGGTTTCGTGGCGCTTCTAAATTGAAATGAATGATTAAGTCTAATTGGTTTTCATCCTCAATCTTTTGGGGAAATTGATATCATGATAATGACGAGGTTATCTTCAATTTCTTTGTTCCTATGGGTATGGGCGATTATAATTTGTTGATTATCTGTTCGCGTATGTCCGCTCTAACCCTTGAAAATTGTGAGTTTTTATTTTGTTTTTGTCGATGAATTTCCTTGGGGTTTTTGTTTTTGTCTTTGTTGATGAATTTCCTTGGGGCTCTCTGATGGGTTTATTGGTAAGAAGTTAGGGTTCTTAGTAATTGACAACTTTGATGATTAACAAGGTTTTCTGGGAGAACTATAATCAATTTGTTTAGGAACTTTGCACATTTTGATCCTTGTTTGCATGTGTATTAGGAAAAGTTGCAGTTGTCTTATGATCCTTGGTTGAAATGGGCACAAGGAGCCACTTCAGAAATACATTCCTGGATTATCTGACTTTAGTAAGTTATATTTTGCAGCAGTTTTTTTGAATTTTTCATTTCTATTTAATTTTGGGTATATTTAAACTTCTGACTTTGTTTTGTTTCTGCTCACATGTTGTGAATTATGACAGAATTTTGTACAGATTGACTGGGTAGAACTATAGTGTATGCCTGGTGAGGAATATCTCTATTGACAACATTTATTTTTACTCCTACAGAAAAAGTTGAATGATATAGTGATATAGTTGGGGAAACTGAGGAATCGGATGGAGAGTACCCTGAAACAAGTGATGGTGCTGAAGAAACATGTTCGCTAAAGCAGAGTTTTCCTATTTCAGAGACATAAAAACCTATTCTTTGAAATACAGCTATGGTGTTTTTTCCTATGTTTGTTTTTATGGAGGAGAAATAATATATTTTTGACCAATTCTTATGGTGATTTTTTTTTTCTTCTGTATAATTGATAGGCTTGAAGATTGAGCCGGAAAATATAAGCAACACCAACAACGGCATGAACTTGTAAAGAGAAGTATCTTGACGTCATTCAGCTTGAAGGCAACATCAGAGTCTTTTCCAGGCATAAATTTGGTGAGAACTCCTTACCATTGTGACCAACCTGCCTGGAACTTCTTACCTTTGTTACTGCACATCCGTGCAACTTTAATGAAAATCTTAATACTGGGATTTATTATAAGTATGATGCTATTTAGTTTGATGTTTGTTTATATATTTAGTTTGATATTCTGATGAAGGCTGAAGTTTCTGTAGGCAATCATTTCTGTAATAGTGAAGACTTCAGTGGGGCATTACACAAACACATGCAGTGGCTTCTGAATTGGTCTTCATATATCTCTACCTTGGGTCCTTACAAAAAAATAACTAGAAGTTTCTACTCTGAATCCCTTACTCAGGTTCGTTGATTTTAGTAATTGAATTGCATAATTACTCATCATTGTGGTGATATATTAGGTGCTTTTGTGGATACTGATATAGCAAGTTTATTCTTCCAATATTGGATATTTTTATTTTAAATAGGTCTCTTAGAGGTAGTCTTGCTACTGGTAAGTCCAGTCTTGTATTAAAGTGAATTTTCAAACACGACTTGACATATAAAATGATGGTGTTTGTTCGATTTACAGTAGCAGGGTAGAGCTTTTGTGCTGTGATATTGTTCCCTAGGTTTTTTTGCTAAGCATAAAACTTTATAACTCATGATTATCTATTACATGTGCTTATTATTACATGTGCTTATTCTGGTAGTCTTTCTACTGGTAAGTCCAGTCTTGTATTAAAGTGAATATTCAAACGCGACTTGACATATAAAAATGATGGTGTTTGTTCGATTTGCAGTAGCAGAGTAGAGCTTTTGTGCTGTGATATTGTGCCCTAGGTTTTTTGCTAAGCGTAAAACTTTATAACTCATGATTATCTATTACATGTGCTTATTCTGATAATGTTTTATGCCTTTCTGATTATTTCTTGATTTCTCAATGAGTTTCTGCAAGTTTGTGTCTGTTTGAGGAAAACAATACGGCTTTGGACCTTATTATGGCGAAATGAAGTGCAGCTGAAATGAAGTCCACGAGTTTCTGCAAAATTTGGGTCTGCTAATTGATGCTTTCACTGAATATATCAGTTCCTCGACCAAAGGTTTTCTTTGTCTTTAGCCTTTTGTTATGTATTTCTTTTTCACTTTGCACTTTCTGATCCTTGTTTGGATGTCTATTAGGAAAAGTTGCAGATGTCTTCTGATCCTTGGTTGAAATGGGCCCAGGGAGCCACTTCTTCACAGGAGGAATTTGACGAGAATTGAGGAGAAGCCAAAAAGCTAAGGATGAGAGTAATGTCAACATACCTTCTTTATAAGTCACTGTTTAAGGTTAGCTCTTTTTTAAGATCCTACCCTTGTAGATGACGCCATTCAGGTTTGCTCTTGAAAGTTTAGAAAAAATTGAATGCAATCTTTTTATTTTGAATATTTGATGGGGATTCAGTGAGAAGTTATGGTTTTCAGTGAGAAGTTATGAAGAATAAATATTGATGATTCATATACTATCCTCTGCACCTTCTATGCTATGTTTATTTTGAATGTAGTTGGGTTGTTGCATAAATAATAGTGCGAATGGTGCCTGCATTGCCATCATCCATTTGTTTTTTAATTAAATGAAATAGGATGATGGCTGACGCTGTAGTGTTTTCTCATACAGGGACATAATTGGTGATTTCTTAAGTTTTGATTATTAGATAATAAGTAAATCTTACTCTGGAGACTATTACTTCGCTTACAAGTGGTAATGTGTGACCTATTGAAAAGTTATTTTACATGTACTAGTCTTTTCATGCTAAGAAATAAGCTGAATGTTATCTGATAAATGATGTGGTTTGTAAAGTGCTCTAATAGTAATCACATTGTTGGTAGTTCCAAAACATTGGTTTTTGCACAGTAGGAAATGAGTTAAATTTTATTCTTGATCATGTTATTATACTTTTATAATATATATATATATATATATATATATTTTACAGGAATTCAACGAGTACGAGGATGATGGGTTCATAGTCAGCGATCCTGCGGAGGAAGATGAACAGGAGGCCTAAGAAGAATACAGTAATGGTGCCAAAGAGAGGCGAAGGAAGAAGAAATGGAGAAAGAGGTTTGTTTTACTTTCTATAGTAGTTGGTGACAATAATTGGTGTATTGTATTATCTTCTGATTTATCTTTAGCCTTTTGCTAACATTGCGCTTTCTGATCCAAATTGGTTGAGGAACGAAGGGAGCAGCTGAGAATAGAAGAGAATTTGCATGCAAGTAGCCTTTGTGTTCCACGCAGGCATGCACCCTCTATTGAGCTCTTTGTCATCTTATTCAATTACTTTGTCTCACAATATCTATACTGATATTTCTTCTACAGGCCTCCATGTATTCTCAAATGTCAGCTCAAAGGGCGCGATCAGTAAAAATAAAGAGTTCTGCTGAGCTAGAAGAAGAAATGATGGCTAAAATTCCAAAGTTTAAGGCTCGTCCATTGAATAAGAAGGTGTTATCTTGTTTTGATTTTTGATTTATGCTGTTTTCTTTGTTAGATGATTCCTCATCCTTCTTTCCTTCCATATTGGATTCCTGGAGACTCCAACTTTGCCTGTGGTGTCCAGAAAAAATACGCAACTTCCTGAGTTTAAGGTGATTACTGTGAAAAACTAGAAGAGACCCAGTGGGGTAGTTAGAGAATAACTTTAATCTAATTTTGTTGTTACAGGAGTTCCACCTTGAGACAATGTCAAGAGCCAATCAGAATGCAGAAACATTCACCATAGCCTCGGTCGAATCTTCTCAGGTAACATTAGCACCATTGAAATGCCACATTTCTTTTCAGGCACTAATAAATGAATGTTCTGAAAGCTGATTTTTAAATATTTTTATGATCACAGAGTCATCAATGGAAGCCAAATTATCCCACAGCACCAAAATCACCTGTTCTTCAAACAAGTGATTGAACTGGAAAAGGAGGAACTTGAGAAAATTCCCAAGTTCAAGGATAGGCCTTTATGCAAAAGGGTACCTCCTTACAGACCAGCTCTTATTCATGTTGGTACATCCCTGTGCTCCCATTTAACTCCACTAAACTTTTCAAACGTAACAGATTTTTGAGTAGACATGTTTGACAAGGTAAAGAGTCTGCTATGTTAACTATCTGCTGTGCATTTCAGTTGGATATTTTGACAATGATTTGTTGTTTGTTCTGTTTTCAGCTTTCAATTCAATCGGAACCTCAGCGTGAGAAACCTCTTCCAAGAAATACCACCCCTCAGCCTTTCCAGTTGCACACTGAGGTATGCTCTCTCATACTGAAAATCAACAAAGTTCCAGCTTTTTGCAAATACTAATGACTATATTCTTTGAATCGGCAGGAAAGAGGAACAGAGAAAGTGAGGAGATGGGCTAATGAAGTTTTTCTTAAAGAGTGGGAAGAGGAATGTGCTAGGATACCAAAAGCTCACCCATATCCTTACACTACAGACTATCCTGTGGTATGCTTTTTATCTTTTTGTGGATTGTGTTAGTCCCTTTGCCATTATTCGTTTACTTAAGGGTGCACCTTAAGCCACCAAAACCAAAACCAGAGCCTAAGCCATGCACAAAGTCCGAACCTTTCGAGCTGGAGAGTCTGATCAGGCATGAGGAGAAAGTACAGAAGGAAATGGAAGAAAGGCGGCAGAAGGAATTGGAGGAAGCCCAAATGAGAGTTTTCAAGGCTCAGCCTATATTGAAAGAGTAAGTGTAGCGTTGTTATATATTAATGAATCTGATTTCTTCTCTCTTTGCAAAAGCACTCAGAAATGTAAACTTTTGTTCCACAAACTGCAGGGATCCCATTCCACTCCCAGAGAAACCACGTATACCTCTTACGGAGATTCAGGAATTCAATCTTCAAGTGCCAAATGAGTTGTAGACTGATCTGAATTTGATAAGAAGATATGGATGGTGCTGAAGAGAGACAAAGGAAGAAGAACAGAGGAAGAGGTTAACTTATTTTGCTTGTCTTTCATAAGTTGGTGATAATAATTGGTTTCTAGGTATTATCTGCTGATTGATCGTGCTTTTACTGATATCATACTATAGGGAGGCAGAGACGAATTTTGGTCCTGATTAAGATTAGTAGTTGCTCGACCAAAGGTTCCTTGACCAAAGGTTTTCTTTTGTCTTTAGCCTTTTGTTAAGTATTTCTTTTTAGCTTTGCACTTTCTGACCCTTGTTTGCATTGTCTATTAGGAAACGTTGCACTTCACAGACCAAACTCGAGTTCGATGTTGTTTTGGAAGATGACTCCTTCACCAGGTCTGCAGTATTTCTCCCCTTCTTAATTTAGTGATTATTCCAACGAATTAATTAACCATCTGTATGTGTGTGTGTCTGACCCTGGAAACGTTGCACTTCACAGACCAAGCTCGAGTTCGATGTTGTTTTGGAAGATGACTCCTTCACCAGGTCTGCAGTATTTCTCCCCTTCTTAATTTAGTGATTATTCCAACGAATTAATTAACCATCTGTATGTGTGTGTGTCTGCCCTCAGGGTGATCAGAGAAGGTCTCGGTGCCAGGGTCGATCCTCCACCAACAAAGTCTGCATAAGCTACGATACCAGGAGACGATTCGGGTTCTCGTCTTGAGTCAGCATGCTGACAAACAGTAATTACACCCATCTCCATTTTTTTTAGATCTAATTGAAAATAATGTTTTTTTATACAAGTGATTGAAATGTTGCATATTGACCAGGGGTTGGCTTCTGGTTCGCCAGTCATTTTTTCACAATCAGCCCGCCAACTTCTCCCCTTTACAGGAGCGGTGTGATGGGTTGTAGAGGTTTTCACTCCAGTTACAGAGCAACTCAAGGCGTCTGTCTCTAAATCTTGGTATGTTATTGTCAGCTTCATCTATCGTTTCATATCCCTGTTGTGTTAGTGTTGCTGGTTCTAATTGCTTCGTATTCGTAGATGTATCAACCACCATATCGTGCAACGACTGGTCAATGATCTTCATGGAAAATCAGAGAAATCAGCGAGCTGCACTTGTCGAGAAATCTCAGCAGAATCCCTTTTGAGAGGAGGGAAACCTTGACCAATTAGTCCTGTCTCTAAATCTTGGTATGTTATTGTCAGCTTCATCTATCGTTTCATATCCCTGTTGTGTTAGTGTTGCTGGTTCTAATTGCCTCGTATTCGTAGATGTATCAACCACCATATCGTGCAATGCTGGTCAATGATCTTCATGGAAAATCAGAGAAATCAGCGAGCTGCACTTGTCGAGAAATTTCACCAGAATCCCTTTTGAGAGGATGGAAACCTTGACCAATTAGTCCATTCTTACTTGAATTTTGATTATATTATAAGAGCTTTATATTCTTAACTGTCAAGGGCTAATTGTTTCTCATTTTTACAGGCTCTAAGTGTTAGTAATTATAATGCTGATCATCGTCTTCTGGTCTTGTGGGATTTCCATTAGCAACCAATTCACTCGAGTTGAAGGACGAGTGCTGCCAACTCCCAAGGTAATTAAACTACCATTTTCCGTTGTAGTCATATTTTTTATTTTTATTTTACTTTGATCACTACTAAGCTTGTATTGTGTATTGCAGTTGAGAGTAGGCAAAGGACTTGTCACATTGGAATGGAAAGTGGAACTTTAACAGGAAGATCATTCTGGATTATCTGACGAGGATTAGTTTGTCGAGACTTGAGGAGAAGCCAAAAAGCAGAGGATGAGGGTAATGTCATCATACCATCTTCATAAGTCATGATTTTAGGTTAGCTCATTTTAAGATCCTACCCTTGTGGTGCAGGACGACGACGAGGATGAAGATGACGCCCTCTTCTGTAAGATTTAGGTTTGCGTTGAAAGTTTAGAAAAATTGAATGCAATCTTTTTATTTTGAATATTTGATGGGGGTTGAGTGAGAAGTTATGGTTTTCAAAAATTGACAACTTGATGATGTTTTACTGGGTTTTCAGTTGGACTACAAAAATTTGTTGATGAAATGTTATTTTTGGGCTGGGTTGTGCTTTGTGTTTGTTTCCTTGCTTGCTAATCACACTGCATGTTGAATTGGATATTACTGCTAGTGTTGTGATTTGGTTGATGTGCTGTATGAAGGTTCTTTTGTGCAGAGGAGGGGCACAACGAGTACAAGAGTAATGGGTTCATAGTCAGCGATGTTGCGGAGGAAGATGAACAGGAGGCCTAAGAAGAAATTAGGGATGGTGTCAAAGAGAGACGAAGGAAGAAGAAACGGAGAAAGAGGTTACCTTGTTTTGTTTGACTTTCTATAGTAGTTGGTGACAATAATGGGTTTATTGTATTATCTTCTGATTTATCTTTAGTCTTTTGCTAACTTTGCGTTTTCTGATCTTAGGTTGAGGAACGAAGGGAGCAGCTGAGGATTGTTTCCTGGGCAGTTATATGATTTGGTACGAGTGAAATGCTCATTTTTATTACTTTACCTATGCCAGTGTTGGTTTAAAGCTTGATTAGGTTGGTAAATGTGTGGGCTTTCTACTTAGTGTAAGATTTAGTGGGAAGATATCCAGGAAAGAAAACCGGTGCTAGTATTTGAACTCTCCTTCACTTTGCTTTTGATTCTGAGCTCAAATCTCAGTCTGATTCTAACTCACAGGGCAATTAAGCAATTTTAAGATTTTGAAATGCATGCAAACTGTTGCTGATTATTAAAATTTCGGGTTTACTGGCTATTTATGGATAATCTAGATGTTTGTTGTGCTAGATAATAGAGCCCATTCGCAATATATATGATATCTTATTGAAGACCCTAATGACTCAAAATCTATTTAGATTAGGGTCCTAAGGAGAGAAAATCTAACTAGTCAGATAGTTATGTATTATGCATTATTTTGGTTGAAAGATGGGAAGGATATATGTTTGTTGTTTCTTTTGAGCTATAGCTATTGGTTACATCCATTATATTTTAAACTTGTGATTATTATGTATTAATTCAGGTGCGACACAGTTTCTTGGTGGATGGGATAATTTTGCGGATTATCGTATTGGGGATTTTCTTGGTAACTCTCTCTCTCTCCCTCCCTCTCTCTCTCTCTCTCACACACACACACACACATATGCTTGTATGTTTTGCGCTCTTAAACCTTTAACCATCATGAATTTCTACTATTGGGGCAATATTTTCAGCAAAGGATTTTGTGTGTACTTTGCAGGTACACTAATATTCTAATGGAGTTACGTAGAATATGGAGATATAGTATGTTTTAAAACAATAACCACTCGTGCAGTTACTGAATCAGGATGAAACTCCCCTTCTTTACAGTTTGGTGTTGGGAGAAGGTGTTGTGAATGATGCGACATCAGTGCACGTCCAATGCTATTCAGAGCTTTGATTTATCAAGGAACCCTGTTCTTTGCTACCACACTTCTTGGAGTAATGGTAACTCTCTCTGCCCCCCTCTCTCTCTCTCTTATTATTTGGATTAATGTGTTCTCTTTGGTGTAGATTGGGTTTCTTTGGGCTTATATCATCAAAAAGCTATACTTTGGAAGGTATAAACGTGTAATAATTATTTTGTACCATCCTAATTTTACTTTGGAAGCTATGCTTTGATGCATATTTTCATGTAGCTGATGTAGTCTGAGAAAATTTTGACAACTATTCAGCTTACTTACCTGCTTCTCTTAATGTCTTACTTGCCTTATTTGGTGTCCCTATTTTAATGTCTTAAACTTTTGGCAAAATATTGAACGTTTTAAAGAAAAAATCGACAGAGATTTCTTTATCGTCTACTTCCCATCTTTATAAGTCATTGTTTTAAGTTTGTGTTGAAAGTTTAGAAAAAATTGAATTCAATTATTTTGAATATTTAATGGGGTGATTCGGTGAGAAGTAAAGGTTTTCAGAAATTGACAACTTTTGATGATGATTAACTGGGTATTTCAGTTGGACTATAATCAATTTGTTGAGGAATTGTTATCTTAGGGCTGGGGTTTTGCTTTGTCTTTGTTTCCTTGCTTGCTGTCATCACATTGCATGTTGAATTGGATGTTACTGCTAGTGTTGTGATTTGGTAGATGTGCATTTGTATGAGGGTTATTTTGTGGAGAGGAAGGAGGGGCACAACAAGTACGAGGATAATGGGTTCATAGTCAGCGATCTTGTGGAGGAAGATGAACAGGAAGCCTAAGAAGAATATAGTAATGGTGCCAAAGAGAGGCGAAGGAAGAAGAAACGGAGAAAGATATGGATGGTGCTGAAGAGAGACAAAGGAAGAAGAACAGAGGAAGAGGTTAACTTATTTTGTTTGTCTTTCATATGTTGGTGATAATAATTGGTTTCTAGGTATTATCTGCTGATTGATCGTGCTTTTACTGATATCATACTATAGGGAGGCAGAGACGAATTTTGGTCCTGATTAAGATTAGTAGTTGCTCGAGGAGACCAATATATAAGTTCCTTGACCAAAGGTTTTCTTTTGTCTTTAGCCTTTTGTTAAGTATTTCTTTTTAGCTTTGCACTTTCTGACCCTTGTTTGCATGTCTATTAGGAAACGTTGCACTTCACAGACCAAACTCGAGTTCGGTGTTGTTTTGGAAGATGACTCCTTCATCAGGTCTGCAGTATTTCTCCCCTTCTTAATTTAGTGATTATTCCAACGAATTAATTAACCATCTGTATGTGTGTGTGTGTCTGCCCTCAGGGTGATCAGAGAAGGTCTCGGTGCCTGGGTCGATCCTGCACCTATAAAGTGTGCATCAGCTACGTTACCAGGAGATTTGCGTGCCATTACTACTGCGCTGGCCGGCAGAGAGTCTGACAGTTTCTGGAGGCGATTCAGGTTCTCGGTGTCGTCTTGCGTCGGCATGCTGTGCTGAAAACCAGTTATTACACCTATCTCCATTTCTGTGGATCTAATTGAAAGTAATGTTTTTTTATACAAGTGATTGAAATGTTGCATATTAACCAGGGGCTGCCTTCTGGTTCACCAGTCATTTTTTCACAATCAGCCCGCCAACTTCATTCACTTACAGGGGCAGTTTGATAGGTTGTAGAGGTTTTCACTCCAGTTTCTGAGCCACGCAGGGTGGTCTGTCTCTAAATCTTGGTATGTTATTGTCAGCTTCATCTATCGTTTTTTATATCCCTGTTGTGTTAGTGTTGCTAATTCTAATAGCTTCATATTCGTAGATGTATCAACCACCATGTTCGTACTACCTGACCGATCAATAATTTCTTCATGGAAAATCAGAGAAATCAGCGAGCTGCACTTGTCGAGAAATCTCGCCAGAAGCCTCTTGAAAGGATGGAAACCTTGACCAATTAATTAGTTCATTCTTACTTGAATTTTGATTATATTAAATTATTATGTAAGAGCTTATCTTTTTAACTGTCAAGGGCTAAATATTTCTCCTTTTTTACAGGCTCTAAGTGTTAGCAGTTATGATGCTGTTCGTCTTCTGGCATTTTCTGATATTTCCATCAGCAACCAATTCACTCGAGTTGAAGGACTAGTTCTGCCAGCTCCCAAGGTAATAAAACTATCGTTTTCCGTTGTAACTCGAGTCAATTTTATTTTTACAAAAACTTTGATCACTACTAAGCTTGTTTTGGGTATTGCAGTTGAGAGTTGGCAGTGGAGAGGACTTGTCACCTCGTAATGGAAAGTGGAACTTTAACAGAAATGTAATTAGAAGGATACTTTACAATTTATTTTAACTAAGTACTTAAACCAGCATTTCTCTATATCCAAGTGTTTTTTCATCTGACTAGAAACTGATTGAGCCTGTGACACTTGAGCGATGGGGCTGTAATGTCGAGCACCTGCGCAGGGAGCTTATAAACTGTGTAAGGATGAAGGGAATTGTGTAAGCATGTTTCTTTAACTTCAACAGAGAGCTTATGTGTTTAAGTAAATTGTTGAGGCTTATGAATATGATGTTTGCTACTTGTTTTACAGGCTGTGGGTGATCCTTTTGACACATTTGATGAGAACCCTTAATGAAGGCGTTCCCCTATCCCGTAAGAGTTATAAAAAATGTTTGAGAGATAAGAAGGCTTCCAGGACCCCGCTTCAGCTTCTTCTTTGCATTCTTCCCCACCGGAAGAACTCTGATATATATGGTATGACTTGTTAAATAAATGCTGATTTTACAGATTCCAGTTATCCCACTGTTCTTTCTCTTCCTAGTTCATTTTAGGATCCTTTCAGTTGTCGATTAGAGACCTCGAGCACATTAAAGTTCACTACAATCTCAAGGTACATCAAAGAACTAGATCCGGTGTTACTGTTAAAAAAATAAATTTAAAATAGAGGATCAGGTGTTACTTCATAAAACCTGAAATATATTGACAATAGGAAAGATACCCAGTGCAAAGTGATCAAATCATTTAGATTAGCTGTAATGATTTCTGCTCACTTTTCTAGTTTCTAATATTTTTGCAAAATCATGTCACTTTTTTTTAAACCTTCCTACCCTAGTTATAATGTCAGTTTAAGAGGTGATCGGCTTCTTGTTTTCTTATGTTCTATGTACATCTGTATCGTTTTTGTGACTTTTTAATGCGTTAAATGTAACACGTCTATTTTTTAAATGTGTTTTCCTTTATCCGTGTATGCAGAAAGAGGCAGCCTGATATTAACTAGAAAATGTGACACATCTTTTTTTTGCTTCTTGATATGCTTAATTTTTATTTTTTTTTGTCGTGATATAGGTTGGAAATTTCTTTTCTTGGAGTATATCACAGTTACCATTGTCTCCTTGTAGAAGGTGGAAATAAATTCTAGATCACTAATTGGTAGCAGCGCAGCTTCAATGCAAAAGAGTTCAGCTCGGCAGGTTATTATTTACTCTTTACGATTGATAACTCTTTTATGAATTTCGAATGGAAGTAAGGAAGTCATTAATCATTGCAGATGCTTCTTGCTGTAATGGTTATGGCGTGCACTGGAACTATTGAAGATATAGGGGTTTACTTGGAATCTGAGGAAAGCATTACCGCAATGGTTATATCTGATTTTTTAGTCTTTGAACTTTTTAAAGATGAGAATGATGGCCCAGCAGTGTGTTCCGTTGCATCTTTTTCTATTATTATTTGTTTTTGTTAATCTTAACTTTGTGTTTATTTTCATCACAGATACCTGCTGTCAATGTTAAATCAGGCCTGCTACTATCAGCAGTGAGAGTTTGGGGTTCAAGTGATGATGAATACTTGGTCTGTATGAGATATGTTGGAGGCGATTGTAGGTAAGGGTATATCTCTGAATCTCTGATGTTACTTTGCTCTATGTTCGCCTTGTTCTGTATCATGTTTGATGGGGTTCCATAATCGATCTTGCTGCACTGGAATTGTCATTGAGGCCTTACTTTCCAAAGGTGACTCTAGCACGGCGAGTTCTCCTAAATTTCGGTAATTTTAACTGCGTATAGGTATAGATGTATTTATTTATGCAGAGTGATGTTAACTAAGTTGCTTAAAGAGTAAAATTGGTTGGAAATGGACCAGGATGGATGCTATATTGTGTCAATGCCAATTTTACTTAACCCGACATTGTACATTACTTTGTTCAGCAAACTAGTCACTCTTGATGCTGATCTTCCATGCAAGTTAGTCTTTCTAGTTATTGTTCTAAGGTTTTCATTTTGCCTAAGTACCTTGAGCATTTTCTAAAGAACACATCACACTGACATAGTGAAACCTGCATTTCCTCTTTTAAGGTACCTTTTAGTCCACAATCAGAACGTAAAGAATGGAAGTAAAGATGTCATCTTCATTTCAGATGCTGCTTGCACTAATGGTTGAGGCATATACTCTTGGAGATGCAGGGGTTGATTCTAAACACAAAACAATGGTGGTGTCTGATTCAATATTCTTTAAACTATCAATTTTATTTTTGTTTTGCTTTGTCTTTGTTAAGCTTAACCTTGTGTATCTTTTTTGATTACAGATACCAGTAACTCAACATGATAGAATCTGGGCACCTTACTTAGTATTCGTTAGCCAGAGTGGAATCCTAGGGTTTACAGGAGGTACTTGAAGTATGATCCTGACCACATGGAGGATTTAATTAAGTTTTTGAGGGATTCGGGGAGGCGGCAGGAAACCGCAGAGTGCTTGGCGGGGATTCTGAATGATGATCGGTTTTCATCGATTAAGGGGAAGAATAAGCATCAGCTGTGGTTGGAGCTCTGTGATTTGCTGACTCAGCACACAGATGAGATCACTGGATTGAATGTGGATACGAGTATTTGAGGTGGAATTAGGAAGTTTACAGATGAGGTTGGGCGCGGTTGTGGGCTGCTCTGGCAGAGTATTGTGTTGGGAGGCAGCTGTTTGAAAATGCTAGGGATATATTCGAGGAAGGGATGACCAAGGTTGTGACTGAGGGATTTTAGTGTAAATATCGATGCGTACGCACAGTTTGAGGAGACCGCGCTAATGACTACTATGGAAAGAATGAGTGACAAGAAGATGGTTCAGGCAAGGAAGGGCAGGACGAGGAGGAGGGGGATAAGTTCGATGTGGAGAAGTTGATTAAGAGGTGTAAGGGGCATTGGTTGATCGAGGACGTGATTGAAAAAGAGTTGGATTTGAGGTTGGCGAGGTTGGATCACTTGATGGATAGGAGGGCCAGAGTTAGGAAACAGTGTACTTCTGAGACAGAATCCACATAATATGGAACAGTGGCACAAGAGGGTGAAGCTTTTTGAGGGCAATCCAATGAAATAAGTTTTGACTTATAATGTGAAGACAATTGACCCGATGAAAGCTGTGGGAAAGACTCATACTCTGTGGGTTGCATTTGCGAAGCTCTATGAAAGTCACCAAGATGTTTCCAATGCTAGGATTAATTTTGACAAGGCTGTACTGTACTGGTCAACTATAAGGTAGTCGATCATTTTGGCGAGTGTGTGGTGTGAGTGGGCAGAGATAGAGCTCAGAAACAAAATTTTCAAGGGAGCATTACACTTGCTACGGCTGAGCCTTCAAATTTGGTGATATTGTTTTTCCTTTAATTAACCTTTTTAATTGATAAAAGTTCCTTTCTTTTTAGTTTTTCTTGTGTTCTATACATATTCCTGGACCCCAGAAGCTCATTTGTATGTACATGCATGTGTGGATTGGTTTATTGGTGACTTTTTAATTTGTTAAATGTGACACGTATATTTGTTAAATGTGTTTTCTGGTTTAGGCATCTATTTGTTATATGCGTTTCCTGGTTTTATTTGTGACACATCAATTTGTTAGATGTGTTTTCCTTTATCCGTGTATGCAGAAGAAATTGAGTTGGTTTGGTGATTATTATATGCATTTGCAGCCTGATATTAACCAGAAAATGGTGGTGTCTGATATCATATGCATTTGATCATTTGGATGCCTACTAGGTAAACAACTTCACTTGCCTACCAGGGCAGCCAAGAAACCGAAAGCCCCAACTCTTGGCTATTTCTGTATACTTTGTTTTGGATGTAGTAGTTGATACCTTATGTCCTGAGTTATTCACGTGGTATCTCTGATGACAAATAGTGGTTAGAATTTGTTACTTTTCCAAATCTGATAATTTAATGCAACGTTCTCTTTTATTTTTGATAGGAATTGGTTTGCTAGTTTTTTCTTAATCTGAATGTTGACTTTTAATTTCTGCAAACTTCACAGCAGGAGTCTCAGGAACTCTTTGCATCAACTATTGGTGTCTAGTCGGGCCTGCTGATGGTACACTGAGAGGTTGGAATTACAAGTTCAATTATTGGTTTTTTTGTTGGAGGATTTAGTTTCCGAATGTGATAGATTATTGCTAGCGTGGTGAGTTCTCCTTAATCCTATTAATTTTACTGCACTCTTATTTATGCAGAGTAAACTATAAGTAAGTTTCTTTATGTGTGAAACTCTTATTTAGTTTCTTAATGTGTGATATTAAACAGAAAATGTGGCACATCTATTTTTTGCTTCTTGATGTGTCTAGAAGATGCTTAATTGGATTTTATTTCTGTGATACAGGCAGACCAAGCTCGAGTTCGACGTTGTTTTGGGAGATAACTCCTTCATCAGGTCTGCGATATATCTCCCCTTCTTAATTTAGTTATTATTCCTACGAATTAATTAACCATCTATATATGTGTGTATGTGGCTGCCCCTGGGTCCTGCACTTATAAAGTCTGCATCAGCTACGTTATCCGTATCTCCTTGCGTGCCATTGCTACTGCTCTTGCCGGCAGAGAGTCTGGCACTTTCTGGAGGCGATTCGGGTTCTCGGTGACGTCTTGCGTCGGCATGCTGTACTGAAAAACAGTTATTACACCTATCTCCATTTCTGTGGATCTAATTGAAAGTAATGTTTTTTTATAAAAGTGATTGAAATGTTGCATATTAACCAGGGGCTGCCTTCTGGTTCACCAGTCATTTTTTCACAATCAGCCCGCCAACTTCATTCACTTACAGGGGCAGTTTGATAGGTTGTAGAGGTTTTCACTCCAGTTTGATGTGTTTTCTGATTTAGGCTTTATTTGTGACACATCTATTTGTTAAATGTGTTTTCCTTTATCCGTGTATGCAGAAAGAGAGCAGGTTTGGTGATTATATGCATTTACATCAATTTTTTTTGCTTCTTGATATGTCTAGAAGATGTTTACTTGTTTTTTTTTTGGTCGTGATATAGGGTGGACATTTCTTTTCTTGGAGTATTTCCTGGATCAGTATCACCCAGTTCTTTATAAAACATTCCCAGCACTTGTGGATCTTCAATGTAAGTTACACTTATCAGTTTCTGTTTTAAATGTGTTTTTCTTTTCCTTTTTTGGCTGATTACCTTTGATGTTTGCTTCAGAAAGTATCACTATGATACTGTGATATATCACAGTCATCATTGTCCTCGGAGAAGTTGGAAAGAAATTCTAGATCACTAATTGGTATCAGCGCAGCTTCAATGCAAAAGAGTTCAGCTCAGCAGGTTATAATTTACTCTTCACGATTGATAACTCTTTTATGAATTTGGAATGGAAGTAAAGAAGTCATTCTTCATTGCAGATTCTGCTTGATGTAATGGTTAAGGTATGTACTGGAACTATTGAAGATACTGGGGTTTGCTTGGAATCTGAGGAAAGCATTACCGCAATGGTTACATCTGATTTTTTAGTCTTTGAACTTTTTAAAGATGAGAATGATGGCCCAGCAGTGTGTTCCGTTGCATGTTTTTTTTATTATTTGTTTTTGTTAATCTTAACTTTGTGTTTATTTTCATCACAGATACCTGTTGTAGATTTCAAATCGGGCCTGCTACTATCAGTGAGAGTTTAGGGTTCAAGCGATGATCGATACTTGCTCTGTTGGAGATATGTTGGAGGCGATTGTAGATAAGGGTACATCTCACATTTCCAAGTGCTATGATGCTAATGAATCTGATGTTACTTTGCTCTATGTTTGCCTTGTTCTGTATCATGTTTGATGGGGTTCCATTATAGATCTTGCTGCACTGGAATTGTCATTGATTCCTTACTTTCCAAAGGTAACTCTAGCACGGCGAATTCTCTTTAATCCCGGCAATTTTAACTTTGTAAAGCTATAGATGTAGAAATGTATTTATTTACGTTGAGTGATGTTAAGAAAGTCTCAGTGCCAGGGTCGATCCATCACCTCTAAAGTCTGCATCAACTACGCTACCAGGATTTCCTTGCGTGCCATTGCTGCTGCACTGGCCGGCAGAGAGTCTGACAACTTTCTGGAGGCGATTCAGGTTTTCGGTGTCAAATTGCGTCAGCATGCTAACAAATAGTAATTACATTACAGCCATGTGCATTTCTGTAGATCTAATTGAAATTAATGTTTTTTTATACAAGTTATTGAAATGTTGTGTGTTAACCAGGAGCTGCCTTCTGTTCTACAGTCATTTTTTCACAATCAGCCCGCCAACATTAATCCCCTTATATGGGCGGTTTGATGGGTTGTAGAGGTTTTCACTCCTGTTTCCGAGCCACGCAAGGCGGTCTCTGTCTCTAAATCTTGGTATGTTATTGTCAGCTTCATCTATCATTTTATATCCCTGTTGTGTTAGTGTTGCTATTTCTAATAGCTTCGTATTTGTAGATGTATCAACTACCATGACCGTGCAACCTGACCGGTCAAGAATTTCTTCATGGAAAATCAGGAAAATCAGCGAGCTGCACTTGCCGAGAAATCTCGCCAGAAGCCTCTTGAGAGGATGGAAACCTTGACCAATTAATTGGCTCATTCTTACTTGAATTTTGATTATGTAATATTATTATATAAGAACTTATCTTTTTAACTGCCAAGGGCTATATATTTCTCATTTTTACAGGCTCTAAGTGTTAGCAGTTATAATGCTGATCGTCTTCTGGCACTTTCTGAGATCTCCATAAGAAACCAATTCACTCGAGTTGAAGGACAAGTTCTGCCAGCTCCCAAGGTATTAAAACTACCATTTTCCGTTGTAACTCAAGTCAATTTTTTTAAAAAAACTTTGATCACTACTAAGCTTATATTGTGTAATGCAGTTTAGTGTTGGCAATGGAGAGGACTTGTCACCTCATAATGGAAATTGGAACTTTAACAGGAAGGTAATTAGATGGATACTTTACAAAAGTAGTTGACAAGTGAATAAACTTAAATTTCCATTTAATTGGAGTAGTTGTTATAAATACATTTTCTATCCACCTAAGGAGATTAAAGGATACTTTACAAAAGTAGTTGACAACTACTCTAATTAGTTTTGAACTTGTACATCATTTAAAACTCACCACTACTAAGGCCCTGTTTACCAGAGGTTATCTGTAGATCAGTTCAGTTCAGTAAATTTAAATTTATTTCAGTTCAGTTAAGTAAATTTAAATTTATTTCAGTTCAGTAAATTTAAATTTATTTCAGTTCAGTAAATTTAAATTTATTTCAGTTCAGTTCAGTATATTTAAAATTATTTCAATTCAGTCAAATAAATTTAAATTTAATTCAGTTCAGTTCATCAAATTTCCTTTTATATTCAGAGCATTCATTAATAACAAATGAAAATAAATTATTTTTATTTTAATTCAATTCATATCAGTTCAGTCCAATTTAGTTCAGATCCCCTGAAAAATACATGGATATGATATTCAACTCAATATATTTCTTTAATATACCATAACATTTACTTTTTATACATCCAATATAATTATTTGAATCGTGATTCATTTAAATCGACTCAACCATATATAATATGTCTTCATTATATGACAATTTGGAATTAGTTCAGTACAGTACGTTTCAGTTCAGTTTAGTTCAGCATAATTCAGTTTAGTTCAGTTCATATCCTTTTAAATATAATTTTATGATATACAACTCAATGACTCAGATCCCCTGAAAAATACATGGCTATGATATTCAACTCAATATATTTCTTTAATATACCATAACCTTTACTTTTTATACATCCAATATAATTATTTGAATCGTGATTCATTTAAATCGACTCAACCAAATATAATATGTCTTCATTATATGACAATTTGAAATTAGTTCAGTTCAGTTCGAAACAGTTCAGTTCAGTTCAATTCAGTTCATATCCTTTTAAATATAATTTTATGATATACTCAATGACTCATATCCCCTGAAAAATGCATGGCTATGATATTCAACTAAATATTTTTCTTTAATATACCATAACCTTTACTTTTTATACATCCAATATAATTATTTGAATCGTGATTCATTTAGATCGATTCAACCAAATGTAATATGTCTTCATTACATGACAAGTTGGAATTAGTTCAGTTTAGATTAGTTAATTCAGTTCAGAACAATTCAGTTCAGTTTAGATAAGTTTATATCATCTGAACTATAATTTGATGATATTTAACTCAATTCAGTTCAGATTATATCACCTCAACGTGTTTTTATATTTAAATAATATAAAAATGTATTATATTTATTTCAGTTCAGTTCAATATATTTAAAATTATTTCAGTTCAGTTCAGTTCAGTAAATTTAAAATTATTTCAATTCAGTTCAGTTCAGTAAATTTAAAATTATTTCAATTCAGTTCAGTAAATTTAAATTTATTTCAGTTCAGTTCAGTACAACAAAAAATAAGCTCTATTAAACAGGGCCTAAGCTTGTATTGTGTATTGAAAAGTAGTTCAATAAACTTAAATTGAACTGAATTCCACCAAATTCTAATGGATTTAATGGAAATTTTGAATAATAATAGAGTGAACTGAATTTAATTGAACTAGAACTAAAAATATTCGGATGAAACTTAATTTAAATGAACTAAAACTAAAAATTGGGATGGCAAATTGGCAATGAATTGAACTAGTTAAGGAAATGTTGGACTAGCATAAAAAAATGCATTCTTTTTGAAAAGCTTAACCTCTTGTTTATTTTTCAGCTTCAAATATCTTAATTTATCTTGAGTTTGACATGATGTGCACTGAGAGGTTGGAGTTTAGTCGACGACACTTTCAGGGCAAGAGGTGGGCTGGGTACGAAATGACAGAGGATCCAGCTTCTTAATCACTTCAGAGTTGCTGTGGAGAATACAGATGTTCAGTTCTTCCACGACACTGTAGTTATACAACATTACTGAAAAGGCACTTACTTCTTTCTGCTATGCACATGTTGCTATATTCTATGAAGACGGCCATCCTGTGGTTGCTAAAGGTGCTGGGGAAGAATATAGAGTTCATGTGACCTGAACATGCATGAATTTGAAGTTGTGCACTGCCCAGGATATTGCATGCATTTAAAGTTGTGCTCGAGCATTTTGCCTCTAGCAGGTTGGCATTCTTATCCTTGTATTTATCTTCTCTTTGTTTTATTAATTTTCATGTAGCAGTGGATAGCCTCGTGGTAAATATACTGCACAATAACGTTGCAAACAGAAGCCCAGGTGACAAAGGCTAAGATTACCTTTTTGAGGTTTGATTTGTCCTTTTTTTATCCCCTTGAAATTCCCTCTAGTTATGAATTATGGGCTGATAAAGAAGAACATTGTAGAGGACCTAGGTGTCTCTTTTGACAAATTTTCTCTACATCCTTTAGAAAACAGTAAAGTAATATTTTTTGGCCAATTGTTTGAGGAAGAGTTGCAAAGTAATATATTTTTGGCCAATTGTTTTGGAAACGGTTTTTGTCTAGGTGATTTTTGTGAAGTTGGTGACATATTGGAATTTCTGCAATCGGCAGAAAGAATTAAGCCACTGTTTCTCGGAAAAAATAGCAGAGAACAACTGCAGTAAGGTTAAGGCAATCGAGTTCTTACTTGCACTTTAGAAATCAAGGTTATGATAAATCTTTGGGTTGTTTGTAGTTTGAAGTTCGCTTTTTCATTGTCAGTTAATTGCTGTTTACTTTTTCTTTTAGTGGGAGTCTCAAGGTGCAACTTATCATAATTCATAGGTTTACTTGGCTAAATTTTGTTCACTTAAATGGCTCTTAAAGCTAATTTTTAAACCATAGTTAAGAACTGTTTTCGATGTCTGTCCTTCTAGCTGTTGTTTGGTTCTAAAATGAATACTTTCCTACATAGAGTTTCCCCGACTTGAGAGTTCAGTTTTAAATAGCAATAAATATTCCAGTTATCCCACTGTGCTTTCTCTTCCTAATTCGTATTGGGATCCTTTCAGTTGTCAATTAGAGACCTCGAGCACATTGAAGTTCACTACCATAAAACAACCAGGTTAGCTGTACTGTTCTGCAAAAAGTTTATGGAAGATTATTTCTCTGTCTAATATTTTGTGGATGCCAGGTCAGTATAATGTGGCCATTCTAATCATTTGAGCATGTCATTATTTTCATGACATTTGAAAAGTTTTAATCTTTAGTTTCACTTCTTTAGTGTGGATGTATTATTTAGAAATCAGAGTACAAATTTATCTCAACAGAAAAATATATTGCTAATCACTTAGGGAAATTGGCTTTTTTCTATCGTGTGCTGTCTACAATTATTATTAATTAATGATATTGCATTATAAGCAAATAAACCTATTCATTCCTTTGACTACTTAGCTTTTTCACTAAAGGAGGCTCACTTATGGCAGATTCTACTGAGTTAGTTGCAGTAATTATCTAGTAAAAGCCTTTATTCTCACAACGTGTGTGCTATTCTGTGCTTAAAAATATGCTTCTGATGAAATTAATTATACATGCTCAATGCTATGTAGCCGTTATTGTTTATTACTGGGACTCCGTAAATTCTGCCTGCATGATGTAAATTTCCTCATATTTAATCCCTTAAATATGTATAATTATGTGGAGTGAACTGGAAGGATCATGTTATGATTGTGCTAACTATGATATTCTATTGAGAAAATTCTGGTTTACGTTCTAGTTTTCATGCATTGTAAGAAGGAGCATGTGATCTGCAGTTTACTTCCAGGAGTTACAACTGTAAAGCTGTAATTAAACTGGATCAGGTGTTACTTATATTTTTTTTTAAAATAGAGGATCAGGAGTTACTTTATAAAACCTATTTATATTGACAATAGGAAAGATACCCAGTGCAAAGTGATCAAATCATTTAGATAAGTTGTAATGATTACTGCTCACTTTTCTAGTTTCTTATATTCGTGCAAAATCATGTCACTTTTTTTTTTAAACCTACCTACCCTAGTTATATTGTCAATTTAAGAGGTGATTGGCTTCTTGTTTTTCTTGTAGTACATCATGTGTATTGGCTTAATTGTGACTTTTTAATGTGCTAAATGTGACACGTCTATTTTTTATTTGTGTTTTCCTTTTTCCGTGCATGCAGAAAGAGAGCAGATTTGGTGATTATATGCATTTGCAGCCTGATATTAACCAGAAAATGTGACACATCTATTTTTTGCTTCTCGGCAGGTTATAATTTACTCTTTACGATTGATAACTCTTTTATAAATTTGGAATGGAACAAAGAAGTCATTCTTCATTGTCGACAGTGGCGGATGTACACTAAGGCGCAGGGAGGCTTCAGCCTTCCCAAAAATTGGTTGAAACAGAGCTGGGAATAGCTCCGCCTAAGCGCCGCCTTGAGTCCGCCTAAACGACGATTAGGCGTCCAGCCATTTTTCGAAACTGCCGGAACGACCGCCGTGGAAAAACGGCGATCTGGCATGATCTGGCGTCGTCTAGGCGTCCCCGCGGTCTCTACGACGCCATTTTAACCATCGTGAGTTCACCAAAACTGAAGAAAATGGGAGACAGAAGATTCTGTGTGGGAAAAGGTGAAGTTGCAGAGGGAAGGCGATGGGGTTTTGAGGAAGACGACTCTTTCTATATTTCTATTTAATGCTTATCATATTTTCCTAATAAAAATCTTAATTTTGGTCAAGATTCAAGAGCTTTCCATTTCTTTTAGATGAGGACACATCATCAATTACGTGGGAGTAGCATAAAATGGTTGCTTTATGTATATCTTTCCATTTTATTTAATCAACTTCTTATTTACAAGTGAATTGATAGTAAAAATGGTATTTTTGATAATTTAGGTAGCATAAAAAGACTAAATAAAATGATTTAGAAATTTAAAATTTTATATAATAAATGTAATCGTATATTTTTCAAAAATAGTAGACTTATTTATAAATTTTTTTATCACATATACCATTTTTCAATATTTTATACAAATCGCCATATCGTCGTAACATCGTCCAGACGAGCGCTGCATCGTCCTGGCGTTTAGCCGCTAGTCAAGTGCCGCACCATAAAACCTCGCCGTGACGACCATGAGTCCGCCGCAGCTCCGCTTTAGAAGAAGTCCGCTGCGCCAGAGAAGAAGCGCCCGCCATGTTTTTTTTTTGTGCCTAAATTGAAGTCAAAACGACGTCATTTTTGAGTTGAATGTCAATTTTTTTCCTACATTGTACTGTTCAGCCTCTCCAAAATATTAGTTCTAGATCCGCCACTGATTGTCGATGCTGCTTACTGTTTTGGTTAAGGCATGTACTGGAACTATTGAAGTTACAGGGGTTTGCTTTGAATCTGACGAAAGCATTGCCGCAATGGTTATGTATGATTTTTTAGTCTTTGAACTTAATGAAGATGAGAATGATGGCCCAACAGTGTGTTCTGTTGCATTTTTTATTACTATTTTTTTGTTAATCTTATTTTTGTGTTTATTTTCATCACAGATACCTGCAGTCGATGTCTAATCAGGCCTGCTACTATCAGCATTGAGAGTTTGTGGTTCAAGCGATGATGAATACTTGCTCTGTATGAGATATGTTGGAGGCAATTGTAGGTAAGGGTATGTCTCTGAATCTCTAATCTCACTTTTCCAAGTGCAAACTTGTACAAATATGATGCTAATGAATCTGATGTTACTTTGTTCTATGTTTGCCTTGTTCTGTATCATATTTGATGGGGTTCCGTCATCGATCTTGCTGCACTGGAATTGTCATTGAGGCCTTACTTTCCAAAGATGCTGCTTGCACTGATGGTTGAGGCATATACTCTTGGAGATGCAGGGATTGATTCTAAATACAACACAATGGTGGGTGTCTGATTTAATATTCTTTGAACTATCAATTTTTGTTTTTGTTTTGCTTTATCTTTGTTAAGCTTAACCTTGTGTATCTTTTTTGATTACAGATACGAGTAACTCAGCATTATAGAATATGGGCACCTTATTTAGTGTTCATTAGTCAGAGTGGAATCTTAGGCTTTACAGGAGGTACTTGAAGCATGATCCTGACCACATGGAGGATTTAATTGAGTTTTTGAAAGATTCGGGGAGGTGGCTGGGAGACCGCAGAACGCTTGGTGGGGATTCTGAATTATGACCGGTTTTCCTCGATTAAGGGGAAGAATAAGCATCAGCTGTGGTTGGAGCTCTGTGATTTGCTGACTCAGCACGCAGATGAGATCACTGGATTGAATGTGGCTGCGATTATTCGAGGTGGAATTAGGAAGTTTACGGATGAGGCGCGGTTGTGGGCTGCTGGCGGATTATTATGTTAGGAAGCAGCTGTTTGAAAAGGTTAGGGATATATTCGAGGAAGGGATGACCAAGGTTGTGACTATGACAGGGCTATATAACACACAATTTGAGGAGACCACGCTAATGACTACTATGGAAAGAATGAGTGGAGAAGCTGATTAAGAGCCTGATTAATGACTACAAGGAGGAGGATGCTAAGTTTGATGTGGAGAAGTTGATTAAGAGGTGTAAGGGGAATTGTTTGAGCGAGGTGACTGCAAAAGATGTGGATATGAGGTTGGCGAGGTTGGATCACTTGATGGATAGGAGGCAAGAGTTAGCAAACAGTGGCACAGGAGGGTGAAGCTTTTTGAGGGCAATCCAATGAAACAAGTTTTGACATATATGGAAGCTGTGAAGAAAACTGACCCGATGAAAGCTGTGGGAAAGCCTCATACTCTGTGGGTAGATTGGCAGCCGCATAGATTGAACGCAAGAGGAGTTCAGCTCCACAGGTTATAATTTGAACCATTCAAATTGAATAAATCATTTTTCAATTGAGAATGGAAGTAAAGAAGTCATCTTATTGCAGATGCGCTTTATAATGGTTGAGGCATACACTCTTGGAGATTCAGGGGTTGACTCTAAATACAACATAATGGTGGTGTCTGATCCTTCTTTGAACTATCAGTTTTTATTTTTATTTTGCTTTGTCTTTGTTAAACTTAACCTTGTGTATCTTTTTGATACAGATACCAGTTGATGTCAAATCGAGCCTGCTACAATCAACTGCGTGGTTATGGAGTTTTAGATGATGATGAACACTTGCTCAGTGTGAGATTTTATGGCTCAGGGTATGTCTCCCTTTCCATGTGCAAACTTGTACTAATTCCATGCTTTACTCATAGAGCTATTCAGTTGACAAATTTAGATGAGCTATCTAGTTTTAGCTTATGTTACTTCCTTACATATCATGTTTAATGGGGGCTAAATCCTTTATCTTGCTGCGTCGGAATTGTCATTGAGGTGTTAGTTTCCAAAGGTATGCACTTTGCTATAAATGAAACTTTTATACAACATGATAACTTATGGCCTATCAGTGTGTTTTGTTCTATCATTTATTTGCTTTGTTTTTTAAGCTTAACCTTGTGTTGATTTTTCATTACAGATACAGTTGATGTCTAGTCGGCCTGCTGATGATGCCACTGAGAGGTTGGAATTTTAAATGATGTACAAGTTCAATTATTGATTTTTCTGTTGGAGGATTTATTTTCCGAAGGTGATATATTAATGCTAGCATGGTGAGTTCTCCTTATCTAAGAATGCTTTAGCTCTCAAATTAAACACCCCTGTCTCTTTTTCATCTATCAGCTCACATTAAGGCCCTAATACAGTTGGATCTTGCTCAAGTTCCATCTATTAGAATCCTTAATTCATGAGAATGGATGCTGCTGATCCGGTCTTTAACTCTTTGCAGGTAATTCAACACGGGTGGGCTGCTGTTGTTGTATCTACCGCCATCCTCTCAGTTCATCCACACCAACAAGATATAGCTGGATCTGTCACTTTTCCAAGATACAAGGCTGCTATTTTGCTAGACTCTTTGAGCTCCATGTTACCTCTTTTCACCAACACATCTTAGAGCAGAAAAATGGTGTAATTCCATTACTGCCCCCCAAATTGCTACCTCACTCTGCTGCTGATAATAATCATTGAGTAACTAGGCATCGGCAAAGTTGTGTTTCAACATCGTTGATTCGCTAATCTGCTTGTGCTAATAATTCTCCTTGTTCTCAGTAAGCAAATAAGTTGAATAGTTCTCTTTGCCGGAGCTAGTCCTTTGTACTGCTTTTCAATTTTTGTTGGGGTTTACCCCCTTTTTTAGAGGTTTTCTTGCCTCAAGAGCTTTTATGCTCCTTTTTTATGCACCTTAGGGTGTTTGAAAACTTTGCCTTTCAAAGGCTCCAATTGGGACTTGGGATCCCATATAATATCTTCCCCCACCTTTCATAGGAGTTTAATTTAAAAAAAGAAATTATGCTTCTTTTGTCAGGAGTTTAATTTTAAAAAAAGAAATTATGCTTCTTTTGTCAGGAGTTTTTATGCCCACTGGAAAATGTATTGGCAAGGAGGAGAGCATGGTGGACATCGATGATGCAGATGTGAGAAATTAATTGGTGTGTGGGATTTCTGGGGTAAGAACAACTTATATTTCGTTTTTTTGGGCACAACTGGTTTTTCTTAGTCAATTTCTTTCTTCTTGTGGTCGATTCTCTGTGGGTTTTGGTTTTCTGGAAATTGGGTTTAATTAAGTGTAATTGATACCTTTATGATTTAAGGTTTTCTTGTAAATCTGATGTTCTTCTCTCGTTCATGCTCTTCAAAATTTAAATGTGGGGGTTTTGTTAAGCATCAATTTATTTCTTCTTGTGGAAAATTATCTGTTCTGGAATGTGGGTTTTATTATTCTAAAATTTAGTTTTAATTATTTTGAAATTTGGAATGTATGTAAGATACCCTTGTTGGGTTTAATAGAATATAAGCTTTATCTCTATTTTTGGAAGGTAATGCTCTTCAAAAATTAAATATGGTGGTTTTGTTAAAGGGGGATTTCTTCATCAATTTATTTCTTTTTGTCGACGATTATTTGTTCTGGAATGTGGGTTGATAATACCGGCCCAGAGCCCTGCTGGGCCAAGAAAAGGGCCCGTGGCCCAAAACCAACCGAGAGGAACCTTTCCCGGTCAGAGACATGTCCGGACAAGAAAGAGGACAAGAGAGGACAGATGATGACAAGGGAGGTGGTCCTGCAGCTTATCGTCAAGGGAGGCAAAGCTCAACTATAAATACTAGCCTCCTACAGTGAACAAGGTAGGTGACTTATATCTCTCTATTTCATATTGAGAGTCTTTCCCGTACGATTTCCCCCGCATCACTACCCCCGTCTCATCATCACGCCGGAGCTTCTTCCCCGGGACGCCGCCCGGGGATTGTTTTGCAGGGTTGTTGCGGGTATCTCAGCTAGGAGGCGCGGGTAGCAACAAGTGCGGGGACCCGGACGGTTTTTGGTAGCATCAATTGGCACGCCCAGTGGAATTTTTCCACCTTCGCATGATGGAGTCGCCAAGGAGAGGGCGCGGGCGCCCTAAGAAGAACGCGGCACCTTCAGGGGGTGATTCTCTTCCACCCCCGGGAGACGATGTGACCTTGAGGCAGTTGCAGGAGGAGGCTAGACACCAGCGAGAGCTAGGGGTACCGCAAGACGGTCACGTGGAAACTGCCTCCGACGAAGCCTACTCGGAAGGAGAATACCAGGATGAGCAGGAAGGGCTTGGGCTCGCCGGGGATGGCACCACCCGGGGCCAGGGACCTGAAGCCCGGGAGGAGGGGCAGCCCTTAGTTAGTACGGAGGAAGTAGCGGCCTTGGAGTTCATGAGAGCCAACAAGGAGTTGTACCGCCAGTGGGTACTCTCCACCCGGGAAAGCCTGAGGCGAAGGGAACCCGGGAGGAACCAGGCAGGTCCTCTAGGGGGGCACCAAAGAGAGGTTATTGATCTGGACGGAGCCGTTCAGCCGCCAAAGCTACAGGGGCGTGTAAATTCCTCCACCGTCCCACCTTCTTTCCCTCCGAGTTTCGGGGTTGGAGGGGGAGCGGCTACGGGACAACAATCGAATCTGGTTCCACATGCTCCACCCTATTACCCGCGTTCCGGTTGGGGGGCGGGACAAATTGGGTATGACCTGCCAGTCATGCCGGCGGAGCCGTTTGGTTATCAGGCCCCTGGAACCCAGGGAAACCCGATCCAGTATTCCGGACCCATGTATGGATCAATGGGGATGAACTTCGGTTACCCGGAGAGATACTATCGGGAGGACGATAGGATGCGGGGCTATCAGGTGGCACAGCAGGACCCCAACTCCTTGGAGGCTCGACTAGACAAACTGGTGGGAAGAAACGGAGCTAAACCTACCTCCCCTTGGGTACCTCGAGTGCTCGCGTACCCATGGCCGCCGGGCCTCCGGACCCCGGAGGGAATCCCAACATATAATGGAGAGACAGACCCGGAGGAGTTTGTCAGGACGTACCAGAACCTAATGGTGTCAAGGGACTTCCCGGAGGAATTAAGATGCAAGCTGGTGGGCTGTTACCTGAGAGGAAACTGTCTCTCATGGTTCGATTCTTTGCCTCGAGAAAGTCTCAGAGATTATTACGATTTCTCTAAGGCCTTGCTGTTTAGATACGCCGGATTAAAGAAGGAAGGAAAGCAGTTGACTGAGCTTTTAGCTACCCGGCAGAAGGCTGCAGAAGGATCAATGGAATACTATCGAAGGTACATGGACGATAGCACGAAGGTTGTCGACAGGCAACAGCAGGAGAAGGCAGTGATTAGCGGGTTTATAAATGGCTTGAGGGATATGGCGCTGTTCCAGAAGTTGATGGAAAATATCCCGGAAACCTTTCACAACTTGCAAATGGCGGTACAACTATACTGCGCGGTTAATGATGCCACACGGAAGAGAAAGGAAGAATCTGGGGGATTCCTCCCGGATAAGATAGAAAGAAGGAGAACGGCAGACCCAAGTAGAAGGGACCCCGCTCCCGCGTTGGTAAACCGGGCAAGGGCGGACAGTTTCACCCCGCTCAGCAAATCCCGAGCGGAGATTCATGCTATCCACAAGGATCTGTTCCCGGATCCATTGCCTATCCACGGGACCCCGTCTAGGGAAAACGCGGACAAGTGGTGCGCCTACCACAAGTCTTATGGGCATGCGACAGAGGGGTGTAGGATGCTGAGGAACGAGATAGAAAGACTGATAGAACGGGGACAGCGGAGAGATTGCGTGGCAGCGGAGGTAAAGAAGGAGAATCCCCGGGACCAGCCTCAGGAGCAGCCCCGCAGGAGGTGGAGACCTAACCCGGGGAGAGGAAACGGAAGAATCCAAGGCAACCAAGGTAACAGGGCCCCGGGGAGGCCCGCCATAGCCGCCGCGCCGGTCCAAGCAGTGGAGCCGGCCCCAATACCCAACAGGATGATCAACGTGATCAGTGGAGAAGTCGGAGAAGCATGTCAGTCAGTCTCCGCTATCCGGGCCCGGACCCGGTATGTTCCCCCGGGGGAGATTCAGGGGAAAAGGTTTCGCCCCGATGAAGCTCTCACTTTCTCTGAAGCGGATGCAGCCCCGCCGCAGATACCCCATTCTGACCCAATGGTGGTAACGGCGGAGATTGAAGGCTTCTTGGTCAAAAGGGTGTTTGTGGACGATGGGAGCAGCGTGGAGATCATGTTCGCTTCTTGTTTCGATCAGTTGGGAATTGGGAGACAGAACCTGAAACCTCCCTTGTCAGGGTTCACGGGCAAACCCGAAGTTCCACTAGGTGTTATTCCCCTCGCAGTGTGTATGGTGGATGAGAAGGACCGGAGCAAGAGGATCTCGGTGACATGCAACTTTGCGGTTATTGACGCACCCTCGCCGTACAACGTAATCATAGGAAAACCATGGCTAACTCAAGCCCGGGCAGCGAGTTGTCCGTATCTGCTGACGATGAAGTTCCCCACTGCGCAAGGTGTGGCGGTCGTGCGGGGTAGTCAAGCAGTCGCAAGAAGTTGCATTATGACGGCGGTGTTGGACGCAAAGAAAGCAGTAGGGGTGGTACACGGGGAAGTTCCCCGCCAGGAGTTGGAGGAGATGCAGGTGGCGGACAAAGGGACGGTCACGGTGGGAAAAGACCTCCCGGAGGAAGTAAAAGGTGCGCTGAAGGAACTTTTGGCCAAGTATCAGGGAGTATTCTCGTGGAGCCCGGAGGACATGGTGGGGGTGTTACCAGAGTTGGGGGTACACAAGTTGAACATAAGCCCTGCAACTAAACCAATCAGGCAGAAGAAAAGGCATGTAGCCCCGGAAAGAGCAGAATTTATAAAGAATGAAGTAAAGAAGCTGGAGAGAGCCGGGGTGGTCGAGGAAATCATCTACCCGGAATGGATAGCTAACCCGGTCTTAGTAAAGAAGCACGATGGAAGCTGGCGCATGTGTATTGACTTTACGGATTTGAATAAGTGCTGCCCCAAAGACAGCTATCCTCTCCCAAATCTGGACCGGCTGGCAGAGGCTATTGCGGGGTATTCGGTGCTGGCCTTCTTCGACGCACATAAAGGGTATCACCAGGTGCAGATGGATGAGGCGGACAAGGCGAAAACCTCATTCATCACCGATTTTGGAACCTTTTGCTACAAGAAGATGCCTTTCGGGCTGAAGAACGCGGGGGCTACGTACCAGAGAATGGTGGACAAACTCTTCAAGGACCAAGTGGGAAGAAACATGGAGGTGTATGTTGACGACATGGTGGTTAAAAGTAGGGCTTACGGGGCTTTCTTGAATGACCTGGAGGAGATGTTCGAAAAGCTGGAACGGAGCAATCTAAAGCTGAACCCCTCCAAAAGTACCATTGGAGTGGGTGCGGGGAAGTTCTTGGGTTTTATGGTGTCAAGCCGGGGCATCAACGTCAACCCGGAGAAGGTGGAAGCCATAGCTAAGATGACCTCCCCTAGGTCGGTGAAAGAAGTACAGCGGTTAACAGGGTCCCTCGCGGCCCTCAGTCGGTTCCTGTCAAAGGGGGCAGACAGGCAGTTGCCTTTCTTCAACATTCTCAGGAGGACCAAGGTGTTTGAGTGGTCCGGGGAATGTGAGAAGGCATTCCAAAATCTGAAAGAGCACCTTCAACAGTTGCCAACTTTAAAGAAGCCACTCCCGGGGGAGGAGCTTTTTCTGTACATAGCGGCGTCCCGGGAGGCGGTAAGTGCCGTACTAATCAAAGAAGAGGAGGGAAAGCAGCACCCAATCTATTTTGTTAGCCGGGCACTTCGGGGGGCAGAAACCCGGTATACTGAGTTGGAGCAGTTGGTTCTGGCGCTGGTGCATGCTTCAAGGAGGCTTAAGCCCTACTTCCAGGGCCATCCCATAGTGGTTCTTACCAATTACCCGCTAAGACAAGTCATGTTCAAGCCGGAGGCATCAGGGAGAATGATGAAATGGGCTATAGAGCTGGGAGAGTATGAAATCCGGTATGAGCCAAGGAGGGCTATCAAGGGCCAGGCCCTAGCGGACTTCCTGTTGGAATCAGAAGCAAGGATAAATAAGGAACAGGAGACGCCTAACACTCCGGAGGATACGGCTAAGGCTGAGACAGACCCGGCTTGGAAGCTATATGTGGATGGGTCGGCGCACTCCGGGGGCAGTGGAGCAGGAATATTGTTAGTCAGCCCGGAAGGGAAGGAGTATCCCTATGCAGTCCAATTCACTTTCAGAACAACCAACAATGAAGCCGAGTACGAAGCTTTGATCGCAGGGTTAAGATTGGCAAAGGAGATGGACATCAAAACTCTCACGGCACACAGTGATTCCCAGATTGTGGTGCAACAGGTAAAGGGAGAGTATGAAGCCCGGGAGAGGAGCCTGCAAAAATATCTGGAAGTGGTAAAGCCTTTGATAGCCGGGTTTAAAACCTTCGACTTGGTTCAAGTTCCCCGGGAGAAGAACAGCAAAGCAGATGTTTTGAGCAAATTGGCCTCCTCAGAATTGAAACCTGAGCCCGACCAAAAGTTATACTTGGAAGTACTAGGAAGAAGGAGCTACCAGGAGAGCAATCAAGTAATGCTGGTGAACGAGGAAGAATCCTGGATCAGGCCCATGCGGGCATACCTAGAAGAAGGAACCATCCCAGAGGATAGGGCCCAGGCCCGGAAGCTAAGAGTTAAGGCGCCTAAGTATGTGATCCAGGGAGGGGAGCTGTACAAAAGAGGGTACCTCCAGCCTCTGCTAAAGTGTGTAGAGAGGTTGGAAGGCCGATACCTCATCCGGGAGATGCACGAGGGATCTAATGGGAGCCACCAGGGAGCACGCACCTTGGCCAAAAAGATCTTAAGGCTGGGGTATTATTGGCCGACGTTGTTCAAAGATGCGGAAGAACATGTACAGAAGTGCTTGGAATGCCAGAAATTTGCCCCGCTAATCCATGTTCCCCGGGAAGAATTAGTCGGAGTCACAGGAGCTTGGCCGTTCAGCAGATGGGGAATTGACTTGGTCGGACCATTCCCGACTGCCCCGGGAGGAGCCAAGTACCTGATTGTGGCGATCGATTACTTCAGCAAATGGGTGGAGGCAGAACCGCTCACCAACATACGGGGACTAACTTGTGTCAAGTTTTGCTGGAAGAACATCATCTGTCGATTCGGCATCCCGAAGGTCATAGTCACGGATAACGGGGCACAGTTCGAGAATGATCCTTTCAAATCATGGTGTGCCAAGTATGGTATAGAACAGAAGTTGACGTCGGTGTACCACCCCCAGGCGAACGGGCAAGTAGAGGTCACCAACCGCACCATCATCAAAGGACTAAAAACCCGCTTGGAAGGCGCGCGGGGAAATTGGATCTGGGAGCTACCCAGTGTTCTTTGGGCCCATAGGACTACAGAAAGCTCAGCTACCGGGGAATCTCCGTATGGCTTGGTGTACGGGTCAAAGGCAGTAATACCCGCAGAGATTGGGATCCCAAGCCCTCGAACTCAATACCAGCGCCCGGAAGAAGAAAACGATGGACGACGCCTTGACTTGGATCTCCTGGAAGAGAAGCGAGAGAATGCGGCACTTCAGGAAGCCAAGGTGAAGGAGCGAGTAAAGAGGTATCATGACAGAAGGGTGCGGAAAGAAGTCTTCATCCCAGAAGACTGGGTAATGAGGAGGAACGATAAGAGCCGCCAAGCCCCGGAGGGCAAACTTGCACCCAACTGGGAAGGGCCATACAAGATCAAGGAAGCACACCCGGGAGGGAGCTATGTGCTGGAGGACAAGCAGGGAAAGGAGATCCCCAGAAGGTGGAACGTAGCTAACCTAAGAAGGTTTTACGGGAAGTAGAGCACCCCGCATCATACCACAGCTACTAAAGCATGAATATGCCAGGCATGGATATGCCAGGCATGGATATGCTAGGCATGGATATGCCCCTCCCGGAAGCGTGAATACGCTAAGCATGAATATGCTAGGCATGAATATGCCAGGTATGGATATACCCCTCCCGGAAGCGTGAATACGCTAAGCATGAATATGCCAGGTATGGATATACCCCTCCCGGAAGCATGAATATGCCCGGAGAGAGAACCCGACGTTTGGCCTCGTTCCGGGTTTAGAGGAATATTTGTTTAAAAGGGACCCTTGGGTAGCTCCCATTTGGGTGCCCCGCTAGAGCGGACCCGGAGCTTGGATGAAGCCCGGGGACCCGAGAATGTAATGTTTACAGGAGAGAGTTAATGGAAAGGGCTATTCAAAAAAGCAATTTTATTCAGTCATCTTTTAAAAGCAAATCGCATGAACATGTGGTAATATTACAAAGGAACAATGGCATAGAATTTTACAAGATCGCATGAACATGTGATCATATTGCAAAGAAACGATTACACGAAATTTTACACAGGTTTTTCTATCTATGCATCTTTAAACCCACTTAGGGCCTGACCCGGAAGCACCCTCTGGGTTACCCGGGCGGAAACCCCCACCAAAGAATTGAGAAGACAAGATGTCTTCAGCAAACCGAGCATCCGGAGCTTGATTCCATGCTAGCTCCTCCTCCAATTGCTCGGCGTCCTCTTCATTCAGCTCGGGGATAGGAACCACTACGGACCCTTCCGGAAGCGGTTCCGCCAGGCGCATTCTTCTTACACCGGCAGAGGTAACGAACCGGTACTTAGGGAACAAGTTGGCAGCACCCTTGCCCTTCTCCTCTCGGCTAATACGGGTACCCTCGGCGGTCTTCACTCCTTTGGTGGTAACCCCGGAAGCAGCAATCTCCCGGATACGCCTTATCCGGCGCGCCACCTCTTCCGGGTCGATGGACACGGTCATGTCCTCATACCGCTCATAAGCAATATCTACCTCTACCCGGGCAGGGACCCGGCGGAGAATGGAGGGATAAGGCTCGGCCTCCCCATCAGTTATCTTGGTATACCATTCCACGGCATCTAGATAGGCCTTGTGATTAGGAGCCCCTTCACCAAACTTCCCTGGGTTGGCCTCCATACGCTCAATGGTCCTACGAACCCCGGCGGGAACATCGGTAAGGGGAGAAACCCCGACTAGCCCGTTCTTGAGGCCAAGAAGATGGTAAGACAGCCGGACGGTTGTCAGTGCTTCTTGGAGGACCCTATTCCTATGAGTAAGGGATCGATTCTCCTTCTCCAGATCGCAGATAAGCTTATTCTGTGCGGTGCGGGTCTCCAGCTTCCTGAGCTTCTCTTGCGCTCGCTCCAGTTCGCCCCATACCATACCCAGTTCCTTGGCAGTGCGACTTTGAGAATCATCATGAAGGGCTTGCAACTTAGCGATAGTTTGGTGGGAATTTAGGGCTTCCCGCATATGATCTGAAGCAAGGTCGAAACATTGATTTAAGGACCCAAACTTGGCCTCGACCGCCTTAAGAAATAACACCAGTGCCCGGATCGTTCCAAACTCCTGAAGGAAGCAATCCAGCCCCGCCTCAGCCAAAGCCCGGGTGGCCTGGTTGCCTCCAAACCTCCAATGAGCTAGTTTTCTTTGAAGAAAAGAGCATTGGAGGCATCCAGCGCGGGGGAGTAAGAAGTAGGTACCAGAGGAACTACTAGGATGGGCAAAAACATAAGGCACGGACCCGCGCGGGAGAATTCCCTTCAAGTGGTGCTCAGACTACAAAAAATAGTAACTTCATCAAATTAAAAGGTAGAACTTATATTAATCAAAATGGGCGCCAAGGCCAAGTTCTACATGTGCCTCCCGGGGAGGAAGATTACAAAAGACTTAAAACTACAAAAAATAAAATAATACTAGAGTCTAGAGGAATACATTATCCTCGGTAGGGCCTCTTTCCCCCGGGGTAGCATGAGCGCCCTTCCACCTCCTTTCCAGTTCAGCCACGTCTGCGTCAGACCAGTTGGGACCACAGTAGGCAGGGGCGTCCACCTTTGGCTCGTCTTCCGGGCGCTCAGGAAATCCCACTTTCCGGGTAGACTTCCGGGATTGATAGAGCAAGTCGTCCTGCCCCCTGGGAAGCCCCACAACATATTCACCCGTCCTCTCCTCAACGGCCTGATACCCAAAATTGTCAGGTATAGCGCAGAACTCGTGGTAATTTTCGGCCCAGTGAGGCGTCTCCGGGACCACCCCGTAGGCGTTGAAGCACTCCGGGCCAGGGGATTCAGGGATAGCAGCCTCGTTGACCCCCGGAAGCTTGACCTTCTTAATGTCCGAGGCTGAAGGGGCCCGGGAACACATCTTCAGGGAATCCCACAACTGGGGTACCAGATTCTCCAGGTTGGCCTCCTGAAGAGACCTCCAGCGATAGTTGAGCTGATCGCTCGCCTTGGGACGATAGTAGGATGCTTTGCTTCAAGGCGAGCAGGTCCCGGAAGCCAACCCCGCAGACTGCGATACATCTCGTGGCATGCATCAGCACTGGCAGCAGCGGCGATGCCCTCTAGCCTCTTGTCAAAATCGGCAGAGTGGAGAACTTTTCGAACCACAGCGTCCAAGGCTTCGAGCTGGGCCTCTTTCTTTTCCTTCTTAAGAGAAGAATATTTCTTCTCTACTTCCGCCAGCTTCTTTTCCCTCTCAGAGAGCTTTTTCTCCCTCTCCGCTAGCTTCTTCTGAGAAGCCTCCAGTCGGGCGGCCAGGTCATCCCGCTAGGCCAACTTCTCCCGGGCATCAAGGAGTTCCCTCTCCTTCTTAGCAAACAAACCCGCGCTATACTTAGAGTATGTCCGGTTGAGCGCGTCCGTCAGCTGAGAGTCCGCCAGGAGAGAGTCGGCAAAAGTAGTGGTCTACAAAATTCAAACAAAGATAAGATTATCCGGAAGGATGGAGGACAAAAGTAGTAATAAGCAACAAGGTTAGCGCACCTCTTCCCTCCGCTCGGGGATGGCTTGAGAGTTACCCCTTGAAGGATAATTCGCAGGTGGAGGAGGAGGAGGCGGCGGGGTCGCACTTTCCAACCTCTGACGGGAGGATGGAGGAGTTTCCTTGTCATCGGTTAAAGGCCGCTTAAATCGAGAACCAGCCCCGCCGCTGTATGTCGGGTGCTGGACGAAAGATTTCCTCCCGGGGGTAGGAGAGGACCCGGGGGCTTTCGGTTGGGAGGAAGGGCGTTGCTGACGGGTCCCTTGGGGAATGAATCCGGGATTCTCGGCAGCCCCCGCCCCGACTGGGGATGCCGCCTGCTGCTCGGCCGGAGTGACCAGCCCCCGGTGAGGATTTCCCTGCTGACTGTTATCTCCGGAAGGCATCTCTTCGAGTGGTGTAGCGTCCGCGTGCAAAGTAGGCTGAACTGAAGTCAGGTAGAACAAAAAAAAAAGAGATCAGAATAAAACACACATATATGTATACGAAAATAAAGAATAAAGCCTTTAATAGGCACCTCCAGCCGGCCACACAGCGGAGACGGTTGGAAGGGAAAAGAGTTTTTCAAGGTATATCCCGCGGGGCCAATAATAGCCCGCGTTCCCAGTCTTAAAGAAAGCGTCCATGTCTAGGGGAGATAGACGGAGGAAGTTATGATCATTGGTGAGGTCTGTTGGAAGGGAGGAAAGAGGTTTCTTGTCTTCAGGAACGAGGGAATCGTTCCAGGGGGCATTGGATACACCCGGGAATCGCAGCGGAAGATACCCTTCGCAAGGTACCCTTTGGCGGATCTGGGCTTACCCCTCATAAAGTCCTTCGTCCCGGAATGGGTTACGAAAGAAAATACCCCCGGAAAGGACGCGTGAGCGCGTCGGAGGGCATAGAAGGACCGGAAGAGAAGGAGAGAGGAGGAAACATTGCATCTAGCGCAATTAAGTAAGAAGCCCAGTACCAGTACAATCCCGTTGGGGTGTAGCTGGGGCGGGGCCATTCGATAAAATTTGAAAATTTCTGAAAAAAGAGGAGGAAAAGGAAGGTTGAGCCCGTACTGGAAGTGAATCCGGGGGATGCAAGGTACTTCCCGCTCGGACATCCCCGGGGGAAGTTTTGATAGCGATGCATCCAACGGAAAAGGGATAAAACAACGCCTAACCAAATCTAGAACGTCCCTATCCAAGGAGGGGGGAGGCCCGGGGAGATTAAAAAACCGATGGCCAGAAGGCTTCACTCCGTGGGTAGGACCCCGGGGAGCATCATTGCCGACTTCCTCATCAAAGGCTTCCCCATCCGGATCCTCCCGGGGGAGATGGGAACGCTGTGTGGGGGATGAACCCGCCCCGTCTAAGGCGGACGCACTCGGTCTGATTGGCTCCGGGGATGTGCTGAAGGTCTCAGAGGGGGTACTCGAAGAGGAACCCGGAGAAGAAACGGGGTGGGGGGCTCGAAACTGAATTTCAAATTGGCTTTGAACCCCCTCGGTATCTAGGGAGGAAGTGGCAATGTGCGGGGAACTCATGATGAAAGAGGAGCGGAAGAAGCAGAGGAGGAGGGTTAGAGCTTACTTGTTAAGGAAAAGCAGAGCGTCTGGAAACGATGTGGAGAAAGTGATTCAGCGAGGAGGGTTAGACCCCTTATATAGGGAGGTGAATAGGAAACGTCGCCTCGAAAGGAGGAAAAGCAATGATAACACGGGAAGCAAGGTACTGATTAATGCTGAAGGGAAAAGACGGCGCTGTCAGAAATCAATTATAGCATGAAGGGGCCCCACCAAAAGAGGTAGCAAAAGGAGTAGCATGTAAGATCAGTCTTCCGCTCAAGGAAACCCAGAAGACTGGTCTGGGGGGCTAGTGATAATACCGGCCCAGAGCCCTGCTGGGCCAAGAAAAGGGCCCGTGGCCCAAAACCAACCGAGAGGAACCTTTCCCGGTCAGAGACATGTCCGGACAAGAAAGAGGACAAGAGAGGACAGATGATGACAAGGGAGGTGGTCCTGCAGCTTATCGTCAAGGGAGGCAAAGCTCAACTATAAATACTAGCCTCCTACAGTGAACAAGGTAGGTGACTTATATCTCTCTATTTCATATTGAGAGTCTTTCCCGTACGATTTCCCCCGCATCACTACCCCCGTCTCATCATCACGCCGGAGCTTCTTCCCCGGGACGCCGCCCGGGGATTGTTTTGCAGGGTTGTTGCGGGTATCTCAGCTAGGAGGCGCGGGTAGCAACAAGTGCGGGGACCCGGACGGTTTTTGGTAGCATCATGGGTTTTATTGTTCTGAAATTTAGGTTTCATTAATCTAAAATTTGGAATGTAATTGATACAATACTTATGTAAAATACCCTTGTTGGGTTTAGTGGAATATAATGGCTTTTATCTCTCTTTATTTTTGGAACTAGTATTCTCATACCCGCGCTACGCGCGCGCTGCGGGTTTTGGGTACTATCAAGCCTCAATTGAGGGACATACTGATAAAACTGCTGGAACATACATATGCATAGGCTTAAGATCCAAAAATTTGGGGATTTGGGGATCTGTACGCACGGCGATTTGGGGTTTTACGCCCGAATCTGTACGCACCGCTCACCAAGGACACAGATTCAAGGACCAATCCTGTACGGACGATCAGTGGACGAATCTGTACGGAGCTGTAGTACACGGTTCTGTACGGACGAATCTGTATGAACGGCGACCTAAATCCTATGCTGCGATTCTAATTCCTATAATGTGCGATTTCCGTTTTTCTTTTTCCACTATTTTCTGGTGAATCAAATTCGTTTGATTCTGCCGCGCAAGAACAGTAGTGGTAAACGAAACGCGGGAAATAAGCCTAAGGATGTGACGAAGATGGTCTTGGGAAGTGATGGACGAAGTTTGTTTGGCGATGATGGTGAGTTTTTTCCGAAACGGCCAACCGTGATTGAAAACCCGGGCACTCTGCCAGGATTAAACTTTGAACGGAGAGGAAACGACGGGATGGCTCGCGGGCAGAATCCTATCGCTGGGATGGTAGATGCGGCAAAAAACCCTCGGGCTGCAGCAGAGAAAAACCTTAGCAGCGGAAAATTTGATATAAAGGCTGAGTCAAGTTCCCACAGTGAGGCGATGAAAAAATGGATTCAGAAAGCGTCGGTCGAAGAGCTCTTTGAAAATATGGGGAAAGCTTACGAAGGTTTTAGAATGATTGAACAGAAACTTAAGGAAAAAGCTGGAGAAGAACTATTGAATGTGGCTGAACGTGAGGTCATGGAGAATGGAGGAAAACCCTTGTTTGGATTGGAAAAGGAAAACGTTGAGATGAATCCGATTGAATCTGGGAATAGGACTACATGGCCAGCGGATGAGAGTACATATGATCGGGAAAGCGAAGGGGGCAGCAAGAAATCGATGATGGCAGCCGGGGTTCGTAGGCAGCCGATGATGATAAAAACCGGTATACCAATTTCGAGGTTCTTGGAAACAATGGGCAGAGAGGAGAGTGAGGGCAGCAAGGATACGTCTAAGACAATAGAGCAAGGTGTACAAATAAAAATGAAGAGTTCAGAACAAGCCGAGAAGTCTCATTTAGAGAAGGGTTTGGAGAATGCTGTTTTGTCGACTGTGATCACTCAACCCGAAGGTGATGGTGTTGCCACAGTAGTAAACAAAGTTGGGGAGAATTCACAAGTACGTATACTGAAGAGAGGGGAAGAGCTAGAGACACCATTAAATGAGAAGGTAAGCTGGTCGAAACTGTTCACGAGCCACCAGGCAGAGGTAAAATACTATAAACCTGAACTTGTAGACGGTATGCTTTTGCCTTCTTTTCCTTTGAATGAGGTTGAAAACAGCGTGAAAAAATGGAAGAATGTGGTTGTATGCAAGGTTATTGGTGGTCATCCTCCGATTAAATATTTTGAAGGCTTTCTTAGAAGAATATGGTTTGGTATGGTTGAAAAGGTCTGGCAGGCAAAACCAGGGATCTTTCTGGTGAAGCTTGTTAATGAAAAACATAGAGATGAGGTGATAGAACGGGGGATGGTTTTCTTTGATAAAAAACCAGTTTTTGTAAAGTTATGGAAACAAAAAATGGATTTTGATGAGCCAGATACAATTCCTATATGGGTGCAATTTCCTGGATTGGATCCAGTCTATTGGGAGCCGAGCCTGTTATGTAGATTGGCAAGTGTAATCGGAATCCCCTTGCGGATTGATGAGGCCACATGGCACATGGAAAAGACAAAGTTTGCAAGGGTACTAGTTGAGGTGAACATGGGGAAGGTAATGCAAAAAAGAATTCCATACAAAGATGAGAATAATATCATTCAGCACCAAGATGTGGAGTATGAGTGGAAGCCATCAAAGTGTAGTAAATGCAAGCTGATTGGACATGAAACAGAAGAATGTGTCTGGAAGCCCAAATCCCTTTCGCCTGGAGTGAATGGTAGGACGCAGTTGAGCACAAATAGAGGCAAAAGGGAGAACCAAACTCAATCAGCCCCAAGGGAAAGGGGACCAAGCATAGTTGCTCCTCATCGACGATATGGTAGAAATACCGGGGATTGGGTGGTTGTTGGTGTAAAAAGGGCATAGAAGAATGGAGACAAAATTGAGGGAAATAAAATGGGCACCAAAGGAACCAATGTAGAACAGAAAAAGGGAGACCGAGAGGCTGTTCTTGGGGCCGAAAAAGAACAGGAAAAGAAAGCAGGGTATGAAAAAGAAAGGGGTGCAAAAAGTGGTGGAACGAGCAGTAGCACAGTTTTGGATGCACAATCAAGAGAGACTGAAGCTAGGGATGTTCCGGGTAGAGAAATAAGGCAACACAGAGAAGGGAAACAACCGGTTGAATCGAATGATAGTGTGGTATTGCAGATTTCACAGTCTACAAATGTTGGCGTCAATGAGAGAGAAGCGGCTAATAACATAGACCTTGAAGTTCATTCAAGGTATGATCCCCTTTATAATATTGTTAATGATGCATAGTACTATGCTATTCTGGAATGTTAGGGGTATAAATCAGCCAAGTAAGCAGAGAAAATGCCGGCAATTTTGTTTTGAAAATAATATAGGCCTTGCTGGCTTGCTGGAAACAAAGGTGAAGGTAGAAAATGAAGTGGACAGATGGGAAAGTCTTGATTTGGGTTGGAAGCTACTAACAAACTGCCCGATAGCACAAACAGGAAGAATATGGCTATGTTGGAAGCCAGATTTGTATGATATATCGGTAATAAGCATTGGAGATCAGTGGATTGACTGCATTTGCCGGAAAAAAGAACTCGGGCTGGAGTTTTACTTGACGGTTGTTTATGCTCATAATAGTGAAGTAGAAGCAGGGACCAAACAACCGCTTAGGCTGAAGTTATGGCGTTATCTGGAGACTGCAAATCACCAGGATATGCCATGGATGGTGGTGGGGGATTTCAACTCCCCCCTAAATTTGGGAGACCGAGCTGGAGGAGAGGATGTACAACTAGCTGAGGTGGAAAATTTTAGAGACACGGTGAACTTGATTCAACTGCATGAGCTGAAAAGTACAGGACCCTTTTTCACGTGGGACAATAAAAGGGAAGAAGGCAGAATTTTCAGTAGAATCGACAGAGCAATGGTGAATGAGATGTGGATGGACAGATGGATGGAAGCGATATGTGAAGTAAAACCCAATGATGCATCAGATCATTTACCTTTACTTATACACCTAGATACGCCAAGAAAGTGTTCTGCTAAACGTCCTTTTAAGTTCTTCAATATGTGGGTGAACTCGCCGGACTTTCTTACTTTAGTGGAGCAGAATTGGAGGATGCGGAAACACAGTACTCTCGTGGATCTATTTAAAACTCTGAAGGTGCTGGAAATAGCACTTAAACGATTGAACAAGAGGGAATTTTCAGACATTCAGAAAAGAGCCATGGAAGCAAAAGGGAAGTGGGAGAACCAGTTCAATCTATTACAAACAAATGTATTGGATAAAGGGCTGCAAGAAAACGAAGCAATGGCAAGGAGAGAATCTATGGAACTAGCTGAAGCGGAGTTCAGTTTCTTACAGCAACGGTCTAAGGAGAAATGGATAAAGGAGGGGGACAGGCCAACCAAAATTTTCTATGCAAGCATGAAAAAGAGGCAATACAGAAATCATATAGTCAGCCTGAAGGTGGGAAGCGACAGAGTGGATGGAAGAGAGGGGGTGGAGCAGCATCTACTGCAGTTCTTTGGTGACCGAATGGGAAAGACAGTGATTGTAGAGAGTGAAATTGATCCTTTAGTTGCAGCTGAAGGTAACTTTCTTACAGTGGAACAACAAACACCCTTGATAAAGCCGATTACAGATGATGAGATATGGAGAGCTCTGAATAGCATTGAGAATGACAAAAGTCCTGGAGTAGATGGATATTCGAGTTTTTTCTTCAAGAAAGCATGGGGGATTGTTGGTGATGATTTCAAAAAGGGGATTAGGAGTTTCTTTCAGGGCGATGAAGTACCACGGGAATTTAGCAGGGCTGTTTTAACACTAATACCGAAAGTTGATAATCCGCAGTCAGCTGGGGACTATAGGCCGATTTCCTGCTGCCCTGTTTTATATAAAGTCATCACAAAGATCATGAGTAACAGGTTAAGTGAGGTACTCCCTGAAGTGATAAATGGAAACCAAGGTGCATTCGTGAAAGGGAGGAGGATATCACATAATATTCTCCTAGCCCAAGAGCTATTAACAGGATATAAGAAGCCGAGCAATATTCCGAGTTGTATGATAAAAGTTGATATACAGAAGGCTTTCGACAGTATAAGCTGGGAGTTTCTATTCAAATGGCTGGCAGTTCTAAAGTTTCCAGGATTGTTTATTGAGTGGATAAGACGATGCGTTGAGGATACCACTTATTGTTTCTCTTTGAATGGTGCGTACACGGATTGTTTTAAAGGGAGGAGTGGTGTTAAACAGGGGGATCCGATATCACCTTTATTGTTTGTAATTGGGATGGAATATCTATCAAGACAGCTTAGCCTGGCGATAAAAACGAAAGCTGTAGAGTTCCATCAGAGGAGTTTGAAGGGGGAAATACACAGTTTGATGTTTGCAGATGATCTGTTAATTTTCTGTAGGGCAAGCAAGCACTCAATGGATGGGGTTAAAACTGTTTTGGAGGAGTTTAGGAAGGTTTCTGGCCTTAGGATAAATGAAGGAAAATCTGAGGCTTTTTTCTCGACAATGACAGAAACTGAATCAAAGATGTTGGCTGATACTCTGAATATAGTTCAAGGAAGTTTCCCAATGAATTACCTGGGACTTCCAGTCTCAACAGGGAAGTGGAGAGCTGAAGATTGTGAGAAAATGGTGGAGAAGATTGCAGGACAAATAGGCACTTGGGGTTCCAGGAATATGGCATATGCAGGTAAAGTGCAGCTTATAAACACAATTCTGCTGAGTAAAGCTAGTTACTGGGCAAATGTTTTTCAATTACCTGAGAGTGTGCACAAAGCCATTGAGACAAAATGCAGAAATTTTCTGTGGGGAAGAAAGGAAGGGGAGAAAAGAGTTACACCAGTGTCTTGGAAAACACTTTGTATGCCAAAGAAAAGTGGAGGAGTTGGCCTAAGGGATTCTTCATAAACGGCTTAGAGTGATTCAACTCCTCCATCAGTTGAATAAACGGCTTAGAGTGATGGCCAAATCAGTTGTATGAACTTTTTTGAGCAATTTAATAGAAGAAAATATTACATCAAAAAAAAAAAAAGATCCAAAAACCATGTTTGTACTATAGTTATTAATTGTTAACATGTTTGCTTGCTCGTATATTTGGCAATTTTGACTATAGTTGATGTTCATACCCTAGTTCAACAAAGCAGACCTTGTTTTTCTAAGCAGTCATTTAGCAGATTAATACTGTATTACATAAACGATCAATAAAATGAGTTAGATTACCAGCCAAAATGGACCTGTATAAATTGGTTATATTATTGTATTCAATCTACATTTAATCAATTACATGATATGATAGCTATTATTCAATTGAATGTAGAAAAACTGGTCTTATGCGTTTCTCCTCATCATTGTTCATTTTTGATGGGGCCCATACGTGCGATAATTAGTTTCTGACGCCGCCGTTCTCTATTCCGCTTCGATCAGTGTGTCATAACTGCTTTCCCTTATTTTGAGGGGGCGTTTCCTATTCACCCGTCTATATAAGGGTCCAAACCCCTCTTCATTAAGCTTCTCTCTCCAAATTCTTCCAGGCGCTCTGCTCTTTTTGATCAAGTAAGCACTAAATCTCTCCTTCCTTCTCCCCATCATGACTTCCCCTCTTCCCTCTGATTCTTCCTTAGACACCGAAGGAATTCAAAATCGGTTTGAGGTTCAATTCCGGGCTGATGATAACACGGCTTCTCCCCCTTCCTCCCCGGACACCTCTTCCGAGGTTTTCAGTACGCCCCGAGGGCCAGTTATCCCGGGTGCGTTGCCCTCGGATGGGGCAGGTTCCTGCCCGGCCGAGCATCCTAATTATCCCCGCAAAGATCAGGATGAAGAGGTGTTTGGCGAGGAGGCTGGTGGTGACATTCCCCGGGGACCCACTCACGGAGTGCGCCCGGTAGGTGTCAAATTTTATGATGTCCCCGAGGATTCTCCTTCCCTAGATAGGGATGTCTTGGATTTAGCCAAACGCTGCTTTATTCCCTTCCCTTTAAATGCTTCTCTTTCTAAACTTCCTCCGGGAGTCTCCGAACGGGAAGTTCCGTGCATCCCCCGGATCCATTTTCAATACGGGCTTTGCCTGCCTTTTCCTCCTCTCTTTCTTGAAATTCTTCGATTTTAATGTGGCCCCGGCCCAACTACACCCTAACGGGGTTGTTTTAATCCTGGCCTTTTTGCTTAACTGCGCCAGGTGCCACATTCCTCCTTCTCTTTTACTCTTCCGCTCCTTCTACGCCTTGCAGAAGGCACATGCGTCCTTCCCGGGCGTCTTTTCTTTTACTATTCGCTCTGGGATAAAGGACTTCATCCTTTCCAAACCTAAATCCGCCAAAGGGTATCTTTCGAAAGGTTTCTTTCAATGCGATGCCCGGGTATACCCTATGCCTTCCTGGAACGATTCTCTCGTTCCTGAGGACAAGAAACCCCTTGCCAACCTCCCCGGCCTTATTACCAGCGACCATAGCCTCTTTCGTCTTTCCCTCTATGTATGGACGATTTTTTTAAGACCGGGAACGCGGGCTATTATTGGCCTCGCGGGATCTACCCTGCCGAGCTCTCACTCTCCCGCGCATAGCTGCGGTGTGGCCGGATGGAGGTGCCTATTAAGGCTTTTATTTTATTTAGGATCCTTGTTCCCCTTGTCTATTATTATTATTATTTTTTTTTGACTTTATTTGCTTGGTTTCAGCCCAACCTCCGTTGCACGCAGACGCTATGACTTTCGTGGAGAGGTCTCCAACCAGGGGCGACCAAGCTGGGCCTGCTCAACAAGTGGCTCCCCATCCTGAGCCATCCTCTACCGAGAACCCAGTTATTATCCCGCAGGGGGCCCGCTCGAGAAGAATGCGCCTGGCGGAGCCGCTTCCAGAGGGATCCGTGGTTGTGCCTATCCCCGAATTGAATGAAGAGGACGCCGCGCAATTGGAAGAGGAGCTTGCGTGGAATCAAGCCCCGGATGCCCGCTTTGCCGAAGATCTCCTGTCCTCACAATTCTTCGGAGGGGGTTTCCGCCCGAGTAACCCTGAGGGTGCTTCCGGGTCAGGTCCCAAGTGGGTATAGTGGCAAATAGATAGGAACATTTGTATGTAAAATGCTTATGTAATCGTCCTACAACGACTATGACCGCATGTTCATGCGATTTGTAATTTAAAGAGGATTGAATAAAATTGTATTTCGAAAAGACCCTTTTCATTAACTCTTCCCTGCAAACATTACATTCTTTGATCCCCGGGCTTCATTCAAGCTCCGGGTCCATTCTAGCGGGGCACCCAAATGGGAGCTACCCATGGGTCCCTTTTTACAAATCTTCCTTTCTAAACCCGGGACGAGGCCAAACGTCGGGGTATTTCTCCGGGCATGTTCATGCTTCCGGGCAGGGCATATCCATGCCTGGCATATCCATGCCTTAGTAGCTAAGGTACGATGCGGGGTACTCTACTTCCCGTAAAACCTTCTTAAATTAGCTACATTCCATCTTCTGGGGATCTCCTTCCCCTGCTTGTCCTCCGGCACATAACTCCCTCCCGGGTATGCTTCCTTTACCTTGTATGGGCCTTCCCAGTTGGGTGCAAGTTTGCCCTCCGGGGCTTGGCGGCTCTTATCGTTTCTCCTCATTACCCAGTCTCCTGGGATGAAAGCTTCTTTCCGTACCCTTCTATCATAATACCTCTTTACTCGCTCCTTCACCTTGGCTTCCTGAAGTGCCGCATTCTCTCGCTTTTCTTCCAGGAGGTCCAAGTCAAGGCGCCGTCCATCGTCTTCTTCTTCCGGGCGCTGGTATTGAGTCCGGGGGCTCGGGATTCCAATTTCTGCGGGTATCACCGCCTCCGACCCGTACACCAAACCATATGGAGATTCCCCGGTAGCCGAGCTTTCTGTAGTCCGGTGGGCCCAAAGAACACTGGGCAGCTCCCAAATCCAATTTCCCCGCGCGCCTTCCAAGCGAGTTTTTAATCCTTTGATGATGGTACGGTTGGTAACCTCCACTTGCCCATTCGCCTGAGGGTGGTATACAGACGTCAACCTCTGCTCTATACCGTACTTGACACACCATGACTTGAAAGGATCATTCTCAAACTGCGCCCCATTGTCTGTGACTATAATCTTCGGGATGCCGAATCGACAAATGATGTTCTTCCAGCAAAACTTAACACAGGTTAATCCCCGTATGTTGGTGAGCGGTTCTGCCTCCACCCATTTGCTGAAGTAATCGATTGCCACAATCAAGTACTTGGCTCCTCCCGGGGCAGTCGGGAATGGTCCCACCAAGTCAATTCCCCACCTACTGAACGGCCAAGCTCCTATGACTCCGATTAACTCCTCCCGGGGAACATGGATTAGCGGGGCAAATGTCTGGCATGCCAAGCACTTCTGTACATGCTCTTCCGCATCTTTGAACAACGTCGGCCAGTAATACCCCAGCCTTAAGATCTTTTTGGCCAAGGTGCGAGCCCCTTGGTGGCTCCCATTAGATCCCTCGTGCACCTCCCGGATGAGGTGTCGGCCTTCCGACCTTTCTACACACTTTAGCAAAGGCTGGAGATACCCTCTTTTGTACAGCTCCCCTCCCTGGATCACATACTTAGGCGCCTTAACTCTTAGCTTCCGGGCCTGAGCCTTATCCTCCGGGGTGGTTCCTTCTTCTAGGTACGCCCGCATGGGTGTGATCCAGGATTCTTCCTCGTTCACCAACATTACTTGATCGTTTTCCTGGTAGCTCCTTCTTCCTAGTACCTCCAAGTACAACTTTTGGTCGGGCTCAGGTTTCAATTCTGAGGAAGCCAACTTGCTCAAAACATCTGCTTTACTGTTCTTCTCCCGGGGAACTTGAACCAAGTTGAAAGTTTTAAACCCGGCTATCAGAGGCTTCACCGCTTCCAAGTACTTTTGCAGGCTCCTTTCCCGGACTTCATATTCTCCCTTTACCTGCTGCACCACGATCTGGGAATCACTGTGTGCCGTGAGAGTTTTGATTTCCATCTCCTTTGCCAACCTTAATCCCGCGATCAAGGCTTCGTACTCAGCTTCATTGTTGGTTGTTTTGAAAGTGAATTGGACTGCGTAGGGATACTCCTTCCCTTCCGGGCTGACTAACAGCACTCCCGCTCCGCTGCCCCCTGAGTGTGCCGATCCGTCCACATATAGCTTCCAGGCCGGGTCTGTCTCAGCCTTAGTCATGTTCTCCGGAGTGTTAGGCGTCTCTTGTTCCTCGTTTATCCTTGCTTCTGATTCCAACAAGAAGTCCGCTAGGGCCTGGCCCTTGATAGCCCTTCTTGGCTCATACCGGATTTCATACTCTCCCAGCTCTATAGCCCATTTCATCATTCTCCCTGATGCCTCCGGCTTGAACATGACTTGTCTTAGCGGGTAATTGGTAAGGACCACTATGGGATGGCCCTGGAAGTAGGGTTTAAGCCTCCTTGAAGCATGCACCAGTGCCAGAACCAACTGCTCCAAGTCAGTATACCGAGTTTCTGCCCCCGAAGTGCCCGGCTAACAAAATAGATTGGGTGCTGCTTTCCCTCCTCTTCTTTGATTAGCACGGCACTTACAGCTTCCCGGGACGCTGCTATATACAGAAAAAACTCCTCCCCCGGGAGTGGCTTCTTTAAAGTTGGCAACTGTTGGAGGTGCTCTTTCAGATTTTGGAACGCCTTCTCACATTCTCCGGACCACTCGAACGCTTTGGCCCTCCTGAGAATGTTGAAGAAAGGCAACTGCCTATCTGCCCCCTTTGATAGGAATCGACTGAGAGCCGCGAGAGACCCTGTCAACCGCTGTACTTCTTTCACCGACCTGGGGGAGGTCATCTTAGCTATGGCCTCGACTTTCTCCGAGTTAACATCGATGCCCCGACTTGACACCATGAAACCCAAGAACTTCCCCGCACCCACTCCAATGGTACTTTTGGCGGGGTTCAGCTTTAGATTGCTCCGTTTTAGCTTTTCGAACATCTCCTCCAGGTCATTCAGGAAAGCTCCGTAAGCCCTGCTTTTGACCACCATGTCGTCGACATATACCTCCATGTTCCTTCCCACTTGGTCCTTGAAGAGTTTGTCCACCATTCTCTGATACGTAGCCCCCGCGTTCTTCAGCCCAAAGGGCATTTTCTTGTAGCAGAAGGTTCCGAAATCGGTGATGAAGGAGGTTTTCGCTTTGTCCGCCTCATCCATCTGCACTTGGTGATATCCTTTATGTGCATCGAAGAAGGCCAGCACCGAGTACCCCGCGATAGCCTCTGCCAGTCGGTCCAAATTTGGGAGAGGATAGCTGTCTTTGGGGCAACATTTATTCAAATCTGTAAAGTCGATACACATGCGCCAGCTTCCATCGTGCTTCTTTACTAAGACCGGGTTAGCTATCCATTCCGGGTAGATGATTTCCTCGACCACCCCGGCTTTCTCCAACTTCTTTACTTCATTCTTTATAAATTCCGCTCTTTCCGAGGCTACAGGTCTTTTCTTCTGCCTGATTGGTTTTGTTGCCGGGCTTATGTTCAGCCTGTGTACCCCCAACTCTGGAAACACCCCCACCATGTCCTCCGGGCTCCATGAGAATACTCCCTGATACCTGGCCAGGAGTTCCTTCAGTGCACTTTTGACTTCACCCGGGAGGTCTTTTCCCACCGTGACCGTCCCTTTGTCCGCCACCTGCATTTCCTCCAATTCTTGCCGGGGAACTTCTCCATGTACCGCCCCTACTGCTTTCTTTGCGTCCCGGACCGCCACCATCATGCAACTTCTTGCTACGGCTTGACTTCCCCGTACGACCGCCACACCTTGCGCAGTGGGGAACTTCATCGTCAGCAGATACGGACAACTCGCTGCCCGGGCTTGGGTTAACCATGGTCTTCCTATGATTACGTTATATGGCGAGGGTGCATCAATAACCGCAAAGTTACACGTCACTGAGACCCTCTTGCTCCGATCCTTCTCATCCACCATACATACTGCGAGGGGAATAACTCCTAGAGGGACTTCAGGTTTGCCAGTGAATCCTGACAGGGGAGACAAAGGGGGTTTCAAGTTCTGTCTCCCAATTCCCAATTGATCGAAGCAGGAAGCGAACATGATCTCCACACTACTCCCGTCATCTACGAACACCCTCTTGATCAAGAAACCTTCAATCTCCGCTGTTACCACCATCGGGTCAGAATGGGGTATCTGAGGCGGGACTACATCCGCTTCAGAGAAAGTGAGAGCCTCCTCGGGGCGAAATCTTTTCCCCTGAATCTCCTCCGGGGGAACATATCGCGTCCGAGCCCGGATAGCGGAAACCGACTGGCATGCTTCTCCAATTTCTCCACTTATCACGTTGATCATCCTGTTGGGTACTGGGGCAGGCTCCACTGCTTGGACTGGTGCGGCAGCTATTGCAGGCCTCCCCGGGGCCCTGTTGCCTTGGTTGCCTTGGTTTCTCCCGTTTCCTCTCCCCGGGTTAGGCCTCCACCTCCTCCGGGGCTGCTCTTGAGGCTGGTCCCGGGGGTTCTCCTTCTTTGCTTCCATCGCCACACAATCTCTCAACTGTCCCCGCTCTATCAATTTTTCTATCTCGTTCCTCAGCATCCTACACCCCTCGGTCGAATGTCCATAAGACTTGTGATAGGCGCACCATTTGTCCGCATTTTCCCTAGACGGGGTCCCTTGGATAGGCAACGGATCTGGGAACAAATCCTTGTGGATAGCATGGATCTCCGTTCGGGATTTGCTGAGCGGGGTAAAACTGTCAGCTCTTGACCGGTTTACCGGCGCGGGGGCAGGGTCCCTTCTACTTGGGTCAACCGTCCTCCTTCTTTCCATCTTATCCGGGAGGAATCCCCCGGATTCTTCTTTTCTCTTCCGCGTGGCATCATTAACCGCACAGTACAGTTGCACCGCCATCTGCAGGTTGTGAAAGGTTTCCGGGATGTTTTCCATCAACTTCTGGAACAACACCATATCCCTTAGGCCATTTATAAACCCACTAATCACCGCCTTCTCCTGCTGCTGCTGCCTGTCGACGACCTTCATGCTGTCGTCCATGTACCTTCGATAGTATTCCATTGACCCTTCCGCAGCCTTCTGCCGGGTGGCCAAAAGCTCAGTCAGCTGCTTTCCTTCCTTTTTTAACCCGGCGTATCTGAACAGTAAAGCCTTAGAGAAATCATAATAATCTCTGAGGCTTTCTCGGGGCAAGGAATCGAACCACCAACTTGCATCTCAATTCCTCCGGGAAATCCCTTGACACCATTAGGTTCTGGTACGTCCTGACAAACTCTTCCGGGTCTGTCTCTCCATTGTACGTTGGGATTCCCTCCGGGGTCCGGAGGCCCGGCGGCCATGGGTACGCAAGCACTCGAGGGACCCAAGGGGAGGTAGGTTTAGCCCCGTTTCTTCCCACCAATTTGTCTAGTCGGGCCTCCAAAGAGTTGGGGTCCTGCTGCACCACCTGATAGCCCCGCGTCCTATCGTCCTCCCGATAGTATCCCTCCGGGTAACCGTAGTTCATCCCCATTGATCCATGCATGGGCATGGAATACTGGATCGGGTTCCCCTGGGTTCCAGGGGCCTGATAACCCAACGACTCCGTCGGCATGGCTGGCATGCCATACCCAATTTGTCCCACTCCCCAGCTGGAACGCGGGTAATAGGGTGGAGCGCGTGGAACCAAATTCGATTGTTGTCCCGTAGCCATCCCCCCTCCGACCCCGAAACTTGGAGGGAAAGAAGGTGGGACGGTGGAGGAGTTCACACGCCCCTGTATCCTTGGCGGATGAACGACTCCGTCCAGGTTAATAACCTCTCTTTGGTACCCCCGTAGAGGTCCTGCCGGGTCTCCCCCGGGTTCCCTCCGCCTGTGACTTTCCCGGGTAGAGAGTACCCACTGGCGGTACAACTCCTTGTTGGCTCTCATAAACTCCAATGCCGCCACTTCCTCCGCCTCGGCTAAGGATTGTCCCTCCTCCCGGGCTTCAGGCCCCTGGGCCCGGGGACTGCCTCCCTCGGCGGGCCTTTGTACTTGCTCCTCCTGGTACTCTCTTTCCGAGTCGGCTTCGTCAGAGGCAGTTTCCACGTGGCCATCCTGTGGTACCCCTTACTCCCGCTGGTGTCTAGCCTCCTCCTGCAACTGCCTCAATGTCACATCATCTCCCGGGGGTGGGAGAGAACCACCCCCTGAAGGTGCCGCGTTGTTCTTCGGGCGCCCGCGCCCTCTCCTTGGCGACTCCATCATGCGAAGGTGGAAAGGTCCCACCGGGCGTGCCAATTGATGCTACCAAAATCCGTCCGTCTCCCGATACTTGGAGCTATCCGGGTCTCCTCCTTGATCAGCCCGCTACAATCCTGCAAAACAATCCCCGGGAGGCGTCCCGGGGAAGAAGCTCCGGCGTGATGATGAGATGGGGATAGCGGAGAAGGAAAATGTACGGAAGGTGCTCTCAATATAAAGTCGAGAGATATAAGTCACATACCTTGGTTACTGTTTGAGGCTAGTATTTATAGCTGAGGTTGCCTGCTTTGGATAAGACTCAGGACCACCTCCTTTTGTCACCTACCCGTCCTTTCTCTTGTCCGGATGCGCCTCACGCGGGAAAGTTGTTACTTCCCCGGTACTGGGCCTTAAGTCTTTTCTCGGCCCAGTAGAGTGCTGAGCCAGTATCATCAATGTTGTAGAAAACATGCACAACAATTTTTTTGATGGAACCTTTACATGTATAATTGAAGATCAAAGATTTAACTGTGAGGAAATAAAAGAGGGGCTAGAAAAGATGCCCGCGGCTAGAAAACAAAGCTATCCCTTCTACTCAATGATGCTTATTGTGCTAAATTAAATTCGTAAGCCTAAATAGTAAGTGTTTTTAAAATATTGGAGGGGAAAAAACCGATCTTTAAGCTTATGAAGATAATTGCACAAGGCTCCAATAATTCTGGAGAAGGTGTATATCTAGTAATTCAGCTTCAATAATTTTAACAAAATCAAAAAATAAAGTGAAATCATAATCTGGCTTCCATGTTAAAAACCACTCAAACAAACATTGTATAACTTGCATTACTGTACATTGCAGAAAGGAGGAAAAACAAGAAAACCACACCTTACTTTTTGGGTTTAGCAGTACCGCCTTCGAAGAAAAATGAAAGCAGTGTGACTGAAAACCCTCCAAAAACCAGCCAATTACTCCATTTTGATGTTGATCAACTTTAGGAATGTAAACCGAGCACTCACATCTGTTCAAATGACCGGAAAAATCAAACAAAACCAATAAATCAAACTGCATTAATCAAAATGGTTTTAGTTTTACTCTGAAGATATAATAGTCTTTGGGTCATGCACTACTTGTTACACAATATAACTGATGACTCTTTGGTGTATTTTTGGGATTTCCTGCTACAATTGAGTCACCCTTATACTATATTTCCTCCTACAGTGGTTCTATTGTAACTTCACCTCCATAGCAGACCAAGGGGATCATTCTGCAGATTTAGGCACACCCCTTGGGGAAAGAAATGCAGTACTGTATATAATTAGTATATCGTAGACCAAAGGAGTCATGCCTCATGTTCAGCTCAATACTAAATTGCAGAACATGTCAAAAAGGAAAAAAGAAAAAACTAAATGAAGAAAAATATCCTCTTGTACCCACATTATATGATAATCTGCACAGATCTTATAAATCAGTTAGGCAATGCATTAAACACTCACCATTCAAAACATACATCTCCAGAACAGCAAATCTGAATCAAACAAAACACAATCACAAGCAAATGAAATCAAATTACAACACACTGAAACAATGAGGCAAAAAACAGAATTTTATACCTGCTGAAGAAAAGTTCGTCTCAGAATCTCACTTCAAATGTCGACATTCCTGCTGAAAACAGAGCTTTCAGCTTTCACACAATAAATATTATATTTCTCATAATAACAAAACAATGAAAGCACTACTATCAGAAATACTACGGAGCAGAATAATATTGGTTAAATGAACTGCAAAACAAGCAGAGATCAAGGCAAAGAATGAACGGAAATATAAATATTAGAGCTCAGTAGATAATTTACGGCATTGCTAGAATATTTACCATATATCTACAATACCTTGTTCCTTTTAGAGTATTACAATGTTTTTCCATACCCTTTGCAATGTAAACCGAACACTCACATCTGTTCAACCGAGCACTAAAACATAGACAAAGGAGCAGTCGAGGAATAACCACTACTGGGCAATTAGTAAACCTGTAAACAAGAAAATTAGAGTATATAAACTGTGAACAAGGACTATTAATCCATGAACACCTTGTATGCACAGAAGCCGCAAAATCCATTCATCATGCAGAAAAGTACATCAAATTAGCATGGAGAAAATAAAATTTTCTCAACAAAAACAGGACAAGAAAGAGAGATGAATGCAAGTGAAGCATTGCGATTAATCAAGAAACCGATCAATCGAATTGTACAAATGAAAGTAGTTTCTCATCATAATCAAATATTTCAGCAAAAGAATCAAACAAATCCAGGAAAAAAAGCAAAAACAAATAAACAATCACTTACATACCACGAACTTTTTTGGGCCATCTTTATGAACTTCTTCATGGCAATCCACCGCCGCCCTCTGTACACACCAAATTCGGAGTCGTCGTCCCGATCTCGGAGACTATAGAATCCGGGCTGAAGTTGCTAGTGCACATCAGATATTGGTACATTGAAGCAAGACAGATTGAACAGATTGCAAAGACGGTGATGGAGACCATGGCTTAATCTCCAATACATTCACATAATAATCAATATGTACTGAAGAGCCCTTTTTCTTCCTTGACAATCCAAGAACCATAGTTTCAGAATTCAGATTAATTCACAAATCAATACCCTCTTCTTTTCCACAGCTCTGATCAGGAAAATACATAAGAACATAAAATTAAAAAATCATCTTTTTGCCAGCATATGAAGATTAGAGCAGCACACATGCACGCTATGTCTTTAGTCCCAATGCCCTATAACTTCTGTGAAGGAAAAAAAACATAAACAAATTAAGGAAAATATGGGCTTGTACATCTCGATAAGAGTTTGTTTATTTGAATACTTTTAAGAGTTATACATCAATTCTTTTCCCACCATGGATTCCAATACTCTAAGTAATCAGTTGCAAACTTGAATGGCTAAGATACAAACTTTAGCAATGAATTGCATGTTATAAGTACACCATCAACACTTAAAAAGCAGCAACTAAGATACAAATTTGAATGCCTAGAATGCTAAAAACTTTCTAGAACAAACAATACAACAGAATGAAGCATAAACACACAGTCACACATACACCACAGTAAATTCGAATGTAATAAATATATACTGAGAGTGAGAGAAATGCCTGCATATGAAGATTAGAGCAGCACACAAGCACACTATGTCTTTATACGGCACATTCAACACATAAAAATGAACAACACTCACAACAACAACAACAACAACAAGAAAGAGAGCAGTAAAATTGATAACTTTACATTCAGATGCTCAAGAAGCTCATCCACATTCTCCGAGGGAACAAGAAGCTGGATACCAGAAACAGAGGTCATTTTGCAGATTATACTTACAGAAGCATTAGATGGGAGAGGCTTGTACATCTCGATGTATTGTTGCGCATGCAATAGAAGACTCGGATCAAACCTACAGAACGAGAAGATAAAAAGCTTCATCGTCTCAAATATCCAACGAAATCCTAGCTCTCAACAGGACAGAGGAAAATGCACAGATAGAGCTGAGCAAGAACTTACTGCAAGCCTGGTAGATTACTAATTTCTGAAGAAAGACCATGAGAAAACAAAGCTGCAAATGTTGGCAGGACCTATAAAAAATAACACAAAATCAATAAAACAAAGCCAAATCACCGAAAAATGGACAAGAATCATCAAAGCAGATAATTTACAGGTTACACTAACTCATAATCCTAGAACCCCTCAAAAATCAATCTTTACGCCCTATGAAACTGAATTTGATGACTTTAAGGTAATTATTTTACCTGGATAAACATCTGGCCATCAGGGTGATACAGATACTTGAGTTCCTTATCATCCAGAGCATCCTATCCACAAACTCCAATTCCGAGGGCATAAATGGCAGCATCCCTTTCTGTATAACTGTAATCAACTTGCCAATAAACAGCGGAAGAATCAAACCTCGTAAACCCCAAACTGCTCGTGTAATCAAAACCAAGACATATATCAAACCTCGGGAAATTTGTGATCGATCACAAGCTGAGGATCGAAGTATGCCATTGATGACGATTCAAGAAACTGATGAGAAAACCCGGTTCAATTATATGGGTTTCTCGGCTGGGGCTGGTGTTTGGCCTGATCGGATCGGAGAAATTATCAGCAAATCCTTTCGGGGCGAATTCCGAGTTCCGTACAAAAGCTTGGAGAATGGGATGTCAAGAAGAGTCCAGTCGGTGAATGGGGGACGCGTGGAGAGACCTGAGACTGCATGAAGGAAAAGATCGCCAGATTTTGACGCGTGGTACTATAAACAGTAAAAAATGAATTAAATAACGACCATAAATCGTTACTGTAGAAGAGGGGATTCCCCCTTTTAAGATTACATAGATGTAATGAGTTTAATCTATTTATTTTCTCCATTTACATAGAGATTAACTTTGTGGCACTGAAACAGTGACATGTTGAACACCAGCTTCATCGTGACGTTGGAAAACAGAGTCACCAGCTTTCAGCTACGCTACCAGGATCCCCTTGCATGCTATTGCTGCTTCACTAGCTGGCAAAGAGTCTGACAACTTTCTGGAGACGATTCCGGTTCTCGACGTTGTCGTGCGTCAGATGCTGATAAATAGTAATTACACCCATCTCCATTTCTGTAGATCTAATTGAAAGTAATGTTATTTTATTCAAGTGATTGAAATGTTTCATATCAACCAGGGGCTGCCTTCTGGTTCACCAGTCATTTTTTCACAATCAGCCTGCAAACTTCATCCCCTTACAGTAGCAGTAGAGGTTATCACTCCAATTTCCGAGCCACGCAAGGCGATCTGTCTCTAAATCGTGGTATTTTATTGTCAGCTTCATCTATCGTTTTATAACCCTGTTATGTTAGTGTTGCTATTTCTTATAGCTTTGTGTTCGTAGATGTATCAACCACTATCAACCACCATGATCATGCAACTTGATCGGTCAATGATTTCTTCATGGAACATCAGAGAAATCAGCGAGCTGCACTTGTCGAGAAATCTCACCAGAAGGCTCATGAGAAGAACAAAACCTTGACCAATTAGTCTATTCTTACTTGAATTTTGATTATATTATAAGAGCTTTATCTTTTCAACTGTCAAGGGCTAAATATTTCTCATTTTTACAGGCTCTAAGTGTTACGATCAGTCTTCTGGCATATTTGAAATTCCTTAACTCTACCACTTTCCGTTGTAACTCGAGTCAATTATTTTGTTAAAACTTTCTCACTACTAAGCTTGTATTGTGTTTTGCAGTTGAGAGGATTTGTCACCTCATAATGAAAAGTGGAACTTTAACAGGAACGATACTTAGACCAGCATACTTTTACCATAAATTTTAACTAATTACTTAGACCAGCATTATCTCTAATGCCAAGTGCTTTTTCATATGACCAGAAACTAATTGAGCCCGTGACACTTGAGCAATGGGCTATTGTGATGTAATGTCGAGCGGCTGCACAGAGAACTTATGTTTGTGGAAGGATGAAGGGAATTGTAAGCCTGTTTCTTTAACTTCAACAGAGAGCTTATGTGTTTAAGTAAATTGTTGAGGCTTATGAATATGATGTTTGTTTTACAGGCTGTGAGTGATCCTTTTGACACAATTGATGAGAACCCTCAATTCAAGTGTTCCCCTGCTTCTGTCAGAGTTGAAAAAATTGTTTGAATAATAAGAAGGCTTCCAGGACCGTCTCTCAGCCTCTTCTTTGCTTTCTTCCCCAACGAAGGAACTCTGGTGTGGTACCTCAAACTTCCTCTTGTTCTTGGAAAGTGTTTTGCACAGCTTAAGTCAGTATCGATACTGGTCTTCATGCGGTAGTTAAGCAAGTTTTGCTTCAGTAAGTTTACTGCTATTTGATTAAAATCGATTCTAATCAAATCAATTCAATACAGTTCCATCCCAAATTTTTAGTTTTACTACAGTTAAATTAAGTTTCATCCCAAATTTTTTGGTCCAGCTGGTTTTAATAAATTCAGATCACTTTACTAGTTACAAATTTCATCTAAATTTAGTTAAATCATGCTCAATTCAGTTTAGTTTATTTAGTTCATCTTCATTAGAACCAAAAACATTTGGTTGAAATGCAGTTCAATAAAGTTTGATCATCCCATATTTTAGACTCACTTTCATTTAGTCTAATTTAATTTATTTAAATTTGGCTAAGTTCAATTTATGGCAGCTCCATTAAATTAAAATTCTACTCCATTATATTAACTCCATTATACTTACTTAAATAAATTTCTCTTTTTATTGAACTAAATTAAACTTAACTTAGCCTAATTCAAATAAACTTAACCTAATTAATAGAATTGAACTATACATGAATGGATAAAATAGAAAAGGGGGATAAAAACTAAATTGAAATTTATCCAAATTTGTCCGATCTTGATGAAGATGAATTAAAAATAAACTTTAATTGAACTGAATAAATTTTTTGTATAAATAAGAATAAAGTGAACAGAATTTAATTGAACTAGCAATACCTTCAAACATGTTAAGGAAATGATGGACTAGCATTAAAAATTGCTTTGTTTTCGAAAAGCTTAACCTTTTGTTTATCTTTCAGCTTCAAATATCTTAATTTATCTTGTGTTTAACTTGATAATTTTCATCACAGGTACCAGTTGATATGGAATATCAGTGCACTGAGAGGTTGGAGTTTAGTCGACGACACTTTCTCACACCAAATTTTAGGATCTATCTGCCTCCGCCGGAACAAAAAATTGGTGAACGAAGAAATTCGATTCGGGGCCGTGGGCAAATTCCGTACAAAGAAATGAAAGAATGATGACATGATCAATCGAGGTGAAACCATGAAAGGGCTTCTGTTTGTTTTTATACTACTGAAGCCTTCTCATCTAGTTAATTTTCAGTTTTTCATTTCAATTTATGTGTACAATTCCAACTGTGTTAATTTGTGATCTCGTGAAAGGATGAGAAAGTCAAGGGAAAGTGCATCACCAGCCGGCAAGGCAGTCCACTGTCTGGCTTGCAAGGGCATGATCTACGAGGAGTTCCTTGGTAAATCACTTCTAGACTGTCTTCATTTTATTGCGATGTGTACATGGGTAATACACTATGCTTTAGACCACACAAAAAGGCCCCTCACAAATTTTAATGCTTCAGAATACATGTTTCAGATTATGTTAGAAAATAATTTTCCCTTAATATATATATATATATATATATATATATATATATATATATATATATTCAAATTGTTCAATGTTTACAATGTATCAGATTGACTTGTTTCGTACGCCACATCTACCTCCACCCGGGCAGGGACTCGGCGAAGGCTAGGGGGATAAGGCTCAACGTCTCCCGCAGCTATCTTCTTATGCCACTCCACGGCGTCCAGATAGGCCCCATGACTAGGAGCTCCCTCACCAAACTTCCTCGGGTTAGTCTCCATGCGCTCGATTGTCTTGCGAACCCCGGCTGGAATGTCAGTAAGAGGAGATACCCCCAACTAAGCCAGCTCTGAGACCCAGAAGGTGGTATGATAACCGGACGACTAGTAGAGCATCTTGGAGGACCCTATTCCTGTGAGTAAGGGACCGATTCTCCTTCTCTAAGTCGCCAATTAGTCTATTCTGTGCAGTGCGGGTCTCTAGCTTTTTAAGCTTTTCCTGGGCCCGCTCGAGTTCACCCCACACCATGCCCAGCTCCTTGGCGGTACGATGTTGAGTATCGTCATGAAGGGCCTGCAACTCGGCAATAGTTTGGTGGGAATTCAGGGCTTCCCGCATATGGTCGGAACCAAGGTCGAAGCACTGGTTTAACGACCCAAACTTGGTCTCAACCGCCTTGAGAAACGACACCAGCACCCGAACTGATCCAAACTCCTAAAGGAAGCAATCTAGCCCTGCCTCGGCCATGGCCCGGTTAGCCTGGTTGCCTCCAAACCTCCAATGGGCTAGTTTCCTCTGAAGAAAAGAGCACTGGAGGCACCCAACGCGGGGGAGAGAGAAGTAGATGCCGGAAGAACTACTTGGGTGAGGGAAAACATAAGGTATGGGTCCTCGCGGGAGAACCTCCTTTACATGGCGCTCAGACTACAAAAAATAATAATCTCATTAAAAAATAGAACTTTATATTGATCAAAATGGGCACTAAGGCCAAAGTTCTACATACACCCCCCGGGGAGGTGAGTTACAAAACACTTGAAAAACAATAGAAGATTACAAAAAAAATATTATTAGACTAGAGTCTAGGGTTGTACATGGTCTTCAGCAGGGCCCTTTTCCCCCGGAGCAGCGTGAGCTCTCTCAAACCTCCTCTCCAGCTCTATGACATCCTCAGTAGTCCACTCCGGGCCGGCATAAGCAGGAGCATCCACTGTGGACTCATCAGCGGATCGCTCAGGAAATCCCACCTTCCGCGTGGCCTTCCGGGACTGGTATAGCAGGTCGTCGTGACCCGCGCCAAGACCTACCCGGCAGTTACCCCCTTCACCATGGACCGCGCAGTACCCAAAGTTGGCAGGCACCGCGCAGTACTCATAGTAGTTCTCCGCCCAATGGGGTGTCTCCGGAACTACCCCATAAGTATTGTAGCTTTCCGGGCCGGGGTCAGGAAAGAAAACCTCGTCAATTTCCGGAAGCTTGGCCTTCTTGATGTCTGAAGTAGAAGGGGCCCGGGAAGACATCTTCAGCGATTCCCATAGCTGGGGCACCAGGCCCTTTAGGTCCGCTTCCTGGAAGGACCTCCAGAGGTAGATCAGTAGGTCGTTCGCCTTGGGACGGTAGTAGGAGGCCTGGGCTTCAAGGCGAGCAGGCCCCGGAAGTCAACCCGGCAAGCTGCGGTATATCTCATAGCAGGCTTCCGCACTCACCACAGCAGCGATACCCTCCAGCCTCTTGTCAAACTCGGCGGAACGAAAGACCTTCTGGGTCACAGCATCCAGGGCTTCAAGCTGGGCATCTTTCTTGTCCTTCTTGAGGGAGGAGTATTTCTTCTCTACCTCAGATAGCTTTTTCTCTTTGTCCGCCAGCTTTTTCTCCCTCTCGGCCAGCGCCTTCTGGGATGCTTCCAGCCGGGCCTCCAGGTCATCCCGCCCGGCTAACTTTTCCCGGGCTTCGCGGAGATCTTTCTCCATTTTGGCGAACAACCCAGCGCTATATTTGGAATAGCCCCGGTTCAGCGCCTCGGCGAACTGGGACTCCGCAAGGAGGGCATCAGCAAAGGCAGTACTCTGCAAAACAATTACCCCAGATAAAACTTAGATAAAATTTTGATTAAACTTAGAAAGAGGACAGAGCCCTCAGGCAGGCAATTACCTCTTCTTTCTCCTCCGGGATAGCCTTAGAGGTAGCGGCCCGCCGGGGAGTATTGCGAGGAGGAGGAGGAGGAGGGAATTCATCGATCCTCTGACGAGAAGGAGGGGGTGATCCGGACAATTCGCCCGGGGGCGGCCGCTTGAACCGCGAGCTGGCCCTGATAATACTGGCCCAGAATCCGGCTGGGCCAGAAAGGTCCGCGGCCCATGACTATCAAAGGGATACCTTTCCCGCTGGATAGTACGTCCGGATAAGGAAGAGGACATATGATGACAAAAGAAGTGGTCCTGCACCTTATCCCCAAAGCAGGTAGAGCTCGGCTATAAATACTAGTCTCAAACAGTAAACAAGGTATGTGACTTATATCTCTCTACTTTATATTGAGAGCACCTTCCGTACGTTTTCCTTCTTCGCTACCCCATCTCATCATCACGCCGGAGCTTCTTCCCCGGGACACCTCCCGGGGATTGTTTTGCAGGATCCGAGGGGGCTGATCAAGGAGGGGACCCGGATAGCGTCTACTCCCGGGAGACGGACGGATTTTGGTAGCATCAATTGGCACGCCCGGTGGGATCCTTCCACCTTCGCATGATGGAGTCGCCAAGGAGAGGGCGCGGGCGCCCGAAGAAAAATGCGGCACCCTCAGGGGGAGGTTCTCTTCCACCCCCGGGGGATGAGGTAACCTTGAGGCAGTTGCAGGAGGAGGCTAGACACCGGCGGGAGCTGGGGGTACCGCAGGATGGCCATGTGGAAACGGCCTCCGACGAAGCTGACTCGGAAGAAGGAGCAAGAACCAAGGCCCGCCGGGGGAGGCAGTCCCCAGACCCAGGGACCTGAAGCCCGGGAGGAGGGGCAATCCTTAGCCGAGGCGGAAGAATTGGCGGCGGTGGAATTCATGAGAGCCAACAAGGAGTTGTACCGCCAGTGGGTACTCTCTACCCGGGAAAATCGTAGGCGGAGGGAGCCTGGGGGAGACCAGGCAGGACCTCTTCGGGGGTACCAAAGAGAGGTTATCGACCTGGACGGAGTCGTTCAGCCGTCAAGGGTACAGGGGCGTGTGAACTCTTCCACCGTCCCACCTTCATTCCCTCCAAGTCTCGGGGTCGGAGGGGGAATGGCCACGGGACAACAATCGAATTTGGTTCCACACGCTCCACCCTATTACCCGCGTTCCAGCTGGGGGGCGGGACAAATTGGATATGGCCTGCCAGCCGTGACGGTGGAGTCGTTGGGTTATCAGGCCCCTGGAACCCAGGGGAACCCGATCCAGTATTCCTTGCCCATGCACGGATCAATGGGGATGAACTATGGTTACCAAGAGAAATACTATCGGGAGGACGATAGGATGCGGGGCTATCAGGTGGCTCAGCAGGACCCCAACTCTTTGGAGGCTCGACTAGACAAACTAGTGGGAAGAAACGGAGCTAAACCTACCTCCCCTTGGGTACCTCGAGTGCTTGCGTACCCATGGCCGCCGGGCCTTCGGACCCCGGAGGGAATCCCAACATACAATGGAGAAACAGACCCGGAAGAGTTTGTCAGGACGTACCAGAACCTGATGGTGTCACGGGACTTCCCGGAGGAATTAAGATGCAAGCTGGTGGGCTGTTACCTGAGAGGAAATTGTCTTTCATGGTTCGATTCCTTGCCTCGAGAAAGTCTCAGGGATTACTATGATTTCTCTAAGGCCTTGCTGTTCAGATACGCTGGATTAAAGAAGGAAGGGAAGCAGTTGACCGAGCTTTTGGCTACCCGGCAGAAGGCCGCAGAAGGGTCAATGGAGTACTATCGAAGGTACATGGACGATAGCATGAAGGTTGTCGACAGGCAGCAGCAGGAGAAGGCGGTGATTAGCGGGTTTATAAACGGCTTGAGGGATATGGCGTTGTTCCAGAAGTTGATGGAAAATATCCCGGAAACCTTTCACAACTTGCAAATGGCGGTGCAACTATACTGCGCGGTTAATGATGCCACGCGAAAGAGAAAGGAAGAATCTGGGGGATTTCTCCCGGACAAGATAGAAAGAAGGAGAGCGGCAGACCCAAGTAGGAGAGACCCCGCTCCCGCAACAGCAAACCGGGCAAGGGCGGACAGTTTCACCCCGCTCAGCAAATCCCGGACGGAGATTCATTCTATTCACAAGGATCTGTTCCCGGATCCGTTGCCTATCCATGGGACCCCGTCTAGGGAAAACGCGGACAAGTGGTGCGCCTACCACAAGTCTTACGGGCATGCGACAGAGGGGTGTAGGATGCTGAGGAACGAGATAGAAAAACTGATAGAGCGGGGACAGCTGAGAGATTGCGTAGCAACGGAGGCAAAAAAGGAGAATCCCCGGGACCAACCTCAGGAGCCGCCCCGCAGGAGGTGGAGGCCTAACCCGGGGAGAGGAAACGGGAGAAACCAAGGCAACCAAGGCAACAGGGCCCCAGGGAGGCCTGCCATAGCCGCTGCACCGGTTCAAGCAGTGGAGCCGGCCCCAATACCCAACAGGATGATCAACGTAATCAGTGGAGAAGTTGGAGAAGCATGCCAGTCAGTTTCCGCTATCCGGGCCCGCACCCGGTATGTTCCCCCGGGGGAGGTTCAGGGGAAAAGGTTTCGCCCCGATGAAGCTCTCACTTTCTCTGAAGCGGATGCAGCCCCGCCGCAGATACCCCATTCTGACCCGATGGTGGTAACGGCGGAGATTGAAGGCTTCTTGGTCAAAAGGGTGTTTGTGGACGATGGGAGCAGCGTGGAGATCATGTTCGCTTCTTGTTTCGATCAGTTGGGAATTGGGAGACAGAACCTTAAACCTCCCCTATCTCCCCTGTCGGGGTTCACGGGCAAACCCGAAGTTCCATTAGGTGTTATTCCCCTCGCAGTGTGTATGGTGGATGAGAAGGACCGGAGCAAAAGGGTCTCGGTGACATGCAACTTTGCGGTTATTGATGCACCTTCGCCGTACAACGTGATCATAGGAAGGCCATGGCTAACTCAAGCCCGGGCAGCGAGTTGTCCGTATCTATTGACGATGAAGTTCCCCACTGCGCAAGGTGTGGCGGTCGTACGGGGTAGTCAAGTAGTCGCAAGAAGTTGCATGATGACGGCGGTGCTGGACGCAAAGAAAGCAGTAGGGGTGGTACACGGGGAAGTTCCCCGCCAGGAGTTGGAGGAGATGCAGGTGGCGGACAAAGGGACGGTCACGGTGGGAAAAGACCTCCCGGAGGAAGTAAAAGGCGCACTAAAGGAACTTTTGGCCAAATATCAGGGAGTATTCTCGTGGAGCCCGGAGGACATGGTAGGGGTGTTACCAGAGTTGGGGGTACACAAGTTGAACATAAGCCCTGCAACTAAACCCATCAGGCAGAAGAAAAGGCCTGTAGCACCGGAAAGAGCAGAATTTATAAAGAATGAAGTAAAGAAGCTGGAGAGAGCCGGGGTGGTCGAGGAAATCATCTACCCGGAATGGATAGCTAACCCGGTCTTAGTAAAGAAGCACGATGGAAGCTGGCGTATGTGTATTGACTTTACGGATTTGAACAAGTGCTGCCCCAAAGACAGCTATCCTCTCCCGAATCTGGACCGGCTGGCAGAGGCTATTGCGGGGTATTCGGTGCTGGCCTTCTTCGACGCACATAAAGGGTATCACCAAGTGCAGATGGATGAGGCAGACAAGGCGAAAACCTCATTCATCACCGATTCTGGAACCTTTTGCTACAAGAAGATGCCCTTCGGGCTAAAAAACGCGGGGGCTACGTACCAGAGAATGGTGGACAAACTCTTCAAGGATCAAGTGGGAAGAAACATGGAGGTGTACGTTGACGACATGGTGGTTAAAAGCAGGGCTTACGGGGCTTTCTTGAATGACCTGGAGGAGATGTTCGAAAAGCTGGAACGGAGCAATCTAAAGCTGAACCCCTCCAAAAGTACCATTGGAGTGGGTGCCGGGAAGTTCTTGGGATTCATGGTGTCAAGCCGGGGCATCGATGTCAACCCGGAGAAGGTGGAGGCCATAGCCAAGATGACCTCTCCCAGGTCAGTGAAAGAAGTACAGCGGTTGACAGGGTCTCTCGCGGCTCTCAGCCGATTCCTATCAAAGGGGGCAGACAGGCAGTTGCCTTTCTTCAATATACTCAGGAGGGCCAAGGCGTTTGAGTGGTCCGAGGAATGTGAGAAGGCGTTTCAAAGTCTGAAAGAGCATCTTCAACAGTTGCCAACTTTAAAGAAGCCACTCCCGGGGGAGGAGCTTTTCCTGTACATAGCGGCGTCCCGGGAGGCGGTCAGTGCCGTGCTAATCAAAGAAGAGGAGGGAAGGCAGCACCCAGTCTATTTTGTTAGCCGGGCACTTCGGGGGGCAGAAACCCGGTACACCGAGTTGGAGCAGTTGGTTTTGGCTCTGGTGCATGCTTCAAGGAGGCTTAAACCCTACTTCCAGGGCCACCCCATAGTGGTCCTTACCAATTACCCGCTAAGACAGGTTATGTTCAAGCCGGAGGCATCAGGGAGAATGATGAAATGGGCCATAGAGCTGGGAGAATATGAAATCCGGTATGAGCCAAGGAGGGCGATCAAGGGCCAGGCCCTAGCGGACTTCTTGTTGGAATCAGAAGCAAGGATCAGTGAAGAACAAGAGATGCCTGAATCTCCGGAGAATACAACGAAGGCCGGGACAGACCTGACTTGGAAGTTGTATGTGGATGGATCGGCGCACTCCGGGGGCAGTGGAGCAGGAGTATTGTTGGTCAGCCCGGAGGGGAAGGAGTATCCCTATGCAGTCCAATTCGCTTTCAAAACAACCAACAATGAAGCTGAGTATGAAGCCTTGATCGCGGGGTTAAGGTTGGCAAAGGAGATGGAAATCAAAACCCTCACGGCACACAGTGATTCCCAGATTGTTGTGCAGCAAGTAAAAGGAGAGTATGAAGCCCGGGAAAAGAGCCTGCAAAGGTACTTGGAAACGGTAAAACCTCTGATAGCCGGGTTTAAAGCCTTCAACTTGGTTCAAGTTCCCCGGGAGCAGAACAGTAAGGCAGACGTTTTAAGCAAGTTAGCTTCTTCGGAATTAAAACCTGAGCCCGACCAAAAGCTGTACATGGAGGTACTGGGAAGAAGAAGCTACCAGGAGAGCGATCAAGTAATGCTGGTGAACGAGGAAGAGTCCTGGATCACGCCCATGCGGGCGTACCTAGAAGAAGGAACTACCCCGAAGGATAAGGCTCAGGCTCGAAAGCTAAGAGTGAAGGCGCCAAAGTATGTGATTCAGGAAGGAGAGCTGTACAAAAGAGGGTATCTCCAGCCGTTACTAAAGTGTGTAGAAAGGTTGGAAGGCCAACACCTCATCCGGGAGGTGCACGAAGGTTCTAATGGGAGCCACCAAGGGGCTCGCACCGTGGCCAGAAAGATCCTAAGACTGGGGTATTACTGGCCGACGTTGTTCAAAGATGCGGAAGAACATATACAGAAGTGCTCGGCATGCCAGGCATTTGCCCCACTAATCCACGTTCCCCGGGAAGAATTAGTCGGAGTCACAGGAGTTTGGCCGTTCAGCAGATGGGGAATTGACTTGGTCGGACCATTCCCGACTGCCCCGGGAGGAGCCAAATACTTGATTGTGGCGATCGACTACTTCAGCAAATGGGTGGAGGCAGAACCGCTCACCAACATACGGGGACTAACTTGCGTCAAGTTTTGCTGGAAGAACATCATCTGTCGATTCGGCATCCCGAAGGTCATAGTCACAGACAACGGGGCGCAGTTCGAGAACGATCCTTTCAAATCATGGTGTGTTAAGTATGGCATAGAGCAGAAGTTGACATCGGTGTACCACCCCCAGGCGAACGGGCAAGTAGAGGTCACCAACCGCACCATCATCAAGGGACTAAAAACTCGCTTGGAAGGCGCGCGGGGAAATTGGATCTGGGAGCTACCCAGCGTTCTTTGGGCCCATAGGACTACGGAAAGCTCGGCTACCGGGGAATCCCCGTATGGCTTGGTGTACGGGTCAGAGGCAGTAATACCCGCAGAGATAGGGATCCCAAGCCCTCGAACTCAATACCAGCGCCCGGAAGAAGAAAACGATGGACGACGCCTTGACTTGGATCTCCTGGAAGAAAAGCGAGAGAATGCGGCACTTCAGGAAGCCAAGGTGAAGGAGCGAGTAAAGAGGTATCATGACAGAAGGGTGCGGAAAGAAGTTTTCACCTCGGGAGACTGGGTAATGAGGAGAAACGATAAGAGCCACCAAACCTCGGAGGGCAAACTTGCGCCCAACTGGGAAGGGCCATACAAGATCAAGGAAGCATACCCGGGAGGGAGCTATGTGCTGGAGGACAAGCAGGGAAAGGAGATCCCCAGAAGGTGGAACGTAGCTAACCTGAGAAGGTTTTACGGGAAGTAGAGCGCCCCGCATCGTACCACAGCTACTGAAGCATGAATATGCTAAGGCATGAGTATGCCAGGCATGGATATGCCCCCCGGAAAGCGTGAATACGCTAAGCATGAATATGCTAGGCATGAATATGCCAGGCATGGATATGCCCCCCGGGAAGCGTGAATACGCTAAGCATGAATATGCTAGGCATGAATATACCTCCCCCGGACGCATGAATATGCCCGGAGAGATAACCCAACGTCTGGCCTCGTTCCGGGTTTAGAAAGGATTTGTAAAAGGGACCCATGGGTAGCTCCCATTTGGGTGCCCCGCTAGAGTGGACCCGGAGCTCGAACGAAGCCCGGGGACCAAGAAATGTAGTGTTGTAAGGAAGAGTTAATGAGAAGGGTTCTTTCGAAAAGCAATTTTATTCAATCGTTAAATTACATAAGAAATTTATACATCGCATAAACATGCGGTCAAATTGCAAAGGAACAGATACATAGAATTTTACATACAAGTATTCCTATCTATTTGCTACTAAACCCACTTGGGACCTGACCCGGAAGCACCCTCAGGGTTGCCCGGGCGGAAACCCCCTCCGAAGAATTGAGAGGACAGGAGATCTTCGGCAAAACGGGCATCCGGGGCTTGATTCCACGCAAGCTCCTCTTCCAGTTGCGCAGCATCCTCTTCATTCAGTTCGGGGATAGGCACGACCACAGATCCCTCTGGAAGCGGCTCCGCCAGGCGCATCCTTCTCACCCCGGCAGAGGTGACGAACCTGTACTTAGGAAACATGACTGCTGCACTTTTCCCCTTTTCCTCCCGACTAATACGAGCACCTTCGGCGGTCTTAATCCCCTTTGTAGTGACCCCAGAGTCGGCAATCTCCCGGATGCGTCTTATCCGGCGGGCCACCTCCTCCGGGTCAATAGATACAGTCATGTCCTCATACCTTTCGTATGCCACGTCCACCTCCACACGGGCAGGAACTCGGCGAAGGCTGGAGGGATAGGGCTCAACTTCTCCCGCGGCTATCTTATTATGCCATTCAACAGCATCCAGATAGGCCTTATGATGAGGAGCTCCCTCACCAAACCTCTTCGGGTTAGCCTCCATACGCTCTATCGTCCTGCGAACCCCGGCTGGAATATCGGTAAGAGGAGATACCCCAACTAAGCCATTCTTGAGACCAAGCAGGTGGTAGGATAGCCGGGTGATTAATAAAGCATCCTGGAGGACCCTATTCCTATGAGTAAGGGACCGATTCTCCTTCTCAAAGTCGCAGAGAAGTTTGTTCTGAGCGGAGCGGGTCTCCAACGTCCTCAGTTTCTCCTGCGCCCGCTCTAGTTCACCCCACACCATGCCTAACTCTTTGGTAGTACGATGCTGGGAGTCATCGTGAAGGGCTTGCAGCTCAGCTATGGTCTTATGAGAGTTCAGGGCCTCCCGCATATGATCAGAAGCAAGGTCGAAGCACTGGTTCAACGACCCGAACTTGGCATCAACTGCCTTAAGAAACGCCACCATCACCCGGATCGACCCAAACTCTCGAAGGAAGCATTCCAACCCCGCCTCAGCTAATGCCCGGTTAGCCTGATCGCCTCCAAACCGCCAATGGGCTAGCTTCCTTTGAAGGAAAGAGCATTGGAGGCACCCAGCGCGGGGGAGAGAGAAGTAGGTGCCGGAAGAACTAACAGGATGGGGAAAAACATAAGGCATGGGCCCATGCGGGAGAATCTCCTCTAAGGGACGCTCAAACTACAAAAAAAAACAGTAATATCATTAAAAGGTAGAACTTGTCATTAATCAAAATAGGCACCAAGGCCAAAGTTCTACATACACTTCCCCGGGGGAAGGAAAGCTACAAAAGGCTTAAAAAAGGAAAACTACAAGGGAAAAGGCAGGCTAAAGTCTAGAGTTATACATGGTCTTCAGTAGAATGCCCCTCTCCCGGAATAGCGTGAGCTCTTTCGAACCTCCTCTCCAGCTCCACCAGATCCTCAGTGGTCCATTCAGGGCCGGCATAAGCAGGGGCGTCCACGGCGGGCTCATCAGCGGACCGTTCAGGGTATCCCACCTTCCGCGTAGCCTTCCGGGTTTGATAGAGAAGGTCGTCTTGACCCGCAGCAAGGCCAACTCGGTAGTCCCCCCCTTGGACTTGAACTGCTTGGTACCCAAAATTGTCGGGCACCGCGCAGTATTCGAGATAGTTCTCTGCCCAATGGGGTGTCTCTGGGACGACCCCATAAACATTGAAGTCCTCGGAGCCAGGGTCGGGGCAGGAGGCCTCACAGATTGCAGGGAGCTTCATCTTCCTGATATCAGAAGCAGAGGAAGCCCGGGAGGACATCTCCAGCGATCGCCACAGCTGGGGCACCAAACTTTCCAGACTCGCTTCCTGAAGATCCCGGAAGCGATGGTTTAACAGGTCATTGGCCTTGGGCCGATAGTAGGACGCCTGGGCATCAAGACGCGCAGGCCCGGGCAACCAACCCCGCAAACTCCGATACATCTCATGACAGGCGTCCGCGCTGGCCGCAGCGGCAATCCCCTCCAGCTTCTTCTCGAATGCCTCAGAGCGGAGGAGCTTCTGTGTGACGGCATTAAAGGCCTCGAGCTGAGAGCTCTTCTTGTCCTTCTTCAGTGCGGAGTACTTCTTTTCCACCTCCGCCAACTTTTTCTCTTTGTCAGCCAGCTTCTTTTTGGCCTCTTCTAGTTGGACCGCGAGGCCATCTTGTCCGGCCAGCTTCTCCCTGGTCTCGCGGAGTTCCCTCTCCATCTTGGCAAACAGCCCCGCGCTGTATTTGGAGTAGGTCCGGTTCAATGCCTCGGCAAACTGAGAATCCGCCAGGACGGCGTCGGCAAAGGCAATGCTCTGCAAAGAAAAAGCAAGAAAGTAAGAAAAACGGAGGAATTACCTTAGATAAAAGATCTAGAACAGCGGTTACCTCTTCTTTTTCTTCCGGGATAGCTTCGGAAGCAGTAGCCCGTGGAGGAGGAGGAGGAGGGAAGTCGTGGGTCCTCTGACGAGAGGAAGGGGGCGACCCGGATAGCTCGTTAGGAGGCGGACGTTTGAACCGCGAGCTTGCCCCACCGCTGTAAGTAGGGTGTTGGATGAAGGATCGACGCCCGGGAGTAGGTGCCGAGCTGGGAGTAGCACGGGCCTCAGAAGAAGGCCCGGAGGGTGTCTGCTGGCGAGACTTGGGCGGCGCACGAGGCCTCTGAGGGACAAGAGCGGGGTTCTCGGGGGGAGATGGCCCAGGTTGGGAAGCTACTGGCGGTATCGAAGGAGTTTGTTGATCTGAATGAGCATTCCCCGTTAGAGCATCACCCCCGGAAGACCTGTCGGTGGGGGCCATGACGTCCGCGTGCAAGGAAGGTTGAACTGGAACAGAGAAAACAAGGAAGTTAGCAAGCAAAAAAAAAAAAAAAAAAAAAAAAAAAAGAAAAAGTTCGGAAAAAACAAGATAAGAAATAAAGTCTTAACGGGCACCTCCATCCGGCCACACCGCAGAGATGCGCGGGAGCGTGAAGAGGTCGTTGGGGTAAATCCCGCGAGGCCAGAAATAACCCGCGTTCCCACTCTTATAAAAAACCTCCATATCTAAGGGGGAAAGACGGAGGAAACTGTGGTCACTAGCAACGGCCGCAGGGAGGTTTGACAGAGGCTTCTTGTCCTCTGGAAGAATGGAATCGTTCCAGGCGGGCATGGGATAAACCCGGGAGTCGCACAGGAAGAAGCCTTTGGAAAGATACCCCTTGGCTGATCGGGGTTTGCTCAAGAGGAAGTCCTTTATCCCCGAACGGATGTTGAAGGAGAAGACGCCCGGGAAAGAGGCGTGCGCCTTCCGTAGTGCGTAAAAAGAGCGAAAGAGGAGGAGAGTAGGAGAAATGGCGCATCTAGCGCAGTTGAGAAGGAAAGCCAAGATCAGAGCCACCCCGTTAGGATGCATCTGGGCCGGGGCTATCTTATAAAAAGTAAGTATCTCGAGGAAGAGAGGAGGGAAGGGAAGGCTGAGCCCGTATTGAAAGTGTATACGCGGGATGCACGCGGCCTCTCGCTCGGAGGCCCCCGGGGGTAGCTTGGATAAGGAGGCATTAAGGGGAAGAGGAATGAAGGATCGCTTGGCTAGATCCAAGACGTCCCTATCTATAGGAGGAGAGTCCCCGGAAACCTCGAAATACTTAAGCCCTAATGGGCGCACCCCGTGAGTAGGCCCCCGGGGAACATCGTCGCCAAGCCCTTCGTCAAAAGCCTCCTCCCCTAAATCCTCCCGGGCATGACCAGGAGAACAACCTTGGCGGGAACTCTTTTCTTCCAGGGCGAATGAGTCAAGGGTGTCTCGTTCCCGGGGAATATCGGAATCCTCGGAACGAGCGCCCAGGGAAGAATTCGGAGAGGAAACAGGGTTATCGACAGTCCTAAAATGGATCTCGTACGGGCTCTGAAACTCTTCGGTATCCAAAGAGGAGTTGGAGTGAAGTGGGGAACCCATAGAGAAGAAGAGAATAAGGAGATAGGGCTTACTTGGCTGAAAGGGCGAAGGAGCGAATGAGCAGAGCGTCTGGAGAAATTTTGCAGAAAGTAAATTAGGGAGAAGGAGGTCAGGCCCCTTATATAGACGGAGGAATAGGAACCGCCACCTCAAAAGGTGGAAAAGCAATAATGACACAATGAACGAGACAATGATCAATGCAGAAGAGGAAAAGGCAGCGTCGTCAGAGACCCATTTTAGCACGGATGGGACCTACCAGGAGAGTAGCAACCAACGAGGGAGCATTTAAGACCAGTTCCCCGCGTCATGAAACCCGGATGACTGGTCTGGGGGGCTAGTGATAATACTGGCCCAGAATCCGGCTGGGCCAGAAAGGTCCGCGGCCCATGACTATCAAAGGGATACCTTTCCCGCTGGATAGTACGTCCGGATAAGGAAGAGGACATATGATGACAAAAGAAGTGGTCCTGCACCTTATCCCCAAAGCAGGTAGAGCTCGGCTATAAATACTAGTCTCAAACAGTAAACAAGGTATGTGACTTATATCTCTCTACTTTATATTGAGAGCACCTTCCGTACGTTTTCCTTCTTCGCTACCCCATCTCATCATCACGCCGGAGCTTCTTCCCCGGGACACCTCCCGGGGATTGTTTTGCAGGATCCGAGGGGGCTGATCAAGGAGGGGACCCGGATAGCGTCTACTCCCGGGAGACGGACGGATTTTGGTAGCATCAGGCCCCACACACTGTAAGTCGGGTGGGTAACAAAGAATCATCGCCCGGGGCGGGGGACGAGCCAGGAGCGGTAGTGGTAGCTGTAGAGGTGGTCGGGGAAGAAGATGGTCCGGAAGAGTTCTGCTGACGAGACCGCGGTGGCACGCGGGCCTTTTGCGGGATAAGAGCAGGATTCTTGGCGGGATTGGGCCCAGGTCGGGAGGCCACTTATTGTGTAGACGGTGCTCGCTGGCCTGGATGAGTATCCCTTACCTGACCGTCTCCCCCGGAAGGCTTATCAGTGAACGTCATGGCGTCCGCGTATAAGGAGGGTTGACCTGAAACCAAGCAAACAGCAAAGTTAGAAAAAAAAAATCTACTATTAACTTGAAAAATAGGTAAGAAATAAAGCCTTAATGGGCACCTCCATCTGGCCACACCGCAGAGATGCGCGGGAGCGTGAAGAGGTCGCTGGGATAAATCCCGCGGGGCCAGAAATAACCCGCATTCCCGCTCTTATAAAAGGCATACATATCTAAGGGGGAGAGGTGGAGGAGGTTGTGGTCGCTGGAAATGATTGCCGGGAGATCAGAAAGAGGTTTTTTGTCCTCAGGAACGAGAGAGTCGTTCCAGGTGGGCATAGGGTACACCCGGGCATCACATAAGAGGAAACCCTTCGAAGGGTATCCTTTGGCAGACTTAGGCTTGGAAAGGATGAATTCCTTTATCCCGGAGCGAATAGTAAAAGAAAAGACGCATGCGCCTTCCGCAAGGCATAGAAGGAGCGGAAGAGTAAGAGAGAATGGGGAATGGAGCACCTGGCGCAGTTAAGCAAGAAGGCCAGGATGAGGACAACCCCGTTAGGGTGTAGCTAGGCCGGGGCTACGTTGTAGAATCGAAGGATCTCAAGAAAGAGGGGGGGGGGGGGGGAAGGGCAGGCTAAGCCCGTACTGGAAATGAATACGTGGGATGCACGTAACTTCCCGCTCGGAGACTCCCGGGGGAAGTTTAGAAAGAGAGGCATTTAAAGGAAAAGGAATAAAAGAACGCTTGGCTAAACCTAAGACATCCCTATCTAGAGAAGGAGAATCCCCGGGGACATCATAAAATTTGAGACCTACCGGACGCACCCCGTTAGTAGGCCCCCGGGGAGCGTCATCGCCAACTTCCTCGCCAAACATCTTCTCATCTTGATCATCCCTGGGGTGACCAGGATGCCCGGACGGGCGCGAACTCGCCCCATCCAAGGTCGACGCACCCGGGATATGTAGCTCCCAGGGAGTGCTGAGAGCCTCAGAATAGGTGTCCGGGGAGGAGACTGGGGAGGAAACCAGGTTATCAGCAGCCCGGAACTGGACTTCAAACTGATTTTGAATTCCCTCAGTGTCCAAGGAAGAGTTGGAGGGAAGTGGGGAACCCATGAAGAGAAGAAAAGAAAAGGGAGTTAGAGCTTACTTGGTTGAAAAGGCGGAGGATTGGGAAAGTAGAGCGTGTGAAGAATATCTGAAGAGAGCAATCTTGGGGAAGGAGGGGTTAGGCCCCTTATATAGGCAGATGAATAGGAATCGCCACCTCAAAAGAAGGAAAAGCAATGATGACACGAAGAATGAGGTATTGATTAGTGCAGAATAGAGAAAGACGGCGTCGTCAGAAGTTAATATTGGCACAGATGGGTCCTACCAAGAGAAATAGCAACAGGAGGAGGAGCGTAGGAGACCAGTCCCCCGCATTCTCGAAGCCCGGACGACTGGTCTGGGGGGCTAGTGATAATACCGGCCCAGGATTCCGCTGGGCCGGGAAAAGGGCCTGCGGCCCAAGAATGGGAAAGCAGCGCCTATCCCACGAGAGGCACATCCGGACAAGAAGAAGGACATATAGTGACAAGGAGAAGTGGTCCTGAGTCTTATCCAAGGCAGGTAGCCTCAACTATAAATGCTAGTCCAAAACAGTGAACAAGGTATGTGACTTATATCTCTCTACTTTATATTGAGAGCATCTTCCGTACGTTTCCCCCATCGCTATCCCCATCTCATCATCACGCTGGAGCTTCTTCCCCGGGACGCCTCCCGAGGATTGTTTTGCAGGGTCGTTGCGGGCTTGCTTGGAAGTAGTCCCGGATAGCGTCAACCCCGGGAGACGGACGGATTTTGGTAGCATCACCTATAACAGCTTTCTTCAAACTCTCTGTCTCCATTCCTCTTTGTGATTAGAATGAGTTTCTATTTAGGCTAACTAGTTCCTTTTGTAACTCAGTCTTTTTTAGGCATCCCTAATGCCTAGATGCAGCGTTTTGCTCTGTAAAATGCTACATTGAGAAGTCGGTCTGACTCTCTCCCAAAACCGCAGGGTATCTTATTCCCTAGCATGCGGTTTCTTGTAATTTTTAATTTTATTATTTAAAAGGCAAGGGGAAGCCAATATAACTCCCCCCACCAATGACGGTTTAACTAAAAAAAAATCATCCTCCAAATCTTGATATTTCTTTGTCTTTTTCTTGTTCTGTGATGATTGAAATATTATGTCATATAAAATTATTTTTGAATATGAAACATGTGATTGACTTTTTTTAAAATAAAATAATTTAATGTTGGTGTAGTACCTTTGGATAACAGTTTTTTCTTGTTTAGCCTTTTTAACGGACCACCATCTTCCGTATCTTTATTTAAAATAAAATAATTTTATCTTGTTTAATAAACATAGATAGAAGGAGGTCCTTATTTACAATTACTGGAAATTGGGCAAAGTCACGCGCTGCACCGTCTACACCTTTCTTTTATAAAAAAAAACACACAGGCCCACGCGTACAAGTACTCTTTTGCCTCCTTTTTTATTTTCATGCGTATGCAGCAACATGTTCCCCTACTTTCTTCTCTTTCTTTTCTTTTCTTTTGTTTTTACTTTTTAATCTCAAAATCTTATCTCAAAATCTAAAATTGTCATGTTCTAGGATTTCATTATCAAATATTTAAATTTTAAAATCTTATCTTAAAATTTGTAATATTTTAAATTGTTCATATTTTAACTTATATCCCTTATGTTTAAGTTTGAAATTGACATGTTTTAAAATGTTCGCGTTTTATCTTATAAACTTTATGTTCATGTTTTAACTTTATAACCTTTATGTTCATGTTTTAACTTATAACATTTATGTTCGTGTTTTAACTTATATGTTCATGTTTAAAATATCAATATTTTAACTTATAACATTTATGTTCATGTTTTAACTTATAACCTTTATGTCACTGGTGGAGGGAGAGAGGTTTAAAGACGGTTCCAACGTACCAGAGAAGGCACAATGGAACCGCCTTCTGTGGCTGTGCCGTAAAACAGAAATATTTTAAGGCGGTTCCCTGAACCGCCGTGGTTTTTTATATACTTTCAAACTCGCAAGCTACGTTCGGTCCAATACTTTCGATGTCGCAAGTATCACAACCATCGGGTGTTTAGACATATGCTTACGATATCGATCGTATTGGGACCTCAGTTTCGTATACATTCGAATTCGACTGCGTAAAATTAACTACTCAAATTTCGATATCGGTTTTATCGGAAAGATATATATGATTTCGAAAAATTAATTGAAATTTGAAATTTAAAACAATGAACTTTCGTATTCGAAAATCCATAATACTTAATTCGATATCGATATATTACTATATGCATTAAAACTCAATTAAACTTTCGTCGATATCGAATATATGTTTATGTTTCTTCGATATCGTAATATTCTTTGAATCTGCATGGACTGAACTACACACTTTTGATATCGCAAAGTAATTTTTAATCCAATATAATCGAATGGATTACAAACCGAACGACGACCGGCTGTTATCGCAAACAAATTCGGCTTAGGCCCTGTCACAAGACCAGAGAAACGTTTTGAAATCGTATGTTTATTTGATGAGTTCGCTATCGAATATTATGTCGGTTATAATTTGAGTTCGATATCGTAAGGGTTAGAAACGGAACGAACAATGTATGCAATATCGAAAGTAAAATTGGCTTTTTTTATATAATATTTTCTTCTATTAAATTGCTCAAAAATTTCATACAACTGATTTTGCCACCACTCTAAGCCAAACATTCAACCAAAAGGAGAAAACAACTATTCTACCGCCATCTGAAATACATGTGGCTATGATCACAACTAGTTCATCAAGATATTGCTAAGATTTTAGCATAACTATAGTCCTCAGCTGACTGCGGATTATCAACTTTCGGTATTAGTGTTAAAAAAACCTGCTAAATTCATGTGGTACTTCATCACCCTGAAAGAAACTCCTAATCCCCTTTTTGATATCATCACCAACAATCTCCCATGTTTTCTTGAAGAAAAAGCTCAAATATCCATCTACTCCAGGACTTTTGTCATTCTCAATGCTATTCAGAGCTCTTCATATCTCATCATCTGTAACCGGCTTTATCAAGGGTATTTGTTACTCCACTGTAAGAAAGTTATCTTCAGCTGCCACTGAAGGATCAATTTCACTCTCTGTAATCACTATATTTCCCATTCGGTCACCAAAGAACTGCAGTAGATGCTGCTCCACCCCCTCTCTTCCATCCACTTTGTCGCTTCCCACCTTCAGACTGACTATATGATTTCAGTATTGCCTCTTTTTCATGCTTGCATAGAAAATTTTGGTTGGCCTGTCCCCCTCCTTTATCCATTTCTCCTTAGACCACTACTGTAAGAAACTGAACTCCGCTTCAGCTAGTTCCATAGATTCTCTCCTTGCCTTTGCTTCGTTTTCTAGCAGTCCTTTATCCAATACATTTGTTTGTAATAGATTAAACTGGTATTCCCACTTCTCTTTTGCCTCCATGGCTCTTTTCTGAATGTCTGAAAATTCCTTCTTGTTCAATCGTTTAAGTGCTATTTCCAGCACCTTCAGAGTTTTAAATAGATCCACGAGAATACTGTGTTTCCGCATCCTCCAATTCAGCTCCACTAAAGTAAGAAAGTCCGGCGAATTCACCCACATATTAAAGAACTTAAAAGGACGTTTAGTGGAACACTTTCTTGGCTTATCTAGGTGTATAAGTAAAGGTAAATGATCTGATGCATCATTGGGTTTTACCTCACATATCGCTTCCATCCATCTGTACATCCATATCTCATTCACCATTGCTCTGTCGATTCTACTGAAAATTCTGTCTTTTTCCCTTTTACTGTCCCACGTGAAAAAAGGTCCTGTACTTTTCAGCTTATGCAGTTGAATCAAGTTCACCGTGTCTCTAAAATTTTCCACCTCAGCTAGTTGTACATCCTCTCCTCCAGTTCGGTCTCCCAAATTTAGGGGGGAGTTGAAATCCCCCACCACCATCCATGGCATATCCTGGTGATTTGCAGTCTCCAGATAACGCCATAAATTCAGCCTGAGTGGTTGTTTGGTCCCTGTTTCTACTTCACTATTATAAGCATAAACAACCGTCAAGTAAAACTCCAACCCGAGTTCCTTTTTCCGGCAAATGCAGTCAATCCACTGATTTCCAATGCTTATTACCGAAATGTCATACAAATCTGGCTTTCAACATAGCCATATTCTTCCAGTTTGTGCTATCGGGCAGTTTGTTAGTAGCTTCCAACCCAAATCAAGACTTTCCCATCTGTCCACTTCATTTTCTACCTTCACCTTTGTTTCCAGCAAGCTAGCAAGGCCTATGTTATTTTCAAAACAAAATTGCCGGCATTTTCTCTGCTTACTTGGCTGATTTAGACCCCTAACATTCCAGAATAGCAGAGTACTATGCATCATTAACAATATTATAAAGGGGGTCATACCTTGAATGAACTTCAAGGTCTATGTTATTAGCTGCTTCTCTCTCATGCCGCCAACATTTGTAGACTGTGAAATCTGCAATGCCACCTTTTTTTATAACAATATTATAAAGGGGGTCATACACCTTTTTTACCCCAACATCCATCCAATCCCCGGTATTTCTTCCATATCGTCGATGAGGAGCAACTATGCTTGGTCCCCTTTCCCTTGGGGATGATTGAGTTTGGTTCTCCCTTTACCTCTATTTGTGCTCAACTGCGTCCTGCCATTCACTCCAGGCGAAAGGGCTTTGGGCTTCTAAACACATTCTTCTGTTTCATATCCAATCAGCTTGCATTTAATGCACTTTGCTAGCTTCCACTCATACTCCACATCTTGGTGCTGAATGATATTATTCTCATCTTTGTATGGAATTCTTTTCTGCATTACCTTCCCCATGTTCACCTCAACCAGTACCCTTGCAAACTTTGTCTTTTCCATGTGCCATGTGGCCTCATCAATCCGCAAAGGGATTCCAATTACACTTGCCAATCTACATAACAGGCTCGGGTCCCAATAGACTGGATCCAGTCCAGGAAATTGCACCCATATGGGAATTGTATTCGGCTCATCAAAATCCATTTTTTGTTTCCATACCTTTACAAAAACTGGTTTTTTATCAAAGAAAACCATCCCCCGTTCTATCACCTCATCTCTATGTTTTTCATTAACAATCTTCACCAGAAATATCCCTGGCTTTGCCTGCCAGACCTTTTCAACCATACCAAACCATATTTTTCTAAGAAATCCTTCAAAATATTTAATCGGAGGATAACCACCAATAACCTTGCATACAACCACATTCTTCCATTTTTCACGCTATTTTCAACCTCATTCAAAGGAAAAGAAGGCAGAAGCATACTGTCTACAAGTTCAGGTTTATAGTATTTTACCTCTGCCTGGTGGCTCGTGAACAGTTTCGACCAACTTACCTTCTCATTTACTGGTGTCTCTAACTCTTCCCCTCTCTTCAGTATGCGTACTTGTGAAGTCTCCCCAACTTTTTTTATTACTATGGCAACACCATCACCTTCGGGTTGAGTGATCACAGTCGACAAAACAGCATTCTCCAAACCCTTCTCTAAATGAGACTTCTCGGCTTGTTCTGAACTCTTCATCTCTGTTTGTACACCTTGCTCTATTGTCTTAGACGTATCCTTGTTGCCCTCACTCTCCTCTCTGCCCATTGTTTCCAAGAACCTCGAAATTGGTATACATGTTTTTATCATCATCGGCTGCCTACGAACCCCGACTGCCATCATCGATTGCTTGCTGCCACCTTCGCTTTCCCGATCATATATACTCTCATCCGCTGGCCATGTAGTCCTATTCCCGGATTCAATCGAATTCATCCCAACGTTTTCCTTTCCAATCCAAACAAGGGTTTTTCTCCATTCTCCATGACCTCATGTTCAGCCACATTCAATAGTTCTTCTCCAGCTTTTTCCTTAAGTTGCTGTTCAATCATTCAAAAACCTTCGTAAGCTTTCCCAATATTTTCAAAGAGCTCTTCGACCGACACTTTCTGAATCCATTTTTCATCGCCTCACTGTGTGAATTTGACGCAGCCTTTACATCAAAATCTCCGCTGCTAAAGTTTTTCTTTTCTGCTGTAGCCCGAGGGTTTTTTGCCGCATCTACCATCCAGCGATAGGGTTCTGCTCGCGAGCCATCCCGTTGTTTCCTCTCCGTTCAAAGTTTAATCCCGACAGAGTGCCCGGGTTTTCAATCGCGTTTGGCCGTTTCGGCAAAACCTCACCATCATCGCCAAACAAACTCCGTCCATCACTTCCCAAGACCATCTTCGTCACATCCTTAGGCTTATTTTCCACATTTCGTTTATAACTACTATTCTTGCCCATGGCAGCAGAATCGAACGATTTTGATTCACCAAAAAATAGTGGAAAAAGTAAAACGGAAATCGCACATATTAGGATTTAGAATCGCAGCATAGGACTGGATTCTGGGTCAGAAGGGGGTCCGATTCGGGGGAACGGCAGGGTCTCCGTGGTGATGAACCCTATGGCTATCCACTGTGCGCCGTTCTTGGATCTACTGTGCGTCGTCCACTGTGCGCCGTGCGTACAAATTAATTCAATAGGGAATTCGTGCGTACAGATAAACCCTATGGCTATCCACTGTGCGCCGTTCTTGGATCTACTGTGCATCGTCCACTGTGCGCCGTGCGTACAGATTATAATGTGGACCATTGGAGTCTACTTTTCTTCTTCTTTCTGTCTACTCTACCATCCACTATTGTTGTTGGAGTTGGAAAACTCATTGCTTAATATCCCATTGAGTTTGAGGATTTACCCCACTACTGTAAGCACTGTAGAGTTGTTGGTCACGCAAAAAATGACTGTGTTTTTCTACACCCTGAACTCAAAAGAAAGCCAAAACCTTTAGAGAGCCCAAACCTTTCAACAGTCACACATCCTCTACCAGTTACTCACAAAGGGATAACAGCAGATATGAACAATAGTATCAGTCAGGGTCCAAGCTCTTCTGGCCTCTCCCTTGCAGAAAAAGAAATGGTTCCACAGGCTTTAAGCAAGGGTAGTATCAGTGCTAAACCTAGTGGAAACAAAAGAAGAAAAAGCAGATACAAAAACTCCAGACTTGTCAGAAAAGTTATCACCAAATATATCCCTAAGATCAGTACACCTACACCTCAATTTGATCCTATTGTTCCTAGTATCCCCATCTGCTCCCCCTTACTGGAATCTAACCCTCTTCAAGCTTCAGAGCTTGAAATCATAGTGGAGGAGCAGCTTCATGATACTACTGAGGCCCAACCTGATACAAATGATATGATCTCCCCAATCAAACTTAGCAAGGAAGACTCTGATGCTAGGGATGGTGGCAAAATAGCAAAGGAGGTCAACCTGAATCCAAATACAAACCTGCCTTACTCTCATGATGACATCACAGTTGAAGGTATCCACAAATCTATTTTTTCCCCTGTTAATACTAATGTCCTATTTTTCCATTCACAGGAAAAGAATAGAAACAGGTTCTCTCCATTAACTAGTCCATATATGGATAAAGTGGATGATCTCACAGCAATCTCTGATGATGAAGAGGAAACTGGAGAAATTGAGGATGATGAGAAAATGGCTGCCACATCCACAGAGCTATTTACCTTATCACCCCCTACACAGGTAAACACAGTACATGTACAGTCCCCCACAATCTTTAAAAGAACATCCAAGAAATCTAGGAAAACCCCCTATAACAGCCAGATGCATAAAATGTCCTATCTTCTTAGGTCTTCCACAAATAGCTCAAACAATAGTTCTTAATGATTGGTACAACTATTAGAATTAATATGTTGGTATGGAATGTTAGAGGAATGGACACATCTTTACTTAGACTAGAAAGACTGGTTCTGGCACATAAACCTGAATTGCTATGTTTAATTGAACCGAAGCACCCTTAACCCTCAATGTGTCAATTATATGAAAAATCTACATTTTGACAAATGCATGCATGCTGTCTCAGGCCACATATGGCTTTTTTGGAAAAACTCTGTGTCTATATCTCTTAAATGTGATCACAGACAATTTCTTGCAGTGGATATTCTTAGTCATAAACTAAATTCTCCAATGGAAGGAGTTTTTATTTATGGCTCAAGAACCAAAACTGGAAGAAAGGAAATGTGGAATGATTTGACTGCTTTGAATTATCATAATGTGGTTTATATAGGAGATTTCAATGCCTATAAATCTGTAAGTGAGTATAAAGGTCCCTCTACTCCTAAACTAGGGAGTATTCAGGATTTTAATGATTTTATCCAAGGCTTAGCACTCTCAGAAATCCACACAGTAGGGAATCTTTTTACATGGTCTAATGCTAGACTTCACCCCACCATAGAGAGACTAGATAGAGGTTTATGCTCCCATCAGTGGAACACCAATTTCCCATCTTCGTCTATCCTAGTACTCAACAAAGAAACCTCTGATCATAGTCCTCTCCTCTTGACAGTTGGTAGTGCTATTCCCACTTCTCCAAGACCTTTTAGATTTCTAAACACCTGGTTTAAAAGAAAAAACTTTATAGAGGTGATTAGAAATAGTTGGGTTTCCCCATCATCTGAAACTGGTATGTTGAGGCTATTTCTTAAGTTGAATAGACTTAAAAAGAGTCTTAAGCTCTGGAACAGGGAGGGGAGGTTTTTGGCAACATTAATGATAATGTTGTTAAGGCAGAAGAATCCCTCAGACTTCAAGAAATAGCCTATGATCTTCACCAAACAGATGGGGAGCTACTCAAACTCCAAGAAGCCAAAACCATTTTAAATAGAGCCCTCTTTGAAGAAAAACATTTTTGGAAACAAAAGGCTAAAATAAAGTGGTTAAAAGAGGGGGATGAAAACACTCAGTATTTTCACAATTCAGTGAAAGATAGGAAATCCAAGCTTGGCATCAAAAAAATTCAGAACTCTCAAGGCCTATGGCTTGAGGATATTTCTGACATTGAGAATGAGGCTGTAGCATATTATCAGAATCTTCTTTCTTCTGAAAAGTCTGAAAGAGCTCCTTTCCATTCCCATTTTCTCAGCCAGATTCCTACAATCATCACACCAGCACAAAACAATTTACTCATCAAACCTGTCTCTTTAGAGGAACTAAAACAAGTGGTTTTTAGCCTTAATAAATCTAGCAGCCCAGGCCCTGATGGTTACACATCAAAATTCTTTATAAAGGCCTGGGAGATTATAAGTGAAGACCTTCTAAATGCTGCAAATGATTTTCTCCACAACCCCATCATCCCACAGGGCATTGCCAGCACATGGATCACCATCATCCCCAAAAAAGAGGTTCCAGTATCCTTCAATGACTACAGGCCAATAAGTCTTTCCAATGTAAGTAACAAGATTTTTTCAAAAATCTTGATGGAAAGACTTAAACCACTGATGCCCTCTCTCATCTCTCCCCACCAATCTGCTTTCCTGGCCAACAGGGAAATCTCTGACAATGTCCTTTATCTTAAGGAAATGATGAGATTCATCAATAGGAAAACCAGAGGTGCAAATTGTATATTGAAACTAGACCTCCAGAAAGCTTTTGACAGAGTTGATTGGACTTTCCTTAGTTCTGTACTCTTGAAATTTGGTTTCCATGTTTGTTTTGTACATAACATTCTTAAGAACCTCTCACAAGCTTGTTTTTCAGTTCTAGTCAACGGCAAGCCTGTTGGATTTTTCAAGGCTACCAGGGGAATTAAACAGGGAGATCCTATCTCACCCTTTCTCTTCAATTTATTTTCTGAGGCTTTCACTAGATCACTTGCATATGTATATCAACTTGGCAAAATTCAATTTTTTAACTTGCCTGATAGTGCTATCCCCATTTCTCATTTGAGCTATGCTGATGACACCATCATTTTCTTAACTGCCAACAAGTTGAGTCTTACTATATTGAAAGCTTTCTTAGTAGTTTTTGAGGAAACTACTGGCCAGAAAATTAATTTCCAAAAAAGTGAGGTTTTCTATAGTAAGCATGCTTCTGTTCATACCATTAGATTAATCCAGTCAATATTAGGCATGAAAATAGGTGATTATCCTTTTAGATATTTAGGCTGTCCCATTTTTACAGGAAGAATGACCTGCTCTCACTTTCAGCCAGTACTTGAAATCATAAATACCAGGCTTGATAGTTGGAAAAACAAATGGTTATCCACTGGTGGAAAACTGACCTTAATAAAATCATGCATCTATTCCATCCCTCAGCATATCTGGGCAGTTTATGACCCCCCCAAGCTTATCCTAAAAAATCTTGAGAAAGTGGTTTCCACTTTCTTCTGGGGTCATTCTGAACAGGCTGAGAGGAAAAAGTGGAGGAAATGGAAAGACTTGTGTTATCCCACATCTGAAAATGGTATTGGGATTAGATCACTCTCCACTATAATCAAAGCTTACTCAGCTAAGTTATGGTGGAAATATCAAAAAGCTCATGCTCCATGGACACTATTTCTGGCCTCTCTTCCCCCTTCTGCTAAAACTTCACAAACATGGAGAAGGATATGTAAAATGGACCAGTTTGCTACAGACAATTCAAAAATCCTCATTGGAAATGGATTATGTAGCTTCTGGAATTCTATTTGGCTTGACTCTGGTGTTCTAAGTGATCTCATCTCTCCTGATGCCACTATCATTCCTCCAGATTGTACTGTGGCAGATTTCATTATCCATAGAGAGATTTATATGCAGTCATTAACACCCTTGATTACTACTGAGTTTATATCTACTTTGCAGGATATCAAACTCTCACCCCAAAGGCAGGACATGTTGATCTGGAAACCTGACAACAAGGGAAAATTCACTTTTTCCTCAGCCTACAACGCTTTGAGACCAAAAAGAGGTAACATTGCTTCTATGACTAAAATATGGTCTCCAAGGACCCCAAAGAAGGTGGCAGTTTTTATGTGGAAATTGTTTAACTGTTTGTTACCTTTTGATGACATCTTGATCTATTTTGGTTTCAATATTGTGTCTAAATGTGTTTTTTGTGACAATAATGATAGCATTGATCATTTTTTCAATAATTGTCACATTGCCACACAAGTCTGGACTGACATACATTCTTTTCTGTGTATTGGCAACCCAACTTTTGACACCTTTTGGAATAGACTAGCAAACTACTGGTCTTTTAATGGTCTCACTAGCTTACATTCAAATCTAGTCAACTTGGTTCCATCCTTTGTGTGTTGGTGTCTGTGGAAGGCTAGAAACAGAAAATATTTTGATGATGTCTCTCCAAGCACACAATACATTATCAAGGAAATAAAGGAGATGATTTTCAATGCCTACGTAGCCAAACCTTTTTACATTACGAGCCAACATGATATTGATATTACTAATTCGGGAGTCTTGCCTAAGTGGCTGAAACCACCAAAGCCAAATATCACTCCTATAAAGTGGTCAAGGCCACCAAGTGGAGTGAAAATCAATGTAGATGCTGCTTGGGATTCTAAACTTAACAAAGCTGGTATAGGCATTGTTTTTAGAGACTCTTCTGGTTCCTGTATACTTGCTAGATGTTTCTATGTTACAGCCATATCACCCCTTGAGGCAGAACTAAAAGCTGTGAGACTAGGCATTTTAACTGCCCACTCTCTAAATCTGTTCATATTCTTTATAGAATCTGATTGCCTTAATGCAGTATCCATGATACATGATCACAACAAAGCTCCTTGGGGACTTCTTCCTTTAGTTGAATCTGTATCCTGTTATCTCTTTCCTGCTATAATAAGTCACATCTTAAGAAAGGAAATATTGTAGCTGATTTACTTGTGTGAGTGTGTGGCTTTATTTGAAGTTTCAGCCTGGGAAGCTCGGCTCGAGCGTTTGGAGCTGAACTTGGAAGAATGAAGGAAAATGCACGTTTCGGATTTTCAGCCTAGGATGCTCGGCTAGAGCATTTTGAGCTGAAAATTGGTTGACTAAGTTCTTGACTTTTTCTAGTATAAATAGAGGGGAGGGACTTAGGAAATACGTGAGCAAACGAGGGAGATAGGAGATAAGCCTCTTGAGACTTGGGGGAGCCAAACAAAACTAGGGTTTTGGGGGCTAGAACAAATAGAGAGAAAGGAGAGATCTTGAGAGAAAGTTGTATCCTTGTAATCTTTGATTTGTGATCTAGTGGAACCATTCTTGCAGGACGTAGGTGGAAACACCGAACCTGGGTAAATCTCGTGTTCTTGAATCTTCTTTTGAATTTCGTTTTTTTCAATCTTGTCAATTACTAGTTAGATCCATCATCTCTATGCATTCCGCTGCGCATATATTCGTCGTTTAGGCACAACAAATTGGTATCAGAGCATTAGTTGTGGAAGATCTGTGCTATCTAGTTTGTGCACACAAGGTGTTTGATAAATTGTCTCTGTAAACTTTGGTCTTGTTTTGTGATGGCGGGGACTTCTAAAGTCGATATTGAGAAGTTTGATGGGTCGAATGACTTTGGGTTATGGAAGGTGAAGATGCTAGCACACCTAGGCAATACGGGGCTTGTCAAGGCTCTTTCGGGGGCGGAGAAACTCCCCTCGACATGGGATGAGACAAAGAAGGAAAATGTGTTGGAAAGAGCTCACAACACATTGATCCTTAGTCTCTCGGATAAAGTGTTGAGGGAGGTGGTACGTTGCAAGTCGGCCGCGGAGGTGTGGGTAAAGCTAGAGTCCCTTTACATGACAAAGACATTGTCTCGGCGGTTATTTCTCAAGGCGCGGTTTTTCACATTCAAGATGACGGAAGGGAGAGACTTAATGGACCATCTTGATGAGTTTAACAAGTTGGTGGTAGATTTGGAAGACATCGAGGTGAAGTATGAGGATGAGGATCAAGCATTGGTGTTGCTTCATTCGTTGCCTAGATCATACGAGCACATTGTTGATATCCTACTTCATGGGAGAGATAAAATCACCCTTGAGGAAGTTGTAGGAGCCTTGAAGTCTAAGGAGCACAAAAGACGGATGGAGATGGAGTCTACTAGTGGCGATGGCTTGGTGGTGCACCAAGGGAGGTCGGACAAGAGAGAATTCAAAGGCAAGAAGAAGTCGCGGTCGAAATCTCGGAACTCGAAGAAATTCATCATCAAGTGTTACAAGTGCCACGAGGAGGGGCACATGAAGAAGAATTGTCCAAATCGAGGAGGTGGAGCGACGGATAGACGAGATGGTGATAGGCAAGATGGTGAAGTGGCGGTAGCCCAAGGTGTAGACGTGGGATACGAGGATTCTGAGGTCCTTGTAGCGTCAACCTTTTGCTCGGATAAAAGGTGGATCATGGACTCCGGTTGCTCATTCCATATGACACCAAATGAAGGTTGGTTCGAATGCTATCAAGAGACTCCGGTGAGTGAGGTCTTGTTAGGGAACAACAAGTCATGCAAGGTGGTGGGAATTGGTTCGGTGAGAATCAAGACACATGATGGAATAGAGCGGATATTGACGGAGGTGAGGCATGTTCCGGATTTGCGTAGGAATTTGATTTCGCTTGGAACATTGGATGATAAAGGCTTTAACTGGAAAGGCGGAAAAGGAGTTGTGGTTGTCACCAAGGGTGCGCTTGTAGTTATGAGAGGGGTCAAAATACGTGGCCTTTATGTTCTTCAAGGGAGCACGGTGGTAGGTGATGTGGCGTCTATAGTGGAGCCACGAGAGACTTCTTTGGCAAGCCTTTGGCACAAAAGGTTAGGCCATGTAAGCGAAAGAGGGTTGAAGGAGTTGAGTAAGCAAGGTTTGTTTGGGGAAGATAAGCTTGGTAACTTAGAGTTTTGCGAGAATTGTATCTATGGCAAGGCCACAAGGGTAAAGTTTGCACGCTCCGTGGAGGTGACTAGGGATACGTTGAGTTATGTGCATTCGGATTTGTGGGGGCCATCGAGAACGCCAACTCTAGGTGGAGGTAGGTACTTCATCACGTTCGTTGATGATTGTTCTCGTAAAGTTTGGGTGTACATCTTGAAATCTAAGGATGAGGCTTTTGGCAAATTCAAAGATTGGAAGAAGATGGTAGAGGTCCAAACGGGGAGAAAGGTCAAGAAGTTAAGAACGGACAATGGTTTGGAGTTCTTAAGTGATGAGTTTAACCGGTTTGCCAAGGATGAAGGGATGGTGAGGCATAGAACCATTCGAGGAACCCCACAACAAAATGGACTTGCGGAAAGGATGAACCGAACTCTTCTTGAGAGGGTGAGATGCATGTTGTTCGAAGCCGGTATGCCGAAGAGGTTTTGGGGAGAAGCCGTTAACACGGCGGCCTACTTGATAAATAGGTGTCCTTCGGTGGCTTTGGAGTGTAAGACACCGGAAGAAGTGTGGAGTGGTTCACCTCCTAAACTTGACAATTTACGCGTGTTTGGTTGTGTTGCTTATATGCACCAACGAGAAGACAAACTAGATCCTAGAGCAAAGAAATGCATGTTTGTTGGATACCCGGAAGGTGTGAAGGGTTGGAAATTGTGGTACAATGAAGGTGGAGCTTCAAAGTGCATCAATAGTCGGGATGTTGTTTTTAGAGAGTCCGAATACTACATGACCATAGCGACTCAAGGGGCCAAGGATAGCAATGAGATTGCTAGAGAAAGGTTTGAAATTGAGGTGGAGCTATTGGGGAAGGGTAGTGAAGATCGGGAGGGTGAAGACGACGATATTGATGATAGGGAGGTTGATGTTGATGATCAAGGTGGAAGGGGTCATGATGATGATCAAGAACTTGGATCATACAACTTGGTAAGGGACCGACCTAAGAGAGTGACCCGGGCACCGGTGAGGTATGGTTATTCCGATCTAGTAGCCTTTGCTTTGGTTTCCGCCGAGGAGTTGGAAGACTCGGAACCTAGATGTTATCTAGAGGCGATGAGAAGCAAAGATAGTGCATTGTGGAAGTGTGCGATGGAGGATGAGATGGCATCACTTGAGAAGAATGAAACGTGGGAACTTGTGAACAAGCCTAGAAATCAACGTGTGGTTGGTTGTAAATGGGTGTTCAAATGGAAAGAAGGTATTATGGGGTTTGAAAAGCCAAGGTGCAAAGCGAGATTAGTGGCTAAGGGCTTTACGCAAAAGGAAGGGGTCGACTATAATGAAATATACTCCCCCGTGGTGAAGCATACATCGATTAGAGTCTTGCTTGCGATGGTAAATCAATATGATTTAGAGCTTGAACAAATGGATGTGAAGACGGCTTTCCTTCATGGAACTCTTGAGGAGCGGATTTATATGGCTCAACCGGAAGGTTTTATCAAGGTTGGAGATGAGGAAAAGGTATGTCTCCTTAGGAAATCTCTTTATGGCTTGAAGCAATCCCCTAGGCAATGGTACCTTAGATTTGATGAGTTCATAGTCCGGAATGGTTTTGTTCGGAGCAACTATGATAGTTGTGTGTATATCAAGTGGGTGAATGGTTGTGGAGTATTCTTGTTGCTATATGTTGATGACATGTTGATAGCGTCGAAAAACAAGAATGAAATTCACGCAGTGAAGAGGCTATTGAGTAGTGAGTTTGAAATGAAAGACATGGGAGCGGCCAAGAAAATTTTGGGGATGGAAATTACACGGGATAGGAGGCACGGTGAATTGTTTGTGTCTCAGTGTGATTATCTTCGAAAGGTGGTGGCTCGGTTCGGGATGTCGGAGGCAAAAGGGGTACAAACACCTTTGGCGGCTCATTTCAAACTCTCCGCGAAGATGTCGCCGAAGACCAAGGAGGGTCGAGCGAGCATGGAGCGGACTCCTTATGCAAGTGCCGTTGGAAGTCTTATGTATGCCATGGTGTGCACACGGCCGGATTTGGCCCATGCGGCAAGCCTTGTAAGCCGGTTTATGGCAAACCCGGGTAGGGAACATTGGGAGGCAACGAAGTGGGTTCTTCGGTTTGTGAAGGGAACCTCCAATGTTGGTTTAAACTACAAGAGGGTGGATGAAGGGGATGCAAAGCTTAAGGGATATGTTGATGCGGATTTCGCGGGGGACTTGGACAAGAGACGGTCGTTGACCGGGTATGTGTTTACCTTGTTTGGTGGTGCGGTAAGTTGGAAGGCGCAATTGCAACCCGTGGTTGCTCTTTCCACTACGGAGGCCGAGTATATTGCTCTTACTGAAGGGGTGAAAGAATCTCTTTGGTTGAAAGGGTTGATTGGTGAACTCGGGATAGCACAAAATGAGGTGGAGGTGTTTTGCGATAATCAAAGTGCTATACACTTGACCAAGAACCAAATGTATCATGAAAGAACAAAGCATATCGATATAAAGCTACACTTCATTCGAGATGTCATTGCAGAGGGATCCGTTGTTGTGAAGAAAGTGCACACGGATGATAATCCCGCGGATATGGCTACGAAGGCGGTGACGGGGATCAAGTTTAGGCATTGTTGCAACTTGATCAACGTTACGGAGGTTAACATCTAGAGAAGGATGTGAAGAATGGTTCTACGGAGGTTCCTTGATGTTGTTGGTTGTTTGGTGTCCATAAAGCCAAGGTGGAGATTTGTGAGTGTGTGGCTTTATTTGAAGTTTCAGCCTGGGAAGCTCGGCTCGAGCGTTTGGAGCTGAACTTGGAAGAATGAAGGAAAATGCACGTTTCGGATTTTCAGCCTAGGATGCTCGGCTAGAGCATTTTGAGCTGAAAATTGGTTGACTAAGTTCTTGACTTTTTCTAGTATAAATAGAGGGGAGGGACTTAGGAAATACGTGAGCAAACGAGGGAGATAGGAGATAAGCCTCTTGAGACTTGGGGGAGCCAAACAAAACTAGGGTTTTGGGGGCTAGAACAAATAGAGAGAAAGGAGAGATCTTGAGAGAAAGTTGTATCCTTGTAATCTTTGATTTGTGATCTAGTGGAACCATTCTTGCAGGACGTAGGTGGAAACACCGAACCTGGGTAAATCTCGTGTTCTTGAATCTTCTTTTGAATTTCGTTTTTTTCAATCTTGTCAATTACTAGTTAGATCCATCATCTCTATGCATTCCGCTGCGCATATATTCGTCGTTTAGGCACAACAACTTGCAAAGCATGCCCTAAAATTACATTTAAATTCTGAATGTATTTTACAAAACCTCCTAGTCAGAACAAGAGGGGCTCTATTTCTTGATAAACTTGAACTCCCCTCACTGCGCATTCAGAGCTAGATACTGCTGATCTTTTTTCCATGTTTTATCAGGTACTCTTATCAAGGATTAAGGACAACTGGATATCTAAACAGCTTCATCACACAGACCTCTTTTTGGCTAACTCTCTACAGGTTGGGAAACTGACCAACAGATGACGCTAAAACCTCCAACAAAATCGAAATAAGGCTGATGAAGATATCCTCCACGGGCTGCCAAGTGGTTTTGTGTTTGTTCACCGAACTACTGAAAAGTGTGTGGACTGATCTCTTCCTCCTGCCTTTTTTTCTCCAACAGTATGTTTTTCTGTTTCTAGAATGAGACACTTTTGAAGGAATATCTTTTTTTTTTCCTTTTGTGTAGTTGATGTTTTTCTCATTACTACACCATAGTTATCCTTAATTTGGGGTACTATGTAACCTGCACAGTTTTTATGGCCTAATCCGATTGCAGCGGATTTGTTTTTTTGTTTTCAGCTATTTAAAAGGCCAGGGGAAGCCAATATATCTCCCCCCACCAACGGTGGATTATCATTAAAAAAAAAAACAAAAAGAGTCTACTTTTCTTATGCACTGAGTCTACTTTCACATTAGTTATCCTCAAAGTACTTTCTTATGGTCAAAACATAGGAAAGACGGTTTTCCTTACAAACAAAGTAAACCAATTAGTGAACTTAGTTACTACCTTCCTCGTATATATTCCTAGTCTTCAGTTCAGGATTTTACTCTTTGAAACCATTTGTAATATTCTTACTAACCCTCCCTTAAATTTTGGAGGAATAAAATATATCACTAATTGAAATTCTCAAGTATTATTGAATTTACATTCCAATAGTCTGAAATGCTTATGTGTCTTAATACAAGCACTTATTTAACTCATGCTTTAACTTAGCAAAGAAATAAAACTTCGACGCCCGCACTCTCAGTAGGTGGTCTAATGATTACACGTACCAGACGGAATCGTCTTATTCGAAATCTGAAAGAAAACATATAAATAAAAGGGTGAGCTTTAAATAGCTCGTGAGGTTTTTCTAGTCCAAAAAAAATCACTTCCACCCTAATTGACTAAGTATTAAAAATAAAAGAGAGGAAATAAACAAGCAAAATAAATAAGTCAATACATAAAACACAAAAGCTTTAAAGAAAGCGAATAAGAGGGATACTAATATTCATTTGTTGGAAAATGACACTAATATTCATTTGTTAAAATTCTTGGGTTTATTAATCTCGCATGATCACATCAACAAAATAATGCACTCTTCTTGAAAACTTTGTTTTCCATATTGTTTAAAAATCAAGGTCAAATAACGAAAGTTTTGTTTCAAGAAAAAGAAAAAGTCAAGTTTAAAACCACGTGCCAAATCTCTGGCCACGTGTAGTCGCCAATTCCCTGGCACAAGTATTCGCCAATTCCCTGGCACGAGTAACGCCAATTCCCTGGCACAAGTAACGCCAATTCCCTGGCACAAGTATTCGCTAATTCCCTGGCACAAGTAACGCCAATTCCCTGGCACGAGTAGACCAATTCCCTGGTCGAGGTAGGTCAATTTCCTGACCACAAGTACTTAACGGTTTGATAACCGTACTACCGGCCATAGGCTTTCGGTAGATTAAATCGATCTCTTTGAAAAGAGTTGTAAAACGATAGAATGTTTTTTTTAGATTGTTTAAACTTTTGAAATACAAAGAATTCACGTATAAAACTTGTGGTAAAGTAAAAATGAAAATTTAATTTATTTTTGGAATCACATTCTTTAGCGTTGAAAATGACTGTTGGTAAAATAAAATGGTTAAATTGATAAAATGGTTAAGAGATGTAATCCTCCTCAACCCCAATGTTGGTGGCAATGAGAGAGAAGCAGCTAATAACATATACGTTGAAGTTCATTCAAGGTATGGTCCCCTTTATAATATTGTTAATGATTCATAGTACTATGCTATTCTGGAATTTTAGGGGTCTAAATCAGCCAAGTAAGCAGAGAAAATGTCGGCAATTTTGTTTTGAAAATAATATAGGCCTTGCTAGTTTGCTGGAAACAAAGGTGAAGGTAGAAAATGAAGTGGACAGATGGGAAAGTCTTGATTTGGGTTGGAAACTACTAACAAACTGCCCGATAGCACAAACTGGAAGAATATGGCTATGTTGGAAGCCAGATTTTTATGATATTTCGGTAATAAGCATTGGAGATCAGTGGGTTGACTGCATTTGCCGGAAAAAGGAACTCGGGTTGGAGTTTTACTTGACGGTTGTTTATGCTCATAATAGTGAAGTAGAAGCAAGGACCAAACAACTACTCAGGCTGAATTTATGGCGATATCTGGAGACTGCAAATCACCAGGATATGCCATGGATGGTGGTGGAGGATTGTAACTCCTCCTAAATTTGGGAGACCGAACTGGAAGAGAGGATGTACAGCTAGCTCAGGTGGAAAATTTTAGAGAAACTGTAAACTTGATTCAACTGCATGAGCTGAAAAGTACAGGACCTTTTTTCACGTGGGATAATAAAAGGAAAGAAGGCAGAATTTTTCAGTAGAATCGACAGCGCAATGGTGAATAAGATGTGGATGGACAGATGGATGGAAGCGATATGTGAGGTAAAACCCAATGATGCATCAGATCATTTACCTTTACTTATACACCTAGGTAAGCCAAGAAAGTGTTCTGCTAAACGTCCTTTTAAGTTCTTCAATATGTTGGCAGAGATTTTTTTTATACACCTAGGAAATACACAATTTTTTTTCATGTTTGCAGATGATCTGTAAATTTTCTGCAGGACGAGCAAGCACTCAATGGAAGGGGTTAAAACTGTTTTGGAGGAGTTTAGGAAGGTTTCTTGTGTGAGAATAAATGAAGGAAAATCTGAGGCTTTCTTTTCGACAATGACAGAAACTGAATCAAAGATGTTGGTTGATACTCTGAATATAATTCAAGGAAGTTTCCCAATGAATTACCCTGGACTTCCAGTCTCGACAGGGAAGTGGAGAGCTGAAGATTGTGAGAAAATGGTTGAGAAGATTGCAGGACAAATAGGCACTTGGGAGGTCCAGGAATATGGCATATGCAGGTAAAGTGCAGCTTATAAACACAATTCTGTTGAGTAAAGCTAGTCACTAGGCGAATGTTTTTGAAATACCTGGGAGTGTGCACAAAGCCATTGAGACAAAATGCAGAATTTTTTTATGGGGAAGAAAGGAATAGGAGAAAAGAGTTACACCAGTGTCTTGGAAAACGCTTTGTAGGCCAAAGAAAAGTGGAGGAGTTGGCCTAAGGGATCCTTCATTTTGGAATAGAGCTTCTCTGTGTAAGCTGGTTTGGGATGTATTCAAAAGAAGGATATATTGTGGCTAAAAATGGGTGCAGGCATACTACTTGAAGGATGGAGACTTTCTTGACTACAGCCTAGACGGACACACATACAGCTGGAGTTGGGGCAAGTTGGTATCACTGAAAGATGAAATTCGTCCATACCTAATGGAATGTGTTGACATGAAGGGATGCCAAGAAAACCTCAAAGGCATATAGATACCTCAAAGGGGCAGGACAAGAAAACCATTAGTCAACGAATATATTGTGGAAGTCAGGACTACAGCCTAAACACTCATTCTTTCTATGGATGTTGTTAAAATGGAGATTATCGACCATATCGAGACTTCAGTCGAAAGGGATAATACCTCATGTGGCAGATATTTGTACTCTTTGTGGGCATAATGGAGAAACGATGCATCACATATTTTGTACATGCCAGTTTACAGTGGAGCTCCAAAAACATTACATGGTGGAGACTGGCGGAAACTTCAGAGAATTCTTGAGGAGGATAAGAAGAATGGTAGGAATGGAGAAAGAGAATAAGATTCCACCGACTTATCAGCATCTTCTATAATGTATGGAGGGAGAGGAATAACAGAATCTTTGAGGGGGAATTTAGGCAAGTGGATGCTCTAAAGGTGATGATTGAAACAGGCTATGACCCCTCTGATTGATGTTGAAGATGGTGTGAATGGATCCTAGTATGAAACTTGGTACATATGTTGTAGGTACCGCACTGATTACCTTTGGTATTTCAGAGGTGTTGGGCGACTGGTGTACAAACCAGTTACCCAGCCTTGGCCCGTGACACTATCTAAAGACTTGACGGATTGGTTGTGGGGATATATCCCTAGTATGAAACTTGTACACATGTCGTAGGTACCACACTGATTACCTTTTGTTATTTCAGAGGTGTTGGGTTGCTGGTATAAAAACCAGTTACCCAGCCTTGGCCCATGACACTATCTGATTTGAGGGAATGGTTGAGGGGTTTTACCCCAAGTATGAAACTTGTACATATGTCGTAGGTACCGCACTGATTACCTTTTGGTATTTCAGAGGTGTTGGGCTGCTAGTATAAAAACTAGTTACCAAGCCTTGGCCCATGACACTATCTGATTTGATGGAATGGTTAAGAGGTTTTACCCCAAGTATGAAACTTGTACATATGTCGTAGGTACCGCACTGATTACCCTTAGGTATTTCAGAGGTGTTGGGCTACTGGTGTAAAAGCCAGTTACCCAGCCTTGGCCCATGACACTATCAAAAATATTTGACGGACTGGATGAGGGATTATGGCCCTAGTATGAAACTTGTACATATGTCGTAGGTACCGCACTGATTACCTTTGGTATTTCAGAGGTGTTGGGCTGCTGGGTAAAACCAGTTACCCAACCTTGGCCCATGACACTATCTAAAGACTTGACGGGCTGGATTGAAGAATATTATAAGCATGCTCAGACCAGGCTTCATATGGCTAATTTGATTTCTATGGGAACTGAACCGGGGCAGAGTTGTGTTTTGACATGTCAATTCGCATATATGCTACGGTGGATTTTCCCTTAATCATATACGAGCTGGAAACATAAATGGAACGTTGAAGACACCAAAGCTCCAAAGGTGGATGCGGATTTAGAAAGATATGCAAGGACAGATGGAATGGAAGGGCAGTCATGATAGTTATGCTAAAATCTTAGCAATATCTTGATGAACTAGTTATGATCATAGTCACTTGTATTTCAAATGTTGTAGAATAGTTGTTTTTCTCCTTTTGGTTAGTCATTTATATTTGTTGAATGTTTGGCTTAGAGTGATGGCCAAATCAGTTGTATGAACTTTTTGAGCAATTTAATAGAAGAAAATATTACATCAAAAAAAAACCCAATGGAACCTGCAAGTATATTTTTAGGCTATATATCATTCATTTTTTTTCGATAATGAATAGACTTAGTTACACGAAATAAGAGACAAACCTAACTTGAACCACCACTTTGTCAGTACTGCTAATTAGATCCTCAAACAGAAAATGATGGTGAGTTCTATGGGAAGTATTCACCACTATTTATACTAGAGTCTACACCAGTTAGTATTCCTAAATTTAATCGTGGTGATTTAATTCTTACCAAAACGTGCACCGTTAATCATACTGATTACTTGCCCATCATACTTAGGTTATGGGTTTCATTATAGAGTTGCTTGTTTGGTAGACTATAATCATTGAAGAGGGCCCACCACCATTACCCCATACTGGCCAATCATCCATTCCCCTCAAATATGAGAACTATGGGTTTCATTACTCTATAATGAATGGGACCCACTATTAATTACTATTTTTAGTTAATTTTTAATCTATTTTTAGTATGTAAACTCATTCCCTTAATCCTAACCAAAACATCAACACTATAATGATTCCTGATGCTACCAAAATCCGTCCGTCTCCAGGGGTCGACGCTTACCCGGGTCACCTTCTTGATCGGCCCGCTATGGTCCTGCAAAACAATCTCCGGGAGGCGTCCCGGGGAAGAAGCTCCGGCGTGATGATGAGATGGGGATAGCAGGGAAGGTAAACGTACGGAAGGAGCACTCAATATAGAATAGGGAGATAAGTCACTTACCTTGTTTACTGTTTGAGACTAGTATTTATAGCCGAGCTCTACCTGCTTCGAGGATAAGGTGCAGGACCACTTCCTTTGTCATCATATGTCCTCTTCCTTATCCGGATGTACCTTCCAGCGGGAAAGATACTGCTTCGATAGTTATGGGCCGCGGACCTTCCTGGCCCAGCCGGATTCTGGGCCAGTATTATCACTAGCCCCCCAGACCAGTCATCCGGGTTTTCATGACGCGGGGAACTGGTCTTAAACGCTCCCTCTTTGGTTGCTACTCTCCTGGTAGGACCCATCCGTGCTACAATGGGTTTCTGACGACGCCGCCTTTTCCTCTTCTGCACTGATCAGTGTCTCGTTCATCGTGTCATTATTGCTTTTCCACCTTTTGAGGTGGCTATTCCTATTCCTCCGTCTATATAAGGGGCCTAACCTCCTTCTCACTAGTTTACTTTCTGCAAAATTTCTCCAGACGCTCTGCTCATTCGCTCCCTCGCCCTTTCAGCCAAGTAAGCCCTATCTCCTTATTCTCTTCTTTTCTATGGGTTCCCCGCTTCACTCCAACTCCTCTCTAGATACCGAAGAGTTCCAGAGCCCGTACGAGATCCATTTTAGGACTGCCGATAGCCCTGTCTCCTCTCCGAATTCTTCCCTGGACGCTCGTTCCGAGGATTCCGATATTCCCCGGGAACGAGACGCCCCTGGCCCATTCGCCCTGGAAGAAATGAGTTTCCGCCAGGGTGGTTCTCCTGGTCATGCCCGGGAGGATTTAGGGGAGGAGGCTTTTGACGAAGGGCTCGGCGACGATGTTCCCCGGGGGCCTACTCACGGGGTGCGCCCATTAGGGCTTAAGTATTTCGGTGTTTCCGGGGACTCTCCTCCTGTAGATAGGGACGTCTTGGATCTAGCCAAGCGCTCCTTCATTCCTCTTCCCCTTAATGCCTCCTTATCCAAGCTTCCCCCGGGGGCCTCCGAGCGAGAGGCCGCGTGCATCCCGCGTATACACTTTCAATACGGGCTTAGCCTTCCCTTCCCTCCTCTCTTCCTCGAGATACTCACTTTCTATAAGATAGCCCCGGCCCAGATGCATCCTAACGGGGTGGCTCTGATCTTGGCTTTCCTTCTCAAATGCGCTAGATGCGCCATTTCTCCTACTCTTCTCCTCTTTCGCTCTTTTTACGCTCTACGGAAGGCGCACGCTTCTTTCCCGGGCGTCTTCTCCTTCAACATCCGTTCGGGGATAAAGGACTTCCTCCTGAGCAAACCCCGATCAGCCAAGGGGTATCTTTCCAAAGGCTTCTTCCTGTGCGACTCCCGGGCTTATCCCATGCCCACCTGGAATGATTCCATTCTTCCAGAGGACAAGAAGCCTCTGTCCAACCTCCCTGCGGTCGTTGCTAGTGACCACAGCTTCCTCCGTCTTTCCCCCTTAGATATGGAGGTTTTTTACAAGAGTGGGAACGCGGGTTATTTCTGGCCTCGCGGGATTTACCCCAGCGACCTCTTCACGCTCCCGCGCATCTCTGCGGTGTGGCCGGATGGAGGTGCCCGTTAAGACTTTATTTCTTATCTTGTTTTTACGAACTCCTTTTTTTTTTTTTTACTTGCTAACTTCCTTGTTTTCTTTGTTCCAGTTCAACCTTCCTTGTACGCAGACGTCATGGCCTTTACTGGTAAGTCCTCCGAGGACAACGCTCGTGTCCGGGACACCCATCCGGATCCCCAGGCCCCTCCCCAACGAACGGCCTCCGGACTTCCTCCGTCCGAGAATCCTGACATTATTCCCCAGAAGCCCCGTGCGCCGCCGCGGCCTCGCCCACAGAGCTCCTCCGGGCCATCTTCTGAGGCCCGTACTACTTCCAGCCCGTTGCCTGCACCCGGGCGCCGGACCTTCATCCAGCATCCGGTCTACAGCGGCGGGGCAAGCTCGCGTTTCAAACGGCCACCCCCCGGAGAGCTGTCCGGGTCGCCTCCTCATCTTCGTCAAAGGACGCAAGACTTTCCTCCTCCTCCTCCTCCTCCTGCTCGCGATACTCCTCCGCGGGCTACTACTTCCGAGCCTATCCCGGAGGAGAATGAAGAGGTAATTACTTCAGCCCCGCTCTTCTCCTTAACGATTGATTCAAATTTTCCTAAGTTTATGTTCTGTTTTGCAGAGTGTCGCCTTCGCCGACTCCCTCCTTTCAGATCCCCAGTTCACCGAGGCACTTAACCGGGGCTACTCAAAATATAGCGCGGGGTTGTTCGCCACAATGGAGAAGAATCTTCGTGACACCCGGGAGAAGTTGGCCGGGCGGGATGATCTGGAGGCCCGGCTGGAGGCCTCTCAAAAGAAACTGGCTGACAGAGAGAGAAAATTGGCGGAGAAGGAGAAGAAGCTCGCCGAAGTGGAGAAGAAATACTCCTCCCTGAAGAAGGACAAAAAAGATGCCCAGCTCGAGGCTCTGGATGCTGTGACCCAGAAGGTCCTCCGCTCCATCAACTTTGACCAAAAGCTGGAGGGTATCGCAGCCGCGGCGAGCGCGGTTGCTTGCCATGAGATGTACCGCAGCCTGCGGGGTTGGCTTCCGGGGCCCGCTCGCCTCGAAGCCCAAGCTTCCTATTACCGCCCCAAGGCCAACGATTTGCTGAACCATCGTTGGAGATCTCTCCAGGAGGCGGATCTGAAAGGTCTGGTGCCCCAACTGTGGGAGTCTCTGAAGATGTCCTCCCGGGCTCCTTCCGCTTCGGACATCAAGAAGGTCAAGCTGCCTGCGATTGATGATGTCTCTTGCCCCAACCCCGGCCCAGAAAACTTCAACACCTATGGGGTAGTCCCGGAGACGCCTCATTGGTCGGGCGATTACTATGAGTACTGCGCCGTGCCCGACAATTTTGGGTATCGCGCAGTCCACGATCAAGAGGGCAACTGCCGGGTAGGCCTTGGCGCGGGCCAGGACGATCTGCTGTATCAGTCCCGGAGGGCCACGCGGAAGGTGGGATTTCCTGCGCGGGTCGCTGATGAACCGGCGGTGGATGCTCCTGCCTATGCTGGCCCGGAATGGAGCACCGAGGACCTCGTAGAATTGGAGAGGCGGTACGAGAGGGCTCATACTGTTCCGGGGGAAGACAACTCTGCTGAAGACAATGTATAACTCTATCCTAGTTGTGCATTATTTTTCCTTTTGTAATCCTTTTTATTTCATTTTGTAATCTTCCTCCCCCGGGGAGCGTATGTAGAACTTTCGGCCTTAATGCCAATTTTGATTAATGACAAAGTTCTACTTTTGACGAATTTACTATCTTTTGTAGTCTGAGTATTACTTAAAGGAAGCTCTCCCGCAAGAGCCCACCCCTTATATTTTCCCTCATCCGAACAGTTCCTCTGGTACCTACTTCTCTCTCCCCCGCGCTGGGTGTCTCCAATGCTCTTTTCTGCAAAGGAAATTAGCCCATTGGCGGTTTGGAGGCGACCAGGCTAACCGGGCATTAGCTGAGGCGGGGTTGGAATGCTTCCTTCAAGAGTTTGGGTCGATCCGGGTGCTGGTGGCGTTTCTTAAGGCAGTTGATGCCAAGTTCGGGTCGTTGAACCAGTGCTTCGACCTTGCTTCTGATCATATGCGGGAGGCCCTGAACTCTCATAAGACCATAGCTGAGCTGCAAGCCCTTCACGATGACTCCCAGCATCGTACTACCAAGGAGTTAGGCATGGTGTGGGGTGAACTAGAGCGGGCGCAGGAGAAACTGAGGACATTGGAGACCCGCTCCGCTCAGAACAAGCTTCTCTGCGACTTTGAGAAGGAGAATCGGTCCCTTACTCATAGGAATAGGGTCCTCCAGGATGCTCTATTAATCACCCGATTATCCTACCACCTGTTGGGTCTCAAGAATGGCTTAGTTGGGGTATCTCCTCTTACCGATATTCCAGCCGGGGTTCGCAGGACGATAGAACGCATGGAGGCTAACCCGAAGAGGTTTGGTGAGGGAGCTCCTCATCATAAGGCTTATCTGGATGTCGTTGAATGGCATAATAAGATAGCCGCGGGAGAAGTTGAGCCCTATCCCTCCAGCCTTCGCCGAGTTCCTGCCCGGGTGGAGGTGGACGTGGCATACGAAAGGTATGAGGACATGACTGTATCCATTGACCCGGAAGAGGTGGCCCGCCGGATAAGACGCATCCGGGAGATTGCCGACTCTGGAGTCACCACGAAGGGGATAAAGACCGCTGAGGGTACTCGTATTAGCCGGGAAGAGAAGGGTAAAAGTGCAGCAGTCATGTTTCCTAAGTACATGTTTGTTACTTCTGCCGGGGTGAGAAGAATGCGCCTGGCGGAGCCTCTTCCAGAGGGATCCGTGGTTGTGCCCATCCCCGGATTAAACGAAGAGGACGCTGCTCAATTGGAAGAGGAGCTTGCGTGGAATCAAGCCCCGGATGCCCGTTTTGCCGAAGATCTCCTATCCTCTCAATTCTTCGGAGGGGGTTTCCGCCCGGGTAACCCTGAGGGTGCTTCCGGGTCAGGTCCCAAGTGGGTCTAGTAGCAAATAGATAGGAATACTTGTATGTAAAATGCTTATGTAATTGTCCTACCATGACTGTGACCACATATTCCTGCGATTTGTAATTTTAAGAGGATTGAATAAAAATTGTTTCTCTAAAAGACCCTTTTCATTAACTCTTTTCTGAGATCATTACATTCTTTGATCCCCGGGCTTTATCCAAGCTCCGGATCCATTCTAGCAGGGCACCCAAATGGGAGCTACCCATGAGTCCCTTTTTAAGCAAATATTCCTCTAAACCCAGAACGAGGCCAAGCGTCGGGTTCTCTCTCTCCGGGCATATTCATGCTTCCGGGAGGGGTATATCCATACCCGGCATATTCATGCCTAGCATATTCATGCTTAGCGTATTCACGCTTCCGGGAGGGGTATATCCATACCTGGCATATTCATGCCTAGCATATTCATGCTTTAGTAGCTGTGGTATGATGCGGGGTGCTCTACTTCCCGTAAAACCTTCTCAGGTTAGCTACGTTCCACCTCCTGGGGATCTCCTTTCCCTGCTTGTCCTCCAGCACATAGCTCCCTCCCGGGTGTGCTTCCTTGATCTTGTATGGCCCTTCCCAGTTGGGTGCAAGTTTGACCTCCGGGGCTTGGTGGCTCTTATCATTCCTCCTCATTACCCAGTCTTCTGGGATGAAGACTTCTTTCCGCACCCTTCTGTCATGATACCTCTTTACTCGCTCCTTCACCTTGGCTTCCTGAAGTGCCGCATTCTCTCGCTTCTCTTCCAGGAGATCCAAGTCAAGGCGTCGTCCATCGTCTTCTTCTTCCGGGCGCTGGTATTGAGTTCGAGGGCTTGGGATCCCAATCTCTGCGGGTATTACTGCCTCTGACCCGTACACCAAGCCATACGGAGATTCCCCAGTAGCTGAGCTTTCTGTAGTCCTATGGGCCCAAAGAACACTGGGTAGCTCCCAGATCCAATTTCCCCGCGCGCCTTCCAAGCGGGTTTTTAGTCCTTTGATGATGGTGCGGTTGGTGACTTCTACTTGCCCGTTCGCCTGGGGGTGGTACACCGACGTCAACTTCTGTTCTATACCATACTTGACACACCATGATTTGAAAGGATCGTTCTCGAACTGCGCCCCGTTATCCGTGACTATGACCTTCGGGATGCCGAATCGACAGATGATGTTCTTCCAGCAAAACTTGACACAAGTTAGTCCCCGTATGTTGGTGAGCGGCTCTGCCTCCACCCATTTGCTGAAGTAATCGATCGCCACGATTAGGTACTTGGCTCCTCCCGGGGCAGTCGGGAATGGTCCGACCAAATCAATTCCCCATCTGCTGAACGGCCAAGCTCCTGTGACTCCGACTAATTCTTCCCGGGGAACATGAATTAGCGGGGCAAATGTCTGGCATTTCAAGCACTTCTGTACATGTTCTTCCGCATCTTTGAACAACGTCGGCCAATAGTATCCCAACCTTAAGATCCTTTTGGCCATGGTGCGTGCTCCCTGGTGGCTCCCATTAGATCCCTCGTGCGTCTCCCGGATGAGGTACCGGCCTTCCAACCTCTCTACACACTTTAGCAGAGGCTGGAGGTACCCTCTTTTGTACAGCTCCCCTCCCTGGATCACATACTTAGGCGCCTTAACTCTTAGCTTCCGGGCCTGGGCCCTATCCTCCGGGATGGTTCCTTCTTCTAGGTATGCCCGCATGGGCCTGATCCAGGATTCTTCCTCGTTCACCAGCATTACTTGATTGCTCTCCTGGTAGCTCCTTCTTCCTAGTACTTCCAAGTATAACTTTTGGTCGGGCTCAGGTTTCAATTCTGAGGAGGCCAATTTGCTCAAAACGTCTGCTTTGCTGTTCTTCTCCCGGGGAACTTGAACCAAGTCGAAGGTTTTAAACCCGGCTATCAAAGGCTTTACCACTTCCAGATATTTTTGCAGGCTCCTCTCCCGGGCTTCATACTCTCCCTTTACCTGTTGCACCACAATCTGGGAATCACTGTGTGCCGTGAGAGTTTTGATGTCCATCTCCTTTGCCAACCTTAACCCTGCGATCAAAGCTTCGTACTCGGCTTCATTGTTGGTTGTTCTGAAAGTGAATTGGACTGCATAGGGATACTCCTTCCCTTCCGGGCTGACTAACAATATTCCCGCACCACTGCCCCCGGAGTGCGCCGATCCATCCACATATAGCTTCCAAGCCGGGTCTGTCTCAGCCTTAGCTGTATCCTCCGGAGTGTTAGGCGTCTCCTGTTCCTCATTTATCCTTGCTTCTGATTCCAACAGAAAGTCCGCTAGGGCCTGGCCCTTGATAGCCCTCCTTGGCTCATACCGGATTTCATACTCTCCCAGCTCTATAGCCCATTTCATCATCCTCCCTGATGCCTCCGGCTTGAACATGACTTGTCTTAGCGGGTAATTGGTAAGGACCACTATGGGATGGCCCTGGAAGTAGGGCTTAAGCCTCCTGGAAGCATGCACCAACGCCAGAACCAACTGCTCCAACTCAGTATACCGGGTTTCTGCCCCCCGAAGTGCCCGGCTAACAAAGTAGATTGGGTGCTGCTTTCCCTTCTCCTCTTTGATTAGTACGGCACTTACCGCCTCCCGGGACGCCGCTATGTACAGAAAAAGCTCCTCCCCCGGGAGTGGCTTCTTTAAAGTTGGCAACTGTTGAAGGTGCTCTTTTAGATTTTGGAACGCCTTCTCACATTCTCCGGACCACTCAAACGCCTTGGCCCTCCTGAGAATATTGAAGAAAGGCAACTGCCTATCTGCCCCCTTTGATAGGAATCGACTGAGAGCCGCGAGGGACCCTGTTAACCGCTGTACTTCTTTCACCGACCTAGGGGAGGTCATTTTAGCTATGGCCTCCACCTTCTCCGGGTTGACGTCGATGCCCCGGCTTGACACCATAAAACCCAAGAACTTCCCCGCACCCACTCCAATGGTACTTTTGGAGGGGTTCAACTTTAGATTGCTCCGTTCCAGCTTTTCGAACATCTCCTCTAGGTCATTCAAGAAAGCCCCGTAAGCCCTACTTTTAACCACCATGTCATCAACATACACCTCCATGTTTCTTCCCACTTGGTCCTTGAAGAGTTTGTCTACCATTCTCTGGTACGTAGCCCCCGCGTTCTTCAGCCCGAAGGGCATCTTCTTGTAGCAAAAGGTTCCAAAATCGGTGATGAATGAGGTTTTTGCCTTGTCCGCCTCATCCATCTGCACCTGGTGATACCCTTTATGTGCGTCGAAGAAGGCCAGCACCGAATACCCCGCAATAGCCTCTGCCAGCCGGTCCAGATTTGGGAGAGGATAGCTGTCTTTGGGGCAGCACTTATTCAAATCCGTAAAGTCAATACACATGCGCCAGCTTCCATCGTGCTTCTTTACTAAGACCGGGTTAGCTATCCATTCCGGGTAGATGATTTCCTCGACCACCCCGGCTCTCTCCAGCTTCTTCACTTCATTCTTTCTAAATTCTGCTCTTTCCGGGGCAACAGGCCTTTTCTTCTGCCTGACTGGTTTAGTTGCAGGGCTTATGTTCAGCTTGTGTACCCCCAACTCTGGCAACACCCCCACCATGTCCTCCGGGCTCCATGAGAATACTTCTTGGTATCTGGCCAAGAGTTCTTTCAAAGCGCTCTTTACTTCATCCGGGAGATCTTTACCCACTGTGACCGTCCCTTTGTCCGCCACCTGCATCTCCTCCAACTCTTGCCGGGGTACTTCTCCGTGTACCGCCCCTACTGCTTTCTTTGCGTCCAAGATTGCTGTCATCATGCAACTTCTTGCTACTGCCTGACTTCCCCGCACGACCGCCACGCCTTGCGCCGTGGGGAACTTCATTGTCAGCAAATACGGACAACTTGCCGCCCGGGCTTGGGTTAGCCATGGTCTTCCTATGATTACGTTGTATGGTGAGGGTGCATCAATAACCGCAAAGTTGCACGTCACTGAGACCCTCTTGCTCCGATCCTTTTCATCCACCATACATACCACAAGGGGAATCACCCCCAAAGGAACTTCTGGCTTGCCCGTGAACCCTGACAAGGGAGACGAGGGAGGTTTCAGGTTCTGCCTCCCAATCCCCAATTGATCGAAACAGGAAGCGAACATAATCTCCACGCTGCTCCCGTCGTCCACAAACACCCTCTTAACCAAGAAACCTTCAATTTCTGCCGTTACAACCATTGGGTCTGAGTGAGGCATCTGCGGCGGGGCTACATCCAACTCAGAGAAAGTGAGTGTTTCATCGGGACGAAACCTTTTCCCCTGAACCTCCCCCGGGGGAACATATCGCGTCCGAGCCCGGATGGCAGAGACTGACTGGCATGCCTCTCCAATTTCTCCACTTATCACGTTGATCATCCTGTTGGGTGCCGGGGCAGGCTCCACTGCTTGGACTGGTGCAGCAGCTATAGCAGGCCTTCCTGGGGCCCTATTGCCCTGATTGCCTTGGTTTCTCCCATTTCCTCTCCCCGGGTTAGGCCGCCACCTCCTCCGGGGCTGCTCTTGAGGCTGCTCCCGGGGATTCTCCTTCCTTGCCTCCATCGCCACACAATCTCTCAGCTGCCCCCGTTCTATCAACTTTTCTATCTCGTTCCTCAGCATCCTACACCCCTCCGTCGAGTGTCCATAAGACTTGTGATAAGCACACCATTTGTCCGCATTTTCCCTAGACGGGGTTCCTTGGATAGGCAGCGGATCCGGGAACAAATCCTTGTGGATAGCATGGATCTCCGTTCGGGATTTGCTGAGCGGGGTGAAACTGTCCGCTCTTGCCCGGTTTATCGGTGCGGGAGCCAGGTCCCTTTTACTTTGGTCAGCCGTCCTCCTTCTTTCCATTTTATCCGGGAGGAATCCCCCGGACTCTTCTTTTCTCTTCCGCGTGGCATCATTGACCGCGCAGTACAGTTGCACCGCCATCTGCAAGTTGTGAAAGGTTTCCGGGATGTTTTCCATCAACTTCTGGAACAACGCCATATCCCTCAGCACATTTATAAACCCACTGATCACCGCCTTCTCCTGTTGCTGCCTGTCTATGACCTTCATACTATCATCCATATACCTTCGGTAATATTCCATTGACCCCTCCGCGGCCTTCTGCCGGGTGGCCAGAAGCTCCGTCAGCTGCTTCCCTTCCTTCTTTAACCCGGCGTATCTAAACAGCAAGGCCTTAGAGAATTCGTAGTAATCTCTAAGGCTTTCTCGGGGCAAGGAATCGAACCATGCGAGACAGTTTCCTCTCAGGTAACAGCCCACCAACTTGCATCTCAATTCCTCCGGGAAATCCCTTGACACCATTAGGTTTTGGTATGTTCTGACAAACTCTTCCGGGTCTGTCTCCCCATTATACGTTGGGATTCCTTCCGGGGTCCGAAGGCCCGGCGGCCATGGGTACGCAAGCACTCGAGGCACCCAAGGAGAGGTAGGTTTAGCCCCGTTTCTTCCTACCAGTTTATCCAGTCGAGCCTCCAAAGAGTTGGGGTCCTGCTGCGCCACCTGGTACCCCCACGTCCTATCGTCCTCCCGATAGTATCTCTCCGGGTAACTGTAATTCATCCCCATTGATCCGTACATGGGCATGGAATACTGTATCGGGTTCCCCTGGGCTCCGGGGCCTTGGTAACCCAACGACCCTGTCGGCATAACTGGCAAGTCATCCCCAATTTGCCCCGCCCCCCAGCTGGAACGCGGGTAATAAGGTGGAGCGTGGGGAACCAAATTCGATTGTTGTCCCACTACCGCTCTCCCTCCAACCCCGAAACTCGGAGGGAAAGAGGGTGGGATGGTGGAAGAATTCACGCGCCCCTGGATCCTTGGAGGCTGAATGACTCCATCCAGGTCAATAACCTCTCTTTGGTGCCCCTGCAGAGGGGCTGCTTGGTTCTCCCCGGGTTCCTTCCGTCTCCGACTATCCCGGATAGAGAGTACCCACTGGCGGTACAACTCCTTATTGGCCCTCATGAACTCCAACGCCGCCAATTCCTCCGTATCAGCCAGGGACTGCTCCTCCTCCCTGGCTTCAGGCCCCTGGGCCCGGGGGCTGCTTCCCCCGGCGGGCATTGGTCCTGGCTCCTCCTGATACTCTCTTTCTGAGTCGGCTTCATCAGAGGCAGTTTCCACGTGACCATCCTGAGGTACCCCTAGCTCCCGCTGGTGTCTAGCCTCCTCCTGCAACTGCCTCAAGGTCACCTCATCTCCTGGGGGTGGAAGAGAACTACCCCCTGAAGGTACCGCGTTCTTTTTTGGGCGCCCGCGCCCTCTCCTTGGCGACTCCATCATGCAAAGGTGGAAGGGTCCCACTGGGCGTGCCAATTGATGCTACCAAAATCCGTCCGTCTCTAGGGGTCGACGCTTACCCGGGTCACCTTCTTGATCGGCCCGCTATGGTCCTGCAAAACAATCCCCGGGAGGCGTCCCGGGGAAGAAGCTCCGGCGTGATGATGAGATGGGGATAGCAGGGAAGGTAAACGTACGGAAGGAGCACTCAATATAGAATAGGGAGACAAGTCACTTACCTTGTTTACTGTTTGAGACTAGTATTTATAGCCGAGCTCTACCTGCTTCGAGGATAAGGTGCAGGACCACTTCCTTTGTCATCATATGTCCTCTTCCTTATCCGGATGTACCTTCCAGCGGGAAAGATACTGCTTCGATAGTTATGGGCCGCGGACCTTCCTGGCCCAGCCGGATTCTGGGCCAGTATTATCAATTCCCTCTATAATCAATCCCCGCTATTATTATTCTCATTCCCATTCCCATTCCCCTCAACCAACCAAGCACCCCCTTAGCCTTTATTATTCAACCATAGGAAACTAAACCGACTAATATTCCTATCAATAAATAAGTTTAGGTTCAAACGAATAGTCTCTTAAATCTATCATTACTAATAGTTAGTTTAACTATACAGCCTCAAGACAATATATACTTATAGTTAACTTATTATTTCATTTTATTTTCTATGATTAACTTAAATTATTACTCTCGATAATATTTTCTCGTAGTATTTATCTATATATTTTATAATAAAAATATCGGGTCTCACAGGTCACCTGACTATGGTTGGACTCCTTCAGAACCTCAGTGACAGCATCACTAAAGACTACAGAGCTAACTATTTTGCAGGGATGCTAGCTTGCTTTGCACAGAAGCTGAGCGCGCTTTCTCAGCAACTAGAGCCTCTTGTTTCAAGGTCAATGCCGCCTGACATCGCGCTAACTCATGCGCAAGGCTAGCATTGTATTCGATAAGCTGTTCGGATAGGAGAGATTGAAAAGTTGGACAGTCCCATATGTTTTTCATGAAGGCATATACCAGAGAAAGAAAGTAATTTAGAAGGAAAGAAAAGACAATTCTATAAGAAAACCTAGGTAGAAGGAGAAAAAGAGCATTGGACTTACACGAGAGAGCAAAGCAGGCAGAAAAAGGGCCAGTTAATTGATGCAAAATAGGCTGCTTCTCGGAAGATGACGAAGTTTGACTTGACTGTTGCTCGGAATGTGGAGGGACCTGAAGCTCCTCAGTCCGAGCCCTCTTTAGCTAAGATCGGGCCTTTGAGGCAAAATTGAGGGAAATCCCAATAAAGGAAGGGTCCTTCTGAAGAAGATCCTGGGAAGAAGTAGTTCTTGGCTAGGGAAGCGAAGGTGCGCCAGAAGGTAGTGGCCCTCGCTTCAAGCCTTTTTCAATAGATTTCTCAGCAACTAGGTGACGTTGTTGGCTATTACCCACCATCAGGGGGTCCGAGATCAATGAGATTCTTCGGATGACCTACAGGTCCCTGAAAGGGAAAAAAGGAACATAAATAATGCAATGATGGGATAGACAACAAAAGGAAAGCTATGTTGTGAGGTAATAGTAATACCTTCGCAGGCCACTCGACATAGAATCGAGGGACAACAAAGACCTCCTTGGGATAAATAACTTGAGGCCAGCTAAATCCACTATATCCTTTAATCCACTATTGGAAAATGTGGGTAGAATGACAATCAAGGGATTCGTGCTCAGAGACTACGTTGTGCGGAAGATAGGGTCTGGCATCTTCGGATTGGAGAGCATCATTCCAAGAAGGGGAAGGGTAAGCAACTAGTATCTTGGAAGACACTTTGTATGCCAATGAAAAGTGGAGGAGTTGGCCTACGGGATCCTTCTTTTTGGAATCGAGCTTCTCTATGTAAACTAGTTTGGGATATATGTCAGAAGAAGGATATATTGTGGCTGAAATCCCCAATCTCTAGGATGATAAAAAGATTGTTGAAGCTTGAGGCGCCAGGAACTAGGGATCCATCCACGGACTAACTTATAGATAGAAGTCGCCTGACTATGGTTGGACTCCTTCAGAACCTCAGTGACAGCATCACTAAAGACTGCAGAGCTAACTATTTTGCAGGGATGCTAGCTTGCTTTGCAGAGAAGCTGAGCGCGCTTTCTCAGCAACTAGAGCCTCTTGTTCCAAGGTCAATGCCCCCTGACATCGCGTGAACTCCTGCGAAAGGCTACCATTGTATTTGATAAGCTGTTCGGATAGGAGAGATTGAAAAGTTGGACAATCCCATATGCTTTTCATGAAGGCATATACCTGAGAAAGAAATTTAGAAGGAAAGAAAAGACAACTCTATAAGAAAACCTAGGTAGAAGGAGTAAAAGAGCATTGGACTTACAGGAGAGAGCAAAGCAGGCAGAAAAGGGGCCAATTGATTGATGCAAAACAGGCTGCTTCTCGGCAAACGGCAAAGTCTGACTTGACTGTTGCTCGGATTGTGGAGGGACCTGAAGCTCCTCAGTCCGAGCCCTCTTTAGCGAAGATCGGGCCTTTGAGGCAAAATTGAGGGAAATCCCAATAAAGGAAGGGTCCTTCTGAAGAAGATCCTGGGAAGAAGTAGTTCTTGGCTAGGGAAGCGAAGGTGCGCCAGAAGGTAGTGGCCCTCGCTTCAAGCCTTTTTCAATAGATTTCTCAGCAACTAGGTGACGTTGTTGGCTATTACCCACCATCAGGGGGTCCGAGATCAATGAGATTCTTCGGATGACCTACAGGTCCCTGAAAGGGAAAAAAGGAACATAAATAATGCAATGATGGGATAGACAACAAAAGGAAAGCTATGTTGCGAGGTAATAGTAAGACCTTCGTAGGCCACTCGGCATAGAATCGAGGGACACCAAAGACCTCATTGGGATAAATAACTTGAGGCTAGCTAAATCCACTATTTCCTTTAATCCCCTATTGGAGAATGTGGATAGAATGACGATCAAGGGATTCGTGCTCGGAGACTATGTTGTCCGGAAGATATGGTCTGGCATCTTCGGATTGGAGAGCATCATTCCAAGAAGGGGTAGGGTGAGCAACTAGTATCTTGGAAGACATTTTGTATGCCAAAGAAAAGTGGATGAGTTGGCCTACGGGATCCTTCTTTCTGGAATCGAGCTTCTCTATGTAAAATGATTTGGGATTTATGTCAAAAGAAGGATATATTGTGGCTGAAATCCCCAATCCCTAGGATGATAGGAAGATTGCTGAAGCTTGAGGCGCCAGGAACCAGGGATCCATCCACGGACTAACTTATAGATAGAGTTCGCTTGACTATGGTTGGACTCCTTCAGAACCTCAGTGACAGCATCACTAAAGACTGCAGAGCTAACTATTTTAAAGGGATGCTAGCTTGCTTTGCAGAGAAGCTGAGCGCGCTTTCTCAGCAACTAGAGCCTCTTGTTCCAAGGTCAATGCCGCCTGACATCGCGTGAACCCCTGCGAAAGGCTACCATTGTATTTGATAAGCTGTTCGGATAGGAGAGATTGAAAAGTTGGACAATCCCATATGCTTTTCATGAAGGTATATACCTGAGAAAGAAATTAATTTTGACGATTTTTTATGCTCATAATACTGAAGTAGAAGCAAGGACCAAACAACTACTGAGGCTGAATTTATGGCGTTATCTGGAGACTGCAAATCACCAGGATATGCCAGGGATGGTGGTGGGGGATTTCAACTCCCCCCTAAATTTGGAAGACCGGACTGGGGGAGAGGATGTAGAGCTAGCTGAGGTGGAAACTTTTAGAGGCACGGTGAACTTAATTCAACTGCATAAGCTGAAAAGTACATGACCTTTTTTCACGTGGGACAATAAAAGGGAAGAAGGCAGAATTTTCAGTAGAATCGACAGAGCAATAGTGAATGAGATGAGTGATGCTACCAAAATCCGTCCGCTTCCCGGGTACCGACGCTATCTGGGCCTCCGTCCAAACCAGCCCGCAACAACCCTGCAAAACAATCCCCGGGAGGTGTCCCGGGGAAGAAGCTCCGGTGTGATGATGAGATGGGGATAGCGGTGAGGGAAAACGTACAGAAGGTGCTCTCGATATAGAGTAGATAGATATAAGTCACATACCTCACTCACTGTTTGGCACTAGTATTTATAGCTTGAGTTGCTTGCGTTGGATAAGACTCAAGACCACTTCTCCTTGTCGCCATCCGTCCTTTCTCTTGTCCGGATGTGCCTTTACGCGGGAAAGGTGTTGCTCCTCCGGTCCTGGGCCCTGGGCCTTTTCCCGGCCCAGCACGGTATCATCACTAGCCCCCCAGACCAGTCATCCGGGTTTCTGCGACGCTAGGGACTGGTCTCATGCCCTCCTCTTCTGTCATTATTCCTTTTGGTAGGACCCATCTGTGCGAAAATTAATTTCTGACTCCGCCGTTCTCTATTCCGCCTTGATCAGAATCTTGTTTACCGTGTCATAATTGCTTTTCCTTCTTTTGAGGTGGCGTTTCCTATTCATCCGCCTATATAAAGGTCCAAACTCCCTTTACTAAATTTCTCTCTCCAAAATCTTCCAGGTGCTCCGCTCTCTTAATCAAGTAAGCACTACGTCTCTCCCTTCTTTTCTTCCCATCATGGCTTCCCCTCTTCCCTCAAACTCTTCCTTGGATACCGAGGAAGTTCAAAATCAGTTTGAGGTCCAATTCCGGGCTGATGATAATATGATTTCTTCCCCTTCCTCCCCGGACACCTCTTCCGAGGTTTTTCAGTACGCCCCGGGAACCAGTCGTCCTGGGTGCGCTGTCCTCCGAAGGGGCTGGTTCGCACCCAACCGGGCATTCTAATCATCCCCACAAGGATCAGGATGAGGAGGTGTTTGGCGAGGAAGTCGGTGACGACATTTCCCGGGGGCCTACTCACGGAGTACGCCCTTTGGGTATCAAATACTATGATGTCCCCGGGGATTCTCCTTCTCTCGATAGGGATGTCTTGGATTTAGCCAAGCGTTCCTTTATTCCCCTACCTTTAAATGCTTCTCTTTCTAAACTTCCCCTAGGGGTTTCCGAGCGGGAGGTTTCGTGCATTCCACGAATCCATTTTCAATACGGGCTTAGCCTGCCCTTCCCCCCTCTCTTTCTTGAAATCCTTCAATTCCATGATGTAGCCCCGGCTCAGCTACACCCCAACGGGGTTGTTCTAATCCTGGATTTTTTGCTTAACTGCGCCAGGTGCCACATTCCCCCTTCTCTCTTACTTTTTCGTTCCTTTTATGCCTTACGGAAGACCCATGCCTCTTTCCCGGGCGTTTTTTCTTTTACCGTTCGCTCCGGGATAAAAGACTTTATCCTTTCCAAGCCTAAATCTGCCAAAGGATACCTTTCGAAAGGTTTCTTTCTATGTGATGCCCGGGTGTATCCCATGCCTTCTTGGAACGATTCTCTCGCTCCCGAGGACAAGAGACCCCTCGCCAACCTCCCCGGCATTATTACTAGTGATCACAGCCTCCTCCGTCTTTCCCCCATAAGTATGGATGATTTTTTAAGACTGGGAACGCGGGCTATTATTGGCCTCGCGGGATCTATCCTGCCAAGCTCTTCACTCTCCCGCGAATAGCTGCGGTGTGGCCGGATGGAGGTGCCTATTAAGGCTTTTTATTTTATTTTGGGTCTCTGTTCCCCTGCTATTTATTATTATGTATTTTGTTTTTCTAACTTTCTTTGCTTGGTTTCAGCCCAACCTCCATTGTACGCGGACGCTATGACTTTCGTGGAAAGGTCCTCCGCCGGTAGCGATCAAGCCAGGCCTGCTCAACAAGTGGCTCCCCACCCTGAGCCATCTTCTACTGAGAATCCGGCCGTCATCCCCCAAGGGGCCCGCATGCAGCAGCGATCTCGCCCGCCGCCTCCTTCCGGGCAATCTTCAGGGGCCCGCGCTGCTCCCACCTCATCACCTACTCCCGGGCGCCGGTCCTTTATCCAGCACCCGACTTATAACGGCGGGGCCAGCTCGAGGTTCAAAAGGCTGCCTCACGGTGAGCTATCCGGGTCGCCCCCTTCCTCTCGCCAGAAGACCCATGACTTCCCTCCCCCTCCTCCTCCTGCTCGCAGCACTCCTCCGCGGGCTGCTGCTTCCGAAACCATACCGGAGGAGAAAGAAGAGGTAACCACCTTCCTTAGGCCCCATCTTTCTTTTAAGTTTAATCCAAATTTTGTCTAAGTTTTATTGCAGAGTATCGCCTTCGCTGATTCCCTCCTCACGGACCCCCAGTTTACCGAGGCACTTAACCGGGGCTATTCCAAATATAACTCCGGGTTGTTTGCCAAGATGGAGAAAGATCTCCGGGATACCCGAGGTGGAGAAGAAGCTGGCGGACAAGGAGAAGAAACTTGCCGAGGTGGAGAAGAAATACTCCTCCCTCAAGAAGGAAAGGAAGGACGCCCAGCTTGAGGCCCTGGATGCTGTGACCCAGAAAGTCCTCCGCTCCACCGATTTTGATCAGAGGCTGGAGGGTATCACAGCTGCGACAAGCGCGGTCGCCATCCACAAAATGTACCGCAGTCTGCGGGGTTGGCTTCCGGGGCCCGCTCGTCTTGAAGCCCAAGCCTCCTACTACCGCCCCAAGTCTAACGACTTTCTGAACCACCACTGGAGATCCCTCCAGAAGGCAGACCTGAAAAACCTGGTACCCCAACTATGGGAATCTTTGAAGATGTCCTCCCGGGCTCCTTCTGCTTCAGATATCAAGAAGGCCAAGCTGCCAGCGATTGACGAGGCTTCTTTCCCTGACCCCGGCCCAGAAAACTTCAATACTTATGGGGTAGTCCCGGAGACGCCTCATTGGTCAGAAAATTATTATGAGTACTGCGCAGTGCCTGACAACTTTGGGTACCGCGCGGTCCACGATCAAGGGGGCGATTGTCGGGTAGGCCTTGGCGCGGGTCAAGATGACTTGCTATATCAGTCCCGGAAGGCCACATGGAAGGTAGGGTTTCCCGAGCGGCCCGATGATAAACTAGCGGTAGACGCCCCTGCCTATGCCGGCCCGGAGTGGAGCACCGAGGACCTCGTGGAGTTGGAGAGGCGGTTTGAGAGGGCTCACACTGTTCCGGGGGAAGGGAACTCTGCTGAAGACAATGTATAACTCTAGACTCTAGTTTATATTTTTTTTTGTAATCCCTTTTTTTCTTAGTATTTTGTAACTTTCCTTCCCCGGGGAGTGTATATAGAACTTTCGGCCTTAGTGCCCATTTTGATTAATAACAAGTTCTACTTTTGACGAAATTATTATCTTTTGTAGTCTGAGCGCCATTTAAAGGAAGTTCTCCCGCAAGATCCCACCCCTTATATTTTTCCTCATCCGAGTAATTCTTCTGGTACCTACTTCTCTCTCCCCCGCGTTGGGTGTCTCCAATGCTCTTTCCTTCAAAGGAAACTAGCCCATTGGAGATTTGGAGGCAACCAGGCTGGCCGGGCATTGGCTGAGGTGGGACTGGATTGCTTCCTTCAGGAGTTTGGAACGATCCGGGTGCTGGTATCATTCCTCAAGGCAGTCGAGGCCAAGTTTGGGTCATTAAACCAGTGATTCGACCTTGCCTCCGATCATATGCGGGAAGCCCTGAATTCCCACCAAACCATTGCCGAGTTGCAGGCCCTTCATGACGACTCTCAACATCGCACCGCCAAGGAGCTAGGTATGGTGTGGGGCGAACTCGAGCGGGCCCAGGAAAAGCTTAAGAAGCTAGAAACCCGCACTGCTCAGAATAAACTAATCGGTGACTTGGAGAAGGAGAATCGGTCCCTAACTCACATGAATAAGGTTCTCCAAGATGCTCTACTGGTTACCCGGCTATCCTACCACCTTTTGGGTCTCAAGAATGGTTTAGTTGGGGTGTCTCCTCTTACCGATATTCCTGCGTGGGTTCGCAGAACGATTGAATGCATGGAGGCTAACCCGAAGAAGTTTGGTGAGGGAGCTCCTAGTTATAAGGCCTATCTGGACGCCGTGGAGTGGCATACTAAGATAGCCGCGGGGGAAATTGAGCCCTATCCCTCTAGCCTTCGCCTAGTCCCTGCCCGGGTGGAGGTGGATGTGGCGTATGAAAGTTACGAGGATATGTCCGTGTCTATTGACCCGGAAGAAGTAGCACGCCGAATAAGACGCATCCGGGAAATTGCCGATTCTGGAGTTACCACGAAGGGAGTTAAATCCGCTGAGATGTAGCCTTGAAATCCTTTCAATTCTATGATGTAGCCCCGGCTCAGCTACACCCCAACGGGGTTGTTCTAATCCTGGCTTTTTTGCTTAACTGCGCCAGGTGCCACATTCCCCCTTCTCTCTTACTTTTTCATTCCTTTTATGCCTTACGGAAGACCCATGCCTCTTTCCCGGGCGTTTTTTCTTTTACCGTTCGCTCCGGGATAAAGGACTTTATCCTTTCCAAGCCTAAATCTGCCAAAGGATACCTTTCGAAAGGTTTCTTTCTATGTGATGCCCGGGTGTATCCCATGCCTTCTTGGAACGATTCTCTCGCTCCCGAGGATAAGAGACCCCTCGCCAACCTCCCCGGCATTATTACTAGTGATCACAGCCTCCTCCGTCTTTCCCCCATAAGTATGGATGATTTTTTTAAGACTGGGAACGCGGGCTATTATTGGCCTCGCGGGATCTATCCTGCCAAGCTCTTCACTCTCCCGCGCATAGCTGCGGTGTGGCCGGATGGAGGTGCCTGTTAAGGCTTTTTATTTTATTTTGGGTCTCTGTTCCCCTGCTATTTATTATTATGTATTTTGTTTTTCTAACTTTCTTTGCTTGGTTTCAGCCCAACCTCCATTGTACGCGGACGCTATGACTTTCGTGGAAAGGTCCTCCGCCGGTAGCGATCAAGCCAGGCCTGCTCAACAAGTGGCTCCCCACCCTGAGCCATCTTCTACTGAGAATCCGGCCGTCATCCCCCAAGGGGCCCGCATGCAGCAGCGATCTCGCCCGCCGCCTCCTTCCGGGCAATCTTCAGGGGCCCGCGCTGCTCCCACCTCATCACCTACTCCCGGGCGCCGGTCCTTTATCCAGCACCCGACTTATAACGGCGGGGCCAGCTCGAGGTTTAAAAGGCCGCCTCACGGTGAGCTATCCGGGTCGCCCCTTTCCTCTCGCCAGAAGACCCATGACTTCCCTCCCCCTCCTCCTCCTCCTGCTCGCAGCACTCCTCCGCGGGCTGCTACTTCCGAAACCATACCGGAGGAGAAAGAAGAGGTAACCACCTTCCTTAAGCCCCATCTTTCTTCTAAGTTTAATCCAAATTTTGTCTAAGCTTTATGCCCTGTTTTGCAGAGTATCGCCTTCGCTGATTCCCTCCTCACGGACCCCCAGTTTACCGAGGCACTGAACCGGGGCTATTCCAAATATAGCGCCGGGTTGATTGCCAGGATGGAGAAAGATCTCCGGGATACCCGGGAAAAGTTAGCCGGGCGGGATGACCTGGAAACCCGCCTAGAGGCGTCTCAAAAGAAGCTGGCCGAGAGGGAGAAGAAGCTGGTGGACAAGGAGAAGAAACTTGCCGAGGTGGAGAAGAAATACTCCTCCCTCAAGAAGGAAAAGAAGGACGCCCAGCTTGAGGCCCTAGATGCTGTGACCCAGAAGGTCATCCGCTCCACTGATTTTGATCAGAGGCTGGAGGATATCGCAGCTGCGGCAAGCACGGTCGCCTGCCACGAAATGTACCGCAGTCTGCGGGGTTGGCTTCCGGGGCCCGCTCGTCTTGAAGCCCAAGCCTCCTACTATCGCCCCAAGTCTAACGACTTGCTGAACCACCACTGGAGATCCCTCCAGGAGGCAGACCTGAAAAACCTGGTACCCCAACTATGGGAATCTTTGAAGATGTCCTCCCGGGCTCCTTCTGCTTCAGATATCAAGAAGGCCAAGCTGCCAGCGATTGACGAGGCTTCTTTCCCTGACCTCGGCCCAGAAAAATTCAATACTTATGGGGTAGTCCCGGAGACGCCTCATTGGTCAGACAATTATTATGAGTACTGCGCGGTCCACGATCAAGGGGGCGATTGTCTGGTATGCCTTGGTGCGGGTCAAGATGACTTGCTATATCAGTCCTGGAAGGCCACGCGGAAGGTAGGGTTTCGCGAGCGGCCCGATGATGAACTGGCGGTAGACGCCCCTGCCTATGCCGGCCCGGAGTGGAGCACCGAGGACCTCGTGGAGTTGGAGAGGCGGTTTGAGAGGGCTCACACTGTTCCGGGGGAAGGGAACTCTGCTGAAGACAATGTATAACTCTAGACTCTAGTTTATATTTTTTTTCGAAATCCCTTTTTTTCTTAGTATTTTGTAACTTTCCTCCCCCGGGGAGTGTATATAGAACTTTCGGCCTTAGTGCCCATTTTGATTAATAACAAGTTATACTTTTGACGAAATTATTATCTTTTGTAGTCTGAGCGCAATTTAAAGGAAGTTCTCCCGTAATATCCCACCCCTTATATTTTTCCTCATCCGAGTAATTCTTCTGGTACCTACTTATCTCTCCCCCGCGCTGGGTGTCTCCAATGCTCTTTCCTTCAAAGGAAACTAGCCCATTGGAGATTTGGAGGCAACCAGGCTGGCCGGGCATTAGCTGAGGCGGGACTGGATTGCTTCCTTCAGGAGTTTGGAACGATCCGGGTGCTGGTATCATTCCTCAAGGCAGTCGAGGCCAAGTTTGGGTCATTAAACCAGTGCTTCGACCTTGCCTCCGATCATATGCGGGAAGCCCTTAATTCCCACCAAACCATTGCCGAGTTGCAGGCCCTTCATGACGACTCTCAACATCGCACCGCCAAGGAGCTAGGTATGGTGTGGGGCAAACTCGAGCGGGCCCAGGAAAAGCTTAAGAAGCTAGAAACCCGTACTGCTCAGAATAAACTAATCGGTGACTTGGAGAAGGAGAATCGGTCCCTAACTCACAGGAATAGGGTCCTCCAAGATGCTCTACTGGTTACCCGGCTATCCTACCACCTTTTGGGTCTCAAGAATGGTTTAGTTGGGGTGTTTCCTCTTACCGATATTCCTGCCGGGGTTCGCAGAACGATTGAACGCATGGAGGCTAACCCGAAAAAGTTTGGTGAGGGAGCTCCTAGTCATAAGGCCTATCTGGACGCCGTGGAATGGCATACTAAGATAGCCGCGGGGGAAATTGAGCCCTATCCCTCTAGCCTTCGCCGAGTTCCTGCCCGGGTGGAGGTGGATGTGGCGTATGAAAGATACGAGGATATGTTCGTGTCTATGGACCCGGAAGAAGTAGCACGCCGAATAAGACGCATCCAGGAAATTGCCGATTCTGGAGTTACCACGAAGGGAGTTAAAACCGCTGAGGGCACCATCATCAGTCGGGAAGAGAAAGGTAAAGGTAAATGCGCGGCTAACTTGTTTCCTAAATACAAATTCGTCACGTCTGCTGGGGTAAGAAGGATGCGTCTGGCGGAACCCCTTCCAGAGGGGTCCATAGTTGTCCCCATCCCCGAACTAAACGAAGAAGATGATGAGCAATTGGAAGAGGAGCTTGCATGGAATCAAGCTCCGGACGCTCGCTTTGCTGAAGACATTCTTTCTTCCCAATTCTTCGGAGGGGGTTTCCGCCCGGGTAACCCTGAGGGTGCTTCCGTGTCAGGTCCCAAGTGGGTATAGTAGCAAATAGATAGGAAAACATGTATGTAAAATCCTATGTTATTATTCCTTTGTAATGTAATAGCATATTCATGCTATTTGAAATTTAAAGATAACTGAATAAACGTCTGAGAATTTTTATTTTTTTTAATTCGGAAAATCCATCTTTTCATTAACTCTTTTGGTAAGCATTCCATCATCTGGTCCCCGGGCTTCATTCAAGCTCTGGGTTCATTCTAGCGGGGCACCCGAATGGGAGCTACCTATGGATCCCTCTTACAATCCTTCCTCTCTTAGCCCAAGACGAGGCCAAACGTCGGGACTATCTCTCCGGGCATATTCATGCTTCCGGGACGCATATCCATGCCTTAGCAGCTAAGGTTCTGCGCGGGGCACTCTACTTCCCGTAGAACCTTCTTAAGTTAGCCACATTCCATCTCCTGGGGATCTCCTTTCCCTGCTTGTCCTCCAGCATATAACTTCCTCCTGGGTGTGCCTCCTTTACCCTGTATGGCCCTTCCCAGTTGGGTGCCAGCTTCCCTTCCGGGGATTGGTGGCTCTTATCATTCCTCCTCATCACCCAGTTTCCCGGGATGAAAACTTCCTTTCGCACCCTTCTATCGTGGTATCTCTTTACTCGTTCCTTCACCTTTACTTCCTGGAGTGCCGCATTTTCTCGTTTTTCCTCCTCCGGGCGCTGGAGTTAGGTTTGAGGGCTCGAGATCCCAATCACTGCGGGTATCACCGCCTCGGATCCATATACCAGGCAGTATGGAGACTCCCTCGTGGCCGAGCTTTCTGTGGTTCGGTGGGCCCAAAGGACACTAGGCAACTCCCAGATCCAATTTCCCCGCGCTCCTTCCAAGCGGGTTCTTAAGCCTTTGACAATGGTGCGATTGGTAACTTCCACTTGCCCATTTGCTTGGGGGTGGTACACAGATGTCAACCTTTGCTCTATGCCATACTTTACACACCATGCTTTGAATGGGTCATTTTCGAACTGTGCTCCGTTGTCTGTGACTATGATTTTTGGGATACCAAACCGACAAATGATGTTCTTCCAACAAAACTTGACACAAGTTAGCCCCCGTATGTTGGTGAGCGGTTCCGCCTCCACCCATTTGCTGAAGTAGTCAATTGCCACAATTACGTACTTGGCTCCTCCCGGGGCAGTGGGAAATGGTCCCACCAAGTCAATTCCCAATCTGCTGAAGGGCCAAGCTCCTGTGACCCCAATTAATTCCTCCCGGGGAACATGGATTAGTGGCGCAAAGGTTTGGCATGACAAGCATTCTTGGACATATTTTTCTGCATCTTTGAACAACGTCGGCCAGTAATACCCCAGCCTTAAGATTTTCCTAGCCATTGTGCGGGCTCCCTGGTGGCTCCCATTAGATCCTTCGTGCACCTCCCGGATGAGGTGCTGACCTTCTGACCTCTCCACACATTTTAGCAAAGGCTGAAGGTACCTTCTTTTGTACAATTCCCCCCCCCCCCCTGAACCACATACTTCGGTGCTTTGACTCTCAGCTTCCGGGCTTGCACCCTATCCTCCGGGGTTGTCCCTTCCTCCAGGTACGCCCGCATAGGGGCAATCCAGGATTCTTCCTCATTTATCAACATTACTTGGTCATTCTCCAGGTAGCTCCTTCTTCCTAACACCTCCATACACAACTTTTGGTTAGGCTCTGGTTTTAATTCTGAAGAAGCCAATTTACTCAAAGCATTCGCTTTACTATTCTCCTCCCGGGGAACCTGAACCAAGCCGAAAGTTTCGAACCTGGCTATCAGAGGCTTTACCATCTCCAAGTATTTTTGCAGGCTCCTCTCCTGGGCTTCGTATTCCCCTTTTACCTGCTGTACCACAATCTGGGAATCGCTGTGTGCCGTGAGAGGTTTGATGTTCATCTCCCTTGCCAGCCTTAATCCTGTGATCAAAGCCTTGTACTCGGCCTCATTGTTGGTTGTTTTAAAAGCGAACCGGATCGCATAGGGGTATTCCTTCCCTTCCGGGCTAACCAGCAAAACTCCCGCTCCACTGCCTCCAGAGTGCGCCGAACCATCCACATACAACTTCCAAGCCGGGACTATCTCCTCCATTTCCCTCTCCTCGTGTATCCTTGCTTCTGAATCTACCAGGAAGTCAGCTAGGGCCTACCCCTTGATAGCCCTTCTTGGTTCATACCGGATTTCATACTCTCCCAGTTCTATAGCCCATTTCATCATTCTTCCCGATGCCTCCGGCTTGAACATGACTTGTTTGAGCGGGTGATTGGTGAGGACCACTATGGGATGGCCCTGGAAATAAGGCTTAAGCCTCCTGGAGGCGTGCACCAATGCCAGAACTAGTTGCTCCAACTCAGTATACCGGGTCTCTGCCCCCCGAAGTGCCCGGCTAACAAAGTAGATTGGGTGTTGTTTTCCCTCCTCTTCTTTGATTAGCACAGCACTTACTGCCTCCCGGGACGCCGCTATGTACAGAAAGAGCTCCTCTCCCGGGTGTGGCTTCTTTAAGGTGGGCAGTTGCTGAAGGTGCCCTTTCAGGCTTTGGAACGCCTTTTCCCACTCCCCAGTCCACTCAAACGCCTTGGCCTTCCTGAGAATGTTAAAAAAGGGCAGTTGCCTGTCTGCTCCTCTCGACAAAAAACGGCTGAGAGCCGCGAGGGACCCTGTTAACCGTTGTACTTCCTTCATCGTCCTGGGATAGGTCATCTTGGCTATGGCTTCCACCTTCTCCGGGTTAACATCGATGCCCCGACTTGATACCATGAAACCTAGGAACTTTCCCGCACCTACTCCAATGGTACTTTTGGAGGGGTTCAGCTTTAGGTTGCTCCTTTCCAGCTTTTCAAACATCTCCTCTAGGTCGTTTAAGAAAGCCCTGTAAGCCCTGCTTTTGACCACCATGTCATCGACATACACCTCCATGTTTCTTCCCACTTGGTCCTTAAAGAGTTTGTCCACCATCCTTTGATACGTAGCCCCCGCGTTTTTCAACCCGAAGGGCATCTTTTTATAGCAAAAGGTACCAAAGTCAGTAATGAAGGAGGTTTTTGCCTTGTCCGCCTCATCCATTTGTATCTGGTGATAGCCCATGTGCGCATCGAAGAAAGCCAGCACCGAGTAACCCGCAATAGCCTCTGCCAATCGATCCAAATTTGGGAGGGGGTAACTGTCTTTGGGGCAGCACTTATTCAAGTCTGTAAAGTGGATACACATACGCCAGCTTCCATCGTGCTTCTTTACCAAGACCGGGTTAGCTATCCATTCCGGGTAAATTATTTCCTCGACCACCCCGGCTCTCTCCAACTTTTGAACCTCATTTTTTATGAATTCCGCTCTCTCCGGGGCTACAGGTCTTTTCTTCTGCCTGGTCGGCTTGGTTGCCGGGCTAATGTTCAACTTGTGTACCCCCAGCTCTGGTAACACTCCCACCATATCCTCCGGGATCCATGAGAACACTCTCTGGTATCTGGTTAGAAGTTCTTTCAGCGCGCGTTTTACTTCCTCCGGGAGATCCTTTCCCACCGTGACCATCCCTTTATCCGCCACTTGCATGTCCTCTAACTCTTGGCGGAGAGCTTCTCCATGTACCGCCCCTACTGCTTTCTTTGCATCCAAGACCGCAGTCATCATGCAACTTCTGGAAACTGCTTGGCTTCCCTGTACGACCGCTACTCCTTGCGCGGTGGGGAACTTCATCGTTAACAGATATGGGCAATTTGCTGCCCAGGCTTAGGTTAGCCATGGTCTCCCTATGATTACGTTGTATGGTGAGGGCGGGTCAATAACCGCAAAGTTGCATGTCACTGAGACCCTCTTGCTCCTATCTTTTTCGTCCACCATGCATACTGCAAAGGGGATAACACCTAGAGGGACTTTAGGTTTGCCCGTGAACCCCGATAGGGGAGACGATGGAGGTTTCAGGTTCTGTCTCCCAATCCCCAGTTGATCGAAACAGGAGGCGAACATTATTTCCACGCTGCTTCCGTCATCCACAAACACCCTCTTCACCAGAAAGCCTTCAATCTCCGTTGTTACCACCATTGGGTCTGAATGGGGTATCTGTGGCGGGGCTGTATCCGTTTCAGAAAAAGTGATAGTTTCATCGGGGCGAAACCTTTTCCCCTGAATCTCCCCCGGGGGGACATACCGTGTTCGGGCCCGGATAGCGGAAACTGACTGGCATGCTTCTCCGATTTCTCCGCTTATCACGTTGATCATCCTGTTGGGTACTGGGGCAGGCTCCACTGTTTGGACTGGTACGGCCGCTATGGCGGGCCTCCCCGGGGCCCTGTTGCTTTGGGTTCTCCCGTTTCTTCTCCCGGGGTTAGGCCTCCACCTCCTCCGGGGTTGTTCCTGAGGTTGGTCCCGGGCCGGGTACTCCTTCTTTGCTTCTGCCGCCACACAATCTCTCAGTTGCCCCCGTTCTATCAACTTTTCTATCTCGTTCCTCAGCCCCCTACACCCCTCTGTCGAGTGTCCATAAGACTTGTGATAAGCACACCATTTGTCCGCATTTTCCCTAGACGGGGTCCCCTGGATAGGCAACGGGTCCGGGAATAAATCCTTGTGAATAGCATGTATCTCTGTCCGGGATTTGCTGAGCGGGGTAAAACTGTCTGCCCTTGCCCGGTTCACCGGCGCGGGACCCAGATCCCTTCAACTTGGGTCAACCGCCCTCCTTCTTTCCGTCTTATCCGGGAGGAATCCCCCGGATTCTTCCTTTCTCTTCCGGGTGGCGTCATTAACTGCGCAGTACAGTTGCACCGCCATCTGTAAGTTGTGAAAGGTTTCCGGGATGTTTTCCATCAACTTCTAGAACAACGCCATATCCCTCAGGCCATTTATAAATCCGCTAATCACCGCCTTCTCCTGCTGCTGTCTGTCAATAACCTTCATACTATCATCCATGTACCGTCGGTAATACTTCATTGGTCCCTCTGCAGCCTTCTGCTGAGTGGCGAGAAGCTCAGTCAGCTGCTTCCCTTCCTTCTTCAGTCCGGCGTACCTGAACAGCAGAGCCTTGGAGAAATCATAATAATCTCTAAGACTCTTTCGGGGCAAGGAATCAAACCACATGAGATAGTTTCCCCTCAGGTAGCAGCCCACTAACTTGCATCTTAGTTCCTCCGGGAAATCCCGTGACACCATTAGGTTCTGGTACGTCCTGACAAACTCTTCTGGGTCTGTCTCTCCATTATATGTTGGGATTCCCTCCGGGACCCGGAGGCCATGGGTATGCGAGCACCCGTGGTACCCATAGGGAGGTGGGTTGAGCTCCGTTTCTTCCCACCAGCTTGTCCAGTTGTGCTTCCAAAGAGTTGGGGTCCTGCTGCGCCACCTGATAGCCCCGCATCCTATCGTCCTCCCGATAATATCTCTCCGGGTAACCATAGTTCATCCCCATCGACCCATGTATGGGCACGGAATGCTGGATCGGGTTCCTCTGGGTTCCCGGGGCCTGATAACCCAATAACTCCGCGGGAATGACTGGAGGGTCATACCCAACCCCCCAGTTAGAACGCGGGTAATAGGGTGGAGTATGTTGAATTAAATTTGATTGTTGTCATGTAGCCACTCCCCCTCCGACCCCGAAACTCGGGGGGAAAGAAGGTGGGACGGTTGAAGGATTCACACGCCCCTGTATCCTTGGCGGCTGAACAACTCCGTCTAGATCAATAACTTCTCTTTGATGTCCCCGTAGAGGGCCTGCCAGGTTCCCCCTGGGTTCCCTTCGTGTATGGCTTTCCCGGGTAGAGAGTACCCACTGGCTGTACAGCTCCTTGTTGGCTCTCATGAACTCCGACGCTGCCGATTCCTCCGTATCGGCTAAAGGTTGCCCCTCTTCCCGGGTTTCAGGTCCCTGAGCCCGGGGACTGTCTTCCCTGGCAGGCCTAGATCCTCCTTGCTCGTCCTGATACTCTCTTTCCGAGTCAGCTTCGTCGGAGGCAGTTTCCACATGACCATCCTATGGTACTCCTAGCTCACGCTGGTGTCTAGCCTCCTCCTGCAACTGCCTCAAGGTTACATCGTCCCCCGGGGGAGGAAGAGGACCATCCCCAGAAGATGCCGCGTTCTTCTTCGGGCGCCCGCGCCCTCTCCTTGGCGACTCCATCGTGCGAAGGTGGAAATGTGCCACTGGGCGTGCCAATTGATGCTACCAAAATCCGTCCGCTTCCCAGGTACCGACGCTATCTGGGCCTCCGTCCAAGCCAACCCGCAACAACCCTGCAAAACAATTCCCGGGAGGTGTCCCGGGGAAGAAACTCCGGTGTGATGATGAGATGGGGATAGCGGTGAGGGAAAACGTACGGAAGGTGCTCTCGATATAGAGTAGATAGATATAAGTCACATACCTCACTCACTGTTTGGGACTAGTATTTATAGCTTGAGTTGCTTGCGTTGGATAAGACTCAGGACCACTTCTCCTTGTCGCCATCCGTCCTTTCTCTTGTCCGGATGTGCCTTTACGCGGGAAAGGTGTTGCTCCTCCGGTCCTGGGCCCTGGGCCTTTTCCCGGCCCAGCAGAATGCTAGGCCGGTATCATCAATGAGGATGGACAGATGGATGGAAGTGATATGTGAGGTAAAACCCAATGTTGCATCGGGTCATTTACCATTACTTATACACCTAGATAAGCCAAGAAAGTGTTCTGCTAAACGTCCTTTTAAGTTCTTCAATATGTGGGTAAACTCGCCGGACTTTCTTACTTTAGTGGAGCAGAATTGGAGGATGCGGAAACACAGTACTCTCGTGGATCTATTTAAAACTCTGAAGGTGCTGGAAATAGCACTTAAACGATTGAACAACAAAGAATTTTCAGACATTCAGAAAATAGATGGAAGCAAAAGAGAAGTGGGAGAATCAGTTCAATCTATTACAAACAAATGTATTGGATAAAGGGCTGCAAGAAAATGAAGTAAGGGCAAGGAGAGAATCTACGGAACTAGCTGAAGCGGAGTTCAGTTTCTTACCGCAGCGGTCTAAGGAGAAATGGATAGAGGAGGGGGACAAGCCAACCAAAAATTTCTATGCAAGCATGAAAAAAAGGCAATACAGAAATCATACAGTCACCCTGAAGGTGGGAAGCGACAGAGTGGATGGAAGAGAGGGGGTGGAGCAGCATCTACTGCAGTTCTTTGGTGACCAAATGGGAAAGACAGTGTTTACAGAGAGTGAAATTGATCCTTTAGTGGCAGCTGAAGGTAACTTTCTTACAGTGGAGCAACAAATACCCTTGATAAAGCCGATTACAGATGATGAGATATGGAGAGCTCTGAATAGCATTGAGCATGACAAAAGTCCTGGAGTAGATGGATTTTCGAGCTTTTTCTTCAAGAAAGCATGGGGGATTGTTGGTGATGATATCAAAAAGGGGATTGGGGGTTTCTTTCAGGGTGATGAAGTACCTAGGAATTTGGCAGGGCTGTTTTAACAATAATACCGAAAGTTGATAATCCGCAATCAGCTGGGGACTATAAGCCGATTTCCTGCTGCCCTATTTTATGTAAAGTCATCACAAAGATCATGAGTAACAGGTTAAGTGAGGTACTCCTTGAAGTGATAAATGGAAACCAATGTGCATTCGTGAAAGGGAGCAGGAATCACATAATATTCTCCCAGCGCAAGAGCTATTAACAGGATCTAAGAAGCCGAGTAATATTCCGAGCTGCATGATAACAATTGATATACAGAAGGCTTTCGACAGTATAAGCTGGGAGTTTCTATTCAAATGGCTGGCAGTTCTAAAGTTTCCAGGATTGTTTATTGAGTGGATAAGACGATGCGTTGAGGATACCACTTATTGTTTCTCTTTGAATGGTGCATACACGGATTGTTTTAAAGGGAGGAGTGGAGTTAAACACGGAGATCCGATATCACCTTTATCCTAGAGTAATACTCCCTCCGTCCCAACCAAAACTTCTTAGTTGACTTCGGCTCGGATTTTAAGAAAAATGCATTTTATATCTTATAAGTGAAGTTTTAAGGGGTATAAATGGAATATCACTTATTGTTATGGTTGTTTGTAAGATTTCATTAAGGGTATAATTGTCTTTTTGCAGTCATTTTTTTGCTAAAAGAGGAAAGAATGAAAGTAAGAAGTTTTGGTTGGGACGGACCAAAAAGGAAAGTAAGAAGTTTTGGTTGGGACGGAGGGAGTATGTAATAGTTATTGGGTTGTTTCTCGGTTTCTCCCCTCTTACATTTTCCTTTTTTTATTATTTTTTTCCAGAATCCCACGTTAAAACGATGTCCTTTTCGGTTTTGGATTTTTTCCTATTTTCCTTTTTTTTTCAGAATCCCACATTAAAACAATGTCCTTTTGGGTTTTGGTTTTTTTCCTAATATAATCCCACGTTAAACTGATTGCGTTTTTCTTCCAGTTTTAATTGTATAACAATCCTTGTCTGATTTGATTTCCTATTCGAATTCAATTGCTTCAGTTGTTGTTGAATTACACTTCTTGTAGATTGAAAACCAACTGAATCAATTGAATTCAAATTGAAAATAAACTAAATCACTGTCGATCGGCACCAGTTTGGGGCGTGTTTAGGGATGGCACTGGGGCGGGTTTTGGTGGTGACCCGCCCCATTTGCACCGGTTTGGGGCGGGGCTGGGGAAAAGTTGATAGGTAATGGGGCGGGGATGGGGATGAAATCACAACCCGTCATGGGTCATGGGGCGGGGATGGATTTTATACATCACCCGCCCCATCCCCGCCCCAACCCGCCCCATACCCGGCCCGCCCCAATATAATTATATTAATAATATTATTATATATATTAATTAATAAAAAAATAATATTAATTAATTTCTTACTATAATTTAATAATCAACCCCTAATAGTTAAAATGAGAAGAAAACTAACAATAATAATGTATTTGGACTATTCTTTGACAATCGTTTTTATAATTACAAACTTCTTGTTTGCTTCAAATTTGAGTGAGATTTCAATTACATTTTTTTTTTGGGTTTGAGATTTTTGTCTTTTTAAAGATTTTATATTTCTCAATATAATTATTATTGCGTTTGAGTAAAAGTTATATAAACAAATGTATTTTAAACTGATATAAGAGGTGGGTGAGGATGGGTCATGGGTCATGGGGCAGGGATGGGTCATGGGGCATGGGGTGAGGTGGGTCATGGAGCGGGGATGGTTTTATAATAAAACCCGATGGGGCGGGGATGGTTTTTAATTTTGTACTCATTATGGGTCATGGGGCGGGGATGGGTTTTAAAATATTAGATGGGGATGGGGATGAGATAGCTAGTACCCGCCCCAAACCCGCCCCAGTGCCATCCCTAGGCGTGTTTAGGCCGTTGAATCTCAAGAAAGGCACGAATTTTTTTTTTGATTTTTTTTTCTGCTATGTGCAGCTGATTTACTTAGTGCATCCATTTATCAAATTAATGTTTTAACACATTATATATACTATGACCCTGTCCAATAGGGTGCTGCAATTGGTAGCTGGTGCTGGAAGGTGCTGGAGGGTGTTGAAATTAAATTAAAATTGTATAATTATGATGTACATAATTATGAAACTATATATTTGAAGAATGATTAATTCGTACAAAACATATTGAAACTAATTCTAAAGAAAAATCATTCTTTTAAAAAATAAAAAAATTCAATCATTCATGTATGTGAATAGTGACAAGTGCTGGAGGGTGTTGGAGTGTGCTGGAGGTGCTGGAAATAAGCTAAACTGGACAGGGCCTATTAAGCCAATAATTTCGTAGAGCTTTTTTTGTTTTTTTTTTCAGAATCTCACGTTAAAACAATGTCCTTTTGGGTTTTGGTTTTTTTTCCTAATATAATCCCATGTTAAACTGATTGGGTTTTTTTCATTTTTAATTGTATAGCAATCCTTGTCTGATTTGATTTCCTATTCGAATTCAATTGATTCAGTATGTTGTTGAATTACACTTCTTGTAGATTGAAAACCAACTGAATCAATTGAATTCGAATTGAAAATAAACTAAATCACTGTCGATCGGCACCAGTTTGGGGCGTGTTTAGGCCGTTGAATCTCAAGAAAGGCACGGTGTCATCGCGTTTCTGAGTAGGCCACCACGGGTAAACATGTTCTTGCTTATTTTTCATGGTTCTGAATGTTATTTTTTGTAGTTTAATCTTTCCATCAGCAAAATTAGTTGTTCCACCGGTTCTGAACGTTTCGCTTTCGGGGTATCTCAAGAAGGATTGAGATTGATGACTTCTGGCATTGGTTGGATGATTGAACCTGGATTGAGTCCCTTTCCTGTCTAATGTAATTTAGTTTGGATAATTTTTGTGTCTGTTTGCATGCTAAATTCTGCTCTGCCTTTTTCTACTACTAAGGTATCTGTTGGGGCGTGTGATTGGTGTGAACGGTTTATCCTATAGAAGTTTGATTGTGTAGTTTGCGTTTGTAAATGAGGGTTATAATAAATTGCTATATCTAGCGAGCTATTATTGGCTACTGTTTATGGGGTGGGAAAGAAAAGTTTTTCTTTTGGTTAAAACAAAAGCATCATCGCTGATCACTTCTATACCTAAACATGCCAAGATAATGAATTATAAATAATGCATTATAAATAACCAGCAAGCAAGATGGATGCATTATAAATAATACCCTTTTGTTGGAACACTTGACGAATAACCTCATTTTATGATCTGTTTGTGTAGTTTGCTTTGTTTTCTGCTACGTTTTTGTCTCTTTTTAGCTTCATGAACTATATCTTTGGTCAGTTACTATCAGCTATTCTTAAATCATCTCCTGTCCACTAAATCTCTTGGTCTTTTTAGCCTATTTTTCAGTTTTCAGTTTAGCCTATTTTTAGCATATCAGCAATCATATATATATATATATGTATATATATATATATATGTATATATATATATATTGTGCATTTCGTATATGCATATTAAGATAGTGTCATGGGTAATATCTCTTTTAACAACATCCATAGAAAGATATTTTTTATGTTTAATGTAAAATTGATATTTTATTATATACTAACTTAACTTTGTTCACACAATTAGTTAAATAATGTATTAATAAATATATTTATTCACTTATTTTAAACATATTAATTTGACTATTATAAATAAATTAGTAATTGGCCCACGCGGCCTGCCAACGCTATGTAAGAATGGAGAGAAACTATGTAAATTAATGACATTAAAAACAAAATTGAATTTATGAATTTGAAACCGAAAGAGAAGATTGTGAGGAGTTGAGATGAGCTAAAATTAATGGGGTGAGTCAGATGATGAGGTGTAAATGAGGTGGCAGCTGATGTGTCATGACAAATGGCAATATGTAAAGTATGCTTTGCTAAAAAAGCTTGTCTTCATATAGATAGTTTTTTTATATATAGGTTACGTCCATCCTGATCTGATTGCTTCAAAATTGTTACGTTCTGCATGTGAAAAAAAATATTATGTTGCATGTATTGTTTATTAATTTATTCTTGATTCTCATTAGTTTATTTATGTAATTCAAACAAAATGCTCCACAATATTAGTTGCAGGGTGCAGCTATTATGAAAATAAAAGGTGAAAATTAAAGATCAAGAAAAGGAAGGCAATACGTTTACTGTCGGCAATTGTTAGGTCATAAGCTAGCTATTCAGTTCCTAGGCTTGTAATTCAGATTGTTCTTTTTTCAAATTATGAATGATCAATTCGCACAATTACAATCAATTCACTAATAATTGAAGGGATGTTTACTTGGATGATTTCGAGCCTCCTCATGTACATCTGCTAGCCGATCGAAAGCTAGAGATTCCATCAATCCCTACCTCCGCGGCCTGAACTCCGTCCACTTGTACATATGTCGTAGGTACCGCACTGATTACCTTTTGGTATTTCAGAGGTGTTGGGCTGCTAGTATAAAAACCAGTTACCCAGCCTTGGCCCATGACACTATCTGATTTGATGAAATGGTTGAGGGGCTTTACCCCAAGTATGAAACTTGTACATATGTCGTAGGTACCGCACTGATTACCCTTAGGTATTTCAGAAGTGTTGAGCTGCTGGTGTAAAAACCAGTTACCCAGCCTTGGCCCATGACACTATCAAAAATATTTGACGGACTGGATGAGGGATTATGGCCCTAATATGAAACTTGTACATATGTCGTAGGTACCACACTGATTACTTTTGGTATTTCAGAGGTGTTGGACTGCTGGGTAAAATCAGTTACCCAACCTTGGCCAATAACACTAACTAAAAACTTGACGGGCTGGATTGAAAAAGATTATAGGCATGCTTAGGGATGACAATGGATTGGATATGGATTGGATTTGACAATATCCATATCCATATCCACTTGTTGATGTCTAAATCCGTATCCGATCCAAATCCGTTGGATCTAAAATATTAACATCCGAATCCATATCCGCTAAATCCATGGATACATATGAATTACAATTTATACAATGATGAATAAATTCCAAAATAAGTTCGATAAAAATTCATGAAATTAAAAGTGCAATCAAGTGATTCAAAGCACACAATGTGCTAAAAACAAATACGTTGAAAAACTAGTTCAAATTCCCCAAAAATACATAACTCAGATTAAAGTGTAAGTCCCTTTCTTTTTCCCTTGATCTATTCTTCCAAACGAGTGAATTGGTAGGGTTAGAAGATTATATGTCAGTATCTAACCATAGGTGACTTTACATATTTTTAATTCAATTTTAATTATTTAATATATTATTAAATATATGTATTATTAAATGTATTATTAAATATATATATTATTTATTTATATATTAAATGGGTCCATGGATTGGATATGGATTGGATATGGATATTTACGACAAAATCCATATCCAAATCCGCTCCGTAAGGTATAAATCCGTATCCGATCCATATCCGTTGGATTTCATTTTTTAACATCCAAATCCGTCAAAAATGGATTTAAATCCATGGATTTGGACTGGATCGGAAATCCATTGCCATCCCTAGGCTGCTCAGACCAGGCTTCATATGTCTAATTTGATTTATATGGGAACTGAACCGGGGCAGAGTTGTGTTTTGACATGTCAATTCGCAGATATGCTACGGTGGATTTTCCCTTAATCATATACGAGCTGGAAACAGAAATGAAACGTTGAAGACACCAAAGCTCCAAAGGTGGATGCAGATTTAGCAAGACATGCAAGGACAGATGGAATGGAAGCGCAGTCATGATAGTTATGCTAAAATCTTAGCAATATCTTGATGAACTAGTTATGATCATAGCCACTTGTATTTCAGATGGCTGTAGAATAGTTGTTTTTCTCCTTTTGGTTAGTTATTTATATTTGTTGAATGTTTGGCTTAGAGTGATGGCCAAATCAGTTGTATGAACTTATTGAGCAATTTAATAGAAGAAAATATTAAATCAAAAAAGCGAGACTTCAGTCGAAAGGGATAATACCTCATGTGGCAGATGTTTGTGCTCTTTGTGGGCAGAATGGAGAAACGATGTAGCACATATTTTGTACATGCCAGTTTACAGTGGAGCTCCAAAAACATTACAGGGTGGAGACTGGCGGAAACTTCAAACAGTGCTTGAGGAGGATGAGAAGAATGGTAGGATGGATAAAGAGAATAAGATTCCTCCAACTTATCAGCATCTTCTAAAATGTATGGAGGGAGAGGAATAACAGAATCTTTGAGGGGAAATTTAGGCAGGTGGATGCTCTAAAGGTGATGATTGAAACAGGCTATGACCCCTCTGATTGATGTTGAGGATGGTGTGAATGGATCCTAGTATGAAACTTGTACATATGTCGTAGGTACCGCACTCATAGGTGTTGGGCTGCTGGCTAAAACCAGTTACCCAACCTTGGCCCATGACACTATCTAAAGACTTGACGGACTCGATGAGGGATTATGACCCTAGTATGAAACTTGTACATATGTCGTAGGTACCGCACTGATTACCTTTGGTGTTTCAAAGGTGTTGGGCTGCTAGTGTAAAAACCAGTTACCCAGCTTTGGCCCCTGACACTAAAGACTTGACGGATTGGTTGTGGGGATATATCCCTAGTATGAAACTTGTACATATGTCGTAGGCGCACTGATTACCTTTTTGTATTTCAAAGGTGTTGGACTGTTTGTATAAAAACCAGTTACCCAGCCTTGGCCCTTGACACTATCGAAAATATTTGACGGACTGGATGAGGGATTATGGCCCTAGTATGAAACTTGTACATATGTCGTAGGTACCGCACTGATTACCTTTGGTATTACAGAGGTGTTGGGCTGCTGGGTAAAACCAGTTACCGAACTTTGGCCCATGACACTATCTAAAGACTTGACGGGCTGGATTGAAGAAGATTATAAGCATGCGTAGACCAGACTACATATAGCTTATTTGATTTCTATGAATACTGAATCGGGGCAGACTTCTGTTTTGACATGTCAATTCGCAGATATGCTACGGTGGATTTTCCCTTAATCATATACGAGCTGGAGACATAATTGGAACGTTTAAGACACCAAAGCTCCAAAGGTGGATGCAGATTTAGCAAGATATGCAAGGACAGATAGAATGGAAGCGCATTCATGATAGTTATTGTAAAATCCTAGCAATATTTGGATAAACTAGTTATGATCATAGCCACTTGTAATTCATATGGCTGTAGAATAGTTGTTTTCTCCTTTTGGTTAGTTATTTAAATCTGTTGAATGTTTGGTTTAGAGTGATGGCCAAATCAGTTGTATGAGCTTTTTTGAGCAATTTAATAGAAGAAATTATTAAATCAAAAAAAGGAGATTGTAGAGATATCTGGAAATCGCTAAAAAAATTGGTGGCAGGATTCGACTGCTTCAAGCTAGAGCAGATCCCCATAGAGGAAAATGCTAAGGTTGATGCATTGAGCAAGCTAGTGTCTTCAGAAGTATAGCCCGGTCTGATCAAAAACTCTATATGGAGGTATTAGAGGAGAGGAGCTATGAGGAAGCACCAAGGGCGGAGACCATCATAGAGGATGAATCTTGGATAGTTTCGATCTTAGCATACATTAGGGACAATTTACTCCTAGAAGATACAAATTTGGCACGAAAGATCAGGGTGAAAGCTCCGAAATACACATTACATGAAGGGTCGTTGTATAAGAGGATATTTACAGCCATTACTAAAGTGCATAGAAAGGACAAAGGGAAGATCCTTGAGAAAGGAAGTCTTGAAGGGCCGAATGGTAGCGGTGGCGAAAAAGATCTTAATGCTCGGATATTACTGACCGACCCTCTTTAAAGATTCTGAGGATTACGTGCAAAGGTGTGTACAATGCCAGAAGTTTGCCCCTTTGGTCCACGTTCCCAAGAAAGAGTTGGGAAGTGTAGTGAGTGTTTGGCCCTTCCAACAATGGGGAATAGATTTGGTAGGGCCCTTTCCAACAGCACCTGGGGGTTTCTAGTACCTCATTGTGGCCATAGATTCACCAAATGGGTGGAGGCCGGGGTATTAATCAACATCCGAGAGTTCACATGTGCAAAATTTTGTTGGAAAAACATCATCTGCAGGTACGGAATACCTCAGATTATTGGTACAGATAACGAATCCTAGTTCGAAAATGACCCATTCAAGTCATGGTGTGCTAAGTACGGCATTCAGTAGAATCTTACTTTGGTATACCACCCTCAGGCTAACGGGCAGGTAGAAGTCACGGGATAAAAGCAAGGCTTGGAGCCAGAGGTAATTGGATATGGGGGTACCAAGTGTTCTTTGGGCACATAAAACCACTGAAAGTTCGGTAACAGGAGAAACTCCCTACAACTTGGTGTATGGATCAGAGGCAGTTATCCCTGCTGAAATAGAAATTCCAAGTATCAGGATTCAAAACTTGGATGAAGAAGAGGCAGATGAGGAACGACGAATGAATCTTGACTTAATAGATGAAAAGAGAAAAAAGCTCATCAAACATAGTTATGCTAAAATCCTAGCAATATCTTGATGAACTAGTTATGATCATAGCCACTTGTATTTCATATGGTTGTAGAATAGTTGTTTTCTCCTTTTGGTTAGTTATTTATATTATGTTGAATGTTTGGTTTAGAGTGATGGCCAAATCAGCTGTATGAACTTTTTGAGAAATTTAATAGAAGAAAATATTACATAAAAAAACAACAGTGCTCCAGGATGCATAGGCTAAAGGAAAGGGATGCACACTGCAGCATCAATAAGAAAGCCTCGGTGAACATGTATGATCACTTTACTCATCTTTCAAAGTATTAGCCTCGGATTCTAATTTTAGGGAAAAGAAGTAAATAGTATAAGGAAAAACATAAATGAATTTAATTACATTACAAAGGTAAACATGTAGAAAAGGACAATAGTCCTTAAAGGATGTTAATCATCAACTGCATTACAAAGGTAAACATGTAGAAAGAAACGCTAATCCTCAAAATAACACCAAGAAAACTAAGGCGGGTAGCAGGTATAAACAATTACACTAGCAAAAAGATGAATCAAAAGTTACATTAGAGAAATGCATGCCCTCGAACAAGAGAAATAAGAAGATGAGGTCTTCAGATCAGAGCCAGTTATGCAGTAAGTAGCCCTCGGATAAACCCCCCTTTGGGAAGGAAGTACCGTGAATCCAAGAAGATTGACAAGCTCATGAAGGGCAATCGTGTGCTCATAGAGAACATCCACAAGTCCAAAATGAAAGGAACCGGAGAGAGGCGTATCAACAGCCAAGGCGAAACCTGATGCAAGATCCGGGGTGTAAAGGTCGCCTCGGTCGGACAGCTGGTTACGTTTGATGGTTCGGACGAAGCCAGATCAGGAATTTCCGAGCTAGGCAATCTTGCTAGGAACCTGTAGGGCAAGACATTGCATTTCAGAACATGGACCCAATTTAACCTAGAAGCATTAGGTTCTCCAGACAAAGGGCGTTAGAAAGCTAGGGAACATGCCGAACCCTCCAGAGAAGGAAACTGTTGAAGGAAGTAGTGAGTCTATTAAGTAAGGAGATAGAGAAGAAAAGGAAAGAGAGAGAGGGGGAGAGGAGATTCATACCGAAAGGAGAGGAAGGAAAGGCTGGCAGTTGGGAAAGCCCAGTCCATTGTTCGGAAGTTAGGAGCCCTACTTTCGGCCGCGACTTGAATGGCCGAGGATAGCAAAGTGAGACGATTGGCAGGGAGGAAAGCCGAGGTAACATGTCTGCACCAGAACAGGGCCCCTACCCAGGGGAATTTCAGAAACCTTCCAAGGACCACAATAAATATCTGGCACCTCAGAGCCGGAGGTTGATGTAAGCATGCTGAAAAGACCGTCCAGCTGCGACCAAAAAAAGGAAAACATCAGGATGTAACTGTAAGAAAGAATAAGGAGATTGCGGAAGAAAGATTGCAAGAAAGGAAAAATTCCAGGGGAGAGAAGGAGACCTTACCAAGAGGAGAAAGGTAGATAGTGCCATAGAGAATTTCAAAGAAGGGGGAAAGCTATTTATAGGAAGAAGGAGGAAGATCAAACGAACTGTCTTGGGGGCAGGGAAAGTAATGACGGCGGGAAAAGGAAATAAATAAATATAGGGAAGTGAAAGCGCACAACTACCCAAAACTCTTGGGAGCACCAAATACTCATGACAGTGGGGGCCACATAAGGAATAAAGGGACACACGCGCCAAAAGGAGACACGAAGAGGCATAAAAATACCGAGGATAGTTCCGAGGGGAGAAAGGGCAATTCTGGGAAAAGGAAATAAGACAGAAGGTCTCATGCTTCGGAATCAAGAAACCTTTGTCTTGAGGAGGCTTGTGATAATAGATAATAGAAAACGGTAATAGAAATTACTCGGACGAGAGTTAGCTTCCAAGAAGCTCCTTACCGAAGTGACCAGAGGCAATAACAAGGCATTAGAAAGTATATTCACGTGCTGGAGACCTCCGCACTATACAGGAAGGTGAAACATGATGATGAGGTACATGGAGGCCTAATGCGCCTATAAATAGAGGCCACATTCAGCCATTCCAGGTATGTTCTCTAACTCTTGAATGTATAGTTTTATCTTTCATTTCAATATATGAAATCTTATCATCACACCGGAGCTGCTACCCTCGGGTGGCTCTGGGGGCTTGTTTTGTAGGATTTGGACGCACAGGTCCCTAGCAACGTCTTCCGAGGCCCAGGCACTCGACTATACAGACACTCTCGGCAAATAGTAGGTCAGCACAGCTAGCAATTCACAGCTCAAGGCCCTCGCATATCGTAGTTATCTGAGGCATCAATTACTGGAGCGGATTTCCCCACATCACTCGGAACCCTTAATTACCTTATGTTTACCCTCTTTCTAATGTTTTGCCCTCTTTTCTTGCGCGTAATCATTTTTCCCTGCCCCCAATGTTCTTTCCTTGGTATTTCCCCTTCCTTCTTATATATTAAACCCTTCTACTTTCATCCTCTTATTGATCTTATCCCTCCGCTCCTACGTATTCAGGTAACTTTCTGCCTTTATTTTATTTTTTTGATGTAATATTTTCTTCTATTCAATTGCTCAAAAAGTTCATACAACTGATTTGGCCATCACTCTAAACCAAACATTCAACATATATAAATAACTAACCAAAAGGAGAAAAACAACTATTCTACAGCCATATGAAATACAAGTGACTATGATCATAACTAGTTCATCAAGATATTGCTAGGATTTTAGAATAACTATCATGAATGCGCTTCCATTCCATCTGTCCTTGCATATCTTGCTAAATCTGCATCCACCTTTAGAGCTTTGGTGTCTTCAACGTTCCATTTCTCTCTCCAGCTCGTATATGATTAAGGGAAAATCCATCGTAGCACATCTACGAGTTGACATGTCAAAACACAAGTCTACCCTAGTTCAGTTCCCATAGAAATCAAATAAGCCATATGTAGTCTGGACTAGGGATGGCATTGGGCGAACTGGGCGTGGATAGATCCCCATCTAAAATTTTACTATCCATCCCCGCCCATTTACCCATGACGGGTACAAATTTAATATCCATGCCCATCCATCTGGATATCCATCTCATCTGGGTATCCGTGGATATCCATGTCCATGTTATACCCACATTCCCCATCCGACTTATTAATCCATATTTATAAAAAATTAACCTAAAATCTATTAATTATCATAAAAAATTAAATAAAAGCACTAATAATTCAAATATATTATATTAATAGAACAAAATAATTTATAATATGCTAATCATTAACTTATAAAATTCTTTTATGTTTCAAAATAGACCAAACATGCTTAAAAAATGCTAAAATTAATAATATTATTAATATAAATACAAGTAATACTATTAATATTATATATAACAGATATTATACAAGTATTATACGGGCGGGTATGGGGCGGGTGGGGCGGGCGGGTATGGGGCGGGTATAAAATCAATATCCATACCCACCCATTTACCCATGGCGGGTTTGAATCCAACATCCATACCCATGGCGGGTATAAAAAAATCATATCCATACCCGCCCCATTGGGCGGTTGGCGGGCGGGTATCCACCAAATACCCGTCGGGTGCCATCCCTAGTCTGGACTGAGTATGCATATAATCTTCTTCGATCCACTGGGCGAATGTTTTTCAAATACCTGAGAGTGTGCACAAAGCCATTGAGAAAAAAAGCAAAAATTTTCTATGGGGCAGAAAGGAAGGGGAGAAAAGAGTTACACCATTGTCTTGGAAAACACTTTGTATGCCAAAGAAAAGTGGATGAGTTGGCCTAAGGGATCCTTCATTCTGTAATAGAGCTTCTCTAATTTGGGATGTATGTCAAAAGAATGATATATTGTGGCTGAAATGGGTGCATGCATACTACTTGAAGGATGAAGAGTTTCTTGACTACAGCCCAGAAGAGCACAAATACAGTTGGAGTTGGGGCAAGTTGGTATCACTGAAAGATGAAATTCGTCCATACCTAATGGAATGTGTTGACATGAAGGGAAATTTCAGCACGAGCAAGGCATATGGATACCTCAAAGGGGCAGGCCAAGAAAACCATTCGTCAACGAATATATTGTGGAAGTCAGGATTACAGCCTACCCACTCATTCTTTCTATGGATGTTATTAAAAGGGAGATTATCGACCATAGCGAGACTTCAGTCGAAAGGGATAATACCTCATGTGGCAGATGTTTGTACTCTTTTTGGGAAGAATGGAGAAACGATGTAGCACATATTTTGTACATGCCAGTTTACAGTGGAGCTCCAAAAACATCACAGGGTGGAGACTGGCGGAAACTTCAGAGAATGCTTGAGGAGGATGAGAAGAATGGTAGGATGGAGAAAGAGAATAAGATTCCACTGACTTATCAGCATCTTCTATAGTGTATGGAGGGAGAGGAATAACAGAATCTTTGAGGGGAAATTTAGGCAGGTGGATGTTCTAAAGGTGATGATTGAAACAGGTTATGACCCCTCTGATTGATGTTGAGGATGGTGTGAATGGATCCTAGTATGAAACTTGGTACATATGCCGTAGGTACCGCACTGATTACCTTTGGTATTTCAGAGGTATTGCACTGCTTGTGTACAAACCAGATACACGACCTTGTCCCGTGACACTATCTAAAGACTTGACGGATTGGTTGTGGGGATATATCCATAGTATGAAACTTGTACACATGTCGTAGGCACCGCACTGATTACCTTTTGGTATTTCAGAGGTGTTGGGCTGCTGGTATAAAAACCAGTTACCCAGCCTTGGCCCATGACACTATCTGATTTGTTGTAATGGTTGAGGAGTTTTACCCAAAGTATGAAACTTGTACATATGTCGTAGGTACCGCACTGATTACCTTTAGGTATTTCAGAGGTGTTGGGCTGCTGGTGTAAAAACCAGTTACCCAGCCTTGGTCCATGACACTATCAAAAATATTTGACGGACTAGATGAGGGATTATGACCCTAGTATAAAACTTGTACATATGTCGTAGGTACCGCACTGATTACCTTTGGTATTTCAGAGGTGTTGGGCTGCTGGGTAAAACCAGTTACCCAACTTTTGCCTATGACACTATCTAAAGACTTGACGGGTTGGATTGCAGAAGATTATAAGCATGCTCAGACCAGGCTACATATGGCATATTTGACTTTTATGGGAACTGAACCGGGGCAGACCTATGTTTTGACATGTCCATTCGCAGATATGCTACGGTGGATTTTCCATTAATCATATATGAGCTGAAGACACCAAAGCTCCAATGGTGGATGCGGATTTAGCAAGATATGCAAGGACATATGGAATGGAAGCGAATTCATGATAGTTATTCTAAAATTCTAGCAATATCTTGATGAACTAGTTATGATCATAGCCACTTGTATTCATATGGCTGTAGAATAGTTGTTTTCTCCTTTTGGTTAGTTATTTATATCTGTTTAATGTTTGGGTTAGAGTGATGACCAAATCAATTGTATGAACTTTTTGAGCAATTTAATAGAAGAAAATATTACATTAAAAAACATGTTTTTAACAATAGTTTTAGTAATATGAAGGTTTACATATTTGTTTAAATTTAACATGTAACTTACATAATAATGTATACATTGCCTGAGTAAAGAAAGCTGAAATTGTACCAAATTAATCTACAAAGGAGCAACACATTCAAAATGACAAATTTTCAATTAATACTGAATCATCATGGTTAATATGTAAAAGATCATATTTGGCACCCACATGCTTGGTCAAGTGGTTAAGTGCCTGGTTAATTGCTCCATAGGTCAAGGGTTCAATTCTTGGCAGCTGCAATTGTGAGCACCAGGAAATAACCGCCAGGTAGATTATATACCCTTGGACAACGTGATTAACCACCTCATCACCCCGTGGTGCCGGGATGAAGGGGTCCTACGTACGAGGGATATCGCATTTGCTCCATAAAAGATCAAGTTTGTAGTAAGAAGGTCAACACTGAATAGCTAATGATCAAGAATGAAAGCGAGAAGATCAACAATAATACACTAAATGCTCATGTTTTAACTCTGACATAAAGCAAATCATCCTAGAGCAATCTATAATAAGTATTCTCAGAAAAATCCATCGCCTATCTTCAACTAAATCCCGCCGGGGCAGTGTCGTATTTTTGCACCCCTCCTGATGCTTAAACAACGTTGTTTTGGTGGCTCTCTGCTATTCCCACCCAAATCATCAGTTTCTGAAAAGCTCACCAAATCTTCCATATTCCTTTTCGCAGTTTTGGTTTTGAAATTTTGTGTTTGTTTCAGAAAAATTTTGATGAAGACGACGCGCCGCAGAAATACCAGAGCGTGGCCCTGATCGTGGTCATCACCGGAATCGTGGGCAACAGCCTGCTCTCCCTCTCGCCGACACCCCCCGGTGGCCCGTGGAAGGTGTACGGCGTTGCCCGCCGCCCGAGGCTTTTGTGGAACGCCGATCACCCTATCGAGTACATCCAGTGCGACATCTCCAATCCCGACAACATCAACGCGAAGCTCTCCACCCTCGCCGAGGTCACCCACGTCGTTTTGGGGTTGACGGAATTTGCAGTGTTCATCAACGATTTGATTCTGACAGGTGAACTCCTTTTAGTCATTTACATCTTGCCCGTGTTTGGTTGTGAGATTGATGCGTGCTTAATTGCTTGTCAAAAGTATTAATTTAGATTCTGCACAAGCTGTTAGTGTCATTTGCCTGGGGTCTTTATGAATAATTGGAATATTCACAAGCTATTAGGTATTCAGGTGATTTATCACCATGCTAATTCTTATAGGATTTTGTATTGGTTTCTAAGTTTGCTCGATTATATTGATGTGGCTATGTTGTGTTCGTTCAAGATTTGCCAATTGTTTGATTGTAAGCACATGAACAGCATCCGCTAGCTCGATATGCTGCCGTCGGACACCATGTACATACTCATGGCAGAATGAGTGATGTAAACGCTTTGTTTTGGGTCTGCTTTTGATGCTCTAGAGTACTTTCTTAAAATTTCTCCTTGAAGCTTGGTTAATGTTATATTTTGAGGTGTAGAATATGGATGCTTATTGTTTTTGCTATGTATATCTTCTTCTTAGAATATATTTTTAATGGGCTCTACAAAACATTGACTATGGATTAGTTTATAGCTTGGTTAATGTTATGATTGTGATTTCGGGTGGTTTGATGGCGAAGTTTGGGTGTGTACGGTGCGCTGGCGATGCGGAGGTGATTGTAAAGAACATATGGTGGCGGGATGGCAGGTTGCAGGGGTGGCGGTGGAGATGGCGGTCTGTGCGGGGGAGTTACAAGGGTGATTCGTAGATGCCGTTGTTCTATCGACGAAGACTTCGTTTAGTTGCGGTAGAAGACGGGAACTCGGTTCAGGCTTCGTCTCTGAACTTTTATGCAAGCTGTGATAAGATACGAGTTGTAAGATGGTTTGCCTAATTTGTTCGCGTGGAACTTTATCTGGCGTATTCCTGTAGTTTATGATCATGAAGACTTTGTGCCAGGTATAATCTTTGTTATTGTGTTGTTACTAAGGTCTTTGATGTACTGATTAATTATTATACAGTACTTAAGAGTCATTATGGTTTTGCTATAGTGAGAGGCTAGAATCCAAGTCTTGAGCACTGCATTATTTTATTCATTCCATGTGAGAAACGTAGGCATGGCTTCTTTTTAATGTGTGTCTATAACAAAATAAATTATTGTTTGTGACAATAATGAAGAAAAGAGTTTTCATCTGGCTGAATTGCATGTTCTTTAGTTAAATGGTTATAGTGATGTTCATGATGGAATACAGTAGCTTTCCTTTTTTGATAAACAATCTGATATATTGGTTGGTATTCAGCATCAAACTTCTCTTTTAAGGCCGAAACTTTTATAAGAATGATGAAGTGATATGGTTTGATGGAGAAGAAATCAAGCTTTGGAAAATCCACTCTGTGGTTTCTCATCTTCAGGCTGACTATATGATTTCTGTATAGCCTCTTTTACATGCTTGCATAGAAAATTTTGGTTGGCCTGTCCCCCTCCTTTATCCATTTCTCCTTAGACCGCTGCTGTAAGAAACTGAACTCCGCTTCAGCTAGTTCTATAGATTCTCTCCTTGCCCTTGCTTCGTTTTCTTACAGCCCTTTATCCAATACATTTGTTTGTAATAGATTGAATTGGTTCTCCCACTTCTCTTTTGCTTCCATGGCTCTTTTCTGAATGTCTGAAAAATCCCTCTCGTTCAATCGTTTAAGTGCTATTTCCAGCACCTTCAGAGTTTTAAATAGATCCATGAGAGTACTGTGTTTCCGCATCCTCCAATTCTGCTCCACTAAAGTAAGAAAGTCCAGCGAGTTCACCCACATATTGAAGAACTTAAAAGGACGTTTAGCAGAACACTTTCTTGGCTTATCTAGGTGTATAAGTAATGGTAAATGATTCGATGCATCATTGGATTTTACCTCACATATCGCTTCCATCCATATGTCCATCCACATCTCATTCACCATTGCTCTGTCGATTCTACTGAAAATTCTGCCTTCTTTCCTTTTATTGTCCCACGTGAAAAAAGGTCATGTACTTTTCAGCTCATTAGTTCAGTTCAGTACAACAAGAAATAACCCCTAGCAAACAGGGCCTTAATAATAAATTATGAGGTTAGTAATTGCAGGTAAGGGGATTATAAAGGTATTAAACGCCTCTAATGAATGATGAAAGGGAGATTGAATGCATTCTGAATTGAAGAAGGAGAAGAGGACGAGGAGGAAGTGTGAGACACGTTTGAATGAAAGTTTTTATGGAGGGAGAGGAAGAGCAAGAGATCAGTGAATGTTTTGAAAGTTTTATAGAGGAAGAGCAAGAGATCAGTGAATATTTTGAAAGTTTTATGGAGGAAGAGCAAGGATCAATGAATGTTTTGAAATGGGAAGTAAGTTTTGTTAAAAATGGTTGTCTTCGTATATATAGTTAGATATTCTAAAAAATAAGGACAAAGTAGTAATTTAAATATTATTTTAATCATAAAATTTATTTTATAGCCTTAGTAGGAATATTGAAGTTTTATGCTCTAAATAGGAATCAATTTAAATTCTTATTACGCCCTTAATTGGAATTTTCCTAAATTTAATTGCATTGAACTAACTAAACTGAACAGAACAGAAATGTATAAAAAAGTGTGAATATATAGTTTAAGTTAATTAATAAAAAACATTATCGACTCAAATTTGTATGAAAGGTATTGAATTGAATTTAACTCAATTCATTCAATTAAACTAAACCATAAATAGACGTAGGAAAATACAGTTTAAAATAATTAAAATTTCATTCACTCCAATTTAGAAGAACTGAATTAATTCTTTTCAAAAAAAAAAAAAAGAACTGAATTAATTGAATTCAAGTGAACTTAATGAAATTAAACTATTTATTTATAAATATGGAGTGGAGTCAATTGAAATTATTTAAACCGAACATAATTTTATTGAATTCAAGTGAATTTAATGAAAAGAGTAATTCTCCTGTGAGGCAGCCTCACCCATGAGGCAAGGCCAAATTTCCTTATTTCATTGCTGCCACTTTATCATACCTCACTACCATCTCATCAAAACTCGACGCCACCTCATTAAACATCGATGACAGTTCATCAAACATGTCACGTCATCAAAACATCGCTACTAGTTCATCAAACCTCACTAAAAAGAGGGTATATTTGGTCCTGCCTCTTGGGTGAGGCTGCCTCACCCAAGAATTTGTCTAATGAAAATGAGCTTTTTTTTTATATAAAAAATTGGAATGGAGTTGAACTGAAATTATTTAAACTAAACTGAATTTGATTCCACTTATTCAATTAGTGGTTTCCTTTAAAAAGTTAAAGAGGCAATTTAAAAATTATTTTAACCATTAAATTATTTTATGCCCTAGTAGTGGGAATATTGAAGTTTTACCCCTAAATAAAAATTTAACTTCTTATTACACCCTTTCACAAGAAAAAATCTTAGTCCTTACTTGCTAGAACTTATTTCTTACTAAACAGAACTGAAATAAATTAAAAGTTTATTTTACTGAACTAAATAATTTTAATGTACTCAATTATACACACAGAATTCGCCTTAAAAGAACTGTTCTGCTGTTTGCAGCCTCATATTTTACTGTATTGCAATCCGTATTTTTAGTATAAAAATAATTACATTACAATTTTGATACATGTCTTATATGAAATTGTATTCATTCAAAACATAATTAATGATAATTCTGTACAAAATTGAAAAATATTAATGATTTCGTATATATTAACATACTATATATTTTGGTTTAGGCTGCAACTAAAGCAAAAATACGGATTGCTATGCAAAATACGGATTGCTATGCAAAATACGGCTGCAAATAGCAAGCCCAAAAATAAAAACCTAAACCTCCCAGTGTCATCAGCAACATTAGTTGAGAACAACGATGAGTGGACAGGAACTCTATTATCTTCCACCCCCGCCGTTGCCTACGCCGTCGGCGCCGTCGTCACAGGATGATCTCCCCCCTCCATCTGTATCGCATGAAGAGCCCTCTGCCCCTCCTACCCGTCAGCAATTCGATCCCAGCCGAAGTATGCCTCTCTCTCACTCTCTCTCTCGCGTGTATCTGATGACCATCATAGTTTTGGGATATAGTTTGTGATTGATTATCCATTCCTACGCTACACTAGGAGATGGTTTAATTGCTATGTATTAATCCTGACTATAATTGTTTTGAATTATTTCTGTAACAATGGACATCCGGTCTAGTTATCGACTGCCTTAACTGCAAAATATGGAGGGCTTGGATACTGAACAGGAAGGTGTGAACATGTTGTATTTGGAAGTGTTATAATGCTGATTTCCTGGCCAAATTTTAATGTTTCTGTTGACGCTGTATAACAAAGCTGCCTCGCATTGATGAACCTTGGTTTCTTAGTTGTTTTTTCGTCTCTTTTCTGAAAAGCTTGCTCATTGTATTCTTGAAACAAAGTTACATGCCAAATAAAATTCATATTTTGGCCCCTGCCTTATAATGAACTGCTCTTGCAGTGATTGGTATAATCCGAAGAAAAGCCTTGATTAGAGATTTGGCTGCTGTATACCACGCCGAGTGCCTTACCTACTGCCAAGGACTCTTGGAACTTCAAAGAAAATCGGAAGAGGTTAGCCCACCAGTTACTCTTTTCCATGATGTTACATGTCAGCTTGATGATCTGGTCTCTTCCCCCGTCTTTGAGCTTGTTTCAATCTTTTGACTTCTTTCCTTGAAGATAAAAGAATTATCTTCCCAATTCGTGGTTTTTAGGAGGCATAATATAGTTTAATTTGTGATTGAATCAAAATGCAGTAAAACCCTTAAACATGTTTGTCATGATAAACTGGAATAGTCACATGACCCACACCTCCAGGCTTAGATGGAAATATCTGATTATTGATAGTGTGTAGAGGAATGACTTGTTTGTTAAACTCATTTGACTGGATGGGATATTTGATGAAGTATATGAATTTCATATTGGAGTGACAAAATGAACATTCTGTAAGAAATGACTCCAAATGTCAATGTTGAAAGTGCTAGGGTTAAAATTCTTGGTGCTGTATTAAGTGTATTGACTAAATAAGTTTGGGCTTTTTATTCGAAGTAGAAGCAATTGAGTGCTACAGTGTCTGTGAACAGTGACTTTTACTTCTAGTTTGGTCCGGTTTGATTGAATAGAAGTCAACCTTTTTTTTTTAATGAGCACCCATTTGTTGTGATTGCATCACTGTTGTTAAAAGAAGCTTTACATTCTTCTTTCCTACTTCTAGCATACTTCCCAGTACACTAGACAATCAAAGAACACTATATACAAAAAAATAATGTAAATCCTGAGTAGCAGAGTTTTAGATCCTCCCACTTCTGAGCGCGAGATCAATTCTAGTTCTATCTGCCACCTTTGGAGCTGAAATATATTGATTCTGGAACAATCTGCTCCTCTCATCAGATCTGATACAGAGTTGCTGAATATTTTCTCAGCAACTTACTTCTTCTCCATGTTGACAAAAAGAAAGCAACTTCCTTTTCAGACACTTGATATGCAGAATCTTAAGAAGATGCTGCTTAGCAAAAAATACAAGATCAATATATGATCCATATAACTAACATTACATTGTAGTGTTGTAGCTTCATAAGTTTCATGTATAGTTAAATCAAGTTTGTTTTTGTGCATTAGGGATTATCTTTCGAAACCCGAAAATTTCTTCCATCTTCCATCTTTGATTTGTGATTTGCATGTTTTTTACCAAAAATTATTAAATCACTTGATGATAATTATAGAATTTTTTTATCAGTATATATCTTTTAGCTCTGTTGAGTATCTCTCACTCTATTTCATTCTCTCTGGAATGCTTACAATGCTCGTAGTCATATGTGGATCCCAAAGTTGAAGAGAACTCCAAGAAAGAAGCAATGAGACTTCCTAAGCGGCGGAAGATACCTCGTTAGGCGATGATCTGCTCTACTATTCAGGTCTGTGGGTTTTACTAAAGTTGATATAGCATAGATCTCATGTTTATGCTGACTTTTTTTTTGCCTGACTTGTTTATTCTAGGTTCTGCCAAGGTTGATATTCATCACTGTTTATGGTGACATTTAATCAAGCATAAACTCAACACAACTGGCTTTCATAGACCATACAAGGGCTTTTTTTTACATGTATTTTTCCTCTTTCCATTTCACGCTCTAGTTATCTTTTTTCTTACCCGAGACTTGGCGCATGTATCAAGTTGTAAAGCTTCAATGGATGGATTTGCTACACGTAGTTGACATTTTTATCATATCAACAATTATTCCGTCAATTAGACTTACTTTTTTAAAAAATTAAGTCAACAGCTAATCCATTTTGTTAAAAGGTTATTCCGTCAACAGCTAATCCATTTTGTAAAAATTGGTGAAATATGGTGGTTTGGTCATTTTTGAGCTCCAACAGCTACTCCATATGGATCTCCAAAATGGAGATTTGGAGTAGTGAGACACATCCTATAGAGCAAGTCCAACAGCTATGCTAAAAGGGAATAATTGCTAAAAAATACCTATTTTGGTCCCTTTTGAGCTCCAACAGCTATGGTAAAAGCTACTCTAGTTTAGAGGATGTGAGGAGAGAGAGTATCCATATACCTATTTTGGTCCCTTTTGAGCTCCAATAGCTATGGTAAAAGCTACTCTAGTTTAGAGGATGTGAGGAGAGAGAGTATTTAGATAGGTAAATTTGCAGGTCCAAAATGACCCCCTATAATTTAATGCTACCATAATTTCTTAATTAATTTTCCTCTTTTTACCAAATATTTATTTCTTCTTTGATGGCTTCGATGGCCGCGGCCGGTGACGAAATCAGTACTCAGGACCGGCCCTGGGGCTGTGCGACCGGTGTCGTCGCACAGGGACTCAAATTCCCCAGGGCCCCGATTTTTTTTTTCCATACCAGATTCCTGGTAAAGTTTGCATAGATACGTAGAAAATGGGAAATCAATTATTTTATGAGCTGGGGATCAATTCCCATCCCATTAAAGTAGGGAATTGACCTCTTTCTTCCTGTTTTACTAACCAAATTTATATAAGGCTAATCATGTACTAGTACAAAATATAAAACAATAATACTAGAGTTCAATATATTTATACTTTTTAAAATTTAATACGGTTCAATAATTTTTTTAAAATTTATCATATATCATTGTAGTATTACAGTTGAATTCAATTTCAATATATTTGAACTTTTTTAGTTCAACATGAAATAAACTCAAAACTTTATGTAGACTCTTATAAATTAAAATTAATATTATAGACTTTATAACATGTTTTTAAACAAGAAGGAGTTTATTAGTTACAAGCAAAGAAGTCACGACGCAGTTTTAAGGCGCGGCGCTAATCGACTGCCAGGACGACTAGTCGTTACGCTTACGTTGTGACGTTCACGGCGTTTTGTTAATATATTAAACTATAAATATATTTAGGATGTATATTTAAAAATTATACTGAAATATTTATCCTAATATTATAATTTAGAAAAAAATGTTTAATTTTAATATAAATGAGAGTAAACTCGGTCGTTTCTAACATTGAGATATAAGATATTAGACCATAACTAATTGGTCTTTCTATTTAATAAGGTTTAAGTATGTTTTTAATTGGTAAAATTTTAACATTTTAGTTCAAATATTTTAATTTACTTTGCAAAATTCACCAAAACAACGTCGTTTGAATATTTTCATTTAAAAGGCGCCAAAAGTCACGGCGAATAGTTGTGGCGATGAAAATTTTCATCCATAACGAATAGTCATCCATTTGGCGGGTCTCGGCGGTCGCCATGACTTCCATGGTTACAAGCAACTATAAGAGCATCTCCAATGCAAAGACCCTCATCCATATTTATAGGAGTCAAATGATGAATTATTATTGGGCTTTTTTATGACATGGACAATGAGACTTTAAAGAGTAAATTTTGTTCTCCAATGCACAAATCATATATCAACCTTCATTGTGATGTGTCCAATTTTTTATTATTAAAATATTACTTAATGAATTGAAATCAATGCATTAAATGGTATATATATGGTAAATTAAATATTGAAAGCCTCAATTTGAGCCTTAATTTTGAGAGGGTCTAATTGAGGGTGTCAATAATTAATGAGGACATGTAGGATTAAAGGTTGCTAAAAAAAGTTGCATTGGAGATTGTTTTTTATGTTAAGAGTTTTAATGATAATGTGGCTAGTGAAATTTATGTATTTGATGCTTGCATTGGAGATGCTCTTATGAATGTAATTTAAAGGGGGATGCTATTTCCACAACCCAATATCCTAAATCCACAACCCATTTAGGGTAAATTTTACTAAAATATCCCTTATTAAAATTTAATTCTAGTTAGCTATTATTATGAAACTTATTCCTAATCAAACTCTAATTCATGAAATGTACCCCACTCTTTATATATAGTATAAAATATTCTTATCAACTTTCTCTACAAATTTCACGTAGCTATTCAGATTAATAAGTAAATTCACATCATGTTTGCCAGAGCTTATTTGTAGATTAGTTCAGTTCAATTCAGTCCAGTTCAGTGAAAGTGTAATTTGATGAAATTCATATTAATTTCGTCATGTTGATTCCATTTTTCAACACATTAATTTACACTTCAGTTCAGTACACCAAGAAATAAGTTATAGCAAATAGGGCATAAATTTAAAAGTGTTGAATGAATGTTGAAGGTTTTGAGAATTTCTTGGGCCTCCAATTAAATTTAACAAAAACTTGAATCCAATATTTATTATTCAAAACTTAAAGGATTTAAATGATATAATAAATATTAATTGAATCCTAAATTTAATGAAGGGTGATTAAGTAAATTTATCACTAAATGAGTTGTGGATCGGATTTAGGATATTGGGTTGTGGAAATAGATCTTGTGTTTAAATATCGTTCTTAGTTTTACTTTTGAAAAAAGTGTAATTTATATACCCATATATAATTGAATACCTTCATATAAAATTTTAATAAAAGTTATACTTTAGGGGCACAATTACAATATTGCACAAGGCCTCCAAAATCTCAGGTCCGGCCATGTCAGTACTCCCGTTGAGTTTCTTATGATTCTACTGCAATCACGGACACGGATCGGGAACGGCCAAGACGACTGTCCAAGAGCCCTCAACAACCTCAACCTGTGCGTCGCCTCCATCACGGGCAACGGCGGCGCCGACACCACTCCGACGCTGGAATGATGCAGCGCCCTTCAGGCCGTGCCGCACGAGTGCGTCTGCAACACCGTCCGGTTCGCATTCCGCTGCAACCCCCCCTCCATCATCTGCTTCATTGTTATAGATTTTTTACCTTGCTCCATTTCCCCTTTTAGCTATTAAAAAATGGCTTTTCTGGCGAAGGATCAAAGGCTTTTGAACATTCTGCTACAAATCATTAGTTGGATGTTGCAGATGAATTAGTCTAATTTTATGGAAGGACAATAATTGCTACTCATTATTTGGAATCTAACAGCATCAATGTAATATTTGGACTTGTTCCGTTTCTCTTTTAGGTTGATGCAGACGACGCTGTTTCGACATCTCCGGCGGCCGAGAACGACAGCCTCCAGGCGATTAAGAATATAGGGGAATATCCACATCTTAGCAATCGACGACGGCGGCATGCTTGGGATTATTCCGGGGAAGGCACTGCCAAGTCCGGCAACTCGTTGAAGTCCGGTAACTCGGAGGCAGGCGAGGAAATGAACACGGTTTTGTTTATGAGTTTGTACGGGGAAAGAATAAATTTTTTCCTTTTTATTTATTGGGTTAATTAATGTTAATTAGAGCAAGTCCAACAGCTTTCCTATAAATTTTTCTAAAGTAGAGAATGAAAGCCAATAATCTCCATATTATTTTTTCTTAACTCCAACAGAATCTCTATATTATTTTGAATTAATCTCCTATTTTTGGCATATTGGGTGGTGGAGAATTTGATGAGAGTTAGAAAGGTAATTTAATTCCTATTTTTAGTAAACATACCATAAAATTAGTTCTCTAAAAATTTGTTTACAATCTGCATATATAGAGATTTTTTTCTTCTCTCTCCTCATTTTTCTATTTTAGAGAATCATATAGAGATTCTGTTGGAGTGAAAAATTTGTCAAAATCTCCAAATTTGAATAAAATATCTATTATAGCAAAGCTGTTGGACTTGCTCTTAATGCATGAATAGCTAAAATAGAGAGTCTGTTGGAGTTGGGCTAAAAAAATAGGCAACTTCTATTTGCAGGACCAAATTACTAATGCATGACCATATTTCACTTGATCAGACGCATTTTACCCACTAAGATATCAGATATTGCATTTTGAACTGGGTAAAACTAATTGGGTGCAAATGCGTCTGCAGGTGAAATGTGGTCCTGCAGTAGTAATTTGGTCCTGCAAATAGTAAGAGCAAGTCCAAGAGATACTACATTTTGTAGATTTGGGAGGAAGTATGGAGATTTTACCCCATTATTGAGCTCCAAGAGATACTACATGTGCTACTACAAGATGTAGATTTGGGGTAGTAAGAGAAACTCATACTTCATATGTGTAGTAAGAGAAAAAAAATTTAGAGGATTGAAAATTTAATGCCTACACATTCATCAATGCATTCTTTCCTTTTTTAAACCCAAATTTCACTCTCTCTCCTCTCATCTTCAATGCAAAACATCAAAAGTCTCATAACAATGTATTTTTTAAAACGAAAAAGGTAGAAAATAAAATTAAAAATGTTGCTAATGTTAATGATAATCAATGCAAGAGCTACAAAATGTAGTAACTCTTGGAGATGACCAAAAATTTCATACTACATTTTAGCATTTCATACTACATTTTGGAGATTTTGATGTAGTATCTGTTGGACTTGCTCTAACCCCCAAAAAATATAGAGGATCCCCAACTTGATTGCCCAACTCAACTCGACTCTCTAATTTAGCAATATTTTTGCCAACTTGGGGAATTTCATTAAATTTGGGGAATATGGGTCTTTTTTTTGCTCCAAAAGCTTCCCCAACCATTCCCCAACTTGGGAATTTTGAAGAAATCTCCGTGTTGCTTCCCCAAATCTGTAGAGAAAGAAAAAATATTTGGGGAAGCAAAATTTAATGAGTGGCAATTATTTTCCCCACATGAATTAAATGAATTTAATTGACAATAATTGACAAAAATTGGGGAATTATGTGGACAATAATTGACAAAAATTTAATGAATTAAAACCCCACATGTCTAAAACAACGTCGTTTTGGGCTTCTTCTCCGCCTTACCATCCTCTTCAAATTTCAATCCTTGTAATCTTATGTCCCCTCGATCATTTGTTGTTTCAATTAGACTCCAATTCCATTGATGCCAGGACATTATATATGATATTGATTGGCGTAATTTTTTCCAATTAACGTTCTCTTCTGCATTCCCGATCTCGAAGCAGAGCTCCAAAGATTATCCGGCGCCGCATATTGTCGAATCTTCTGTGTGGATTACCTGGCTCGGAAATCGATGGTGGAGCTTTGTACTGGCGTAGCGTTGGTTGACACCGACGTTTTCTGATCAAGGTGGAGAAGTAGAGCTCCAGAGATTCTCCAACCCCACATATTGCCGAACAGCGTGTATTACCGGACTCGGAAAGTGGAATCGGAGAATCGACGGCCAATTAAGCCACCAATTGAGTAGGACTGGCGGCGAATCGATTGTGGAGCTTTGTCCTGGCAAAGCGTTGGTCGCCGCCGACGTTTTTTCTGATCAAGGTAAACATAAAATTCTCATTTATCATCAGCATTTTTTTTTGTTTTTTAAACTCTCTAGGTGTCAATGTGGATGTTTGTTTGATCTTGTCTTGAATTTTGATCCATCGGTGATTTTCTGATTTTTTTTTTAATTGAAACCACCGTTGGTGGGGGGATTACATTGGCTTCCCCATGCCATAAATAACAAAACAGAAATAAAATACAGATGCTCAAAGGCAATATTTCCTAGGCTTTCGTCCGGAAGGAAGGTGTAGTCCGAAGGCTACTGTAACTCCACGTGTGGAGGCGATGAGTAGAACTCCAGAGAAGTTTTCTAACAATGTAGCAATTCAATTACTTCTCTGTGTCTAATGCCTGTAACAGCATATCTAAAACTACACTAGACTACGACTAGAAACTAAGAAACAGGGATACAAAGAATCAATACTACCAACAATCCGAAAAGTGCTGGTCTCACTTGTTGGATGCCCAAGTAGTGTTCAGAAAATCAGACTAAGATATTATCATCACCTTCCGGTAAGTCTCACAGTAAAAGAAACTCCGGTTAGTTCAGACTCTATCAGCTCAAAACTCTCACTCTCCGGTCATCTCACGGTAAAAGAGAATTTCCGAAAAGCTATATGACAGTATTAAGCACGCATGAATACTATCTAACACGCAATAAGCAGACAAGTCAGCCCACACGGTCTACTAATCTAGTGAAAACGAAGTCGCCAACAAGTGAGTAAAGACTACTTTTGACTCGGATTTCTCCTCCCGTTAAATAGCTAGATTAGAAGTCATAATAAAGTTTACCGAACTAAAAAGGACCCGTCGGAAACTCAATTTGACAGATAGCATTCGTCTAATTATCTAACAAAATCACAAAGATAAAACACTTATCCCAGTTGAAATAAAAAACCTAAAACTTAAAAACAAAATGAAAAACCACCTCCCTCCTAGCGTGTCCAGACCACAGAGTGCTGGTGAGCCGAACCGGTCGAACCGGTGTTCCGGACGAACCGGTCGAACCGAACCGGACCGGACCGGTCAAAAAACAGACATGAGTCTGTATGGTCCGGTTGGTGGGCGTCGGTGGGCTCCCGTTTCCGGAAAAGCTCGGGCGAGTCTGGATCGGTTCCCTGGCAGCCTGGTCGGCCTTCGTCGAGCGCGGGGTGCGTGTCTCCGGCGCTCAAGATCTGCTTCGAGCTGCGTCCTCCGAGCTGCCTCGTGTTCCAAGCTGCTCCGGTCGAGATCTGCTCCGAGCCCGCTTCAAGATCTGTTCCGATGGTCAACGTGCGTGGCTTCAAGATCTGCTCCGTGCACGGGCTGATCTGCTGGTCCTCATGCTCCAAGCTGTTCCTCGTGCTACGATCTGCTTCCGTCGGTGCTGATGACAGCGGTTCTGGTGTTGCTCCAGCCGCCGGAAACCTCTCTGAAATCTGTAAAGAGGTGGAGAAGAGGTGATTTGACAGGTAGAACTAACTAAACTAACACTAGGGAGTGGGGAGGTCACCACCGGTCCGGCGAGAGGCGCCGGCCGGTGCCTCCCCGGCGAGGTTGATTTGCAGGTGGGGCTCTTGCTCAAGGTTATAGTGAGAAGATGGATGCTTCTGAATTTTGTTATTACTTTGATCTGTATGATTCAGATGATTTTTCTCATGTGAGATTGATCGGGATATTTGTTTGTGTCATATCCCTATCATAAGTTATAGTCAATATTCTTACCTTTGAATGATATTCTTGCAATTTCCGATGATGTAGATTCAGGCCTCAAATTCTTGTCGATGTCAGCAATGTCGACACAACCACTAATGCGTTGGATTTTAAACTTTCAATGCCCATCATGGTTGCTCCAACAGCTATGCAATAAATGGCTCACCCTGAAGGTAACTGAAGTTTGCTTCTTTCCCTGAAATCAGTTTGAAATGGATGCAACTGCTCTCTAATCTTTGACATATATATATTATACTCTGTTGCTTCAGATTATTTATATATTTTTATGATGGCTGTCGACATACATATAGATATAAAATTTGAGACTGTACATACATATGATGGCTAAAAATTTATATCTATATGCATGTATGACTTTAATTAATAATACTAGCACGGATCCACCGTGCGTTGCACGGTATATTTTGAGATAAATTTGGAATATTCATATTTATCTTGAGTAAAGTATTGAATTGATCATCGAACTTTGTGGAATTTTCACTTTTGATCAGTCAACTATTTTTTATCCATCATTGATCATCGATCTTCATAGATAGATCCAAAATTGATCGATTCCTTTGAGTAAAACATGATGTTATTTAATGTTCATATTTGATACTAAAGGTCTTGCAAATCGATATCCAATAATCCATATATGAAACTGTACACGATCCCTCAACACTATATCTCTATTAAAGCAGCATGGCAGTTGAAGCAAATGCACTCAAAAAAAAAAAAACCCCAAATGTCATAACAAACTTCTAGTTGCAGTAAAAACAATGTGTGTTGATGTATATAATCTTTCTTTATTAACTGCAACAGCTGAAACTTTTCTAGCACACAGACAACAAATATCAGTTTTCCGGATATCTCTTCCAACCCGCTGCAGCCATCCGATTCCTAGTTTCTCATCTGTTTTCTCAACCATGATACCCACTTGCCTAATTATGGGTAAATGTTGGACAGAACATATGCTTCATCATTCTAAGCCAAATGACCTTACCTCCCACATGCTGCAAAATCTGAATGTTCTTTATAAGATAAGTTTAAAATCAAAAGTCCAGATTTTGACAGAAAATGAAAGGTTTAGTATCATCATAGACCTTTGAATGCCAAAAAGTGTGTAACGGTGCCAAATTACCATACTGTTTGTTGAATCTTCATTGATATTTTTTTTAAAAAAAGTGGTTAGCAAAACCTAAAACTTGAATATAAAAGACACAAAGTCCTCGTTATCAAATATCACAATCCCAAAATACACACAACAATTTTCCGTTTTAAGACCCAAACTGATGCAAAGGTCCAGTGCAGATAAATTTCAATCACAATACACAAAAAGTCCTATCCAGTTGAATAGCATAAATGAAGGCTTTATATCAAGTCTTATAGCTTATTATAAAGTGAAGCAGAATAATAAAAGATGGGACACAAAGCTATGGCATAATATCAAGTCTTATCATGGCTCTCAAGTATTTAATCTGTGTTGTGTTCATAATAGAGTCAATCACTATCCACTGTAGTTGAAGCACATGTAGCATTATCAACAAGCTAACTTGGGCAGCTCCATGAGAGAACAAATCTACACTGGTAAATCACGTATTAACATCTGTTTAAATTACAAAAACTAACAGACAAATAACATAGACAGTTAAAAATTATATTTCTCCAAGATATTTGAGGATATCATGTCTCTCCTGTCAACCAACACTATTTCTCCACAAATACTGGTCTATTAAGTTTCACAATCTAATATCTACATAACATATCAAACAGAAATTTCAACTCACCACCCACTTATCACTAACATACAGAGGTCTTTGTCCGCAATGAACTTCATAAACATAAAATTTTGGAAAATAAATTTCTTTCAAATCTAGGATTCACCGACATTATACCACCCGAAAATTTTCTTTCTAAACAAATAATTTCAAGAGGTTGCCTATTTTTCCCCAAACATCTAGTAACACAAATATTTTACATAAAATGATAAAACACGGCAGACCACAAATTGAACTGCAAACCTGTAAAAATAAAGGGCATAAAGTGTTCCTTCTCAACTGACAATGACTGCAAACTCTCCCACATCTCATCAAACAGCTCAACAGCAGCAATATCGAACTCAACAAAACAGCATTAGCTTCCACTCTATCGTAAAAAACCTATACAACATCTCCAAACAGCTGATTTAGGAGTACATGCTAACCATTGGAATGAACCTGTTGGTCCTACAAAGCATGTCTAGCTCAGAGACAAACAAATCACTCTCACACAAGTGATTTATCAGCCTTCAATCCTGCTTTTTTCTTAACACTTGTATATCCATAGTATATCACCCTTTAAACCCGCACCATCTTTGTAATAAGTGTATCAGAAATAAGTATACTACATTGAAACAACTAAGTTCATAGGGGTATCTGCATTACAAAACATGTAAATCAGTAAAGGCTTTAACTTGCAAAACAGCTAGGTTTCCGCAAGCGTTGTTGCTTACAGTCAGAATGATCAGAGCACTCAAACAAACATAGGAGTTCAAGAAAAAGTGTCTACTGTAAGGAATAACACTATAAGCATGATCAGGTCTTTAAACGAATAAGGAAGTAAAATATATCTAATTTAACAAATAAAAAGAGAGTGAAGTGACATTACAGAACAACTAAGCATTATAGAGCTTACATGCAAATCATTCTGTGCTTCCATTATTAAGATTAAATGTATATCATGATAATCAAAACAGGTAACAGAAGTTAAAGAATTATTAAGAAGTCGTGTATGAAACTTAGGTTAGAACTCCACATAACAACGGTGCTTCCTGTATAAGATGGCTCAGCTTGGCTCCTTTCCTGCAACTTTGAAAACGTGATACAATAAACATCATGAAGTCTCTGCTAGCTAATGAAATCACCAAAATTCAGTAAAGATGTACACCTTGCTACATAATTATATTCTTGTATTTTTTTTTAATAAAAAAGAGTCCAGCCTAAGCCTCCATAATGAACTGCGTTCTTTCAATCAATTCAGTTAAATTACCACTGATTTTTGCTATACTAAAAACATAGCCACATAGGCATTGGAAGAAAGATAAATGTTCATATAAGCCCATTAGGATCAACATGATCAAAATGCAAACCTAGGCAACAGAACTGCCCTATTAGAACGCACATTGAGCTGAGGTTACCTCATCCACAAGGGAAAAAGCATTGAGGGTGTTCAAGATACAGATTCAAAATCGAGGATGACTATATCTTCCTATGACATGAAATCTAAATTGTATAAATCTAACAATAAAGGGCTAAATTAAAAAATTGGAAATTTGTTCTATCTATGACCCTTTCAAGTCCAGCGAGATATTCCTAGGACACACAAGAACGCCTTGCAACCTTTAAAGCCTGGAAAAAAAAGAGACTAACTAATCAATCTTATATTCTCAGAAACTACTGAATTATGGTGAGGTAATAAAATTCCTTTCAAATGTTACCTCCCATTACAGCTCTTCAATCAACAAAAGATATGAAAGGCCTAAACTATAACAAATTGGATCCTGATATATTATCTATAGCAAACCAGTATGAGTTTACGAATGCTCATCATTTCAAGTAGCATTTTAGCTTGAATTTTTCTATTGAGCCTCACCAGTTATGAAACCGGAATTTCCATTAAAAATAGATTTTCACGTTTGTTTTCACGCTTGACAACTTCAAAAGGAAATATGAAAGAATGTATCCAACTCAATTAATCAAACATCAGCGATAAATATGTGGAAGCATAAATCAAACATCATTTTGATAGTCATAAAACTCTTTATTCTGATTCAAAGACATGAATTTTTTTTAGTTATATCAACTAAATCATCCACTTCTTATACAGAACAACAAGGACATGGTTCGTATAGAGGGTTCGCAAACAAAGCCACAACCAATGCTCTAAACTAATTCAAGCACATAGTATTTTTCTAAGTAAAAATAAAAATTCAAGCACATAGTAAATAAAACTTTATTAGTTTCACAAAAAACAGATCATGCCTTGTAAATAGGCTTCACTATTAAAGCAATTATGCATGAACTTGGATAAACTAATATTTAGATATATCCCAGGAGTGTGGAATATTGTAATTCAAGAGCATGCATTACTGTATCAACACAAATGAAATCTACTAACAGGTAAAAAGCATTTCAACGCTATGGAGAGCATAGCAGACATGTGGTGATTTTTCAGATTGAACAAATACAAAAGATGGATTCGGCTAATTAAAAAGATGTGCTTCATGCATTCTTACAGTCTCCTGAAACAATCTAAAGAAATCAGAGTATAGTAAAACAAAAGGTTAAAAATACCAGAACACAAGCCATATGTACCAACTGGCCTACACTGATAGCTATATTGTGTTCTTCAAGATTCATCCTATATCTTTAGTATAAGTAGTCAAAATTATTTACTTTACTTTAAGAAAGAGAATATTTTGAAATAGTGGCATTAATTTCTCAAGATAAACTAAATCGAGGTTAGGCTTAGAAATTTTTTGTGATAGGTGATTATAATTCTATGAGAGACTCATTAGAATACATTGGGAAATTCGTAAGAGAAGTAAACAAGTTTGATTGTAGTTATTATCCGAGTAAGTTCGGCTTATGCGATCAAGTCTGTAAAAACAGAGAGTTTAAAATTTACCCGAAAATCAGCTTCTTCATCCTCAGCTTTATATCGAAGAGAGGCCGGGAATGCTGGCCAGAATCACCACTGAATTGGCTGTCACTTCTCTCCTCAGTTGGTATCTACCTCAATCAGTTCAGCAATTGCACCACAGGCAGCCAATTGATAAATTGTCTCAAGATCCCTTTAGCTAATACAAAAAAGGTAGGATGAATAAATCATTCTCCTAATGAAACGTACAACAACTAATTTTTTACATATGCATTTAAATCAGTCCAAAATCTGAATATCTCTTATATACATTTAATAAGACAAGCACAAGCCTCGGTTCATTATGCCATCAAGCCTAATCACTAATTAGACAACTGAATAAATCACAAGCAATCAAACATACAAGAATTCCTAAGTAGCATCAGACAAGAACACACACAACCACAACTGCACAATAAATCAGTAATTTTTTCACATAAGCATTTAAAATCAGTCCATAAATCTGAGTATATCTTATGAATCTTTCACATATACATTTAAGACACGGTAAGAAATGGTAGTAAAAATTGAAATTGAGGAAAATTAATAAATTCCCAAGGTTCAGGATTGTACACAGTAGACACAATCCCTAAATTTAGATATGCTAAAAACAATAAGGTCAATCCAAGAAAATGAACACTTGAAGTAGAGACAGTAGAGTACGGGCATCACCCTAATCTCCTAAAAACTCCTTTAGACTTTAGTAATCAACAACAAACATGCAAAAAAGAAAAGATTAAGGCCACAAATAGCCAATACATTCAAAGACCAAAACACTAACAAAAAGCATCCTCAGGCCTAATCAGATGATAATTTTTTTAAAAAAACACTGTTAATGCGTTCATTGAACATGACACAGTCCCAACTCCCAAACCCTGTTCGTCGTACCGGGATAGTGCTCGTAAAGATTAAAATGGTCAGCAATGAAAATTCTGGCCGGAAGATCATTTCCTGTTACCCAAGGGCCGGGTGATTGAACATATATTCCCTCTCCACCACATGCTTTTCTTCAAATCCCGGAAATCCACATGAACACCTCTAAGAGCAAGTCCAAGAGATCCCCTATTATGGGGTTTTTGTAGTTTTTAAGGGTTTTGCTTGCAAAATGGCTCCAACAGCTCCCCTATAAAAAAGCTTTAGTTTGTAGCTTTGGTTCTCTCTATAACTTTGTAGAGAGAGAAGGAAATTTTTAAGGGGTGAGTTTGATTAAAAAATTATATTTTCTCCTTCCACCTCTCTCTTTCTCTCTTCAAATCCTCTACTTTTCTCTATTTTAACTAAACATGATTATAAAATTAGAATATCTAAAAAATTATAAAAACTATATAGTATAAAAATATGTTTTACAATGAACGTAACGAGATCACATATGACTATGTTTAGTTATATATATTTATTAATATATAAAATAATCATATGCTATAAAATAGGGGAGCTGTTGGAGTTGATAAAACTGAACAAAATAATTTAGAGAACCAAATTTGCTCCCTATTATCACTAGTGCAAATCATGTGATTTACGGCAGGTAATTACGGCGGTTCCGCAAAACACCCAGGAACCGCCGTAATTGTGTACATCTTTCGAGTTCGAAAGGCAAATTCGATAGATTTTGTTGGCCTAGTTTTCTGGGTACTCATTAACGGCGGTTGGTTCCATATTTCACGGCGGTCAGAAATAGCCGCCGTGCTCTGAAACTACGTACGATATCGTAGGTTTGTTACTGAAGATCTACGATATCGCACATATTAATATTGACTTTTGCGATATCGTAACTAGTTTGTTATTAATAAAGTTGGATAAAACGAATATGTTGTCGAGTTCGAACAACATTGACCAGGATAAATTGTATACATATAACATCTACGATATCGAAACACAAACGTTATGTGTCGATATCGAACATGTACTCGCCCAGGGCCCTGTGTTAATAGACGAACGAACATACGATATTGAATAGACGTTACTATAATGTTTCGATATCGAAAGTAAGGTAGTTATATATAAAAAAACGGGTCATTTTGGGGGAAAAGTTTTCCCCCAAATTTTCTGGTAGCTATATAAAATAAAACTGCATTCATACTCATGTAACGCACAAGTGGCTACTCTATCAATGCATTAAAAACCAGTATAATGGAACATAAACCACACTACAAAACATGACCTTAGTTGATAAAAATATCTCATGCCTAACTTCTTGTTTTCTCCGTCCAATTAATCACATGGGGATCACAAGTATCTTGGGAAGTCTACTTTAGTTGATCACAAGCATCATTTTCATCCAAGCCTTTTGTTTTCTTCTTTCTTCCTCCTCTTCTTTGTTTTTTTTTCATATTATGGCGGGCAGTAGCAATTTATCCCCAGCTGAACAAAGAAGGATAGCAATGGAAGCAAGGATTGCAAAGTTGAGGAGGTATGAATTAATACTCAACATAGTGCAGGATCCTCAATGATTTTACATTTTTAGGTTACACAATTCATGATTACTAATTTGAATGTTGTATGAAACATGTAGAATGGGAAGACGTTGTTGAACCTGAGGAACGCCGCAAGCTGGACTTCTTGAAGACTCAATTTGAATTTCTTTTTCCTCGGTTGGGGGCAGCCCGAATTCCGTGGGATGATTCATACATAATCTTAGAATCACAAAAGGAGTTTGACAAAGAATACACTCGTGGTGTTGTAAGTTATCCCCTGAATTATTCTTTTATGAAATTGAATTCAATATTAGTCATATATACAGTTTTAAAGATCAAATTATGGATTTGTTGTTATACTTGTTGCAATAATTTATGATTTTCAGAAAAAAAATTGAGTTGATGCGTCGTGCGGTTGAGAAAGGGCTAATTAGGGCGGAGAAAGAAATTAGGGAGACCCATGAAGCAAATGAAGAAATTAACAGACTTAGCAGACAGCATAATATTGGAGTTACTGTGGATCCCTCGGAACCAGAGTACCCTATGGAATGTTTTTTGTACTGGGATATTTCTGCAGAATCCTGTTCAAGTTCAACAGGTGAAGGATGGTCTTCAGAAGCTGAAGAAGATTGAATTTGAATGCTTTATCTATTCATCACATTTGATCATGTAATAGTTATGTGCACGAAAGACACTTTCGACTTCGCTTCGTTAATAAAGTCGGCCTTCGATATCGCACATATTACTCGTGATGGTTGCGAAATCGTAACGAGTTGGTTTTTAATAAAGTTTGATCAAACGAAATTGTACTACTCATTTGGTCAGACAAGACTAACCTTACGATATCGAAAGACTACCAGGCAATGTTGTCGAACTCGAAAGAGTGTGTGGTCTTGAATCAGCAAGCATACCCTATACGTAGTTCATTTGTTTGATGGATAGTTTTTTAAGTTACTGCATGTTGGATAGATAAATATCGTAATGTTTTGCATGAAAATCTTCCAGAAAACATATTTGAATTCATAAACATGAATAACAATTACATACATTGATAATTCATGAAAAGTGAAAAGAACAAGGACAATGTCAATACATAGAATAAAACAAGAGTAGTGACAATCTCGTAAGATAAAGAAAACAAGAGTAGAATTGTAGAAATAGCCTAGAGGCGGGACAATGTCAACTAAGACAATGAACATCTAAGGTTTGGGGAAAAAATCATCCTCGTTTGCCGGTTCAAGATAAACAAAGTTTTCTTCATCATCAATGGTGTCGCCATCTCTAATCCAACCATAGCAAGGTTTTCGTATCTTCTTAATCGGTAGTGATGGTTGTGGTTGTACAAGAACACCATCATCATCCTCACCATCATCCTCATCACTGTTGAAATTGATGCAATGGATGAAGAAGCCGTGAAGAAGAAGGCTTTGAACATTGTCCCCAAAGCTAGTCGTGAATTCAAGTTTAGATTGGCGAAAGACTATATATACGAGGGAGGGAAAAGAGTTGGTCAACATCCTCTAGTAAAACACAATTATATCCTCCTATCGAGTTGGGAAACATTCAAGCAAAGGTCTCTCGATCATGAAGCCGATGTAAGACATAATTTATTTGTTTTCATTGTCATTCAATCAATGTATTGCTTTTAATATTATTAATGACATAATCTTTATGGAAGGGAACCCGAGAAATGAAGATAAAATGTGCCAAAGCAAATAAAATCTATCACACAATGACTAGGGCGGGATACTTGGGTCTTGGAGACAAGATTGATGGTGAGAGCCAAGAGAAGCAATTTACCAAGAACCTCGAGGATGGGATGACCATAGAAGAGGCACGGGAGAAGGTTGTACCGTTGAAGATTGAAGACATTCCCCGGTATGATATGTTTGTTAGAGGTAGAATGAAGAGCGATAAACAAGTGTTATAAATCTATTTTGAAAATTTTATATAGGATGAGATACTCGTTAAAGAGAAGGAAGGCCTTTTTACACCCGTAGGGAAGATGGATGTATTGGCTAAAGCGGTTGGGAAGGATCATCCCGGGAGGGCAAGGGGGGTTGGTCGTTATTTGACTCAACGAGAGGCTTTTGGGATAACGCGAAGTAACGGAAAAGAGAAGCCTTCGGAACTATACGAGGCTAAGTGGATGATAGAAAGACAAAAAGAAACAATACTTTCCCAAAATTTGGAGTATGCTTCATTAAGGAAGCAAGTTGATGCCATGGCCCAACAAATGGGGTACGTTCATCCACCCGAGGAGAATATTGTAGTTGGTGAGCGTCGTCCCTCGTCTAGAGGATCGCATCATATTCCGGTCAATGAAGAGCCTATTGTGGAGGTAAACATTGGATATGTTGAACAAGAGCCAATTCGACCATTGCAACATCAACCCATAGATATTACAACCAAACCTTCCACAATAAAGGTAATTTTTCACCTACTATGTTAATATTCTAAATAAAGATTTATTTTATTTTATTATTAACTTTGACATTATATTGTTATTAGATTTTGACGTATAAGCTTTTCATTGATTGTGGTCTCAACGAGCCCCCTAAACATGTGGCAAATGGAACCTTTGAGGAAAAGATGCGCACACACCATCTCCAAGCTATTCCCATAGGATTTGGTAGAGTTGCCATAGGTAGGGCAATAGAGCCAACGGCCCTTTTGCCAATGCCCGAAGGGGGAAAAAATATGGTTGGAGGGTATGTTATTTGGCCACGATGGTTGATAGTTGATGGAGGTTCTAATGACATACCCATGAGGAAAAAGGAAGACGAGGTGAAGAAACAAATAATTGCCAATAAATACCCCACCACTTTTGATCCCAAGGAATTGTTCAAATTTTTGAACGAACTACCTTATTGGGTAAGGAAGTTACATGAATTCTTAGATCACCAAAACATCAAATCGTTCTATAGGTTCTCCGGTAATGAGAGTGTGTTTGGATTTCGAGCGGATTTGATTATTCCTTTGGGTCATTTCAAAGACATTTGGAATATGGGGGATTTAGACTCAAATATCCTAACACTCCATCAATTGTAAGTTTCCTTATTTTTTACCTTTTCATTAAATATCGCGGGTTCATATTTAATCCAAATTGTTTACATTTACTCTACAAGGAGCATGTATTCCAAGTCTTGTAAAAATGGAAAATATTGGATTGGTTATCTATGTCCCGAAAGCATGCGCATGGTTGAAGGTTGTGCCCCTACTGCTCAACTTAGTTATCTAACCGCCACATTTCAATTGGAAAACAAGAAAATATTCATAGGGCCCTACAACGGAGGGTACTCATCTTCCTCTATACTTGATATTAAAACTACAATTTTCGTCTTGACATAATATTATGTTTTCAATTTTTCGATAGGGGTCATTGGAGTTTTGTTGCTATGGTACTGGGGCAAAAGAGAGTGTATTGGATTGATTCTCTAAATAATCCTCCACCCAAAGCTTTCACCGATCTTCTTGAGGTGGCTATGCATGATGTTAATCAAAACACTCTTCGTTTTTTTGAGCTCATACAAATAACGGTAAACAATCACATCATTTTATCACCAATTATTATATTTTGTTAAGTTTTCGTTGCATAACTAAAATTCTTGATTTTTGCCCACAACAAAGTACAAGAGGCAAAGACGTAATTGGGAGTCCGGCTACTATACCTTCGTATTTGCCAACAAGTGTGTTGAAAATCTAACGTTGGACAAACTTGATCTTCGTCAAGTAAGTTCAATGTATTCATCACCATTTTTTTCATTTCATGATGACTATGAAATCTAACTTGACTTGGAAACTACCTTATTCCTAATCAAGTTTTTGAAGATGACCAAACTCCCTACACCATCGCCGACTTAAATGATGCAAGAGATAAGTTAGCTCGCTACCTTGTTTTGGCTCGTAGTAAAGTCATATCCACACCGCTCTTACATAAGAAAAATGTAGTATAGATTTGTGTACTGTTAGAATGAAGGTTGTGTTGTGGTGCTGTTAAAATTGTAGATTTGAGTAGAGATTTTTGGAATATGGTTACTGGAAAGATTTTTCTTTCGAACTCGTGTCGAGCATTCGGTTCAGTACGATAATGCATTCGATCTTGTGTCAATGTCGTATATACATTCGATATCGAATCATTTCTCACCCTGAATTTAGCAGAAATTGTTTTCGAGTTCGTGCATTTTCTGATTCCAGTGTCGATATCGTACCATTTATCGGTCTTGAGACAGGGATGACAGGGGAATGATCTTGCGAGAGCGCCTACTGAATAGTGCCATTCATAAATATAAAAGAGTTCGTATAGCCTTAATGGATGTATCGAACTCGTAACCAACTTTTCAAGAAAACCGATATCGCACAGGCCACAAAGATCACAAACTGGACACGAAGTCGCAAAATATATTTATAACGAATCGAATTCGTAACATTGAATTTGAAATTAATATTTTCCTAAACCACCTACGATATCGCATAATAAGAACCTCTTTAATCGATTTCGTTTCATTATTAGGGTTTGACCACTCTCTACGATATCGTGTTTAGTTAAAGTCGACAATGTCGTATCCGAGTTCGTATCTGTGTTCAGTCTACTTTCGAATTCGTATCCGTGTAGATGGAATCCCGGAGTTTCTTAACCAAGTTCGATTTCGAGTCACTACCAACACCCGATGCGACTTCTCTAATATGGTTATATCATTCGAAATCGGATCGTGTATTAAATCTATACGATATCGAAAGCCTAACATTATCGAGTCCACCGGAATTGCATACGAACTCGTCAATATGAGTACCGGGAATGCCATATATAAATACATAGTTACGATTTCGATTCAATTTTCGCTTTGATTGGAGTACGATATCGTAACACCATTAAACTACGTAAGATCTACCTTCGATTTCGTACCGAAATGGAGAAACAACGTATTGAATGCACACCTGCGATATCGTAAGACCTTGTGCCGAATTTGACTTACGATATCGAAGGATCTGTAAATAACACGGCGGTTCTGGGAACCGCCGTAACCGGTTGCGCCATTTACGGCACAGCCAGTAACGGCGGTTCCCAGGTGCCTTCGTTGGTACGATGGAACCGCCGTAAAAACATGGTTTCTGCACTAGTGTATGTAGCAAATTTTAGGGGATCTCTTGGACTTGCTCTAACCAGCTATGCAGGAAAAAACAGAAAAACATAAAAAACCAACATGCATAAATATTTAAGACTCCATTTTTAGGGTTTTTCACGGGTTTAGGTATTGTGGAGGGCCAGTTGGCTGATTTTGGGCACCAAGAATAGGCGATGATGAAGGTTTTGGAGGAATTACGTCTACATTGGGGAGTTGATCAGATTGGTGTTGAATTCAAGCTTTATTCCATGACATGTTCGCGCATTCACAAATAATGAATAAATTAGGAACCTTCTCCATCCCTTCTAGGCTTCCCTCCTTTCAATATCAGTAAAAGAAAAAAATCTTTCTAAGTGCCAGAACTTCAAATAACCCATACACTATAATTCTTCATACTTGATAGACGATTATGAGCCCTTTGATAGTATGGCTTCTATGCACACGAAAACAACCTCAAGAAGCCTTTCGATCGAATTACTATGCCAAATTCAACTACGCCGGCGCCCGATTCAACTTCACCGGCCCCGGAATCCGATCAACCAAAGGAATGAGTAGAATGTGAGTACTTAATCGAAGGCGACTTCTTTGTTCTTAAATTTGAATCCAATTGCTTCGGTTCTTTTTCAATCTCGCTGTAATTGGAATTGTAATTGAACAACAACCCAGCAATTGGATTCAAATTTAAGGAGGATTAGGAGACAGAACAAAAGGAGGATTCAAACTCAAAGTCAGAAGAAGCGCACGAAGAAGAAGAGGGAAAGAGCGGAGGAAGAAGCGTACGAGGAGTACCAACCAAAAACCAAAACGACGTCGTTTTGGAAACGGGGTTTTAAATGAAAAAAGGAAAATCTGATAGTGGAGAAACCAAGAAACAACCCAATAACTATTACATATTACTCTAGGAAAAGATGAAGGTATGAAGGGATGACATTAAATTATGAGACAATCAATATGTATGACATATAGATATAAAAAAATATAGATTCAAATTAGAACTTAAATAATAATTAAGCTTTACTACTAACAGTAAAACTGACGCTTAGTCCCAACTTACATGCTTTATTGTTAAGCTCAAACAAGTAGCATTTGATGCTACCGAAATCCGTTCGTCTCCCGGGTCTCGACGCTATCCGGGACTCCTTCCAAGCAAGCCCGTAACAACCCTGCAAAACAATCCCCGGGAGGCGTCCCGGGGAAGAAGCTCCGGCGTAATGATGAGATGGGGATAGCGATGAGGGAAAACGTATGGAAGGTGCTCTCAATATCAAGTAGAGAGATATAAGTCACATACCTTGTTCACTGTTTGAGACAAGTATTTATAGTTGAGGCTACTTGCCTTGGATAAGACTCAGGACCACTTCTCCTTGTCACTATCTATCCTTCTTCTTGTCCGGATGTGCCTCTCGCGGGAAAGGCGCTGCTTTCCCAATCCTGGGCCGTAGGCACTTTTCCCGGCCCAGTGGAATCCTGGGCCGGTATTATCACTAGCAGCTCCCCAGACCAGTCGTCCGGGCTTCGGGAATGCGGGGGACTGCTCTCCTACGCTCCTCCTCCTCCTGTTGTTATTTCTTTTGGTAGGACCCATCCGCGTCTTTCCCTATTCTGCACTAATCAATACCTCGTTCACCGTGTCATCATTGCTTTTCCTTATTTTGAGGTGGCGATTCCTATTCATCTGCCTATATAAGGGGCCTAACCCCTCCCTCCACAAGATTACTTTCTTCAGATATTCTCCAGACGCTCTGCTTTTCTAATCCTCCGCCTTTTCAACCAAGTAAGCTCTAACTCCCTCTTCTTTTTTTCTCTTCATGGGTTCCCCACTTCCCTCCAACTCTTCCTTGGACACCGAGGGAATTCAAAATCAGTTTGAAGTCCAGTTCCGGGCTGCTGATAACCTGGTTTCCTCCCCAGTCTCCTCCCCGAACACCTATTCTGAGGCTCTCAGCACTCCCCGGGAGCTACATATCCCGGGTGCGTCGACCTTGGATGGGGCGAGTTCGCGCCCGTCCGGGCATCCTGGTCACCCCCGGGATGATCAAGATGAGAAGATGTTTGGCGAGGAAGTTGGCGACGACGCTCCCCCGGGGGCCTACTCACGGGGTGCGTCCGGTAGGTCTCAAATTTTATGATGTCCCCGGGGATTCTCCTTCTCTAGATAGGGATGTCTTAGATTTAGCCAAGCGTTCTTTTATTCCTCTTCCTTTAAATGCCTCTCTTTCTAAACTTCCCCCGGGAGTTTTCGAGCGGGAAGTTACGTGCATCCCACGTATTCATTTCCAATACGGGCTTAGCCTGCCCTTCCCCCTCTTTCTTGAGATCCTTCGATTCTACAACGTAGCCCCGGCCCAGCTACACCCTAACGGGGTTGTCCTCATCCTGGCCTTCTTGCTTAATTGCGCCAGGTGCGCCATTCCCCATTCTCTTTTACTCTTCCGCTCCTTCTATGCCTTGCGGAAGGCACATACGTCTTTTCCAGACGTCTTTTCTTTTACCATTCGCTCTGGGATAAAGGACTTCATCCTTTCCAAACCTAAATCTGCCAAAGGATACCCTTCGAATGGTTTCTTCTTATGTGATGCCCGGGCGTACCCTATGCCCACCTGGAACGACTCTCTTGTTCCTAAGGACAAAAAACCTCTTTCTGATCTCCCGGCAATCATTGCCAGCGACCACAACCTCCTCCGCCTCTCCCCCTTAGATATGGATGTCTTTTATAAGAGCGGGAATGCTGGTTATTTCAGGCCTAACGGGATCTATCCCAGCGACCTCTTCACGCTCCCGTGCATCTCTGCGGTGTGGCCAGATGGAGGTGCCCATTAAAGCTTTATTTCTTACCTATTCTTCAGGTTAATAATAGATTTTTTCCTAACTTCGCTGTTTGATTGGTTTCAGTTCAACCCTCCTTATACGCGGACGCCATGACGTTCACTGATAAGCCTTCCGGGGGAGACGGTCAGGCAAGGGGTACTCATCCGGGACAGCGAGCTCCGTCTACACAACAAGTGGCCTCCCGACCTGGGCCAAATCCTGCCGAGAATCCTGCTCTTATACCGTGGTCTCGTAAGCAGAACTCTTCCGGGCCATCCTCTTCCCCGGCCGCCTCTACAGCTTCAATTACCACTCCTGGCTCGTCCCCCGCTCCCGGGCGACGATCCTTTGTTACCCACCCAACTTACAGTGGTGGGGCCAGCTCACGGTTCAAGCGGCCGCCCCCTGGCGAATTATCCGGAGACTGGGGAGGAGGTTTGAGAGAGCTCACGCTGCTCCGGGGGAAACGGGCCCTGCTGAAGACCATGTACAACCCTAGGCTCTAGTCTGATTGTGTTGTAATCTTCTATTGTTTTTCAAGTGTTTTGTAACTTACCTCCCCGGGGGGTGTATGTAGAACTTTGGCCTTAGTGCCCATTTTGATCAATATAAAGTTCTATTTTTTAATGAGATTATTATCTTTTGTAGTCTGAGCGCCATGTAAAGGAGGTTCTCCCGCGAGGACCCCCACCTTATGTTTTCCTTCACCCGAGTAGTTCTTCCGGCACCTACTTCTCTCTCCCTCGCGTTGGGTGCCTCCAGTGCTCTTTCCTTCAGAGGAAACTAGCCCATTGGAGGTTCGGAGGCAACCAGGCTAACCGGGCCATGGCCGAGGCGGGGCTAGGTTGCTTCCTTCAGGAGTTTGGATCGGTTCGGGTGCTGGTGTAATTTCTCAAGGCGGTTGAGACCAAGTTTGGGTCGTTAAACCAGTGCTTTGACCTTGCTTCCGACCATATGCGGGAAGCCCTGAATTCCCACCAAACTATTGCCGAGTTGCAGGCCCTTCATGACGACACTCAACATCGCACCGCCAAGGAGCTGGGCATGGTGTTGGGTGAACTCGAGCGGGCCCAAGAAAAGCTTAAGAAGCTAGAGACCCGCACTGCACAGAATAGACTAATTGGCGACTTAGAGAAGGAGAATCGGTCTCTTACTCATAGGAATAAGGTCCTCCAAGATGCTCTACTAGTCGTCCGGTTATCATACCACCTTCTGGGTCTCAAATCCGGCTTAGTTGAGGTGTCTCCTCTTACTGACATTCCATCAGGGGTTCGTTAGACAATCGAGTGCATGGAGACTAACCCGAGGAAGTTTGGTGAGGGAGCTCCTAGTCATGGGGCCTATCTGGACGCCGTGGAGTGGCATAAAAAGATAGCAGCGGGAGACGTTGAGCCTTATCCCCCTAGCCTTCGCCGAGTCCCTGCCCGGGTGGAGGTAGATGTGGCGTATGAGAGGTACGAGGATATATCCGTGTCTATCGACCCGAAAGAAGTAGCGCGCCGGATAAGGCGCGTCCGGGAGATTGCCGATTCTGGAGTCACCACCAAGGGGGTGAAGACCGCTGAGGGTACCCGCATTAGTCGGGAAGAGAAGGGTAAATGTGCAGCGGACTTGTTCCCTAAATACAAGTTCGTCACTTCTGTCGGGGTGAGAAGGATGCGCCTGGCGGAACCACTTCCATCCCGGAACTTAACGAAGATGATGCTGAGCAATTGGAAGAGGAACTTGCGTGGAATCAAGCTCCAGACGCCCGCTTTGCTGAAGACATCCTGTCTTCTCAATTCTTCAGAGGGGGTTTCCGCCCGGGTAACCCTGAGGGTGCTTCCGAGTCAGGCCCCAAGTGGGCATAGGGTCGCCTAGATAGGAAAACCTGTGTGTAGAATGTTTATGTAATTGTTCCCTTGTAATAATAGCATATTTATGTGATTTGAAATTTAAAGACGACTGAATAAATATCTAGAAATTTTTAAGAAATCCTTCTTTTCATTAACTCTTCCCTGCAAGTATTACATTATCTGGTCCCCGGGTTTCATTCAAGCTCCGGGTCCGCTCTAGCGGGGCACCCGAATGGGAGCTACCCATGGGTCCCTTTTACAGTCCTTCCTCTCTAAACCTGAGACGAGACCAAACGTCTGGGTTATCTCTCCGGGCATATTCATGCTTCCGGGCTGTGGCATATTCATTCCTTAGTAGCTAAGGTTCTGCACGGGGTACTCTAGTTCCCGTAGAACCTTCTTAGGTTAGCTACATTCCATCTCCTGGGGACCTCCTTCCCCTGCTCGTCCTTCAGCACGTAGCTTCCCCCTGGGTATGCTTCCTTCACCCTGTATGGCCCTTTCCAGTTGGGTGCCAGTTTCCCTTCCGGGGCTTGGTGGCTCTTGTCATTTCTCCTCATCACCCAGTCTCCCGGGATAAAAACTTCCTTCCGCACCCTTCTGTCGTGATACCTTTTTACTTGCTCCTTCACCTTTGCTTCCTGGAGCGCCGCATTCTCTCGCTTTTCTTCCAAAAGATCCAAGTCAAGGCGCCGTCCTTCGCTCTCTTCCTCTGGGCGCTGAAATTCGGTCTGAGGGCTTGGGACCCCGATCTCCGCGGGTATCACTGCCTCAAACCCATATACCAAGGAGTATGGAGACTCCCCGGTAGCTGAACTTTCTGTGGTTCGGTGGGCCCAGAGGACACTGAGAAATTCCCAAATCCAATTCCCCCGCGCGCCTTCCAAGCGGGTTTTTAAACCTTTAATGATGGTACGGTTGGTAACTTCTACTTGCCCATTGGCTTGAGGGTGGTACACAGATGTTAATCTGCTCTATACCGTATTTGACACACCATGATTTGAAAGGATCGTTCTCGAATTGCGCCCCGTTGTCTGTGACAATGATCTTTGGGATGCCGAATCTACAAATGATGTTCTTCCAACTAAACTTGACACAAGTTAGCCCCCGTATGTTGGTGAGCGGTTCCGCCTCCACCCATTTGCTGAAGTAGTCAATTGCCACAATTACGTACTTGGCTCCTCCCGGGGCAGTGGGAAATGGTCCCACCAAGTCAATTCCCAATCTGCTGAAGGGCCAAGCTCCTGTGACCCCAATTAATTCCTCCCGGGGAACATGGATTAGTGGGGCAAAGGTTTGGCATGACAAGCATTCCTGGACATATTTTTCCACATCTTTGACACAGCGTCGGCCAGTAATACCCCAGCCTTAAGATTTTCCTAGCCATTGTGCGGGCTCCCTGGTGGCTCCCATTAGATCCCTCATGCACTTCCCGGATAAGGTGTTGACCTTCTGACCTTTCCACACACTTTAGCAAAGGCTGGAGGTATCCTCTCTTGTACAACTCCCCACCCTGAACCACATACTTTGGCGCTTTAACTCTCAGCTTCCGGGCTTGCACCCTATCCTCCGGGGCGGTCCCTTCTTCCAAGTACGCCCGCATGGGGGCGATCTAGGATTCTTCCTCATTTACCAACATTACTTGGTCGTTATCCTGGTAGCTCCTTCTTCCTAACACCTCCATATACAACTTTTGGTAAGGCTCCGGTTTTAATTCCGAAGAAGCCAATTTGCTCAAAGCATCTGCTTTACTGTTCTCCTCCCGGGGGACCTGGACCAGGTTGAAAATTTTGAAACCGGCTACCAGAGGCTTTACCATCTCCAAGTACTTTAGCAAGCTTCTCTCCCGGGCTTCGTATTCCCCTTTTACATGTTGCACCACAATCTGGGAGTCGCTGTGTGCCGTGAGAGTTTTGATGTCCATCTCCCTTGCCAATCTTAATCCTGCGATCAAAGCCTCGTACTCGGCCTCATTGTTGGTGGTTTTAAAAGTGAACTGGATCGCATAGGGATATTCCTTCCCCTCCGGGCTAACCAACAAGACTCCCGCTCCGCTGCCTCCGGAGTGTGCTGAACCGTCCACGTACAACTTCCAAGCCGGGACTATCTCATCCATTTCCTTCTCCTCGTGTATCCTTGCTTCTGACTCCACCAGGAAGTCTGCTAGGGCCTGCCCCTTGATGGCCCTTCTTGGTTCATACCGGATTGCATACTCTCCCAGTTCTATAGCTCATTTCATCATTCTCCCCGATGCCTCCGGTTTGAACATGACTTGTTTAAGCGGGTAATTGGTGAGGACCACTATGGAATGGCCTTGGAAGTAGGGTTTAAGCCTCTTTGAAGCGTGCACCAATGCCAGAACCAGCTGCTCCAACTCAGTGTACCGGGTTTCTGCCCCCCGAAGTGCCCGGCTGACAAAGTAGATTGGGTGCTGCTTTCCCTCTTCTTCTTTAATTAGCATGGCACTCACTGCTTCCCGGGATGCCGCTATGTACAGAAAAAACTCCTCCCCCGGGCATGGCTTCTTTAAGGTTGGCAATTGTCGAAGGTGCTCTTTCAGACTCTGGAACGCCTTTTCACACTCCCCGGACCACTCAAACGCCTTTGCATTTCTGAGAACGTTAAATAAGGGCAATTGTCTGTCTGCTCCCTTTGATAAGAATCAGCTGAGAGCCGCGAGGGATCCCGTCAACCGCTGTACTTCTTTCACCGACCTGGGGGAAGTCATCTTGGCTATGGCCTCTACCTTCTCCAGATTGACGTCGTTGCCCCGGCTTGATACCATGAAACCCAAAAACTTTCCCACACCCACTCCAATGGTACTTTTGGAGGGATTTAGTTTTAGATTACTCCGCTCCAGCTTTTCAAACATCTCCTCCAGGTTATTCAAGAAAGCCCCGTAAGCCCTGCTTTTGACCACCATATCATCAACATACACCTCCATGTTCCTTCCCACTTGGTCTTTAAAGAGCTTGTCCACCATCCTCTGATAAGTAGCCCCCGCGTTCTTCAGCCCAAAGGTCATCTTCTTGTAGCAAAAAGTTCCAAAGTCGGTGATGAAGGAGGTTTTTGCTTTGTCCGCCTCATCCATCTGCACCTGGTGATAACCTTTGTGCGCATCGAAGAAAGCCAGCACCGAGTATCCCGCGATAGCCTCTGCCAACCGATCCAAATTTGGGAGAGGATAGCTGTCTTTGGGGAAACACTTATTCAAGTCTGTAAAGTCGATGCACATGCGCCAGCTTCCGTCATGCTTCTTTACTAAAACCGGGTTAGCTATCCACTACGGGTAAATGATTTCCTCGACTACCCCGGCTCTCTCCAACTTCTGAAATTCATTCTTTATGAATTCTGCTCTCTCCGGGGCTACATGCCATTTTTTCTGTCTGATCGGCTTGGTTGCGGGGCTAATGTTCAACTTGTGTACCCCCAGTTCTGGTAACACTCCAACCATATCCTCCGGGCTCCATGAGAACACTCCTTGGTATCTGGTTAAAAGTTCTTTCAGCGCGTTTTACTTCCTCCGGGAGATCCTTTTTTACCGTGACCATCCCTTTGTCCGCCACTTGCATTTCCTCTAACTCTTGGCGGGGAGCTTCTCCATGTACCGCCCCTACTGCTTTCTTTGCATCCAAGACCGCCGTCATCATGCAACTTCTTGCGACTGCTTGACTTCCCCGCACGACCGCTACTCCTTGCGCGGTGGGGAACTTCATCGTCAGCAGATACGGGTAATTCGCTGCCCGGGCTTGGGTTAGCCATGGTCTCTCTATGATTACGTTGTATGGTGAGGGCGCATCAATAACCGCAAAGTTGCATGTCACTGAGACCCTCTTGCTCCGATCCTTCTCGTCCACCATACATACTGCAAGGGGCATGACACCTAGAGGAACTTCAGGTTTGCCCGTGAACCCTGACAAGGGAGACGAGAGAGGTTTTAGGTTCTGTCTCCCAATCCCCAATTGATCGAAACAGGAAGCGAACATGATTTCCACGCTGCTCTCGTCATCCACAAACACCCTCTTAACCAGGAAGCCTTCAATCTCCGCTGTTACAACCATTGGGTCTGAATGGAGTATCTGAGGTGGGGCTGCATCTGTCTCAGAGAAAGTGATAGTTTCATCGGGGCAAAACCTTTTCCCCTGAGTCTCCCCCGGGGTGACATATCGCGTCCGGACCCGGATAGCGGAAACTGACTGGCATGCTTCTCTGGTTTCTCCGCTTATCACGTTGATCATCCTGTTGGGTGCTGGGGCCGGCTCCACTGCTTGAACCGGTACGGCAGCTATGGCGGGCCTCCCCGGGGCCCTGTTGCCTTGGCTACCTTGGGTTCTCCCATTTCCTCTCCCGGGGTTGGGCCTCTACCTCCTCCGGGGTTGCTCCTGAGGCTGGTCCCGGGCCGGGTACTCCTTCTTTGCTTCTGCCGCCACACAATCTCTCAGTTGCCCCCGCTCTATCAATTTTTCTATCTCGTTCCTCAGCCCCCTACACCCCTCTGTCGAATGTCCATAGGACTTGTGGTAGGCGCACCATTTGTCCGCATTTTCCCTAGACGGGGTCCCATGGATAGGCAACGGATCCGGGAACAAATCCTTGTGAATAGCATGTATCTCTGTCCGGGATTTATTGAGCGGGGTAAAGTTATCTGCCCTTTCCCGGTTCACCGGCGCAGGACCCGGATCCCTTCTACTTGGGTCAGTCGCCCTCCTCCTTTCCACCTTATACGGGAGGAATCCCCCAGATTCTTCTTTTCTCTTCCGGGTGGCGTCATTAACCGTACAGTACAGTTGCACCGCCATCTGCAAGTTGTGAAAGGTTTCCGGGATGTTTTCCATCAACTTCTGGAACAACGACATATCCCTCAAGCCGTTTATAAATCCACTAATCACCGCCTTCTCCTGCTGCTGTCTGTCAATGACCTTCATACTATCGTTCATGTACATTCGGTAATATTCCATTGACCCCTCTGCAGCCTTCTACCGGGTGGCAAGAAGCTCAGTCAGCTGCTTTCCTTCCTTCTTCAGTCCGGCGTACCTGAACAACAGAGCCTTGGAGAAACCATAATAATCTCTAAGGCTTTCCCGGGGTAGGGAATCGAACCATAGGACACAGTTTCCCCTCAGGTAGCAGCCCACTAACTTGCATCTTAGTTCCTCCAGGAAGTCCATTGACACCATTAGGTTCTGGTACGTCCTAACAAACTTTTCCGCGTCAGTCTCTCCATTATACGTTGGGATTCCCTCCGGGACCCGGAGGCCCGACAGCCATAGGTATGCAAGCACTCGAGGTACCCACGGGGAGGTGGGTTTAGCTCCGTTTCTTCCCACCAGCTTGTCTAGTCGCGCCTCCAAAGAGTTGGGGTCCTGCTGCGCCACCTGATAACCCCGCATCCTATCGTCCTCCCGATAGTATCTCTCCGGGTAACCGTAGTTCATCCCCATTGACCGATATATGGGCATTGAATACTGGATCGGGTTCCCCTGGGTTCCAGGGGCCTGATAACCCAATAACTCCGCAGGCATGACTGGAGGGTCATACCCGATCTGCCCGTCCCCCAGCTAGAACGTCGGTAGTAGGGTGTGATGCTGCTCAATTTCACCGATCTTCCAATGTTGCCGGAATTGATGCAGGGGTGCTGGTGAGCTCCTGGAAGAGATGCCTAGAGCACCACCAGATCCAATATGGTCTTGATACCCCAGGGTATGGGTGTCCGTCAGTACCTACAAAAGGGGAGCCCCCCGGCCGTAGCCGGGGGTTCCCTCTCCGACGCTCAAGTCAGAGACCCATCTAGAAAGAATGTAAGTAGTAAGTGAAATGAGGAATCAGAGTCTACCTTCTCCATGTGGCTTGCTTTCCTTTATATAGTGTCTCACAACTAAGGTTTAAGGGTAACCTACCTAATGGGTTTGCTCCTTGCAAGAATAATACATATCCTAAGGGTTTTAGTCTCCTATCATCAGGGTGGAGCATGTGGAACTAAATTTGATTGTTCTCCTGTAGCTGCTCCCCCTCCGACTCCGAAACTCGGAGGGAAAGAAGGAGGGACGGTTGAGGAATTCACACGCCCCTATATTTTTGGCTGCTGATCAACTTCGTCCAGATCGATAACCTCTCTTTGATGTCCCCGTAGAGGGCCTGCCGGGTTCCCCCCAGGCTCCCTTCGTCTAAGGCTTTCCCGGGTCGAGAGTACTCACTGGCGGTACAACTCCTTGTTGGCTCTCATGAACTCCAACGCTGCCAATTCCTCCGCATTAGCTAAGGGTTGCCCCTCTTCCGGGAAAACCGGTCCCCGGTTCTGAGGGTTGCTGGCCGGGTATAGCCCCTCCTCCCGGGTTTCAGGTCTCTGAGCCTGGGGACTGCCTTCCCTGGCGGACCTAGGTCCTTCTTGCTCATCCTGGTACTCTCTTTCCGAGTCGGCTTTGTCGGAGGCAGTTTCCACGTGACCATCCTGTGGTACTCCTAGCTCACGCTGGTGTCTAGCCTCCTCCTACAACTGCCTCAAGGTCACATCGTCTCCCGGGGGTGGAAGAGGACCACCCCCTGAAGGTGCCGCGTTTTTCTTCGGGTGCCCGCGCCCTCTCCTTAGCGATTCCATCGTGCGAAGGTGGAACTTATCCCACCGGGCGTGCCAATTGATGCTACCGAAATCCGTCCGTCTCCCGGGTCTCGACGCTATCCGGGACTCCTTCCAAGCAAGCCCGCAACAACCCTGCAAAACAATTCCCGGGAGGCGTCCCGGGGAAGAAGCTCCGGCGTGATGATGAGATGGGTATGGCGATGAGGGAAAACGTACGGAAGGTGCTCTCAATATCAAGTAGAGAGATATAAGTCATCTACCTTGTTCACTGTTTGAGACTAGTATTTATAGTTGAGACTACCTGCCTTGGATAAGACTCAGGACCACTTCTCCTTGTCACTATCTGTCCTTCTTCTTGTCCGGATGTGCCTCTCGCGGGAAAGGCGCTGCTTTCCCAATCCTGGGCCGTAGGCCCTTTTCCCGGCCCAGTGGAATCCTGGGCCGGTATTATCAGTACTTATCATGATTATCCCTTTTAATAGTCCAACAAACATTAGAAAAAATTATATAGTTTTGGTTAAATGATAGCAAGAATCCTCTGATTTCCTATCAGAAACATGAAAATATATGAAAATCAGAAGATCTTACAAAAAGCTTCAGCTCTGTGTCACATCGTAGGGAATGCATCTCTTGGTTGATTTTATTTGCTTGTTTGAGCTTCCATATCCATCTTTTTCGATCTTCAGCATTAATAGATGGATTTTCAGGTAAAGGAACCTAGACAGTGATCAACTGTGCGTTTCCATAAATAATAGACACCATATTGTATAGGTAAAATTGGTTGCATTTAAATGTACAAATGCATTCCTTTAAGTTTGCAATGATGGAATTCCATCTGCTACACACATCTGAAGAGTACAATTAAATACATTTGTTAATTTTGCGGTTATGTAGACTGTTTGTGATGCGACGTACTCTAGAATTTCTGAAGTTAGTCTTTGTGTAATGAGGATTTGATACTGTGAAAATTCTGTTTTCTCTACACTAGCAAGGTGACACCGGGTGGTAAAAATAACTTAAATATGTAACATAAACTATGTTGATCATCTCCACTTTTAATTCTTGATTTTGTTGTTGTTTCTTCCTACATTGTAATGAAGTTTGTTATGAAAACCACGATTTTAATTTTTTGTTGATAGTAATATACTTAAGATTTATGATTGTTCATTTATGGGTTTTTATTTTTTTGGTCATTTGAATGAGTGGTATATCATTTTCGATATCCTTGTTTCTGCTTCTTGTACATTAATTAGGTTCAGGTTCTGTAATCAGTGGGGAGAAATAATTAGTTCAAGACACTTGAAAATTGACTTAAAAAAAGTTTAAGACTTTCTTCATCCTCCAAATCCTGATATTTGTCTGTCTTTTTCTTGTTCTGTTATAATTGAAAGATTATATTATATGAAGTATTTTTGAATTCAAAAACATATGATTGGCATTTTTTTAAATAAAATAATTTAATGTTGGTGTAGTACATTTAGATAGTCGTCATTTCTTTTTTAGACTTTTGAACTGAACACCATCTTCCTTATCTTTGTTTTTGTTGATAGATATTATTTTTGAGTATGATGCTTCTATTTCATCTTTGTCTCCAAAAGATATGACAATGTATATGGGGCTTATTTCACTATCTTTTTTTTTGTAACAAATTGAACCTTTGTAGCTTTGTCCATTGCTTGCACATCAGTTAAAAAATTCGTAATCATTCCAGTTTCATTCATCACCTATGTATAAGTTGGTGATATGATTAAAATAGAGAGTTAATATTTTTATTGAAACAAAAACATGTTTAGAAAACTTTCAATATAAGTGACGACATATCTAATTCTGTTTCTTATATAAGTGTGTCGATATAAAATTTATGGCTATTTAACCATCTTAGGTTTGTTTTAAAAAAAGATTATGGCTAATCATTCTCCTACTAAAATTTGATGAAATTTAATATGGAATGTAAGTGAAAATTTTGAAACACGTGATGAGTATACGTAAATCCATAAAATGTAACACTCCAGAATTATGAGAAGGATATTTAACAATGTAAAGCATGGATGGTTTAACAAAATAAAAATACAATGCAAGGCATACAAAATCATCTTATAGACTAAACACGACATTGTTAATTAAGGTTGGGATCATATGGTGATGAAATTATAGCATGATAATGAATGAGAAAAAAAATATAATTAATGTACAAGAAATTATAGTTTTCAGATAATTAATGTATCTGAAATTATAGTTTTCAGATAAGTTAAGTTCAGTAAACTTATTTGTATTTTAGTTCAGTTCAGTTTAAATCAGTTCAATCTTTTGAGCTTAATTGTTCATATCAGTTCTGTTCAATTCCATTCAGTTTAGTTCAGTTTCAATGTGATTTGATGAAATTTAGATTAATTTAGTCATACTGATTCTTTTTTTCCAATACATTAAGTTCAGTTCAGTTCAGTTTAGCTCAACAACAATATAATTTAGTGCAATTAATTAAGTTTAATTTATTCATACCGTTTATTTTCATCACACTTATTTATTTTCAATTCAGTTCAGTTCAGTTATCTATATGCTTTAGCTCAACTCAAATCAATACGTTTAGCTAGCAAACATGATCATATTTTTTAACATTAAGGCCCTGTGTGCCAGAACTTTTATATATCAGTTCAGTTCAATTCAATCCAGTTTAGTTCAGTAAATTGAAGTGAAATGTAATTTGATGAAATTCATGTTAATTCAATCATGTTGATTCTTTTTTCAGTACATTAATTTTCACTTCAGTTCAATTCAATCCAGTTCAGTTCAGTTGAACAAGAAATAAACTCTAAGTTATGCTCAAATTATTAAATTTCAAATGTTTTGAAAATGTCATATTTATTTCATTTCAGTTCAGTTGATCTATATATTCCAGTTCAACTTTGTTATACATATTTTCATATTAAATGTATTATACTAAGATTAATAAATTTCAAATATATTGAAATTGATCATATTATTTTTAATTCAATTCAGTTCAGTCTATCTACATCAGTGCAACTCAGTTCAGTATATTTTAATATTAAATGTATTATGTTATATTTAGATTAATGAATTTCAAATATATTGGAAATGATCATGTATTTTTTAGTTAGTTTCAATTTAGTTCAATTCAAATTATCTATATATTTCAATTCAGCTCAGTTTTTAAGTTCAAATAAGTTACTAAAATTTTTAAGTACAAATGAGTTCAGTTCAGATAAAGTTTTTTAAGTTCAGAAGAGTTCAGATAAAGTTTTTAAGTTCAGATTAGTTTAGATAAAGTTTTTTAAGTTCACATAAACTTTTTTAAGTTCAGATGAGTTCAGATAAAAAATTTTAAGTTCAGATAAATTTTTTTAGTTCAGATAAACTTTTTTAAGTTCAGATGAGTTCAAATAAATTCAAATACCGTAAAGAAAACATGACCTAAGAGCATCTCTTATGGGTGAATTTTGGAAGGATTTTAAATGGAATGTGTTGGATTATTTCCCACTATGGGGGAATTTATCCCTCATAACCCATAAATTCCGGGACCATGAGCTGCCTCTGTGCATCCAGGAAAATCCCTCAAACGTGGCATATTTTGTGAAACGTGGGATGTGGGCCAGAGCCACCAGCCGTTGGTTGCTTTTATTTTTTTACTTTTTTTGGTTTTTTTTCGATCAAGCGTTGGTTTTTTTGTTTCCTTTCTTTCTTACTTCAAAATAAAGGGTCTTGATTACCATAAAAGAAAAATTACCATTTAAGTTGTCTTTATTATTTTTAATTGGTTAAAATTTAAATGAAAATAATGAATATATTTTCATACTTTAATTAATTAGATAAGTTTTAATGATCCATGTTTCTAAAACTAGCAAGGTGACACCGCGCGTTGCGTGGTGTATTTGAATGGCTAAAGAATAAATTGGATGAATTTTCATCAATATATTGTAATAGTAAAATAGAACTCTGTCATACCTACTAAAATATAATTATTGTTTTGTATTGATATTCTCACTTTAATGTCTGATCATTACCACTATGTTGATCTTTCCACTTTCAAGTTTGATCTTTTATAATTAAACTCTTGAGACTAATTGGTCGACGACAAAACGGACAAATCCAAGTCCAAAACTAATCAACAAACAACTAAAAGTACTGATTTCAGTAGATTTGAAATCATCAAATCCTTAAAACACCCGTAAAAAGCAAAACATGGACGTGGTAAACAAAATTAAAAGATTGTTGTTATTGCCAAAGCAGTAATTAGCTGCTAGAGAATAATATTTGTTAAATTCTGAAAATACCATCCTTGCAAAGACTTCCTTTTTTCTCTCGGATTATTTTCTTGACAAATCTTCTCCGACAGTCCAGGCAACCAAAAACATTAATTTCCGACGACACCATTGTCGACATCAAGTAGTGAAGAAAGCAAGATGCAGATGACGAATTTTCAAAGAATTTGATTTTTGGGGTTTTAGAAAGTGAGTTCGCGGGAATTTGCATGTATGGCACATTGGAGTTTCAAGTTTGGATCCTGTGGTGTACTGATAATTCTTGGGGTATTCTTTTGGTTCTTGATCACATATATTTGTCCAGTATCATGTTAAACACTTCATTCCCTATTAAACACTTCATTCATGGGATCTGGTTTGTCTGAAGACGCCCATCATTTATCTGTTAGAATGCAATACTGAATGGCTGAATTGCTCATCTGAGCTTTCTGTATTCATTCATATAAATAGAGGTCTGTACAACTAGATTACCTAATATAACAGATAATTACAGAAAGAATATATTCTAAATATGCTAACTAATATTCAGTAAATATTCTATTTACTAACACTCCCCCTTAGTCGAAACAGGAGCAGAGCGAATGCAAAGACTAGAACGAAAATCTAGAAACAAAGGTGATGGAAGTCCCTTGGTAAAGATGTCAGCATACTGATGAGCCGATGGAACATGAAGAACACGAACCTGTCCGAGAGCCACCTTCTCGCGAACAAAGTGAATATCAATCTCCACATGCTTAGTACGTTGATGGTGTACCGGATTAGACGAAAGGTACACGGCAGAGATGTTGTCACAGTAGACCAAAGTAGCCCGCTGAAGAGGAACACGCAATTCACAAAGTAAGTTGCGCAACCAGCACGTCTCAGCTACAGCATTAGCAACTCCTCGATATTCAGCCTCGGCACTCGATCTGGAGATAGTGGGTTGGCGCTTGGAAGACCATGAAACGAGATTGTCACCAAAGTACACACAATAACCAGAAGTAGACCGACGAGTGTCTGGACAGCCAGCCCAATCCGCATCTGAGTAAGCAGTGAGGGCTGAGGTAGAGGATGCCTGAAGATGAAGACCAAGAGCAAGAGTACCCTGGATGTACCGGATAATCCGCTTGAGAGCCTGAAAGTGTGGTTCTCTAGGGTCATGCATAAAAAGACAAATTTGCTGCACGGCATAGGCAATGTCCGGCCTCGTGAAGGTGAGGTACTGAAGAGCACCGGCAAGACTGCGGTAAACTGAAGGATCAGCTAGAGGGAGCCCAACATCAGCAGCAAGTTTTGACTTGGTGTCCACAGGTGTAGTAGCAGGCTTGCACGAAGTCATCTTGGCGCGATCAATGATATCCCTGGCATACTTCTGTTGAGACAAGAAAAGGCCTGACTCGGATCGAGTCACAGAAACACCAAGAAAGTAACTCAGAGGGCCGAGATCCGTCATAGCAAACTCAGCACCAAGCAATGCTGTGAGGCGGTGAAGCAGGGCATCAGAAGAGGCGGTGAGAATGATGTCATCAACATATAAGAGCAAGTATGCTGTCTCATTCCGGAAGGTGTATATGAAGAGCGAGTGATCGCTCTGACTGCCACGGAAACCAATCCTGGAAAGATAAGTAGCAAAACGGTGGTACCAAGCTCGGGGTGCCTGCTTTAGCCCGTAGAGAGACTTGCGCAGAAGACAAACCTGGCCTGGATAACGCTGGTCCGAAAAACCAGGAGCCTGATGCATATAAACGGTCTCATGCAAATCCCCATGTAAGAAAGCGTTCTTCACGTCGAACTGGTGAATAGGCCACGACCGAGAGACGGCGATGCTGAGAATGAGCCGAATGGTAGCCGGTTTAACCACGGGACTAAACGTCTCATCACAATCCACTCCGACCTGTTGAGACTTACCGTTAACCACCAGACGGGCTTTGTACCTCTCAAGTGTGCCATCAGACCTGTACTTATGCTTAAATAGCCACATGCAGCGAACAATATTAGCACCAGCCGGCCTCGGAACCAAGTCCCAAGTACCATTTTTAATAAGAGCATTAAACTCATCATTCATGGCGACACGCCAATGGGGGTCCTGCAGGGCTTGTAGCGGAGATTTAGGAAGAGGGGAGACTTGAGTAGAAGAAGCCAAGAGGTTGTAGCGAGGATTAGGTTTGGAAATGCCAGCCTTAAGGCGTGTCGTCATTGGGTGACGAGGAGGTGGAGGGGGAGGAGGTGGAGGAGGTGAGTGGGTAGTCGGACTGAAAGTGGGCGAGGACCGAGGTGGGGATGGTGGGGATGGCATGGGTGAGGTATCTGGGGAAATTTGATGAACAAGATCCAAAAGAATAGGTGAAGGATCAGATGAGGGTATATCATTGGTGGATGGTTGGGTAAAACCAGACGGAGTGGCGAAAGGAAAAGTAGTTTCATCAAACACAACATGTCTGGAAGTGATGACTCGATGTGAGTTAAGATCCAAGCAACGAGAACCTCTATGGTCGGGAGAAGGACCCAGGTATAAGCATGGAACGGAACGGGGAGCCAGCTTGTGAGGAGCAGTGGCTGAGGTGTTAGGATAACACACACACCCGAAAGTCCGAAGATGTGTATATGTGGGTTCCCGATGATATAAGATAAAAGTGGGGGTTTGATTATTGATAGCTTTGGATGGCAATATATTATGTAGGTAGGTTGCCATTTGGAGAGATTCGACCCAAAAACGATAAGGTAGGGAAGCATGGGTTAACAATGTACGGGTAATGTCATTGAGTGTGCGAAGAGCTCGTTCTGCTTTCCCATTTTGAGGTGAGGTTTGAGGGCAGGAAAAACGTAGAAGAACCCCTTTTTGGGCACAAAAGGCACGAAAAAGGTTGTTGTCAAATTCACCCCCCATGTCGCATTGGAAAGTTTTGATATTGGACTGGAATTGAGTTTGGATCATTGTATGAAAAAGCACGAATTTGTGGTAGGTTTCAGACTTGTGTTTAAGAGGAAAAATCCAGGTAAAGTTAGAGTAGTCGTCCAAAAACAACAAATAATATTTAAACCCACTAGTGCTGGAAATGGGAGAAGTCCAAATATCACTATGAATTATATCAAACGGTTTAAAAGTAACAGTATGAGAAGGAGAAAATGGAAGACGTCTATGTTTAGAAATTTGACAAGAAGAACAAATAGCCGAACAAGTGGCTTTATTGAAGAACGGAAATCTACGCTTGAGCTGGTCCAAAACATGATCGCCCGGGTGACCCAATCGAGCATGCCATGGCGGTGGTTGGGAAGCGACAAGGGCGGTGGGTGAAAAGGTGTTGGTGGTGACCGGGTACAAATCCCCAAGGCTATTACATCTCGTTTTGATTTTCCCCGACTCTAGGTCCTTGACAGAAAAACCGATTGGGTCAAACTCCACACTAACATTGTTATCAGTAGTAAATTTACGAACAGACACTAGATTTTTAACAATGTCGGGAGTATGTAAAACATTCTTTAGCTGATAAGATGGGCATGTGGGTAAAATTGCAGAACCGTGACCAATGACAGGAATATTATTTCCATTACCAACATAAATGGGAGCTAAATTACTCGAATTAAAATAGGTACGAAGGGTACCTGGATTTGCAGTGAGGTGAGAAGATGCTCCGGTGTCCATGTACCAATTGTCGGAAGGTGTTTGCAGCGAAGTCGTGCTGAAAGCCGGAGAAAATGCTGGTGGACTGGGTTGTTGTGGCCCAAAACTCTGCTGCTGGAGGGGCCCAAAATGCTGATAAGTTGGCCCAAGAATCGGCTGGCCCAGATGAGACCCAATTAGGGCCTGACCCGCGAAGTACCCAGGACCCGCGGCCTGACCCGCAAAGTACCCAGGACTCGCGGGCTAAAACGGCCCAAGGCCCAGCTGCTGGCCTGAAAGAAGTCCAGATCCCTGCGCCTGTGGAGTCTGCTGCGCCGCCGACGGGAAGATCTGACCGCCCGATGATGCCGCGGCAGTAGGGTAAGCGCACGGCGGTGGGGCCCATCCACTCGGCCAAGATGCCGCCGGCGCCGTTGGGAACCAGGCCGCCGGTTGCATTGGTCGCGGACCTGAGTTGAAAGCTCCGGATGGCAGCCGATTTGTGCTGTTTTGGCCGGAATTTCGACGGCCGCGCGATCGGTTTCGACGAGCCGAGTTGTGCTCGGCACCAGTGGACGATCGCGGAGTAGTGGCTGCAATCATGACATGGTTCTCCTCCATGTGGCGGCTCCGGCGAGATTCCTCCCGGGTGAGCATGCTCCGGGCGACGGAAAACGAAGGAAGAGGCGACATCTGACTGATGATGCTGCCAACAGTGTCGTATGATGAAGACAATCCGTTGATAAGTTGCAGAACAAGGCGTTGTTCGCTAACTGGGGCCTCGACATCTCCAAGCTGATTTGCCAGTGATTTCAGAAATTGGCAATACGCTGAGACGGAGGGAAAAGAATCTAAACGAGCATTGATGAAACGACTTTCGAGATCGGCTGCTCGAGCGGTACTGTTGTCGTGGAAAATACCCTTGACACGAAGCCAGGCAGCACGCGCAGATGATCCGACTTGGATGACGGTGAGGAGAAGATCCTCGCTGAGGGTACCGTAAATCCAGCTGAGAACTATGGCATCAAGCTGGTTCCAAGTGTCTTCAGAAACATCAGAAGGTCGAGGTGAGCCGTCAATGTGATGAAGCACGCTGTGTGCGCGAGCAGTAATTTGGAAAAGTTCAGCCCATGTGTGGTATTGGACCTTATGGAGATCAAGAATAAGGGGAATTTGATTTCGGATGTTGGTGACAGATTGCGCGGAATGGAAGCTTTGTTTTGGTGGTGGTGGTGGTGGTGGTGGAGTCTGATCACCGGTGGGAGTAGTAGCCGAGGCCATAGGATCAAAAAGAGAAAAAGATACAAAAAAATTGATTAAGGCTGTGATACCATGTTAGAATGCAATACTGAATGGCTGAATTGCTCATCTGAGCTTTCTGTATTCATTCATATAAATAGAGGTCTGTACAACTAGATTACCTAATATAACAGATAATTACAGAAAGAATATATTCTAAATATGCTAACTAATATTCAGTAAATATTCTATTTACTAACATTATCTCCGTTCATAGTTGAAAGTCCGTGCTTACTAAAATCTACTCTATCGTGTCAAGTTTTAATTCAAAAACAGCAAATTAAAACTAAGTGCGGAAAATAAAATAGACACGATATGATCACCCAGTTCAGTGCAATGCACCTACGTCTGGGGGGCCGTAGCCCGTGGTAAAGACCCTTCACTAGTTGGAATAAATATTTTCGATCTATTACAAACTACTGGCTACTCTAGCAAGCCTATCACACTACCAATTGGCTACTCTAGCTTTGACAGTTGCTTCTATGATTACCTTCTTTTCCACGAAGGTGCGGCAAGGTCTTGTACCACCCGAGCTTTAACACACGTCCCTAGTGTGTTGGTTATGGTTGAAAAACCCAGGACTGCGTTGCCTTCTTGCTCAAAAGATTAAACCCTGATTTGCAGAAGTTTTTTGGTGAAAAGCGATTAACTGAGCACGCAATTGTCGTCCTTGTTTTATAGCTCATTGCCGTGGAAAAACTTCCTTTTGCACGGCTCTTGATTCCTTCCTTCAATAAACTCCTATTCCAAATCTAAAACCTTGAAGAAAAGGAATCCTTGAATGTCTAAACCTCTTGTAAATGGAAAACTCCAATGCACGAATATCCCATTCTGATAACAGCTGCAAAACATGGTTTTAGACATAAATTAGGACTGTAGTTTACATAAAAAGATCCACACAATATTTCCTTCCTTCTTTCAAAACTTGCGCTGGAACTCGGAAAATATTCTATCTTTTTCTGCCAACTGAAGTCATGTTGCAACATGACATTCCACAAAGCAGCCAACAAAAACTGGACCTTACAATCTCCCCCTTTGGCAATTTGTGGACCCAATACTGCAAAAGCTTCTACTTAACTCAGAATCCCAGAAATCCAAATTGAACAATGCCAATCCAAAACGCTTCAATTTCATGCATCCACTGAAAACAAAAACTTTGGCAGAAAAAATAGAATCATAACTACAGTCATCCAAAATGTTATGTCTCACTCACAACTATCTCCCCCTGGGGCCATAAAATGCCAAAGAGCCCAAACACAATAAACCAAAGGGTCAAACAAATGGAGGGAAGAGAGAGAGACAACAAAAACAATCACTGAGCTTCATCCTCAGAATTAACTTTGACTCTTCTCCAAGCAGGAGGGACTGGAACCTTGGTTTTCCTGGCAAGTGGCTGCTTCACAGAACCAGAGGAACGAGCTCTCTTAGAAAAACTGGAGGGAGCAACAACAGATGGTTCAGAAACAAGTGGAGCAGATGGTTCAACCCTCTCATTCTCCTTGGCAATAGCAGCCAGAACCCGAGCTTTAGCATCCTGAGCTTTCTTCAGCACCTCACTATGAAACATAATTTGATCCATATGCAACTGGATCTCCTTCTCAGCAGCCCGCAATTCAAACTGGTTAGACATGACCACATCCCTGGACATAACCTCCTGGTCCCAGGGCAGATCCAACACAGCTCTATCCAGTGATTTGGCAGTAAAACCAAATTTCCCAGCAAGTTGCATACCATCCATATCTGCTTCAAATCCTTCGGCCATCAGAAAAGCAGTAATCAGACAGGGATGGGGGAGAGCTTCAGTGCATCTGGAAGCATCAAGAGCACCAACAATTCTCTTCAATACATAGTCCCCAAGATTCACCTCACAACCTGAACCAATGCCAAATAAAAGTTCTGCCTGATCAGGAGTCACTACAAGAAACTACCCCCAATAACAAGAATTATTTTTGTTGTAAAAGGACTCAAATTGGTTGTAGAAGATTATTTACAACAAGCACCTTATAGGTTGTAAAGTGGTTGTAATCGGCTTGGTCGTAATTGATATTACAACTAGATTTGCCTACTCGTTGTAATTAAGCCATTTACAACCATTGTACTTTTTTGTTGTAAAAAGGTTCTATTACAACCATGTTTCTTGTTGTCATAGTTTTTTTTACCAAGTCAACTCTAATGAACTACAACAATGAATTCTCTTCGTTGTAAGTTTACACCTCTAAAAAACTAATATTTTATTTAATTAAATATTTCTATTTATTTGACAAAAAAAACTAATTTGGGCTAACTAAATATAAATATGAAATCTGATGAATCTCAATAGGTAAAAGACTTCAAAATACAAGTGATTGTACGTAGTACCTAAACAAAAGGAGAATTTAGCTAGTTTTGAAGTCACAATAACAAAAGGGTCCAAGTTCTTTCACTACACGTACATAGAAATACTAAGAAATGTAAGTGATCATCATCCACATGATAATTACACAAGCAAGATAAGCCTCTTGGAGTGAATTACATGAACTCGTCCATATTCACCTACACAAAATCAAAAGGAACAAAAAGACTTTAAAAGGACTTATATTAAGCAAAGTGTGTAATCAACAATCATCAAATATATATCATGCACAAGTATCTAATCAACACTAAGAGATCAATAAATATCATCAATCACAATAGAACAAGTATCCTTTCAAAACAGAACAGGAAAAGTATCCTTTCACAATATTAGCTTCACAATACACAGCACCACAATATTAGCTTCAGAACAAGCACAAAAAACCCCATGAATAAGCCAAGACTCCACATATTAGCATCACAAAAAGAACAAACTTCTTCTTATACATAAACTAAAAGCAGCACATTCCTCAAATCACATCAAGATTTAATCCTCAAACCTTCAATCTTAAAACCACATACTATACTGACATCAGAACAAGCATCAATCCTAAGTTTTGTATAAGAAATTTCGGATAGAAAAATTAAAGTTCAAAACTAAGAAACTAAGAACTAGAAGATTTAAACATATCTTTATTTTTATATAGCGGAAGATTGGATCACTTTTGGCATAACTCTATCAAGAAAAAGATCTAATTAATAATATGTTGGAGAACTAAAAATTTGAATAAAAGTACAAGATAGTAAATGGTAACACCTTTTCATTTGTCCAGAAATGGGAAATTTGCAGCACCATTAACTTGCTGAAATGCCATTGACATAAGAATATCCACCATTTGTGCCAATCCATGAGTTTCTTCTCTTAACTGTTTCACTTCTTCACCGTGTTTCGCCTCCATTTCATCCATCTGTCTTTTCATTTCAGCAATTTCCTTGTCCTTATCACACAGCTTGCAAGTCAGTTCTACACGACTAGGTAATTCTCCCCTAACATCTTTGGATTTTGTGCCATAGCCATAACCATTCACATGACCACATCGTTGGCGTCCAAAGCTCTTCTCAATCACTTCATAACGTGAAAGAGATTCATCTTCTTCGATATTAACGATCTCTTCCTTAACATAATAAAAATATTTATCAAAACACAAACACATGTATACGTATATAGATCACTACATACTCATTTAAATATGATAAACATACATATTTCTTAGCTGCCTCTTCATCCATATTCCCACCTTTTTGCTTTCTTGTCCTTTTCCATACCTCAGACACAGAGGGTAAATTTCCATCCTTTCCTCCCTATGTTAAAATAAATTCAAAGAATATCGTCATTATTCGAAATATTATTCAAAAATAAACATACCATTTCACTCCAAACTACTGTTGGTACGATGCGGCATGTTCTTTTTGTCTCTATTCTTTGAATTCCGCTCACTTTTTTTCTGAAAGAAATGTGTAATTTAAATAATAAACATAGAAAAGCCATGATAACAGAAGAATTAATATAATTAGAAATTTTGAGGCTACCTTAAAGTCATCAGTCATGAAGTGGTGGTTTACGAGCCATTCCCAATCTGCTTTACTCACATGAGTCGGCACATTCTCGAGTGCATCTTTAATGGTTTTCTTAGTATTAATTTTATCTCGCATCATAAGACCTCGCCAATTTTGCCATAACCTCTTCATGCGGTATAAAATTGCATCACGTTGCAAATCAATATGCTCATTACGAAATTTGTCCTAGAAACATGAATACATATTAGTTAGACATTAGTCATTCATAAGAAATTGAAAATAGTGGTCAGTATTGGTTGATATAGTCATGTAAATTAAAATTTTAGTAGCAGTGATAACTTTACCGTGATTGACACCCACAAATGTTCCATCACACTTGGCTCAAGCTCACTCCATGCGTGTATTCGAAATGGCACAATATTTTTATCATGAACTAGCCTACCCATGCATGTGTCTTACAATATCCTTGTGGTGTCGCCCGACTGGAGAATTCATAAAAAAATCCACTTCTAGCTTATCCCCTCTTGGTAGACTAGCAACTCGTTTGCACTTGTTCGTACCTCAAACCTTTCCATTTGCATTTGTTTTCTTCATTCTGCACTTACTTGCTAAACCTACAAATAATGGTCAAATTCTGGGTAAGATAGTTTTTGATTGATTAATCAGTATTTTTTTGGTAACTCTATATCAAATAGAAACATCATAGGGCCTTCATATTTTAGAGGTAAACCTTCATCATTTGATGGCCTCTCGGGATCTTCGCTGTCATGGTTTCTGGTTTCAAATTCTTCATAAAAAAAATTGCTTACCAAATATGCACAATCAAGAACCACTCATAAATGTATAGATGAATCATGCTTTACATGAATTAATGAAAATAAGGGGAAAATTTAACCTGTGTTGTTTTGTAGGCTTAAAGCATCTTCACTCTCAAAGTTTTGTGTTTCAAGCTCCATTCTAACATGACTTGTCAAGTCTGGGACTCTTTTTCTCTTCTTACTACCAATACCCAATTCTACAATAAGTCACGAGTTGAAAGTAAAATTAATGAAGAAAAACTAGTACAATAATAAGTAAGATAAGGTACAAAACCCTGCAGATAGATAATATTAACATCAACTTGAAATACTTACAAAATTTGAAATATCAAAATTCAACTATCGAAACGTCCTAATAAACTGAAATTACAATTCAGGCATGAATAAATGAAAATTGATTAAAAAACCTGTCTGGTCTTCAAAATGTTCCTCGGGGCTTTGGACTGGTCTTGATATGCTTCCCGTGCTATTAAGCAATGATTCCAAATCAACTCCACCATGAATTCTCTTCGTCAATGCAACTGAAAAGTAGAATTTTATAAAATTAAAAATATAAGGGAAAAATCTAAAAAGCCAAGAAATTGATGAAACTTTGAAATATGGTGTGAAAACCTGTCTGGTCATCAAAACTTTCATCAAGACCCGGGACTGGCCTCGATAAGCTTTCCGCACCATTAAACAATGATTCAAAATCAACTCCACCATGAATCCTCTTTCTCATTGTAACTGAAAGATAAGATTTACATATATAAACAAGATCCGTGAAACTGAAGTTAAAAGAAATTTTAAAAAATCTAAAAATTGATATGAAAACCTGTCTGGTCATTGAAATTTTCTTGAAGGCTTGAAATTGGTCTTGATGGACTTCCCTCACCATTAAGTAATGATTCAAAATAACCTCCACCATGAATCCTCTTACTCATTGCAGCTAGAAGATAGATATAAAAATTATGTAAATAAATTTACAAGGTTGAAATATGATGCGCTACAAAACAGAATAATGAAACAAAGTTCTAAAATCTGAAATTTACGAACAATACCTGTTCGGCCATCGAAATATGCTTGAAGGCCTTTGTTGGGTGATCTCGATAAGCTTCCTCCGTTGAGCAGTGCTTCAAAATAAATCCCACCATAATTTTTTAAATAGCAAAGAAACATGAAAATATAACATAGTTATAAGAGATCAAATATACAAGTAAACCTGTCTCATCATCAATCGTGATTGAATTTTTCTTGAGCGGTCCTGATTTGCTTCCCACTTCTTTAAGTTGAGAGTCAAAATTAGCTCATTCGCGAATTTTATTTCTCGTTGTAACTAAAATAGATAAGGACATAGATTGTAAAGTTATATACAAGATAGCTAATTGAAAAGATAAGAAATTGAAAGTATAAGAAAGTCAAAGAAAATGGAATTTTAAATGATAACCTGTTTCATCTTCAGAAGGGAGCTTCTTTGTACTGGAAGCTGCAGCAGCGGATGGCATAGTCGAATGTGTTCTACGAAGTTCTCCAGTTCCAATGTTTGAAGAGAATTCAGGCAAGAAACTTGGCTTAACAAACTTAGAATGTTTCTTGCTCTTACTTAGAAGACCTGGAGCCAAAAACTGAGCTTTTGTTGGCTTCTTAGACGAATCCATTATCCTGCAAAATAAGTAAAAGTATAATGACAATATTTATTTGTATGCTAAAGCAAACCTGTCATGATTGAATCCCAAATAAATATCTAAAAGCTCTCATAATATAGTACGAAAATTATTTTTGAACCATAAAGTATATATGAATGAGGATTTGAAAGTTCTCATTGATAAAATAGTAAAATATTCTCATATCCCAGATAACAAATTTAACTAACATGGGATTGTGTATTTCTCCTTTTCCTCTTCCTTGATACCGAAGATTCATCTACTATCTCTGGTTCGATATTCTGGTCCCAGTTGTAATCACGTTCCATGTGTGTGTAACGTGACTCATCAACTAGAAAGTTGAATGATTCATCATCCTGGTATGCATCTTCAGGATTACCAGAATTATCGACACCATCTTCATCACCATCATCATCGTCATCACTATCTCTTGAAGGTATGTCATATATATCTCGGGGACTTGTCTTAATTGCTACATGCCAACTTACCTTGTTAACAAAATCTGACACATGAAACACTTGTGACGCTTGGCTGGCTAGCACAAATTGTTCATTTGTCTTTAGCTGCCGCCGAACATCAACACTTACAAAACCAAATCTATCGATTTTTATCCCCTTTTTTGAATCATTCACATCAAACCAATTGCATCGAAATAACACAACACAATTTCCGCCTAAATACCGCAGTTCAATAACTTCTGTCAATACCCCTGATGCTGCTCAATTTCACCGATCTTCCAATGTTGCCGGAATTGATGCAGGGGTGCTGGTGAGCTCCTGGAAGAGATGCCTAGAGCACCACCAGATCCAATATGGTCTTGATACCCCAGGGTATGGGTGTCCGTCAGTACCTACAAAAGGGGAGCCCCCCGGCCGTAGCCGGGGTTCCCTCTCTGACGCTCAAGTCAGAGACCCATCTAGAAAGAATGTTAGTAAGTGAAATGAGGAATCAGAGTCTCCCTTCTCCATGTGGCTTGCTTTCCTTTATATAGACCTAATGGGCTTGCTCCTTGCAAAGGCCCAATAATACATATCCTAAGGGTTTTAGTTTCCTATCATCACAAGTCCCCAGAAACTAGAGTGCTGTGCTCTTTGGTTTCTTACCGAGGCCTGGGGTCAAATTCTATCTACCAAGCCCTCCTTAGTTTCTTTGGTTATCCTTGGTTTCTTACTTTGGCCAAGGAAGGATAGATCTAACACCCGAGTGCCTTACCAAGACCCGTGTGAAAATCTATCTCTCAAGCCTCCCTTGGCAACTATCTTGGCCAAGGGAGAATTCTATCTACCAAGTCCTCCTTGGAAACTACCTTGGCCAAGGGAGGAAAGATTTAAGACCCGGGTGACTTACAAAGACACGGGTGAAATTCTATCTTTCAAGCCTCCCTTGGCAACTACCTTGGCCAAGGGAGGATCTATCTATCAAGTCCTCCTTGGCAACTACCTTGGCCAAGGAAGGAAAGATCTAAGACCCGGGTGCCTTACACAGACCCGGGTGAGATTCTATCTTTCAAGCCTCCCTTGGCAACTACCTTAGCCTAGGGAGGATCTATCTATCAAACCCTCCTTGGCAACTACCTTGCCCAAAGGAGGATCTATCTATCAAGTCCTCCTTGGCAACTACCTTGGCCAAGGGAGAATCTATCTATCAAGTCCTCCTTGGCAACTACCTTGGCTAAGGGAGGAAAGATCTAAGACCCGGGTGAAATTCTATCTTTCAAGCCTCCCTTGGCTACTACCTTGGCCATGAGAGGAAAAATCTAAGACCCGGGTGACTTACAAAGACCCGGGTGAAATTCTATCTTTCAAGCCACCCTTGGCAACTACCTTGGCCGTGGGAGGAAAGATCTAAGATCCGGGTGAAATTATATCTTTCAAACCTCCCTTGGCAACTACCTTGGCCAAGGGAGAATCTATCTATCAAGTCCTCCTTGGCAACTACCTTGGCCAAGGAAGGAAAGATCTAATACCCGGGTGCCTTTCAAAGACCCGGGTGGAATTCTATCTTTCAAACCACCCTTGGCAACTACCTTGGCCAAGGGAGGAAAGATCTAAGACCCGGGTAACTTACAAAGACCCGAGTGAAATTCTATCTTTCAAACCTCCCTTGGCAACTACCTTGGCCAAGGGAGAATCTATCAATCAAGTCCTCCTTGGTAACTACCTTGGCCAAGGGAGGAAAGATCTAAGATCCGGGTGACTTACAAAGACCCGGGTGAAATTCTATCTTTCAAGCTTCCCTTGGAAACTACCTTGGCCAAGGGAGGATCTATCTATCAAATCCTCCTTGGCAACTCCCTTGGCCAAGAAAGGAAAGATCTAAGGTCCGGGTGCCTTACACAGACCCGGGTGAGATTCTATCTTTCAAGCCTCCCTTGGCAACTACCTTAGCCTAGGGAGGATCTATCTATCAAACCCTCCTTGGCAACTACCTTGCCCAAAGGAGGATCTATCTATCAAGTCCTCCTTGGCAACTACCTTGGCCAAGGGAGAATCTATCTATCAAGTCCTCCTTGGCAACTACCGTGGCCAAGGGAGGAAAGATCTAAGACCCGGGTGACTTACAAAGACCCGGGTGAAATTCTATCTTTCAAGCCTCCCTTGGCAACTACCTTGGCCATGGGAGGAAAGATCTAAGACCCGGGTGACTTACAAAGACACGGGTGAAATTCTATCTTTCAAGCCTCCCTTGGCAACTACCTTGGCCATGGGAGGAAAGATCTAAGACCCGGGTGACTTACAAAGACCCGGGTGAAATTCTATCTTTCAAACCTCCCTTGGCAACTACCTTGGCCAAGGGAGAATCTATCTATCAAGTCCTCCTTGGCAACTACCTTGGCCAAGGAAGGAAAGATCTAATACCCGGGTGCCTTACAAAGACCCGGGTGAAATTCTATCTTTTAAGCCTCCCTTAGCAACTATCTTGGCCAAGGGAGAATCTATCTATCAAGTCCTCCTTGGAAACTACCTTGGCCAAGGGAGGAAAGATCTATCAAGTCCTCCTTGGCAACTACCTTGGCCAAGGGAGAAAAGATCTAAGACCCGGGTGACTTACAAAGACCCGGGTGATATTCTATCTTTCAAACCTCCCTTGGCAACTACCTTAGCCAAGGGAGAATCTATCTGTCAAGTCCTCTTTGGCAACTACCTTGGCCAACTACCATGAGCAACCACACCAGAATTTTGAGTTCTCAAACCTGCTTCGCGAGTCTTTGTGCGAAATCTAAATCCATCAGTCACATAACCACTATATGACTTTACATATAGAGTAGGGCCACGAGCTAATGACATAAATTCATCTTCATAAAGACAATTTCCCTCTTTCTTCAACATTTCAATCTGATAAGCAAGTATAAGAAACATCACATAAACATAAATTAATCAAATGCTTTTATTTTTGAATGACACAAATTATACCTTTCCTTTGAACCACTTTGGAAATTGTCTATCCATTTCTTCATCGTCTAGTTGAACTCAACTTGATTGGATTTCATTGCGAAATTCTCTAGCAAAATAAAATTAATTAATTACAGCTGAATATATATATATATATATATATATATATATATATTAATGAAAGCATAAGTTAAAAAAAAAAAACTTACTCAAAAAATGGTCTGACTTCATCGCAATTCTTCAACACATATATGTGGGCATTTTCCTTTTCGTTGCTGTCAAAGACATATGCCTTTGTTGCTCCTAATGGCCTTCCAGGATGAGAAAATATTGACAAACTTTTGTCATCCTTACTACCACCATCATTATTTCGCTCACAGCAGTTGAGTTTTGTGTCCACATTATGCAAGTATCTGGAGCACAGAGTTATGCACTCATTTGCAAGATAGCCTTCAGCTATGGAACCTTCGGGGCGAGCATTATTATGTATGTATGACTTCAAGGTAATTAAATATCTCTCGGGGCGAGCATTATTACGTATGTATGACTTCAAGGTAAATAAATATCTCTCGGTTGGGTACATCCAACGATAATAAACAGGCCCATATATGATAGCCTCATCAGCAAGGTGCACTACCAAATGTAACATAACATTGAAACAAGAAGGTGGCAACCAGTTCTCTAGCTTGGATAGGGTGATAGGAATCTGAGCCTTAATTTGCTCTAAATCTTCAATTCTGAGAGACTTGGCACACAAAACCTTAAAAAACAAACACAACTCGATCAGAGGCTCACTAACATCTTTAACAAGAAGGCCACACAATGCTAGAGCAAGCAACCGCTGTATGAGTATATGATTATCATGACTTTTCAAACCCATTATTTTGCATTCCTTCTCATTAACACAAGAAGAGATATTAGCTGAACCCATCTGGAACTTTAATTCCCTTCAAAAATTGACAGAACATCAATTTTTCATCTTTTGTAAAGTTATATGGGGCATGAGCCAACTCAATTCTTTTTCCATTTTCTTTCGGATTCAAATGGGACATTATGCCTATATCTTTCATATCCAAACGAGAGTTGATTTCCTTATCCTTCCCTTTTGACCCCATGAGAGTTCCAAGCACAATATCGCACACATTTTTTCCGATGTGCATGACATCTAAGTTGTGCCTTAATAATAACGTTTTCCAATAGGGCAAATCAAAAAATATATTCTTGTTCCAATTATCCCCTCTCTGCTGGGGTTAAACCTTTATTTGCTTGTCGGGATACTTACTCAAAATGTTCCCATCCAGATCTTGAACTTGCAGAAGTACCTCTTCCCCGGACAAAGGTTTAGGTGGCAGCCCTTTCTCCCTCTTTCCATACAAATCTACTTTTTTCCTTAAGGGGTGATTTATAGAAAGAAAGCGATGATGCTTCATGTAGGCCTGCTTTGAGCTCTTAGATAGCCTCATAGAATGTGTTTCTGTATGACAAGAAGGACACGCCAACTTTCCTTTAGTACTCCATCCTGATAAGTTTACGTAGGCTGGAAAATCATTAATGGTTGATAATAGCACGGCATGCAACTTAAAGTTTTTACGCCGATAAGCATCATAAATTTCAACCACATCTTCCCAAAGCTCTTTCAACCCTTATATTAGAGGCTGTAAGTACACATCAATTGCATCACTTGGACCACTAGGTCCAGGAATAAGCATAGATAGAATGAAATTGGACTGTTTCATACAAATCTATGGAGGCATATTGTAAGGAATCAACATCACAGGCCAAATACTATAGGATGATTTTTTGAAGGGCTGAAAACCATCACTAGTAAGACCAAGTCTAACATTTCGAGGATCTGCTAAAAAAGAATCGTGAAGTTCATCAAAATGCTTCCATCCTTTGGAGTCAGCAGGATGCCTCATTATCCCATCATTGACACGCTTATCATGATGCCAGGTCATATCAGATGCAGTTTTAGAACACATGAATAAACGCTGCAATCGAGGTTTTAATGGAAAGTATCTAAGGGTTTTATTAGGAATCTTCTTTCCATTTTTCTTACATTTAACACCCTTACTATGCTTCTCTACTTTCCACCTCGAAGTACCACAAACCTTACAAGAATCAAGCTTTTTATCTTCTTCCTTCCAAAACAGCATGCAGTCGTTTACACAAGCATCAATCTTCTCGTATGACAAGCCTAGGTCTTTGATGAACTTTTTTGTATCATAATATGAACTAGGCAAGGTTGAGTCAGGTGGAAGTACATGGCCATTTAAATACTGTGATAGTGATGTGAATGACTCGTTGCTCCATTTGCCAAGTGTTTTAATCTGAAGCAAGTTTAAAGTTGCTGACAACATAGAAGACCTGCTTCCTTCAAACAACGGCTTATTAAATCCCTCTAACAATCTATAGAACTTCTTAGCATCATCATTCGGCTCTTCTTCCAAATCTGCAGTTCCTCTCAAATCATCCTCCAAATCTTCATTAGCACCACCACGATTTGGAAAAATGTCTCCTAATAATGTGCCAATCTCGTCTCCAGTCTCGAAATGGTCTCTTAAATCCTCATCGGTATCCACTTCATAGGCAGAATCACTTATTACTTCATCTGGCTGGTGTGCCTTTTCCCCATGATGATACCATAATGTATAACTAGGAATTATCCCCCATACTATAAGATGATCCTTAACAGTTTGCTTAGAGCCCATAACAGAATTATTGCACTTAATGCACGGGCATCGCATTCGTTCTTCTCCAGTTTTCTCAATAGCATAATTAATGAAGTCTTCAACACCAATTTCATACTCCACATTCAAACGATCAGTTTGAGCTAATCTCATCCAACATTTACTTGGTGCCATAATTGTCTAAAAAATAAATCTTATCAATAAGTTAAAAAATAAATTGACTTTAAAAAATTATTGTACTAAACTATAGAATCAAAAACATATATTAAAAATTATTTTAATGTCATGACATATTTAGTATTTTCAAGCAAAACACAAGTTTTCCAATCTGAAATTAGATACTCCATGCAGATATACATAAAATTTTAAAAAAAAACAAGAGAAAGGTTTTTAGAAAAATTACCTCTTAGATGATGTTCAGGTTCTTGATGATATACCCTTGCCTTCAAACTTTTAAACAAGAAGGGACTTCAAACACATTATACTGCAGTATAGAAAGAATTTTTTATTACATCCTACATGTAAAAGTTTTGGAAAATAAATATACTCTGTACATGTAAGAATATTGGTAAAAAGGCATTGGTGCTTACAACCATCTTTCTGTATATAACAAAAAATATCTGATCATTAGGTTGAAACAACAAATGAATATGATGATAGTCTCGTATTGACCCAGCTATATTGACAAGATATAGCTTAAAGTTTTGAGTACAACTATATATATTGAGAAATACTAATTGGTGGAACAAACAAAAGCAATATATTACCTTCATATTTAGAGCGGGTTAGTCACATTATCAAAATGAGTTCCAAGGGTATCATGATAATAAAGCCTGATGGGCAAGCACAAGTAAATGAATTGAACAGTTTTTGAGTAGGTTTGACCAGTTCAAACTAAAACTAAACTAGTTCATATGTATACGTGTTCGAACTCGATCTCATAAGAGTTAACTCGATAGCATCTTGAGTATAATTTATATATAGAGTATAGGTTTTACAGAAAAAAATAAATAAATTTATGTATAGTATAACAAACTCGCTAGAGCTTGAGTTGGAACTCTGATTATAATTGAGCTCACGAGTCGAGTTCGAAATTTCTAAAAATCTGACAAATGGAGAGAACGATTCATAGCCCTAAGAAAAACCACAAGTATCCCTACGACCCCTAGGAAACTAAACGGAGTAATAATTACCAGAAAAGAAATAAGCACCCAAAATCAATCAAGAATAAATGTATATTCTTAAACCACCTAACTTTCCAGTTAGGTACAATCACCCAGAATATTAGCATTCAAAATATTTTCAAGTTAAGAGTGAAAAAACTCACCTTAAACTAATTGACTTGCGAAGCTTAGAAGTCGGCAACGCGGAAGATTTATTGTTTGCAGAGACCGGGAGCGGGAGCGGCGGTCGGCGTTGCGTGCACGGAGGACGACTCCGATCGGCGGCTGGATGTTAGAGAGACGGCGAGGAGGATTGAAGAGGTTCAGAGGCGAGGTCGAGGTTGGCGATTTTGCAGAAGAGATGAAAATTGGGGGAAATTAATTAGGGTTAAGTTATCTCAAAAATCAACTTAACAAAAAGGCGCCCGGCAGCGCGGGGATGAAATTTTCGGCAGCGCGGGGGATGAAAATTGGTCTGAGAAACCTGCTAGGCGATGGGAAAAGATGGGAAAAGAGTTGGTGTTCCCAAAAAGAAAAGGAAAAGAAAGAAAACATGCTCAAAATATCCTTATTAATTATTATTTTTTTGATGACAATATTAATGACAAAGGTAGATATCTATTTACAACCATTCCATAGTTATTTACGTCATTTTTTTTTATTTGTTGTAGTTGGTTTCAAGTATTTACTACCATTTTTAAAGTTTGGTTGTAGATATAAATTATTACAACTTTTTCCATATTTTGTTGTAATTTTTGGTTGTTAAAGGGGGTAGTTTCTAGTAGTGAGTCAAGGTGGTGGTGTTTGTGGTTTGCATCCAGCAATTTATAAGTACTTTAAAAAGTAACCAGAATCGGAGAGTAAAAGAACTGGTGGGTACATAGCCAGAGGGCCTGGAACTGAGCTTCCCAAACGTCAATGCTCTAGCCAGCACATTTTTATCCACATTGTAGTCCCTTGGATAAACCATATCAGAACCCTCAAGTAATTGAATACCCAAGATGGAATTCAGCTTCTCTGGGGTTAGAGCAACAATTCTCCCCCTGAAATAAAGCTTTCCTGACCATTCAGTCCCAGCTATTAGTGTGATCTTCTGAAGATTGCTGTAAAATTCCAGAACCATTTCAGGGTCATATTCTTTAAAGACTGTGGCAGCCTGTGCATATCCAATTTGACCCATGAATGTATCAAAACCACTTTCTGCACACTTCTTAATGTCCAGCACCTTCTCTACAAAGAAACTCCTTGAACTCAAAAGATCATAGTTCAAGCTGGCAACAACAGAATAAAACTTCTCAGAATGAGCCAGGGACAACAACCTAGCATTTAGTGTCTCATTGCCTTCAGGAGCTCCCACCTCAACTGTAGCTTCCAGTTCCACATCTTGATCCTCCAAATCAGCATAATCTTCCTCATCTGGTGCCTGATAAGGAGAGGTAGGAAAAGGCATGTCTTGCTCAGTATTGACACTCTTCAAATGAATTGGAGAGTCTGGAACAGTAAGTTTAATGGGACTGAGCTTAGGGAGGTCAGGAATATTGTCAGCTTTAGATGGACTGGCTTCATCCTCAGGCAAAGGCTTGTCATCAGGGACTAAAGAGACTGGAGGTGAGGGTTTTCCCGAGCTAGGGGTCTGCTGCTTCCTCCTAGTGGCAGTGGCAGCTGTGGCAGAAATCCTCCCAGCTCTTCTTTTTGATCTCCTAGAGTAGTACTTGGTTGCAGGTGATAATACCGGCCCAACGGGGCTTTGGGCCAGGAAAGGGGCCCATGGCCCGGGATCAAGAAAGGAGTGCCTTTCCGGGGAAGAGCACGTCCGGACAAGAAGAACGGCAGATAGCGACAAGGAGAAGTGGTCCTGAACCTTATCCAAAGGAGACAACCTCAACTATAAATAGTGGTCTCAAACAGTGAACAAGGTATGTGACTTATATCTCTCTACTTTATATTGAGAGCACCTTCCGTACGTTTTCCTTCTCCGCTATCCCCATCTCATCATCACGCCGGAGCTTCTTCCCCGGGACGCCTCCCGGGGATTGTTTTGCAGGATTGAAGCGGGCTGATCAAGGAGGAGACCCGGATAGCGTCTACTCCCGGGAGACGGACGGATTTTGGTAGCATCAATTGGCACGCCCGGTGGGACCTTTCCACCTTCGCAGGATGGAGTCGCCAAAGAGAGGGCGCGGGCGCCCTAAGAAGAACGCGGCACCTTCAGGGGGGGATTCTCTTCCACCCCCAGGAGACGAGGTGACCTTAAGGCAGTTGCAGGAGGAGGCTAGACACCAGCGAGAGCTAGGGGTACCGCAAGACGGCCACGTTGAAACTGCCTCCGACGAAGCCTACTCGGAAGGAGAGTACCAGGATGAGCAGGAAGGGCTTGGGCTCGCCGGGGATGGCAACACCCGGGACCAGGGACCTGAAGCCCGGGAGGAAGAGCAGCCCTTAGTTAGTACGGAGGAAGTGGCGGCCTTGGAATTCATGAGAGCCAACAAGGAGTTGTACCGCCAGTGGGTACTCTCCACCCGGGAAAGCCTGAGGCGAAGGGAACCCGGGAGGAACCAGGCAGGTCCTCTAGGGGGGTACCAAAGAGAGGTTATTGACTTGGACAGAGCCGTTCAACCGCCAAAGCTACAGGGGCGTGTAAATTCCTCCACCGTCCCACCCTCTTTCCCTCAGAATTTCGGGGTTGGAGGAGGAGCGGCTACGGGACAACAATCGAATCTGGTTCCACATGCTCCACCCTATTACCCGCGTTCCAGTTGGGGGGCGGAACAAATCGGGTATGACTTGCCAGTCATGCCTACAGAGCCGTTTGGGTATCAGGCCCCTGGAACCCAGGGAAACCCGATCCAGTATTCCGGACCCATGTATGGATCAATGGGGATGAACTTCGGTTACCCGGAGAGATACTATCGGGAGGACGATAGGATGCGGGGCTATCAGGTGGCACAGCAGGACCCCAACTCCTTGGAGGCTCGGCTAGACAAACTGGTGGGGAGAAACGGAGCTAAACCTACCTCCCCTTGGGTACCTCGAGTGCTCGCGTACCCATGGCCGCCGGGCCTACGGACCCCGGAGGGAATCCCAACATATAATGGAGAGACAGACCTGGAGGAGTTTGTCAGGACGTACCAGAACCTAATGGTGTCAAGGGATTTCCCGGAGGAATTGAGATGCAAGTTAGTGGTTCGATTCCTTGCCCCGAGAAAGCCTCAGAGATTATTACGATTTCTCTAAGGCTTTACTGTTCAGATACGCCGGGTTAAAAAAGGAAGGAAAGCAGCTGACTGAGCTTTTGGCCACCCGGCAGAAGGCTGCGGAAGGGTCAATCGAAGGTACATGGACGATAGCATGAAGGTTGTCGACAGGCAGCAGCAGGAGAAGGCAGTGATTAGCGGATTTATAAATGGCTTGAGGGATATGGTGCTGTTCCAGAAATTGATGGAAAATATCCCGGAAACCTTTCAACACTTGCAAATGGCGGTACAACTATACTGCGCAATTAATGATGCCACACGGAAGAGAAAGGAAGAATCTGGGGAATTCCTCCCGGATAAGATAGAAAGAAGGAGAATGGCAGACCCAAGTAGAAGGAACCCCGCTCCCGCACTGGTAAACCGTGCCAGGGCGGACAGTTTCACCCCGCTCAGCAAGTCCCGAGCGGAGATTCATGCTATCCACAAGGACCTGTTCCCGGATCCATTGCCCATCCACGGGATCCCGTCTAGGGAAAACGCGGACAAATGGTGTGCCTACCACAAGTCTTATGGGCATGCGACAGAGGGGTGTAGGATGCTGAGGAACGAGATAGAAAGACTGATAGAACGGGGACAGTTGAGAGATTGCGTGGCAGCGGAGGTAAAGAAGGAGAACCCCCGGGACCAGCCTCAAGAGCAGCCCCGCAGGAGGTGGAGACCTAACCCGGGGAGAGGAAACGGAAGAGTCCAAGGCAACCAAGGTAACAGGGCCCCGGGGAGGCCCGCCATAGCCGCCGCGCCGGTCCAAGCAGTGGAGCCGGCCCCAATACCTAACAGGATGATCAACGTGATCAGTGGAGAAGTCGGAGAAGCATGTCAGTCAGTCTCCGCTATCCGGGCCCGGACCCGGTATGTTCCCCCGGGGGAGGTTCAGGGGAAAAGGTTTCGCCCCGATGAAGCTCTCACTTTCTCTGAAGCGGATGCAGCCCCGCCGCAGATACCCCATTCTGACCCGATGGTGGTAACGGCGGAGATTGAAGGCTTCTTGGTCAAAAGGGTGTTTGTGGACGATGGGAGCAGCGTGGAGATCATGTTCGCTTCTTGTTTCGATCAGTTGGGAATTGGGAGACAGAACCTTAAACCTCCCTTATCTCCCCTGTCAGGGTTCACGGGCAAACCCGAAGTTCCACTAGGTGTTATTCCCCTCGCAGTGTGTATGGTGGATGAGAAGGACCGGAGCAAGAGGGTCTCGGTGACATGCAACTTTGCGGTTATTGATGCACCCTCGCCGTACAACGTGATCATAGGAAGGCCATGGCTAACTCAAGCCCGGGCAGCGAGTTGTCCGTATCTGTTGACGATGAAGTTCCCCACTGCGCAAGGTGTGGCGGTCGTGCGGGGTAGTCAAGCAGTCGCAAGAAGTTGCATGATGACGGCGGTGCTGGACGCAAAGAAAGCAGTAGGGGTGGTACACGGAGAAGTTCCCCGCCAGGAGTTGGAGAAGATGCAGGTGGCGGACAAAGGGACGGTCACGGTGGAAAAAGACCTCCCGGAGGAAGTAAAAGGCGCACTGAAGGAACTTTTGGCCAAATATCAGGGAGTATTCTCGTGGAGCCCGGAGGACATGGTGGGGGTGTTACCAGAGTTGGGGGTACACAAGTTGAACATAAGCCCTGCAACTAAACCCATCAGGCAGAAGAAAAGGCCTGTAGCACCGGAAAGAGCAGAATTTATAAAGAATGAAGTAAAGAAGCTGGAGAGAGCCGGGGTGGTCGAGGAAATCATCTACCCGGAATGGATAGCCAACCCGGTCTTAGTAAAGAAGCACGATGGAAGCTGGCGCATGTGTATTGACTTTACGGATTTGAATAAGTGCTGCCCCAAAGACAGCTATCCTCTCCCAAATCTGGACCGGCTGGCAGAGGCTATTGCGGGGTATTCGGTGCTGACCTTCTTCGACGCACATAAAGGGTATCACCAAGTGCAGATGGATGAGGCGGACAAGGCGAAAACCTCATTCATCACCGATTTTGGAACCTTTTGCTACAAGAAGATGCCCTTCGGGCTAAAGAACGCGGGGGCTACGTACCAGAGAATGGTGGACAAACTCTTCAAGGATCAAGTGGGAAGAAACATGGAGGTGTACGTTGACGACATGGTGGTTAAAAGCAGGGCTTACGGGGCTTTCTTGAATGACCTGGAGGAGATGTTCGAAAAGCTGGAACGGAGCAATCTAAAGCTGAACCCCTCCAAAAGTACCATTGGAGTGGGTGCGGGGAAATTCTTGGGTTTTATGGTGTCAAGCCGGGGCATCGACGTCAACCCGGAGAAGGTGGAAGCCTTAGCTAAAATGACCTCCCCTAGGTCGGTGAAAGAAGTACAGCGGTTAACAGGGTCCCTCGCGGCCCTCAGTCGGTTCCTGTCAAAGGGAGCAGACAGGCAGTTGCCTTTCTTCAACATTCTCAGGAAGGCCAATGCGTTTGAGTGGTCTGGAGAATGTGAGAAGGCATTCCAAAATCTGAAAGAGCACCTCCAACAGTTGGCAACTTTAAAGAAACCCCTCCCGGGGGAGGAGCTCTTTCTGTACATAGCGGCGTCCCGGGAGGCGGTAAGTGCCGTACTAATCAAAGAAGAGGATGGAAAGCAGCACCCAATCTATTTTGTTAGCCGGGCACTTCGGGGGGCAGAAACCCGGTATACTGAGTTGGAGCAGTTGGTTCTGGCGCTGGTGCATGCTTCAAGGAGGCTTAAGCCCTACTTCCAGGGCCATCCCATAGTGGTTCTTACCAATTACCCGCTAAGACAAGTCATGTTCAAGCCGGAGGCATCAGGGAGAATGATGAAATGGGACATAGAGCTGGGAGAGTATGAAATCCGGTACGAGCCAAGGAGGGCTATCAAGGGCCAGGCCCTAGCGGACTTCCTGTTGGAATCAGAAGCAAGGATAAATGTGGAACAGAAGACGCCTAACACTCCGGAGGATATGGCTAAGGCTGAGACAGACCCGGCTTGGAAGCTATATGTGGATGGATCGGCGCACGCCGGGGGCAGTGGAGCAGGAATATTGCTAACCAGCCCAGAAGGGAAGGAGTATCCTTATGCAGTCCAATTCACTTTCAGAACAACCAACAATGAAGCCGAGTACGAAGCTTTGATCGCAGGGTTAAGGTTGGCAAAGGAGATGGACATCAAAACTCTCACGGCACACAGTGATTCCCAAATTGTGGTGCAACAGGTAAAGGGAGAGTATGAAGCCCGGGAAAGGAGCCTGCAAAAATATCTGGAAGTGGTAAAACCTTTGATAGCCGGGTTTAAAACCTTCGACTTGGTTCAAGTTCCCCGGGAGAAGAACAGCAAAGCAGACGTTTTGAGCAAATTGGCTTCCTCGGAGTTGAAACCTGAGCCCGACCAAAAGTTATACTTGGAAGTATTAGGGAGGAGGAGCTACCAGGAGAGCAATCAAGTAATGCTGGTGAACGAGGAAGAATCCTGGATCAGGCCCATGCGGGCATACCTAGAAGAAGGAACCATCCCGGAGGATAGGGCCCAGGCCCGGAAGCTAAGAGTTAAGGCGCCTAGGTATGTGATCCAGGGAGGGGAGCTGTACAAAAGAGGATACCTCCAGCCTCTGCTAAAGTGCGTAGAGAGGTTGGAAGGCCGATACCTCATCCGGGAGATGCACGAGGGATCTAACGGGAGCCACCAGGGAGCACGCACCTTGGCCAAAAGGATCTTAAGGCGGGGGTATTATTGGCCGACGTTGTTCAAAGATGCGGAAGAGCATGTACAGCAGTGCCTGGAATGCCAGGCATTTGCCCCGCTAATCCATGTTCCCCGGGAAGAGTTAGTCGGAGTCACAGGAACTTGGCCGTTCAGCAGATGGGGAATTGACCTGGTCGGACCATTCCCGACTGCCCCGGGAGGAGCCAAGTACCTGATCGTAGCGATCGATTACTTCAGCAAATGGGTGGAGGCAGAGCCGCTCACCAACATACGGGGACTAACTTGTGTCAAGTTTTGCTGGAAGAACATCATCTGTCGATTCGGCATCCCGAAGGTCATAGTCACGGATAACGGGGCGCAGTTCGAGAACGATCCTTTCAAATCATGGTGTGTCAAGTATGGTATAGAACAGAAGTTGACGTCGGTGTACCACCCCTGGCGAACGGGCAAGTGGAGGTCACCAACCGCACCATAATCAAAGGACTAAAAACCCGCTTGGAAGGCGCGCGGGGAAATTGGATCTGGGAGCTACCCAGTGTTCTTTGGGCCCATAGGACTACAGAAAGCTCAGCTACTGGGGAATCTCCGTATGGCTTGGTGTACGGGTCAGAGGCAGTAATACCCGCAGAGATTGGGATCCCAAGCCCTCGAACTCAATATCAGCGCCCGGAAGAAGAAGACAATGGACGACGCCTTGACTTGGATCTCCTGGAAGAGAAGCGAGAGAATGCGGCACTTCAGGAAGCCAAGGTAAAAGAGAGAGTAAAGAGGTACCATGACAGAAGCGTGCGGAAAGAAGTCTTCACCCCAGAAGACTGGGTAATGAGGAGGAACGATAAGAGCCGCCAAGCCCCGGAGGGCAAACTTGCACCCAACTGGGAAGGGCCATACAAGATCAAGGAAGCACACCCGGGAGGGAGCTATGTGCTGGAGGACACGCAGGGAAAGGAGATCCCCAGGAGATGGAACGTAGCTAACCTGAGAAGGTTTTACGGGAAGTAGAGCACCCCGCATCATACCACAGCTACTAAAGCATGAATATGCCGGGCATGGATATGCTAGGCATAGGTATGCCCCTCCCGGAAGCGTGAATACGCTAAGCATGAATATGCTAGGCATGAATATGCCAGGTATGGATATACCCCTCCCGGAAGCATGAATATGCCCGGAGAGAGAAAGAGAACCCGACGCTTGGCCTCGTTCCGGGTTTAGAGGAATATTTGCTTAAAAGGGACCCATGGGTAGCTCCCATTTGGGTGCCCCGCTAGAATGGACCCGGAGCTTGGATGAAGCCTGGGGATCAAAGAATGTAATGATTACAGGAAAGAGTTAATGAAAAGGGTCTTTCAGAGAAACAATTTTTATTCAATCCTCTTTAAATTACAAATCGCATGAATACGTGGTCATAGTCATGGTAGGACAATTACATAAGCATTTTACATACAAGTATTCCTATCTATTTGCTACTAGACCCACTTGGGACCTGACCCGGAAGCACCCTCAGGGTTACCCGGGCGGAAACCCCCTCCGAAGAATTGAGAGGACAGGAGATCTTCGGCAAAACGGGCATCCGGGGCTTGATTCCACGCAAGCTCCTCTTCCAGTTGCGCAGCGTCCTCTTCGTTCAGTTCAGGGATAGGCACAACCACAGATCCCTCGGGAAGCGGCTCCGCCAGGCGCATTCTTCTCACCCCGGCAGAGGTGACGAACCTGTACTTAGGAAACATGACCGCTGCACTTTTACCCTTTTCTTCCCGGCTAATACGAGTACCCTCGGCGGTTTTAGCACCCTTTGTGGTGACTCCAGAGTCGGCAATCTCCCGGATGCGTCTTATCCGACGAGCCACCTCGACCGGGTCAATAGATACAGTCATGTCCTCGTACCTTTCGTACGCCACATCCACCTCCACCCGGGCAGGGACTCGGCGAAGGCTAGAGGGATAGGGCTCAGCTTCTCCCGCAGCAATCTTATTATGCCATTCAACGACATCCAGATAGGCCTTATGATTAGGAGCTCCCTCACCAAACTTCTGCGGGTTAGCCTCCATGCGTTCCATCGTCCTACGAACCCCGGCGGGAATGTCGGTAAGAGGAGACACCCCAACTAAGCCGTTCTTGAGACCCAACAGGTGATAGGATAGCCGGGTAACTAGTAGAGCATCCTGAAGGACCCTATTCCTATGAGTAAGGGACCGATTCTCCTTCTCAAAGTCGCAGAGGAGTCGGTTCTGGGCGGAGCGGGTCTCCAAGGTCCTAAGTTTTTTCCTGCGCACGCTCTAGTTCGCCCCACACCATACCTAACTCCTTGGCAGTACGATGGCGAGAATCGTCCTGAAGGGCCTGCAGCTCGGCGATGGTCCGGTGGGAATTTAAGGCCTCCCGCATATGATCAGAAGCCAGGTCAAAGCAGTGATTCAGCGAGCCAAATTTGTTTTTGATGGCTTTAAGAAATGAAACCAATGCCTGGATGGACCCGAACTCGTGAATAAACGCACACAATCCAGCCTCAGACATGGCCCGGATAGCTTGATCGCCTCCAAACCTCCAATGAGCGAGCTTCCTTTGAAGGAATGAACATTGGAGGCACCCAGCGCGGGGGAGAGAGAAGTAGGTCCCGGAAGAACAACTAGGGTGAGGGAAAACAAAAGGTACGGATCCCCGCGGGAGATCTCTTTCCAAGTGGTGCTCAGACTACAAAAAATAATAACTTCATCAAATTAAAAGGTAGAACTTATATTAATCAAAATGGGCGCCAAGGCCAAGTTCTACATATGCCTCCCGGGGAGGAAGATTACAAAAAAAAAAAACTTAAAACTACAAAATAAAATATACTAGAGTCTAGGGGAATACATTATCCTCGGTCGGGCCTCTTTCCCCCGGGGTAGTATGAGCGCCCTTCCACCTCCTTTCCAGCTCAGCCACGTCCGCGTCAGACCAGTTGGGACCACAGTAGGCAGGGGCATCCACCTTTGGCTCGTCTTCCGAGCGCTCAGGAAATCCCACTTTCCGGGTAGACTTCCGGGATTGATAGAGCAAGTCGTCCTGCCCCCTGGGAAGCCCCACAACATATTCACCCGTCCCCTCCTCAACGGCCTGATATCCAAAGTTGTCAGGTATAGCGCAGAACTCATGGTAACTTTCGGACCAGTGAGGCGTCTCCGGGACCACCCCGTAGGCGTTGAAGCACTCTGGGCCAGGGGATTCAGGGATAGCAGCCTCGGTGACCCCCGGAAGCTTGACCCTCTTAATGTCCGAGGCTGAAGGGGCCCGGGAACACATCTTCAGGGAATCCCACAACTGGGGTACCAGATTCTCCAGGTTGGCCTCCTGAAGAGACCTCCAGCGATAGTTGAGCTGATCGCTCGCCTTGGGACGATAATAGGATGCTTGTGCTTCAAGGCGAGCAGGTCCCGGGAGCCAACCCCGCAGACTGCGATACATCTCGTGGCATGCATCAGCACTGGCAGCGGCGGCGATGCCCTCTAGTCTCTTGTCAAAATCGGCAGAGTGGAGGACTTTTCGAACCACAGCGTCCAAGGCTTCGAGCTGGGCCTCCTTCTTCTCCTTCTTAAGAGAAGAATATTTCTTCTCTACTTCCGCCAGCTTCTTTTCTTTCTCGGAGAGCTTTTTCTCCCTCTCGGCTAGCTTCTTCTGAGAAGCCTCCAGTCGGGCGGCCAGGTCATCCCGCTCGGCCAATTTCTCCCGGGCATCAAGGAGTTCCCTCTCCTTCTTAGCAAACAAACCCGCGCTATACTTCGAGTATGTCCGGTTGAGCGCTTCCGTCAGCTGTGAATCCGCCAGGAGAGAGTCGGCGAAAGTAGTGGTCTACAAAATTCAAACAAAGATAAGATTATCCGGAAGGATGGAGGACAAAAGTAGTAATAAGCAACATGGTTAGCGCACCTCTTCCCTCTGCTCGGGGATGGCTCGAGAGTTATCCCTTGAAGGAGAACTCGCAGGGGGAGGAGGAGGAGGCGGCGGGGTCGCACTTTCCAACCTCTGACGGGAAGATGGAGGAGTTTCCTTGTCATCGGCTAAAGGCCGCTTAAACCTGGAACCAGCCCCGCCGCTGTATGTAGGGTGCTGGATGAAAGATTTCCTCCCGGGGGTAGGAGAGGACCCGGGGGCTTTCGGTTGGGAAGAAGGGCGCTGCAGACGGGTCCCTTGGGGGATGAACCCGGGATCCTCGGCAGCCCCCACCCCGACTGGGGATGCTGCTTGCTGCTCGGCTGGAGAGACCAACCCCCGGTGAGGATTTCCCTGCTGACTATTATCCCCGGAAGGCATCTCTTCGAATAGGGTAGCGTCCGCGTGCAAAGTAGGCTGAACTGAAGTCAGGAAGAACAAAAATAAAGAGATCAGAATAAAACACACATATATGAATACGAAAATAAAGAATAAAGCCTTTAATAGGCACCTCCAGCCGGCCACACAGCGGAGACGGTTGGAAGGGAAAAGAGTTTCTCAGGGTATATCCCGCGGGGCCAATAATAGCCCGCGTTCCCAGTCTTAAAGAAAGCGTCCATGTCTAGGGGAGATAGACGGAGGAAGTTATGATCATGGGTGAGGTCTGTTGGAAGAGAGGAAAGGGGTTTCTTGTCTTCAGGAACGAGGGAATCGTTCCAGGGGGGCATTGGATACACCCGGGAATCGCAGCGGAAGAAACCCTTCGCAAGGTACCCTTTGGCGGATCTGGGCTTACCCCTCATAAAGTCCTTCGTCCCGGAACGGATTACGAAAGAAAATACCCCCGGAAAGGACGCGTGAGCGCGTCGGAGGGCATAGAAGGACCGGAAGAGAAGGAGAGAGGGGGAAACATTGCATCTAGCGCAATTAAGTAAGAAGCCCAGTACCAGTACAATCCCGTTAGGGTGTAGCTGGGCCGGGGCCATCGATAAAAGTTGAAAATTTCTGAAAAAAAAAGAGGGAAAGGAAGGCTGAGCCCGTACTGGAAGTGAATCCGGGGGATGCAAGGTACTTCCCGCTCGGACATCCCCGGGGGAAGTTTTGATAGCGATGCATCCAACGGAAAAGGGATAAAACAACGCCTAACCAAATCTAGAACGTCCCTATCTAAGGAGGGGGAGGCCCGGGGAGATTAAAAAACCGATGGCCAGAAGGCTTCGCTCCGTGGGTAGGACCCCGGGGAGCATCATTGCCAACTTCCTCATCAAAGGCTTCCCCATCCGGATCCTCCCGGGGAAGATGGGAACGCTGTGTGGGGGATGAACCCGCCCTGTCTAAGGCGGACGTACTCGGTCCGATTGGCTCCGGGGATGTGCTGAAGGTCCCAGAGGGGGTACTCGAGGAGGAGGCGGGAGAAGAAATAGGGTGGGGGGCTCGAAACTGAACTTCAAATTGGCTTTGAACCCCCTCGGTATCTAGGGAGGAAGTGGCAAGGTGCGGGGAACTCATGATGAAAGAGGAGTGGAAGAAGCAGAGGAGGAGGATTAGAGCTTACTTGTTAAGGAAAAGCAGAGCGTCTGGAGAGAGTTTGAAGAAAGTAAACTTATGAGAATGGGGGTTAGGTCCCTTATATAGGCGAGTGAATAGAAATCGTCACCTCAAAAGAAGGAAAAGCAATGATGACACGGTGAACGAGGCAGCATCAAATGCAGAATAGGGAGAGGCGGCGTCAGAAATTTATTCCAACACGGATGGGTCCTACTGGACTAGTGGTAAAAGAAGGGAAGTGCGAAAGCCCAATTCCCCGCGGAACGAAAACCCGGGAAACTGGTCTGGGGGGCTAGTGATAATACCGGCCCAACGGGGCTTTGGGCTAGGAAAGGGGCCCATGGCCCGGGATCAAGAAAGGAGTGCCTTTCCGGGGAAGAGCACGTCCGGACAAGAAGAACGGCAGATAGCGACAAGGAGAAGTGGTCCTGAACCTTATCCAAAGGAGACAACCTCAACTATAAATAGTGGTCTCAAACAGTGAACAAGGTATGTGACTTATATCTCTCTACTTTATATTGAGAGCACCTTCCGTACGTTTTCCTTCTCCGCTATCCCCATCTCATCATCACGCCGGAGCTTCTTCCCCGGGACGCTTCCCGGGGATTGTTTTGCAGGATTGAAGCGGGCTGATCAAGGAGGAGACCCGGATAGCGTCTACTCCCGGGAGACGGACGGATTTTGGTAGCATCAGCAGGAACAGAAGAGGGAGTGGCCCATTCATTGAACTTCTTCTGGTGATATCTGACATCCACTCTTTGCCTTAAGGACAGCAAACCAGTACTATCTGATGAGCCATTCAAGGAGAACTTTTTAGCTGCCCTAGGTTTTAGCTTGTTCATACTTCTGATTTTTGATATAGGAAGGGGAACCTCTGTATGAGACACAGATTGACTGGAGTGACTTTGTACATTCAAGTCCGATTGAAAACCCTGATCCTCATGATCATCAGTAGGTGCTGCAGTTGGCATCTCTGCAGGAATACAGAACGGACCCTGGACCTCATCATCATTACCATTCTCCTGGTCTTCAAGAATTGCAGTCTTGGTTTGATCCTCAGACCCTACAATTTCAGTTTTCTGTGAAGGACTGGGAGAATAAGGTGTTGCAACATGAGCTTCTTCAAACATGGGAAGTGCATCAGCAGAACCTGTAGTAGTGACCACTGGTTTCCTCAACCTGCTCAGTATCTCAGCAATGAAGCTCTCATCATCCTGGACCCCTTCATCATCAGTCAGAGGCTCAAAACAGTCCTCAGTAGATAGTCCATTAGGGAGAAATAACACTGCTCCAGTTCCATTATATCTAAGAAATTATGATGATGCAATTGGTCAAGAAAATCCTCCTGGGCCATCATCAAACTTCCTAGAGGTAGTCACTCTACTACCTGTGTCCCCACCATAGGAGGTAGCTTGTAAAAAATCTGTAAACCTCTGTGTCATTCTCCGATCATACCAAATCCTTCCAGCAGTCTTTTTGATTCTCTTGGAGAACACTTTTGTGGGAGCTGTAGTATCAGTGGGAGCAACAGGAGAGACTCCAGTAGGAATAGCAGTAGACAAAGTGACTCCAGGTCCATGGATTGTATCATAGACAGTAGGAACTTGCCCATCCTGGATCTTTGATAATGAAGGTGCAGGGGCCTATCTTCTGAGTTTGAGCCGCTGACCCATGGTTAAGTGGTCCAAGGGATCAACACAATCTGCACACATGGAGCTTATAGATCTAGAGCTGTCATGCTTGCCCTCCTGTGTTACAGAATCATCCAAGACAATAGGGGTATCACTGGTATTTGTGAACACAGACTTCAACTTGGTGTTGGATCTTGTGTGATAAGGCCTTTTCCTCACACAGGGAACCTTTGTGTTTGGTGTCCTCTTGGGAGGCTCAGAGTTGCCATCTCTTTTCTGTTCTCCAGCCATTGAGGAGCCTCTTGTAGAATACTTGGAATGAGAAGAAGAGGGCCTCAAGTAAGGATTTGTTTTAGGTTCAGGCCTCACAAAAGTTGGTTTTATAAAGATCAGAGGTTATAGTCACTGATGTACCCTATTTATACTCTAGTTTTTAGTGTATTTGAGACTTGTTTTGAAGACCATTTTGTAACAAAGCATAGGATTTTAGAGTGAATTGTATCATTGGAGCTTTATACTTAGAACTTGTAAAATCCTATGTTTATGTGTGTATTTTGGAGCTTGTTGATGTGAATTCTTGAAGACCTTCTATGATCATACCATGGAGTCGATACTCAAAGTTCAAAAGTTGAAGATTTGGTCATAGAAGTGGCGAGAAGACAGAAAAGTGTCGCCCGTGCCCAGAAAAGTGTAGCAGGAGTTTGAAGGAAGTGTCACTGGAGATGAATAAAGTGTCGCTGCCGCCCAGAAGTGTCACCAGTTTCCCAGAAGTGTCGCTGTGATAAACAGCGACCAAAGAAAGCGTCGCTAAACTTTTGGCCCACTTGCCTCCTTGAGCTGAATTTTGAGGCTATAAATACACCCTTATCCCCTCTCTTTCTTGGACGAGCTCCCAATCCAAAAACACCCATTTTCCCTTAGTTTTTCTCCATTTTTTCCATCTTTCTTCTTGTGATTTGTAGATTTATGTTATGATGATTGTAGTTAGCTAAATACTCTTGGGTTGCAATTGATGTAGACTTTCTATTCTTGATTTTGAGTTCTTGATGCATATTGTTCATGGGTAATTTGATTTCCATTGATGAATTGAATTTGAATGTGTTGTTTGAAGCATGAAATAGCTTGGGCTATCCTTGGGTAATGAATTGCTATCTTTTATATGCTAGATGCATGGGTGAAATGCTATCATTTTGCACTTGTCTCAAAGTAGTAGAATTAAGGGTTGAGTTGGAATGCTATCATTTGATTTAGCTCTTGAATGTTCTCAATGGTGTTATCTATGTATCTAATTCGCTTTTCGAATTGCATGGGTAAGTTTATTGAATCTCTAGTTTGATGCCATCGGTAATTAAGTCTAGAACGCTATCGTTTAGCTTGTTCATCGATGTGGGTTATTGGATGCTATTATCCATTATGACTACTATAGTGAGATTAGGAGAATTGCTTTGATTTTCCACAATGAACAATTAAAGATCCTATGTCAATGTGTTGTAGAACGATAAATCAATAGTTGAAAGTCGAAAGTCAATTGCCTCCCAAGGCCTTGTATTTGTAGTATTTGCATTGTAGTGTAGTTTATCTTAGTTGATTTCTTTCGTAGTGTAATAAACCAAACTCAAAACCCCCCCTTGTTTACCTTGCTTTCTATATAATATATAAGTGTGTTCATAACCTTCGCTAAAACGCATAAACAACTCCTTCTCCTTGTGGTTCGATCTCTACTTCCCACTATCTACTCTATAGTAGTTAGAAGTCGTAGTGAATATAAATGTGTTTTGATTGAGTGTGATTCTCATTTACGACGTGGGGAAAACGCTTGTCAGTCACATCAGTCTTAGGGGGTTTTGGCCTCTTCTTGCCTTCAAATGAGCATCTGTCAGGATTATTTCTACTTCCAAAAGCATCATGCAGATAATTATCTAAACCCTTAGCATATTCCCAGATTCTTAACCTCTGATGATAATCCCTGATTTTAATTTCATCTCTCGAACCAGGAGCAGGTATAAAATTTTCTGGAATCACATCCAGAGCTGGGGCAGGGGGTGATTCGGGCATAGTTTTCACAAAGCCAACAATATTAGCCTTGGGCTCAATCAATTCATTACAGGTATCCCATAACCCCTTAGCCCAGCGAGTGTCAAAAACTCCCCCTATGTCTGTCAATACTTGCCCATCAAATCCCATACATAATCGATCACTCTCACGGAAATGCATGATTCCAAATAATCAATTAACTCAGCAAATCGGAGAAACACAACCGAGAAACCCTAGCATGCAACTCAAAAATCCAAGGTAGTGAACAGATCTATAAACCCAAGAAGATACCTTGACACAGATCTGCGGATTCCGACTACTGCAGAAGAAGAATACGCCGATGAAGAAGCCGGAGACCGATGGCGAGCAAATCTGCGATGGGGAGAGAACGATTCTGATGTTGCAATAGGAATAGGTAGGGATTTTTGCTTGGGCGCGAACAATAGGATAGAAACACACTTTTTCCGCCATTTTACGCGAAAATTTAAGGCGGCCCAACGGAAAAATCACACATAAATCTCGTGGGCCCCAGCTGTCTCCTGCTGATACACGCGCGCCTGAATTACTCACCCAACTTCTTCGTGTTGCAACATGACATGCAACCTCAACCCTTAACCATATTTTTGGTATTTTCTGATTTTTATCAAATGAAAAACAGAATTCACAATAACAACTATACAAGTAGGTAGACTTCAATACCTCAGATAGTACATACCCCAAGATGTTGTCTTAGGGTTTCAAAAGTAGAGGAATCCAATGGCTTAGTGAAAATATCTGCATATTGGCTCTCAGTGGGCACATACTTAAGTTCCACTTCCTTTCGTTCAACTAAGTCTCGGATAAAGTGGTGTCTGATATCTATGTGTTTGGTTCTGTTGTGCTGGACTGGGTTCTTAGAGATATCAATTGCAGATTTATTGTCACATAGAATAGTAAGACTCCCTAGTTTAATGTCATAGTCTCGGAGCATCTGTTTCATCCATATCAACTGAGTACAACAGCTTCCTGCAGCTAAATACTCTGCCTCAGCAGTAGATAAAGAGATGGAGTTCTGCTTCTTACTATACCAAGAAACCAAGTTCTGCTTCTTACTATACCAAGAAACCAAGTTCTGCCCAATAAAAAAATAGCCTCCAGTTGTACTTTTTCGATCATTGGCATTTCCAGCCCAGTCAGAGTCACTGTATCCATAAACCTGACAGCTTGTTCCCTTAGAAAGTCAGATGCCATAATTAGCAGTGCCATGTACATACCTGATAATTCTCTTCACAGCAGAGACATGGGACTCCTTAGGAGCTGCCTGAAATCTGGCACAGATTCCCACACTTAATGAAATATCAGGTCTACTTGTTGTTAGATATAGCAGACTCCCAATCATGCTTCCGTACAGTTTTGTATCCACAGCTACACCTTTCTCATCTCTAGTTAATTTCTCTGTAGTGGACATTGGAAATCTAACAGATTTAGCATCACCAAGACCAAACTTCTTTACCAGGTTCAGGGCATATTTAGTTTGGTTTATAAACAAACCATCATCACCTTGTTTCACCTGCAGCCCTAAAAAGTAAGATAGTTCACCCACCATACTCATTTCGAACTCAGAGGTCATTAGAGAAACAAACTCATCCACCAGTGTAGTAGAGGTTGATCCAAAGACAATATCATCAACATAAATCTGAGCAATCAATATGTGAGGTCCTTGAGATAACATGAAAAGAGTTCGATCAACTCCACCCCTTACATAACCTTCCTGTAACAAGAACTGTGTTAACCGATCATACCAAGAACGGGGGGCTTGCTTTAGTCCATACAACGCCTTTTTGAGTTTGAATACATGATTCGGATGGTGGGGATCCTCAAACCCTTTAGGTTGCTCAACATAAACCTCCTCATTAACAATGTCATTGAGAAAAGCGCTCTTAACATCCATCTGATGAAGCTTAAAGTTCAGAACACATGACATGGCCAAGAGAATTCTGACAGATTCAAGTCTTGCAACAGGGGCAAATGTTTCATCAAAATCCACTCCTTCAACCTATGTATATCCCTGAGCAACAAGCCTAGCTTTGTTTCTGGTTACTGTCCCGTCTCCATCAGATTTATTCTTGAAGATTCAGTTCGTGCCAATAATATTAATTCCTTGTGGACGTGCAACTAGTTCCCACACATCATTTCTTTCAAACTGACTCAGCTCTTCCTGCATAGCTGAAATCCAGTATTCATCCAACAAGGCTTCCTTATGATTCTTTGGCTCGATCAGGGACAGAAAACATTGTACCACATGACGACTTCCATGGTGCATCTGAGCATAGTTCACAGGTGGCATTCCTCGAGGATTTTTCTGTCTAGAGGTGATTCCAGTGTCTGCCCGTGTCACTTCTCCATCAGATTCATCAGACGTATCTGAATCACTTTCAGACATTTGTTGAGTAGGTACATCAGAAGAAGATGTTGTTGGTATATTAGACTTCACTGTCTCAGTTTGCTCATCTTCAGCGGGCTTCAAGATTTGGCTATCTCCTGGAGTCGCATGTGGTGTTGCAACATGAGAACTGGTACTTGGTTGTTCAGGGGAGAGGTTTTTCAGACCTTCACTACTATGGGTTAAATTTTTCTGCAGTAACTCCATATCATCAATATCTTCTGAAATCCTATCGGGCACATCCTTAACTACCACATTAATCGATTCCATAATAGTACCAGTGCGTTTGTTAAACACCCTATAAGCTCTGATGTTCAAAGCATAACCAAGAAACACACCTTTGTCTGATTTTGACTCAAATTTTCCTAGTTTTTCTCTATCTCTGAGAATATAACATTCTGCACCAAATACATGAAAGTGAGCCACACTAGGCTTCTTCCCCTTCTAGATCTCATATGCCGTTTCCATCAGCATTTTTGCACATCATATTCGGCTAGCATAGTCCGAGCCATCTCTTGTATGGTTCTGTTTTTATGCTCAACGATACCATTCATAGGTGGAGAGAAGGGTGGTGAAAATATATGATTGATCCCATTTGCAGAGCAAAATTCATTCATTTCAGCATTCTTGAATTCCCCTCCATTATCTGTTTATATGCTGACAACTCTCTGATTTGAACTAACCTTTTCGGTGTTTAGACGGAGTACAAGATCTCTGATAGAGCTCACTACTTCTGATTTCTCTGTCAACATTTCAACCCAAGAGAATCTAGAGAAATCATCAACACAAACAAAGATAAATCTTTTTCCTGCCACACTTGAAATATTAACTGGCCCCATGAGATCCATATGAAGCAATTCCAAGTTCTGAGACGTAGTAATGTCATTGATAGCTGCATAGGATGCCTTTGTCTGTTTTCCTTCCTTGCATGGACCACAGACCATATCCTTCTGATACGTGATTTGAGGTAACCCTCTGATAGCTTCAATCCGAGATGCTCTACTCAGTGCTTTAGTGTTAGCATGACCCAGTCTTCGATGCCACAAAGTTGAGTTGTCAACTTTAGCACTCAAACATATAATTGATGGTTCCAAAATATAGCAGTTGTTAGATGATCTTCTCCCTGTGAGCACTCCATTAGATCCTTGCTTGACAGTACAGAAAGATTCATTAAAGTGGACCGTCATATGATGATCACTGAGATGGCTGATGCTTATAAGGTTTTCCTTGAGATCCTCCACTAGCAATACATCATAGAACACAGGAAAACCCTGAATGTGAAATTCCCCTTTACCTATGACTTTGCTGATTTTTCCATCTCCAAATTGTACAGTCCCAATCCATGGGAGCACATTTTTCAGCAGTTCAGGTGATCCAGTCATGTGTCTGGAGCATCCGTTATCAAAATACCATGTGTCCCTAGCATAGACACTATAGCAGGTATGAACTACATAACATTTAAGAGAAGTTTTAGGAACCCATACCTTCTTGGTCAATTTCTTCTGCATTTCAGGTTCCATGTTGCAACATGAGGAAAACTGCTTGCCTCTCATAATATCTCTCAGTAATTTCATACATCGAACTTCATCATGGCCCTGCATCATACAGTAATCACAGCATCTAGGAGGAGTTTTTCTTTCTACAACTTCCTGAGATCCTTTCTTTTCTGAGCCAGGTGCATAGTTGGATTGATCACTTCTGATTTTTCTCTGGCTGGTAGGTGCTTGATTTCCAGCAGATACAAACATTGTCTTCGTCATCTGAGAGTTTGACACCTTGCTGTTGAATCCCAGACCATGCCTATTACCAGCAGTCTTTCCCATTACCAGAAGATAATTCAATTTGGCAGTTCCCTTGTTTAGTTTCTGAATGGTTGCTTCAGCTTCCTCAGCTCTAGTAATTACAGATCTCAACTTTTTTCCCAGATTGTCACAGTCAATGGTTCTGGCCTTAGCCTTTTCTTCAGCACTCACTGCTCTAGAAGTCATAATTTCCAGCTTCTTGACTATAATTTCAGAGGCTACTTCAGCATCTTTAGCTCTCTTGGTCATTACCTCAAGTTTTATGGATTTCTCATCATTATCCATAGGTTTCTTTCCCTCTGAAATCTCATTTTTCTTCATAAGAACAGCAAGCGACTCATTAGCTTTCTCAGCTCTTGTTGTCATGGATTTGAGACTCAAGGTTAATTCTTCAACTTCCTGTTCTTCAATGAGTGAATCATTTACTAAAGTATTGACCTTTACTTTCAGAGACTCCACTTCTTCAGCAAGTTTTAGAGCTTCAGTATCTCCACTTTGTCCACCCTTTAGGCTTTTGATGATTCCCACTGATTTCTCCCATTCCTTATACAGATCATCATATGCATTCTGGATATCAGTGTCTCCTTCCACCTCATCTGGAACTGGTCCTGAGTCCACAACTCTAACCCCAAAAGACACATGCTTTTCTGGCTGAATCTCATCTTCATCATCACTCCAGGTTTCACCAGCTGCAACAAATGCCTTAGGTTGATTTAAAAAATTTCCACACTAATAAGCAAGATGTCCATAGCCACTGCATTCCTTACACTGAGGTTTTCCAGCATGCTTTGTACCTTCAGGGCCTCTAGGTAGGTCATCAACAGTTCTGAGTCTATTCTGAGTGGAATCCCCTCCTTGAAATTTTTTAGCACTGTTCTGTGGATCTATAAGCTGAGCTCCTTGACCCTGATAAGGCTGAGCTCCCTGATTCTGATAAGATTGAGTTCCTTGATTCTGAAGAGGCTGAGTTCCTTGACCCTGATAGGACTGAGTTCCCGGTTCTAAAAGGACTGAGCTCCTTGGTTTTGGAAAACCTGAGTTCCCTGGCCTTGATTCACTTGAGCTTGTACACCTTGTGGACCTGGAAACCCTCTGACTTGACCCTGAGTACCTTGATTTCCTCTTCCTTGATTTCCAGAGAAACCTCTGCCTTGATTTCCCCTCATGAATCTCCCAAAGTTTCTAGCCAGCAAAGCCATTTCCTCTGAGCCAGTATTTTCCATCTCATCCAACTTTCCTTTCCCTTTAGATGTTGCAACATGAAAAGACAATGCCTTTTTATCCTTGTTTCTGTCACTGTGCATCTCAGAAGTCTTCATAAAACCCATCAACTCATCTAGAGTGACTCCATCAAGTTGGGAATTAATTTCCAGATTCATAACTAACCCTGAAAACCTTTCTGGCAGTGATCTCTTCACTTTGTCTAGAATTTGATCCTCAGTATACCTTTCTCCAAACTGATGAGCTCTGTGAATTAGATCCTTCAGTCTGGTATTAAATTCATCAACAGTTTCATGCTCCATCATCTCCAATCTCTCAAATTCAGACTTGATCAGGCCAAGTTTAATCTTCCTGACAGGTCTTGATCCTTCATGCTCCTTCTCAAGAGCTTCCCAGGCAGCTTTGGCAGTAGTACATCCTGAGATGATTCTAAATTGATCATCTTTTACTCCATTATACAGAGCACCCAACACTTTACTGTTGAGTCTCTTCATTGCCTTCTCTGCATCTGTCCATGGAGCAGGTTTGGGAATAGTTTCACCAGCTGGATTTGTTGTGGTAGGTGGACTGTAACCAATCTCAATCATATTCCATGCATCATCATCAAGTTGGTCAATAAATATACGCATGAGCGTCTTCCAGTCCGGATAACCTCCATCAACCAGTAGAGGAGCTCGTGTGATGGATCCTCCTTCTTTGGCCATAGTAAGCAGATCGATCACTCACCTCGCAAGAGGATTAAAAGAGTGATTAAGCTTTGATACCAATTGAAAGTCCGTGCTTACTAAGATCTACTCTATCGTGTCAAGTAATAATTCAAAAACAGTAAATTAAAACTAAGTGCGGAAAATAAAATAGACACGATATGATCACCCAGTTCAGTGCAATGCACCTACGTCTGGGGGGCCGTAGCCCGTGGTAAAGACCCTTCACTAGTTGCAATAAATATTTCCGATCTATTACAAACTACTGGCTACTCTAGCAAGCCTATCACACTACCAATTGGCTACTCTAGCTTTGATAGTTGCTTCTATGATTACCTTCTTTTCCACGAAGGTGCGGCAAGGTGTTGTACCACCCGAGCTTTAACACACGTCCCTAGTGTTTTGGTTATGGTTGAAAAACCCAGGACTGCGTTGCCTTCTTGCTTAAAAGATTAAACCCTGGTTTACAGAAGTTTTTCAGTGAAAAGCGATTAACTGAGCACGCAACTGTCGTCCTTGTTTTATAACTCATTGCCGTGGAAAAACTTTCTTTTGCACGGCTCTTGATTCCTTCCTTCAATAAACTCCTATTCCAAATCTAAAACCTTGAAGAAAAGGAATCCTTGAATGTCTAAACCTCTTGTAAATGGAAAACTCTAATGCACGAATATCTCATTCTGATAACAGCTGCAAAACATGGTTTTAGACATCAATTAGGACTGTAGTTTCCATAAAAAGATCCACACAATATTTCCTTCCTTCTTTCAAAACCTGCGCTGGAACTCGGAAAATATTCTATCTTTTTCTGCCAACTGAAGTCATGTTGCAACATGACATTCCACAAAGCATCCAACATGCAATTTGCTTATTTCAAAAAAACAAATCTGCAGTTTGCAACCAGATTAACCACATAATAACCTGAGAGAAAGAGAGTCTTTGCAAGGAGGGATATATTTGGAATTTAACTAATATTCTGCTTTGGCAGCTAATTGCAGAGCATCAGCCAAATTAAAAATAGCAAATTAACAAAATTAAACAATTGATCCTAGTACAATCAAGAAAATTGAAAAGTACTTCATCCAAGCCAAAATATGGTCCTGTCTTATTATATTAGTACTTCCTCTGTACCAGCTAAATCTGCACTCTTTATGGTCAATTTTGTCGGAGCATGTTTGATCGTAAATTTCAATTGGTATATGCATTATAATAGTATCACACGAGATATTTTTAGATTTACAATGCGCTCTATTTCTAAACTATACAATTTTTAGACCTGGTTAATATATGAAAATAAAGTTATTAACGGTTAAACATGCTCCGACAAAGTTGACTTTAAAGAGTGCAGATCTAGCTGGTCTAGAGGGAGTATCACAAAGCTGAGAGACCTAGACCAAAATTTCAATTGATTTAGTATCCAATGAATCCTGCACCATAAAATCAAAAAACCCATAACCATCAGATGAAAAAATTGACTACGGCACATTTGGAAACAATGCAGCATCATCATTGAATTAAAACATTCAAGCTAATAAGCTTAAGATCTAAAGACTCAAAAATATCTAAATCATACCATATACCTGTATACGCTAAGAACAACGTATACAAAACGCATAACAGAAAAGGATTAATCGAACCTTGCAAGATAATCTCATTATCAAATTATCATAAATCATTCATATGTCCTTACAAATTAAGATTAGAAAGAAGAAAAGCTACAGTGAGAACCAATAGAAAAAGAAAAAGAAAAAGATTACAGAGAAATCTTTTAGTCGTTGATATGTTGTTTATATGATAGATTAATGGTGGTGAAATCGTACCAATTATTATGCATTTAGATGCTTATGGGTTGTTTTATTGGCAGGTTTTACACATGTGGGGAGATGGCACTAAAGAACAATGAATTGCAATATGGAGCTATTTTTGGAGCAGTTTGGAGCTAAAGGATGCTGATCTTGTTGACCCTTATTCCGGAATCCTTCATGTGGAAGAGTTGTGTTTCGTTTATCGACCACTAAGTTGCTCCGTGAAGATGATCCGGACTGAGGTGAAACTAATGGAGTTTACCAATTGGGTCACTACACTCTTTTTCCCACTGAGTTTTTAATGAGATAGTGATATTTATTCCCCACAAAAGAGGAGAACTAAAAGCTGCCAAGATGATCTTCTCGAGCTGAATTAAGTTGATGAAGTTTTCATAAAATCCTATTTGGGTTAGGATTTGGAGCCTCTTTTGTTTTACTAGGCAAATTGCCTTGGTGCAAAGGAAAGCCTACGGCCAAACTTTGTTATTGGGCCAGAATAATTAATTAGGAAATAAATTAGGAAGTTGGATGGTCTTGTGGCTGTATATATTTTGCAGTCATCTATTCTGCAAAAGGAACAGAGCCGCAGGAGATAGTTTGAGACGCAGAAACCTTGTCCAAATTTGGGGATTTTTACTATTTTCATATTTGGAAAGCTTTTGTATCAAAATTGGTGAATTCTTCTTCATCTTTTTAATTAGATTATTTCATGCTTTCTTATTATACACTTGCTTGTTTTTCTAGTTTTATTATGAGTAGCTAAATTAGTTTATCGGCTTAGATTAACGATGTTAATGCATGAATTGTGAGGTTCAATTGTGTTCGTTATCTTTTCATGTAAATTCTTGATTATTCTTGATTGAATTCATGCGCACTTTTTGAGTCTGATCAACTTGAATATTGTAGGCTAAAGCTAGTTAATTCAACCAATCCGTAATTGTTGGATATGAATTAATAAGTGGCAAATTTCTTGTGAAAAACAGATAACGTTTAGACTGTAATAACAAGAAAGTGGAACAATTAGGTAGACAATCGTTACTTACAAATACTTGGATGGTTGTTTGTGTCGGGTCCTCTTCGTTCTTAATGCTGTTATGATGTGTATCTAGTTTAGCGAATACTTGCTAGGGACATCATAATTAGAGAAATAACAAGTTCAACGAATACTTGCTTGTTATCGATAAAATAAGAGGGGATTTGGGGAGTTCAACAAATACTTGCTTCCTTGTAACTGACTGATTTGCAGGGATTGTTTCGAACCAGTGAGCCGATGACCAATGAGTGTATTAACGGAGTTAGTCTGAGCCGATTGCATTTTTATACATATTTTTCTTTGATTTTTAGTGTGTTTAAATTCATTGTTTTTATAGTTGATAGAAACAATTCTTCAAATTTAAGGTGTGGTTGCTAAACCAAAAATTGTTTGGTAGGTTCAAAATAATAGATTTTGCTCCGTTCCTCGTGGGATCGACTCTGCTTGCGACTATACTAATTTGTGTGTTGATTATTGCACATTTATTTTGGTGCGACGCCCACCAGTCGTTGTGAACTAAAACTCAGAAAATAGTTCATCCATGGAAAATAGCTCAGAAAACCATTTGGATCGTGCTTGTCAAATAAACAGAAACAAAACAGTAAGAGAATCATTTGCTGTTTAAACTTGTGTAAATGTGAGTAAATCCACACACATGTGCCGAGAGTACCAATACTATTTCATTAGGTCATTAAATTTCACTCATGTCCATCTCTATGGAATTAAACATATACATTCAATACTAAATTTTCAGCACCTCAAATTTCTTACATTCAATACACATTTACACACACCTTCGTACCTATTTTCTTTGCATCAATCTCATATACACATACAGTAACAAGTACCTCAAAATTTTACACACACACATGGTCGAATCTACCTTTTAAATCTCTGGATATTTGTATACAACTAAAATCTAATCACTTACCGTACTTCAAAAAAAATCTTTTAATTTAATCTTTACAATTACAGATGCAGAACAGTACATCATCTAAAGTGCTATTGTAAAACTATTGTGAAATACAGAGAATTAGGATAAAGAAACTGCCTTACATTAATGATTACACACATACTGCAATCTAATTTATTTATTTTTATAATAAAATCACACTCGTCTATGCACACAACTGTATGAAAATTACAAAGAGGGCATATCAAATGAGATGTTAACAAATTAAAGGGCATTTTCATGTATCAAGTCTTCTACTTTGTGCTGTATAGCATCAAGTAAGCACATGTCACATACATAAGTGACAACACGCTTACAGAATTTTAAAACAAAAAAAAAGTTTAAAATAGAGGCTTACCGAGACCATAGCCACTATCTCGGACTAAAACCATCACAGATCATTGTAACCAGTCACAAACAACACCTGATAATATAGTGCAAACAATAGGAAAAGTATCTACAATAAATTTAACATGTCTTCAGCACATGCCCAAAAGAATGAACATTTTTTTTGAGTCAGGAACAGTTTAGATACAATGTGTGAATTATATAATGCACAATCAGTATACAATTTCGACCAAAAAGGATGAACAATGCCAAACCTCGAAACAAAACAATAAAGTGCTTAAATGTATCAAAACTGTAAATTATGAAGAGTCTTGCATTTGATACAATTATATACTAAGAGTATTGCCAAAATTACTTTTCACTTTATTTTTACTAATATTTGTAAAAAATCTTGAAATACAGTAGTAAATAAGATGATGAAGTAGGTGATGAAATTCTAAGTGAATCTTTTCCTGGGACAACAAATTCTATTTTCAGTTTTCATGGGATGGAAGGAGTATTAAAAATGGGTAGATAAACATAATTGTCAACAGAATTGTGTTTATAAGCTGTACTTTACCTGCATATGGCATATTCCTGGAACCCCAAGTGCCTATTTGTCCTGCAATCTTCTCCACCATTTTCTCACAATCTTCAGCTCTCCACTTTCCCGTCGAGACTGGAAGTCCCAAGTAATTCATTGGGAAACTTCCTTGGACTATATTCAGAGTATCAGCCAACATCTTTGATTCAGTTTCTGTCATTGTCACAGGAGTTGACCTAATATATATAATCTCAGAATATTACATTGATTTGGAACGATTCCCATTCAATGACCACATGCTAAGATATATATATCCTAAACTCTTTTTAGGTAATCACATGCCAATAAAAAAAATTCTTTAAAACCAAATAAATAAGTTATCAAAAAACCATTTCATTTATTTATTTATTTATTTAGTCAACGGTATTTTATATCTAATATTTGAACACTCTTTCAAATCACACACAAAATATATGCCACACGTGATAATCAAATTATCTAACTTTGAGTTGCACATTAAAATTGTGAAAAAGAATTAAACAAAATTTTATTACAAATATGCCAAATATTTCCTTTTTTATGTATAATTATTATTACAAAAGTTACTTTTTAATCACAAATAAAACAATTTTATTTTGATAAAATACATTATTCATATTTCATGCATGATCTAATGATCTCGATCATCTCTTTATCACATAAAATATTATTATGCTGTAGACTTAAGGCAAACAAATTTAAACCCTTTTAAATCAAATTTCGAAAAGCAAATCATCTCATGTTTTACTATACAAATAAAACAGTTTTATTTTGATAATCGAATTATCAATACATTAAACATAGACTAACAAAGATGGCTCTGATACCACTGTAAGGAACTAATCAATCATAATATAATTTATCCTATAATTATATTAGCGGAATAAACAGATTGATTTCCAAGATCACTTTGAAATCTATGAATAATGTAAATATACATTGTGAGATGAATCACATACCTTTGAAATGCAAATCCACTGTCACTCAATGCAAATCCACACTCAACTCACACAAGCTTCCAATCACAATCGATCACCTATTGCCTCATGAATGATGACGATGAACATCGTGTCGAGGTGATTTGACCACAAGCCGCACAAGCGCCCGGCCTCTATTAAGTCCACACGAATTGCTTTCCAGGATCCTATCGGATAGGATTGAATAACTATTGGAGTGACTGGCTAGGTCTAAATGTGTCTGATCCTCATCTCCAATAGTCTTGAACTACGATATAATGGGCTTGGGCCACTAGTGTGTGCCTATTTATCAAATAGTCCCTAAGATTAATTTATCTTATAAATTAACCCTAATCATTTTAACCTGATACACAATCCTTATGTGTGTGACCCTTTAGGTTTCTACTCACGTTGGTAGTAAATATGAATTGGATTTAGGACATAAACCAACAATATCTTTACTGATGCTATGAAAATTTATAAAACAGATATGCATAAAGATTTTACTCTAAATTTTGTATCAACTATTGAAAGATATTCCTAAATTTTTAGTAACCTGTGAGAACACGTCCAACGAAAACATCTACAATTTTGAACCCGATGTAAACACTTTAAGCAGTGAAGGAAGCTCCAAGCTATCAAAGATTAATGAAAACGGGGGTTTTTCTTCTTCAACTAATCCAGACACACCTAATAGTGGTGATCAGTCAACGCCTCAATATCCTCGAAGACCCGAAGGTATGAAGACAGCCAAAGCAAAAGCTAAAGGTAAACGGGGAGTAAATTCAATGCATGACTTAGAAGCCGTGCAGGAACAATTGAAAGTTGGCATGAATATGATGAGCAAAGGTCATGAAAAAATGGACGAATGGAAAGAAGTTAAACTCCGACAGATTGAGGTTGAAAGAGAAATAATTGCAATGGAACAAAAAAAGATGGAAAAGTTGGGCACGGACAGGAAATATGCAATTTTAGAAAAATTATTGAGCAAGGAAATTCTAACTGAAGAGGAAATTGCTATCAAGTATAGGTTGTACGAAGAGCTGTTTTAAAAGTTTTATTTCATTTTCAATTGTAGTCATTCTAAAAGTTTTTCTCAATGACTCCATTTTATTTTGTTCACTAAAGTATTTGATATTTTCAAAAAACTAATAATATTTACATGTATCATTATATACTAGGTGGTGGTAGTTGCACTTCGTGCAACCGAAACCCGGACTTTGGGTTTGAACGAGTGTTTCTGCATTGGTGCTCTGTGTTCTTGTAAAGTTGTTGTAATGAGTATTCATGGATCACAACGTGGACAAATGTACACCTTTAATTGTTCAATTGATACATTCACTGCAGATTGAAAGCCGAGAAACAAAACTTGGAAAACACCAATTGAGGCCAAAATTTGTTGATGAAGGATAACTTCCAATGCAACTCCTATTGTGAAAAATCTGCATTCGAAAGATAATGAGATAATTTATAGCCTTTGCATTCAAAATTCATGTAACAGTCTTGCTCATTACCTTTTGTCGATTGAGACTGCAGTAATTCTTCCGTCAAATTATGAATTCTAAGTTGCTGAAGCGCCTGCATCATTTGTTTCATCTAACTTAAAGTGTGGCCGGCTTAGCTGGATTTTTTCCTTCAAGTTTGTTTTTGCTTTCTCTAAGCTTCAATATTCTGCTTGTTTAATTAAGCTCTGAACTGGTAGATAAAATATTGAACATTTTACTTGTAGTATTAAATAAGAAAAGCGGTAAGTTTAAACAATGCAACTGAAATAAACATTGAAGTTAACATGGTTTAATGATTTATCCAGTTTACTTCAGTTCAGTCCAGGTTGAAATAAAACCTAGTAAGAATGGCAAAAGGTACTACACCCTGAATTTATGAGTGGCTGTTGTTCCATCTAATATTCAAACCCGAACCCGAACCCGAACCCGACAGTCTGCAGAAGTGACAATGAGTTGAGATAAATGAAAAAAATCTGTTACAGTAGTTGTATAGAAACTAAAAACAAACAGTATCTGAGATTAAACAAAATGGTTACCTTCAGTCTCTTAGAAAAACATAATTAACGATTATACCTTTAGTATCAATAGTATATGAACTGCAATTCCCTTTGTGAGAGCCAATTACCACACCACATCTACGATAAATAATAAAGGTCACCAGGTTAATAGTAGAGGAAACCGCTTCCATGAAAAGAAAAGCTCGTGGATTTTGGTTATATATTTACCTGACATATCGGTTAGGAATGTTCCGTATGTAGACTTTTGCATTTACCGAGCTGCTGATTAAGTAATTATCATTCACTGGATTGAAGTCTGTACAACTAACTGCAGCCCATATATAGCCGTGAAAGTTTCTCATACAAGAATAATCGATACATGAACACCATAAAAAACAAGAAGCACCTTACCATAGTTATTGTGGGAAAACATTATGAAATAATTATTCTTCTCAATATTCCAGTCTCAGTGTTTCATCGATCGAAGAGGAAAGCAACATGTGCCATGATATAACCATGAAGAACTGCTGGATTTACCAATCACAACATTTCACATTAAGTGTCTGTTTGGTTGCATAAAATTCAGGATATATAACCCCTGAATTTGAATGCAAACTAATTGAGGTTAGGTTTTGTTTTCTTAATTTTCAATATTGCATCAACATCTTACGTTTGTGAAGGCACTTACATTTTCATGGTTGAGAGGGATAAACTTGATCCTTAGACCAAGCAAACTCCGATACATCATCCTGGTGACCTTTGAAAGCGCAAATCGGTCTCTCGGAAAGAGCAAACACATTTTCAGGAACATGAGCATATTCAGGGCTCTCATCATGAGCATAGTGCTGAATTTAATGGTCCAGATTGATCCCTCATGAGCCTGAATTTCCTGACACAAATTAAGAGCATAAAATTCCTAAAATGATTTCCTAGTCTGCCTAACCTTGAAGGGAAGAGGAAGTTCTCAAAACTTGATCTAGGTAGGCATGAGAATTAATACTTAAGAACTTCCAGAGCAGTAAACAGTGACAGTAAATATCACAATTATGACGTTTACCTATAACAACTTTAACAAGTTCATAATCCTGAAAGTCCCCATTATACAAAGTCTTGATGAAGATTTAATGACTTGTAAAAGCTGGATCACAATATGAAATTATGAATAAGAAAAAAGATGATTTTAACTGAATACAAGAGATTAGGGTGTAATAGTTGCCTGCAGGCCAAACTAATTTGATGATACAAACATGTAGTCACTTTGATGTGGAAGTAGTTCTGTTGGACTTGTTGGTCATAAAATCAGCAAAAAACTGTGTTAGTACAAAGGAGAAAAAGAATTCAAAATTTTATATGGCACAACAAAAATAAGAGTGCGCCTCCACTTATGAATAAATATCATTTTAGATACCTTCAGAATCTGTCATTATTGAACATATTCTGAAACCCTTTGGTCTCGAAAACCTAAACTGTCACATATTAAAAACCAAAATGATGAAATTAGGAAGTGTAAGAAAAACGATATTTGTATAATAACTATATGGTAGGGGAAATAATAGTAGAATGGAACCTGACCTGACAGGTGGGGAAGGGAAACATCGAAGATGTTCTTGATATCAAATTCAGAAGCTTTCTATGGTCTATTCAATGAACTTTGTATTTTTGCACTTGTATGTTTCACTCATTTTTTGTACTGAGTATATGGTGTTGAATGAACTTCGTTTGTAGCAACTTTGTAATCCAAAAAATTGTTCATATGTCTATACAATTGCCTGTATCATTTGTTTCCAACAGCTATTAGGACCTCATCATATACAACATTTTTTGTGAGATTAGAATTTGGTGTTAAAGTTGTTGGTGGTCTTATCAGAACTTTTAATTGGTCTATTGTTTTCGCTCTTGATAATGCAACATAAAGTTGGCCATGTGAAAATACTGGTTCTTTTAAGTAAACACCAACAAAATCTAAAGTTTTCCCTTGTGCCTTATTGATTGTCATTGCAAAACATAATCTAACTGGGAATTGTTTTCTTTTAAATGGAATAAATGAGAAGTCATGTGGAGCTTCTAAAGTAATACGAGGTATGAATACATAATTTCCTACACAAGAACCAGTAGATATTTGAGCAAGAATGACATTGTTGTCAAAACCTTGACATATAAGACGTGTACCATTACAAAGTCCTTCTGTTGGATTTATATTTCTAAGCAATATAATTGGAGCATTGTTTTTTAATATCAGTTTGTGAGGAGGGAGACCCTGGGGAGTTAAAGAGTGGAGCAATTCAGCCTAATTTGGTATAACACAGTTATTTGTGACCTCATCACAACTATAATATGTGGTTTCGTCACCTGGAAATCTAGCAGTAAGAATATCATATATTTCATGAACAAATTCATTTCTAGTCGTGAGTATAGCTCTCCTTACAAATAAAGAAATATCAAAATTGTGGTCAGTCAAATTTGGGAATACCATATCTATTAGAGTATTTAGTGAGGTATCATCATTTACATAATCTATATTTGCTTTCAATGGTATTTCAATTTCTCCATTATCATTAGTATCTTGAATTCCATCTCCTACTTTAAGTAAATAAGAAGAAAATGTTGGATCAAGCAAGGCTCTCATATTTTGTGTGAGGGTTAGCTTTTCAAATTTACTCCACAAAGGTGACATAACAATAGAGGCATCTACAATGTCACTCCTTACACCTTTCGGAATAATTGGTAATGTTTGCCGAAAATCACCACCAAAAACAACAATTTTGCCACCAAAAATTATATTTGAACTCATTATGTCTCATAACATTTCATCAAATTTTTCAATGATACTACGTTTCGCCATTGTAGCTTCATCCCAAATAATTAATTTTGTCATTTTTAAAAGGTACGCTAAAGTGCTTTGCTTGCTAATACTACAAGGTTTAGAATCATTTTCATCTACATGAATTTTAAATCTTGAGTGTGAAGTTCGTCCTCCAGGAAGTAGAGATGCTGCTACACCAGAAGTAGTTGTAGCAAGTGCAATATTACCTTTGGACCTTACAGTAGCAAGAAGTGCTTTGTGTAAAAATGTTTTTCCTGTACCTCCTGGACCATCTAAGAAAAATACTTTTGATATGTTATGATTGATGTGATGTAAAATCTGGCCATAAGCAGATTTTTGAGCATCATTTAATTGGTCAATGGATAACAAATCTTCTTTAGGTGTAACTATATTATTTTCAATTTCCAATTCTCTCATTAAACAATTCTGAGAATTAATTTTTAAATCATCATCAATAGAAAAGTAATCCTCCAATTTTTTTCCCATTGAGTATAAATAGTATGAAAGTGCATCGAAAACTTTTAGTCTAATTACGCTGGGACTAAGATGTTTGTTTTGTCTGAAATCTTCAGAAAGAAAATCTTAAAATTTTAGCCAGAGGTCTTTAGGGTTTTGTGGTTCACAGAAGACAAGGATAGTAGCAAATAGCTGTCGTAAAGTACAAGGCATTAGATAAGCAGCAGCCTCTCGAAGGCACATTTCGCTAGTATCAACTTGTTTTAGTAGTCCTAACATTTGTGCAGCTTCTCTATAAGTATCATAAGTTTGGCCATTAATTGTTTTCAAGTCTTTAAAACAAGTTGGTTTTCTAATATGCAATAATAATAATAATCGTAAGTAAAATCGCTCACCTTCAGATGGATGACAATTTAAAACTCGGCCAAGTACTTGTTTTTGTTTACGTGGTGCCCAATCTTTTGAATCACTATGCCAAGTAAAGTATTCAGGGAACTCAGCATAAAGGCAGTTGACTTGTTTAGCAAATTCATTGTGTTTATTCATGAAAAAAAATTGTGTTAACATAGTCTTTTTAAGCATGGGATTGCCAATGATACTATGCAATGATTGATTAGCCGAAAAGCTTACTGGTTGACAATCTTCTAAATGTATTGGTAATGATATGACTGAAGGATATGTCCGATTTAAATCAAATCCAAAGATCCGCCAAACTGCTTCAGGAGGGGAAACCCATCTTGCAGATTGAAAGTTCTCAATTTCATTAAGTGTAGGGTTGTCGTCTTGGGAAACTAATGTGTATAAAATTTTGTCATGGCCTTTATAGATATATTTATAAATGTATTTTACAGCTTGAATGGTTGAATATATTTCAACATTCAAATGACAATTAAATTTAGCAAGGAGATAGGAATTGTATGGAACAACCCATCGGTTATCAAGTGGTGAACCTCGGATCATAACAGTAAGGCCATAATTTCTACGTCGATAAATAGGATATGAATTATTTCCTTGAGTAGTATTTTCTGAGAATTCTTTAGGATAATTAGACTTACATCTTAAACCATCTTTCATGCACGAGCAAGCTGGATTTACAACCCCGCAAGGTCCATGCATCATGTGTTTAGTAACTAATGAAAATAAATATGGATTGGTATTTGGATCAGGTAATTCTGCACACACAAGTCTATCAAATGCTTCCGAAGTAAACATTTTCGATGAGGACTCTAAAATGAGTAAGAAATGTGCATGGGGTAAGCCTCTTTTTTGAAATTCTATCACATATGTATAAGCAACTATATTACCAAAAATCTTTTTTTTAATTTTTTTTTTTCAATACCTCTAATTTTGCTCAGAATATTCTTGCTATTAAATCTAGTCTATTTTGGGACTCGTCAGTTGGGAGAGAAAAAGCTTTAATTTCTGGCCAGTTTGGGTTTGCGGTCATTGTTAAAAAAATATCAGGTTTACCAAACCGTTGTACTAAAGTCATAGCATCGAGATATCTCTTACGCATATCTCTAGGGCCTCCGATAAATGAAGATGGTAGTATGAAATGTTTTCCAATCTCAGAACCTACACGACATCCTTGTGGTTATGCTATCTAGTAAACCACTATACACTTCATTCCTTAACTTTTTTTGCATTTCTTCAGATTTAAAATTTTTTAATCTTGATGTTTCAATTTTAATGTACATATCTACTACATACTGTTGTAAGAGTCTCCCAACATGTAAAAGGAATGATTTATCATTTTCTCTAATTTGTAATTTGTAACAGTAATATTCACGACATGAAACAGTACTCCTTCCAGTATTTTTGGAGGAGGCAGTTTCACATGCATGTTCAGATTCCAAGAAGTCATCTACATTTCTATAATTTCGTATATCATGTATAGTTTCACCGTGACATGTTCTATTAGTTTGTACCCCTTTTCCTTTTGTGGCTAGTCTTTCAATAGATTTATGCCAACCTGGCTCACCATTCAAAAATATAAGTGGATATTGCATTGGGTCATAGCAAGCAAAATAATGACCAATAATTTGAGGGCTACTATCTTTTAAATAAACTTCAATGTGTTGACTTCTATTAAATTCAACCTTATCCGATTCTAGCCATATTCCAGCTACTTGCGATACAGTAGGCTTGTTAAAAGTTCGTTGGTCTATTGTAGGATTACCATGCAAAAGTATTTTATATTCATTTATGTGTTCAACATTATTGAGGTTTCGAAAGAAATTACCATATGGATTTATTTGAAGAATGTTTATCAGTTTCATGACGATATGTTGGTTGAATTTTGAACTAATGGACATACGATTTTTAATTTCATCCTCTGTATCATAATAATATAGCTGAATGTTTTTTGGGTCTTCCTTGTTTTTCTTTTTTGAATGGAAACTGTTTGATTCTTCATTTACCATATCCTCTGTTTCGTTATTGGTTGTTGATTGTTGTTCCTCTAGTTCTATATTTACTGAGTTTGGATTTTTATTTTCAGGGGGTTCTAACTGATCCATGAAATGATAAAGTTGGCCTTGGACTCGAAATGTATATACACCGGCATTTCTTTGAGCTAATGTCTTGTCAGTATGAACAACAATGGAAGTGAATGCAAACATGTTATTATAGCTACGTATATAGTTTTGAAATTCTATTCCTTCTTCATTATTGGCAAGATACATTTGTATTAGCTGTGGAGGCATTTCTGTTCCTAACAATTTTATTTCCCCCGAAGAACAACAAAATAAGGGTGGTTCTAGATAGACACGTTTAGCATTGCAAAATTGGCAATTGGCTACATCAGGTAATAGGTCAGGTGTGCTGAGTATGCAATCCAACAGGTCAGGTTTTTTATTTTTTTTGTTTGCATAGATTTCCTTAGCACGTTTGTTTTTTGCTTCTTTATGACTTTCCCATGATGAGTATTTTCTTTTTGAAGATGAAGGAACATTTGTGATGTCCTCTATATCTGTAGATGTTTCATTTTGTTTCCGCGGCATGTTGTAGCAATAGATTGGTTGTAAGAGTTAAAAGTGTAAATTGTATCAATTTCTGTTCCTAACAATTTTATTTCCCCCGAAGAACAACAAAATGAGGGTGGTTCTAGATAGACACGTTTAGCATTGCAAAATTGGCAATTGGCTACATCAGGTAATAGGTCAGGTGTGCTGAGTATGCAATCCAACAGGTCAGGTTGTTTATTTTTATTTTTTTGCATAGATTTCCTTAGCACGTTTGTTTTTTGCTTCTTTATGACTTTCCCATGATGAGTATTTTCTTTTTGAAGATGAAGGAACATTTGTGATGTCCTCTATATCTGTAGATGTTTCATTTTGTTTCCGCGGCATGTTGTAGCAATAGATTGGTTGTAAGAGTTAAAAGTGTAAATTGTATCAATGCGGTGGTATCTATCGATAGGGGGCTGCAGTTTGTAAATAAACTGTATAGTAATTGGAGGGAGTGATTTTACGAAGCTTACCTGTATAGTGTTGAACCCCAATAGCTAAGGGCCTTCATAACTGTACATAGAGAGCAGCTAGAAAAAGTACCTAAGAGCAAGTCCAACAGTTTCCCCAAGTTGGGGGATTTCAATATATTTAGGGAATATGAGTCATTTTTCAGCTCAAACAGATTCCCTATCACATTCCCCAACTTGGGGATTTTGAAGAAATCTACATGTTGCTTCCCCAAATCTGTAGAGAGAGAAAAAAACTTGGGGAAGCAAAATTTAATGCTTAGTGCATTTATGTTGTTTTTTACCTCTCTTTATTAGTTTCATAATTCAAATACATATATTTCAAATGTGATTATCTTTAATTGTATATAATAAAGAATTATAAGAAATATATATAATTAAATTTCATATTTCTACGAACAAAACAAGATCATACATGACTATGTTTACATGTTTATAAAAATTTGAATATTGTCATGTGAGATCTTGTTATGCTCGTTTTAATGCATATTTTAATAATATATATTTTTCACATTTTTTTATCATACGTAATTTAAAATATTAAGATTCCAAAATATACTTGAATGGTGAAAAACAATAATAAAGAGATAAAATACTGAAATTTAATGCACATGCATTAAATTCTAATCCCCACACTAGGGAAGCTGTTGGAGTTGAAGTAAAAAAAGATAGGGAATATGGGAATGTAGTACTATATCTTGGAGAATCTTGTAGGGAAGCTGTTGGACTTGCTCTAACTGAATCAGAATATAAGGAATTACAAATGATGAAGCTGGTATGTCAGAATAAATTTATAGAACACGAAAATGAGACTACCCTTGGTGTTTATTGGTTGTATCAAGAACTGGAATGAGCAGATAAATGTGACAAAAAGTGTAAAATATTAATGTGCATCGAAGATGAAAAACTGTCATCAAGCTGTACATGTTGATGTGGGAAAGCAAAATATTCCGGAATTGTGTTTGAAATCTAGCTTTTAAGTCATTTGTTAATGAAATTGATTAGTTGTTAACGAAATTGCATGTGTAAATGTCAGGTGTTTGAGTTAATGTTTTTGTGAATTGATGTACTGGATGAAGTAAAAGAAATCTTGGAAGTTCAACTTGAAAAAGAATTAAATGCGCCTGTTAAAAGTATTTGCACCTGCCTACTTCCCTGTCTCTGCTGTTACTGTGTATAATAATTTTTCTTCCCTGTCTCTGCTGTGTATAATAATTTTTCCGGGTGAGATCCTCTACACAAAAATTCTACGCAAATGTTACGCCAAAATAACTTTTTACTTTTTTTCGGTAAATATTAACATTTTATTTACTTGGTTAAATGATCGACATTTCTCCTACCACAACGTTTATTTTACTTCGTCACTTTCTTTAATCTTTATCCTTCCATTCTTTACCATCGCACATACACAATATGTGATTAAGATACAAAATATGATAGATAATTATATATCAAATATCTGCTAATATATAAAAAAGATTTTAGTAGATGGAGCTACAATATCTATTATCTCTAATCCTACTCGCAATATATTATCGCCCAGTTCATTATCATTCACTCCTACAAAAAAAAATTGAACAACCTTCACTAATTTATAGCGAGTAGTATCAAATTAAAGCAAGCAACATCTCCAAATGAAGTGCATAATATGCCTTCATCATCAACCTTTTTTTAATACCATAAAATAATTAGGATTATCAACTTATTTAATTTAAATATTAATAAAATTATTTAAATTTAAATAATTAATGTACAAAATTTTTATTCTCTTATAAAAATATAATTTACGTACAAGTTCACCCATAACTTAAATATATATATATATATATATTTATATGGGTTCAAGATCTTAATTATATATTATTTTTGTTAATTATAAAAGAAATTTAATTAAGCATATTTGTATAAGTATTAGTTTTGATAAAACTAAACACTAAGAAAAGTTTAAGTGTTAACGGGAAATTAATCTAGTTTTATCGTGTGTGAGTGGTAAAACATTTATCTCCCCAATTAAAGATTTAAATACGATGAAGTCATTTATTCCAAGAGTATGAGTTGTGTCGTTTTGGCGTAATATTTGCGTGGAATATTTACGTAGAGGATCCGGACTGTAATTTTTCATTTAAAAATTTTTATATCCAAGTTTGTGGTTTGCAAATACGCAAAATACAGCTGAAAATAAATTGCAGCTTTAAAACATAAATTTTTGAAGTTAGGAGTCCTGAAATCAATGTATTTTGTACCTAGGTACACCAAGTGCAGCAGACCTAAAATTTTACTATCTCAATCAATTTCTACCCTGGTAATTTCTTACATTAACCGATACGAAATTCAATGGATAATAGTTAGGAAAATTGTATATATGATGAGGTGAATGTAGAAAAGGAACCTGTTTGGACTTCAGCTGTTGGAAGATATTTGAGTGCACGGGTATAACTGTGTAACAGAACAAGATTAAAATTTATCAGTAGTGAGCTTGTAAGCAGTACAATAATGTAAATACATGACAACAGTTTGGAATTTAGGAACCTGGAAAAGTAAATATGCTAAAATAATACAATTGAGTTTAGTGATAACTCTTTACCTTATTAAAAATAAAATATATAAAATTGAGTTTAAATGGTATCTGAATTTAAAAAGACCTTATCATGGAACTGCTGACTACTGCATTTATTATTTTTGTTTCCTGTACATTTTTTTTAGAGAAGTTTTTGTAGAGTTTTCAATGGCAGCTGAAAGTAACGTGATTTTTGTGTAAAATATAGCCGTGGTTTTTAAATTGGGAAATAGCATATCAAATTAAACCGCATAATAAGAAAGAAAAGTTTAAGTTATAGGTGACAACATATAAAACATATGACAAGGATGAGAAGGATGAGAAGGACAACATTTTAACAGAAATCATAGTCAGAGCACAGCATGTAAAGTGGAAAAGATTGGAATTACAGGTGATTGGTTTATAAATGTTTCAAACTTCATGTCTTCCTGTGGTTGCATAAAAAAGCACTTGGAAATTTCAGAAGTTGGAATTCAATTTTCATACTTGTTTGGTAATGCATTTAGTCCGATTGTTACTCCATAATATATGAATTACCAGGGTAATAATTAGCCCTCTAATTGCATGCATACTAAACTAATAATTAGATTAATAAAATCAAGGAACTTAAAATCAACAAAAACCATAAGACTTCATAACTTATATTCATACCTAAATGAACGAGGTCACGTTTCGACAGGTGATTTCCTTGCTTTGTACGAACTGGGATTTTGAAAGCACAAAAAATGGAAATCAGAGAACCCAAAAAAAAAGGTATAAACCACTCAGGCAAATGATCGAACAGTTTGTGTGCATTAAAAAGTTGTGTGGTAACCAAAGCAAAGCTAAAAGAACTCACCAGCCGAACAAAGGGCGAAGGCTAACAGAACTGAATAAAGAACGAGTGCAAAGTTGGGACGATTACAACACAAGGTTAGAAGCAAGTATAGAGGGTGATGGAAAACAAAGAACAATTTAAAAGTGGATATATATAAACTTCATGGTGATACAGAGGTGGAGAAAGGTGAACATGGAGAAGAAGACACGTATACCGTAAACGTCCAGCGCGATGCGGAGGTGAAGGTCGTGATTATCAGGCGGGCGGTCGTGGAGCCAAAATTGTGAGTTTTGAAATAGGGGCGGGTCCACCCCGCGTTGGCAACTGTCATAGAAAGTTGATACGCCGAGAAACTGATTGCAAAAATTAGGCGAACAAATCACCTTCTTGAGCAGATGTGACCGGGTACCTTCAACTTGTTGTAACTGGCCATTGAAGGTTTCGTCTTTGGAAAAGGCAAGAAAGAGAAACAGGGATGGATGGATTGGGAACCCCAAGGCCACCGTCTACCGTACCTAAACAGGCGGAAAGAAAAATACTTCACGCTTATGGAATAGTATGGATTGCATCTTTTTTAAATGAGATTGACTTGTCCAAATCCAAATAACCGTGTATGCAAATGATATTATCCTTTTAAATTAGTTTAACAGAAATAACCATGAAAACAAACACAATCATGAACTATTCACTAGTGCACGGATTGCCCATTAGAGGCGGTTAAAACGTACCGTATGAGGCGGTTTTGAACCGCCTCTTCTGGTCCTGCCTCAAACGGAATTTCGTTTGAGGCGGTTCAGAACCGCCTCTAAATTATGTCATGTTACGAATTCGTAAGGTGAATATATTTTGTTACGAAGGCGTATGATTGGCAAAATACGTTAATGTAAGAAAATCTTACGAAATCGTAAAAAAAAAAAATTACCCGACAGAATGGTCTTACGCATTCGTAAGATATTTTGTAAATTAACAGAAAGGTCTTACTCATTCGTAAGAGGTTACGGATCTTCCAAAAAAAATCCCCACTCGTAATACTACTTACGAATTCGTAAGTAGTATCACGAATGGGGAATAAATGAGCTCCCAAATTCTCAAAAAGCTCCGGCTTACATATTATATATACACAAGAAGTGCGTATTCCCATAATTCCACACAAATAAATGTATTTACAAGACTATTTATACTCTATATGAGAAACCTGAAAAATGAAACTAGAGAAGATTGGCAAGACTAAATGTGAGAATTATAAACCAAATTGGCATCTGAAGTATGTAGATGCCAGAAAAAACAGTATGAAAAATTGTATAAACTAAACTCTTTGATCCAGGTCACTTCCACGAACCCGCCATGAACATCCTGAAACACAATAAACCAGATTAGGTAAGTGGTTTAAATGGATATAGAAAGATCATATTGAGTACGTTATTACCTAATCCTGCAAAGTGCTGATAAGGATAGTAATACTATTTTTGTATCATCATATAAATACTGACATATATATGCACATAAACTAAGATCTTGTACTTTAAAAAGTCACATAAAAACGAAATGAAAAATTAATGTACCTCTACACAAGCAGTAAAAAAAGTGCTCCCAAGGTGGTGATGATCACACTAGTGTCTTGTACAAGCCCGATGGTGAGCAGATCTCTCCAGTGACCGAAGGCGGTAACAGAGCAGATTTCTTTTTTTTCTTCACAAAGAAACAAAGAAAATAAAGAAAATCACACTTCAAAGAAAATGGAAAATCATACTTCAATAAAACGAAACAAAGAAAATGAATAGAATCAAACTTTAATAAAATAGAGTATTCCCTGTACCAGTTTTTTTGCTTCACAGAAGACCATTTTTTTCAGGTTACATTCAGTTTCTTACACATCTAAACATAACCTACATTATAGATACCATTTGAGGAGAAACAACTTACGTTGAAATAGACTGTAACATCAATATTCACAATATCACCATCCTGCAAAACACAAATTTTGCTCTTTGAGTTACACTATTTATTCGGAAAAGTGTGAAGGAAAGTGACTCAATGCCAAACCTCAAGCTCACGTGAATCTGGAATCCCATGGCAAATGCACTCATTGACTGATGTACATACAATCTTGGGAAATCCACCATAACCAAGAGGGGAGGGATATGCTCCACTCTGAATGATCATTTGATGGACCTCTTGATCTAATGCATGGCTGCCAAGATAAGAACAAATGTCAAACAAACAAGCCAGTGATTTCTAGCTACCATTATTGCTAATTAAATCCAAGTGCGTAAATTAATCAGTAGTTATTCACAACTATCTGTAACCAAAGAAATAGAACATAATAGTACCATTCCATAAGTTTGTTTACCAGAGAACTATACAACTAGCGATAATTTGAGAATATCCATCTGTAATCTACATCGAAAATTACCTTGACTAATGAACCAGCATGCTGAATAACCTGTGCAGCGAATCTCCTGGAGGCTCTCATCTTTTCAATACCGATTTCATCGTGCACTTCAGGTCCACTAGAAATGCCTGCTCCTAAAACACAGTAAAAGAACAAAGTATAAAGAATCAAAAGAAAAAAACAGTAGCATACAAAAGCTAAGTAATAATGAAACGAGGAACAATTACTTGATATAGCAACAAATCCAAGCTGAGCTTAAGTCGGAGCAGCAGTGATTGCAGCGGGCGCAATCGGGTTGTGGGCGAAGACAGGAGCAATCGGGCGACGACGACGGTCCAGAGCAAAATCCGGCGACGATGATCCAGGACGCAATCGGAGCTTGGCAGAGGTGGCGACGGGGAGAGGCGGAGAGGGCGACGGTCGGAGTGAGTGGAGAGGCAGGGACGGGCACAATCGGGCTGTGACGGTGACGGTCCAGAGTGAGTGGAGAGCATTCGGCGGAGACAAGGGTTCTGATGTACAAATGGGGAAAAGGGATTAGGTTAATGGATAAGCACTGCCAGGAAAAAATCACATAGTAGCGGTATTGTTTCAGCGGTTATAGCGAATAACCGCTGCAATCCGAAAATAAAAACCGCTGAAATGGCTATTCCAGCGGTTTCTACTATTGATGAGTCAAATAGTCAAACAATTTGGGTTGAGACACGTCACCTTTTGCGGAAAATTCAACCATCCGAATACAATATTAATATCCATTTTAACGGTTTGAAAAGCTACCGCTAAAATGAAATGGGTCAAATGTTGAAAATTCAACTTCACTATTAAAATAATATAGATGGCTGAAAACTATATTAGCGGTAGAAGTAAAAACCGCTGAAACTAGTGAACGAGCAACTATTCATGCGTGGAATATGTTGACTGGGCCAATAATTATTTCCGGGTATGGTTTTGGGCTGAAATATAATTAGCACTGTACAAACGTACCAAACGGCCCAGAGAAACATTTCAGCGGTTTGACCGTAGATTGACTCGTGATGTCGTTAAGGCAATGGGTTTTGGTTGCTTTGATAGTGATTTATCGACCGCTGTTATGAATAATGATTATTAATTCAGCAATGGTGGGGCCGCATTAAATGCTCCCAACTACCGCCAGCTATGTAAATTTCCATTGTTGCGGTTTTTGGATAAAAACCGCTGAAACGCCGTTTTTAAATATACTCAGGCGCTCTGTTTTAGCTGCTCAGTTTCGAGCAAACAAACAAATTTTCCCTCCCTCATTAATGATGTTTGGGTTTGAACTTTTGCCATAAATGAAGGTAAGTGACCAAATAACACATCTTCGCTATATTTATTTCATGTGTATGTACAAATCCGTTACACTAAGTTGCTCTCAATTTTGTTGGTTATTCTTGGTGAATTTTAGGGATTAAATTGAATGATGAATTTTTTGGAATACATCTTTTGTAGGGTTTGACAATGATGCTTATGAGCAAGCTTGAATGTTGTTAGAGTGTTACTTTTATTGTAGGAAAAAAAAAGGAAGTTGTAGATTGAAGCTCTTCTTCCAAAAAATTGAAGATGGAAGGTAATGATTCAAAAACTCTTCTACATATTTTTTGTGAATCAATACAAATGGTTTGAGTTTGTGTGGTCATGAAAATGAATTAAATATTTTCGGAGTAAAATGTAATGTAGGCATATATTTATGGTTTATGTTGTTGAAAAGTTTTATATCCACATTTGTTAGGAAAATATGGTGATCCTGTGGATATAGAGTATCGACGTAAGGTTATTGGAGCTAATGAGACAATGTCCGATGAGCATGTAACGTTTGTGGATTGTCGCCAGGGCATGTGAACACGTAATACATATATTGTTTCACGTATGAACTTTATAAAATTAGCAATAATTTCATTTTTTTAATCAAAAAAATTGAAATTTTAGATCATCATATTCATTTTACATATATGAGAGACTTTTCATACAATTTTAGAGACAAAAAACAAACATTTAAGGATACTTGATGTAAGAACGTTGATGCCTGAATGAATGTTCACTATTAATACATGACCTCATTACTTAAACATACACACTATGTTATAATGAATACTTATGAATTATGATTAATTTGTACAAACTTCATATAAAACAACTTTTATCCTACATTATTTTACATTCTAAAACATCTAAATCGTATATAAGCAATGATCGAATCATTGATAATAGTTCATAATGAAATATTAACACAAAATGTTATTGGAATAATTCGATTGTAAAGGTAAATATTCTTAGCATTGTTTGTTACAATGATATAGTGTGTATAACTCATCCCATGCTCATAACATATTCATAAAATTAATTTTAAAACTTTTCAAAATTTTATTGGGGTTAATTTAGAATTTATCAAAAGTTAGATTGACTATTTTAAATGTAATTCTTTTCATTTGCATTTGCATGAATCATATAAATCAAAAAATAAAGTGTGAATGAAGATTAAAAAACATAGAATTTGGGTAAAATTGATTATTTCAAAATATTTAGTCTCTTAATTAATATTATAAAAAATTCCAAGGCATAAGTGCAAATGTTAAAACACTAAAACCCTAGACCCACTAATACCCTAAACCCACTATGATTCACTGGATTGATATGAACCGCCAATAGTTTTCATCATCTGAATCTCAACCATTAATAAGTTTACCTATATAATATTATACAACCTCTTTATTATTATTATTCTAGTTAATAATATTCAAATGATGTAAAATGAATATATATACTTATATAATGTATTATCAAAAATAGGCATAATGACATTAATCACGTTTTTGTAATTTCATAATTATTTAAGAAAACTAGTTTATGTAATAAAAGGAAATTTTATTTTCATTTTTTCCAAAAATAAAATAAAATATATTCTATTTTCATGGTATATAAACAAATTTCATTATCCCTTTATCTCTCCACCTGTTTTCCCCAATCTACCATCTACACATCTGTCCGATTGCCCGATAGCACCGCCTGTCCGTAGCCCGATAGCACCGATGTCCGATGATGCCCTGCACCGCCGATTGCTCTCCACTCACTCTGACCGCAGCTCCGCCAAGCGCTATTGAGATCTTGGTGCGTGTTTTCTATTTGGTTTTGTTCGTTAATCAGTAGTATATGGGAGTGAGATGATCAATTTAAGTATGTTGTTTATTTGCTAGTTGCACAAATTGGATCTCGGTGCGTGTTGCATCTTGCATCGTAATAATTATGTCATTTTTATTTATTTATTGTGGTTCAAGTTCTTGCACACAAACTGTTTGTTTAAATGCCTCAACCAATACTTTATTATCAGACCACTTTCTTTGCTTTCAGTTCACACCGACGTGCTCTGCCTCAGTTGCTGTGTAACCTCACATTGCTGTCGTCAAGCTCTTCTGCCCGTAGTTTATTCCCTTCCCTTTGTGTTCAGCCTGCGTTTATTTGTTCCGGTGAGTTCTCACACAGTGAATGCTAAAATTGAAAAAGTTTCTTTGTAGCTTTTGCGTATGTAGCAAATTCTGTTTTTGTAATTTTTTCTACATCATACCACACATTTATCTCATCTTTATTGACTGTAATTGAGATTAGTATCAACCTAACTTATGCATATATTCAAATACTTTTCCTGATATACTGGATTGGCACTCTTACATGGAAATTAATCCTTAATAATGTAAAGTGTAATGACTTTTGTGTGTAAATTATTCCATGAAAGCTAGAAGGGCCTTTTGCTCCGTAAATCATGAAGTTGTCTGTTGCTGCTACCGCTGTGTTGTTTTTGCATTATTATTGTTGACTGCTTTTTCTCAGTGAAGTATAGAATAGCTTTAACATGCATTTTCAGCTCATACTTTCATTTCATTTAGTTTTTTTCTTCTTTGCTTGTGCAGGTTAATGTGGAAAACAACACCAATTACATTGTTTTTCTTGTTGACGATGATGCCATATCTTGATCCTCCAGGCGTCTTCTCATTTGATTGGAACTTACAAAATTCTTCGATAATTGGCGGTTCTGCTGTTGGGTTCTTGCTTCAGTGGTCTGGTGCTTTAGCACTTGGGTGAGTAACCTTCGAAGTTTTAGCTTACTTTTTGAGTGTAGAACCTTGTATCCCACTAAACACAAATTTCCTTACAGTTTTCCATGTAAAGAATAATTACCAAATCACCACCGAATAAAAAGTAAACTTGTACAATATAGTTATATTGCAACACAAGAAATCATTCATTTAGTGCTTGTCACAGGTATGCTCAATGTGATTGAGAAAGGGGTATCTGAACTCATTATTTGATCGTAGCATTATTTGAACTCATTATTTCCTACCCTCCTAGGTTAAGCTTGATATCATTTGCTGAGAGTGCATTGATTAAACAAATCTATCACGTTTCTTCACCTAAAAGATTCTGACATTCAAATACAATTTCTCTTGTCAAAGAACTTTGTTTTAACTTTTTGCTTGTAATCTTTCTATCCTAAACATATGCAGGGCCACATCTGGATGCAGCTTCTCAGCTTACTAGTATTTTGCCTGGATCACGCCCTCTGCGTGGTGACATACAACAAGCTCAGCGTGAGGTGATTCATTTATTTAGCTGATTTCTTTTTGTGTCATTTACAGTCCCAGTTTTGTTTTCAATGTCTGTTGGTCTTGGACGTTGCAAGGTTGAACCATTACTGATGAGAGGTTATTGTCTTACCTTACTGATGAGAAGAATTTTGCTATTATTTTGAGATGAAATTTGTTTTCTTTGGTTGGATTTATCAGGTTATAGATAAAGCGTAAAATGATTAACTGTATTGATCATTACATCTTAAAAATAAAATTAGGAGACCAAAACTAGCACACTATATCAGTTTTTTGATGCTTCTATCATGACATATAATGCTTTCCTCCTCGATGGAGAAGACAGTGAGACTCTGGGATATTGAGAAGAAGAATTGCTTTAAAATGTTTGCCCACGATGACTATAATAAGGTGTTTCTTGTTTTTTTGATGCTGTTAGCGTATCGATTATTCTTGGGGAGAAACTTTCACAACTCTTGATAACTATATATGGTCTGCAGTCACCGGTGATGGCAATATTCTTCAGGTATTTTTCCCTGATATATATATATATAGTCAATTTGATTGACATCTTCTTTGTATAGTCAAGTTATCTACAACCTTTTATTATGAACTATATATGCAGTCTTAATCCTCATCCTCATATAGGCTTATCTTTTGTTTTATCTGTCTTGTTAGTAGAGTTGTAGAGTCTTAATAATTTCTTATTAACCTGTTCTTTTCCTTCTTGGCTTCTCACGTTCACGATTTTCGTTCAAATGTAGATCCAATGCGGCCTGTCATGGTGAGAGGGGCATGAGGAAAAAATATCATTCAAGGGGAGGTACTTGTGTTTTTTCACTTATGGCTTTAGTTTCTTCATATTTTCTTCTTTGTTGGTTTTTGCAAGTCTTTTACGGAGTTATACAATTATTACCTTCTCGTATTCATGAAATGAGTGATGTATGTTATTCTTATTCCGATATTCTTTCTGCAGATGGTTAATTGTGGTGGATCATGATGGCGGAATGATCCATGAAGAATGTTCTTGAACCGGAGATGAGTATCTATGGCTTTTGGGATTTTTTTAATCCTTCACTATAATTTTTTTCTGTTCCTCAAACAATGTGGATACTACTTATTCTTTTGATTAATCAATGATAATCATAATTTTTCCCATTTTAAATTGTGTATTTATCGTTTGGCTAAATTTCCGAATTTTACGGACAAATCATAAAAATTAAACTTCAGCGGCCAAATCCGGCTGCCTGAACTATATCCACTTCAGTGGATCTTTCTATTTCAACGCTTCAAAATAAAAACCAAACGTTTCAGCGCTAACTAACGCTTCAGCGATTCAAATCCGATTTTCATTGCAGCGGTATTGAAATTTAGGGGGGAATCCAAATATTAAGCGGCAATCCAAATTTCAAACCAAAATTCAAAAATTTCAATTCCCTCCTAAATTTTAATACCGCTGAAACGTTACTGGGCTTTTGTGATGGGCTTTTATTTTGCGAAGCCCGTATGAAGAGCCCGTAAAAATCATACCAGCGGTTTCTTCAAAAGCCATAACCGCTAGAATGCCGGGTCAAATATATACGGCTTGGTGGAATGTCCAGTCAATTGGGCCGACTCCGTGGCCCGGCCCTACAACGCAAAAACCGCTGGAACAATAGCTGCGGTAGCGATTGCAGCGGTTTTAAAAATCGAAATAACCGCTGGAATGACCTGAAATAACCGCTGGAATATGACATTCTCCTGGTAGTGAAGGAGACAAATAAGTTTCTCATATATTAATAAGGACATGTTTGCTAGAGTTTATTTCTTACTGAACTGAACTGAAATGAAAATTAATATATTGAAAAATGAAATTAGCATGACTCAATTAATCTGAATTTCATTAAATTAAATTTTCACTGAATTTAACTAAATTGAACTGAACTGAACTAAACTGAAAAGATATACAGATAATCTCTAGTAAACAGGGCTAACTAGTTTCTTTTGGAAGTTATTTTAGGTAATGTATTATTTACACAACTAATGTATTTGTATCAATATTTAAATTCTATTTTTCTTTGATAAATGGGTATTCCAATGGGATAAATATATATAATTCCGTTGACTATAATAATAAGACGCGATATTATAAATAAATACTATTAATTAAAAAATATCAATAATTTGGTTACTAGTAATTACCAAAGGTCAAATACGTTTGATAAGATAAAATGTCATTTTATTATTAGTATTAATATGTAAAAAAGTCAATTTAGATTTGAGTTAGTTACTTAGATGAACGACGGATTGCAAATTTTTTGGCAAAACTGTCGTACATTCGTGCATTACTTTAACTCAGTTTTGTTACTCGTAGTGATTATAGAAAGTGAAAAGAAGGGTTGCATCTAGGGGTGGGCAAAAAAACCGAAAAACCGAAAACCGAACCGAAACCGAAAAATCCGAAATCGAATAAACCGAACCGAATTAAATATATGGTTTTCGGATATCCGAATTGATAAAACCGAATTATAAATATGGTTTTTGGTTTGGTTTCGGTTTTCGAAACTCAAACCGAAACCGAACCGAAAACCGAATTACAATTAATTAAATTAATTATTAATAAATATAAAAATTAAATAAATATTTATGAATATAAAAATAACAAAATTAGGGACCATCTATAGGTTTTACTATCTATGAATAATAAAAATAACCGAATTATGTTTATTTATAGGTTTTATTAGATTTTTGGATTGAACCGTGATTGGATTATTTTAGATTTAAAATTTTATTTAAATGGAATTCGGGTTATTTGGTTTGTTCGGGTTAAACCGAAAACCGAATTCTGAATTCGGTTCGGTTTTTCGGTTTGTTCGGGTTATTCGGTTCGGTTTCGGTTTTGAATTTTTTTTGAAAAAAACCGAACAAACCGAACCAAATAACCCGAAACCGAATAAACCGAACCGACGCCCACCCCTACTTGCATCTAGTTAAACTCTATATAGTTAGTGTTTATAAAAAGTCAAGTTCGTGCTAGCTATCAATTATTTAAACTCAATGTATGTAGAAGTATTACTTTTGATTCGTTAAACTTAATCAACGTTTCTAGAAAGTCAAGTAAAGTTTTACTGGTCATTAACTCAATTCGATTTAGTTAAGTATAACTTAACTAATCATTAGCCCAGTATATATAAAAAGGCGTGACAGAGTCAACTTTGATTCAATATGTTTGGTGTTGATGTAATGTCAATTAAGATTTGATCTTTGATTCAACTAAATTTAGTATACTATTAGGAGACCTCCCTATAGGCACATAGTTCATATTTAACTTATACTGCATGAGTCATTAGTAATTATGAAAAGTTTAGAATTTTGTGGGTTTAGGGTTTCTATGGTTGAAGGCAAAAACAAAACCCAATTCTCTCTTAAGTATTCGTAGATCTACATAAGCATCTTAAAAATTCGTAAGTCTGTATAATTACTCTTTAGAATTCGTAAGTCTGCCCAATTTCCTCTTAAGAATGCGTAAGTCTAAATAAGTCCTCTTAAGAATTCGTAAGTCTGCTCAACTCCCTCTTAAGAATTCGTAAGTCTGCTCAACTACCTCTTAAGAATTCGTATGTCTGCTCAACTCCCTCTTAAGAATTCGTAAGTTTGCCCATCTCTCTCTTAAGAATTCGTAAGATTTTCAAAGTAATGTTAAGAATTCGTAAGGTTTTCTAAGTAATGTTACGAATTCGTAACACGGTGAATTTTAAGGCACTTTTCCAAAAACCGCCTCAAAATGACATCTTAACCGCCTTCTCTGGTCAACCACCATTATCCCCCTTACGAGTGGTCTTACGAATTCGTAAGACACTCATTTTGAGGCGGTTTTCAAAAATACGCGGAACCGCCTCAAAAAAGTGCCTCGTATGGTCCTCTTTGCACTAGTGATTGCTAAAATTAAGGGAACTTAAAATATAGCTAAAATTAGTACTTTTTTCTTCCTAATTTGAAGGATAAAAAAACAAACAAAAAGTATATATTGGCGATTGCAATCTTTTAAAACACTGGATTCTTGTGTTATAAATCAGCAATCCAAAGCATTTTAATGAATTGACAGATCAAAGAAAACCCATACCATACATCATGCATATTTTCAAGAATGCAGTAATGTAGTATGGATTAAAGTGCACCCATGCTTAATAATTTTGAAAACCCATACCATGCATCATGCTCTTTCAAGAATGCAGTATGTGTTGTAAAGTAAACCTATTCTGGAAAGACTTTTCAGAATTGCATGTGATTAAAGTGATGAATAATCAATAACCCATTCCCATGAATTAATTTCATTTACGTAGTGAATTTGAAGACAAAATCCTATATATTGTCATGCACTCTTGCTTTTTTTTAGAGCCTCACTGCTATAATTCATTGCAGCATTTTTCTTCTAGCTTTTCTCACAGACCAGTCACTCTCAAATGTCTTCTCCTTCTCACCACGAAAATGCAAACAACTCACCAGAGTATTTCTCTCCTTCTCATCATATCTATGAAGAGGATGATTATTTGCCTCATGAAAACACATATGAGTATGGAGAATCCTCACTCTCAATTCCAAATGAAAACTCCGATATTGAAGATTTGGATTCTATGGTGGACATGGATGCCATGATAGATAATTTTGTCCTTACCATGCCTCAAATTCATCAACTTCATTTCGATGCACTTCAACAATTTGTATCTCTTCAAACTCAACCAACAGAACCAAAACGTCGAAAAAAGAAAAAATCACGAGATCGTGAAGAAGGTGCGCAACAACTTTGGAAAGACTATTTCGCTCCACCAGGTCTGAGAACATACGACGATGTGGATTTTCGGCGCAGATTTCGTATGAGGAGAGAATTGTTCAATCGAGTTGTTGAGGGTGTTACAAATTGTGACCCTTGGTTCAAGCAAAGGCCAGACGCTGTAAATCAGACGGGGTTCAATGAATTACAAAAATGCACAGTGGCCATGCGTGTGTTGGCTTATGGTACAGCTTTTGATCAAGTAGATGAGTACATAAGAATGTCTGAGACCACCGCAAAAGACTCATTTGTCCACTTTGTAGATGCTGTTATACGTGCTTTTGGTTCAACTTACCTCAGGGAACCAACAATTGAAGATTTGGCACGCCTAAAACATGCAGGAGAACAACGTGGATTTCCTGGGATGATAGGAAATATAGATTGTATGCATTGGGAATGGAAAAATTGTCCAACAGCATGGAAAGGTCAATTTCAGGGAAGAAGTGGAAAACCAACAATCATATTAGAAGCAATTGCTTCTTATGATTTGTGGATATGGCATTCATTCTTTGGCGTAGCGGGTGCTTGTAATGATATTAATGTCCTTGATTGTTCTCATATGTTTAATAGTGTTATGGAAGGAAAAGTCCCTCCTCTGAGATTTGAAGTGAATGATCACACCTATGAGATGGGATACTATTTGACAGATGGAATATATCCTGAATGGGCTGCATTTATGCCCGCGGTTCATCTCCCACGTACAGAGAAAGACAGGGCATTTTCACGATTGCAAGAAAGTCTTCGAAAGGACGTGGAACGAGCTTTTGGTGTTTTGCAAGCTCGATTTAATATCATTCGTGACCCTGCAATGATATGGGATATATGTTTGATCAAAAAAATTATGAAAGCATGCATCATTCTACACAACCTCATAGTTGAAGATGAACGAAGTGAGGTAATCGATCGGAGCAAAGCCGCCGGTGACTGGAGGGATATCAGTCGCAACGCCACGCGCCATTCCTCCGTCACGCGCGTTAGGACAGGGCTCTACGCGTTGGCGACGCGCGGCCTTGTCCTGGCACGTTCTCACACACGGTGGTGCCTCGCGTGTGGCCAAGCGCCTAACGCGCCGTTTCAACGCCACCAGTGTCCGCGCGTGCGTTTCACGCGCCGCGCCGGAGTCCGCCGCCAAGCTCTGTCATTGCCGTCATGAATGGGTTTATTTCTTTTTCTCCCTCTCTTTTGTTGGTTTTCCTTTTCCGATTATTAGCTTTTCTAGGTAATTTACTGTTATTGCTGCAATTAGATGAACATTATCTGCCAATTATGGTTTTCTAACTGTGGTTGGTTAAACTGTTATTGACTTAAGATCTAGTTATAGGCAATTAGGAGAAATCCGAGTCATAAGTAGTTTTTTAACTCACTTTTTGGCGATTTTGCTTCAGATCTTTAGACCGTGGAGCTACAGTTCCATACGTGTTAGATAGTTTTCGTACACACTCAACCTCTCATTTGCTTTCTTGAAATCTCTACACCATGAGATGACGAGTAAGCGAGGGTTTGAGATGATAGTGTCTGAACGGACTGGGGTGTTTCTTTTACCACGAGACTAACCGGAAAGGTAAAGACGGTGTCTGAGTAAAATCTAATTGTTTTATATTAGTGTAGGGAATATGATTTGGAACTGGTCTTTTTGTAGAGCTATCCTGACAGACTTGGGGAGTATCCTTGCCCATTTGTTTGTTACGTCCCTCCTAACCCTTAATTGGCGGGAGGGTAAACCCCATGGGCTTCTGGTCTGGGTTGCATTGTGCCTAGACTGGTAGACTTCGAGGCGATAGCCTAGGAATTAGCCTTCGGGCACATCGCCTTCGGGGCACCTTTGTATTTTATTTTATGCTGCTTGGGTTGAGGAGCCGTCAATAATCCTCAAGATTCGCCTTCGGGCATAAAAAAAAAAAAAGATGAACGAAGTGGATATGTAACCCATTATGATCTATCTGAGTTTGCGCGCACCCCAGCTGATCTTGAATGGCATGCCAATCGTGGCCGACGAGCCAATTTGGACGAGTATCTTCATAAAAGAGCTCAAATTCGTGATAGAGGTATTCATCGACAACTCAAACAAGATTTCGTGGAACATATTTGGCGTCGATCTTTATCACGACAAAATTAATGGAATGATTCCGAGTACCCTAACAGTGCATCCATCTATTTGTGCTTGTTACCGCACTGAAAAAATAAATTATGTGGTGTTTTATTTTAATAATTGTAGTTTATGATATTTGCATTTTTATAATTATTTATTCAATATATTAGTATAATTTATTATTGCATAAATTAAAATTTTGAAAATGTCTATAAAATTTTAAAATTCTTATCACATATTATATTCGTAATATATGCATTAGAATTTTTTATATTATTTAATCATAATATATAATTTTTAAATTTAATATATATTATATTCTTTATTAAACATAAATAAGCATTGTATATATTTATATATAAGTTTTGTATTAATGATAGATAAATAAAGTATTAATGAGGTACATGAGAAATAAATAATGACATGGATAAAAGTAAATGGTGGTGAGACATAGAGAAAGTGATGTGGAAATGTGTGTGGGAATTTTATGATAGTCTTAGACCATCTCTTATCACACAACTAGGGGTGTGCATGAACCGGTCCGGACCGGAAAAATGGACCGGACCGGACCGGAAAGTAACGGACCGGAACCGGATATAAGGGATTCCGGTCCGGTCTCCGGTCCAAGTTTTTTAGGGATTCCGGGTCCGGTCCGGTCCGGTCCAAAACCGGGTATTTTCCGGTCCGGACCGGATGGACCTGTATTTAATATACTTTATATTTTTAAATATTTATTAATTAATTTATGTGTTATTTTTATTTTTGGTCATTAATATTAGTATTATTCTATCACTTCAAATTATATTTTTTTGAAATTCATAGATTTATAAAGGTGGTTTTTAGTTGTTACAAAAATTTTACTCTCATTTGTTTGAACAATTTTAATCGTTTGTGAGATCATTGCATCTTCTTTTGTTATTTAAAAATCATGCAATCATATTTCACAAACTCAATTTTAATATAACTTATTTTTATTCTAATTTTCATATTACTAAATTTTTTGTTGTAATTTTTTTTAATTTTTAACATAAAAATAAAGTTTAAAAAATAAAATATTAAAATTCCGGTCTAACCGGTCCGGTCCGGTCCAAACCCGGAATAATTCCGGACCGGTCCCGGTCCAGAATATCCCCATTCCGGTCCGGTCTTCGGTCCAAGAATTATGAACATTCCGGTCCCGGTCCAAACCGGTTCCGGTCCGGTCCGGTCCGGGTCGGACCGGTTGCACAGCCCTACACACAACCTTCTTCACAACTTTTCCAATAAAACCTCTTTTACAACTTCTCTAACATCTCCACCCCAACTATCATAAAAACCTCACACACATATCCACATCACATTTCTATGTCCCACTCACATCCATATCATCATTTTACTTTATCTATCTATTTCTCACTAACACAAATTTTAGATATAAATTATATACTTATATATTAGCTCATAAAATTAGCAGCTTATGTTTAATTTAAATTTTACTATTATGATGTTAAATTTAACTTAACCATCGTCATTTGCTCAAAAATTAATCCGAACTAAAAGGATTAGTACTATTTGAAGATAAAGTAGATTAATTCATTTTTTTATTCTAAAAAGAAAGTTTACGAAAAAATAAAGGAGAAGAATTAAGTTTGAAAAAGTAATTGATGCTACCAAAATCCGTCCGTCTCCCGAGGGTGGCGCTATCCGAGTCCCCTCCTTGATCAACCTGCTACAATCCTGCAAAACAATCCCCGGGAGGCGTCCCGGGGAAGAAGCTCCGGCGTGATGATGAGATGGGGATAGCGGAGAAGGAAAACGTACGGAAGGCGCTCTCAATATAAAGTAGAGAGATATATATCACATATCTTGCTCACTGTTTGAGACTAGTATTTATAGCCGAGCTTGCCTGCTTGAGATAAGGTGCAGGACCACTTCCTTTTGTCCCCGTCCGTCCTTCTTTCTTGTCCGGACATGCCCCCTAGCGGGAAAGGCACCGCCCTTTTGGTGTTGGGCCGTGGACCCTCTTCCCGGCTCAGTAGGCCTTTGGGCCAGTAAATCACTAGCCCCCCAGACCAGTCACCCGGGTTTCCGTGACGCGGGGAACTGGTCTCATAAGCTCCTCCTTCTGATGCTACTTTTGGTAGGACCCATCCGTGTTAAAATTGATTTCTGTCGACGCCGCCCTTTCCCATTCTGCATTAATCAGTACCTCATTTACCGTGTCATGATTACTTTTCCTTCTTTTGAGGTGGCGGTTCCTATTCACCTGCCTATATAAGGACCCAAGCCCCTTCTCACTAAACTTCTCTCTCCACAAAACTTCCCTGAAGCTCTGCTCTTTTGATCAAGTAAGCTCTCGCTCTCTCCCTCTCCTTCTCTTCCAATCATGAATTCTCCAATTCCTTCCAACTCTTCCTCAGACACCGAAGGAGCTCAAAATCAGTTTGAGGTCCAGTCCCGGGCCGCTGATAACCTTATCCTCTCCCCAGTCTCCTCTCCGGACACCTATTCCGAGGCTTTCAGCTCGCCCCGGGAACTACATATCCCGGGTGCGTCGAACTTGGATGAGGCGGGTTTGCACCCGTCCGGGAATCCTGACCACCCTCTGGATGATCAGGATGAGGACGTGTTTGGCGGGGAAATTGGTGATGACGTTCCCCGGGGGCCTACTCACGGAGTGCGCCCCTTGGGCCTCAAGTTTTACGATGTCCCCGGGGATTCTCCTTCGTTAGATAGGGATGTTTTAGATTTGGCCAAGCGCTCTTTTATCACTCTTCCTTTAAATGCCTGTCTTTCTAAACTTCCCCCGGGACTCTCAGAGCGGGAGGTTACGTGCATCCCGCAGATCCATTTTCAATACGGGCTTAGCCTGCCCTTCCCCCCTCTTTCTTGAGATCCTCCAGTTTTATAACGTAGCCCCGGCCCAGCTACACCCTAACGGGGTTGTCCTTATTCTGGCTTTCTTACTTAATTGTGCCCGGTGCGCCGTTTCTCCTTCCCTCTTACTCTTCCGCTCCTTCTATGCTTTGCAGAAGGCACACGCGTCCTTCCCGGGCGTCTTCTCTTTTACTGTTCGATCCGGGATAAAGGACTTCATCCTTTCCAAACCCAAGTCTGCCAAAGGATACCCTTCAAAGGTTTTCTTCCTATGCGATGCCCGGGCGTATCCTATGCCTACTTGGAACGACTCCCTTGTTCCTGAGGAGAAGAAACCTCTTTCTAATCTCCCGGCGACCATTGCCAGCGACCATAACTTCCTCCGCCTCACTCCCCTCGATATGGATTCCTTCTATAAGAACGGGAACGCGGGCTATTTCTGGCCTTGCGGAATCTATCCCCTCGACCTCTTCACGCTCCCGCGCATCTCCGCGGTGTGGCCAGATGGAGGTGCCTATTATGGCTTTATGTTTTGTCAAGATTTTTTTTTATATCTCGTGGTCTAACTTCATTGTTTGTTTGGTTTCAGTTCAACCTTCCTTGTACGCAGACGTCATGGCCCTTACTGATAAGTCTTCCGGGGGTGATGCTCAAGCGAGGAACACTCACCCGGATCAACAGACCCCTTCTACACCATAAGTGGCCTCCCAACCTGGGCCACCTCCAACCGAGAATCCTGCTCTTATTCCTCAGAAGCCCCGCGCGCCGCCAAAATCTCGCCAGCAGACATCCTCCGGGCCTTCTTCTGAGGCCCGCGCTACGCCCGGCTCGTCGCCTACACCCGGGCGTCGATCCTTTATCCAACACCCGACTTACAGCGGTGGGGCAAGCTCGAGGTTCAAACGACCGCCTCCTGGCGAGCTATCCGGGTCGCCCCCTTCCTCTCATCAGAGGACCCGGGACTTCCCTCCTCCTCCTCCTCCTCCACAGGCTGCTGCTTCCGAAACTATCCCGGAGGAGAAAGAAGAGGTAACTGCCTTCCTTAGGCCCCATCTTTTATCTAAGTTTGATCCAATTTTTGCCTAAGTTTTTTTTGTTTTTGTTTTGCCGTCTTGCAGAGTACTGCTTTTGCTGACTCCCTCCTCGCGGATCCCCATTTTACCAAGGTGCTAAACCGGGGCTATTCCAAATACAGCGCCGGATTGTTCGCTAAAATAGAGAAAGACCTCCGCGACACCCGGGAAAAGCTAGCCGAGCGGGATGACCTGGAAGCCCGGCTGGAGGCATCTCAGAAGAAGCTAGCCGAAAAGGAAAAGAAGCTGGCGGACAAGGAGAAGAAGCTCGCCGAGGTGGAGAAGAAATACTCCTCCCTCAAGAAGGAGAAAAAAGACGCCCAACTCGAGGCCCTAAATGTTGTGACCCAGAAGGTCCTTCACTCCACCGACTTTGACCAGAGGCTGGAGGGCATCGCGGCTGCGGTGAGCGCGGTCGCCTGCCACGAAATGTACCGCAGTTTGCGGGGTTGGCTTCCGGGCCCTGCTCGCCTTGAAGCCCAAACTTCCTACTACCGCCCCAAGGCTAATGACCAGCTGAACCACCGCTGGAGATCCCTCCAGGACGCGGATCTGAAGGGTCTGGTGCCCAAGTTATGGGAATCTTTGAGGATGTCCTCCCGGGTCCCTTCTGCTTCTGATATCAAGAAGGTCAAGCTGTCGGAGATTGACGAGGCTTCTTACCCTGACCCCGGCCCGGAAAGCTTCAATGCCTATGGGGTAGTCCCGGAGACGCCTCATTGGGCGGAGCATTATTATGAATATTGCGCAGTGCCTGATAACTTTGGGTACCGCGCGGTCCATGATCAGGAGGGCGACTGCCGGGTGGGTCTTGCCACGGGTCAAGATGACTTGTTATATCAGTCCCGGAAGGCCACGCGAAAGGTAGGGTTTCCCGAGCGTTCCGCTGATGAACCCACTGCGGATGCCCCTGCTTATGCCGGCCCGGAATGGACTGCCGAGGACCTTGCGGAGTTGGAGAGGCGATTTGAGAGGGCTCACGCCACCCCGGGGGAAAGGGTGCCCACTGAAGACCATGTACACCCCTAGACCCTAACCTTTTCCCTTGTAATTTCTTATGTTATATTATTTTTTATTTTTTTCTAAGTCTATTGTAACTCACCTCCCCGGGAGGTTTATGTAAAACTTGGCCTTGGTGCCCATTTTGATTTAATATAAAGTTCTAATTCTTCACGAAATTACTCTTTTGTAGTCTGAGCGCCCCCTAAAGGAGATTCTCCCGCGCGGGCCCATGCCTTATGTTTTTTCTCATCCCAACCATTCTTTCGGTACCTATTTCTCCCTCCCCCGTGCTGGGGTGCCTCCAGTGCTCCTTCCTTCAAAGGAAACTAGCCCATTGGAGGTTTGGGGGCAACCAGGCTAACCGGGCATTAGGTGAGGCGGGATTGGACTGCTTCCTTCAGGAATTTGGATCGATTCGGGTGCTGGTATCGTTCCTCAAGATGGTTGAGACCAGATTTGGGTCGTTGAACCAGTGCTTTGACCTTGCTTCCGACCATATGCGGGAGGCCCTGAACTCCCACCAAACCATTGCCGAATTGCAGGCCCTTCATGACGATTCTCAACATCGCACCGCCAAGGAGCTAGGTATGGTGTGGGGCGAACTTGAGCGGGCCCAGGAAAAGCTTAAGAAGCTAGAAACCCGCACTGCTCAGTATAAACTAATCGGTGACTTGGAGAAGGAGAATCGGTCCCTAACTCACAGGAATAGGGTCCTCCAAGATGCTCTACTGGTTACCCGGCTATCCTACCACCTTTTGGGTCTCAGGAATGGTTTAGTTGGGGTGTCTCCTCTTACCGATATTCCTGCCGGGGTTCGCAGAACGATTGGACGCATGGAGGCTAACCCTAAAAAGTTTGGTGAGGGAGCTCCTAGTCATAAGGCCTATCTGGACGTCGTGGAGTGGCATACTAAGATAGCCGCGGGGGAAGCTGAGCCATATCCCTCTAGCCTTCGCCGAGTCCCTGCCCGGGTGGAGGTGGATGTGGCGTATGAAAGATACGAAGATATGTCCGTATCTATTGACCCGGAAGAAGTATCACGCCGGATAAGACGCATCCGGGAGATTGCTGACTCTGGAGTTACCACGAAGGGGGTCAAGACCGCTGAGGGCACCCGCATCAGTCGGGAGGAGAAGGGTAAAAGTGTAGCAGACTTGTTTCCTAAGTACAAGTTTGTTACATCAGCCGGGGTAAGGAGGATGCGTTTGGCAGAACCGCTTCCCGAAGGATCCGTAGTTGTTCCTATTCCCGAATTGAACGAGGAAGACGCCGCGCAATTGGAAGAGGAACTTGCATGGAATCAGGCTCCCGATGCCCGCTTTGCCGAAGACCTCTTGTCTTCTCAATTCTTCGGAGGGGTTTCCGCCCGGGTAACTCTGAGGGTGCTTCCGGGTCAGGCCCCAAGTGGGTATAGTAGCAAATAGATAGAAAAATTTGTATGTAAAATACTTTGTAACATATCAGCATGTGTGCTTTGAAATTTATGAATCAATGAATAAAAGTTCTTTCGAAAATCCCTTCTCATTAACTCTGTAAGCATTACATTCTTTTGGTCCCCGGGCTTCATTCAAGTCCCGGATCCAATCTAGCGGGGCACCCGAATGGGAGCTACCCATGGGTCCCTTTTACCATCCTTCCTCTCTAAGCCCGAGACGAGGCCAAACGTCGGGACTATCTCTCCGGGCATATTCATGCTTCCGGGGGGCATATCCATGCCTGGCATATTCATGCCTAACTAGCTAAGGTTCTGCGCGGGGCATTCTACTTCCCGTAAAACCTTCTTAAGTTAACTACATTCCATCTCCTGGGGATCTCCTTTCCCTGCTTGTCCTCCAGCACGTAGCTTCCTCCTGGGTGTGTTTCCTTCACCTTGTATGGTCCTTCCCAATTGGGTGCAAGCTTTCCTTCTGGGGCTTGGCGGCTCTTGTCATTTCTCCTCATCACCCAATCTCCGGGGGCGAAAACCTCTTTCCGTACCCTCCTGTCATGGTACCTCTTTACTCACTCCTTCACCTTGGCTTCCTGAAGTGCTGCATTCTCTCGCTTTTCTTCCAGGAGATCCAAGTCAAGGCGTCGTCCAACATCTTCTTCTTCCGGGCGCTGGTGTTGAGTCCGAGGGCTCAGGATCCCAATCTCCGCGGGTATCACTACCTCCGACCCATATACCAAGCAATATGGGGATTCCCCGGTGGCTGAGCTTTCTGTAGTCCGGTGGGCCCAAAGAACGCTGGACAACTCCCAAATCCAATTTCCCCGCGCGCCTTCCAAGCGGGTTTTTAACCCTTTGATGATAGTGCGGTTGGTGACTTCCACTTGCCCGTTCGCCTGGGGGTGGTACACAGACGTCAACCTCTGCTCTATGCCATACTTGATACACCATGATTTGAAAGGATCATTTTCAAACTGTGCCCCATTGTCTGTGACTATGATCTTTGGGATACTGAATCGACAAATGATGTTCTTCCAGCAAAACTTAACACAAGTTAGTCCCCGTGAGTGGTTCTGTCTCCACCCATTTGCTGAAGTAGTCGATCACCACAATTACGTACTTAGCTCCTCCCGGGGCAGTCGGGAAAGGTCCTACCAAGTCAATTCCCCACCTGCTGAACGGCCAAGCTCCCGTGACCCCGATTAACTCCTCCCGGGGCACATGGATTAGCGGGGCGAATGTTTGGCATGCCAAGCACTTCTGAACATACTCTTTCGCATCTTTGAACAACGTCGGCCAGTAATACCCCAACCTTAAGATCTTCCTAGCCATTGTGCGAGCTCCCTGGTGACTCCCGTTAGATCCTTCATGCACCTCCTGGATGAGATGTCGGCCTTCTGTCCTTTCTACACACTTAAGCAAAGGCTGGAGATATCCTCTCTTATACAACTCCCCGCCCTGGATCACATACTTAGGCGCTTTGACTCTCAACTTCCGGGCCTGAACCCTATCCTCCGGGGTGGTTCCTTCTTCTAGGTATGCCCGCATGGGAATGATCCAGGATTCCTCCTCATTCACTACCATTACTTGGTCATTCTCCTGGTAGCTCCTTCTTCCTAGTACTTCCATGTACAACTTTTGGTTAGGCTCAGGCTTTAATTCCGAGGAGGCCAACTTGCTCAAAGCATCTGCTTTACTATTTTCCTCCCGGGAAACTTGGACCAGGTTGAAGGTTTCGAACCCGGCTACGAGAGGTTTTACCGTTTCCAAGTATTTCTGCAGGCTCTTCTCTCGGGCTTCATATTCTCCTTTTACCTGCTGTACCACAATCTGAGAGTCGTTGTATGCCGTGAGAGCTTTGATGTCCATCTCCTTTGCCAATTTTAATCCTGCGATCAAGGCTTCGTATTCAGCTTCATTGTTGGTTGTTTTGAAAGTGAATTGGACCGCATAGGGGTATTCCTTCCCTTCCGGGCTAATCAACAAGACTCCCGCTCCGCTGCCTCCTGAGTGCGCCGATCCATCTACATATAACCTCCAAGCCTGGACTATTTCAGCCTCGGTCGTCTTCTGCTCTTCCTGTATCCTTGCTTCTGATTCCACCAGAAAGTCTGCTAGGGCCTGCCCCTTGATAGCCCTCCTTGGCTCATACCAAATTTCATATTCTCCCAACTCTATAGCCCATTTCATCATTCTCCCTGATGCCTCCGGCTTGAACATGACTTGTTTGAGCGGGTAATTGGTGAGGACCACTATTGAATGGCCCTGGAAGTAGGGTTTAAGCCTCCTTGAAGCATGTACCAGTGCAAGAACTAGTTGCTCCAATTCGGTATACCGGGTCTCTGTCCCCCGAAGTGCCCGGCTAACAAAGTAGATTGGGTGCTGCTTTCCCTCCTCTTCTTTGATTAGCATGGCACTTACTGCCTCCCGGGATGCCGCTATGTACAGGAAAAGCTCCTCCCCGGGTATGGTTTCTTTAAAGTTGGCAACTGTCGAAGGTGATCTTTCAAGTTTTGGAACGCCTTCTCACACTCCCCGGACCACTCGAATACCTTGGCCTTCCTGAGAATGGAGAAGAAAGGTAGCTGCCTATCTGCCTCATTTGATAAGAATTGGCTGAGGGCCGCAAGGGAACCTGTCAACCGCTGTACTTCTTTCACCGATCTGGGGGAGGTCATCTTAGCTATGGCCTCTACCTTTTCCGGGTTGACATCAATGCCCCGGCTTGACACCATGAAGCCCAAGAACTTCCCCGCTCCCACTCCAATGGTACTTTTGGAGGGGTTCAGCTTTAGATTGCTCAGCTCAAGTTTTTTGAACATCTCCTCCAGATCATTCAAGAAAGCCCCATAAGTCATGCTTTTAACCACCATGTCGTCGACATATACCTCCATGTTCCTTCCCACTTGGTCCTTGAAGAGTTTGTCCACCATTCTCTGATAAGTAGCCCCCGCATTCTTCAATCCAAAGGGCATCTTCTTGTAGCAAAAAGTCCCAAAATCGGTGATGAAGGAGTTTTCGCCTTGTCCGCCTCATCCATCTGCACCTGATGATACCCTTTATGTGCATCAAAGAAAGCCAGCACCGAGTACCCCGCGATAGCCTCTGCCAGTCGATCCAAATTCGGGAGAGGGTAGCTGTCTTTGGGGCAGCATTTATTCAAATCTGTAAAGTCGATACACATGCGCCAGCTTCCGTCATGCTTCTTTACTAAGACCGGGTTAGCTATCCACTCCGGATAGATGATTTTCTCAACCACCCCGGCTCTCTCCAACTTCTTTACTTCATTCCTTATGAATTCCGCTCTCTCCGGGGCTACATGTCTTTTCTTCTGCCTGACTGGCTTGGTTGCCGGGCTTATGTTCAGCTTGTGTACCCCCAACTCTGGAAACACCCCCACCATGTCCTCCGGGCTCCATGAGAATACTCCTTGATATCTGGCCAAGAGTTCCTTCAATGCAACTTTTACTTCCTTCGGGAGATCTTTTCCCACCGTAACCATCCCTTTGTCCGCCACTTGCATTTCTTCCAACTCTTGGCGGGGAGCTTCTCCATACACCGCCCCTACTGTTTTCTTTGCATCTAAGACCGCCGTCATCATGCAACTTCTCGCGACTGCTTGGCTTCCCCGTACGACCGCCACTACCTGCGCGGTGGGGAACTTCATTGTCAGCAGGTATGGACAACTAGCTGCCCGGGCTTGGGTTAGCCATGGCCTCCCTATGATTACGTTGTATGGTGAGGGTGCGTCAATAACCGCAAAGTTGCATGTCACTGAGACCCTCTTGCTCCGGTCCTTCTCGTCCACCATACACACTGCGAGGGGAATAACACCTAGGGGAACTTCAGGTTTGCCCGTGAACCCAGACAAGGGAGACGAAGGAGGTTTCAGATTCTGTCTCCCAATTCTCAACTGATCGAAGCAAGAAGCGAACATGATTTCCACGCTACTCTCATCGTCCACAAACACCCTCTTGATCAAAAAGCCTTCAATCTCCGCCGTTACCACCATTAGGTCTGAGTGGGGTATCTGTGGCGGGGCTGCATCCGCCTCAGACAAAGTGAGAGCTTCGTCGGGGCGAAACCTTTTCCCCTGAATCTCCCCCGGGGGAACATATCGCGTCCGGGCCCGGATAGCGGAAACTGACTGGCATGCTTCTCCGACGTCTCCGCTTATCACGTTGATCATTCTGTTTGGTGCTGGGGCTGGCTCTACTGCTTGGACCGGTACGGCGGCTATGGCGGGCCTTCCCAGGGCCCTGTTGCCTTGGTTGCCTTGGGCTCTCCCGTTTCCTCTCCCGGGGTTAGGCCTCCATCTTCTCCGGGGTTGGTCCTGAGGCTGGTCCCGGGGATTCTCCTTCTTTGCGTCTGTGCCACGGAATCTCTCAGCTGCCCCCGCTCTATCAACTTTTCTATCTCATTCCTCAGCCCTCTACACCCCTCTGTCGAGTGTCCATAAGACTTGTGATAGGCGCACCATTTGTCCGCATTTTCCCTAGACGGGGTCCCCTGGATGGGCAACGGGTCCGGGAACAAATCCTTGTGAATAGCATGTATCTCCGTCCGGGACTTGCTGAGCGGGGTAAAACTATCTGCCCTTGCCCGGTTCAACGGCGCAGGACCCGAGTCCTTTTACTTGGGTCAGCCACCCTCCTCCTTTCCATCTTATCCGGGAGAAATCCCCCAGATTCTTCCTTCCTCTTCCGGGTGGCGTCATTAACCGCACAATACAGTTGCACCGCCATCTGTAAGTTGTGAAAGGTTTCCGGGATGTTTTCCATCAACTTCTGGAACAACGCCATATCCCTCAAGCCATTTATAAATCTGCTAATCACCGCCTTCTCCTGCTGCTGTCTGTCTATGACCTTCATGCTATCGTCCATGTACCTTCGGTAATATTCCATTGGCCCTTCTGCAGCTTTCTGCCGAGTGGCGAGAAACTCAGTCAGTTGCTTCCCTTCCTTCTTCAATCCCGCGTACCGGAACAGCAGAGCCTTGGAGAAATCATAATAGTCTCTAAGACTCTGCCGGGGCAAGGAATCGAACCATAGGAGACAGTTTCCCCTCAGGTAGCAGCCTACCAACTTACATCTTAGTTCTTCCGGGAAATCCCGTGACACCATTAGGTTCTGGTACGTCCTGACAAACTCCTCCGGGTCTGTCTCTCCATTATACGTTGGGATTCCCTCCGGGACCCGAAGGCCCGGAGGCCATGGGTATGCCAGCACCCGAGGTACCCATGGGGAAGTGGGTTGAGCTCCGTTTCTCCCCACCAACTTGTCCAATCGCGCCTCCAAAGTGTTGGGGTCCTGCTGCGCCACCTGATAGCCCCGCATCCTATCATCCTCCCTACAGTATCTCTTTGGGTAACTGTAGTTCACCCCCATTGGCCCATACGTGGGCATGGAATACTGGATCGGGTTCCCCTGGTTCCCAGGGGCCTGGTAACCCAATAATTCCGCAGGCATGACTGGAAGGTCATACCCGGTCTGCTCCGTCCCCCAGCTAGAACGTGGGTAGTAGGGTGGAGCATGTGGAACTAAATTTGATTGTTGTCCAGTAGCCACTCCTCCTCGAACTCCGAAATTCGGGGGGAAAGAAGGTGGGATGGTTGAGGAATTAATTCGCCCCTGTATTCTTGGCGGCTGAACAGCCCCGTCTAGATCGATAACTTCCCTTTGCTGTCCCCGCAGGGTCCCTTCCAGGTTCCCTTCTTCTTAAGTTTTCCCGGGTAGAGAGTACCCACTGGCGGTACAACTCCTTGTTGGCTCTCATGAATTCCAACGCTGCCGATTCCTCCGTAGTAGCTAAGAGTTGCCCCTCTTCCGGGAAAGCCAGTCCCCGAGTTTGAGGGTTGCCAGCCGGGTATTGCCCCTCCTCCCGGGTTTCAGGTTCCCGAGCCCGGGTACTGCCTTCCATAGCGGGCCTAGGCTCCTGCTCATCCTGGTACTCTCTTTCCGAGTCGGTTTCGTCGGAGGCAGTCTCCACGCGACCATCCTGTGGTACTCCTAGCTCACACTGGTGTCTAGCCTCCTCCTGCAACTGCCTCAAGGTCACGTCGTCTCCCGGGGGTGGAGGGGGACCACTCCCTGAAGGTGCCGCGTTCTTCTTCGGGCGCCCACGCCCTCTCCTTGGTGACTCCATCGTGCGAAGGTGGAAGTGTCCCACCGGGCGTGCCAATTGATGCTTCCAAAATCCGTCCGTCTCCCGAGGGTGGCGCTATCCGGGTCCCCTCCTTGATCAACCCGCTACAATCCTGCAAAACAATCCCGGGAGGCGTCCCGGGGAAGAAGCTCCGGCGTGATGATGAGATGGGGATAGCGGAGAAGGAAAACGTACGGAAGGCGCTCTCAATATAAAGTAGAGAGATATGTATCACATACCTTGCTCACTGTTTGAGACTAGTATTTATAGCCGAGTTTGCCTGCTTGAGATAAGGTGCAGGACCACTTCCCTTTGTCCCCGTCCGTCCTTCTTTCTTGTCCGGACATGCCCCCTAGCGGGAAAGGCACCGCCCTTTTGGTGCTGGGCCGTGGACCCTCTTCCCGGCTCAGTAGGCCTTTGGGCCAGTAATATCAGAAATAATATAATAAAGTGAGTTAGATTCATATTTGAGAAGTAAAATAAAGTATAACTACAAATTTATATTTATATACATATCACATATTATACTTTATTTATAGATAAAAATAATTAATGTCGAATGATATTTTAAAAAATTAAGAATGTTTAAATGCGCGCTCCTTTTATTTTAAAGACATCATGTTATCACAAATTAATGTGAAAAACATTAAAATAATAGAGTGATGGGCCTGTTTTTGTACATGTGGACAACTTTTGTTATTGTGGAATGGCTGCACATCTGAGCCATTTTCTTCATTTCTTATCCAGGTTTTTAGGAAATAAAATGCAAAAAACCACCATAATTATTAAAATATTACTTAATGAATTGAAATTAATGCATTAAATGTTATACATGGTAAATGTCATATTGAAAGCCTCAATATGAGTAGGATTGTACTGGGGCGGGTTTTGGTGGTAACCCGCCCCATTTGCACCGGTTTGGTGCGGGGATGGAGAAAAGTTGATGGGTAATGGGGCGGGGATGAGGATGAAATCACAACCTGTCATGGTTCATGAGACGGGGATGGATTTTATACATTACCCGCCACATCTCCTCCCCAACCCGCCCCATCCCCGTTATACCCGCCCCATACCCGACCCGCCCCAATATAATTATATTAATAATATAATTATATTTATTAATTAATAAAAAATAATATTAATTAATTTCTTACTATAATTTAATAATCAACCCCTAATAGTTAAAATTAGAAGAAAACTAACAATAACAATGTATTTGGACTATTCTTTGGCAATCGTTTTTATAATTACAAACTTCTTGTTTGATTCAAATTTGAGTGAGACTTCAATTACATTTTTTTTGTTTGGGTTTGAGATTTTTGTCTTTTTAAAGATTTTATATTTCTCAATATAATTATTATTGCGTTTGAGTAAAAGTTATATAAACAAATGTATTTTAAACTGATATAAGAGGTGGGTGAGGATGGGTCATGGGTCATGGGGCATGGGCATGGGGTGGGGCGGGTCATGGAGTGGGGATGATTTTTAATTTTGTGCCCCATCATGGGGATGAGTTTTAAAATATTAGATGGTGATGGAGATGAGATAGCTAGTACACGCCCCAAACCCGCCCAGTGTCATCCCTAAATATGAGCCTCAATTTTGAGATGGTCTAATTGAGCGTGTCAATTAATTAATGAGTCACGCAAGATTGAAGGCTACAATTGACCCTTGCATTGAAGATGATATTTTGAGCTGGAAGTCTATTATAATGATGTTGCATGTGAATTTTTTAAATTATTCGGCCCACTAAGGAAAAACAGATGGTCGTCCCTCCTTAATCTGGCCAGCTAGACTTTTCTAGATTTGTGGCAACTTCTCTAAAAGGGTGTTGCTATTTGCACCACCTTTAGTAGAATGGTGGTGCAAACAACCTTGTAATACTAAAAAGTTAGTTTAACAAGTTGCAACATTCTTGGTATAGTAAAAAGTTCTTATATTTAATTCATTTAAATTTGTCAAGGTATTTGTAGATTAAAAAATGATTCATCAATAATTTAATTAGAAAGCAATTAAAAAAATAAGAAAAGAACTCACCGATGTAAATTTTTCCAAGTAAAATTATAATTTGTCTATACTTTATTAAAATTATGATTTAATCTTTAAAATTGAACTAAAATTTAAAAGTATTTCTTTAGTATATAGCTAGTTCTTTTTTACGTCAAAATTTCTTTAGCTTTGTTAGAGATTTTGTTTCAAAATATTGTAAGCATAATTCTACTCTAAATTTCAATAATGTTAATATCTTACCAAATACAGTATATTAGTAAAACTAATTTAAACTTACTCAAAACTTTTTAAAACCAAAGTGATATAATATCTAGAAAACCATTCAAAAATTTAATCTTACTATTAATACTTTTAAAAAAGATAAAGTTTACTGTAAATAAATGGAGTTAAAATAAAAAAAATCAATAATAATTTGTTACTATTACCGTACGCAGACTAAAAAAATATCCCAAAATATATATTTTAAGAAAAAAAATCAATTTATGGAAATGTACAATTAAAAACTTAATTTGAATTTGGTTGGTAATTATTTCATAGAATACAAGGAAATCAAGTTAAACAACAAATAAAGTAAGGGGTGGTCTCTGGAGCGACCGTCTACATATGTAGACCAAAGATTAAATTATAAATAGGGTAATATATCAAAAACAAGGAATGACCAATTTGCAATTTTTTAAATTTTTTTAAAAAATCACGCGCTACAGTAACTTCGCGCGTGTACAGTGTTTGCTACAGTGCTTTGCTACAGTACATGAGGTATTTAACTCAAAACCTGAAGTTTGCTACATGAGGGATTTAACTTACAACTTGAAGTTTGTTACAATAACATGAGGATTTAACCCAAAACCTGAAGTTTGCTACAGTACATGAGGGATTTAATCCAAAACCTGAAGTTTGCTACATGAGGGGTTTAACACAAAACCTGAAGTTTGCTACAGTAACATGAGGGATTTAACTCAAAACCTGAAGTTTGCTACATGAAGGATTTAACCCACAACCTGAAGTTTGCTACAATAACATGGGGATTTAACCCAAAACCTGAAGTTGCTACAGTAACATGAGGAATTTAATCCAAAACTTGAAGTTTGTTATATGAGGGGTTTAACTCAAAACCTGAAGTTTGCTACAGTAACATGAGGGATTTAACCCAAAACCTGAAGTTTGCTACATGAGGGATTTAACCCAAAAGCTGAAGTTTACTACAGTAACATGAGGAATTTAACCAAAAACCTCAAGTTTATTACAGTCACATGAGAGATTTAACCTAAAACTTGAACTTGTAATTTAGAAGATCATTGTAACATAAAACATGTGGAATTTAAACCAAAACCTAGAAGATTTTTATTATTACCCAAAAGGTGATCATTATAACATAAAACATGTGGAATTTAAATCAAAATGGGTCACTTAAAACATTGAGGTTATAACCTAAAATATGAGGAGTTTAAAGCAAAACTTGAAAGATAGTTAATCATATAAAAATTGGTAGAGTATCAATCATCTAAAAACCTGAAAGATGTAATTTATAAAATAAAACATGATCAATTTAAAACAAAATCTGATTTTTTTGACAAATAAAAATGGAATTAGCACTGTAGCAGTACTATTCACACACACTATTTATGCGCGAAATTACTGTAGCGCGTGAAATTTCTAAATTTTTTAAAATTGCAAATTAGTCCCTCCTTATTTTTGAAATATTAGACTATTTACAATTTAACCCGGTCTACATATGTAGACGGTCTCTTCCGAAACTTTGCCATAAAGTAAATGGTTAATAAGTTAATAAACAAATAAACTAATAAAGAAAACTTGGTTTTAGTAAAAAGTTACTTTAATTTAGCAAACCAATAAAGAGGGTGGTGTAAATAGTAATTGGGGTGGTGTAAATAGAATTACCCCACTAAAAGTTATTCGAATCGAAATCTTTGAACTCCAATTTGTCAAATATATGTACCTGGAAGATTGGGGAGGGGCATCAAAACTTTTCAACTCTCTTATTCTTCTTCCACGAAAGCATTGTCTATGGCGTTTACTTTTTCTCTTGGAACAGTGGCCGGAGTATAATTTGATGCTGTGTTTTTCTGTGCAAGAGCATCAATTTGGTAGGATGAATGTTTGCAAGTCCCAGGTTTGGCAGCCTTGCAAGAAGAAGAGGATTTAGATTTTGTCGTTAAAGAAATATGGATGCTATTTATTATAAATTCTAGTACGTGTCTTTGTGCGTATGTGTGTGTCTGCGCGAAGATGGCATCAACAAGATCAAACGGTGGACCCAGTACTCCTAGGACAACAAGGGTGGGAAGGTACGAGTTAGGGCGGACTTTAGGGGAAGGTACTTTTGCAAAGGTGAAGTTTGCCAGGAATACAGAGACAGCTGAGAATGTGGCCATTAAGATTCTTGATAAAGACAAGATTCTCAAGCACAAAATGATTCACCAGGTATTCCTCACTTTTTTCATCCATTACAGACACCTTTTCCACAAAAAATTATGATCCTAGCCACTTTTGTTCATTGGATTACAATGATGCTATATCTACTGTTCGGTGGTTTTGTATTTATTGAGAGAAGCTATATGATATGCAAGAGTCTGTTTACTAAGACATATGACTATATGATTGAGAGAATTGAATACTTGTCATCATGGAAGGCCTTAGTTTGATTGCCAGTATAAAACATTTGAGATAATTTAAGAATTCATGTTTTTCCTGGTATCATGCCTTGGAGAAAAGTCAGAAAACTATGATGTGCAAAGAGTCTGTTTGATAAGACGTATGAGTAATTAAATACTTGTCATCATGGAGGCCTTAAGTTTGACTGCCAGCATAAAACATTTGTCAGATGTTATGGATCACTTAAGACTTCATGTTTTGCTGGTATCATGCCAGCTATGTGACTGTGATAACCTTAGGTTACTTTGTTCTTCTTTGAATACTTCACTGGTTGAAATAATGTCTACTCTGTGCAGATTAAGCGAGAAATTTCTACCATGAAATTGATACGGCACCCAAATGTCATTCGCATGTATGAGGTAAGACAGTCACTACAAGTTTGACGCTGAGTTGGTTTAATAATATCGTTAATTACATATTCTATGATGAGTTGGTACATTGTATAATTAATCCAAACCTTGCAATTGCTAGCGATCTTCTAATCATGATTACATGCTTAAGTGTTATGCTATTTGTGTTTTGGTGTAGGTTATGGCCAGCAAGACCAAAATATACATAGTTCTCGAATTTGTTACGGGTGGGGAACTCTTTGACAAAATTGTAAGGATGCATTCACTTTATTTTTAAATCTGTTATGGATGTATTTTGGTATGCAATGCTGGCAAAGGCCTAACATTCTACTTCTGAACCTAGGCCAGTAAAGGCAGGCTTAAAGAAGAGGAAGCTAGAAAATACTTCCAGCAGCTAGTTAATGCTGTAGATTATTGTCACAGCCGTGGTGTTTATCATAGAGACCTGAAGGTTAGATTAGTTGATTTTTTAATTCTAAAATGTCAATAATACGACTTTGGCTTTATAAATCGTAACTAAAATCGTGAACAATGTTGTTGAACCCTATTATTTTATGTAACTTAGCCAGAAAATTTATTGCTGGATGCAAATGGAGTTCTTAAAGTCTCTGACTTTGGATTAAGTGCCCTACCGCAGCAACTTCGAGTAAGTAAGATAATTCCTTTAGTCCTGTTGTATGTAAACAACATTGATACCAGTCATCTGCCTCCATCCAACTTAGTTCGTGATGGTTTGGCCATGTTTGCTTTTTCAGATACATTATTCGTGCTTAGCACTTATGGTTATTCTACTTTACTTTTTCCAGGAAGATGGTTTACTGCATACAACTTGTGGAACTCCTAATTATGTTGCTCCCGAGGTATTAGCTGTGTATTCTCTTAGCCTTTTATAGCTTTTCACTATTGAATACGATGGGGCTATCTTCTACTCTTTCAGGTGATCAACAATAAAGGTTATGATGGAGCTAAGGCTGATCTGTGGTCTTGCGGTGTAATACTTTTTGTTCTAATGGCTGGTTATCTTCCTTTTGAAGACTCGAACCTCGTGTCATTGTATAAAAAGGTTTCTCTTTTGTTTTGTTTGTGATTTACTTGTGTATGTAACTTAATTCTATCGTGTGTATTATCATTACGAGTATTTATTGTGTCTTGAATATGATTGTCCATACCTAGTCTCGTTATAAAATTTGAAAATGTACTTTACTGAGAAGTAAGTGAGGCTTGCCCTTAATTGTTAAAATTTTTAAAGAAGTTTTTTTTTTCAAGTACAAGCGTATGGTGATAATGGAGCATTCTGGTTCTCTGTGTATTGAACTAGTTCTCTTCTTTTCTTGTTTTCTGAACCATCGGCTAATTTTATGCCTTGCAAATTAGATTCCCTTAGAACAGGCACAGTGCCTGCTACTATTTTTGTACAGGTCTATTTATGTTTTAGTTGGCTTAGAAAAATGCCTGTACAAACTGAATACTATTAGAGGTAACATGATAAAAGGTATAACTTCAGGAAACAAAAGTATACTTTTTACACAATTTTCCAAGCTCTCGTAGAGATTTAATTTGCTGTGAACAACTCTTCATTTCTGTCATCATTTTGGTGCGTGCTCAGTGACCTCCTTTGCGTTGTGGTCATTTTCCTAATTGTTTCCTCATGCAGATTTTCAAGGCTGAATTCACATGTCCACCTTGGTTCTCCTCTAGTGTAAAAAAGTTGATTAAGAGAATATTGGATCCTAATCCCCAAACGGTATGTTGAACACTGTCTAAACCATGTCAGGAACATTGCAATATGAAGCCTGATTTCTTTCTCAAGAAAGTAATATTGATAGTTTGATCTCATCACACAGAGGATAACTATTGGTGAGCTCATTGAGAATGAGTGGTTCAAGAAAGGATATCAATCCCCAGCTTTTGAACAAGAGGAAGTTAGTCTTGATGACGTGAATGCCATTTTTGATGAATCAGGAGTATGTTGTCTCATTTTTTATAGAAAATTTAATCAGATTATATACCTACACTGTCACTAATGCACCCAGAAGGCAATGCTTAGATTTTACCTTTTATTTGTGCAGGCCTCTCCTAATCTCGTTGTCGAGCAACGAGAACTACGACCTACCACACCATTGACTATGAATGCATTTGAACTGATATCAACATCACAGGGTCTTAACCTAAGTTCCTTATTTGAAAAGCATATGGTATATTAAAGGATCTAATAAGTATTTTTTTTCCATCATCAGAAAAAAAATCTATTCAGTAGTTCATTTGTGAAAGATGTATGGTATATTAGATTTTCGGCCCAAAATATTTTACTACTGTGTGTTGATGAATAGAGTTACTCATCAGTGTAAGTGCTGTATTAACTTTCATGACTTCTACTCTGCCTTTTATCCTTGAGTATTGTTGAACTTTTATACTGTGATAGCGTTGCTAGTCTTACATGAGTTCAAACCGGTCATGAAGGAAAGCTAATTGAATTCACTTGTACTTAGCATCTTTGGTATATGTTATCTAGTGGTGTACGTTTGTGTACTAATGGATGATGCTTTAGGGGCTTGTAAAACGTGAAACGAGATTCACATCAAAGCGTCCAGCCACAGAGATAATATCTAAAATTGAGCAAGCAGCTCTGCCTCTTGGATTTGATGTGAAGAAGAATAATTACAAGGTACCTCAAGTTCGTTAAATCTAAACCATTTTGTGTACATACCATATATCTTCTGTCGATCCCTTAAATTTAAATGTTGTTAATGTAATCATTTATGAGATTAGTTATCATGAAGCTTCATTCTGACCCTTGGATGCTCTGAAGGTCTATGTGTGTGTTTTCTTGTCTTCGGTCTGGCTGTAGATTCCCCCCACCACCCCAGTGCTAATAATATATTTGTTGAGTAGGGTTTGATTTGGTTTGTCACCAATTAAATTCTGATAATACCTGATCAAATCTGGTTAAACATTTTCCAATTGTTTTTCTTAAAGATGAAGCTCCATGCAGAGAAGACTGGACGCAAGGGCCATTTATCAGTTGCAACTGAGGTCTGTTTCTATATTTACAGCCTTTAGGTGCTCCTCTTCTCATATAAAGACAGATTGGTTGAAGCTCTTTTATTATTTTATTTTTTTGCGTTACAGATTTATGAGGTCGCTCCATCATTGTATATGGTTGAGCTTCGCAAGGCTGGAGGAGATACTTTGGAATTCCACCAGGTTAGCTTACAAAGTCACTGCTCAGTTTGGGCGTTTGTTTCAATGCTCAATGGTTGTGAACTTTTATGCATATCAAATGCTTGTTCAGAGAAATTTGATTCAATGGTACCAAGGAGCCCAATAGGATATGAAAAGTATAATCTATAGATAAATGTGCATTTTAAACTAACTAATTGTGTCTTTTGTGCAGAGTAAAGTTGCATTTTTTTATCTATTTCAAATTTCAGCTAAGAAACATATACTTTTCATCATCAAAATCTTCATTTCTGCATGACTTCAATCATGGACATTTTGGCGAATTTAGAATGGTAGGGTATTTTTGTCCTTTAACAACACTTATGAATGCCTTGCCTGAAGACTCATCATCCATCAATGTAGCCGAACAGATCAGGGATTCAACATGTGTACGTCACAACAAATAATTTTTAAAATATAGCTTGATAGTAAGCATATTCACCAAGGTGTTGAAGGGAATAGTGGGAAGAAAGAGCCATGGCCACTAGTTGAGATTGGAAAAGATAAGAAATTGGCTATGGCAATAAGGTTTAAAAGGTTGAAAAAGGTGGCAGCAAATCCAAAAACATAGAAGAACCTCTTTTTTTTGAAGGCACATAGAAGAACCTAGGTGGTGAGAAATATAAAAACTTGTGGAGGAATGTCTGGCGAGACAGATATGGCGGAGGAAAATGGCGGGGGCTGGTGATGGTTGCGGGCCTTGCGGCAGTGGATGAAGGTGGAAGGTGGTTGTAGAAAAACAAAAATTTAAAATTCAGCCCCAAATGTTTACCCCTGACCGGCTTACCCCAATTATTTTAAAATATCAATTACATTCTATAACAAGTGAAATTGGCCAATTTGAAATCCATTAGAGTTGTGTATGCATGTGTAACGTGTTTGTGCATTTCTTAATTATTTGAATCTTTATAATGCATGTATGCATAAAATGAACTGCACATCTGGAACAACATTTAGGCCCAGTTTGCTAGAGCTTATTTCTTTCTGAATTTAGAATTGAAGTTACAATTAATGTATTGAAAAAAAGAATCAGCATGATTGAGTTAACATGAATTTCATCAAATTACATTTTTACTGAATTGAACTGATGCTGATTCTATAATGAACTAATGAGCTGCACTTAGTCACGCTGATTCTATTTTTCAAGAATTTCCACTTCACTTAAACAAGAAACAAGAAATAAGCTCACGGGAACAAGCCTTAAACATAGGATGTGAAACACAAAAGAACGAACGAACTGGTTGCATTTAATAATAAGTGCTTTTCTTTAACTGCAGTTCTACAAGAACATTTCTACTGGGTTGAAGGATATTGTTTGGAAGTCTGGGGATGAAACAAAAGAGCAAGTGGATGATAGTAAGTAGTCCTCATGTCCCAGTCACTAAAAAATCTTTTTATATTTCTTGCAAAGGTCTGTGTTTTTGGTTGTTGGCGGCTGTCCTGTAATTAGAAATTTTCTTTTCTAACTAGTTACCAGATTGACCCTAAAATCATTTTTTGGTAGGCTGTTACTTGGTTTCGTACAACTGGATTTTCTCTCTATTTCACTTTATATGGGTCTTTTTTTATTTAAATAAAGATGGGTCTTTTGTGAAATTTTTTCTTATACATATAGAATAACTTATTTCTATTATGATAATATAGTAAATCATAAAAATATGAATTAAATTAGAACTATATGTCATAATAATATTTTAATAACTATAAGCATCCACCCATGTAATGTCATGTGAATTTAATGGGTATGCCAAATATTAACAAATATAGAGACAAAAATTCAATACAAATTCAAACCATTCCAATGCTTAGAATTCACACCCTTCAAGATTTTCTTCATTGTTTTCAAGAAATATGTAATTAATCCTATAACAAGAAATTTTTGTTTACATTTAATTTACATGAAAGAAAAGATGAACTCTATCAATATGAAACGGGACGAACAGATTTTGGGAAAAGAAATTGAATTATTGCTTGTTACTTATTGAGTTTGTAGCTCATAGAAGCCTATACATTTATGCAGGTGTTGGGACATCATCTTAATTGGTGAGCTTCCCTTCATTGTTTACTCCTTGTGCTGGTAAAGAAAAATATGAAGGGTGTGGATGATGTCGATTTGCATTTGGACCTTGACGTGGCCTTTAAAATTAGTTATGTTCTTGTGAGTTCCATGCATTCTCTCTGTTCTTGTGATGTTAAGCTAAGTTCCATATATTCCCTTTGGTGGATATGCTAATCATACTGTACTGCTTTATTGGTGAGGCCTCAGTCATGAACTCATTTTTTTAAAAAAATCGTGGTATATATACACTATTTTCTTGCATTTTCATATTCACCTGCAACTTTATCACACATTTAAGTTAAAGGATACAATGCTTATGTACTCTCAATATACCACGGCGTGCAAAACTTCCTCACCTATGGAGGAATGGCTCCATTTAATGATCTCACTGAAGATGGGAATGTAGACCAAGGAGTTACCAACTTACCAATGGGTGTTGCTAACCTTGGAGACAGCTATCAGGCATGGCATTATTTAAAGTGTAGGAGAATTTTCGCGTGGTTGCTAGAAGAAGTACCTGATTTTCCCAGTCAAATCATTGAGCATGAATTTGTGATCAAAAGACTTTTGAAACAAAGGTTTGTTATCCCGTGCGTCTAGGAACCCAGTGCCTCAAAAAAAAAAAAAAAAATTTATGGGAGTAGGAAAATGTTTATATTCTTCATGGATCGTAAGAGTTATCTCCAAAGAGCTAATTATGCTCCTTAGCCATAAAAATTGCAAAAACATGTTGGAGTTTTTTTTTGCCAAACTAACCTTATTTTCAAAACTAATTCCCTAAATAATACTCTTCAAGTTTATACAAAGTCTTGGTTTAGACCGTCCTACCATAAGCTATTTTCATGTGTAAATGAACACACAAACAAATATTGGAAACACATGAACAAATCTATTCAACACATGAACTATCATTCGTCCTATCATAATCTTTTTCATCTGTAGAAGTTGTTTATGCTCAGTTGCCTCACAAGATTCCTCCGTATGGAATACTGGTTTTATACAAAAAAAAATAATTTTAAATTTGGTTTTATAAGGCACTGTTTGTTTGAGTTTTTCTATATATCAGTTCAGTGTAAATATTATTTGATGAAATTCAGGTTAATTTGGGCATTCTAAAAATCACGCGCTATAGTAATTTCGTGCGTGTGCTACAGTAACTGCTACAGTAAATCTAACATTTAAAATTAAAAACATAACGTTTAAAATTATGCATGTTTTGAATTAAAAACATAATGTTTTAAATTTAAAGTGCAACCTTTTAAATTAAAAATTAAAAATTTTCACTTAAAAATCATAACCTTTCAAATTAAAATTTATACGTTTTAAATTAAAAACATACCGTTTAAAATTTTGAATCTTTTAAACTTAGAGCATGGAGCCAACCGGTATTTATTATACTAGGGGAGAACACCGCGCGTTGCGCGGTTAGATTGATTTAAAACTATGAGTATGTAGTTCAAGAGGTACTTTTCGTCTGATCCTTATTTTTAAAAACATTTGTATCAAAAATTTTGGTTGGGTTATAATTCTATTTAAAGAATACAGAATACCCACAATTCCAGGATGAAACTAATTATTCTTTGTTGCTTCATACTTCCTCTGTTTTGACACTATTCAAAGTGCTTACAAGAGTGAAATGGGAAATAAATAATATTTTAGGCATGCTCGCTATATAGATTTGGTTAATTTAAATTATATTTAGAATTTAGATGATTAGTATAATATTGTAGTATAAATTTTGTTATTTAATAAAGATAATATGGACAATTTTTTAAACTCGTAACAAATACAAACTTGAACCAAGCCAAGCTAATAAAGAAAGGGAAAAACAATAAGGAGAACCTTTCTAAATGCATGCACGTGTGTAACTCCAACCATTAGCTGACTCACCATTTAGTGGACCAAAGTTTTATTATTGAATATATAAAATTCCAACTAAAACCTAGAATTCTCCTGGATTTTCCAGAACGGTAGTGCTCTGTTCCTTTGAAAGTCCCTGTTTACGTGATTAAAACTAATTCGTGTTCTAGTTTCAATTAAGACAGCTAATTAAAACTACAAGTGTGGAAAATAAAAACACACGAATTGATCACCCAGTACAGTGAAGCACCTACGTCTGGGGGTTCGTAGCCCATGTAAATATTTTTCACTAAATGTAATAAATGTGTCCGGTCTATTACAGTCTAATGGCAAAACTTGCAAGCCTATTGCATTGCTAGTTCGCTCTCTAGCAATTGTTTCTACGACTACCTTCTTTTTCACGAAGACGCGGCAAGATCTCTTCCACCCGAGGTTCAACACACGTCCCAAGTGTTGTGTTGGTTTGAAAACCTCGAACTTGTGTTGCCTCCTTTGCTCGAAAGATAAAAACCTTGATTGGCAGAATTTTGCAGTTAAAAGCGATAACTCGAGCACGCAACTGATGTCCTTCTTTTATAGCTCAATGTCGTGGAAAAACTTCCTTTTGCATGGCTCTCGAATCCTTTCCTTATTAAACTTCTATTCCAATCAGAAAACCAGAAAGAAAAGGAATTCATGGATATCTCAAACTCTGATTGATGGAAAATTCAGCTCCACGAATATTCCCATCCTAATACAGCTGCAAGACGCGTTGTAGATACCCTAATAGGACTGTAGTTTCCATAGAAAAACCGCACAAAATATTTCCTTCCACCTTTCAAAACCTGTGCTGGAACATGGAAAATATTCTATCTTTTTCTGCCAGACTAGCCATGTTGCAACATGACATTCCACAAAGCAGCCAACAAAAAACTGGACCTTACAATCTCCCCTTTTGGCAATTTGTGGGCCCAAGACTTCAACAAATTTACTGAACTCAAAATCCCAGAAAGCCATAACCAACACTGAAATACATACATCTGAGCAGGACAAAATACACTTGGATCCTTCAACAAAAATCACGTGGCAGAAAAAATAGAATCATCAATAAAACTACAGTCATCCAATATCCAAGTCATCAAAATAAGACCATCTCCCCCTAGGGACATAAAATGCCAAAGGGCCCAACTAAAATCCAATATAACAACTCAGAGACAAGAGAAGGGAAAAATAATACAACAGATCACTCAACATCATCCTCAGAATCAGATAACACCTTGCCCCTTCTCCAGGCATGAGTGACTGTGGACTTGGACTTCTTAGCACTGGTCTTCTTCACAGAAACAGGAGATCGAGGCCTCTTAGTAGAGCTTGAAGGAGCAGCAGTGGCAGCAGTGGTAGATGGTCCAGAAACCCCTGCAGGATGTTCACCATCCTCACCCTCTTTGGCAATAATAGCAAGAATCCTAGCCCTCTCCTCTTAAGCTGTCTTCAGCAAATCTCCATGGAAAACCAACTGATCCATATGCACCTGGATCCTCTTTTCAACAGCCCGAAGCTCAAATTGGTTAGACAAAATAGCATCACCTGGGATAACCTCCTGATCCCAAGGTAAATCCAGAACCTGCCTATCAACACACTTGGCAGTGAAACCAAACTTGCCAGCAGGTTTTAGTTCAGCCAGATTTGGCTCAAAACCTTCAGCTCTCAAGAAAGTTGTAATCAGATAGGGATGGAGCAGTGCTTCAGTGCATCTAGAAGGTTCAAGAGCACCCACTATTCTCTTAAGAACATACTCCCCAAGGTTGACTTTAAAATCAGACCCAATGCCATAAAGCAGCTCTGCCTGATCCAGAGTAAGGGTGGTGGTATTGGTGGTTTGCATCCATCAATTAATAAGCATCTTGAAGAGTGACCAGAATCTCAAGGTGAGTGAGCTGGTATGCATGTAACCAGAGGGCCATTTATTAACATTTCCATGAGATAGACCTCTGGCCAACAAGTGCTTATCCACTTTGTAATCCATGGGATATACTGTATCCAATCCCTGCATCAAATGAATTCCTAAGATAGAATTCAGTTTCTTAGGAGTCAAAGAAAGAATTCTCTCCCTGAAATAAAACTTCCCAGGCCAATCATTATCAGAAGATATAATCCTCTTCATCAGATTTCCATAAAATTCAAGCACCATCTCTGGATCATACTCAGTAAAAACACTGGCTGCCTGAACATAACCAATATGATGAAGAAAAGTGTCAAATCCACTATCAGCACACTTCTTCATGTCCAACACCTTCTCAGCAAAGATCCCTCTGGTTGTCAGCACATCAAAATTAACAATGGCTTCAATAGAATAAAACCTCTCAGAGTAAGCCATGGATAGCAATCTGGCACTGATCATTTCAAAATCCTCAGGTGCATCCTCAGAGCTATCCTCCAGATCGGCAATACCATCACCAATATGCTGAGTCTCTGTATCCTCATCCAGCTCCACATCTGGATCCTCAAGATCATCATAATCCTCCTCAGCAGGAGCTTCATAATGAATGGTAGGAGAAGGAATATCCTGAGCAGCATCTCTCCTATCTAGATCAATAGGGGAGTACAGAGAGTTTAATGGGGCTAAGTTTAGATAAATCAGTAACACCATCATCCATATGCTGACTCTCTTCATCCTCCTCTAGCTGCCCATCTTGACCCTCTAGATCAACAAATTTTTCTGCAGTTGGCACCTCTGCAATATCAACAGCTACTGGACCTTGTACCTCATTGTCATTGGGACCCTCCTGATCCCCAATCACCTCAGTTCCAGTTGACTGCTCAGAGAGCACCTTTTCCGTGGTCTGTGACAAACTGGGAGCAACTGGTGATGCAGCATTAGAAGGAGGCTGAACAGCCTCAGAGACTATCTCCCTCAGAGCATCAGCAGTAACCTCAGGGACTCTGGTTTCCAAAACAGTCTCTTCCAAGTCCTGTAGTATACCAGCAACCAAATGCTCATCATCTTTAAGATTACCAGGAGTAGCATTTGGTGATTCAAACTCCCTGCCATCTAATGTAGAGTCATGAGAGTTCTGACTGGACTCATTCTCAGACATTGGCTCGAAGCAGTCCTCCATAGTAAGTCCATCAGGCATAAACATAACTGCCCCAGTACCATGACACCTAAGGAAATATGATGTTGCAACATCAAGATGGGATGTGCCTCCTAGAGCTCATTCTCCCAAAGTCTGACAACTGTTAACTTCTTCCTCTTCAAGCTCATCATCAGATGAAGGTGGACCCCTGGGAATAGTTTCAAAACTTTAAGGAATGGGTTATCAGGGCAGCAGGAGGGAGCTATTTTAAAATCAGTAAAGTACTGAATTTCTCGATTGTCAAACCACACCCTCCCAACTGTTTGTTTAGGTCTTCTGGAGTAAACCTTGGCGGGGGCAGCAGTAACAGGGGTTGGTGAACTAGATGAAATTGGAATCGCTGAGATGGGTTGACTCCGTAGCTGGTTTCTGATTCTCAACCGCTGGCTCATAGTTAGATGGTCCATAGGGTTAAAAACTTCACCATTCTTTGAGCTTGAAAGACTTGGATGAGACTCTTACTGTACCTCCTGTTGTTGGGCATCAGCTTGCTCTGAAGCAGCGTGTTCCACAGAGTCCTGGTCTACATTAATATTCTCTAGAGCAGTGGCATGAGGTGCTCCAGAACCATGGATGGTGTCATGGACTGTTGGAACTGGATCATCCAATATGAGAGGTGTATCCCTGGTATTAGTGAACACCATCCTTGACTTGGTGTTAAACCTTGTGTGGTAAGGCCTGTTTCTGACACAGGGAACCTTAGTGTTTGGAGCCCTCTTTGGATATGTAGCTTTACCCTTCCCTTTCTGAGATCCATCCATTGTAGAACTTCTAGCAGAGTACCTTAGACAGTGATGGAGCTGTGGTTTTCGGTAATGCCAGAGTTCCGAAGAAGTTTTCGGCGAGTTACGTCAATTGATCTGAAAGCAAATCGCAGAGTTTTGAGAAACGAAATCCGATGTTGCAATAGGAATGGGAAGGGGTATTCTGCTGGGCGCGAAGAAGAGAGAAGAAACAAGTTTTCCGCCTTTTTACGCGAGAAATTGAATGAGGCCCAACGGAAAACAACACATAAATACTCTTGGGCCCCAACTTTCCCCTACTACACGCGCCTCATTTATCATCCACGCACACCTTTTATCTTCATGTTGCAACACGAAATGCAACCACACTCCAGAACCATATTTTTGGTATTTTCTCAGATGGTGCAAACCCCAAGATGCTGTCTTAGGTTTTCAAATGTAGTAGCATCCAGTGGCTTAGTAAAAATATCCGCATATTGACTCTCAGTAGGCACATGCTTGATTTCCATTTTCTTTATTTCGACCAAGTCTCGAATAAAGTGGTGTCTGATATCAATATGTTTGGTGCAGTTGTGCTGTAATGGATTCTTAGATATGTCTATAACTGATTTATTGTCACAGAGAATAGTAAGACTGGCTAGCTTCATTCCATAATCTCTGAGCATCTGTTTCATCCAAATCAGTTGAGTGCAACAGCTTCCTGCAGCCAAGTACTCAGCCTCCGCAGTTGATAGCAAAATAGAGTTTTGCTTCTTGCTATACCATGAGAAAAGGTTCTGACCAATAAAGAAGCATCCACCAGTGGTACTTTTCCTGTCATTTGCATTACCAGCCCAATCTGAATCACTGTATCCATATACCTGACAACTTGTGCCCTTAGAATACCAGATACCATAGTCAGCAGTACCATGCACATATACAATGATCCTCTTTACAACACTGACATGTGATTCCTTTGGAGCTGCTTGAAATCTAGCACATATTCCAACACTCGGGGAAATATCAGGTCTACTTGTTGTTAGATACAATAGACTCCCAATCATGCTCCTGTAAAGTTTGGTGTCGACAGCAATACCTTTCTCATCCTTGGTTAGTTTTTCTGTAGTAGACATAGGAGTTCTTACAGCTTTAGCATCTCCAAGACCAAACTTCTTGACCAGATTCAAAGCATACTTGGTTTGGTTTATGAACAACCTATCATCCCCTTGTTTCACTTGTAGCCCTAAAAAGTAAGAAAGTTCTCCAACCATACTCATCTCAAATTCTGAAGTCATTAAGGAGACAAAATCATCCACCAGAACATTTGACGTTGATCCAAAGACAATATCATCAACATATATCTGAGCAATCAAAATGTGTCGACCTTGAGATAACATAAAAAGGGTTCGATCAACTCCACCTCTGACATAACCTTTCTGGAGCAAGAACTGAGTTAATCTGTCATACCAAGCTCGTGGAGCTTGCTTCAGTCCATACAGCGCCTTTTTGAGCTTGTATACATGGTAGGGATAATGAGGATCTTCAAATCCTTTAGGCTGCTCTACATATACCTCCTCATTCACAATACCATTAAGAAAAGCACTTTTGACATCCATCTGATGAAGTTTGAAATTTAATACACAGGACATAGCAAGAAGTATCCTTACTGATTCAAGTTTAGCTACTGGAGCAAAATTTTCATCAAAATCCACTCCTTCAACTTGAGTATATCCCTATGCCACAAGCCTTGCTTTGTTTCAGGTCACCGTACCATCTCCATCAGATTTATTTTTGAAAATCCATTTGGTGCCAATAACATTGATTCCTTGAGGTCGAGAAACCAATTCCCACACATCATTTCACTCAAACTGTCCTAGCTCCTCTTGCATGGCTGAGATCCAGTTCTCATCCATCAAGGCTTCCTTGTGGTTCTTAGGTTCAATCAGAGACATAAAACATTGCACTACATGGCGGCTTCCATGATGAATCTGAGCATACTTCAACCGTGGTACTCCCCGTGGATTTCTCGATCTCGGAGTGATTCCAATAACTGCTTCTGTAATTTCCACATCAGACTCATCAGTGGTATCTGACTCATTATCGGTTGGCTTAGGCATATCATCTGAGGGGGTTTCATCATTACTCTATAAGGAAATTTTAGAGGTTGAACTGCCAGTCTTAATCTCTGGTGGCTATGAAATTTCACTCCTGCAACTGAGGGTGATGTTGCAACATGAGAACTGGGACTTAGCTCCTGAGGAGATGTAATTTTTGAGGCATCATCACTCTGAGCTGATGGTTTCTGAACTAATTCACTATCATCAACATCATCCGAAATTCTGTCAGGGACATCCTTCATAACTACATTAATAGACTCCATGATATAGATTGATCCCTGGGCACGTACGTACGAACGACGATTAATCCAAGGACGCACAGATTAATTATGTGTGACGCTGATTAATCCCTGGGCTCCAGCAAAAACGATCGATCCCTGGGCATAGATTCATCCCTGGGCACGTACGTACAAACAACGATTAATCCAAGGACGCACAAATTAATCATGTGCGACGTTGAAGCCTAACATTTGCGATTTTTCCATTTTTCTTTTTCCACTATTTTCTGGTGAATCAAATTCATTTGATTCTGCCGCCATGGGCAAGAACAGTAGTGGTAAACGAAACACGGGAAATAAGCCTAAGGATGTGACGAAGATGGTCTTGGGAAGTGATGGACGGAGTTTGTTTGGCGATGATGGTGAGGTTTTGACGAAACAGCCAAGGTCGTTGGAAGATCTTGAACGTATGGAAAACAACGGGATGGATCGCGGGCAGTTTGAGCATGAGCGCGGAGGTGATGGCAGATCTGAAAAGTGCGGTGGTGATTCTGAACGTAAGAGTGGACGGCTAAACCCTAAGCGCGGCGGTGAGTTGGAAAGTTTTGAACGTGTACGTGGATTGCTAAAACATGTGCATGGCGGTGCCCTAAGCGCGGCGGCAGTACATCCGTTGAAGGTAGCACCCAATTCACACAGTGAAGCAACGGCTCAATGGGTTCAAAATGCATCTGTTGAAGAGCTCTTTGAAAATATGGGGAAAGCTTATGAAGGTTTTAAGATGATTGAGAAGAAACTGAAAGAAAAAGATAGGGAAGAATCCTTAACCGGAGAACAGGTTTTAGGAGGAGAAACCTTAGCTGGACAGGAAAAGGAAAATGGTGTGGTGAATCCGTTTCAATCCTAGAACAAGACTACATGGCCATCAATTGATAGTATAAATGTCAATGGGGGCAGCAAGGAGGCTTCCATGGTGGCTGGTCGTAGGCCACCGATGATGCTCCGAACTGGGATACCAATTTTGAGCCAACTGGAAGGCCGAGAGAAGCAAGAGTGCAGCATGGTTTTGGAGGAAAAATCAGTGCAGCCTCAGATGGAGAAGAAATTGGAAAGTGTTGTTGTGCCGGCTGTGATTAATCAAACCAACGGGGATGAAACGGCCACAGGAAAGAACAAAGTTGTAGAGCAAGTTAGTATCCTGAAGAGAGGTGAAGAGCTAGAATCACAAGCAAAGCCAAGTTGGTCGAAACTGTTCACAAGCAAGCAGGCTGAGGCAAAGTACTATAAACTAGAAATTGTAGATGGTATGATTTTGCCTACTTTTCCTTTGAAAGAGGTTGAAAACAACTTGAAGAAATGGAAGAATGTAGCTGTTTGCAAGGTTATTGGGGGGTCATCTTCCAATTAAATATTTTGAAAGTTTCCTTCGAAGAATTTGGTTTGGTATGGTTGAAAAGGTATGGCAGGCAAAACCAGGGATTTTTCTAGTGAAACTTGTAAATGAAGCATATAGGGATGCGGTGGTTGAAAGGGGAATGGTTTTCTTTGATAAAAAACCAGTTTTTGTAAAGGTGTGGCAGCAAACAATGGATTTTGATGAGCCGGACACAATTCCCATTTGGGTGCAATTCCCTGGATTGGATCCAGTCTATTGGGAACCGAGCTTATTGTGTAGATTGGCAAGTGCTATTGGAATCCCTTTGCGGATTGATGAGGCCACATGGTATATGGACATGACAAAATTTGCTAGGATATTGGTTGAGGTAAACATGGGGAAGGAAATGCAGAAACGAATTCCATACAGAGATGAAAATAATGTCATTCAGCACCAGGAGGTGGAGTATGAGTGGAAACCGGAAAAATGCAGTAAGTGCAAGCTGATTGGCCATGAAACAGAGGAATGTGTTTGGAAACCCAAACCACTTTCACCTGCAGTAAAAGGAGGAATACAGTAGCAGAGCACAAATAAAGGCAAAAAGGGGAACCAAACTCAAAATGCACCAAGGGGAAATGGACTTGGACAGAACAGAATGGCTCCTCAAAGGTATGGCGGAAATACTAAAGATTGGGTGGCTGTTGGGGCAGAAAGGAATGGTGAAAAGGAAGGCTAGAATCGAGCTGTTTTAGACTTTTCTCGTGAGGGAAATAAAACGGGCACTAAAGGGACCAATACAGAACAGAAAAAGGGAGACCGAGAGGTTGTCTTTGGGGCCGAAAAAGAGCAGGTAAAGAAAGCAGGGTATGAAAAACAAAGGGGTGAAAACAGAGGTGGAATGAGCAGTAGCACAGTTTTGGATGCACAATCAAGAGAGAGTGAAGCTAGGGATGTTCCGGGTAGAGAAATAAGGCAAAATAGAGAAGGGAAGCAACCGGCTGAACCTAATGATAGTGTGGTATTGCAGATTTCACAGTCTAGAAATGTTGGCGGCAATGAGAGAGAAGCAGCTAATAACATAAACCTTGAAGTTCATTCAAGGTATAGTCCCCTTTATAATATTGTTAATGATGCATAGTACTATGCTATTCTGAAATGTTAGGGATCTAAATCAGCCAAGAAAGTAGAGAAAATGCCGGCAATTTTGTTTTGAAAATAATATAGGCCTTGCTGGCTTGCTGGAAACAAAGGTGAAGGTAGAAAATGAAGTGGACAGATGGGAAAGTTTTGATTTGGGTTGGAAGCTACTAACAAACTGCCCGATAGCACAAACAGGTAGAATATGGCTATGTTGGAAGCCAGATTTGTATGATATTTCGGTAATAAGCATTGGGGATCAGTGGATTCAGCATTTGCTGGAAAAAGAAACTCGGGCTGGAGTTTTACTTGACGCTTGTTTATGCTCATAATAGTGAAGTAGAAGCATGGACCAAACAACCACTCAGGCTAAATTTATGGCGTTATTGGAGACTGCAAATCACCAGGATATGCCATGGATGGTGGTGGGGGATTTCAACTCCCCCTAAATTTGGGAGACCGAACTGGGGGAGAGGATGTAGAGCTAGCTGAGGTGGAAAATTTTAGAGACACGGTGAACTTGATTCAACTGCATGAGCTGAAAAGTACATGACCTTTTTTCACGTGGGACAATAAAATGGAAGAAGACGGAATTTTCATTAGAATCGACAGAGCAATGGTGAATGAGATGTGGATGGACAGATGGATGGAAGCGATATGTGAGGTAAAACCCAATGATGCATCGGATCATTTACCATTACTTATACACCTAGATAAGCCGAGAAAGTGTTCTGCTAAACGTCCTTTTAAGTTCTTCAATACGTGGGTAAACTCGCCGGATTTTATTACATTAGTGGAGCAGAATTGGAGGATGCGAAAACACAGTGTCTTGTAGATCTATTTAAACTCTGAAGGTGCTGGAAATAGCACTTACACGATTTAACAAAAGGGAATTTTCAGACATTCAGAAAAGAGCCATTGAAGCAAATAAGAAGTGGGAGAACCAGTTCAATCTGTTACAAACAAATGTATTGGATAAAGGGCTGCAAGAAAACGAAGCAAAGGCAAGGAAAGAATCTATGGAACTAGCTGAAGCGGAGTTCAGTTTCTTACAACAGCGGTCTAAGGAGAAATGGATAAAGGAGGGGGACAGGCCAACCAAAATTTTCTATGCAACATGAAAAAGAGGTGTTGGCCCTTCATGCACTTCCCGGATGAGGTGTTGGCCCTCTGTCCTTCTACACACTTAAGCAAAGGCTGGAGATATCCCCTCTTATACAACTCCCCACCCTGGATTACATACTTAGGCGCTTTAACTCTCAGCTTCCGGGCCTGAACCCTATCCTCCGGGGTGGTTCCTTCTTCTAGGTATGCCCGCATAGGAATGATCTAGGATTCTTCCTCATTTACTACCATCACTTGGTCATTTTCCTGGTAGCTCCTCCTTCCTAGTACTTCCATGTACAACTTTTGGTTAGGCTCAGGCTTTAATTCCGAGGAGGCCAACTTGCTCAAGGCATCCGCTTTACTATTTTCCTCCCGGGGAACTTGGACCAGGTTGAAGGTTTCGAACCCGGCTGCCAGCGGTTTTACCGTTTCCAAGTATTTCTGCAGGCTCCTCTCCCGGGCTTCATATTCTCCTTTTACCTGCTGTACCACAATCTGAGAATCGCTGTATGCCGTGAGAGCTTTGATGTCCATCTCCTTTGCCAATCTTAGTCCTGCGATCAAGGCTTCGTACTCGGCTTCATTGTTGGTTGTTTTGAAAGTGAATTGGACCGCATAGGGGTATTCTTTCCCTTCCGGGCTAATCAACAAGACTCCCGCTCCACTGCCTCCTGAGTGTGCCGATCCATCTACATATAACCTCCAATCCGGGACTATTTCAGCCTTGGTCATCTCCTGCTCTCCCTGTATCCTTGCTTCTGATTCCACCAGAAAGTCTGTTAAAGCCTGCCCCTTGATAGCCCTCCTTGGCTCATACCGGATTTCGTATTCCCCCAACTCTATAGCCCATTTCATCATTCTCCCTGATGCCTCCGGCTTGAACATGACCTGTCTGAGCGGGTAATTAGTGAGGACTACTATTGAATGGCCCTGGAAGTAGGGTTTAAGCCTCCTTGAAGCATGTACCAGTGCTAGAACTAATTGCTCCAATTCAGTATACCGGGTCTCTGCCCCCCGAAGTGCCCGGCTAACAAAGTAGATTGGATGCTGCTTTCCCTCCTCTTCTTTGATTAGCACGACACTTACTGCCTCCCGGGATGCCGCTATGTACAAGAAAAGCTCCTCCCCCGGGTATGGTTTCTTTAAAGTTGGCAACTGTCGAAGGTGATCTTTCAAGTTTTGAAACGCCTTCTCACACTCCTCGGTCCACTCGAATGCCTTGGCCTTCCTGAGAATGGAGAAGAAAGGTAGCTGCCTATCTGCCCCCCTTGATAAGAATCGACTGAGGGCCGCTAGGGAACCTGTCAACCGCTGTACTTCTTTCACCGATCTGGGGGAGGTCATCTTAGCTATGGCCTCTACCTTTTCCGGGTTGACATCAATGCCACGGCTTGACACCATGAAGCCCAGGAACTTCCCCACTCCCACTCCAATGGTACTTTTGGAGGGGTTCAGTTTTAGATTGCTCAGCTCAAGTTTTTTGAACATTTCCTCCAGATCGTTTAGGAAAGCCCCATAAGTCCTGCTCTTAACCACCATGTCGTCGACATATACCTCCATGTTCCTCCCCACTTGGTCCTTAAAGAGTTTGTCCACCATTCTCTGGTAAGTAGCCCTCGCATTCTTCAATCCAAAGGGCATCTTCTTGTAGCAAAAAGTCCCAAAATCGGTGATGAAGGAGGTTTTCGCCTTGTCCGCCACATCCATCTGCACCTGATGATACCCTTTATGTGCATCAAAGAAGGCCAGTACCGAGTGCCCCGCGATAGCCTCTGCCAGCCGGTCCAAATTCGGGAGAGGGTAGCTGTCTTTGGGGCAGCATTTATTCAAATCTGTAAAGTCGATACACATGCGCCAGCTTCCATCATGCTTCTTTACTAAGACCGGGTTAGATATCCACTCCGGATAGATGATTTCCTCAACCACCCCGGCTCTCTCCAGCTTCTTCACTTCATCCTTTATGAACTCCGCTCTCTCTGGGGCTACAGGTCTTTTCTTCTGCCTGATTGGCTTGGTTGCCGGGCTTATGTTCAGCCTGTGTACCCCCAATTCTGGCAACACCCCCACCATGTCCTCCGGGCTCCATGAGAATACCCCTTGATATCTGGCCAAGAGTTCCTTCAATGCACCTTTTACTTCCTTCGGGAGGTCTTTCCCCACCGTGACCATCCCTTTGTCCGCCACTCGCATTTCTTCCAACTCTTGGCGGGGAGCTTCTCCATGCACCGCCCCGACTGCTTTCTTTGCATCTAAGACCGCCGTCATCATGCAACTTCTCGCGACCGCTTGGCTTCCCCGTACGACTGACACTCCTTGCGCGGTGGGGAACTTCATTGTCAGCAGGTATGGACAACTCGCTGCCCGGGCTTGGGTTAGCCATGGCCTCCCTATGATTACGTTGTACGGTGAAGGTGCATCAATAACCGCAAAATTGCATGTCACTGAGACCCTCTTGCTCCGGTCCTTCTCGTCCACCATACACACTGCGAGGGGAATAACACCTAAATGAACTTCAGGTTTGCCCGTGAACCCTGACAAGGGAGACGAAGGAGGTTTCAGATTCTGTCTCCCGATTCCCAATTGATCGAAGCAAGAAGCGAACATGATTTCCACGCTACTCCCATCGTCCACAAACACCCTCTTGATCAAAAAGCCTTCAATCTCCGCCGTTACCACCATTGGGTCTGAGTGGGGTATCTGTGGCGGGGCTGCATCCGCCTCAGAGAAAGTAAGAGCTTCGTCGGGGCGAAACCTTTTCCCCTCAATCTCCCCCGGGGGAACATATCGCGTCCGGGCCCGGATAGCGGAAACTGACTGGCATGCTTCTCCGACGTCTCCGCTTATCACGTTGATCATTCTGTTTGGTACTGGGGCTGGCTCTACTGCCTGGACCGGTACGGCGGCTATGGCGGGCCTCCCCGGGGCCCTGTTGCCTTGGTTACCTTGGGCTCTCCCGTTTCCTCTCCCTGGGTTAGGCCTCCATCTTCTCCGGGGTTGCTCCTGAGGCTGGTCCCGGGGATTCTCCTTCTTTGCTTCTGTCGCCACGCAATCTCTCAGCTGCCCCCGCTCCATCAACTTTTCTATCTCATTCCTCAGCCCTCTACACCCCTCTGTCGAGTGTCCATAAGACTTGTGGTAGGCGCACCATTTGTCCGCATTTTCCCTAGACGGGGTTACCTGGATGGGCAGCGGGTCCGGGAACAGATCTTTGTGAATAGCATGTATCTCTGTCCGGGACTTGCTGAGCGGGGTAAAAGTATCTGCCCTTGCCCGGTTCACCGGCGCAGGACCCGAATCCCTCCTACTTGGGTCAGCCACCCTCCTCCTTTCCATCTTATCCGGGAGGAATCCCCTAGATTCTTCCTTCCTCTTCCGGGTGGCGTCATTAACTGCACAGTACAGTTGCACCGCCATCTGTAAGTTGTGAAAGGTTTCCGGGATGTTTTCCATCAACTTCTGGAACAACGCCATATCCCTCAAGCCATTTATGAACCCGCTAATCACCGCCTTCTCCTGCTGCTGTCTGTCTATGACCTTCATGCTGTCGTCCATGTACCTTCGGTAATATTCCATTGGCCCTTCCGCAGCTTTCTGCCGGGTGGCGAGAAGCTCCGTCAGTTGCTTCCCTTCATTCTTCAATCCCACGTACCGGAACAACAGAGCCTTGGAGAAATCATAATAATCCCTAAGACTCTGCCGGGGCAAGGAATCGAACCATAGGAGACAGTTTCTCCTCAGGTAGCAGCCTACCAACTTGCATCTTAGTTCTTCCGGGAAGTCCCGTGACACCATTAAGTTCTGATATGTCCTGACAAACTCCTCCGAGTCTGTCTCTCCATTATATGTTGGGATTCCCTCCGGGACCCGAAGGCCCGGAGGCCATGGGTATGCCAGCACCCGAGGTACCCATGGGGAAGTGGGTTGTGCTCCGTTTCTCCCCACTAACTTATCCAACCGCGCCTCCAAAGAGTTGGGGTCCTGCCGCGCCACCTGATAGCCCCGCATCCTATCATCCTCTCTGCAGTATCTCTCCGGGTAACCGTAGCTCACCCCTATTGACCTATACATGGGCATAGAATACTGGATCGGGTTCCCCTGGGTTCCAGGGGCCTCATAACCCAATAATTCCGCGGGCATGACTGGAAGGTCGTATCCGGTCTGCTCCGTTCCCCAGCTAGAACGCGGGTAGTAGGGTGGAGCATGTGGAACTAAATTTGATTGTTGTCCAGTAGCCACTCCTCCTCGAACTCCGAAATTCGGGGGAAAAGAAGGTGGGATGGTTGAGGAATTAATTCGCCCCTGTACTCTTGGCGGCTGAACAGCCCCGTCTAGATCGATAACTTCCCTTTGATGTCCCCGAAGGGGGTCTGCCAGGTTCCCTCCAGGTTCCCTTCGTCTTAAGTTTTCCCGGGTAGAGAGTACCCACTGGCGGTACAACTCCTTGTTGGCTCTCATGAATTCCAACGCTGCCGATTCCTCCGCATTAGCTAAGGGTTGCCCCTCTTCCGGGAAAGCCAGTTCCCGAGTTTGAGGGTTGCCTACCAGGTACTGCCCCTCCTCCCGGGTTTCAGGTTCCCGGGCCCGGGGACTGCCTTCCCTCGCGGGCCTAGGCTCCTGCTCGTCCTGGTACTCTCTTTCCGAGTCGGCTTCGTCAGAGGCAGTTTCCACGTGACCATCCCGTGGCACTACTAGCTCACGCTGGTGTCTAGCCTCTTCCTGCAACTGCCTCAAGGTCACGTCATCTCCCGGGGGTAGAGGAGGACCACTCCCTGAAGGTGCCGCGTTCTTCTTCGGGCGCCCACGCCCTCTCCTTGGCGACTCCATCGTTGCAAAGGTGGAACAGGTCCCACTGGGCGTGACAATTGATGCTACCAAAATCCGTCCGTTCCTCCGGGGTTCACACTATCCGGGTCTCCTTGTTAATCAGCCCACTACAATCCTGCAAAACAATCCCCGGGAGGCGTCCCGGGGAAGAAGCTCCGGCATGATGATGAGATGGGGATATCGGAGAAGGAAAACGTACGGAAGGTGCTCTCAATATAAAGTAGAGAGATATAAGTCACATACCTTGCTTACTGTTTGAGGCTAGTATTTATAGCTGGGGTTGCCTGCTTTGGATAAGACTCAGGACCACCTCTTTTTGTCACCTACCCGTCCTTTCTCTTGTCCGGATGCGCCTCACGCGGGAAAGTTGTTACTTCCCCGGTATTGGGCCTTGAGTCTTTTCTCAGCCCAGTAGAGTGCTGAGCTAGTATCATCAGTCATCAACACAAACAAATATGAACCTCTTGCCTGACACACTTGAAATATTAACTGGACCCATAAGATCCATATGCAGTAGCTCCAAGTTCAGAAAAGTAGTGATGTCATTAATGGCTAAGTGAGAAGCCTTTTTCTGTTTTCCCTCCTTGCATGGACCACTGACCATATCCTTTTGATGAGTAATTTGAGGCAATCCTCTGATAGCTTCAATCTGAGATGCTTTACTCAGTACCTTAGTGTTAGCATGACCCAATCTTCGATGCCACAAAGTTGAGTTGTCAACCTTAGCACTCAAGCAGGTAATTGATGGCTCCAAAATATTGCAATTATCAGAAGATCTTCTTCATATGAGAATCCCATTAGTGTCTTGCTTGACAGTGCATAGAGATTCATCAAAGTGCACAGTCATATGATGATCACAAAGATGACTAATGCTTATAAGGTTTGCTTTGTTATCTTCCACTAGCAGAACATCATAGAACAATGGAAAATCCGGAATTTGAAGTTCCCTTTTACCAATGACTTTGCTGATCTTCCCATCTCCAAATTGAACAGTTCCAATCCATGTAAGTACATTTTTCAGCAAATCGGGTGATCTAGTCATATGCCGAGAACATCCACTGTCAAAGAACCAAGTGTCCCTGGCATACACATTATAACAAGTATGAACTATATAACAGTTAAGAGAGGTTTTAGGTACCCATACCTTCTTGGTCAGTCTCTCTGCTGCTCAGGTTCCATGTTGCAACATGAGGAGAACTGTTTGCCTCTCATGATGTCTCTTAGTAATCTCATGCATTGATAATCATCATGGCCCTGCCTCATACAGTAATCACGACACTTAGGAGGAGTTTTTCTTGTTACTACTCCTTGAGAAACCTTCGTCTCTAGAACATGTACATATTTGGAGTGATTAATTCTGGTGGTTCTTTGACTAGTAGATGCTTGATTTCCAGCAGGGACAAAGACTGTCTTCTTTATCTGAGGATTTGATACCTTGCTGTCATATCCAAGACCATGTCTATTACCAGCATCCTTTCCCATCACCAAAAGGTCATTTAATTTAACAGTCCCACTGTTAAGTTTATGAATAGTTGCTTCAGCTTCCTCAACCCTTGCAGTTAGGGATCTCACCTTCTTTCCCAGATTATCACAGTCAATGGTTCTGGCCCTGACTTTTTCTTCAGCATTCACAACTCTGGTGGTCATGATCTCCAACTTCCTGCTTAAAATTTCAGAGGCTACCTCAGCATCTTTAGCTCTCTTGGTAGTTGTCTCTAGCTTCTTGGATTTTTCCACATCATACATGGGTTTCTTTCCCCCTGAAATTTCATTTTTCTATAACATATCACCAAGCTACAATTCAGCCTTCTCAGCTTCTTCAATCATGAATTTAAGACTTAAAGTCAATTCTTCTACTACCTGTTCCTCAACCAAAGAGTCATTTATCAAGGTGTTGACCTTCATCTTCAAAGATTCAACCTCTTGAGTTAGTTCTGGGGCTTCAAAACTCCCTTTATCTGCACTCTTCATGGTTTTGATAATTTCTACAGCCTTTTCCCACTCACAATACAGTTCAGCAAATGCAATCTAAATAGTGCCATTTTCTTCAGCATTAGTCTCATCTGTTCCCTCCAACTCTGGACCAGATTCAATAAGTCTGGCACCAAAAGATACATGCTTGTCTGGTTAAATTTCATCTTCATCATCACTCCAAGTTTCACCAGATGCTACAAATGCTTTAGGTTGATTTAGAAAATTTCCACATTGATAAGCAAGATGTCCATAACCACTGCATTCCTTACACAGAGGTTTTCCAGCATGCTTGGTACCTTCAGGGCCCCTTGGTAAGTCATCAACAGATCTGAGTCTATTCTGAGTAGAATCTCCTCCTTGAAGATTCTTGGCAGTGTTCTGTGGATCTAATGGCTGAGCTCCTTGGCCTTGATAGGACTGAGTTCCCTGGCCCTGATAGGGCTGAGCTCCTTTGGCCCTGATTTACTTGGGACTGTACACCTTGTGGAATAGGAAACACTCTGACTTGACTCTGAGTACCTTGGTTCTGAGTGGCTTGATTTCCTCTACCCTGATTTCCAGAAAAACCTATACCTTGATTTCTTCTCATAAATCTTCCAAAGTTTCTTTCCAGCAGTGCCATGTCATCTGATCCAACACTATTCTCCTCCTCCAATTTTCCTTTCCCTTTTGATTGAGAAACATGAAAGGACAGTGCCATTTTGTCCTTATTCCTATCAGTTTGCATCTCTGAGATCTTCATAAACCTCATTAGCTCATCTAGAGTAACCACATCCAGCTGGGAATTAATCTCTAAGTTCATGACTAACCCTGAAAATCTCTCAGGCAGTGACCTCTTTACCTTGTCCACAACTTGAGCCTCAGTATACCTTTTTCCAAACTGGTGTGCTCTATGGATTAAATCTTTCAATCTAGTGCTGAATTCATCAACAGTCTCATGCTCCAACATCTCTAGGCTTTCAAATTCGGATTTGATCATTCCAAGTTTGATTTTTCTGACAGACCTGGAACCCTCATGCTCCTTCTCAAGGGCTTCCCAAGCATCTTTGGCAGTAGTGCAACCAGAGATGATTCTGAACTGATCATCCTTGACACCATTGTATAGTGCACTCAGTACCTTGCTATTCAACCTTTTTAGTGCCTTCTCAGTATCAGTCCAGGGAGCAGGTTTTGGAATTGTCTGTCCAGCAGGATTGGTTGAGGTAGGTGGACTGTAACCAATCTCAATCATATTCTATGCATCATCATCAAGCTGATCAATAAACATATGCATTCTAGTCTTCCAATCCGGGTAGTTTCCATCAACCAGTAACGACGCCCTTGTGATGGATCCTCCTTCCTTGGCCATAGTAAGCAGATCGATAACTCACCTCGCAAGAGGAATAAAGGAGTGATTAAGCTCTGATACCAATTGAAAGTCCCTGCTTACGTGATCAAAACAAATTCATGTTCTAGTTTCAATTAAGACATCTAATTAAAACTACAAGTGCAGAAAATAAAAACACACGAATTGATCACCCAATTCAATGCAAAACACCTACATCTAGGGGGTCGTAGCCTGTGTAAAGATCTTTCACTAGATGTAATAAATGTGTCCGGTCTATTACAGTCTAATGGCTGAACTTGCAAGCCTATCGCATTGCTAGTTCACTCTCTAGCAATTGTTTCTACGACTACCTTCCTTTCCACGAAGGCGTGGCAAGAGCTCTTCCACCCGAGCTTCAACACACGTCCCAAGTGTTGTGTTGGTTTGAAAACCTCGGACTTGTGTTGCCTCCTTTGCTCGAAAGATAAAAACCCTGATTGACAGAATTTTGAAGTTAAAAGCGATAACTCGAGCACGCAACTGATGTCCTTCTTTTTAGCTCACTACCGTGGAAAAACTTCCGTGGAAAAACTTCCTTTTGCACGGCTCTCGAATCCTTTCCTTATTAAACTTTTATTCCAATCAGAAAACCAGAAGGAAAAGGAATTCATGGATATCTCAAACTCTGATTGATGGAAAATTCAGCTCCACGAATATTCCCATCCTAATACAGCTGCAAGACGCGTTGTGGATACCCTAATAGGACTGTAGTTTCCATATAAAAACTGCACAGAATATTTCCTTTTACCTTTCAAAACCTGCGCTGGAACATAGAAAATATTCTCTCTTTTTCTGCCAGACTAGTCATGTTGCAATATGACATTCTACAAAGTAGCAAAAAAAAAAAACTAGACCTTACATCCTTTTCTTAGTTACTGTCATCTTCTCCTTTCATTCATTTGACTGAAACTACACACTCACACAGCAGGGCAGTACAAATTCAAAAATCCCGGCGCCAAAACCATCGAGGGTGACTTGGAAGAAGCTCTCCCACGCCGGCACCGTCTCGGAGCAGGTCTGCGGGGGATATATACTAGAGATATTTGCTATTCTTGTCAATCATACTCTTTTCTTTATGGCCGATCAGTGAATTCAAACTTGGCTCAGGTCAGCTTTCTTCGCAGAGCTAGAATCCTACCGTGCTATTCTGCTCATGTATTTGTTCTAATATTTTACTATTGGATGGCGTATTTCATATGAGATCTATCGATGCAGCAATCGATCGTCGGATATCAGAAAGCAGGCTTGCGGGTCGCATGGCGTTTTGGTTTGTGATGGGCTTTATTTTGTCTCCAAATCCTCCGAAAGGTTTAAATGTTTGTTTGATTCTTAGAATTGATTATGTTTAATATGCTAATATGGTTAACAATTTGTGATGATTGTCATTTTGGGAATTTAAAATGATGTGCTTTAGTTGTATAATTCTAATTTCTATCTGTTTGTTTTGAAGAATGAGTTGTGTATAATGTGGTAATTAATTGATTGGTGTTTTGCAATGATTCTAAATGTGCAAATGCAAATGTTGATCTGCAGGAGGGGATAGGTTGGCATATGCTTAATTGGGAGTCTATAAAGAGGCTTTCCAACATAGATGAATCATCGATGATGAATATGTACATGAAAACTGGTTATAGGATCGTTATGACGGATATTAGATTGGTCCTTTTGACATTACAGCAGTGGAAGCATTTGATGTACAAGAAATTTCTCGTCTCAGCTAGCCCTCCTGAAGTGGATATGGACAGTGAGGAACCTTCAGCGTGAATGTGAAAGGGAAAAATTTTAGTTGCTACGTTAATCTAAGCAAAAAGCCACTGAATATCGCGATCAAGGTACCTCTCTCGTTTATCAGATTGTTGAAGATTAATTTTTTTTTTTTGTAGATTGTTTATCTACATTACGTCACTGAGTCTTAGCATTAGAGATACACTACCAAATCTAGCAAAACTTTGATGTAGGAACATAAAAACAAATGTATTATTTAAAAGATTTAGATAATGTTGATCAAAAATGTTGATTTGTATTATTTTAAAGACTTAAACTAGCGGGCACTCACCGTGCGATGTGCGGCGTATTTGCACACATAATTTATTCATAAAAATATTTATATACGAAATACCCAATATATGATTGTACAATAGAACGAAATGTTGCACTCATCTTATAACAACACGGGGGGTTTTTGATTAATTTTAATAAGGATTGATGTTGCTATGATATATATTCTAGTAGTCGTACTGTGAAATGTATAAACAATTGTAAATGTAAGTAAGAAAGTAAACATATTGAATGAACATTGTTTCTTAAGTTTGTTACAATTTGACCATTAAAAATTGCAGGCAAAACATAATAACTCCAATGAATAATTTGAAATAGAAAAATAATAAATCATGATTACACCATAGTTTTTAGAAAATCCGAGAAATGTTCCTTCTTCACGTAATTTCTGATTGGTCCTCATCTTCAGTAGAAAAGAGTAAATGACTTTGTATGAATTTTATAAATTTTAAAAAGAGCAAAAGATCATCACAGAACATGCATTAATGTGAGAAGATTAACAGTAATATATTGAATGTTCATGCTTAATATGTAAAAAATCATACATGAAAGTGAGAAGATTAACATTCGCCCTCTATCTCAATTAGAACCGTCCTACATAAGACACTCTATTTATTTTTATTTAGTACGGTATGATAATACATGGTATTAAAATTTAACATCGTATGGTTAATTAATATCATTCATTTTTGGAGAATTTTTATTTTATTTTATTTTTAAAATAAAAATGTGTTGTATAATTTCATAAGAATTTGGTTAAAATATTCTCAAGATTTCGTTAACAAATTATAAGCAAAAGTAATTAGAATTTAGTAGATGAATGAGGATTGTGTTCTGGTGGACATGATATCTTCTCTGGTAAAAAAAGAATAACATTTAATTTTTATTTGAAAAATAAATTTAAGAAATACTATTACAATTATTTCATTATATAAAAATATTCTACTCTATGACTAAATTATTTGTTGCCACTTTTTAAAATTATTAATTAATTTTAGAAGTGATTAGTTTAGTTCTACTTTAATTCTCCAATGCCCTTCTGATATGAATCTCCTTGTGAAGATCCTGGATATGAACCTCCTTACGAATGATTAAGAGCACCCTCCTAAGTGTCGATCGAAAGCACCCCCTTTCAAAGAAGAAGACACACTTCGAGATGAACTTGAAAGACACAACTTTTGAACTTCAGTAACACAAGGTCGAATTCCACACGCCAAGTACTACTTGCACCAACTTGAGATGGACACACCTAGATCTCAAAATCGGGGGTTTCAATCTAACGATTGACCTAATCTAGCGATTAGAGGTTAACCTACCGGTTAAATGAGATAAAACTCAATATAAGATGATTGTTGTATATAATTGTCTATCAATAAATTCGTTCACCACCCTATTTATAAGATTATAGGGTGATTAAAAAGTGCAGGATACAATAAGGTAAGGAATATTACATCTTAATCAAAAAGGAAACACTTAAGGCAGCTTTTGCAAGCTAAAACCTTATTTAACTATAATTAAAATTCATCATACCATAACACAAAGGTATGAACGAATTTCTTAAATAAAAACAATAAAATAACCTAAATAATAAAGCGATAAACTGTTGTTGAACCAACCCACTAATTGAAGGCCCAGTCGGTTCTTTTAAGGCACTTCAATAAAACTTCTTCACGACTTCAATCTTCAGAAATGAGAGTAATAACTAGCATAGCCCTCATCTTCTTCTAATATTCATCACGAACTTGTTTCATAAGAGTATTGAGAACTTTGAACAACTTCTTCCTTCCAGACCTTGGCACAGGAAATAACATTAAAGAATAACCTCTGGATATTCGTATCACCTTCCTTCTCATATGTAGTTCCCTAGAGAAATCTTGCACACATTGCATGAACATGAGTATAAAAACAGTCGTTGAATGACAAACATCTATGAAAGAGATTTAATGAGCATAGTGATTTGATCTTGTATGGTCTAATTTTATTAAATTTTTTTGGAAGATACTCAAACATGTAGATTTGACTTCCTTTCATTCCTTGAATGGCGAAAAATTGGAAAGGAAGTAGTTCTTTATATGGCCATTTTCTTTCATAGCAAAACAACCAAACATTTACACTCCTACCTCGAATTTGATCAAAATTTCAATTCCCATGTAATGTTTGAAAACTACACATTTGGTATGGACTTCTTTATTCCTAATGCAGTAACTCAGGTTTGTTGGTCCCTTTTAGTGGCTAATATGATATCTCCCTTCTCTGGAAATCATCTTCTTTCACTCTATTCACCAATTGCTTTCCTTGGATAAGTAATAGCTTCCTTGATTACACTTCTGAGCCAAGCCGATGAACTTGTCAACACAATATACCCAATTTTGACACCACCGATGATGGAGATTTTTGGACTCTATTGCTGCTCCACTGATGCCAGCCACAATAATTCACTTTACAAACCTTATACTTGACTCCGTCATAGACACCTTGACCACAAACTTCTACAAGTAAAGCACAATGAATCTCAACAGAAAAGCAGGTGTTATTTACTGCAAAAATGTTCAAACCACTAAGAGAAATTTCAATGTGCAACTTTGATGATCTAGAAGCAAAAGAGAAATTTACACACAACCAAATTTGATGCAAAAATGTCTAAACCACTAATACACAGATTAATGAAATCGAGAGCTTATAATAATTTTGCATGTTTTAAAATCTCAACGGACTATCTTTTCTGCCTGGGATGGATATTAAATTTAAACCTTAATCAAACCAAACCAGAAAATTAAAGATATATAAGACTACCACAGTCTTTGTTCAAGAAGAAGCGGGGTACCACACATGAGTGGGTAACTGAATCTAACTGAATCTTTGAAGCTCTGCAACAACGTGTATTCAAATAATGTTAATAGTTAACCCTGGAAAATTATATTTTGCAGTAAGCATGTGAGAGCAAAAAGGCTAAAATATTTAATCCCTCTTGGAATTCAGCACACCTCTCTCGAAAAATTATGGTCCATGCAGTTTTTATAGTACATCTGCAACGCCAGCTTCAGGCCATATCTGTAAGCATAAAGAAGATTAGTTTATGGTACACTACACATGTATCAAAGAAAAATGAAAGGGCTTAATGCATAATATAATCTATATAATATATCATTGCAGTAGACATATAACACAGTACAAATAGTAAGGCTAGTCCTGCTGATAGGTTCAAGGTCAATACCCTTTACATACTTTGAGATCTTTAATATATTGTTAAGCTACCACAATATCATCTACGGGCCTAAGCCAAGGCATATAGTGTATATTTATTTAGACAGAAAAGGCAGGATATAATAACAGTTCAAGGAAATTTAATTATATTTTAGACTAATGAGGCTTAATGTTTCATATCCTTTGCAAGTTACATATAAGTAATTTCCTCTTTGAATTATGTAAACGAAGCTAAATTTTGTGTCTTAAGCATTTTTCCCAAGAAACATAAATATTCTTCCAAGCAATCATTCTTTAGAGCCAAACATAAATGTAACTTTTCCTGGAATTTATCATACAAACATCCAGGAAGTAAAACATCAACAGAACCACAAACACGATTGCAACCAATATCCCATTATAAACAAATATTGAGATAATTTCAACCAATCAACCTTATTCACCAAAAACAGTCCAGCATTAAGGCAATGCAAAATGAATTATTTTTATATCTGCACTATCTCAATCAGCTGCAAGATGATCAAGTAGAAAAAGGAATTTTTTTCCAGCAGCTCTTCTATCTAATACTATCTAGTCTATCTGAGGTTAGATTCACCGTGAAGATTAGCATGGCTTACAAACTGTGGTCATGTCACAAACTATAAGCTCACCAAGAATAGCTAATCACAACACTATCATACTTATGTATATAAACAATTAACAAGTTCGCATGTGATGGTCGTCACAAAAAAACTACACTGAAAATTTTACTTTCATATGGAATTACGTTCTTATGGAAGTACTTAAGCTAAAGCATTTTACAAAATAACTCTTCATGTTTGAGAGTCTGGCTGTTATCATTTATCTCTAATGTCACAACCAAAATGGTGGCAAGAGGAGAAGGAATCGAGCCAGACAATCAGAATTAGAACGGCCAACTACGTATATAAGCTAGAGATGCTCACATAATATTGTGATAAGCCAACGTCCCCGCTCCATTTGCTCCAGTCAGGGATACAGATTTATCAATGGAATCAAGAGAACGCACATGGAGAACCACTTGATAGGTCTTTCCCACTTCAATATTCTGCAAAAACGAAACAGTTAGTAAAAGCATTTAACTAACTCTTTTAAATATTTGAAAGGAATCTAGGGATCACAATGACTTAGATCACAAATTTAACAACTGAACAGTTAATGAAAAACATTTTCAACTGCATCACTAACTCAAAAGCAAGATTACGAGCCTTAATTATTTTAATGCATAAGATTCATAACAACTACATTTTCACTACCACATGCTTACAACAATGCCTCAATCCTAATTCCTGAATACAGTCAACCAAATCCTGATCCCAGTTTCCAGTTTCCAGTTTCCATCAACTACCACCCGATCAACCACAAAGAATATAAAGTTTCAAATAGAATATCCCATAATAATCCCAGGGTGGGTAAGATGATTAAGGCCAAAATTATAATACTAAAAAGGGTTTTTTTGGTGACTCGATGTTGTGGCCTTGTAAAGTTCATACAACTGTGCTATAACTAACAATAAAAACAGAATTTCAGTTGGATAAGAGTTTTGTGTATGCATTCCCTATGCATGTTCAAAATTGCTATACATACTTATGCACATTCCTGAGTGTTTATAGAGTGTTATCGAGATAGGCTATTTACGTAAGATAAAAATAGTGACACAATAAGCAAGCTCTTTTTGAATTTGATGCATAAGAATCACCATTGCCAGCTGTTTTATTTAGAAAAAAAGAGGTCGAAAGGATAATCTGATGACACTTAGCGCATATTAAAGTAATGACATACCATTCCCCAGAATCCAGGGTTATAAACCCCAACCCCTCATGCAAGGCATTTAGTGCCACCTTCACTGCCACAAAGGACCTCCATTCTGTATGTTTGATACATTATATTTGATTCGTATAAAATTCAAATGATAGGTTCTATCATTTTAAACAAACCTTATCAAAAAATTTACTGGCGGCATTTATATGTATGTATAGTTGACCACTTCACAAAAAATCCATTTCAACATATAAAAATATAAATCACATCCTGTACTGGAGATATAAAATCAATGATAGGTTGCATTAGGTTTGAATTTCATAGTTTAAAATTATAATACAGTTTGATATCTACTGGCGGAGATATCAAATGATTTAATATAAAATCAAAGAATTCGTATGTCGAATTCTGCAACACAACAACAGGATATCTATATATTAAACTTCATCAAAAAAGTTTATTTTGGATATCACATCCTGCAAGCAACTTATTTCGACAAATGAAAACTGATCCGGTCTCACCACTTACTCCTTACCTAATACTCCCAAAAGAATCACCAGGTAATGAACACTCATACTGATAATTTTTAAAACCTATACAATCGAAGGGTCAGTAGATTACAGGTCAAGTTGAAATCAGTAAAATCTTCCCAACACTAAATAGAATCAATTTAAACACGGCTCATTAACACTTCTAACAACAACAGAAATTCAAAACGGAAGCAGCTTTCATCAATTTAAAAGAATGGGATCCCATTCTGTTGTAAGCGCGGAGACGTGGAAACTGCGAAGCAGATGAGGGGGTGACGTTTTTTACAGAAAAGAAAGAAGAATGAAATTCAGAAAAACGGGAAGAGAATGAAAACGCGGAGGACAAATACAAATCCAACCCTCAGTGGAATTGGAGTCCAACTGAAAAAGAAAGAATCATTTAGGTGCAGAAGATGAGAAGGATTCAAATTAAAAGAAGAAAGAAGAAGCTAACGAAAAACAAAGCTCGGAGAGAACGATTAGTACTCACAGTAGAAGTCGCAGATTCTGGGCCGGAATGGTTTGTATAACCACCATTCAAAGCGTAAGGCGAAACCCTAATTTCAACCACAACACGTAAAAGCAAGAATCAGCACAAAAATCGTAACAGCAAAAATACACAAGAGAATAACAGCTAAACAAAATCTAAATCCTCCAAAGAAATAACTACCTAAACTAAACACAAGTACACCGGAGAGCGCTGAACTGAATCCTCTTTGTTTTTCAATTCAAATCCAATTGCTTCGCTTGGTTTCTATCTTCAAAGAAGTTCTCCACATCATTTCACATGCAAGCAGCAAGGGTAATCCATGCATCACGAGTTGCTCCATGACCCAGAATGAGTACCCTCTGAAGTAATCCGAAGAATTCGTTCATATTCTCGGTAAGGGCATTTGTATCCGACACATCTCCACGCCAAACGATTCCAACTGCGATAAAGATCATGAATATTAACAAACAACAAAGAAATACACCACTTCCAACAAACGGTAAATACACCAATTGTAGCCATGCCAATGACTTAAAAGTGACAGCAACTGACTTTTTTAGCTATTTCTTTCCCTCTTAATCTGCCGAAATCAGGACAGTGTTCAATCAGCTAAAAGTGACACGTTATGTGTGATTTGTGTATGATGAAAGTAATACGTTCTATGATTTCAACTACAAGCTATACAATTACATGTCGAAATTCAAGTTCTCATCTAGCGTCGTCACATTCTAAATATAACACAATCTGCAGATTTTTAAGGACTTAATCCAGCTCTAAAAAGAAAGGATAAATCGTACGTCATATAACATGCACGCTTAACTGTATCAAACTGATGAAAGATTGTATAATACCTCAAAACTACCTACAAATATTTTAACAATATACAATGATTTAACATAATAATCCTACTAAGCTATTCACAGATTCTATAATACCTCAATCTTGATCTATAAATGGATTTTTTCTTGCTTGCAAGTGGAACTATGGGAAAACCGACAATCAGTGCAAAATTGACCGGAATTGAAGAGAAAAGTGCACGGCGTACGTACCCGACGAGTTGCTCAATGATCTGAACATAGTCGAGGCCGTCAAGAAGCACCTGCTAGTCTGTGATCGCTCCCTTTTTCTCCATTGCTTGCAAAAACTCTCGCACACACAATGATACGCGCAGCGCGCAGTGAAATTTTTGTGGTTCTGAAAGGGTTTCTCGATGGCTGGGTGATTATATAGGGAGAGGGGAAACCCTGCATTCTACTCTAACCGCCCGATTTCGCCAAGCAATTAGATTCCAATAGAAAAACAAAGAAGGATTTAGGGGACAGAAGAGAAGATGGATTCAAATTCGAGGGAGAGAGGAAGAGTACGATGAGGAGAAGAGGAGCGAAGAAAGGAGGAGAACAAACAGAAACAAAGCTGCAAAACGACGTCGTTTCTGACACGTGGGTGTTAAAAAAAAGAATAATCTGAGAGGGGAGAAATCGAGAAACAACCCAATAACTATTACATATTACTCTAGGATAAGCTAAATCGACACAATGAACATAAAAATCAGATACTACATTCATAAAAAGCTAACCCAATTCATAAACCTAACATGCTTCACATACCACACCAAAGGCTGGGATCTACTGATCAAGTTTCTGATAGGTCGCCGTTGGTATCCAACGGAAGAAGCCCTGACCTGACTCCTCTGCGTAAACGTTCAACTGGACATGATTCTCCTTCTCCAGCACGGGACCTAAAGGCTACCAACAGGAGAAACTTTGATCTGTCTCCTCCTCGTCAAGTCAACGTACGTTATGCAGATTCAAATTGGCAGACATTTCTACAATAACAACTTATTGGAAAATAAATTATCAAACACATTGACAAAACTAAAATTAATATTGTAAATGACATAACTCCATTTTAGTTTTGCTCCTACTATTTTATCCAAATCAACATCCCTCACTGTTGATTTCGAGAATTTACATATAAATTCATAGCAGACTAGGATCCCAATCTTAGCTATCGTAACCTTGGGTATGCCCAACAAATCACAATAACCTTAATAAGGTAGGTAACTCCTTACCAATTATAACAACCAGATATCATCATATCTAACTATCATGTCATAATCACAAATAACTGATTTAAACACTTCTAAAATTTCCTCAAAATTCCCAGGAAAGGCTTGTGGAGGGGTCACAAACGGTCCCACTTAAAATCGCCAGCCTCCTTAGACAGAATTTTTCTTGGTTATTTTTAAGAAGTTGCTCTTAAATTTTATTCAAAATGAACGCTTCAACAATTATGACAAGATACTTATAATTCCTAGATACTTGCCTCAAAACCATTTAACCTTGGGTATGCCCAACAAGTCAAACGATTTTGTTAAATCGGACCCATTATTCACAAATCACATTTAAAATGGTACATATTATGATTTTGGTGGAACAACCTTGAGTATGCCCAACAAATCATTCCAACAAAAAATTTATTTAATACCACCAATAATGGAAGGCAACGATTTCTGATTTAATATTAAATTGAGGGAATTTGTAACAATCACATTATTATGTTACAAAAGATATACATATGGTTAAATAAACATATAAACATTTTATTTCCCTTTATTTACTCAATAACAATCTTTTATTAATTCTATAATAATCACATTATTAGTTTAACATATGTTACAAACAATTGGTGCTATTCAATTATCATATTAATTTCATTAAACTTAAATAATCTCATTATTAGTATAATGTAACCACCAATTGACATTACTCATTTAATCATATTAAAAACAAATAATCATATTTTGAGTAACATATGTAACCACCAATCATGCATATCTAATTAATCACATTAATTTCATTAAATTCAAATAATCATATTATCAAAATAACATATGCAATAATTTTCAAATTAAAAATAATTTAATCACATTAAATATATTAATTACACTGACTAACTTTTAATCACTTTAAAATCCAATTAATCACATTAATCGGTAAACCATGTGTAACATTCAACTGAAATTATCAATTAATATTAATTTGATTTAATCACATTAAAACTTAATTAATCTCATTAATTTGTAAAATATTCAGTTTGCATTTCCAATTAATCACATCAATTGGATTACACGGGTTTTTTAATCACATTAAAACCAAATTAATCTCATTAATTTCTATAACATATGTAGCATATAATTTGTATTGTTAAACTAATCAAATTATATTCAATTAATCACATTAAATGAAACAACACAAAATTTTAAAGTCAAATTAATCTCATTAATTTCAATCACATATGCAATGTTTCATTTGTATTGTTAACTTAATCAGATTAAATTTCAATTAATTACATCAACTGATATAACAATACGAAAGTATTAATTATATTAAGACTCGCTTAATTTCATTAAACTGTACATACTCAAATTGGTATTATCTAATTGAAAACTTCAATTAAATTGAATTTAATAAAATTAAATCTCAATTAATCTCATTAATTTTCATACCATATCTGGCATGTCATTGAAAATAGAATTAAAACTCAATTAATCTCATTAATTGATGAAACATCACAAATTTATTTGAATAAATAAAATATAAACATTTCATATCCCTTTGTCTATTCAAATTAATCATGAATCAAAATTTTATTCAACTAATTTAATTTAAACTCTTTAAATTTGTTAAAATTTTCAAATAAATTTCAAATTATTTCACCAAATAACATATACTATGAGTGATTCAAAACAAAAACTGGAGTCAAAGGAATAAAGTACTAGGGTCGATCTACAATTAAATAGAAATTAAGGGCTTCATTGCAAATTTCAAAAATTTACAGCCTTGCTAACATTTAGCTACCCTATCAGCACTTGGAGCAACCGCCGCCCGGCAGATCCCATCGCCGGAACCGGGTGTTGCCGCCGATGATCGTTAGATCATTGGTACCAAATTTCTATCTAATCTTGTAGGCACCAACGTACCTTGTTAGGCCCTGTTTACCAGAGCTTATCTGTAGATCAGTTCAGTTCAGTTCAGTAAATTTAAATTTTTTTTCAGTTCAGTTCAGTTCAGTAAATTTAAATTTATCAGTTCAGTTCAGTTCAGTTCAGTAAATTTAAATTTTTTCCAGTTCAGTTCAGTTAAGTTCAGTAAATTTAAATTTATTTCAGTTCAGTTCAGTTCAATTCAGTATATTTAAAATTATTTCAGTTCAGTTAAATAAATTTAAATTTAATTAAGTTCAGTTCAGTTCATCAAATTTCCTTTTATATGATGATGAGCATTCATTAATAACAAATGAAAATGTATTATTTTTATTTTAGTTCAATTCATATAAGTTCAGTCCAATTTAGTTCAGATCCCCTGAAAAATACATGCCTATAATATTCAACTCAATATATTTCTTTAATATACCATAACATTTACTTTTTATACATCCAATATAATTATTTGAATCGTGATTCATTTAAATCGACTCAACTATATATAATATGTCTTCATTATATGACAATTTGAAATTAGCTCAGTTCAGTACAATTCAGTTCAGTTCAGTTCAGAATAATTCAGTTCAATTCAGTTCAGTTCAGCCCAATTCAATTCAGTTCAGTTCAGTTCATATCCTCTTAAATATAATTTTATGATACACTACTCAATGACTCATATCCTCTTTAATATAATAATATTATGATATACAACTCAATGACTCAGATCCCCTGAAAAATACATGGCTATGAGCCTATGATATTCAACTCAATATATTTCTTTAATATACCATAACCTTTACCTTTTATACATCCAATATAATTATTTGAATCGTGATTTATTTAAATCGACTCAACCAAATATAATATGTCTTCATTATATGACAATTTGGAATTAGTTCAGTTCAGTTCGTTTCAGTTCAGTTTAGTTCAGAACAATTCAGTTCAGTTCAGTTAATATCCTCTTAAATATAATTTTATGATACACAACTCAATGACTCATATCCTCTTTAATATAATAATATTATGATATACAACCCAATGACTTATATCCCCTGAAAAATACATGGCTATGATCCTATGATATTCAACTCAATATATTTCTTTAATATACCATAACCTGTACCTTTTATACATCCAATATAATTATTTGAATCGTGATTCATTTAAATCGATTCAACCAAATATAATATGTCTTCATTATATGACAATTTGGAATTAATTCAGTTCAGTTCAGTTCATATCCTCTTAAATATAATTTTATGATATATATATACAAGTCAATGACTCATATCCTCTTTAATATAATAATAATAATATTATGATATACAACTCAATGACTCAATGACTCATATCCCCTGAAAAATACATGGTTATGATATTCAACTCAATATATTTCTTTAATATACCATAACCTGTACCTTTTATACATCCAATATAATTATTTGAATCATGATTCATTTAAATCGACTCAACCAAATATAATGTGTCTTCATTATATGACAATTTGGAATTAGTTCAGTTCAGTTCAGAACAATTCAGTTCAGTTCAGTTCATATCCTCTTAAATATAATTTTATGATATATATACAACTCAATGACTCATATCCTCTTTAATATAATAATAATATTATGATATACAACTCAATGACTCAAATCCCCTGAAAAATACATGGCTATGATATTCAACTCAATATATTTCTTTAATATACTATAACCTTTACTTTTTATACATCCAATATAATTATTTGAATCGTGATTCATTTAAATCGATTCAACCAAATGTAATATGTCTTCATTACATGACAATTTGGAATTAGTTCAGTTTAAATTAGTTTAATTCAGTTCAGAACAATTCAGTTCAGTTTAGATAAGTTCATATCACCTGCACTATAATTTGATGATATTTAACTCAATTCAGTTCAAATTATATCACCTCAACGTGTTTTTATATTTAAATAATATAAAAATGTATTTATATTTATTTCAGTTCAGTTCAATATATTTAAAATTATTTCAATTCAGTTCAGTTCAGTTCAGTAAATTTAAATTTATTTCAATTCAGTTCAGTAAATTTAAAATTATTTCAATTCAGTTCAGTTCAGTTCAGTAAATTTAAATTTATTTCAGTTCAGTTCAGTAAATTTAAATTTATTTCAATTCAATTCAGTTCAGTTCAGTTCAGTTCAGTACATCAAAAAATAAGCTCTAGTAAACAGGGCCTTAGTTTCTTTCGCCATTTTTATCATATTTGCTCCAGTGACAATCAATTGAGGCCGAGTAGATCGAATCCAACGTTGACTTTGTGTCCACACTTGACCGAGTTCATCTTAGATTGCCTCTATGTAAAATCCTATCCAAGCCGGATTTCTGGTTGATACCAATGTTCTCGAAACTTCCCAAGCTCCACCGGAATCCATCGTATTTCACCGGAAAATGAATTTGAACAAAGAGAAAAGATTAAATTCAAATTCAGATTTTGAAGAACTTCAAATCCGAGTGTATTTCCAGAAATACTAATGAAGTTTTATGGATATTTTTCATTCATCTCATGAACGTAAATTCATATTTTCTTACAAATTTTGTCAAACAAAATTTTCATGTGAAATTCAATTAATTAATCAAATTAACAAAAAACTTTTATCTTTGATCATGCAAGCATATCAATTGATGATTCTTAAAATCAAACACATGATTTATACGAAAATCATCACATGAAATTTCACAAAAATCATAAACAACGCATGAGTATCATAAAGGCTTTGATACCACTGTAAGTATTCACTAATACTATATAGCCAGGATCATGATAAAGTAATGCGTAAATTAGATTACCGGATTGATGAATCTCGTGTCTCCGGTATCCGATGTTTGCTTGATGATGTCGATCTATTAGTCGCACAAAAGGTCCGACCTCTGATGTTATCCACACGAACTCGACTACTGGGACAGTCAGTTAAACGTGCCAGCTCCATTCATCTAAGACAAACTATATAGAACTAATTTCTAGAATAGTTGTGTGTTATCTTGTATCTATTAGATGAACCTGACTGTTGCTATATATAGAGAGGTAATGGAAAGGAGAGGAGAGTTAATATTGTATTCATCACATGAAATTGTAACGTCCAACGTTATTACAATAATACCTCCATATTTATGTTCTCTATGTAACTGACAACCGTTTTGTCATCCTGGTATGAATACCATACAATATTAATCTACATTAATATTGATTAAGAGAAATGATAACTCTTATCATTTGTACAAGTCCAAACCATATAATTCTCAATTAGCCTTTATGGATTAATTACTCCATTAATCCAACAAAACCCCAATAACTTGTTCTGTTGTGTGTGACCCTTCAGGTTCCCAAATACCCGGTAACAAATAATTACTCATAAATTCTTTTGGCATTAGTTTATAACCCAAAACAGATGACAAAAAAAATCATTACTATCAAGTTTAGAAAACTCAGCAAGAAGCCAAAAACACTAACAAACAAATTCATTAAATAAGAAAAACATTGCCATCCAAAAGGACTACAGCTTAGCACAAAGACACAGCTAAATTATAAAAATAAATCATTTTTGACAAAGGCTCAGATCAATGTAATGACTGGATCGGGCGATAGCCCGACACCGCCATGGCTGCATATCCCGGTTGCATGGAGGATACCATTTGGGTTGCCCCGCCAAGATACGGGTCAATTTCAGCCCGACCCAATCGCTCGGAGACCATGAACATTCACTGCCCATCCAATGTTTTCATCAACCTTAAAACTTTCAAACATCTCCTCCTGCCACACACCGTCGCCTCCCTCCACCGCCTCCCTCGCCGTCTCAGTCACATCCTCCCGCACGTACCCACCCCACTCCTCGTCACCTCCTCCCGCCCCGACAGCAGCACCACCCCAAACGCGTACACATCCGTCTTCTCCGACGGCGCCCCAGTTTTGGTGAACTCCAGTGCCATGTACCTTCTCGTTCCCTCCACCTTCATCTCCGTCTTCTTCCCGAAATTCTCTTCCAAGCCGGCTGTATCTCCGCGCAGAGATCTTCTGCCCCGAAATGGAAAATCTTTAGACCCGGGCTATCTGCGATGATGATGTTCGAGCTTTTTATATGTTTGTGCAGGAAATCCCTCCCGAGCTCGGTCGAGTGGTGGATGAAATCAAGCCAGTGATCGATTACATGAATTCCAAATTTTTACTCCCAATCTGATTTCACCGACGCCAAATCTTAAATTAGCATAATCGCCTTTCAATTTATATTTGGGATGAATGAAAAATCCCAATGACGTTCCAAATCTACACCGAAATCTAAATTATGTGTTTGTGTTTGTGAAAACGGTGATTTTCGAAGAAGGAAAACCGTAAAGAAGAAAAGGAGGGGAAAAGGAGAAATAAAATTTAAAAAGGGCAACACCAAACGACGTCGTTTAACCCTTAGGGAGGTGCAAAATTACGGATCTGCCCCTGGTGGGTGAAAGATAGAAGAAACTTGTTCAGAGAATTCTCATTATAGAGTGCTCTAGGATAATGAATTGTACTTGTAACTCAGAAGATGATCATTATAACCATTTACGGGATTTATATTTGCAGGTTGTTTTACTAGTGCATGTCACGTTTCCACTTGAACTGACATAATTACCCCTCTTTAGTTTTGGTTCTTTTCAATATTTTCCCTTACAATTGAGTTCTCCCCCTTTTGGTTGAGTCCTCTGCAATTCTTCTTTCGGATAATATTGACATGTTCTTATCCGGTGAAACAACCAGGCCGATTAGAAAAACTCATACCTCCAAACCAGAAAAACCCCAAGCCGGCGACAAAGAGGATCGGCTTGCTACTTGCTATGCCTCGACGCCACATCCTCACCGTGAACGTCGTTCTCACCTACTTTGGCTGAGCCACCGCTGATGCTACCCAAATCTGTCGGGCTCCCGCGTCGCTTCGCTATCCGGGGGTCCTCTGGGGGAAGCCTTCAGCGAACCTGCAAAACAGACCCCGGGGGCTACCCAGGGGTAGCTGCCCCGGTGTGATGATGAGACAGGGATAGCAGTGAGAAGGAAACCGTACGGGAATACTCTCAATAAGAAGTAGAGAGATCAAAGTCACATACCTGATTCACTGTTTGGAGCTAGTATTTATAGTGGAGGGTCCTTGCGCTTGACGAGAGGAAGGACCACTTCTTGCTTGTCGTTTTCCTTGTCTCTTTACCTGGACAGACGTGCCTACCTGGCGGGGGGTTCACCCGCTCTCGGGTCAGGCCGAGGGTGGATCTTTCGGCCCATCCCTATGTTGGGTTGGTATTATCACTAGCCCCCCAGATCAGTGGCCGGGCTTTCATGCCGCGGGGGACTGGTCTTTTGAGTTTCCTCCCGACACGTAGGGCCCAGTTTCGGCGACATCTTTCCCTATTTTGCATTCATCATTGCCTTGTGCCTCGCACCACAGTTACTTTTCCGCCTTTTGAGGCGACATTTCCCATTTTGTTTCCTACATAAAGCCCAGACTCCCTTCGCATAATCTCTCTTCGCATTTTTAGGACACCCTATTCTTCCTTCGAGTAAGTTTTAGCCTCTCCTTCTCTTTTCTTCCTCCGCCACTCTCTTCCCACTTTACAATGAGTTCTCATCATTTCACGAATTCTTTCTTGGACACCGAGAGGGTCCAGAACCAGTTTGAGGTTCGATTCCAGACCTCCTCCGGGGAGATTTCCTCTCCGGGCTCCTCTCCGGGTTCCCATTCAGAGGCCCTTTGTACTTCTCAAGAACCCCGTGTTTCGGGTTTAAAGGTGTCTGGGGGGCGGATTCGCCACTGTCCAGGCATTCAAGTTCCGCCCGGGAGGAACCCCTTGAGGAAATATTCGAGGGAGAAGGTGGTGAAGAGGTTCCCCGGGGTCCTACTCACAGGGTGAGGCCTTCAGGAATCCGGTTTTCGGGCGTCTCCGGGGACCATCCTTCTTTAAATAAAACCATTTTAGATTTGGTAAAACGTTCTTTCATTCCTTTTCCTCTAAACGTCTCCCTCTCTAAGATCCTCCCGGGGATTTCTGAGCAGGAGGTCGCATGTATTCCCAAGGTCCATTTCCAGTATAGGCTTAGTCTCCCTCTTTCCCTTCTTTTCACTGAGATCTTCAACTTCTACAAAATGCCCCCGGCCCAGCTACTCCCAATGAGGTAGTACTAATTATGACCTTCCTTCTCAATTGCGCTCGCTGCGCTGTCCCTCCTTTTCTCCTCCTCTTCCGGTCTTTCTACGCCCTACATCGTTCTCATTCTTCCTACCCCGGGGTTTTCTCCTTTTCAGTTCGGACTGGGGTCAAGGACTTTCTTGTAGGCAAACCTCGGTCGTCTACGGGGTATCCTCAGAAGGGGTTCTGTAGCTATAATTCCAATTTATATGCTATGCCCTCCTGCAATAATACCCTTACCCCGGAGGACAAAAAACAACTGTCTCCTCTCCCGACGGTCATAGTCAATGACCACGGGATACTTCGTTTAACCCCTCTGAGCATAGATGGATTTTTTATGACTGGGAACGTGGGTTACTACTGGAATCGCGGTATATACCCTTCCGACCTCATCTCACTTCCCTGTGTCTCCGTTGTGTAGCCGGCTGGAGGTGCCTATTTAAGGGCTTTCGTCCTCGCTCTGTTTTCTTTCTTTGGTTTCAGTTCAACCTTCTTTGTACGCGGACGCCATGACTCATGTGGAGAGGCACTCCGGGGAGGATGACCATCAAGGAAACTCTCAGTCGAGGCAACCGATCCCGCCTGAGCAACAAGTAGTTCCCATCGGGCCATCTTCCACTGAGAACCCCGCCATCATCCCACAGAAGCCCCGCCAGCAGAAGCCCACCGGGTCATCTTCTTATTTGGCCGCCCCCGCGGCTCAAACAACTCCCTCTGGGTCTTCCTCTACCCGGGGCGGAAATCTTTCATCAATCACCCGGACTACAGTGCCGGGGCCAGCTCCCAGTTCAAGCGGCCGCCTTTGGATGAGCTTAAGGGTTCTCCCTCGCGCTCCTGGCAAAGATTAGAGGATGCTCCACCTCCTCCTCCTTCTACTTTTCAAGCTACTCCATTACAGGCTGTTTCTTCTCAAGCTACTCCCGAGGAGAGGGACGAGGTAACTTATTATGAACTCTCTAATGTGCAGTTTTTATCTTCCTAAGTATCCTTAACCCCTCTGCTTTTCACAGAGCATCACATTCGCTGACACCCTTCTAGCGGACTCCCAGTTTGCCGAGGCGCTGAATCGGGCTTACTCTAAGTACAACGCCGGGCTGTTCACTAAGGCAGAGAAGGAGCTCCGCGAGGCTAAAGAGCGACTGGCCGGGAAAGATGACCTAAAGGCCCAGCTTGAGAAGTCTCAAAAGAAGTTGGCTGCGACGGAGAAGAAGTTAGCTGAGACAAAAAAGAAGTAAAGTTCCCTCAAGAAGGACAAGAAAAGCTCTTAACTTGAGGCTTTGAATGCTGTCACTCAGAAGCTTCTCCGCTCGGAGGAGTTTGAGAAGAGATTAGATGGGATTGCTGCCGCGGCAAGTGCTGATGCCTGCTATGAGATGTACCGCCGCTTGCGGGGTTGGCTACCAGGGCCTGCGTGTCTTGATGCCCAGCATCTTATTACTGACCCAAGGTCTCGGATCTGTTGAAACATCGCTTCCGGGCCCTTCAGGAGGCTGACTTGAAAGGCCTTGTGCCCCAGTTGTGGCGATCATTAGAGATGTCTTCTCGGGTTTCCTCCACCTCAAATATCAAAAAATTCAAGCTTCCTGAGATTGGTGAGGCTTCTTGCCCCGATTCCGGCCCCGAGAACTTCAATGTTTATGGGGTGATTCCAGAGATGCCCCATTGGGCAGAAGGCTATCATGAGTTCTGCGCTGTGCCTGATAATTTTGGGTTCCAAGCCGTCCAGAACGACGAGGATGAATATCATGTGGGTCTTGGTGAAGGGCACGATGACTTGCTGTACCAATCCCGGAAGTCTACCCGGAGAATGGGATTACCCAAGTGGCCCGCAGATGAGCCTAGGGTGGACGCCATTGCTTATGTTGGTCCCAACTGGACTGCCACGGACATCTCGGAGCTGGAGTAGAGGCTGGAGAGGGCTCATGCTATTCTGGAGAGGGAAGAGACCGCTGCGGACAATGTATAATCCTAGTCCTTACCTTTTGTCGTAGTAGGTTTTTTTTTATATCCTTATAATCTGCCTCTCCGGGGGGTATATGTAGAACTTGGCCTTAGTGCCCATTTTGATAATATAAGTTCTACTTTTATTGAAATCCATCTTTTTCTTTTTGTAGTCCGAGCGCAATCTAGGGGAACTTCTTCCGCAAAGACCAGTTCCCTGCATATTTCCTCATCCTAACTCTTCTTCCGGTACCTACTTCTCCCTCCCCCGGACAGGGTGCCTCCAATGCTCTTTTCTTCAAAAGAAGCTGGCGCACTGGAGATTTGGAAGAAACCAGGCCGAATGGGCCATGTCTGAGGCGGGGTTAGGTTCTTTTCTTAATGAATTTGGATCCGTCCAAGCTTTGGTGTCGTTTCTTAAGGCGATCGAGAACAAGTTTGGGTCTCTGAATCTCTGTTTCGACTTAGCCTCCGATCATCTGAGGGAGGCCTTAAATTCTCATTGGACTAAAGCTGAGCTCCAAGCTCTTCATGATGATTCCCTGCGCCACACCGCCAAGGAGTTAGGCATGGTATGGGGTGAACTTGAGCGGGCGCAAGAGAAACTTAAGAATCTTGAGACTCGGACGGCGCAGAACAAGTTAATCTATGACTTCGAAACGGAGAATCGATCTCTTACCCACAGGAATAGGGTTCTTCAAGACGCTTTGTTGATTGTCCAGCTGTCCTATCACCTCCTCGGGCTTAAGAAGGGTTTGGTCGGAGTATCCCGCTTTACAGACATCCCCGCCCGGGTTAGCAAATTGATAAGGCGTATGGAAGCCGATTCGAAGAGATTTGGGGAGGGAGTTCCTTGTCATAAAGCCTACCTTGATGCCATAGAGTGGCATCATAAGATAGCTGCGAGGGAAGATGAGCCTTACCCTCCAAGCCTTCATCGGTTTCCCGCCCGGGTGGAGGTGGACGTTGTCAGGGATTATCCTGTAGTGAACATCCCGCATGACATTGCTCGTTCTACCAAGCTGTAGGTCTCTTCAGGCTCGTGGCAACAGGTCTGGCATCGACGGATGGGCCCAGTCCCATTGAGTATATAAGCCTCACGTATCAAGAGAAAGAGAGGGAGGTTCACTTCCCTCACCATGTCATTACGATAATAGATCTGCACCAGTCCCATACTAATTAGGGCGTCGGAGCGGGTACCGGCATAACGCCGCCTCACCTAACCCTTGCCACCTTGTGCAGGTGACCGGAGAAGTGACATAGTCGAAGCATACCGAAAGGGAAATCCTTGCACTTGATGTTAACCCTACACTTGATGTTGAAGTTTCCAACGGAGAACGGTGTCGCCACAGTGTGCGGGGACCAACAGAAGGCGCGGGAATGTCATAGAGTGACATTGCGAAAACGAACCCGTCCCGATCCCGCGATGGTGGACAGGCCCGAGAGCAGTAGAAAGAAGAGTGCCAAGATAGGAGGGTCCGTGCAAATGATACAGGGCCACCTTGATCCGTCGACGTTGTCAAGAGACACTGTCGCGGTCGAACTGAAAGGTGGTCCCAAGAAAGAAGTACAGGTCGGGGAAACCCTACTCGATGAGGTCAGGCAAGCTCTGGTGAAGGTGCCATATCCGACATGGTTGGCCAGTCCCGTCCTGGCGAAGAAGTCGGACGGGACATAGAGAATGTGCATAGACTATTCCCGTTTGAACAAGGCCTGCTCTAAAGATTGCTATACGACCCCACCAATTGACCAGGCGGTGGATTCTCTAGCTGCATTCCCGATCAAGTGTTTCCTGGACGCCTACAAGGGATACCATCAGATCCTCATGGTCGAGGCAGACGTAGAGAAGACTACTTTCATCACGAAGACGGGGCATTTGGCTATCGCATGATGCCCTTCGGGCTTCGCAACGCTGGGGCAACCTACCAGCGTGTGGTCAACAGGATCTTCGAGGGCCAGGTCGGAAGGAACTTGGAGATCTACGTTGACGACATGGTGATAAAGAGCACGACTTTCGAGGGGCTGATATCAAACCTTGATGAAACCCTCTCCAGGCTGGAGGGATCGGGCATGAAGCTCAACCCGAAAAAGTGCCAATTCGGGGTAGGCGCGGGAAAAATCCCGGGATATTTTGTCTCCAACGACAGACTCAGGGTGAATCCCGAGAAGGTGCAAGCTGTAGTGGAGATGCCAACCCCAACCACGATAAAGAAAATCCAGAGCCTCAACAGAAAGATAGCCGCTATGAGCCACTTCCAGTCCCGGGCTACTGAGAGAACCTTGCCTTTCCTAGGGAGAGACGGGACTGTGCCCTGGGGCCCCGTAGAGGAAGACGCGTTCGCGGAACTGAAGCAGCATGCTGTGACGTTGCTGGTCTTATCATCCCCGGTCCTGGGAGAAACTCTCTACATGTACTTTGCCGCCAGAGCGGAGGCGGTGAGTGCCATCCTGGTCCGGGAAGCAGATAAGATACAAAAGTCGGTGTATTATGTCAACAAGGCGTTGCAAGGTGCCAAACTCTGGTACCCAGACCAGGAGAAGTTGGCATTGGCCCTGATCCATGCCAGCAGACGGTTGCGCAAGTATTTCCAAGCATACCTCGTTGTGGTCTTGACTAATGAGCCGTTGAAGCAGATCATATTCCGACCAGAGGCGTCGGGGAGATTGACCAAATAGGCGGTGGAATTCGGAGAACATGCCATCGAGTATCAACCGAGAAAGGCCATAAAGGGCCAGGTAATGGCAGATGTTTTGGTAGAAATACCAGAAAAGCCGAAGAAAGCCCTGAAGAAAGCCAGACCGGTTGACCGGCCGGGCTGGTGGCAGCTCCATGTTGACGGGTCCTCGGGTGTAAAGGGCGCGGGAGCAGGGCTCCTGGTCACGGATCCAGGAGAAGCGGAGACTACCTATGCTTTTTATTTTAGCTTTCTAGCCACCGACAATGAGGTGGAATATGAGGCCCTCATCACGGGTATGGAGATAGCTATGAAGCTGGGGGTAACCCGGTTAGATGCATACGGGGACTCGGCACTAGTAGCCAACCAGGTTAATGGATTGTACGCAGCCAAGGAGCCATCCATGTAGAAGTATTTGGCCAAGGTGAAATACTTGGCAACGAGCTTTGAGGAATTCGATATCACCCGTGTCCCTAGGTCGGAAAAAACCAGGTCAGATGCATTAAGCAAGCTGGCATCCTGCGCGAGTGGTCACCTCAACAAGAAAGTAATGGTGGAAGTCCTCCAGAACAGGTCCACGGATGACAACATGGCGGGTTACATCGAGGCCGGGCGGGCAACCTAGTTCACCCCGGTCCAGAGCTACTTAGCGAATGGACGCCTCCCTGTAGACCGAAAGAAGGCCAGAGCTTTGGAAAAGAGGGCACTCCCTTATTCAATCAAGGATGGAGTGTTATATCGCAAGGGGTTCGTGGAACCATGGCTAAGGTGCGTAGGAGGAGCTCAAATTGACTTATTGATAAGGGAGATGCATGCAGGAAGCTGCGACAGCCACCAGGGAGCCCGCACCCTCACCCTGAGGACCGTCTGGTCAGAATATTACTGGCCGAACATGCTGGAAAAGGCTACCGCCTTGGTACAGAAATGTCGGAGGTGTCAGGAACATGCCAAGGTCAGCCGCATGCAGGCTCAGCCGATGGTGGCAATCACCTCACCATGGCCATTCGCTAAATGGGGCATTGACATCGTAGGGCTGTTCCCGACGGTAATCGGGGGAAGGCAATACCTATTTGTTGCCACTAATTACTTTACTAAGTGGGTCGAAGCTGCGGCTTTACGTACAATCACAGGGAGAAAGATCACTAACTTCGCTTGGCGAAATATCGTATGCATGTTCGGCATCCTGCAAGTGATAGTCAGCGACAATGGGAAGCAGTTCGCCAACGAGCCTTTCAAGACGTGGTGTGAGAACTTGAAAATCCAACAGAGATTCACGTTGGTCGCTCACCCACAGGCCAACGGTCAGACCGAAAGGGCCAATGTGACCATAGTGGATGGCTTAAAGAAGTGCCTGGTAGCGGCCAAGGGGCTCTGGGTCGAAGAATTTCCCAGCGTTCTGTGGGCATACAGGGCCACGCCCCGCACATCTAATGGTGAAACTCTTTACCGCATATGTTTCGGGTTGGAAACCGTAATTCCTCCCGAGATGGTCATCCCGTCCATCCGAGTCATGCAGCGAGACCACGGGATGACAGTAGTGGAGTCCAGGCTGGTCAAACTAGAAGAAGTGGAGATGACCCGAGAAAAGACCCAGCCCAAGGAGGCCACCTATAATTCTTACCATGAGTAGATGTACAATTCCCGGGTTAGGATCCGGAACATGAAGGTGGGCGACCTGGCCATGAGGCTAAACGAGACCAGCAGGGTGCAAGGACAACACAAGTTGGACGCCACTTGGGAAGGCCCTTACAGGTTCAAAGAAGTACTGAGGGGTGGCGCTTACAGGCTGGAGCATCTGAATGGGGAACCTGTTCCCCGCACCTGGAACATCTGCAACCTGCGCAGATATTACGGTTGAAAGGTACCATTTTCCCTTACTTATATTTTGACGCGCTGTATGCAGCTGTGGGTTCAACGCCCTGGGGAATTGTAAATAGGCCAAGTCTTTTGATAAAACATTGCTCTAGATAATGCTAGGCCCTATGAGGGTATGACCGCACCCGTCGAAAGAATGCTTGGAGAAAGCCTCGAATAGCCCATGCAAAGCCACGCGGAGTTCATGGTCATTTTCATGCTGGACCCGCAACTTGATGGCCTCCTTCAAGGTCTTCACAAACAGAAGCCCCGCTTCGCGACTACGAGTCAAGATCCTCCCTTTCTCAGCGTCCGTGTGAGCCAGACTAGCCTCGGCCTCCTGAACCTTTAAGACCTTATCCGCAACCAGGGCCCGTTCCTTAGCAAGATCCTCCTCAAGGGCGACAACCTGGGCTCCCAGTTTCCCTACCTCCAACTCAATGAAGTCCAGCCTAGCGGAATCAGTGGATACCTGGGAGAGCCGGACCAGCTCCTCGTCTTTCGAGCCCAGCTCAGTTTGAACCTCAGCAAGGACAGCCTTAACCTGGGCAAGCTCTTTCTTCCTGGCATCCACCTCCCCCGCGGCCTGGGCATTACAAGCTCTCAGCTTCTGGATCTCAGATCTAGTCACCAGGGTGGTACATAACACCTAGCATCCGGAAACATGTTAAGGACCCCGAAAGGGAAAATGGAAAGGAAATGCGATAATGAAAACATGAGATTAATGTTTACCTCCATGGCGGTGGAGACCTGGCGGTCGTCCAGAGAAGCTGAACCAGCAAAGTTTGCCACCAGACTGCGGCCCCAGGCTTCTAGTTGTGAGGAGGGCAGAACGTTCTCTAGGAGCGTCGCCCGAGAAGGGGGCGAACCTAGGGGAGCAGAGGTTGCAGCCAAGTATTCCAAGAGACACTTTTGGAGGTTGCGGTATCTTCCCCGAGTTCTTTTTGGAGGTCTTTAGACACTTTTGCACAAAAAGGTCTACCCAACATGGGTGTTCCGGGCTCCAAAACATGGTCCATAAGCATTGGACTTGCTCCCTGTTGATGTGTGTCAACTTTTCTTGGCAAAAGATAGTCATCACAAGCAATTTGTGCACCATACGAAAAACAGGATGTATGGTGTGATTGTTCTTGGTGGTGCCAGTGATGTTGGGAGATCCAGACAAGCATCTCAAGAAGAGAGCAAGATCAAATGAAGCAGGGGGATTATTCTTGGGGTTCTTGTATCCCTCCTCATAATGGAACCCGAAAGCAGCTTGGATGTTAGCATAAGACATCCTGCGGTCTACATCATTCAACTTAAAGGTAATGTAATCCTCTTCTGACTCCTCGTCATAGTGTTTGGCGAGAGTGGAGAGAAACTCAAGTGTGTAGCGCACGTAGGTTGGTGCCGACCGATCTATGAAACCTCTAAGGCCAACACGGTCCAAAAGAAATGGCACAGGTTGTTGCAAACCCAAAGCCTAGAGGAGTTCAGTGGAAAGAAACTTCGTCTCCATGTAGTCCTCTTCCCATTCCCAATCAACTCCCTCCAACGTTGTTGAGCTTCGTCGTCCAAACCTTGTAGCCCCATGAGGTCAAGAGGAGGTAGGTTTTCTGCAGGGGAGGGCTAGGTTGGGGAGGAGGGATCACAGGTTCATGTGCATTAGAAGCTTCCCCCCGGCTGGAACGTTTCTTAGGTGTCACTTTCAAAGCTTTACTCTACTAAACAACCAGCTAAATGCACAACTAATTCAGCTACAATGGCGGCAAGCCCTACCCAACAAGCTAAGTGCACAACTAAAGGCGGCAAGCCCAAAAATTCAACTAATGACTAGAGGCGGCAAGCCTAAATCACCAAAAATATTGCAATGAAATGAGTAGGGGTACCGTCAAGTGATTGGATTGAAGCCCGACGTAGCCATAGCGCGTGTGGAGATCACCAATTTGACCAAAACACCACCAAATCAAAGAATCCAAAAATTAGGGTTCATGAGATTTAGGGGTATTTGAGAAGGTTGGGGAATATGGAAATAGATATGGGGGAAAGGATAAGGGTTATGGAAGGAAGGTTTTTGTGTCGTTGGAAGGGCGGGGAAGTCGTTCGAGGCCGGCAAAATGTGGTGGAGAAGTGGCGGTCAGAAGGTGGCTAATGGAGGTGAAAAATGATGATTTGGGGTGAAATTTGTGGTGGGTTATGTAGAGGAAGAGTGTGGGAGTGATTTGGATGGATGGATTTGGTGAAAAATCTACCGGAATGGTGAATTGGAGTGGTGGCCGGTGGGAGGAAAAAAATCGCAGGTGGGAGGGATGGAGTTTTGGAAAATAGAAAATTTTGGGGAAGAAGAAAGGTATAAGGTCCGTAAGCTCGCGGACCGCGAGAATATTTTCGCGGGTCGCGAGGCAGGTTCGCGAGCCGCGATAAGTGACATTTTTCTGGCAGGGACGTGCTGAAAAACACCCCTTTTTCGCGGCCCGCGAGGCCATTTTCGCGGACTGCGAGACAAAATCCTCACGGCCAAAAATTTTGTTCGCGAAAAATGGTGTTTTTGGGGCAGGAGTTGGCCAAAAAACCTCTAAATTAATATATTCATCAATTTACACAATTTAACTTCCATTTTGAATGCTTAACCTCCTAAATTAATATTATTTAGAAACTAAATAGCTTCTCTTCTATTCACTACATACTAAATTTAAAACTTATTGTACTTTTCAGTTTATAATTATTAATGAAACCTAACAAAAACACAATCAATTCATTTTAGTCTAAAATTATTTTTAAGGGAAAACTTTCCTACTTAATCGATGCCTCAATAATCTCTTGAAATTTCAATATTTTTAAAGCTTACCTAATAAAATATCTTTTATTTATGTCCGCAATTACTTCCTTCAATTACCATTCTATAACTCTACAATTAAGACTACATTTATAGCATATATCAACTGATCACATTCTCTAATCAAATTGATTTACTTTTTACATTTTTTTATATTCACCTTTTAAACCTATCTTAATTGCAAGTCTAGTCAACTTAACCCTATCATTTTTCTACAATATATATTAAAATAATATCCAAAAATATGGGGTCTCACACAACACTTATTTGTATTTTATTTAACAACACCACATATTTATAGCATCTCCAATGGTGAGAGGGTCAAGAGTAAAAATAGGTGTCAAATGTTTAAATTTTATTGGGTGTCAATATGATGTAGGATTGAAGGTTTTCATTTTAAAGTTTGGTTCTCCAATGCAACTATCAAATTGTCACAAAATATCATAAATTAAATATTGCATTTATGTTTCAAATTTAAAAATGAAAGAATGTAATGATTAAAACTCTATATTTGTTAAGTTGTCAAATTGAAGGCTTCAAAGTGAGCATCAATATATAGAGGGTGTAATTGACACCTTCAATCCACATCATATACCACATATGATTGACCCCTACATTGATGTTTGGGTTGGAGATGATTTTTGCAATTTCTCACTCTCAATCCTACATGTCAATTGATATTTTTTAAAGTGAATGTAGCATTGGAGATGCTCTTAGTATTCAACACTTATTTGAGTTTTTTTTTTTGATCGAAAAAGGTTATATATATTCATTCCATCAAGAAATCTTGTACAGTTTTGACCTTCCTAGTCTTACCATACTCCTTCTATGCGGTTAAGCTACTCAACATCTAGATAGACAGGCTAATCATTTCCTGACAAAATTCTACCAAGTAGACTCTCTGGTGTCATGCTTTTCTGCTGAAATATTCTCCGATTTCTTTCCTGCCATATATGATACATCAAGCTGACTGCTATATGGTACTTCTTTCTACCCTTCCATTTTGCCATCATGTATACCTGCCTCAATAAGCCTCTGAAATTTAGCTCCAGCTTCAAGTTGAGAAGTTGCTGCAATTTCTGAGCATGAGCACACTGTAAAAACAAATGCTGCACTGTCTCTCCCAATCTGCCACAGAAAATACAGCAGTTTACCTGATTCTTCAACATGCCAAAAGACTGGAGTCTCCCTATGGTAGAAAGTCTCCCCTTTAAGAGCATCCAGAGAAAGAAAGCATGTTTTGGCTGTAGTCCCATTCTCCATATCAATGGTGCTCTTGAATCCTTCTGAGTTGCACCTTTAAACAAGGTGTAAGCCATTGTAGTATTAAACATCCCCTTACTATCAATGCATTGGCACAAATAAGGCAATAATCTGTCCTTAGTCTTGACTATCACTCCCCAACTCCAACTGTATCTGTGTCCTGCAAGGCTGTAGCTAAGAACATCAACCCCCTTCAAGTAATACTCCTGTATCCATTTCACCCAAAGTACATCTTTTTTCTGGCATAAATCCCAGACCAGTCTACACAATGATGCCACATTCCATAAAGAAGGGTCCCTCAGGCCCACTCCTCCAAGAGATTTAGGGAAGCACAGAGTGTCCCAAGCAACAGGAACCAGCTTCCTCTTACCCTCCTCCTTTCCCCATAGATAATCTCTGCATTTTTCCACAATGGCCTTATGAATGCTCTCAGGTCACCCAATGTCCTGCCATACTTAGCAGAACTGTATTTATCAGCTGCACCCTTCCAGCATAAGTCAACTTCCTTGTATCCCAGGTATTAATTCTTCCAGCAACTTTATCAACAAGTTTGTCACAAGTGCTTTTATCCCACCTCCCAGTTGAGATAGGTAAACCTAAGTACTTCACTGGAAGATCCCCTTGTACCACATTAATAATTGCAGCCAACCAAGTCATCTCATGTGGGGGCATTTTGGAGAAATAGATTTCAGACTTTCCAGCATTCATTTCCAGACCTGTTACCTGCTTAAACTCTAGTAAAACCTTTTTCACCCCCTTCATTGACTTTTCAGTAGCTCTGCAAAAAATAAGCAGATCATCTGCAAACATCAGACTGTGGACCCCCACCCTACTACACCTCTGATGATATTCAATCTCTCTCTGGTTAATGGCCTTTTGAAGCTGCCTAGTCAGGTACTCCATTCCAATAACAAATAGCAGTGGTGAGATGGGGTCGCCCTGTTTAACTCCTCTCTTACCTTTGAAACTGGCTGTGTAATTTCCATTCAAAGAGAAGCAGTACTCTGTACCTTCCACACACCTTCTAATCCATTGTACAAACTTACCAGGGAATTTTAAACCCTGCAACCATTGAAATAAAAATTTCCAGCTGATACTGTCAAATGCTTTCCTGATATCTATCTTGAGCATACAACTTGGGATTAGTGTCCCACCCTCATGATATAAACTCAGTAACTCTTGAGCTAACAAGATATTGTGACCTATATTCCTCCCTTTCACAAAAGCACCCTGATTGGTGCTGATAATAAATGGTAATATCTCCCTCAGCCTATTACTCATGATCTTAGTAACTATTTTATAGACCACTGAGCAACAGGCTATAGGCCTGTAATCAGTTGCTGCTTGAGGACTTTCCACTTTAGGGATAAGTGTAACTGCTGCCCTGTTGAACTCCTTAGGTAGTATTCCATTATGAAAGAAGCTTCTCACACCATTCTTAACTCCATCCCCTACCACTGACCAAGCTTTTTTTAAAAAATGGCTAGTGTACCCATCTACTCCTGGACTTTTATTAGCATCAATATTCTGTAAAGCCTTCCAGATTTCGTCATCAGTCACCTCCTGAATCAGTAGCAATTGTTGATCCATGTTCATCACTGCTCCCTGTTTTGTGACTTCTTCATCAATATCCACTGTATCTGCTGCATTTCCCATCTGTCTTCCAAAAACCTCCAGTAGGTGTTGTTCTATCTGCTCTTGCCCTTCCACTATTCTGTCCCCATTTGTCAAAGTAACAATCTGGTTCTTGTACTGTCTCTGCTTCATAGCATTATAGAAGTACTTGGTAGGTCTGTCACCATCCCTTAACCATACCTCCTTTGCTCTTTGCTGGAGAAATTGGTATTTTGCAGCACCCAGTTCAGTAGCTAACTTCCTAGCCTCCTGTTCTCTATCCTGCTTATATGTATTTGCTAAATCATTTTGCAAATCAGTGAAACATTTTTCACTTTCCACTTTAGCCTCTTCAGCCCTGCCATGGATATCTGAAAATTCTCTCTTGTTCATCTTCCTGAGAGTGATTTGCAACAGCTCCAGAACCCTATACAAGTCTGATAAATCCTCCACCTTATACTGCTTCCATGTCCTCTGAACCAGTTCTAGAAAATGTGGAGCACTGGTCCACATATTAAAAAACTTAAATGGCCTTTTCATATTCTTTGCTCCAGTACCATGTGTAACTTTCAATGGCAAGTGATCTGATACCACACTGAGGCCAACGTGACAGATAGCACCCCCCATGTCAGAAATCCACTTACCATTAATAAAGGCCCTATCAAGTTTGCTATGAATTCTCCCATCCTCCCTTCTATTGCTCCAAGTAAAAAAAGTACCAGTAGATCTCATTTCCAACAATTGATTCTTAGTCACCATAGTCCTGAGCTCCAGTGTCTCCTCCAATTTCACTGGTTGCCCTCCTTTCCTATCATCCGGGTTAAGAGGGCAGTTAAAATCACCAGTGACCAACCAAGGTAGGTCTTGATGATTAATAAGCTCCAATCTTTTCCATAAGCTAGTTCTCAACTCTGATGTATTATGGGCATACACCACAGTGATATAACACTCTTCTCCTGTATCTCTGTATTTACACCAACAGTCTATCCACTGATCTCCAGAATGCAGCACCTTAACTTCAAACAAATCTGGCTTCCAACAAATCCATATCCTCCCATTTCCAGCAATATGACTGTTAGTTACCAAGTTCCATCCCAAAGCCAAGTTTCTCCATATTTCTTTTTCTTTTTCTTTTTCTTTTTTCACCTTTGTTTCCAACATTCCAACAAAACCAGCATTCTGCATCAAGAAGTACTCTCTGCATCTTGCTTGTTTTTCCTTTTTATTCAGGCCCCTCACATTCCAGATAATGATATTATTGTCCACCATCATCTGGAGGCTTGGGATTATTCACCTTGGTAGATCCAGCTCCCACCTTACTACCCTGATCCTTCTCTCTGATTGTCACCCCCTTGAGCACTGTATTCAACAGCCTGTCATCCAACTCCACCTCTTCTTGCATTGGTTCCTTTCCTTGCCTTTGCTTCTGTTTGCTACCACCCTGCTGCCCTTGAGGCTTAATCCCCTCCTGCACTTGGGCCTTAGCTTGCTGCCCCTCCTTTCTATTCACTGCAACAGGAACAAAGACCTTCTGCACCTTGTTTCCTGTAGTTTTCTGTGGCTGTTCCTTGGGCTTCTCCAGCCACCTGCAATTACCTACTTCATGCCCTATTAGCTTGCAATGACTGCATCTTACAGGCTTCCATTCATAAACGAGTTTTTGATACTGGACCACTCCCTTCTCATCAATAAATGGAACTTCATCTGGCATTGGAGCTCCTAGTTTCATCTCCACCAATATCCTGGCATAATGCAGTTTATCTATGGCCAATGTTGCATCATCCAATCTTAGAGGCACCCCTATAGAGCTGACTATTCTGCAAAGAATACTTGGCTCCCAGTAAACCATAACAAGCTCAGGCAATTGTATCCAAAGAGGAATGGATTCTGGCTCCTCAAAACTCATGTTCTGCTTCCAAGCTTTCACTACAACAAGGTTTATTCTCAAAGAATAACATCCCTTTCTCCACTGCAGCATCCCTGTGGATTCTCAGAAGAAATTTCACCATAAAGACCCCAGGTTTTACCTTCCAGACCTTCTCTACCTTATTCCACCAAACACTTCTTATAAATGGCTCAATTTTCTCTACTGGTGGGTGCCCCCCAACTACTTTACAAACCACTACATTCTCCCATTTTTTCAGGCTTTGATCAACCTCAGCCTTCGGTATCCTAGCCATACGTACACCATTAACCACATCAGGGGGATAGTAACGTACCTCGTCCTGCTGCTCAGTGAACATGTTTGTCCACTTTGGGGATATTGCCTCAGATCCAATTCCTATCTTGCCTGCATCTGGCTCCACCGGATTCTCCACTGACTTCCCCGAATCTGCAGGCTCTAGTGGTTTGTGGGCAGCTTTCCTCACCACCAACGGAGTACAAATATCCCGTAATCCAGCCAATTCCTCATCCGTCATCTCCCCGGTTTCCTCCAAGTCCTCCTCGAAATTAATCGCACCCAGCTTCATCTCTCCTGTGTCCTCCATATGCCGATTCCTTTGTTTCTTATTAGCATTCGATCTACCCATGGTGGTGGCAGATCCAATCGGATTGAATCACCAGATCGAAACCTAGAAAAGACGACGGAAAGAATCGCACATAGTGGGTGTGTAATCGCACACAGTAGAAAAGTCGAGTTAATAATAGATGTCAACACTTATTTGAGTTTTATCATACAATTACACATTTTTAGTGCACAAATAGACAATACCTAAACCTCAAGTACTTTTAACTCCAAAACTGTTTCCATGCAATATTTAATGGCCAGGGTCTCCGTCTGAAATGCAAAATGCATGAAATGAGAAATACAACCATCTTTCATGAGACTACTTGAATCATATAAAAGCCATGCTGCTATGCCCTTGTTCTCAGCTAGATAAAGGCATCATTATTCACTACGGGGCATTTGTGTTCCTTATTTTGTGTTCCTTGATTTCTATATCGTGCTCCGGTGTCCCTTTTGACTTTTTCTGCTAATCTACTTCGCTCAATTTTAACATGCCCTACTTTGTCCATTTTTGACCAGAGTGAGACATAGATTGACACCACATTTGTGTGTAGTTTTGAGTATACCTCTTTATGTTTGCTCAAGAATCTCTTTTTTTTTTTTTTGCCAAGTTTATGTTGATGATATTAATTTGCGTGACAATTCAAGGTCGTGCAAGAAATGTTGTAATACAAATGTTCATAACCCGTCTTTGCACAAAGTGTTCGGGGCAAAGTTTACTACACACATAGTGCAGTCCCAAATGTAGTACCAAACACTTAGGACTGGCCTTTCGTATGAATCTAGGTATGCTTGTTCTTGGTTACTCTAATTTCAATTGGACTCGTACATAAAAATATCAGCCTTTCACAAGTTTTAATCATACAAAGTTCTTAAAAAACTTTAGATGAGCGGGTTGTAGGGAGTACTTGAAATTAGAGGCGGAGATCGAAACATGTGGTGTCAGAAAACTTGGTACAAAAATGCAACATCTGAAACTGTAAGTAGAGGTTCTTACATATACAACATAGGGAAATTCGATTAGCCTTCAAATAAAAGTAAATTGTTGATGCAGAGAACCAAGAATTTCAAACTCTTTTTCGTAACATTCAGAAACTTAGGTGCATTATATAAAATGCTCCAGCGAGCTTTTCTATAATTTAAATACCTGTTTCCCAGGATATTCTAATTTGCAATAGTATACTATATGGCTCAGAAATGAGAGCTCCCTTCTATTCAACAAACCAAGAATGAACCAAAGTCCATCTAATACACACATAAGCCTCTAAATTATAGAACTCAACTACAATTAACCAAAAGTAAAAGTTCTCCAAGAGAATAATGCTTTGCGAATTTCTAGTTACTAGGGTTCATGAGATGCTTCATCACTGTAGTACAAGTTGAAGACACAGATATTTTACTAATATCACAGATCACAACTATCCTAAGATCTATAGATGGAGAGGAGAGGATAGATCAGCACCTATTTTCACAGCCATGGCCAGAAGAGTAGGCAGACAATCACAGAAGAGCAACACAAAAATCTATGAGTTATAGGCATTGCAAACACCTGAATGGTAATTTGCTATGAGAATCAGGCCAACCATATGGGAAAAACATCAACAACAGCAGCATACGGAAATTCCATTTTTCGCTTAACCAAAGAAGTGAACAGACTCACAGAAATTAGGAAAACAAACACATGAAGGCAGGTATAGTTTCAAACAAATGACTAGGTGAGGCATAACCATAAGTCTTGTAGTCTTTATGAGCACCGTTGAAGTTATCATTTTATTCTAGGTTTTTTAGCTGAAATGAAGAGGAGAGGAACTTGTTAATGTTGCATAGAAATCTGACAACATTAAACATCTTCAATTTGAACATTTGAAGAATCTAAAGCATCGTAAAGAAAACTTCAAAACACCACCATGAGAGCAAAGTAGTTAGGGCACAAAGTAGCTTTATGTAGATATAAGGCAGACGAGGCTACATGAAATGAAGCGACCTAATAGTATGTGATATATAATATATATATATATATATATGTGGCACCTGGCATGGAGAAGGGATGAAAACGGAGATAAAAACAAGCTGAAGTTGCTAGTGTGCTATACCATTAATGGAATGAAAGGACCACTCAAATCCTTAGAGCTATTAACAGGAAGGAAAGATTTATAGCCATAATAGGAAGAGAATTGAGACAAAGGAAGCTTTTCCTAGAGCCTTTAGAAAAGCCTGTTTTAGCTCTTCCTTCATGAAATAGTCATATTTATTAGTATGCTCACGTTAGTAAGGATTTGAACCAACTGGTTTTGGTCAAGAAAAACTAAATTGTAAACTAAAGCATCTGTTCCTACATATTTGATTAAAATTGCAATATTCTAGTCAAAGTAGCTTGTCCTTTTCATAGAACAAAATATCTGGGATAGCTGTTTACAAATGTCAAAAACTTCTTATAACCCCCCCCCCCTCCCTCTCGCACCCTTGTTCATTTATCCAAGATGAAACAAAGTTAGCTAGAAAAAGAAAAGAAGTACAAATAGGAACTGAGGCAATGAAAAACATAACTAGTGGAACTACAAAATATATGAGAGGTGAGTTTATCACTCTACTTCTTAAAGCCCAACTAAAACAAGAAAACAGAAACCAGAATTCCAGGATTCCTGAATTTTCAGACTTGGTTAAGAGAGTTTAGAGTTGTATCGTAATGTGTAAGGAAATTGATGTGAATGATCATATCAATAATGGTTCAGATAGGTCACACCTAGTAGAATTGCTTCATTCAGGGACGAGCAAAAAGTAAAAAAAATAAAATAAATGGAGAAAAATTTGCACATGCTCAATGCATTACCCTCACACCAGAGTGAGAAAGAACCTTCTGAAGAAGCTGGCAGTAAAGAGGACTGGAGGAGAAAGAAGAAAACAGAAGATTATGTAGCATGACTTGGATAATGTCATTCAAATTACCCCAGCATGGATAAGTTGGAATCCACAATAAACAAGACAAGAATTTCTAAACATCACGAAACCAAAGATAGTATCATGTCAAGTCTAATAAACCAATAGACTGAATGTGACCTAAAGGCATGCAAGTTCCAAATGGCCTGAGGCCCTGAGAAAAGAAAAGAAAAACGGAAGACAACCTTTCGGTAGTTTCTATAAGGTTTTCCTAGAGAGGTTACGGAATTCCAACTAACGATTAGATTTAAGGGGAAAGCCTCTGTGTTGGGAAGCCTAAAGAAAAACTAGAAAGAGATAAGAATCGCATTTTCAGACCAGGCTAAGTGAGAAGAACCTTCAGAACTTAAGTGGACATTATGAATGCCTGAATCAAGTTTTCAGCTGCACGCTTCTGCTCAGGTGTTCCAGATATTAAAGCCACGTGGTCACCCCTAGAGGATTTGGATTCTGAAATCTCTATAGCTGCCCCAGATATCTGAAGAAAATAATTGAACATAAATATGGAATCAATGATACGTACAAGTTAACAGCAGTCAAAGCAGTGTAAATGGCAAGTCCCACAGCCACAGTTACACCGTTTCAACAAAAAAATAGTCTGGACCAGGAGTCTAAACAGAGGAGTGCAAAGTTTATATTGTAGCTTTGAGGTTTTTTCATTTTTAAATACAAGTATAGTATGAAGAATAGGAAACTGAAGGTACAGGACATCTTCAATTGAAAAGGCAATCTCACAAAATTGCAGTCCTCATTGCCTTCTTTTAAATAATGAATTATAAATTATTGAAAGAAGAGAGTTCTTCATTCAGCTTTGAACCCCATCAAGGTTTTTCCGGAAGTCCTGGTCTCCAGTAAGTCGAGTTTCTTCTATTTTTCGTGCTATTTAAAGAATCAAAACTGATATTAAAATTTCCCTGCTGGGTACATTGGTATAATAGTGGCTGATATACGGGCACAATTTGCATTGTGAAACTTGGCTACTCTAATTTTTTTTCCCCTTGTTTCTCAAAGTTTTATTCAGTGTAGGTCTACTTGTAAATCTGATGTAACAGAAATAGATATCTGATTTCATTTATAAATAAATAAAAAATCTGATGTAGAAATTCAACTGAGGATAAGTTAGGATACAACAATATAAACAGAAGCCACAATGGATTTTCATCAATAGTACGACATCAATTAATTCTGTGTGAGAGGAAATCCTTTAAATTTTCTCAGTAATCAAAGCATTAATACTTACACTACAGCTTAGGGGAAATGTAGGATGTAGGGTAAAGTTTAGAGAAATAGAAGACCAACCTTACGGATATTTTCAAGATTCGTTCCCCCTCTACCAATGACTTTTCCAGCTGCGTGTGCAGGAACCACCATCTCGAGAATAGAGGGCTGTGCCAACCTACTATACAGACATTATTAAAGGCATCCAATACTCAGAATAGAAGCAATAAACTAATCTATATCAGATACTTACTCTCCGTAAACTTTTGATGAGTAAGTAGACAAAGGACCGTAATTATTATCTCCCATCTGAGTCAAAAAGTAACATTCATAAGTAAAACTTAGAAGTCATAATAATAGCAGCTAACACTTTAAACTACGATGAGCCCAACCATAGGACATGAGTAAACAATATAATAAAGCTCAATTGTATGCTTACTACAACACTTATGATCCTCATGTATAATTCACAATTAGAGGTCTTTAGACTACCTTGATACAATTTCTCAACAATAGTCCGATCCAGATATTATGATTGTTAAGGATCACAAAAGAGTAAACGCTTAAAAAAACAGACAATACCAGCAAGGATGGACGCAAACCATAAAAAGTGATAGTTGTAGAATCAAGAGAAGTTATATGGATCCACAGTAGATTCATAGAATAAGTAATGAGTGCATTAAGGTAGCACCACTGCCTGAGAATGAGAAAATTCTGTTTTAAATGTAGGCCTTTGAATAGTTCAACATGGTTAATAGAGGTTAAAAGATCATTATCTAAAACTAATTCTTGTTCCAGAAATATCACCCATAAACCAGCTAACATTCTTAGACATGTTATGAAAGTACATACTTTATAACTTCGATATAACTTACTATTGCTTGCATCTTTCCCAATTTACAACAAATTCCGTTATTCATATGCTTCTTTCAAAATCGATTAGTCTCATTGTTTGGCTATTACGGTTTAGTGTTAATGCTAGGTATAGCACACTAGCAACTTCAGCTTGTTTTTCTCTCCGTTTTCATCCCTTCTCCATGCCAGGTGCACATATATATATCACATACTATTTAGGTTGCTTCATTTCATGTAGCCTCGTCTGCCTTATATCTACATAAAGCTACTTTGTACCTTAACTACTTTGTTCTCATGGTGGTGTTTTGAAGTTTTCGTTATGATGCTTTAAAAAAATAAGATATATGTATCATCGTATACCTTTAATATCTTGATTCAGTTAATCAATTGCACAATGATACATCTCCTTCTTTTATATTGACCAAAATTTTTGTATTTTAACTGTTCAAACAATGCAATGGTTTGCCCAATTTTACAAAAATATGACACCTCCTACATCTTTGTGATCTCTAAATCTCTTTATGTTACCTCATTAATAACAAATTCATTGATTACTTAATTAAAAACTATATTTCATCAGCCTTTTAGTTTTATTATATCGTTGCCAACTGAAAAAAATTCATTCTAACTTTTATCACTAATTCTCATTTCACTATATTACATAAATTCGTTTCCTCAGCTCGTAGCACGGCATTAATTCCTTACCATTCAGCTAAAAAGACAGACAAAAGGGTCCAGAAAAAGAAGACGAAAGAGTCCAGAAAAATCGAGAAGAAAAAAATGTAGGTGCATCCGAAGAGTAGCCATCAGATGATCAACAGAAGATGCAACTTGACATATGTACAGGTCAGAGTTAACATTACATGTTAAATGAGTTTTTTAAACAAAAGTTAGCAATACTATCAAACAGTCAAACACTTCTCATTTTGGATAAATAATAGGGAACATGGCAAATATTTTATTACATTTTTATTACATTTGACATATTGACGCGAAAAATGTAATATTAAAATTAAGCAACCACGTGTTAGATTTAGGCACTAAGGTTCTATACAGAACCGAGAAAATATAAAAGATAAAAATGAAAAACTAGATAACACATGCTGTGACTTACCGATAATTGACCATATCCATATACACCACTGGTTGGAAGTACGCCTATACCCGGCCCTGGTTCAGCTCTTTGTTCATAAGTCAATGGAGCAACTGAATGAACACTGGGAACAACTGAGGGTACTGATAGGCCAGCAAGGCCAGAATATACCGGGTCAGAACCAGCAGAAGTGTGATAGCCTCCTTCCTTATCTTTAAGAACATCATCTCGAAGCCTTAAAACAATTTGAATAAGGGCATCCCTCACACTACTAACTTCACCAACAACCTAAATGCATAAAATAGTGAAAAACTAGAGGAAGTGTTTCACAAGTAATCAATACTTAGAACTATATGAAATTGAGGAAAGGCAAATGTGTCAGACCTCAACTAGTTCAACATTGGTGTCACCATATCTGGGCCTGTCAACTTGTGAGATACGAACGTCTGCTCTAGTTCTCTTCCTGATCTCATTAATAATGGAACCACTTTTTCCAATGAGACACCCGATCACCTTCGAAGGAACAACAAGACGCATGGTAACAGTGTCACCGTCTTCCTCGTTTATTTTGGCCTGGAGCAATAATACAGCTTCAACTGCGATGGATTTTACGTCATCTGCTGACTGCAGAAGACACAGGAAAATGTTGTGAAGATAAAGGAAAATATAAAGTAAATTCTGTAAACAGTTTAAGCACCTATAAACTCTTCATCCCATACTAATGCGTTGGAACATGGAAAAAATTAATTCACAACGAATTGACAATTAAAATGTCCGATACTCTATTAACTCACAAAGGGCTGGAATAAGAGGCAAAAACAATCACATATATTCAAAGAAAGAGTGTACCTCTGTTGAGATCACAGTGATGGTACATTCATCACGAGCAGCCTTTGCATCCTCTACTTCAACACGAGCTCCACTAGCCTGCCTTATACTCTTAATGGAGCTTCCTCCTTTTCCAATTATACGACCAATCTTGTTTGATGGACATAGTACTCTTATAGTCAAATCTTCGGACCTAGCAATGCCCCCATAGCCAGATACTAGAGGAAGAGCAGATGAATAAACAGGAAAGGAACTCCCGGTTTCGGCAAAAGTAGGAAATTCTGGTAGATGTCCAGGACCTAAAACAGTAGGAAGAGATCTGGATTGGACAATTGGATCCACTACACCAGAATAGAGTCCACTTCCGGAATAGATTGAAATGTTTGAAGGGATGATGATGCTAGGCAGGGGTTCAGGTACAGTGGTATCAAGAGGAATATTTTCTTTTGGACCAAACTTATACAAAATTGCAGAAATTGCAAAGAGTGCTTTCTTCACTCGATTTGGTTCACCGGAGATCTATTTATGATAAAGACCAACAGAAATCAAAAACAGAAACCATCGGTGGGTATACTTTCCCATGAAAAAATAACCTAGTTTATTTTGCATGAGAAACAAAAGCAATAAAAAAATGTTGAAACAATATTTGTTCTATACATAAAATTCAACTCCATAATTAATATTCACCTTAATTTATTTCAGAATTTTTCATCCAATATGCTTCTTCAACTCAAAATGAAACTTAGCATAAAAATCAATAGAGAAAATACTTAAGTAAAAACAGCAGCAAAGATTTGTTTAACAATCAGCAGCACTAAGGCAAGCCATGCATTAAAGGATTTTCCACATAAAGCACTTCAAGTCTTTTGTATCAGTATTTACGTTAATGTTAAAAAAACAAAGAAGGGGCTAACCTTGACAAAGAAGGTGATTATGAAAAGAAGGTGGCTAACCTTGAGAAAGTTGTCAAATGACAACGCACAGGAATGAGTGGGATCACTAGTATCCTTTGCCGTAACCCTAATAATTACTTTTGTCCTGCTTCTTAATTTCTTAATCGTGGTCCCTGATTTCCCAATTACATTTGCTGACTGGCTTGATGGGATGAGAATTTGGCATTCCTCCATATCTCTCTGCCTATTATTGTCTGCATCCCCACCTGATGCAACAGCATTTGCTATAGCAGCATGAACTTTGAGAAGTGCATCTTGAGCGGCACAAAAAGGTTTCCCTTCACCAAAGTCTTCATCAATATCCACATCTTCCTTCTCCTTCACATAGCAATATATTGTTATCACTCTCTCCCTGGAACCAGGAAAAGCATCCACAACTTTAACCCTTGCCCTTGACTCCTGTCTAATAGAATTGATTACTTTACCACTCTTTCCAATCACGCTACCAATGACAGTATCAGGGCATAAAATTCTATAAACTATCAGTTCATCATCATTCTTCTGATCGCTTTCTATCCTCCTCTTCTGGTTTTTATCATCGAAATCATTTTTCCTAAATCGCTTGCCGGTCTCCCCCATATTTTCTCCCTGCAAAGCACACTCCCAAATCAATAAGGAACATCACAATGTTTTTCAATAATAATGTACTAAAAAAAAGCAGTTGTTAGAGAGAACAAGCTTAAGATGCCCAAATTGTCCTAATTATTTCAGCTCTCATTTACAACATTACTGATGTATTGATCAACCCCACGACACAGCACCAAACTAAATTCTCAACCATTATACCTCCGAATTAGTTCATCGTAATTACCTGCACAGCTTATTAGCACATAAAAGATACAGAGAATCAGAGTTCACAATCGCTTCACAAGTAATTTAGTCAGATTTCCGGCAGAGGCATATGCAAGAAAAAATAGTGCGAAAGAAGAGCCAGAGTGGGGACGAATAGTACCTGTGTACGACTTCCCAGTGTCAATCTCAATCCTGATGAGTGATGACAGCAGATGTCAGTAAAACACATAGAAGTAGCCAAATAGGTATACCTTGCTGCTGGCCCACGTATGATATTACTAGTACTAAATAATGTACATATTAATTTTGTAGTTATAATAATTTTACATATTTTAAGGTTGAAGTTTTCAAAAAATAAAATTAGTATATAGATATGTGTGATGATTAATTTTTAAAATAGTATTAGTAGTCATCAAATCGACACATGTAAGGTTTATTAGAGCATCCACAACGGTGATGTTTTGGAGTCGCTTGGCAACTTTCAAACAATTGCAGCGACGTCGCTCACCGTTGTTGCACGTATGTAACTTTGGCTCAGCGATGTAGCTCGGCGGAGCAATATTGCTTGAGGTCAAATGCAATAAATGTCATTGATTGTTGGTATTTTTTACGCTGTAAATTCTCTACGTATTGATTGCCGTAATTACATTGGTAATTTTTGTAACGAGAAACACTTTTACGTTGTACATCCTCTACGTATAAAATTATATATATATTATATTATATGAAAATTATAATATAATTTCTCGAGAATGGATAATATTGTAAATTTTTTTTACCATTTTAATAATTTGAATACTACATAATATAGTTTTTCAAGTATGTAATTTGTTTGTATATAAAATAAAATTTTCATATACATTTTCTTATTTTATATTAATTAACATAATTTTTGAATATTGTCTTATTTCATATTTATTATAGTTTATATTGCATTATTTTATTTCAAATATTTGTAATTAGAATTTTAGAAAAATATGTGGGACCTATTCAAACTACAACTACAGTAGCTTACCATTGTTGAAGAATGTAGCTTACCACATCATTTGCATGAAATATATTGGAAAAAATGAAGCTACACAGTCAGTCATGTTGCTTACCATTGTGGATGCTCTTAGAGCATCTCCAATGATAAGCTATAGCTTGCCTTGCCACATCACTATCCAAGCCAATGATGTGGCAAGCTACACACTCCAACAATGGTGAGCTACGTCCAAAATTAATTCATATGTCCCACGTGTTTGTATTTTTGACCAATATTTTAATATAAATTATGATTATCTTTAATTTTAATAAAATTAAATTTGAAGTATATATATTTAATAGGTAAGATTTATCAAATAAATATCAAAATAATTTTCAATCTACGATAACAAAAAAGTGGACAGTAAATATTATAAACTCAAGTTATATAATGATCAAATTTGAATAGAAGTATAATATTCTAATGAACATTATTTATTATTATTTTAAAAAATTATTTTTTTATTTTATTTTATCTAATTTTATGTTATAATAATTATTATGTTTTTTTATATTATAAATATAAATAATTATACTATTCAAGTTAGGGAGTTATATGGGTCGAGTTCAAACAAAATAATAATTTTCAAGGAAATATATTTATTTTGTATTATACATAATAAATGTATTATTTTACTTTAAACTAAAATAAGTGTGCTATTATATATTATAAAAACATAAATGCACAAAATAATGGATGGATGTAATACAAGGAAATGTTTCTAACTTACTATATATACAAATTGTAGCAATAGCCAAGATCACACAATTCCAGTTCGCCTGCGAAACAGTCCCGCCTGCGAAAATAATTTTACCCCTCCGCACCGGGGAGGCTCCGACTGGCGTCCTTACCGGTCGGAGGTGACCTCCCCCCCCTACCTAGTATAGTTACCCACCACCCCTTCCTCCCTCCCTCGTCTGTAACCCTTTTCTGATTTCGACAAAATACGGCGAGACCTCCCATCGGCGACTCCGATTCCCGGCAAGTCCGATCCCGCAGACCAGAGGCGACTCCACCAGCCCAGAGGCGACGCCGACCACCCGGATTTCATAGCGACTCCAACCAGATTCAGCAGCCAGAGGCGACGAGACTCCGACCAGATCCTGGCCCAGCCCCGACCTGTTTACAGCCTCGGGAGCTCCGCGCCGACGGCCGATCCGCAGCCTCAGCCCTGCGCCGACACCGAAGAAGAGATCTGCACAGTCCCCGCGCCGATGAGCCTCGCCGGAAAAACTAGGAGGAGGAGTTGACAGAGTAAAGCCGCCGGTTCATACGCAGCGCGTGACGGACGTGCCTCACGCATAGTAGCGTCCGCGCGTGCGGAACACGCTCCGCCGCGCCGGAGTCCGCTACCGACCTCTGTCGTCCCCGCCAGTGAGGAGTTACTTCTTTTTTCCTTTTTTATTTAATGTATTTCTAGTTTTTTAAATGTTTTAGGATGCATAATTAAGTTTATGTTTTATGATGCAATTAGATGAATGCTATCTGCCAATTGTGGTTTTTCCAACGTGTTTGGTTAAACTGGTCTTGGGTTAAGATCTGATATGAGCAATTAGGAGAAATCTGAGTCATAAGTAGTTTGTTAACTAACTTTTTGGCGATTTTGCTATAGATCTTTAGACCGTTGGAGATGTTTATCATTTTCATACGTGTTAGATGGTTTTTTGCGTACTCAACTTCTCATTTGCCTGCTTGAAATCTCTACAACCCTGAGATGACGAGTAAGCGAGATTTTGTGTTGATAGAGTCTGAACGGACTGGGGTGTTTCTTTTACCACGAAACTAACCGGAAAGGAAATGACAATATCTGGGCGTGATCTCATTGCTTATGTATTAGTCTAGGGAATATGATTTGGAATTGGTCTTTTTGTGGAGCTATCCTGACAGACTTGGGGAGTATCCTTGCCCATTTGTTTGTTACGTCCCTCCTAAACCTTCATTGGCGGGAGGGTAAACCCCATGGGCTTCTGGTCTTGTTAGACTGGTAGATTTCGATTAGTTAGTTTAGAATGCGAGTTAAGGTGCTACGCTTGTCAAGTAGTTTTTTCGACCATAGATTTTACGATGTATTCCCTTTTTGATGTAAGCCTTCGGGCACACAGCTTTCGGGCAACTCATTGCTTCCAGGTGAAAGTCTAGGAATATGCCTTCGGGAACACAACCTTCGGGCAACAGGTCATTGCCTTGGGTGGTGATCCCACCCATATTTTCCCTTACTTTAGGGTTGATAGCTGGCAATGGTCTTGTATCTTTATTTTTAGTTATTTACGGCATGAGGAAGCCAATATAATCCTTCCACCAACGGTGGTCTTATCTTAAAAAAAATATATATATATATGCAAATTGCAGCACAACCAAATTGAATTGTTGGTTTGTACATGTTTCTCTACTTACCATACATATATATTATGAGAATATACGTACAAATCGTAGCACAACCAAATTGGATGGTTGGTTTGTACATATTTTTCTACTTACCATACATATATATTATGAGAATATACGTGTAGCACAACCAAATTGGATTGTTGGTTTGTACATATTTTTCTACTTACCATACATATATATATATATATGAGAACATACGTACAAATCATAGCACAACCAAATTGGATTTTTGGTTTGTACATGTTTTTCTACTTACCATACATATATATTATGAGAATATACGTCGTGTATTTTTTCCATTATGTAAAAACAATGATTAAAATATTGCCATAAATCACTCGTAATTAATGCTGGCAGTACTGCTCTGTTCGACAATACTGATTGGCCAGCTACATTACGTGGCATTAGAAACAATGGTTGAGCAGCTGCAGTAATCTTTCAAAATTTGCAAGCAACTCCCAAAATAACACCATTGGAGATGCTCTACTCTATAAATTTCATATCTTGATTAGTAGAGTATATTTCATTATTTTTTATAGGATTAGGTGGCAAATTTGTTATTTTATTTTATTTTATTTTGAAAAATTCATTCATGGTACTGGGAAAACGCCCAGTAACGATTATCATCTAATCAACTAGCATATTACAAGGCTAACAAAATCATATGCTAACCAGACTCATACCGTATGTACTATTACAAATTGAGAGATCCAATAAAAAAACTGTAATACCGCCCTCGGAGATATTACTTTGCAACCGCGAACACCACAACCACTTGGCAGAGAGGAGCGTCTCCCGCATCAATCACTGCACCAATCGATCTGCTACAACCGTAACACCACTAGATCCAAACACGATCTATGTTATTCAAACTGTAAACACCTTGGAAATCATAAATCACAAACGGAAACTCGATCCACGACCTGTCCAACTAGATCAGGAACAAAAACATCGACGAGCAACTAAATCATGGATTCAGCCGATTAAATCGAGAACAATTTCATTGTGTAAATTACACTTATTCAATGTAATAAGAATCAATAAACGGAAAATCAATTGTCCGATGGGGAGATGGGGAAAAGATTGAAGAAAAAGTTTTTTTCCTTGGGGGCGGTAGGGCTTAGTGGCAAATTTGTTATTTTAAATAAATTCGCATTAAAAAATTTGTTCAGAAAAGTCAAACATATTAATAGGCTAATTAAGGAAAAAGAAAGATTGAATGAGAAGTTTTTCTCCAAAAAAAAAAATAAATGAATATTCTAGAGACTTTTATGAAAATAGTGTTTTTAGTTTTAGTTTTTTTTAAAAAGAGAAAACTCTATGAGAGAGCCACATGTCACTTCCACATGCATTTAAAATGTAGCACTTTTATATATAAGGCCCTGTTTACTAGAACTTATTTCTTGATGTACTGAACTGAACTGAATTGAACTGAAGTAAAAATGATGTATTGAAAAATGGAATTAGCATGACTGAATTAACCTGAATTTCATCAAATTGCATTTTCACTGAACTGAATTGAACTGATCTACAGATAAGGTCTGGTAAACAGGGCCTAAATATAACTAGATAATACCCATGCTATGCACGTAGAACATGAATGTAATTATTACATGTTAAATAAATTTATTTTAATTTCACTTAACAATAAAAATATTAATAGGACTTAAAAGAAAAATAATAAAATAAATTTTAACCCCATCATAAATATAGCTCACATAATGGTAACATCAAATGGAGGCTGCTTTCTTTTCTCAGGTAAAAAAGGCATGAAAATTAATATTGAAAAACTTGAACATAACACCGAAACAATAATTTTCATTCACTGCCTATAGAAAAATATAGAGAAGGGTCTTTTTCATAAATTAACCCTTCCAATTCTATGTGATACATTTGAATTGTGATAGAATCCTGAACCGTCACTTGGCACAGTGCTCAGTCACTGCAACAAAAACCAAAAAACATAAATGTCTATACTCTAGAGGTTGAAGTTCAGCTATAAATTGTATGAAAACCCACACTTGTATGGGGAGAATTGAGATACAAAACCTTCAAAGCAGAATTGCAGAAAAAAGGCCCCCCAAGCCCTTAAGAACTAACCAACCAACAAACCATAATCCTATGCTTCAATCTTTTACTTCAGCAGCAAATGAGTTTCAATTCTATAATCCAGTAACAATTCATCGTCAACTTCAGAAGCATCTGTTCTTCTACTTAAGCCTCAATTTAACTTCAATTTAGGCTCTCAACGATTTCCATTTCAGCCAAATATTGCATCAATTACGATCAGCCTCAAGTTCAGCTGCATAACTGCTTCAACTGAAACAGGAATTCAGCTACATAACTGCTTCAAAGATGTCAGTGAAGGACAATAGAGCTCGTAAGAAGCATAACAGACTCTTGGTTTTATAATCAAGAAATCATGAAATATAAAATTAAAGAAATAAAACTGGCTTGATATTTCCATGAAATACAACCTTAAGCCCCCCATATAGAACCGTCAAAAAGTATTCTACAGCTATTGACAAAAAAATAAACAACACCTATGACCTATGTTGGTTATCTTTACAGTCAAAGTTACAACAAAATACTTACAAATAAGAAATTCCAACATCTTTTATATTGGGTCGAAGAAAATACAGATCCAAAGCATATAAAGAACATAATCATCGTGAAAATTAATAATCCAGATCCAAAAGTTGAGCAGCATTGTCATTTAGCTCGCAAACAGGACTTTAAGTAATGGAATAGAATGTGAATTTTTGCACCATACAAAACTAAGAGCTTATCAGATGGCAACATCTTTTATGAACAGTATTAGCTTAAATATCTTGTTACATTTTCAGCCACATTCAGGCAACTTAAATGGAACATATAAAATCCTTGAATCAAAGAGCGGATTTATCAGACATCTAACGCTAAACTATGCTTGAAGATCAAATTAAAAATCTCTACAATTTACATGAATAAGTTGAATGGTGGCATTATTCAAAAGTTATAGAGAGAGATAGCTAACCTTTGGTCAAGTCAAATGCAAAGTACACAATTGCACCATGAACAAAGCAAGCAGAGTAAAAATCTTGTGAAGGGGAATTATTCAGGACTGAGTCAGAGCATTAAAACAAATTAAAATAATCAGATTCCCTGATGAAACAAATTAAATGATCAGACTCAGATCCTAATACATCAATATGCGATATTGAGAATGGAAATAGGTTGACAAAAGAAAAAGGATAAGAATCAGCTCTGGGACTCTCAACGATTTCCTGTGACCGTGATCAGCCTGCAATAATAAAATTAGTAAATAAAATCTTTAGGAACAACAGTCAGTACCTGTTCGATAAGCAGTAACAGTCAGAAGAAACTTCATATTGATCAGAGAAAGCTAAAGAAAATGTCTGATCCTCATATATTGTCCTAACAAAGGCAAGTATGCAGAACAACATCATCATCCATTGTCCTTTAGTTTGCACAAGTTTGAAGTTTTTTAATAATATAATAAAAATACAAATATACGAATGAAACACCAGCATCATCCAGAATCTAAATGAAAGAAAAAGATCATACCCTTTTTGAAGGAATCCCCTGCCAAATCTTGTTTTGATCATACCTTTCTGCACTCCTCTTAAACCGTTCCCCTGCACCGTAAATGTGACAATCTATTTCGAGAATCCAATCCCAAGAACCCATATAAATTATCCCAAAAACGCATATCATCACTCTTGAGTTAAAAAAATGCAGAATCAGCCCATGCGTTTCACATTTTTTGACCAGCTTTCTAAGAAACATTTCATCGAACACCTTATCTTCATCAAATTGCTCCCTGCCATTTTGCACAAATCCCACAAGAATTAGTTAAATCAAAAGAAACTAAAGATTATCTTTAAGACCTTCAAAACAAATGAGTCAGATTGAGAAAAAAAAAGGAAGGGAGTAGAAGAGTTTACAGCACTTCTGTTCTCAAAACTTCGGAAACTGAAACGATGAATCTAGACGCATTGAAAATGGCAGAGAAGAATAATTGAGGAAGCTTGGTTAATTAAAGATTCTTCTTTAATTTACTTGGTTAAATAACCAACATTTCTCCTCCCACAACGTTTGCTTTACTCATCTCTTTCTTTAATCTTTCTCCTTCCATTCATTCTTTCATATATCCAACAATCTCATGCTGTTTTTATAATAAAAAATGCTAAGTACTAATAACAGTGTTGTTGAGAAAGGAAACAAGACAACAAAAATATACATAGACTATGGAGTCGTTTGGTTCATGTGGGAATTAAATTCCCACGGATTTGTTAATTACTCGGAAATAAATTTCTCTATCAAAATAATCAGAATTTGGAAAAATTGTTTGGTTGCACCTTCGTATTTTGTAAATCCTAGGATTTTATTTACTACATGTTGTTTGGTTAACTTCTTAGGGGTCGTTTGGTACGCGTACGAAACGCGGTAATTACAAAATCCTCGGATTTGAAGTTTGGAGTGTTTGTTTGGTTGACGTAAATTAGTAAAAACATAGCAATTGTGAATTCTGCGGAAATTTAATTTCCCACATAACGAAGGAATTATGTTACCGACCTCCCCCTAGGTAGAAACAAAATACGCGATCATTTTGGTACGAAATTACCTATTTATCCTACTAATGCCGCGTAAATGCTAGCAATAATAGGTGATTCTAACAAACACGTGAAGTCAACCAAACAACATGACAGTAAATTAAATCCCAGTAATAACAAAACTCGCACGTCCAACCAAACAATTTTTTCAAATTCTGGGGATTTTGTAAAGGAATTGTATTCTGAGTAATTACAAAATCTGTGGCAACTTAATTCCCACGTGAACCAAACGACCCCTTAGTGTTTCTTTATTTATTACATTATTACGGCATGAGTTAGGAAAATCGCTCCGGATCCTCTACGCAACAGATTCTGCGCAAAACGTACGCAATTTGCCTTTATACAGTAAATGGTTACTAATTTAATTTTTCCTTTAATTACTTTTTTGAGCTGACTTTCCTCCTTCCATTTACCTTTTTTTTTTGTAATAAATTGTAATTCCTTTTTAATTTCGACGTTTGGATTCCATTTTAGAGAGGTACTTATGATTTGTTTTTTGGTAAATTATTTTGTTGATTTGATGTTGTTTATTGATCAGGTATTTTAACCTAAATGAATAATATATGTTTCTATACAATCAAACACATTAGTAAAATCACTGCTTTTATTTTAAACTACCGTAGTGATGATGGATGGTTTCGAATTATCCAACTGGATCGCTGTCTAGCTTACCAAATTATTCGAATTTGGTAGGAAATTCAGTAGCAACAACTAATTTGACTAGTTTACGTACTCTAAATTGTTTTTAGAATTTTCCTTAATTTAAAATAATGATGAATTATTAATTATTAATTTTGATTTACTAACAAACACAACAATCATCTAGTGCGGGTTCTAGTTCAAATTCGATGTTGAATCACACGGAGAATCCATATACAACTCAATCTCAAACTCGTATGAAGTGTAGATGTTTGATTTCATGTGAGAATATAATATTTTGTTAGTCTGAAATTTAGAAGGTTGATGTTAAGGTGAGGGAGGGGTGGTGTTGGTTTAACTTTGCGTACAATTTTTTAAACAAATTTATCAAACAAATTTTTTTATGTATTTTATACTATTTTATTTATTATGTTGGAGAATATTTATTAATTTCGTTATCATTCTTAGTATTTTTGGGTGAAGATGGTTACATATTTTGTTTGGAAGGAGTAGTTTTGCCGTTAGAATTGAAAGGAGAATTGCAAAAATGTGGATATGAATTTCCTCTTAGAAAATGTAAAATAAAAGAGATGCGTGAAAAAAACAATTTACTGCAATCGTTAAACGTAAATATGAAAAATGATTAAATTTGAAATTGGTAAAACAAAAAAGTGTGTTTACACTGTGAAAATTGGTAAAACATCTCCAACGCGGTGAATAAAAGTGTTTACGTAAATGTGTTTACGTAAAAATATAGATTCGACACCGTTTTGGCGCAAAAATTGCGTAGAATCTTTGCGCAGAGGATCCGACTTGAGGAAAATAATGTTATGGTTAGGAGAAAATGGTAATCTCGTATAAAATTAACGCGTATTTCAATTCGACCTAGGTAGAGTTCGGTATCAAATTTCCTACTTTATGTGGGAAATTAAATTTACGCGGAATTATCATTTCCATCGTTTTAACCATTATACGTTAACCAAACAACCATCCAAAATGTTAAATACGCAGATTTTGTAATTACTGTGTTTCCTACGCGAACCAAATCGACCTCTATATATGCAGATGGAAGTTCATGTGTTTTATATATTTTATACCATTTTGTAGGTTGAAGAAATATTTATTTTGAAACATATTAATATTGATTAAATCATTTGATTAAAATTTAAATGAAGTTATTTAAATACAATTTAAATAATTATTTAAATACAATTTAAATAATTTATAAAACACTTTAATTTTTTTATTCATAAAAACATGAATGACGACAAACTTACACATTAACTTAAATATATATATGAATGAGTTTAAAATACTAGTTAATATTTTTTAATATTTTTTATAATAATTTTTTAGTTAAACGTGAATGATATTATTATTCTTTTAACACTAATATGATTTCTTTTTTATAATGATATTATTCTTTTAGTTAAAATTGTGTTTGAGGTAAACATGACAAATCCCAGACTGAATTTAAGCAGGTTAAATATTTAACTCAACTAATATAAAATATAAACAGTCAACAAAACTTATGGTAAATGTTCGTACGTAAAACATTTAATTGCACAAATCTAGTAAATGTACATACTTAAAACATTACAATTCATTGCACAAACATAAAACCGTGTCGTTTTGGCGTAGAATATTTGCGTAGAGCATCCGAGTTGATTTTTTAGAGTTAATTTTGGAAGCAAGTCGGATCCTCTGGGCAAAGATTCTACGCAATCTTTACGCCAAAATGGTGTCGAATATATTTTTGACGTAAACACATTTATTCACTCACTGTGTTGGAGATATTTTACCAATTTTCAAAATGTTTTTTAAGTAAATACATTTATTCACGGTAGTTTAAAACAAAAGCAATGATTATACTAATGTGTTTGATTATATAGAAATATATATTATTCATTCAGAGGTTAAAATACCTGATTTTGAGATAATGTTTGAGATGAATGTTCATGACTGGGATAAGAGTTAAACATCTATTATTATTAAAAAAAATCCAGTGGCTATGTTTATATAAAATTACCCGAGTTCCAAATTCTGGAGATGAGATTTGTGATTCATGGTTTGATTCTACCATCAAATTATTTGTGACTCATGAGAATTATTTGGCTCACTCTTCATATTGCTTGAACTAGAATTTTGATAAATAACATCAAATCAACAAAAACATTTCATCAACGATAATAACTATTTGGCTCACTGGGTCATATTGCTTGAACTACTAAATCCATAAACATCAAATCAACAAAATAATTTACCAAAAAAACAAATCATACATACTTCTAGATTCTAAGAAAAGGCAATTTATGCGCTGGTATAAAAGGATGGAAGGTTAAAGATTGAATAAAGAGATGATAAATCCAAACGTCAAAATTAGAGGGAAGGAGGAAAGTCAGCTCAGAAAATAATTAAAAGGAAAAAGTAAAGGCTATTAGTAACTATTTACTGTAAAAAGGTAAATTGCGTACGTTTTGCGCAGAATCTTTTGCGTAGAGGATCCGGAGCGTTTTGGAAGCGTGTGAACAGAATCACTCCTTAAACGAAGGCTAATCTTGGTTGTGTTAAAGGAAGGATTTAATATAGGCGCATTAAATGAGACTGCATCCTAGCGCAACATGCCTCTCTCATCCAAAATCATCCAAAATGAAGCACTTTTATATATAGTATAGACTAGCGTCAGGTCGCACAAGGTGCGATCATTGCCCAATTTCTTATTTATAAATTTAACATGTAATATTATAGTTAAGTTATAGGCCCTGTTTACTAGAGCTTATTTTTTGCTGTACTGAACTGAACTGAAATAAATTTAAATTTACTGAACTGAACTGAAATAAATTTAAATTTACTGAACTGAACTGAACTGAACTGAATTGAAATAATTTTAAATTTACTAAACTGAACTAAATTGAACTGAAATAATTTTAAATATATTGATTTGAACTGAAATAAATATAATACATTTTTATATTATTTAAATATAAAAACACGTTGAGGTGATATAATCTGAACTGATTTGAGTTAAATATCATCAAATTATAGTGCAGATGATATGAACTTATCTAAACTGAACTGAATTGTTCTGAACTGAATTAAACTAATCAAAACTGAACTAATTCCAAATTGTCATGTAATGAAGACATATTACATTTGGTTGAATCGATTTAAATGAATCACGATTCAAATAATTATATTGGATGTATAAAAAGTAAAGGTTATGGTATATTAAAGAAATATATACCATAGCCATGCATTTTTCAGGGAAAATGAGTCATTGAGTTGTATATCATAATATTATTATACGGTTATTAATGGCAACCAATAAATTTTCGAAAAGTTACGACGCAACCGAGAAGTCAGTCGCCTCGGAGAATGCAATTTGACAAGCGGGTCTGTTTACTTTACGCAATGAGTATGCAGAAGAAAGTAATTGTAGTTGAGGACTTTAATTTAATTTACAGCTGTTTAATTGGATAGATATTAATGGAAATATATATTTTGTATTCTTGTTTAATTTCGAGGATCAATAGATTCAGTCTCGGTCATGGGCTCGTTAGCCTAGCCCAATAGGTGAAATAGGTAAAAAGATGAAATAATATGAGTACGAATATGGGATAAGCTATTGACATTCATTGGATAGTAATGGCGGTGGTCAATTCTAGGACGCATATACTAATTATGGTGAAAACAGTAAAAATATGAGACTAAGGACAACGGTTAAAAGATGTATATAAAAAACCAATGCAATAACAATGTGGACAAATTCCAAATCAGTTACAAACCAATACAGTGAAATTTCAAACCAATGCAATCAAAATGGAACAAACTTATTACAATCTAACTGCCAATAGAATCTTCGCCGCTGCTGCATCGGGGGTCGCTGGAGAGTTCTAGACTTTTTTTTTTTGATGGAAAAGTTTTTTCATTAAAAATTCATCAACATATTACATCCAAATTTAGTCCATCTCTCTAAGCCAAACTAAAAACTAGTCCAGGGTATACCCCAACAAAAACAAGATAAAAGAGAAACTACATCCTATTTGCACATTCTGATGCAATTTTCACCACCATCACCTCCAACTCAACTTTTTTACCTTCAAAAATTCTTCTATTTCTTTCTGTCCAAATTTCATATAACAATGTGGACAGTAGCATCAATTTCCTCACTTCTTTCCTTCTCCTCATCCTCTTCATTAACCTTTTCACCTCTCTCAAATTTCTGGCCATTCTCATGCCTAATTCAATCATCAGTTTCCCAGTAAAAGCACACTGAGCAAACAAGTGAGTGGCACTTTCATCCTGTGCATGACAAAAACAACACTGAGGTTGAGGCCCCAGGATTTTGAACCTCTGCAATCTGTCCACTGTTGCTAATCTTGCATGAAAGAGCATCCACAAGAACACTCTATGTCTTGGGAGGATGGCTGAATGCCATATCAGTTTAGCAGATAAGTCCTTCTCCCTCTTGTTCAACAATAGGTCATATGCTCTTCTAATGCTGAAACCTCCTGCTTGTGTTACACAGCCCTTAAGGCTAGCAAACACCATATCCTTCATCTTCATTAGTACCTTCCAACTCCAGCTATGGTAAGTGGTTGCTGTGCATTCCTCCAAAGGCTTGCCCTTCATATAGTACGTTTGCAGCCACTGAATCCATAGAATATCCTGCTTGCTACTGACATCCCAAAGAAGCTTACACATTGCTGCTTTGTTCCATGTAGTTGAGTCCCTGATCCCCCAACCTCCAGCTCCCTTTGCAACACACATAGAGGGCCATCCCACTGCTGTGAATCCCCTCTCACTTTTCTCCCTTTCCCAAATGTAGTTCCTACACAGTTCAACAATGCTTTTATGTTGAACGCCATCCTTTTTCGCATCAGCCTTACTTATTCGTATCAGCCTTTTTCTTTGAACGCCACAACAAAGATGGTGCAGCAACCGGACCGGAAATCTCTATTGTTATTAAAGCTCATGAAGAACCTGAAGGCGGTTTGCTTTTTGGCGGAAAAATACTGGAAGATAGTATTCCAGTTCCCGGTTATGGCGTATTGTTGTTCTGAGTTCCTATCATACGTCATATTGAATAGTCCAGCTTCCGATACAATACGCACGCCGTGAGTAAGCAAGTTCCAATTCTCTTCCACAAACCTTCCCCCCAACAGCTGTATGGAAAGCAAATTTAAATGGATTATTCAATGACACACCAATTATGGGAAGATAATAGTCTAAACAAAAAACATAACTCACCAATTCGGTTCCTTCCATGTTAATTTCGTGAGGATATTTGTAGAATGATGTACCTACATGGGCTGAGTAATTTTTACGGGTATCGGCATAGTAAACCTATGGGTACGCCTAAAGATGCTAATTAGTCGTAATGGTATACCTGCAGGACCGAAACCGCCCGGTTTCCTAGAGATGGCGCCTGCCTCTGATCCACCTGCGTTATAGAATAGGACCTCGAAGTTGAACCCTTGGGGATATTTCTTTAAGACAAGAATCATTTCCTGTTCCAGCTGATGTAACCTTTGGAAACTGTCCAAAGTATCATTGGCCTTGAAGACGGACAATGTCATACTCATTAGGCGCTTCAGACGTACCCCTGACCCAGTGGTGGCCCAAAGCTATCATGAGGCCGATTAGATTTGGGATGGGATGGGTGATCACAGTTGATAGATCCTGTGACACAGGTGTTCTAAATATATGTTTTTATAATACAATTTTTTTAAATATGGAAAGAAATGATCATTGGAGGTTCTTACCAAGCTGTTCCGGAATCCTGATTGAAGCTGAATCTTATAGTGGAACTTAGAATGACTGTTTTGATCCCTATTGTTGTTCTTTTCCAATCCATTTCTGTCGTAGGCTCTGACTATAACATCAGTGCTAGAATGCCTCTCGAACTCCAGATGATCTCCTGGTTCAATTGCGAGAAGCGTGAGAATTTCCCCTACGGTTGTGCCATCGACCGTGAACGTTGTCCTTTCTTCGATTGGAACATGGTGTAGCCCAGACAACAATGTTCCAGCTCCAGTGTACAATACTACACTCTGTGGAATACGTCCTCGATAGGTCAAATGGTGTCCCGGGATTTCCTGAAACAAATACGGTAAATATGAGTTACTCAAATTGAAAATGGATTTGGAAACTAATACGGTAAATATACGCTCACCATATATGTTGGGAGGGGATCCTTGATTTCCAAAACAAGTAGCTTTATATATTTAATTAATATCGTGTTGTCTTGCTTTGAGGTGTATATGTACTGTATCCTATGCACATGTATAAATACAATGAACATATGTTTATAAAAGAGTATTTTATAAATTCCACTATTAACTAATTTGGGTATGATTATACAAATATTTTTATTTAAACTCTTAATATGATTACAGTACTTTTAAATAAGGAATTTTAGAAATTATACATAACTAATTTGGTAAGATTGATTTTTATTGCCATGTATAAAACCTGGAAAGCCGATTTTGAACTAGATTATGAACTACCTAATCTAATAGGAATAGGAATCACATGGTAATAGTGTACGGGTTATATTCCCTTGTTGTTATATTTCATATTCATTAAATTCCAACTCCTAGTTAGATTTGAACTAGATTATGAACTAGACAATGCTTAATTCTAATAGGAGTCACAAGGAAATAGTGGAAGGGTGCTCCTCAAATATTTTTGTCTATTGGTCCACTGCAGAAAGTGACCAATCGATGAAATAAAATATAGTTATTAATGGTCCACGTAATAAAATATACTACTAAACACGGTCTTCATGGTACTTCATAAAATATACCACATAAGGCACGCTAAAAAACACGAGCTGAAATCTCTTTTGACCGCCCAAAATTTTGAATCGCCTTCTCCAATGGAAGAACATCTGTATTCCGTTCCCCTTATAGAGGAGGTTTTTTCAACCTCGAAAAAGGCAACGACGACAAGGTACGATTTGATTTAGGGTTCCTTTTTTTACGCCAAGTTTCTTACAAAATTATATCCTCTGCAAAAAGCTAAAAAAAATATTATTACTTGCTGAAAATGATTAGAGAATTTGAATTGTACTAGAAACTTGACTTACTATGGTTGTTGAAGTGCAATATCCTTTATTTGATTACTAAATATTATAATGACACTGTTTTTTATTTTTGAAGGTTAAAAAGTAGTATAGAAATTAATTATATAGATATTAATGTCAAGTAGTAATTTTGGTACAAGGTTTGATCAGCTCTTAACATTATTGTAATTTTGGCATTTTATTTTCCCACGAGAAAGATGTGTAATTTGGGTTTTATTTGGTTTTAGATATTATTCTTGATGCGATTGTAATTGAATTTCAAAAATATATCCCAATGAGTGAATATTAAGTGATCTAAAAATATTTATATCATATATTCATGTACACAATTTTTTTGGTGCACCCCATGTACAAAATCCTAGATCCGCCACTGACTGGGACAATACAGAAACATGTGAAGATGCTTAAAAATGAGTGCGATGACTTCAAACGTCTGTTTGTCCTGTACGCACTGACGGCTTTCCTTGCTCTATCGACTAACATGACGGTCTGAATTGGGGTTTTGAATTCTCTTACCGATGTGAGCAAAATCCACACTTATGATTGGTGCGGTTACATCATGGGCTGCTTGTGTGCTGCGGTTCAGAGTTTGAAAACAGGTACAAGTCGTTACGTTGGAGGGTGTTTAGAGATACTCCAGCTTTTCTACTTGCAGAGAAGCATATGGAAAGGCCATATGATTCCTAGAAATCTGTCTCTTGTCCAGCACCATGACTGCAAGACCATGGTCGAAGTTATAAACACGGAGTTTCAGTCGGGTGGATTCGGATGTGGAATATTTGTGTTGGATATCCTGTTTCGAATCAGGCTAACAGAGGTTCTTATGGTATCCCAGCTCCGGATAGGTGTGAAATGGACAGTGATCTCAAATCGGATTCGACCATTGACATGAAGTACACGAAGGTTAGTGTTCGCTCTATATTGTCCGCTCTATATTTTGTGTAATTATGCATAATGAATGATTATGAGTGATTGTGCATAATGAGTGATCATCCATAATTTTATTAAGGTGTACATAAGGATTTAGAAGCATTTTATGGATTACATTGAACAGATTGTGTTAGTAATTCATTATATGCAGCCTTTTTAAGTATTTTTTATGATTGAAGCATTTTTTAAGGGAACTCTTCTTTGTTACTGATGTGTGGGTAGTTTAGAATTATGTGGGATGATTAGGGTATAACCTCCTGGAATGATTGCTTCCCTATTTATCAGGAGTTTGAAAGAATAGTGGCAAAGGCAACAAGGGATTTTGAAATGTTTTGCCGGAGACAACTACCAAGACTGATGGAGACTAAACATTCCATTAAGTCTAGTTCGGATTCATCCAGTGCTAATCCCTTGATTGATCGACTGATCAATGGATTACAAACTCAGAGGGAAACAACCATGGAGGAGGGAAACTGTCAGCCGGTTCAGTCAATTAATGTGCACCTCGTGCCATATGCTCTGGTACCCGACCAATATCATGACACACACCACGATTTAGCCACTAAAGATCGATGTTACAGGCCTGAACTATTTCCCACTGCTCATCAGAGTGATGAATAGGCTCCACTACAATGGGTAATCCCGGATGATATGGATGTCCTTGAAAGTGAACAGGTAGATGAGAGTGGAAGACTCTAGTACTTGGCTATATTGAGGAGGCTGCACAAGCGTTATTTGATCAAGAATATCGCCATTCTGAAGTTTCTAAAGGTGCCGTAAGGACGGCTGAGAAAAGTTTGCAAAACATCATGCATAATATGTGCACTGACCCGCTATTTGGAGAAGGAGGGGAACCAACCAATTTCAATCGCCAATAAATTTGGTATGTATACTCACTATATCACGTATGTGTACTCAATATATCAAGAAGTGGTACCTTCTATCTGCACGAGGCATGTGTACTCACTTTTGTCTATCCTCCTCTTTGAATTTGCAGTTTATTTTGAAGTTTGGAAGATCAGAAAACAAAGAGAATCGATCGGTGCAATCAAATTTTCCGTGGTGATCAGTAACTTCGTCGTAGTTTAGAGCATTGAATTTGCTTTCGGGATTTTGTTTCCTTTGTGGTATTTCGTACTCAAATCTTGTATTTGCTCGTGCTATTTTTTAAAAGGTTCCTTTGTGATGTACTATTTATTAAGAACTGAAAATTTGCTTTCTTGTTTTAGCTTCCTTTGTGTTACTTCTTCGTTATATAAAAAATAAATAAACTCCTAAAATTGCAAATGGGCCTGGTAGGCTGTTTAGTCCATTTAGTCCACGCGTTTGTATTTTGGATGCCAGCGGGATCTCTGGCTTGTTACTTCTTCGCGTTCGCATCCTTTTCAAATTAAGGGTTTCTGACACACCTCTACACCTCCTTGGAGACAATTTAGAACCTATTTTTTTTCAAAATTTTACAGTTGCCCAGACTCGCAGGCAGGGGCGGAGGCAGGTGGGGGCTGGTGGTGGCTTCAGCCCCACCAGGAAATACAATTATAGTGTTAATTTTTTTTAAACTCTAAATTAACCTCAATTTTTTTTTAAAAAAAAACACAATTTAGCACCCACCAGAATTTATGAAATTCCAAAACTATAAATTAGCCCCCATAAAAAAAAATTCTGGTTCCGTCACTGCTCGTAGGATGGGACATACAGAGTCGCAGGATGATTCTGGTAATCCAGAAGAGCACGCATTGGATCCCGAAAGTCCAAAAGAGGGCGACCTAGCTCCCGCTGCCGCAAATAGCAAGATAAGCAATCTATTTATCTCCATTTGACTTCCATTTGTGTGGATGTTTGTGCTTGTATGTTGGAATAATAGCTTGTTTGTTTAGGTCTGTATTTCGCATCGCATGCTAACCAAAATTTGATTTTTTTAATACCGAGTTTGTTAATTGGGGCTTGGGTATCGGTGTCAGGGGATATGAGTATTAGTGACAGGGGATGTTGGTCTCTGTGTAAAGAGGTTATGTGTGCCACAATCTAATAGTTATAGTAGTTGTTGTTGCTTCTGGATGTATTCTTGTTGTTGGGAAACCCTAATTTCTAATTTTGTCTTGTGTTTTTCATGCTCTCGTGCTTCAGCCACTCCACCGGGTAGCGATGGTGGTCCAGAAAAGAGGCCCCTGGTTGAGACCTCCCACTCCGAGGAACATGATGGACGAAAGAGGGCCAAAATGGACTCTAGTTTTTATATTAATCTTATCACATGTGATGGGTGCAGTAGAGATGGATGTCCTTATTGTGAGTCCTTATTGCAAAATGGAAAGTTTAGAATAAGGAAAAAAACGGTGCCTTACTCTAGGGTGGTAAGGCACCATTTGGAGAAAAGGGGACTGATGAAGAGCCACAGGAGAGAGAAGAGGGTGGTAAGGCACCTGATGGAGAGAAAGGGACTGATGAAGTGCTACAGGAGAGAGAGGAAGATAATGTGATAGAGGATAAGGCACCCAAAACACCTAATGGAAAGAAGAACAGTACACCCAAATCACCTGAACGGAAGAGCGCTAGAAGGGAACTCTACAAGAAGAGGATGATGATGTGGCAGAGGAAGGGGAGGATGATGTGGTAGAGGAGGGTAGAAAGAAAAAAGAAGGCATGACACCTGTTGGAAAGAAGAAGGGTGCACCCAAAGCACCTGAACGGAAGAGCACTAGAAGGGGAATGATGTGAGTGAGGAGGGGGAGGATGATTGTGTTGCAGGAGAGAATATCAAGGAAACTGGTGGAAAGAAGAAAAGAGCCAGGACACCTGAAGTAAAGAAGAAGGGTGCACCCAAAGGTGAAGGTAAAGGTGCTCAGAAAGTGGTCTGCCCAACCAAGCACTACACTTGTGATCGCCATGAGTTCAAGTCTGTTTGCAGCCCAGCAACAATCGTAAGGGGGGTAGAGCAACTGAACGAAAAACAGAAGCGGGATGTCGAAGAAATAGGCTTTGGTGGTCTTTTGTCGATGAAGCTGGAAATCCTGCCTCAAAATTGCCTTGAATGGCTTCTCTCCAATTTTGACCCCCGAACCCGAATAGTCAGCCGTGTTGTCTCCAATGCAGGGGGGTTATTGTAAGGGAACCCGTCTTTGAAGTAGGCTGGGCAGATGTCAGGGACATTTTCATGCTCCCACACAATAGGAATAAATCAATTCAGATAAATGACAGTGGAGTACCAAGGATAAGAGATATATGGTCCCATAATTACGGTGTACCAAATGATAAGAAGGTTAACACTAATGTACTCTTAAAGGGCATGCTGTGTTTCGTGGATGGAGGAAAACAATTCAAGCGCATGTTCTTGGTCTGGGCATTGTATGTATTTTTGACGCCATCAACCAATAGAAAGGTGCGGTTCCACACACTGCCTTCTCTGGTGCGAGTGAAAGAGATCTCGGAATATGATTGGTGCGCGAGTACGTGGTGAGTAATATGTGTGATGCAGTATTGTCCTGGCGTGAAGGGGAAAACTTCGATGGTTCCCAACATTGCAATGTTGGAGGCTGCTTGCTCTTGCTGCAATTGTGCTACTTTCATAGACATTCGTGGAAAGGAATCTCCGTGCCAAGGACGCAACCTATGGTCATGTTCTTGGACACCAAGATGATAAAGGAGAGAGGTGAGGGAGATGTGGCTGCTGGTGGTTTTGGAAGAGGCTTATGGAAGGTTAACGAATTCCCTATCAGCCGGGAAGATGAAGCTCCTTTAGCACCTCCTCTAGCACCGCTACTTCAGAGTATCACGACTGCCAACCCCGGGACCGGTGAGGTAAGACTAAGTGTATAAATGTAGTGTCGTAAATGTTGGATTCCATGCTATGGTTTCTTTATTGTTAGAGCTTAATTGATGGTTTTTTGCTCACGTTTTTCTAAACTTGATGCCCTCAGGGTTTTGAAACTGATGTTGAGATATTGAAACTACATCTTCTTGCCGTGTATGATCATCCTGCACCGATAATTCAGAATCACCTGGGCTTAAAGCATAAAGCAGTGCAGCATTTCAGAAAAAGCTGCTTTCACCTTGCAGAAAAGCTCAAAGATGTGTGGAGATCACTCTCGGGCAGTGTGTCAGATGGCGATGGTGATGATAATGATGATTGGGATGTAGAAGAGGTGAAAGACATATTGGAAATCTTTCAAGAATTCCCTGCAACGGCCTTTGTTACATCGGTAATAACTGGTTATCCAGAGGGAATGAGTACAGTTAGCGGATACAATGAACACATTGCAGGCTACTGCCTAAACATTAGGAATAAGCTTCCCCGAGAGTAATATCCTATCTCTAGCTCTTGTTCAAGGTTTATTCTTACTAAAGATTAAGTTAACACTTTTATTTGTTCCAGTCAAACTTTGTTCAGCGATATTCTTGCATCCCTTGCAACGTGCAAGGAATTTTGAAGTTTGTGTGAGAACAAGGACATTGAGACAGACATATTGATCTGCTGGGCTAGGCATCTCAACACCAAGATGACTGATCCTGATTCCGGGCCTTCTAGGTTGTGCATCGAAATCATAACATAAGTAAGTACTTGTCCCTTACTTACTTAGGTCTATGTGGTGTTTAAATTAGTTAAATATTTTGTTGTCTCGGTGTTTTAATCACATATGGTCAGTTCAATGTGCGTGAGATTGACGAAGGGTGTTGGTTCACGCGATGGGATGAATTTCTTATTAGTTGCGACCAGAAGATTAATGATGCTGATTTGGTAACACTTGAACCATATGTTTATTACCAATTTCGTAGTGGGTTTTGTAGGTTATATCTTTGAAGTCTGTATCCCTAGATTATGCTGCATGTGCACATGAGTGGCCACATATTCCTCGTCGTCATCAACTTCGAACGTCAGTTGGTTATATGCCTAGACAACCTAACACATGAAGCAGATGCAGCTACCACAAAGTCTTACTCAGCTGCTGTCAAAGAATTGGTGTGTTTCATGCTCTAACCGTTTGGTCCTAAACTCTCTAACTATCTTCTTCTTGTTGCAGAGATTTCTTTTGGCCGCATATCTACAAGCCAACAAACATCCAAACTGGGAAGACGTGCATGAATATCCAGTGAGGAATGTAGGAGGTAAATGGTTGGTCTCGGAGGGAGATAACGATTGTGGCGTGTATTCCATGTACTTCATGGAAAATTTTCATGGCAGTCCTGAAGACATTGACAATTCACCCATTCGAAAGGTTTGGTTCCTCATATTTTTCCCCTTTGATGTCTCTTTGGATGTTATTAACTCATTGTGCCAGGAGTCTGCACGAAACCAGTTGTCTTTAGGAGTTTTACTCATTGCCACAAAAGTCTTCCATTGCTTTATGTGTATTTTGGTAGTGTTTTATTTAGAGTTGAGGATCCATGAATAATCCTCTCATCTATCGGACAGTTTTAATTTGTAAATAAAATATAATTAGAGTTACATAAAAGTAATGATCGTGTGTATTCATTGTAAATATGAACGGGAGTGCCTTGATTACAGTTATGTATACAAGCTATAATGTACAATAGTGCAAAAGTACCATAAAGAAAGAAAATTTGCGTATTAACGTCCATATAAAGAGGGGAAATAAAGCTACAATGGTAATACCACGCACAAAACAATAAATAATCTATTTTTTCTATTTTAAACATAAGACTGGGGGAGATGCATGTGCCGATGAGGATGTGATAAGCTGGTTGCCAGTGGCGGTGATGGTAAGGGCGGTGCAAGCCGGGAAGGCAAACATCCTAATGGAGAAGTTGAGAATCATGAAAAAAAGAAAGAAGATGAGTAAAAGGCATGGACAAATAACAACACGGCTGGTTGGTTAGTATTCAACTAGGTTTCCAGGGCTGGTTTTATGGAGTAGAGTACTAGGTAGAATGGTCTCACTTAGGTAATCAATCCGTAATACTACATCAACCCATGCACCCAAGATCATTTCAATTGTAAGTGTTTTTGCATATGATCACTATTTGATTCATCAAGGCAGTTAAAATTAGCTAAAGAGGGAGATGGTGATCAATTACTTCCAAGACACTTAAAAGGCATCGAGACTACAGTAATATATGAGAGCAATAAAAATCATGGCATCGAGACTACAGTAATATATGAGAGCAATAAAAATCATGGCCAGATGTTGCGTGGACAACAATAACAGAGGGTGGACCTATTTTGTAAGTGCGGTTTCGCCTCTCAAAACATATTAGCACAGAAAGACAACAAAATAACTTATTAGGCTATTTTATTCATTCCATCAGATGCCAACATAGCATAGAAGAACATCTTTGGGGATACACATGAATACCATATGGTGCAGGTTAATTCAGCAACAAGCACTTGTTCATGTTCTTGTAGATGCTACAAATTCCCATGTACAATACAAATTTTACCACATTGCCTCACCAATGGACACGTAACTTTTTACGCCAAGTACATAATCTTAACCTCCTACCTCAATTCCATTTCATGCTCATATAGTCATATTTTTGAGTAATGAATTGAACATGTTAATTTTTTGGAATTTCCACTTCTAACTATAAAATAAGTGCTTTTGAGTTAAACAAACATGATCTATGATTAAAGAAATAGAACTTGAATTTCACACATGTACAAAAACAAGGCAATTTAAACACTCATATTCCGAACTTATGACTTTAAGAACGTGAACTTTCTAATGCAAAATTTAACTTCTATACACAGCTTGCAGCATTAAAATAAAAATATTTTTATGTAGTGCACGTGTTTACAGTGACCTAAATGGGTAAACTAGGCCTACATCTACCTGTTCCAATTCCAACCAGAAGCAAAGGAGTGAAAATGCAAGGGGTAGAAAATGCTTTGGCTTGCCAGCTGACCTAAGATGGTGAATTTTCACACAACTCGGCTAAGAAACTAAACAGAAAAAGAAGACAGCAAGCAAGCAACTATTGAATGCAAGTTTACCTGGAGAACGTCCTCCCACTTTAAAACAGTATGCAGTTTACTACTTGCCAACCCACAGTATTAACTACTAATTTAAGCCACGGATAAACTCTAAAAACTACTGAAAAACAAGTTGAACAGCATTGTTCACTTCCTGACTCGAAAAATTTCCAACCTACTGCAAAATAAAAATAGTACCACAGGTTCCTACAACTGCAACCACAAAATAAATGGAAATCATCATCATCTACTGCTTCAGTCAGCTAAGAGAGAGTCACCTGGTAACACCATGCCTAAATTTAACTCCTCCAATTTCAACTGCAGGGAAGCAACCTCTCGACTCTTAGCTTCCTTCTTTGACATTGCTTCTGACATCTCTTCCTGCACCTTCTTCATCTGCATCTTTAGCTCCTCCACCTTTTTATCCAATTCCACCATCTCCATATTTTGCTTCGCGATTTCACCATTAATCTCTTCATACTCTGCCTGGAGCTTTTCCCGATTCTCTCTTATGGCCATACGGTCTCTAACAACCCTGACATCGAATCCATTATCTTCTAACTCCAACAAAAATCCCAACAGTTCGTTACTGCTGCTCTTAGCTTCATACAAGAATTCTGGCTTTAAGCTTCTTTCTACAATGTCGTTAAAGCTAATCATTAACCCTAAGGCCTTCCCTTCGTGACAACTTACATCATATTGCTCTAGAGGGCGGAAATGTGGCTTTTGCGGCCATTTTTGGAAAGGCTCCATGGATTCTATTGTTGACCACAAGATTGTGTTTTTCTTCACAAAAGGTACATTCTCAATTTTGGTACCTTCCTCCATAATCTGGTTACTTACCACATCAGATTGCTCAGCATTAATCACAGCTTCCTGAGTGGGAATTTCCACAGCTTCCTGAGTGGGAATTTCCACAGCTTCCTGAGTGGGAATTTCCACGGCTACCTGAGTGGGAAATTCCGCAGCTTCCTGAGTGGGAAATTCCAAATCTTTTACAAAGTCATTATCAACTGTCATAACTCTGTCAACTATGGCCTCTTCAGCAGAAACCCCAGAAGCAGGTATTCCAGAAATTTTGCGAGGACGTCCCCTCCTTCTCTTGATGTTTTCTTGATGAGGCTCAGTATCACCTTCAACCTCCCCAGCAGCACTCTTTTGCAATGTGACGATTCTCACCAGCTGCACACCGTCATCATTACCCTGTGAGCCTCTGACCACGGCATTGGATGAGGTTTCCACTGCCACTTTCTTGGAAATGGAAATAGGCACATCTTCCTCATGGACCTCTTTCCTTTTCCTTTGATATGTCTGGGGAAGAGAACTACTGCTAGTCGCATCATCTCCGCTCAAAGATTCATTTGACAGAAGAGTCTTGTTTTGCACCTGATTGAGGCCCAAAGGCAACACTTTACTGACATCCCAATTCCCCTGATTCCATTCCAAGTGAAGCCTTAACTCAACGTGGCTGAATCGCTTCTGACGATTGCCAGATTCTATAAGAACATTGAAACTGGAATCTGGCAATAACTTGGTAATTGAACCACACCACCAGCCAGAGCCAAGAGCGGCGTCAACCGTATCTCCCAACAGGAACACGTGGTCCTTAAGGGTGGGAGGGGATGGCCTAATAACTTTGGAATCCATGATTTCTCTTTTTTTGTCATAACTAATATCATAATAGCCCTTACCTCTTTCTTCCATGATGGTGGCAGGGATGAAATGATTACCACGACAGACTTCCACATTTTTCCCAGTTCCAAACACTAGTGATTGCGTATCCCGCTTTCCGGGTTTTTCCCATTTGCCATTGACCCAGCGGCGATGAAACCTGAGCTTGGCACAACCAAACACATGCTGGTCTGGTGGATTCTGAAACGTGACCACAAAGCTAACCCCTCCAAAAATGACACCGGTGATTACCCCCGTCCACCAGCCATCCTGGTAGTAGCCATCCACCAAGTGCCCAACTTCAAACGATTCAGCCGTCTTCTCCCTGGGAGGCAGCGGCCGAATAAAGTCCACGTCCACGTACTCCCTCAATGGCTCCGACGAATCCTCGTCGGACACCAGACTGCAGTACTCCACATAGGCCCGGTGTAGAGACTCCATGCCGAGGACGGTGGCGATATACCAAACCCCCTTGAACCCTTCTTCATCGCTCGCAACTTCCACCAACGACCCCTCATCAGGCTTGAATGACATCCTAAGCTTTGATTTTGGGGTGTATTCCTTCAATTTTGACAAATCAGAATTCAGAATTCGGCCAAATCAACAAAATTAAACAGCCAAATCAAACAACAAATTACCTCAAAGTGCGTCTTCTCGTTGGCAGCTTGTTGCATCTTACGGCCGCGTGCCATGAGCAGGGAGGGACCAGGGTTTTGTGGAATCTTGATTTGGGGGAAATGGCAGCGGGAAAATGTTTGAACCCCGAGGGGTCTAGCCCATTCTATATTTATACTAGGAGCGTATTCTTTTTGGTTATTGACGCAGCCTCAACCGTAGGCGCGGCTATTACCGGAATCTTATTGGGTGATCACTGATGACGCGGCTTCCCAAGTTCTACGGCTGGGTTACTTTTATTTTCTCTACTGCCGGTTGAAAGTTGAAACAATATAATATACAGTTGTATTTTTTATAAAAGAAAAACGTGATGGATACCTTGAGTTTTTAGTTCATATGCCCCCAAACTTAAAGAAAGTGCTCATGTACCTTTTTTTTTTTTTTTTAATTGAACCACCATTGGTGGGGGGAGTATATAGGCTTCCCTATACCTTATGAAAAACCGAAAAAAGAAAGATACAATGGCTGCAAACAGGTAAGGCCATAAGGCTCAGTGCAGCAATAGACATAGTAACCTGGAAGCTAGGCTAACTATGGCGTAGTCATACACTACACAAGGCACAAGAGGGTGCCTTCAAAAAGAATGAAAAAATTCATTCTAGATTACAGAGAAAAATGGAAATGAGGAAAATAACAGTGTAAGGAGGAGTCACTCCACTTGCTTGTCAGTGATTTCATGAGCAAACACAAAATCCCTAATCAGCCTATGGAGGAAACTTCCTCTTCTTATAGTCCTTCAAAAAAGTTCGTCGTATCAGCAACGTAGGGTGGACCAGATCAGTCCAATAGCTCAGGTTGTTGCAGTGAAATCAGAGTGGAGTGTGTCTTGTAGAGCACTGTATTCTGAGATTAGGAAGTTGCATTGCATCCCCAACAAGAGCTTTTCTCACAGAGCATGGAAGCCTACTCAGGTTCAAGCTTGTTGGAGAGATAGAAGCAGTCTCATGCGCAGCTGTATTTTGCTCCCTGAAAATGTGGTGAAAAGAGATGGCCATTCCTGATGCTACCAAAATCCGTCCGTCTCCCGGGAGGTGGACACTATCCGGGTTTCCTCAACGATCAGCCCGCTTCAGTCCTGCAAAACAATCCCCGGGAGGCGTCCCGGGGAAGAAGCTCCGGCGCGATGATGAGATGGGGATAGTGGAGAAGGAAAACGTACGGAGGGTGCTCTCAATTCAAAGTAGAGAGATATAAGTCACATACCTTGTTCACTGTTCGAGACTAGTATTTATAGCCGAGCTAGCCTGCTTGAGATAAGGTGCAGGACCACTTCTCCTTTGTCCCCGTCCGTCCTTCTTTCTTGTCCGGACATGCATCCTCCGCGGGAAAGGTACCGCTCAATTGGCACCGGGCTATGGGCCTTCTTTCTGGCCCATCAGAGCTCTGGGCCAGTATTATCACTAGCCCCCCAGACCAGTCATCCGGGGTTCTATGACGCGGGGGACCGGTCTTCTAAGATTCCCCTATTACTATTTTCTCCGTGGGACCCAACCGTGTCTATTAACTTTTGGCGGCGCCATCCTTCCCTATTCTGCACTAATCAATGCCTCGTTTGCTGTGTCATCATTGCTTTTCCTTCTTTTGAGGTGGCGGTTCCCCCTCATCTTTCTATATAAAGGGTCCGACCTCTTCTTTCGCAAGGTTACCTTCTTCAGATTTTCTCCAGACGCTCCGCCCTCCGTTTTTTTTCAACCAAGTAAGCTCTCCTTCCCTTTCTTCTTCATGGATTCCCCGCTTTCCTCCAACTATTCCTCAGACACCGAGGGAGTCCAAGATCGATTTGAAGCCCGCTCTCGGGCTGCTGATAACACGATTTCCTGCCCTTCCTCCCCAAGCGCCTCTTCCGAGGATTTCAGTGTCTCCCGGGAACTAAACAACCCGGGTACATTGAACCCGGATGGAGCAGGCTTGCGTCCAGCCGGGCGGCCCAATCATCCCCGAGAGGATCAGGATGAGGGGGTATTGGGTGAAGGACTTGGTGGTGACATTCCCCGGGGACCTACTCATGGGGTGCGTCCTGTGGGCCTTAAATTCCATGACACCCCCGGGGATTCTCCTTCTCTAGATAAGGATGTTTTAGACTTGGCTAAGCGCTCCTTTATTCCCCTTCCTCTAAACGCCTCACTTTCTAAACTTCCCCCGGGAGTCTCTGAACGGGAGGTTCCGTGTATCCCGCGGATTCATTTTCAATACGGGCTTAGCCTACCCCTTCCCCCTCTTTTCCTTGAGGTTTTCCATTTTTATTCGATGGCCCCAGCCCAACTGCACCCTAACGGGGTTGTTTTAATCCTGGCATTCCTGCTTAATTGCGCAAGGTGCCATGTTCCCCCTTCCCTTTTACTTTTCCGTTCCTTCTATGCCTTGCGGAAGGCGCACGCATCCTTCCCCGGTGTTTTTTCTTTTACCATTCGCTCCGGGATGAAGGACTTTATCCTGAACAAGCCCAGATCCGCCAAAGGATACCTTGCAAAGGGTTTCTTTATGTGCGATGCCCGGGTATATCCTATGCCCCCATGGAACGACTCTCTCGTTCCTGAGGACAGAAAACCCCTCACCAATCTCCCCGATATTGTTATTAGTGACCACAGTCTCCTTAGTCTTTCCCCTCTAAGTACCGAGGACTTCTTCAAGACCGGGAACTCAGGCTATTATTGGCCTCGCGGGATTTATCCCGCTGAGCTCTTCACACTCCCGCGCATAGCCGCGGTGTGGCCGGATGGAGGTGCCTATTAGGGCTTTTATTATTTGTTTTGTTTCGTTTATATACATGCATCTAACTCTAATTTTCTTTTTCCTGATTTCAGTTCAACCCACTTTGTACGTGGACGCTACTCCCTTTGACGAGATGCCTTCCGGGGATAGCAGTCGCCAGGAAGATCTCCATCCGGGGATGGCCCTTACGCCCGAGCAGCCAGTGGCTCCTCCGCCTGGCCCGGACGCTGCCGAAAACCCCGGATTCATTCCTCAGAAGGTTCCCCAGCAGCGACCGCCTTCCCAGCAAATGGCCCCGGGGTCCTCCCCTACCCCGGGGAGAAAATATTTCATCCGGCATCCTACTTACAGCGGCGGGGCTAGTTCTCGCCCTAAGCGGCCGCTAACCGATAACAAGGAGACTCCTCCGCATTCCCGTCAAAGGGTAGAAAGTGCGGCCCCGCCTCCCCCTCCTCCTCCCCCCGCCAATTCTCCCTTACGGGATAATTCTCAAGCTATCCCTGAGAGGGAAGAGGTATGTTAACCTTGCTTCTTAGTACTTACTTTCATCTTGTTTCTATTCTTCCGGGTGACCTTACTTTTGTTTTATTTTACAGACCACCACGTTCGCCGACGCACTCCTGGCGGACTCTCAGCTGGCCGATGCGCTCAACCAAACATACTCCAAGTACAGCGCGGGTCTATTTGCTAAGAAGGAGAGAGAGCTCCGCGATGCCCGGGAGAAGTTGGCCGGGCAAGATGACCTGGAAGCCCAGCTGAAGGCTTCTCAGAAGAAGTTAGCTGAGAAGGAGAAAAAGCTGGCGGAAAAGGAGAAAAAGTTGGCCGAGGTGGAGAAGAAATACACCTCCCTCAAGAAGGAGAAAAAGGACGCGCAACTGGACGCTCTGAATGCCATAGTCCAAAAAGTCCTTCATTCCACCGACTTTGACGAAAGGCTTGAGGGGATTGCTGCTGCGGCTAGCGAGGATGCTTGCCACGAGATGTACCGCAGCCTACGGGGCTGGCTTCCGGGACCTGCTCGCCTCGAAGCCCAAGCCTCATACTATCGTCCCAAGGCAAGCGACCTGCTGAACCACCGCTGGAGATCCCTCCAAGAGGCGAACCTAGAGGGCCTGGTGCCCCGGCTGTGGGAGTCACTGAAGATGTCCTCCCGGGCCCCCTCAGCCTCAGATATTAAGAAGACTAAGCTCAAGGAGATCTGCGAGGCCGCTTACCCTGATCCTGGTCCAGAAAGCTTCAACGCTTATGGGGTAGTCCCGGAAACACCTCACTGGGCCGAGAGTTATCAGGAGTACTGCGCTATCCCTGACAACTATGGATATCAGGCTGTTGAGGTGGGAACGGGTGAGTACACTGTGGGGCTTCCAAGGGGGCAGGACGACTTGCTCTACCAGTCCCGGAAGTCTATCCGGAAGGTGGGATTTCCTGAGCGCCCGGAGGATGAGTCAAGAGTGGATGCCCCTGCTTACTGCGGCCCCAGCTGGTCTGATGCGGACGTAGCTGAACTGGAGAGGAGGTGGAGGAGTGCTCATGCTACCCCGGGAGAAGAAAATCCTCCCGAGGATAATGTATTCCCCTAGACTCTAGTTTATATATTTTTTTTTTATTATTTTTTTTTTTAGTTTTCAAGTCTTTTGTAATCTTCCTCCCCGGGAGGCTCATGTAGAACTTGGCCTTGTGCCCCTTTTGATTAATATAAGTTCTACCTTTTAATTTAATGAGATTACTATCTTTTGTAGTTTGAGCGCCCCCTAGAGGAGAAACTCCCGCGCGGGTCCCTGCCTTACGTTTTCCCTCATCCTAGTAGCTCCTCCGGTATTTACTTCTCTCTTCCCCGCGCTGGATGCCTCCAGTGTTCTTTCCTTCAGAGGAAGCTAGCCCACTGGAGGTTTGGAGGCAACCAGGCCAACCGGGCATTAGTAGATGCGGGGCTGGATTGCTTCCTTCAAGAATTCGGAACGATCCGGGTGTTGGTGTCTTTTCTCAAGTCAGTCGAGGCTAAATTTGGATCGTTAAATCAATGTTTCGACCTTGCGTCGGATCACATGCGGGAAGCCCTGAACTCCCACCAAACCATCGCTGAGTTGCAAGCCCTTCATGATGATTCTCAGAGTCGCACCACCAAGGAACTAGGTATGGTATGGGGCGAACTAGAGCGGGCGCAAGAAAAGCTCAGGAGCCTGGAGACCCGCACCGCACAGAATAAGCTTATCTGCGATTTTGAGAAGGAGAATCGATCCCTTACTCATAGGAACAGGGTTCTCCAAGAAGCGCTGATGACCGTCCGGCTGTCCTACCATCTGTTGGGACTCAAGAATGGATTAGTCGGTGTTTCTCCTCTTACCGATGTTCCTGCCGGGGTTCGTAGGACCATTGAGCGTATGGAGGCCAACCCGGGGAAGTTTGGTGAAGGGGCTCCTAATCACAGGGCCCATCTAGACGCCGTGGAGTGGTATACCAAGATAACTGATGGGGAGGCCGAGCCTTATCCCTCCAGCCTCCGCCGCGTCCCTGCCCGGGTAGAGGTAGATATTGCGTATGAGAGGTATGAAGACATGACTGTGTCCATCGACCCGGAAGAGGTAGCACGCCGGATAAGGCGCATCCGGGAGATTACTGCTTCCGGGGTTACCACCAAAGGAGTGAAGACCACCGAGGGTACTCGTATTAGCCGGGAGGAAAAGGGCAAGGGCGCTGCGAACTTGTTCCCTAAGTACCATTTCGTCACCTCTGCCGGCGTAAGAAGAATGCGCCTGGCGGAACCGCTTCCGGAAGGGTCCGTAGTGGTTCCTATCCCTGAGCTGAATGAAGAAGACGCCGAGCAACTGGAGGAGGAATTAGCATGGAATCAGGCCCCGGATGCTCGGTTTGCTGAAGACATCTTGTCTTCTCAATTTTTTGGTGGAGGTTTTCGCCCGGGTAACCCAGAGGGTGCTTCCGGGTCAGGCCCTAAGTGGGTTTAAGAATACGTAGATAGAATTATATATGTAATCGTTCCTTTGCCACATGACCGCATATTCATGCGATGTATAAAATGCTATGTAATTGTTCCTTTGCAATATGGACGCATGTTCATGCGACTTTTTAATTTAAAGATTGAATAGAATTGCTTTTTGAAAAAGAAAAAACCCTTTTCATTAACTCTTCCTTGTAATATTACATTCTTTGGTCCCCAGGCTTCATTCGAGCTCCGGGTCCACTCTGGCGGGGCACCCGAATGGGAGCTACCCATGGGCCCCTTTTTGCAAATTTTCTTCTCTAAACCCGGAACGAGGCCAAGTGTCGGGTTCTCTCTCTGGGCATATTCATGCTCCCGAGAGGGGTATATCCATACCTGGCATATTCATGCCTAGCATATTCATGCTGAGCGTGTTCACGTTTCCGGGAGGGGCATATCCATGCCTGGCCTATCCATGCCTTAGTAGTTGTGGTGCGATGCGGGGTGCTCTACTTCCCGTAAAACCTTCTTAGGTTAGCTACGTTCCACCTTCTGGGGATCTCCTTTCCCTGCTTGTCCTCCAGCACATAGCTCCCTCCCGGGTGTACTTCCTTGATCTTGTATGGCCCTTCCCAGTTGGGTGCAAGTTTGCCCTCCGGGGCTTGGCGGCTCTTATCGTTCCTCCTCATTACCCAGTCTTCTGGGGCGAAGACTTCTTTCCGCACCCTTCTGTCATAATACCTCTTTACTCGCTCCTTCACCTTGGCTTCCTGGAGTGCCGCATTCTCTCGCTTCTCTTCCAGGAGATCCAAGTCAAGGCGTCGTCCATCGTTTTCTTCTTCCGGGCGCTGGTGTTGAGTTCGAGGACTTGGGATCCCAATCTCTGCGGGTATTACTGCCTCTGACCCGTACACCAAGCCATACGGGGATTCCCCGGTAGCTGAGCTTTCTGTAGTCCTATGGGCCCAAAGAACACTGGGTAGCTCCCAGATCCAATTTCCCCGTGTGCCTTCCAAACGGGTTTTTAGTCCTTTGATGATGGTGCGGTTGGTGACCTCTACTTGCCCGTTCGCCTGGGGGTGGTACACCGATGTTAACTTCTGCTCTATACCATACTTGACACACCATGATTTGAAAGGATCATTTTCGAATTGCGCCCCATTATCTGTGACTATGACCTTCGGAATGCCGAATCGACAGATGATGTTCTTCCAGCAAAACTTGACACAAGTTAGTCCCCGTATGTTGGTGAGCGGTTCCGCCTCCACCCATTTGCTGAAGTAATCGATCGCCACTATCAGGTACTTGGCTCCTCCCGGGGCAGTCGGGAATGGTCCGACCAAGTCAATTCCCCATCTACTGAACGGCCAAGCTCCTGTGACCCCAACTAATTCTTCCCGAGGAACATGGATTAGCGGGGCAAATGTCTGGCATGCCAAGCACTTCTGTACATGTTCTTCCGCATCCTTGAACAGCGTCGGCCAGTAATACCCCAGCCTTAAGATCTTTTTGGCCAAGGTGCGAGCTCCCTGGTGGCTCCCATTAGATCCCTCGTGCATCTCCCGGATGAGGTACTGGCCTTCTAACCTTTCTACACACTTTAGCAGAGGCTGGAGGTACCCTCTTTTGTACAGCTCCCCTCCCTGGATCACATACTTAGGCGCCTTAACTCTTAGCTTCCGGGCCTGAGCCCTATCCTCCGGGATGATTCCTTCCTCTAGGTATGCCCGAATGGGCATGATCCAGGATTCTTCCTCGTTCACCAACATTACTTGATCACTCTCCTGGTAGCTCCTTTTCCCTAGTACCTCCAAGTATAACTTTTGGTCGGGCTCAGGTTTCAATTCTGAAGAAGCCAATTTGCTCAAAACGTCTGCCTTGCTGTTCTTCTCCCGGGGGACTTGTACCAAGTCGAAGGTTTTAAACCCGGCTATCAGAGGTTTTACCGCTTCCAGGTATTTTTGCAGGCTCCTCTCCCGGGCTTCATACTCTCCCTTCACCTGTTGCACCACAATCTGGGAATCACTGTGTGCCGTGAGAGTTTTGATGTCCATCTCCTTTGCCAACCTTAATCCCGCGATCAAAGCTTCATACTCGGCTTCATTGTTGGTTGCTCTGAAAGTGAATTGGACTGCATAGGGATACTCCTTCCCTTCCGGGCAGACCAACAATACTCCTGCCCCACTGCCCCCGGAGTGCGCCGATCCATCCACATATAGCTTCCAAACCGGGTCTGTCTCAGCCTTAGCCGTATTCTCCGGAGTGTTAGGCGTCTCTTGTTCCTCATTTATCCTTGCTTCTGATTCCAACAGGAAGTCCGCTAGGGCCTGGCCCTTGATAGCCCTCCTTGGCTCATACCGGATTTCGTACTCTCCCAGCTCTATAGCCCATTTCATCATTCTCCCTGATGCCTCCGGCTTGAACATGACTTGTCTTAGCGGGTAATTGGTAAGAACCACTATGGGATGGCCCTGGAAGTAGGGCTTAAGCCTCCTTGAAGCATGCACCAGCGCCAGAACCAACTGCTCCAACTCAGTATACCGGGTTTCTGCCCCCCGAAGTGCCCGGCTAACAAAATAGATTGGGTGCTGTTTTCCCTCCTCTTCTTTGATTAGCACGGCACTCACCGCCTCCCGGGACGCCGCTATGTACAGAAAAAGCTCCTCCCCCGGGAGTGGCTTCTTTAAAGTTGGCAACTGTTGAAGGTGCTCTTTCAGATTTTGGAATGCCTTCTCACACTCCCCGGACCACTCAAACGCCTTGGCCCTCCTGAGAATGTTGAAGAAAGGCAACTGCCTGTCTGCCCCCTTTAACAGGAACCGACTGAGGGCCGCGAGGGACCCTGTCAACCGCTGTACTTCTTTCACCGATCTAGGGGAGGTCATCTTAGCTATGGCTTCCACCTTCTCCGGGTTGACGTCGATGCCCCGGCTTGACACCATAAAACCCAAGAACTTCCCCGCACCCACTCCAATGGTACTTTTGGAGGGGTTCAGCTTTAGATTGCTCCGTTCCAGCTTTTCGAACATCTCCTCCAGGTCATCCAAGAAAGCCCCGTAAGCCCTGCTTTTAACCACCATGTCGTCAACATACACCTCCATGTTTCTTCCCACTTGGTCCTCGAAGAGTTTGTCCACCATCCTCTGATACGTGGCCCCCGCGTTCTTCAGTCCAAAGGGCATTTTTTTGTAGCAGAAGGTTCCGAAATCGGTGATGAAAGAGGTCTTCGCTTTGTCCGCCTCATCCATCTGCACTTGGTGATACCCTTTATGTGCATCGAAGAAGGCTAGCACCGAGTACCCCGCGATAGCCTCTGCCAGCCGGTCCAAATTTGGGAGAGGGTAGCTGTCTTTGGGGCAACATTTATTTAAATCTGTGAAGTCGATACACATGCGCCAGCTTCCATCATGCTTCTTTACTAAGACCGGGTTAGCTATCCATTCCGGGTAGATGATTTCCTCGATCACCCCGGCTTTCTCCAACTTCTTTACCTCATTCCTTATAAATTCCGCTCTTTCCGGGGCTACAGGTCTTTTCTTCTGCCTGATTGGTTTTGTTGCCGGGCTTATATTCAGCTTATGCACCCCCAACTCTGGCAACACCCCCAGCATGTCCTCCGGGCTCCATGAGAATACTCCTTGATACCTGGCCAAGAGTTTCTTCAGTGCGCCTTTTACTTCATCCGGGAGGTCTTTTCCCACCGTGACCATCCCTTTGTCCGCCACCTGCATTTCCTCCAACTCTTGCCGGGGAACTTCTCCGTGTATCGCTCCTACTGCTTTCTTTGCGTCCCGGGCTGCCGTCACCATGCAACTTCTCGCTACTGCCTGACTTCCCCGGACAACCGCCACACCCTGCGCGGTGGGGAACTTCATCGTCAGCAGATACGGACAACTCGCTGCCCGGGCTTGGGTTAGCCATGGTCTTCCTATGATTACGTTGTATGGCGAGGGTGCATCAATAACCGCGAAGTTGCATATCACTGAGACCCTCTTGCTCCGATCCTTCTCGTCCACCATACATACTGCGAGGGGAATAATTCCTAGGGGGACTTCAGGTTTGCCAGTGAATCCTGACAAAGGAGATGAAGGGGGTTTCAAGTTCTGCCTCCCAATCCCCAATTGATCGAAGCAGGAAGCGAACATGATCTCCACACTGCTCCCGTCATCTATGAACACCCTCTTGATCAAGAAACCTTCGACCTCTGCTGTTACCACCATTGGGTCGGAATGGGGTATCTGAGGCGGGACTGCATCCGCCTCAGAGAAAGTGAGAGCCTCCTCGGGGCGAAATCTTTTTCCCTGAATCTCCCCCGGGGGAACATATCGCGTCCGAGCCCGGATAGCGGAGACTGACTGGCATGCTTCTCCGATTTCTCCACTTATCACGTTGATCATCCTGTTGGGTGCGGGGGCAGGCTCCACTGCTTGGACTGGTGCGGCAGCTATGACAGGTCTCCCCGGGGCCCTGTTGCCTTGGTTGCCTTGATTTCTCCCGTTTCCTCTCCCCGGGTTAGGCCTCCACCTCCTCCGGGGCTGTTCCTGGGACTGGTCCCGGGGATTCTCTTTCTTTGCTTCCATCGCCACACAATCTCTCAGCTGTCCCCGCTCTATTAATTTTTCTATCTCGTTCCTCAGCATCCTACACCCCTCTGTCGAATGCCCATAAGACTTGTGATAGGCGCACCATTTGTCCGCATTTTCCCTAGACGGGGTCCCCTGGATAGGCAACGGATCCGGGAACAAATCCTTGTGGATGGCATGGATTTCTGTCCGGGATTTGCTGAGCGGGGTGAAACTATCCGCTCTCGCCCGGTTTACCATTGCGGGAACAGGGTCCCTTCTACTTGGGTCAATCGTCTTCCTTCTTTCCATCTTATCCGGGAGAAATCCCCCGGATTCTTCTTTTCTCTTCCGTGTGGCATCGTTAACCGCACAGTACAGTTGCACCGCCATCTGCAGGTTATGAAAGGTTTCCGGGATGTTTTCCATCAATTTCTGGAACAACGCCATATCCCTCAGGCCATTTATAAACCCACTAATTACCGCCTTCTCCTGCTGCTGCCTATCGATGACCTTCATGCTGTCGTCCATGTACCTCCGATAGTATTCCATTGGCCCTTCCGTAGCCTTCTGCCGGGTGGCCAGAAGCTCGGTCAGCTGCTTTCCTTCCTTCTTTAGCCCGGCGTATCTGAACTGTAAAGCCTTAGAGAAATCGTAATAATCTCTGAGGCTTTCTCGGGGCAAAGAATCGAACCACGAAAGACAGTTTCCTCTCAGGTAACAACCCACCAACTTGCATCTTAATTCCTCCGGGAAGTCCCGTGACACCATCAGGTTCTGGTACGTCCTGACAAACTCTTCCGGGTCTGTCTCTCCATTGTATGTTGGGATTCCCTCCGGGGTTCGGAGGCCCGGCGGCCACGGGTACGCAAGCACTCGAGGGACCCAAGGGGAGGTAGGTCTTGCCCCGTTTCTTCCCACCAATTTGTCTAGTCGAGCCTCCAAAGAGTTGGGGTCCTGCTGGGCCACCTGATAGCCCCGCATCCTATCGTCCTCCCGATAGTATTTTTCTTGGTAACCATAGTTCATCCCCATTGATCCGTGCATGGGCATGGAATACTGGATCGGGTTCCCCTGGGTTCCAGCCTGATAACCCAACGACTCCACCGGCATGGCTGGCAGGCCATACCCAATTTGTCCCGCCCCCCAGCTGGAACGCGGGTAATAGGGTGGGGCGTGTGGAACCAAATTCGATTGTTGACCCGCGGCCATTCCCCCTCCGACCCCGAGACTTGGAGGGAAAGAAGGTGGGACGGTGGAAGGGTTCACACGCCCCTGTATCCTTGGCGGCTGAACGACTCCGTCCAGGTCGATAACCTCTCTTTGGTACCCCCGAAGAGGTCCTGCCTGGTCTCCTCCAGGCTCCCTCCGCTTACGATTTTCCCGAGTAGAGAGTACCCACTGGCGGTACAACTCCTTGTTGGCTCTAATGAACTCCAACGCCGCCAATTCTTCCTCCTCGGCTAAGGATTGCCCCTCCTCCCGGGCTTCAGGCCCCTGGGTCCGGGGACTGCCTCCCCCGACGGGCCTTGGTCCTTGCTCCTCCTGGTACTCTCTTTCTGAGTCAGCCTCATCGGAGGCAGTTTCCACATGGCCATCCTGCGGTACCCCTAACTCCCGCTGGTCTCTAGCCTCCTCCTGCAACTGCCTCAAGGTCACCTCATCCCCCGGGGGTGGAAGAGAACCACCCCCTGAGGGTGCCACGTTCTTCTTCGGGCGCCCGCGCCCTCTCCTTGGCGACTCCATCATGCGAAGGTGGAAAGTCCCACCGGGCGTGCCAATTGATGCTACCAAAATCCGTCCTTCTCCCGGGAGGTGGACACTATCCGGGTTTCCTCAACGATCAGCCCGCTTCAGTCCTGCAAAACAATCCCCGGGAGGCGTCCCGGGGAAGAAGCTCCGGCGCGATGATGAGATGGGGATAGTGGAGAAGGAAAACGTACGGAGGGTGCTCTCAATTCAAAGTAGAGAGATATAAGTCACATACCTTGTTCACTGTTCGAGACTAGTATTTATAGCCGAGCTAGCCTGCTTGAGATAAGGTGCAGGACCACTTCTCCTTTGTCCCCGTCCGTCCTTCTTTCTTGTCCGGACATGCATCCTCCGCGGGAAAGGTACCGCTCAATTGGCACCGGGCTATGGGCCTTCTTCCTGGCCCATCAGAGCTCTGGGCCAGTATTATCAATTCCTTCTGTCAGTTTTTGGATCATCCATAGACCTCTTTCCATTCTCCAAGGTGGTGGCGTTTTCTTGTTAATCATCCTAATTACCTACAAAGAATCAGATTCAACAATGAGTGACAGCGTGGAGTTCTCTACACACCATTTTAGACCAATCAGGCAAGCTTTAAGCTCTGCTAACAGTGGATCATTAGTGACAGCTAGTGTCAATGAACCAAGATGTTTAAGCTGCCCTGTATGGTCTCTAACTACAAAACCAGCTGTGGCGAAATTAAGGGGTGGACAAGCTGCATCTGTGTTGAGTTTGAAACCAGTATCAGGAGGATCCCATTTATAGCATCGGACAATTTTTATTTTGGGGCTCCGACTAACTGGTAAGAAACCTTTAGCAGCTAAAGAAACACAGTCTGGTTTTATAAATTGAGGGTGTAGAGTAAAAACTGAAACTATGAGATAATGTAATTGTTTTTTCATGCCAACAATGGATGGATTAATACCCTCAAAGATAAATTTGTTTCAAGTAATCCACACAATCCAAAGGATTAGGCTGGGGATGATTTGAAAAAGGTTATTTTTGGCTTTAGAGAAAATGGACATAGACCAGCACCAAGAGATGGCATCAAAGAGATGAGGGAATGTTATGGCAGGCATTTCTAATATCTGAAACATTTCCTTCCACAGGGGTTCAGCAATAGAACATGTATGGAAGCAATGATCAATTTCCAATTCACTATCACAAAAATTACATTTAGAAACAAGGTTAAAACCCATTCTTTTGAGTATCTCATCAGTTGGAATAAAGTTGTTAATCATCTTCCATAACAAAACAGAGATTTTTGGAGGGAGTAGAGGATTCCATACCTTTGTCAGAGAGTAGCAAGTGCTTTTAGTTCTAGCAAGGGACAAATATGCAGATGCTATAGAAAACTTACCTGATGGAGAGGGTTTCCATATCAGCTTATCCTTCCTGTCAAATAGATCAAAATGATTTTGCAAAAACTGTAATGTGTCAGCAGACAGACCATTGCTCATTTGAGCAAGGAGTGATGCGTTTTGTTCTTGAAAGTTCTCAATTGTAAGGGTTGGGTGAGGAATATCATCCTCACTGTGCCATAAGTCTGATATAAATCCCAACTCTGTCCAGTTTGAGTTCCAAAAATTTGAATGTCCATTTCCAACCAGAATTCTAGTATTATTCTCAGCAAATGTTGTGATAGCTTTTACCCTCTTCCATGGGTCTGATGTTCTGTTAGACTTGGATAATGACCAGATAAATCTGGACCAGAGGGTTTCTCCCATTTGTAATTTCCAGTAAAGCTTGAGGGAGAAGCTATCAATGATTGTGTGAAAACATTTGAATCCCAGTCCATTCTGACTGACTGGAAAACAAAGTTCAGACCATGTTCTCCAGTGTCTCTTAGGAGTATTGTTTTCATTTATGCCCCAGAGGAAGTTAGCACAGATGCCTTCCATACATTCAATGGTGTGTTTAGTTGGTGCCATAACACACCATGTATGCTGGGGAATAGATGCCAAAACATGCTTAATGAGAATGATTCTCCCTGCCATGTTTAACCATTTATTGTTCCACTTGAGCACTTTGGCAGTCAGTTTCTCAATTAAAGGCTGAAAATAGATGTTTAATTTTTGACCTTTAAAAATTGGAACACCTAAATATTGGAATGGAAAAACTCCCTGAGACATGGATGTAATGTTTTTAATCATTTCAATTCTCACAGAGCTAGTCTTTTTCCCCACATAAAATGCACTTTTATGATAGTTTACTAGTTGTCCTGATGCAGCCTGATAATGGTCTAGGAAAATGACAAGATTAGTTAGGGATTTTTTTGTTGCCTGTATGAAGATGACAGTGTCATCTGCATAAGATAAATGTGAGACATTTACAGCACCCAAAGGCAATCTGAATCTATCTATCCAGCCTAACTGAAACATGTATTTAAGGCCTCTGTTTAAAAGTTCAGTGAGAAAATTAAACAAAACTGGGGAAGGGGATCACCCTGCTTGAGTCCTCTAGATGGTTTAAAGAAACCATATGGAGTTCCATTGATTAGAACAGAGAACCAAGCTGAACTTATATTTCTTAAAATGACAGCTACAATATGTCCATGAAAACCATATTTAAGTAAAAGTGAGTTCAGCATTGGCCATGAGACTCTATCAAAGGCCTTAGACATATCTAGTTTTAAAATTGTGTTAAGACTTTGACCTGGCTTGTCAAGTAATCTGACTAGTTCTTGCATGATGAGTATGTTGTCAGAAATCTCTCTCCCTTCCATAAATGCAGATTGTTCCTCAGATATACATTTACCAACTATGGGTTTCAGTCTACCAGATATAAGTTTTGAACAGATTTTGTTAGAAAAGTTTGATAGACTGATAGGCCTATACTCAACAAAACTGGTTGGGGTTTGGTCCTTGGGAATAAGTGAAATCAAAGTACTTGAAAAGGCTTTGGGCATTGGGACACCACACAAGAATTCTCTAACTGCAGAGAGTAGATTGGTGGACGTCGTTTTACCACACAAAATATTCTGCAAACTCAACACAAAGATTAGTATAGTCGCAAGCAGATTCGATCCCACGAGGAACAGTGCAATTTCTATCAATTCAACCTACCAAACAATTTTGATTTAGCAATCACGCCTTAAACTTTGATTTTGTTTTGTTTTATAGCTATGAAAAACTTGTAAATTATAATCCTAAAAATTCAGAATAATGAATGCAAGAAAGAGAATGAAATCACGAAAGTTTATATATTAAGAAAGCAATCGGCTTAAATTAATCAGTTGGTTCAATCCTTGATCAACTACCTATATTCCACTAAATCCTATGAATCATCCAGTTATAAGAGAGCAAGTATTCGCTAAACCCTCTAAATTCCCCCTTAATTTATCGCTAGCGAACTAGTATTTGCTTTATTCGCTAGACCCTAATTAAAGTACCCCTAGGCAGTATTCGCACACCCAGATACACACTTTAATCGTATTAAAGCTAGGGAAACCTGAAACAGATAATCAAGCACGTATTCGCATGCAAATATCATCTACCCAATTGTTCATCATCTTGTTATTACAGTCTTAAGCGTTATCTGTTTTTCACAAGATTTTCGCTACTTATTTAGCACTAGCCTAACAGAATTTAGGGTGATCAATCCTAAACTAGCAAGCATAGATGAAGAACATGAACAATCAAAAACTCACAAGATCAAGTTTCATGCAACAGTATCTCAATTCATGAACCACTTAATTAACCTAAGCCGATTAAATTAAATTTAGCTACTCATGACTGAATTAAACACAAAATCAAATAAGAATAAATTAAACATAATAACAATGAGAAGAATCAAAGAAGAAAATACCAATGATGAATTACTGAATAAATCGAGCTGCTGTCATAAGTTTCTCAGTTCTGGCCAGAAGAAAAGCTACGGGGAACTAATTCTGCGATGCAAAAAGTCTCCTTTAACTCCTACGGAATTATCCTATATATATTCTATTCCCCAAAAGAATTCCCCTTTATTCTAGGAAAATAAATCAATCAAATCCTCACTAATTTTGGAAGAGGTAGAATTCTTGTCAAGCAAATATTCTGGCGGCAGCTTTCTTTGAGACTGAATCCTGTGCAGAAACGGATTTATTTCATTCTTGCCTTGGCCGCCAACTTTTTCTTCTTGGGCTGAAATTCTTCTTTTTGGCCCAATTATTTTGGCTGAAATTAGCCTTCTTTAATGGACAGCAGCTTCATCAACTCCCTAGATGAGGGATCAGACCATTACCTCATTAAAAACCCTCTCGGGAAAAAAGAGTATAATGACCCCCTTTCATCAGCTTCACCTCAGCCGGGTCATTTCCATGGAGCAACTTAGGAATCGTAAACGAAACACAACTCTGCCACATGGAGGATTATTCCGGGATAAGGATCAACTGGAATAGTGTCCTTCGGCTCCAAATAGCTTAAAATCAGCTCCAAAACAGGACTTCTTGCTCCAAGTGTTCATCTCCAGGTATATGTGTAATCTGAGCATCAAATACAATCCATAAGTACTAAAATCCATAGAAATCAGCCATAATATTACTCAGAAAAACACAACAAATATCAACACATCAAATATCCTCACACTTGATTCATGCTTGCCCTCAAGTATGATATGAACTTATTTCACAAGAGCATTCATGCACATTTACTCCTCTAACTCAAACCAGAAAAATAAAAAGAAAGGAATAAAAGGAACAAGCAAACCAAACAAAAACCTGACAACTAAAAACTTAAACACACTACACACAAACTTTGGTCAAACAATCCAGCATTTCAAGTGTTCATTTCATCGGTTCATCAACAAATGTCTCCTTGCCAAGTTCAAGTTTCAATTCACAAACAAATGTTGGTATCATCCCCCTTTAGTACTCAAATCAATCCCCCCTACATTGCTCTTTATCTGGTTATCAACTGATCAAAAGGAAACAAGCACAAATTTCTCACGGTTTTCACTCAGCACACATGATGAAGGGACATTCACTCAATAATATTCATGCGGTAGCCTCAGTCAATACATAACAAGCCAAGAAGGTCTTTAAGGGTTGTAACGGGGCTGGGGGTTGTAATGTTGGTTAGACCCTAGGGGCTCTAAGTTTACACAAATCATGCACATATGCTCAAGAACAATTAGGAGAAAAATTCCAGCAAAGACATATTATTTACAAGACAAAATCTGGACTGATCAAACACTATTCAGGATCTGGACTTCTTCTTTTTTTTTTCAGAATATATTTTTTTTTTCTTTTTTTTTTTTTTTTTTTTTTTTTTTTTTGAAGAAACAACACCCTTTTCTTTTCTTTTCTGTTTTTTTTTTCTCTTTTTTTTTTCCTTTTTCCAGACCCGAAATTACAGAATACATGCTCAAATTACAACTACAATGCCATAGAACAAATAAGTCATAAAGACTATTTTTTTTTTTTTTTAATGGAAACAGGGCACTCGAAATCAAATTCACGACCATCAAGAGCTGAATTTTAAGTTCAAAAGCATACATGCATGGGGTGAAGAACAGGATAAACAACAAGGCTAAAGGGTTTCATATCAGTGGGTAATCAAAGAAAAGGTCAGGCTCAGCGGGGCTAACTAGGGGATATAAAAGGGTAGGCTATATACGATGTGTGGCTTATCCTAATTTTGCCTTCCTTTAACCTATCATGCATCGACCTTAGCTACCACACCACTCAGAAAGAAAGATTGATGTAGAGAGTGCTCTACTCTAGGCTCTGATCCTCACATTTTACTTGGCTTTTTCATGCAAGTCTTGTTCGTCATCCCAGTATCATTTAACCAAGTTCAGATTAATTTCAAGGTTTTATCATTAAGCATTTCAAAGGGGATATCAAGCAACAAAAGTTTGCTGATATGATTCTTTTACCGGCAAGGGTAATCCATATCAACACCCAATTCCCTTACTAACTATCATGCTGAAAATTTGACCGACTCTACACACAAAAACACATATTTTTTTGATTTTTCAGAATTTTTAAGACTCATTAAACACACAAAACAGCACTCAAAACACACAAATATATACATCTAAATCTCCTCACACTTAAACCTTGCTTGCCCTCAAGCAAGCTTAGTTTAAAAGCAAGAAGAACCTAATAAAATTGTACAGAAAATAAAAGAATGGAAAATAAAAATAAAAATAAAACAGGAGAAGGGATTAGGGAAACTCAGGGAGGGAGGGCTGCTCCAGCTTATTGCATGTTGTATTCTGGTTGCCTCGAAGTGGCATAGAGCGGCGACGGTGCGGTAGCTGGAACGGTGAATGGTGGCCTGGAATCGGCATAGAAAGTCGGCAATCAGCAACGCCGGTGCCGATTATTCAGAAGGTGGCTGCTTCTTCGCTTGCTGCCCGCGGTTTCCATCTCCTCAGAATTGAAGGAGGACGATGAAGGTGAGTTCCTCGTGGTCGTCGCGCCGGTGACCAGTGGTGAGGATGATTCCGGCAATGGGATGAGGCGGCGTAGTGGTCTTGGACGGCGGTGGTGTACTGTGGAGAGGGGGAGGTTCTGGATTCTGATGATTTGGGGGAAATCGTGGGAAATCGAAGGGATTAAAGGATTTACTTCCTTTAATTGCAGTTCAGTCCTTCACTCTCCATCTTCCCCGTATATAAATCCCCAAACTTTCCACAGAAAACACCAATTCTTTTAAGCTTTACAAAATGGCCCCAGGATTGATCTCGCCATTCCTAATCCCTGCACAATAAAAACAAATTAAATACTCTATAATTTTTTTTTTTTTTTTTTTTATGAAATCAAGAACAAATCAAGAAAAACGAAAAGAAAAATCTGGGTTGCCTCCCAGTAGCGCCTTTGTTTATAGTCTTCGGCTAGACTTTCCGATGCGATCAATGGCGATGTTGAGGAAACATCCCTCCTCTATCCTTGTACCACATGGCTTGATCAAATGTATTCCAATGGATCTCATTGTATTCTTCAAGCTGGTACATCTTCTCTTCCTCACACTTGGATATTTGCATATCCCAAGGAGGATTGTAATCCACGGAAAGTGTCTCATTACAGCCGTACTCTGGATTGAGGGACAGTGAACTCCACTCCGAATTCTGAGGCTTCACCTCTTCTGGCGACCTTTGTTTGGCCAAACAGAGGTTGATATCAGTACTGTACACTTCTTCTTGCAGGTTCATAGAGTATCTCGGTTCTTGTATCTCTACTTTGTTCACTCCCTGAACATGCATCTCTGATGGACTTGTAGGACTTATAATTTCCATATTGTCCTGCACAATTTGGGTCTCAAGATAATCTTGGACTAAAGGGTTAGTAGCAATGGCACTCACATCTTTAGAATTCATGGACTGTTCAACAGTTTCATCCATTTTAATTGTTAATTCTTCTCCAAAATAATCTAAAGAGATTGTGCCTTTTCCAACACTAATTGTCGCATTAGACGTTCTTAAGAAAGGACGGCCTAACAATACCCCTGTAGTTTTATTACCTTTTGTATGCATATTCACTACATAAAAATCAGCTGGGTAAACGAAATCATGAATTTTAACTAGCACATTCTCCAAAATACCTTCAGGATGCACACAGGATTTATCAGCCAATTGGAGTACAGTATTAGTTCCTACCATTTTAACTCCCTTTAAAGATTTATACACAGACAATGGCATCACATTCACAGAAGCTCCTAAATCACACATTGCAGAATCAATTTTCATATCACCTATAGAACAAGGCAATGCAAACATACCAGGATCCTTGCACTTGGGTGGTAACTTCTTTTGTATCACCGCAGAGACGGACTCACCCATGATGATTTTGCTTGAATCCTTCGGTTTTCCTGCAATAAAATCCTTCAAGAATTTGCTAATAGGAGGAATCCTTATAGCCTGCAAGAAGGGGAGATTAATTTCCATGTTTCCAAAGATAGAGAGAAAATCAAGTGAATCAATTTTTCTTTTAGCCAACCTACAAGGAAAAGGTGGAAGGATTTTGATAGTGGGATCGTTCAAACTTGGTTTTTCACTTACCTCCCTGGTCTGATTGAAATTACCTTTGTTCTCATCTTCGGCTTCTGTCTCCGGGCTCTGTTTGGCCAAATAGGGGTCTGTGGCAGGTTGGTTTTGCTGCGTCTTTGCACCTTTAGCTGCGGGTTTAGGGGGCAGTGGCTCGAGCTCCTTTCCACTTCTCAGAGTCACCATGTTGATTGTCTCCCTTGGATTCAATTGAACTTGAGAGGGAAGCCCTGGTTGCTTCATTCGGAGCTCGTTCATCGAGTTCGCTAACTGGGCTATTTGTCGGGTATGCTCCTCTAAGGTTGCCTCCGCCTTCTTATTGCTATTCTTCTGTTCCTGAAGCATACTCATGATCACATCTAGTTTATCGTCACTAGATTTAGCTTGAGGTGGTGGCTGATTTTGGGGGTACCGAGGTTGAGTTCCTTGATTTTGCGGAACGTAAGGTTGTTGAGGTTGTTGAGGTGGATCTCTCCATCGGAGGTTGGGATGATCTCTCCACCCTGGATTGTAAGTGGCTGAATAAGCATCCCTCATTGGTTGCCTCTCGTTCCAATTCCCCATGGCATTCACTTGTTCATCCATAACATTGTTTGCAACTGCAACTTTATCCACCACCTTTGACAGTAACCTTTCCATCCTATTCATCATATCTTTGAATTCGTCTTGATTGGAGGGTTCTGCTTGTGCTACCTTCTTCAAGATCCTTACTTCCTCGGTATCATATTCCTTCTTGGAGTTGATCAACTTCTTCACAATCTCCTTAGCATCATTAACTCTGATATCGGAAAATCCTCCATTGCTCGCTGTATTGAGCAAATCCTTGTTTACTGCCGTTAATCCTCCATAAAAGTACTGAAGTAGCTGCCCCTCTGGAAATCGGTGATTCGGGCAACTATCCACCAAACGCTTAAATCTCAGCCAAAAGGCACTAAGAGGCTCGTCATATTCTTGCTTCACACTCGAGATATCCTTTTTCAACGCCTCTGTTTTGGTGGATGGGAAGTAGTACTCCAAAAACAGCTTCTTCAGGGCATTCCATGTGGTGATGGAATTTGGCGGCAAGCTCGAAAACCACTGATTTGCTGCTCCAGTCATGCTGAATGGGAATGCCACCAGCTTGAATTGCTCCTCCGTCACGTTTGTTGGCCTCTTCTGCACCTTACAAATCTTGATAAATTCGTTCAAGAAATTGTAAGGATCTTCAGTGCTTCTCCCCTGAAACTTAGGAAGCACATTAAGCAGCGCCAGCTTGATTTCAATTGGACCAGCTGTCGCAGGCAGTTGAATGGGAGTTGGGGGATCCTCATCACTGTGACCTGTGAGCTCCCACATGTACGGGTTGTTGGCATTCGGATCAATGCGTTGGTCACCCATTTCGGATTCAGAAGATGCAGATTCGGACTCAGCTTCAAATTCAGCTCCAGAAACAACCTCCGTTTGGCCAAACAGAGCGTCTGCGGCAGATTGTAACTCCTGTTCCTTGGCTAACTTCCGATTCAACCTAGCTTGCCTTTCAATCTCAGGAACAAATAACAGTTCTGTGCTCTCAGATCTGGTCATAAACCAGCACTAACACACAATCAGTAGAAAAAAAAATATAACAGAAATTAACAAACCGCTCCCCGGCAGCGGCGCCAATTTGGTGGACGTCGTTTTACCACACAAAATATTCTGCAAACTCAACACAAAGATTAGTATAGTCGCAAGCAGATTCGATCCCACGAGGAACAGTGCAATTTCTATCAATTCAACCTACCAAACAATTTTGATTTAGCAATCACGCCTTAAACTTTGATTTTGTTTTGTTTTATAGCTATGAAAAACTTGTAAATTATAATCCTAAAAATTCAGAATAATGAATGCAAGAAAGAGAATGAAATCACGAAAGTTTATATATTAAGAAAGCAATCGGCTTAAATTAATCAGTTGGTTCAATCCTTGATCAACTACCTATATTCCACTAAATCCTATGAATCATCCAGTTATAAGAGAGCAAGTATTCGCTAAACCCTCTAAATTCCCCCTTAATTTATCGCTAGCGAACTAGTATTTGCTTTATTCGCTAGACCCTAATTAAAGTACCCCTAGGCAGTATTCGCACACCCAGATACACACTTTAATCGTATTAAAGCTAGGGAAACCTGAAACAGATAATCAAGCACGTATTCGCATGCAAATATCATCTACCCAATTGTTCATCATCTTGTTATTACAGTCTTAAGCGTTATCTGTTTTTCACAAGATTTTCGCTACTTATTTAGCACTAGCCTAACAGAATTTAGGGTGATCAATCCTAAACTAGCAAGCATAGATGAAGAACATGAACAATCAAAAACTCACAAGATCAAGTTTCATGCAACAGTATCTCAATTCATGAACCACTTAATTAACCTAAGCCGATTAAATTAAATTTAGCTACTCATGACTGAATTAAACACAAAATCAAATAAGAATAAATTAAACATAATAACAATGAGAAGAATCAAAGAAGAAAATACCAATGATGAATTACTGAATAAATCGAGCTGCTGTCATAAGTTTCTCAGTTCTGGCCAGAAGAAAAGCTACGGGGAACTAATTCTGCGATGCAAAAAGTCTCCTTTAACTCCTACGGAATTATCCTATATATATTCTATTCCCCAAAAGAATTCCCCTTTATTCTAGGAAAATAAATCAATCAAATCCTCACTAATTTTGGAAGAGGTAGAATTCTTGTCAAGCAAATATTCTGGCGGCAGCTTTCTTTGAGACTGAATCCTGTGCAGAAACGGATTTATTTCATTCTTGCCTTGGCCGCCAACTTTTTCTTCTTGGGCTGAAATTCTTCTTTTTGGCCCAATTATTTTGGCTGAAATTAGCCTTCTTTAATGGACAGCAGCTTCATCAACTCCCTAGATGAGGGATCAGACCATTACCTCATTAAAAACCCTCTCGGGAAAAAAGAGTATAATGACCCCCTTTCATCAGCTTCACCTCAGCCGGGTAATTTCCATGGAGCAACTTAGGAATCGTAAACGAAACACAACTCTGCCACATGGAGGATTATTCCGGGATAAGGCTCAACTGGAATAGTGTCCTTCGGCTCCAAATAGCTTAAAATCAGCTCCAAAACAGGACTTCTTGCTCCAAGTGTTCATCTCCAGGTATATGTGTAATCTGAGCATCAAATACAATCCATAAGTACTAAAATCCATAGAAATCAGCCATAATATTACTCAGAAAAACACAACAAATATCAACACATCATAGATCCTCCTTGATGATTTCCCATGTGACCTTGTAAAACTTTCCATTGAATCCATCTGGACCTGAAGCACTGTATTCTCCAAGATTGAAAACAACCATCTTTAGTTCTTCCATCACTACAGGTTTGAGGAGAGAGATGTTATCTTCCTCAGTGATAGTGTTTGGAATATAGTCTAGAAAGTGTGTAAGATCTTGACCTGATGGATCATTGCTATCATCAGTCAGCAAGTGCTTATAGAAAGAAACAGCTGCCTGACCAATTTGTTCCTGATCACTGATCCATTGATTATCTCCTAGATTGATTTTATGAATTCCTAATCTAGCTTGTTTATCCCTTACACTCTGATGAAAAAATTTGGTGTTGTGATCACCATTTTTGAACCAGTGAAATCTTGATTTCGGTTGCCAGAAGATCATTTCCTGATGCAGCAGCTTAGTATATTCAGAGTGTAAAGAGTTTAGACTGGCTAAATCCTGGGGGTCAAAGGATAAATCATATCTAGATTCTACCTCCATGATTTTTTCTTCATAAGATTTAATCTTTTGAAAAATGTCACCGAAAATTAGTTTGTCCCAGCTAGTGAGATGGGCTTTCAATCTTTTTAATTTAATAGAGAATCTCAGCATACCTTGCTGTTCAACATGAATTGCCCAGTTGGTAGAGACCTCTGTTAAAAAGGATGAATGCTCAGTCCACATGTTCTGAAATCTGAAGGCTCTAGGATATGATTTATCACTTACTTGAGTATCTAAAAACAGGGGGTTATGGTCAGATGGAAATCTGCCAAGTGTTTGTACAACTGAGAGAGGATATACTTGGAACCATTGTGCATTGGCTAAAGTTCTATCCAATCTCTTTGCAACTTTATGAGTTAGGTTTCTACCATTAGTCCAAGTAAAAGGATTGCCAACTGTGTTTATCTCTTGTAAGTTATTGAGATTAATGAACTGGTTGATATTACTGGCCCAAAGGCCTACTGGGCCGGGAAGAGGGTCTACAGCCCAGCAGCAAAAGGGCGGTACCTTCCCCGCTAGGAGGCACGTCCGGACAAGAAAGAAGGATGGACGGGGACAAAGGGAGGTGGTCCTGCACTTTATCTCAAGCAGGCAAGCTCGGCTATAAATACTAGTCTCAAACAGTGAGCAAGGTATGTGACTTATATCTCTCTACTTTATATTGAGAGCACCTTCCGTACGTTTTCCTTCTCCGCTATCCCCATCTCATCATCACGCCGGAGCTTCTTCCCCGGGACGCCTCCCGAGGATTGTTTTGCAGGATTGTAGCGGGTTGATCGAGAAGGAGACCCGGATAGCGTCAACTCCCGGGAAACGGACGGATTTTGGTAGCAACAATTGGCACGCCCAGTGGGATCAGTTCCACCTTCGCACGATGGAGTCGCCAAGGAGAGGGCGTGGGCGCCCGAAGAAGAACGCGGCACCTTCAGGGAGTGGTCCTCCTCCACTCCCGGGAGATGACACGACCTTGAGGCAGTTGCAGGAGGAGGCTAGACACCAGCGTGAGCTAGGAGTACCACAGGATGGTCACGTGGAAACTGCCTCCGACGACGCCGACTCAGAAAGAGAGTACCAGGATGAGCAGGAGCCTAGGCCCGCTAGGGAAGGCAGTCCCCAGGCCCAGGAACCTGAAACCCGGGAGGAGGGGCAATACCTGGCCGGCAACCCTCAAACTCGGGGACCGGCTTTCCCGGAAGAGGGGTAACCCTTAGCTAATACGGAGGAATCGGCAGCGTTGGAATTCATGACAGCCAACAAGGAGTTGTACCGCCAGTGGGTACTCTCTGCCCGGGAAAACTTAAGACGAAGGGAACCTGGAGGGGACCCGGCAGGCCTTCCGCGGGGACATCAAAGGGAAGTTATCGATCTAGACGGGGCTGTTCAGCCGCCAAAAATACAGGGGCGAATTAATTCCTCAACCATCCCACCTTCTTTCCCCCCGAATTTCGGAGTTCAAGGAGGAGTGGCTACTGGACAACAATCAAATTTAGTTCCACATGCTCCACCCTACTACCCGCGTTCTAGCTGGGGGACGGAGCAGACCGGGTATGGCCTTCCAGTCATGCCTGCGGAATTATTGGGTTATCAGGCCCCTGGAACCCAGGGGAACCCGATCCAGTATTCCATGCCCATGTATGGGTCAATGGGGGTGAACTACGGTTACCCGGAGAGATACTGTAGGGAGGATGATAGGATGCGGAGCTATCAGGTGGCGCAGCAGGACCCCAACTCTTTGGAGGCGCGATTGGACAAGTTGGTGGGGAGGAACGGAGCTCAACCCACTTCCCATGGGTACCTCGGGTGCTGGCATACCCATGGCCTCCGGTCCTTCGGGTTCCGGAGGGAATCCCAACGTATAATGGAGAGACAGACCCGGAGGAGTTTGTTAGGACGTACCAGAACCTAATGGTGTTACGGGACTTCCCGGAAGAACTAAGATGCAAGTTGGTAGGCTGCTACCTGAGGGGAAACTGTCTCCTATGGTTCGATTCCTTGCCCCGGCAGAGTCTTAGAAATTATTATGATTTCTCCAAGGCTCTTCTGTTCCGGTACGCTGGATTGAAGAAGGAAGGGAAGCAACTGACTGAGCTTCTCGCCACTCGGCAGAAAGCTGCAGAAGGGCCAATGGAATATTACCGAAGGTACATGGACGATAGCATGAAGGTCATAGATAGACAGTAGCAGGAGAAGGCGGTGATTAGCGGATTTATAAATGGCTTGAGGGATATGGCGTTGTTCCAGAAGTTGATGGAAAACATCCCGGAAACCTTTCACAACTTAAAAATGGCGGTGCAACTGTACTGTGCGGTTAATGACGCTACCCGGAAGAGGAAGGAAGAATCTGGGGGATTCCTCCCGGATAAGATGGAAAGGAGGAGGGTGGCTGACCCAAGTAGAAGGGATTCGGGTCCTGCGCCGGTGAACCGGGCAAGGGCAGATAGTTTTACGGTTATTGATGCACCCTCACCGTACAACGTAATCATAGGGAGGCCCTGGCTAACCCAAGCCCGGGCAGCGAGTTGTCCATACCTGCTGACAATGAAGTTCCCCACCGCGCAAGGAGTGGCAGTCGTACGGGGAAGCCAAGCAGTCGCGAGAAGTTGCATGATGACGGCGGTCTTAGATGCAAAGAAAGCAGTAGGGGCGGTGTATGGAGAAGCTCCCCGCCAAGAGTTGGAAGAAATGCAAGTGGCGGACAAAGGGATGGTCACGGTGAGAAAAGATCTCCCGAAGGAAGTAAAAGGTGCATTGAAGGAACTCTTGGCCAGATATCAAGGAGTATTCTCATGGAGCCCGGAGGATATGGTGGGGGTGTTGCCAGAGTTGGGGGTACACAAGCTGAACATAAGCCCGGCAACCAAGCTAATCAGGCAGAAGAAAAGACCTGTAGCCCCGGAGAGAGCGGAATTCATAAAGAATGAAGTGAAGAAGCTGGAGAGAGCCGGGGTGGTCGAGGAAATCATCTACCCGGAGTGGATAGCTAACCCGGTCTTAGTAAAGAAGCATGACGGAAGCTGGCACATGTGTATCGACTTTACAGATTTGAATAAATGCTGCACTAAAGACAGCTACCCTCTCCCGAATTTGGACCGGCTGGCAGAGGCTATCGCGGGGTACTCGGTGCTGGCTTTCTTTGATGCACATAAAGGGTATCATCAGGTGCAGATGGATGAGGCGGACAAGGCGAAAACCTCCGTCATCACCGATTTTGGGACCTTTTGCTACAAGAAGATGCCCTTTGGGTTGAAAAACGCGGGGGCTACTTATCAGAGAATGGAGGACAAACTCTTTAAGGACCAAGTGGGAAGGAACATTGAGGTATATGTTGATGACATGGTGGTTAAAAGCAGGACTTGTGGGGCTTTCCTGAATGATCTGGAGGAGATGTTCAAAAAACTTGAGCTGAGCAATCTAAAGCTGAACCCCTCCAAAAGTACCATTGGAGTGGGAGCGGGGAAGTTCTTGGGATTCATGGTGTCAAGTCGGGGCATTGATGTCAACCCGGAAAAGGTAGAGGCCATAGCTAAGATGACCTCCCCCAGATCGGTGAAAGAAGTACAACGGTTGACAGGTTCCCTTGCGGCCCTCAGCCGATTCCTGTCAAAGGGGGCAGATAGGAAGCTACATTTCTTCAACATTCTCAGGAAGGCCAAGGCATTCGAGTGGTCCGGGGAGTGTGAGAAGGCGTTCCAAAACTTGAAAGATCACATTCGACAGTTGCCAACTTTAAAGAAACCATACCCGGGGAAGGAGCTTTTCCTGTACATAGCGGCATCTCGGGAGGCAGTGAGTGCCGTGCTAATCAAAGAAGAGGAGGGAAAGCAGCACCCAATCTACTTTGTTAGCCGGGCACTTCGGGGGGCAGAGACCCGGTATACTGAATTGGAGCAATTAGTTCTAGCACTGGTACATGCTTCAAGGAGGCTTAAACCCTACTTCCAGGGCCATTCAATAGTGGTCCTCACCAATTACCCGCTCAAACAAGTCATGTTCAAGCCGGAGGCATCAGGGAGAATGATGAAATGGGCTATAGAGTTGGGAGAATATAAAATTTGGTATGAGCCAAGGAGGGCTATCAAGGGGCAGGCTTTAGCAGACTTTCTGGTGGAATCAGAAGAAAGGATACAGGAAGAGCGGGAGACGACCGAGGCTGAAATAGTCCCGGCTTGGAGGTTATATGTAGATGGATCGGCACACTCAGGAGACAGCGGAGCGGGAGTCTTGTTGATTAGCCCGGAAGGGAAGGAATACCCCTATGCGGTCCAATTCACTTTCAAAACAACCAACAATGAAGCCGAGTATGAAGCCATGATCGCAGGATTAAGATTGACAAAGGAGATGGACATCAAAGCTCTCACGGCATACAGCGACTCTCAGATTGTGGTACAGCAGGTAAAAAGAGAATATGAAGCCCGGGAGAGGAGCATGCAGAAATACTTGGAAACGGTAAAACCTCTGGTAGCCGGGTTCGAAACCTTCAACCTGGTCTAAGTTCCCCGGGAGGAAAATAGTAAAGCAGATGCTTTGAGCAAGTTGGCCTCCTCGGAATTAAAGCCTGAGCCTAACCAAAAGTTGTACATGGAAGTACTAGGAAGGAGGAGCTACCAGGAAAATGACCAAGTGATGGTAGTAAATGAGGAAGAATCCTGGATCATTCCCATGCGGGCATACTTAGAAGAAGGAACCACACCGGAGGATAGGGTTCAGGCCCGGAAGTTGAGAGTCAAAGCGCCTAAGTATGTGATCCAGGGCGGGGAGTTGTATAAGAGGGGATATCTCCAGCCTTTGCTTAAGTGTGTAGAAAGGGCAGAGGGCCAACACCTCATCTGGGAGGTGCATGAAGGATCTAACGGGAGTCACCAGGGAGCTTGCACAATGGCTAGGAAGATCTTAAGGCTGGGGTATTATTGGTCGACGTTGTTCAAAGATGCGGAAGAGCATGTTCAGAAGTGCTTGGCATGCCAAACATTCGCCCTGCTAATCCATGTGCCCCGGGAGGAGTTAATCGGGGTCACGGGAGCCTGGCCATTCAGCAGGTGGGGAATTGACTTGGTGGGACCTTTCCCACCAAGTCAAATGGGCGGAGGCAGAACCACTCACCAACATACGGGGGCTAACTTGTGTTAAGTTTTGCTGGAAGAACATCATTTGTCGATTCGGTATCCCAAAGATCATAGTCATGGATAATGGGGCGCAGTTTGAAAATGATCCTTTCAAATCATGGTGTATCAAGTATGGCATAGAGCAGAGGTTGACATCTGTGTACCACCCCCAGGCGAACGGGCAAGTGGAAGTCACCAACCGCACTATCATCAAAGGGTTAAAAACCCGCTTGGAAGGCGCGCGGGGAAATTGGATTTGGGAGTTGCCCAGCGTCCTTTGGGCCCACCGGACTACTGAAAGCTCAGCCACCGAGGAATCCCCATATTGCTTGGTATATGGGTCGGAGGCAGTGATACCCGCGGAGATTGGGATCCCGAGCCCTCGGACTCAACACCAACGCCCGGAAGAAGAAGATGCTGGACGGCGCCTTGACTTGGACCTCCTGGAAGAAAAGCGATAGAATGCAGCACTCCAGGAAGCCAAGGTGAAGGAGCGAGTAAAGAGGTACCATGACAGGAGGGTGTGGAAAGAGGTTTTCGCCCCCGGAGATTGGGTGATGAGGAGAAATGACAAGAGCCGCCAAGCCCCGGAGGGGAAGCTTGCACCCAATTGGGAAGGGCCATACAAGGTGAAGGAAACACACCCGGGAGGAAGCTACGTGCTGGAGGACAAGCAGGGAAAGGAGATCCCCAGGAGATGGAATGTAGCTAACTTAAGAAGGTTTTACGGGAAGTAGAGTGCCCCGCGCAGAACCTTAGCTAGTCAGGCATGAATATGCCAGGCATGGATATGCCCCCTCCCGGAAGCATGAATATGCCCGGAGAGACAGTCCCGACGTTTGGCCTCGTCTCGGGCTTAGAGAGGAAGGATGGTAAAAGGGACCCATGGGTAGCTCCCATTCGGGTGCCCCGCTAGATTGGATCCGGGACTTGAATGAAGCCCGGGGACCAAAGAATGTAATGTTTACAGAATTAATGAGAAGGGATTTTCAAAAGAATTCTTATTCATTGATTCGTAAATTTCAAAGCACACATGCTGATATGTTACAAAGTATTTTACATTCAAGTTTTTCTATCTATTTGCCACTATACCCACTTGGGACCTGACCCGGAAGCACCCTCAGGGTTACCCGGGCGGAAACCCCCTCCGAAAAATTGAGAAGACAGGATATCTTCGGCAAAGCGGGCATCCGGGGCTTGATTCCACGCAAGCTCCTCTTCCAATTGCGCGGCGTCTTCTTCGTTCAATTCGGGGATAGGAACAACCACGGATCCTTCTGGAAGCGGCTCCGCCAGGCGCATCCTCCTTACCCCGGCCGACGTAACAAACTTGTATTTAGGAAACAAGTCTGCTACACTTTTGCCCTTCTCTTCCCGGCTGATGCGGGTGCCCTCAGCGATTTTAACTCCCTTCGTGGTGACTCCAGAATCGGCAATTTCCCGGATGCGCCTTATCCGACGTGCTACTTCTTCCGGGTCAATAGATACGGTCATATCTTCATATCTTTCATACGCCACATCCACCTGGGCAGGGACTCGGCGAAGGCTAGAGGGATAGGGCTCAGCTTCTCCCGCGGCTATCTTATTATGCCACTCCACGACGTCCAGATAGGCCTTATGATTATGAGCTCCCTCACCAAACTTCTTCGGGTTAGCCTCCATGCGTTCAATCGTTCTGCGAACTCCGGCTGGAATATCGGTAAGGGGGGACACCCCAACTAAACCATTCCTGAGACCCAAAAGGTGGTAGGATAGCCGGGTAACCAGTAGAGCATCTTGGAGGATCCTATTCCTGTGAGTTAGGGACCGATTCTCCTTCTCCAGATCACCGATTAGTTTATTCTGAGAAGTGCGGGTTTCTAGCTTCTTAAGCTTTTCTTGGGCCCGCTCGAGTTCGCCCCACACCATACCTAGCTCCTTGGCGGTGCGATGTTGAGAGTCGTCATGAAGGGCCTGCAACTCGGCAATGGTTTGGTGGGAATTCAGGGCTTCCCGCATATGATCGGAGGCAAGGTCGAAGCACTGGTTTAATGACCAAAAATTGGCCTCGACTGCCTTGAGGAACGATACCAGCACCCGGATCGTTCCAAACTCCTGAAGGAAGCAATCCAGTCCCGCCTCAGCAAATGCCCGGTCAGCCTGGTTGCCTCCAAATCTCCAATGGGCTAATTTCCGTTGAAGGAAAGAGCATTGTAGACACCCAACGCGGGGGAGAGAGAAGTAGGTACCAGAAGAACTACTCGGATGAGGAAAAATATAAGGGGTGGGCTCTTGCGGGAGAACTTCCTTTAAATGGCGCTCAGACTACAAAAGATAATAATTTCGTCAAAAGTAGAACTTGTTATTAATCAAAATGGGCACTAAGGCCGACAGTTCTACATACACTCCCCGGGGGAGGAAAGTTACATAGTACTAAGAAAAAAGGATTACAAAAAAAAAAAACTAGAGTCTAGAGTTATACATTGTCTTCAACAGAGTTCCTTTCCCCCGGAACAGTGTGAGCCCTCTCAAACCGCCTCTCCAACTCCACGAGGTCCTCGGTGCTCCACTCCGGGCCAGCATAGGCAGGGGCGTCTACCGCCAGTTCATCATCGGGCCGCTCGGGAAACCCTACCTTCCGCGTGGCCTTCCGGGACTGATATAACAAGTCATCTTGACCCGCGCCAAGGCCTGCCCGACAGTCGCCCCCTTGATCGTGGACCGCGCGGTACCCAAAGTTGTCAGGCACTGCGCAGTACTCATAATAATTTCCTGACCAATGAGGCGTCTCCGGGACTACCCCAGAAGTATTGAAGTTTTCTGGGCCGGGGTCAGGGAAAGAAGCCTCGTCAATCGCTGGCAGCTTGGCCTTCTTGATATCTGAAGCGGAAGGAGCCCGGGAGGACATCTTCAAAGATTCCCACAGTTGGGGTACCAGGTTTTTTAGGTCTGCCTCCTGGAGGGATCTCCAGCGGTGGTTCAGGAAGTCGTTAGACTTGGGGCGGTAGTAGGAGGCTTGGGCCTCAAGACGAGCGGGCTCCGGAAGCCATCCCCGCAGACTGCGGTACATTTCGTGGCAGGCGACCGTGCTTGCCGCAGCTGCGATGCCCTCCAGCCTTTGATCAAAATCGGTGGACCGGAGGACCTTCTGGGTCATAGCATCCAGGGCCTCAAGCTAGGCGTCCTTCTTTTCCTTCTTGAGGGAGGAGTATTTCTTCTCCACCTTGGCAAGTTTCTTCTCCTTGTCCGCCAGCTTATTCTCCTTCTCGGCCAGCTTCTTTTGAGACGCCTCCAGCCGGGCTTCCAAGTCATCCCGCCCGGCTAACCTTTCCTGGGTATCCCGGAGATCTTTCTCCATCTTGGCAAACAACCCGGCGCTATATTTGGAATAGCCCCGGTTAAGTGCCTCGGTAAACTGGGGGTCCGCGATGAGGGAGTCAGTAAAAGCAGTACTCTGCAAGACGGCAAAAAAAAAAACTTAGGCAAAAATTGGATCAAACTTAGATAAAAGATGGGGCCTAAGGAAGGCAGTTACCTCTTCTTTCTCCTCCGGAATAGTTTCGGAAGCAGCAGTCCGCGGAGGAGTGTTCCGAACAGGAGGAGGAGGAGGAGGAGGAAGAAAGTCTTGGGTCCTCAGACGAGAGGAAGGAGGCGACCCGGATAGCTCGCCATGAGGTGGCCGTTTGAACCTCGAGCTTGCCCCGCCGCTGTAAGTCGGGTGTTGGATAAAGGACCGACGCCCGGGTGTAGGCGACGAGCCGGGCGTAGCGCGGGCCTCAGAAGAAGGCCCGGAAGAAGTCTGCTGGCGAGATTTTGGCGGTGCGCGGGGCTTCTGAGGAATAAGAGCAGGATTCCCGGTTGGAGGTGGCCCAGGTTGGGAGGCCGCTTGTGGTGTAGAGGGGGTCTGTTGATCCGGGTGAGTATTTCTCGCTTGAGCATCACCCCCGAAAGACTTATCAGTAAGGGCCATGACGTCTGCGTACAAGGAAGGTTGAACTGAAACCAAACAAACAATGAAGTTAGACCACGAGATATAAAAAAAAATCTTGACAAAACATAAAGCCATAATAGGCACCTCCATCTGGCCACACCGCGGAGATGCGCGGGAGCGTGAAGAGGTCGCGGGGATAGATCCCGCGAGGCCAGAAATAGCCCGTGTTCCCGTTCTTATAGAAGGAATCCATATCTAGGGGAGTGAGGCGGAGGAAGTTATGATCGTTGGCAATGATCGCCGGGAGATTAGAAAGAGGTTTCTTCTCCTCAGGAACAAGGGAGTCGTTCCAAGTAGGCATAGGATACGCCCGGGCATCGCATAGGAAGAAACCCTTTGAAGGGTATCCTTTGGCGGATTTGGGTATGGAAAGGATGAAGTCCTTTATCCCGGATCGAATAGTAAAAGAAAAGACTCCCGGGAAGGATGCGTGTGCCTTCCGTAAAGCATAGAAGGAGCGGAAGAGTAAGAGGGAAGGAGAAACGGCGCACCTGGCACAATTAAGTAAGAAAGCCAGAATAAGGACAACCCCGTTAGGGTGTAGCTGGGCCGGGGCTACGTTATAAAACTGGAGGATCTCAAGAAAGAGAGGGGGGAAGGGCAGGCTAAGCCCGTATTGAAAATGGATCCGCGGGATGCACGTAACCTCCCGCTCAGAGACTCCCGGGGGAAGTTTAGAAAGACAGGCATTTAAAGGAAGAGGGATAAAAGAGCGCTTGGCCAAATCTAAAACATCCCTATCTAACGAAGGAGAATCCCCGAGGACATCGTAAAACTTGAGGCCCAAGGGGCGCACTCCGTGAGTAGGCCCCCGGGGAACGTCGTCACCAACTTCCCCGCCAAACACATCCTCATCCTGATCATCCAGAGGGTGGTCAGGATTCTCGGACGGGTGCGAACCTGTCTCATCCAAGGTCGACGCACCCGGGATGTTTAGTTCCCGGGGCGAGCTGAAAGCCTCGGAATAGGTGTCCGGAGAGGAGACTGGGGAGAGGATAAGGTTATCAGCGGCTCGGGATTGGACTTCAAACTGATTTTGAGCTCCTTTGGTGTCTGAGGAAGAGTTGGAAGGAATTGGAGAATTCATGATTGGAAGAGAAGGAAAGGAAGAGAGCGACAGCTTACTTGATCAAAAGAGCAGAGCTTTAGGGAAGTTTTGTGGAGAGAGGAGTTTAGTGAGAAGGGGTTTGGGCCCTTATATAGGCAGGTGAATAGGAACCGCCACCTCAAAAGAAGGAAAAGCAATCATGACACGGTAAATGAGGTACTGATTAATGCAGAATGGGAAAGGGCGGCGTCGACAGAAATCAATTTTAACACGGATGGGTCCTACCAAAAGTAGCATCAGAAGGAGGAGCTTATGAGACCAGTTCCCCGTGTCACGGAAACCCGGGTGACTGGTCTGGGGGGCTAGTGATATTACTGGCCCAAAGGCCTACTGGGCCGGGAAGAGGGTCTACGGCCCAGCAGCAAAAGGGCGGTACCTTCCCCGCTAGGAGGCATGACAAGCGATTTCCCCACGTCGTAAATGGGAATCCCACTCAATCAAAACACATTTATATTCACCTACGACTTCTAACTACTATAGAGTAGATAGTGGGAAGTAGGGATCGAACCACAAGGAGAAGGATCTTGTTTAGTGTTTTAGCGAAGATTATAAACACATACATATATATTATATAGAAAGCAAGGTAAACAAGGGGGGGTTTTGAGTTGGTTGATTACACTACGAAAGAAAGCACTAAGATAAACTACACTACAATGGAAATACAAGGCCTTGGGAGGCAATTGACTTCAACTTCAACTATCGATTAATCATTGAGTGAACGCTTCATATCTATGATTTATGATCATAAGTCGTGGATGAAAAACATCCTATTCTCTTGATAATAGCTAGTGAGCATGAACACATCACTCAAGAGCCCTCATTATCAATCCACCTAGATGATAGCATCTAGATACATCGACAATGGAATTAACAATGGAGAATCGACAAATTCACCCATACTCGACGTTAACGTGAGCGTTGGACAAGACATTTGAAAACTATAAAGAATTAAGATGATGATAACATACAAATCTTAATTCATATTTGCTACTTTATGATATTGGGGTAAACAATAGCATTTACCCACGAATCTAGCAATTCGATGCATATAATCACACATTGGAAATGAATATCTTAACTCTACAATTACATACAACGAAGGATCAATGATCACATTAGGTTCCTACGAAGACATGCAACAATATTCAAATTCATAAGCAATTCAATTCCCATGACTATACTTTACCATGTTTCATAACAACAATCACACAACCTCTCTAATTACCAATTACTCTACCAACTAGGCTAAATTACTCTACAACTAGCAAGCAAAAATGGGTTGTCACCCCCCAATCACTTTTAATTAACCTAATCTCTAAATTAAACTAGAACTAGGGTTTAAACTACCATTACCTAAACTATGAGGCATGCAATTGATTTAAAACACAAAGCCCATGGCAAATTTAGCAAGATTAACAACATTCATACACAATTCAACATCAAGAATTCAAATGATAATCTAATCCAAAATAGAAGCATAATGAAGTTAATGAAGATTTCAAGCAAAGAAGTCTACGTCAATTGCTCCCAAGGAAGAAACTAAGCTAATACAATCATCGTGATCAATACATGTTTGTTCATGAATTCAAAGGGAAGAACATGGAAGAAATGGTGAAAAACAAAGGGAAATTGGGTTTGGATCATGAGGGAGCTCGTTTTTAGATAAGGGATAAGGGGGGTATTTATAGCCCTTCAAAAATTGCTTCTTTGACCTTCATTCTGCCCAGAAATCCGCCCATTTTCGCGGCCCGCGAGGCCCATTTCGCGGCCCGCGAGATACACATGACAGGTGGCAGCAATCTTCTTTACTCCGCCACGGATGAACCATTGATCCGTTTTTTACGCTCTAGTAGTCCATTTTGTAGTACTCGAGAAGACGAAGCCAATGGTACCACTTATGCACTCCAATTTCTCTTGTAACATTTCCAAATTTCAGCTTCAAAACATTAGTGCACAAGTCTTTCTTCAAAATGCAAGGTAAGAGAATTTTAGCCTTAATTCTTAACCCTTTGCACTAAATGCTACCCCAAATGAACTCTCAAATGTGCTAAAAGTAGAGTATATATTGGCTACATCAAGGCACGTCCGGACAAGAAAGAAGGACGGACGGGGACAAAGGGAGGTGGTCCTGCACCTTATCTGATGAGATGTATTTATGCATATATTTTATGTGATTTTATATTATTATTTCCCATTTGATGTGCACGTTTAGATGTGTTTTGTGCAGATATTCATTGGATTATGGATGAAGGAGATCGAGAGATGATTTGCTGGATTTTGGAGCAAATGAAGCATAAATGGAGGATTTTGAGCTCATGGAGAGGAGCTAGACACTATACTCTTTTTTCCTACGGGTTTTTAATGAGGTAGTGTGCTCCAACGGAGATAATAGATCATCATTATTCTATTATTCCGGCATTGAAGAGGCAAGGAGCATTGAAGGGGCCAAAGAATAATAAGAGTTTTTAATGCTATTGGGCTATAATTTATTTTAGCCCAGAAAAGCTTAATTCTTTGGTTATTTTGAAAACTCCAGAAAGAGACTGCAATTCTGAAAGGATTAGAATTGTGTGCGTGTGTTTTTGGACGCATAAGGAAGATTATTATTTTCCTTTATTTATTTATTTAGGCAGAAAACAATTCTTATTCGGATTCTGTTATTTTGGGAAATTGGGGACAAAGGATAAATATGGACGCAGGGGGCGGACTTATTGAGTCTTTGTCAGTTTTATTTTACAGAATCGTAGAGACAAGGAGACTTGGAGTTTTATTTATCAAGATTTCGGGTTTATTCTTTTCATCTCTATTCTTTTCATTATGTTTTCTTTTAATTGTTTTGTTTGTGTTCATCGTAATATGAGTAACTAATTCTATAGTTCGGCAAGAATGATGAAGCACTAGTCATGAAATTCTGTGAGATCTAATTGTGCATGAAAATTAATTGCTGTGAATTTTGGTTTATTCTCTGTGCATCCTGTTATATCTGATTAATTTAAGCCTGCGCAACTTAGATTAAATAGGGTTACAGCCAATTAGAACCACCAATCCGTAATTGTTGGAAAGGGCTAATTAGTGGTAAAGCTATCGTTTAGATAGTGAGAATAAACTGGTAGACAAGTTAATACTTGCGTTCTTGGTTAATTTGTCTAAATCGGGTTCCTTAATCAGATCTTAATGCTATCAGACAACTTAGAACTGGCGTTTCCAACTAGGTTTGATTTGATAAGAGAAATAGTTAGTTTAAGCGTCTCTTGCTAGCTATCGATAAATTAAGTAGGAATTGGGGTATGTCCGCTGCATTCACGGTACCCTATAACTGGTTGGTTCATAGTTGTTAATTAAATCTTTGCATCAATGATCAGAACATATGACTAGTGTGGATTTATTTGAGTCGGATTCCTTCATAACTTGATCTTTTCGAATCTTCTCGCATTTAGTTAATCTCTTTGTTTACTTTCGTAGTTAATTATATAATAATCAGTAGTTAATCTCAATCTTCACGTAAAAAGTGTGGTGACTAGACACCAAAATTGATCTTTAGGAATATAAAATTATTAATCTGTTCTCTGTGGGTTCGACCCTACTTGCTACTTTATTATCTAATATTCTTAGCTTGTAGGAATATTTTGGTGGTATTCGACGCCCACCAAATTGGCGCCGTTGCCGGGGAGCAGTTTTAATTATTTTTCTTGTTCTTATTGATCTCGGTTACGTTTTTTGTGTTGTGTATGACTAGGTCCTCTTGCACTGCCATCGTTCCCTACAATCCTGAACCGGAGCGAACACTTAAGAGGTTAATAACTTGGCCAAACAAACACAAGTGAGTGAAGAGCGGTCTGAAATGACGGCAATTGGAGACTTATATGACTATGATGATAGTGACCCCCCTTCTCCGATTATGGCACCTGAAGGAGGAAACAACCTTGAAATTAAGCTTAGCCTGTTGAATGTCTTACCTAAATTCTACGGGAAGGCACGGGAAGAGCCAAACAATTTTCTCCATGAGTTTATACAGATATGTAAGGTGCAGAAGCGTCCTACAACCATTACGGAGGAGAATTTCAGGCTTGTTGTATTCCCTTTTGCTTTATCTGATGCAGCCAATGTATGGTTCCGAACTTTAGAGCCAAATTCCATTGGCACTTGGGCTGCTTTGAGGAAGGAGTTTCTCCAGCACTTTTTCTCAGACGCAAGGACAGATACTATCCGGACTCAAATCAGGTCTATTTTTCAGGAGTGTGATGAGACCATAAACGAGTACCATGCCAAGTTTAGGAAATTAGTGGATAGTTGTCCTAACCATAAGATAACAGATGGCGAGTTGCTGAAGTGTTTTTATAATGGATTAACTCCAGAAGATAAGAAATTGTTTGATTCTCCCGAAACTCCATTTTTGAGGCGTACATCTGTCCAGGGTAAACAATTATTGAAGAATGTTCTCGAGACTGCTAAAGGCTATGTTGATCTTCCATCACGTTCAGTTAAAAAAGTTTCAGAAGCTAGAAGCATGGAATGGGAAGAAAGGATGATGGAGAAGATGATGCAAAAGATGATATCTGTCAATTCAAAAGCCAATAGCAGGGGAACATGCGGAATATGTAGAAATACAGGGCACTTTACAGATGAATGTGCATTGGCTCCTGAAGACCCAATAGCTCAAGCAAATGCGGCTGGAAATTATCAAGGATGGAGAGATCACCCTAATTTGAGGTGGGGTGGCAATAATAATCAAATGCAGCAGCAGGCAAACTATAATTATAAGCAACCAAATCATGGAGGATTTTATCAAGCTCAGCCACCACCTCAACAAGGCAAATCATTTGAGGACAAGATGGGAGATTTGATAGGAACTATTACTACTTTTACTCAGGACCAGAAAGCTAAAATGGATGAATTGACAATTATGACACACCAGAATAGGGTGCAATTAGATCTCCAGGCACATCAGATTTCTCAACTAGCAAATACGGTGAACGAGCTCAAGGGTGATCGAGGGAAATTACCATCTCAGGTTCAGCTCAATCCGCGAGAGAATGTGAGCGCGATTTTTCTTCAACCCGAGCTTGCAGAAGAGTCTGAAATTGAGCCTGCAGAAAATTTAACTAAGCTACCCGAACAAGTCATATTTCCAGCTGAACCAGACCAGCCACATAAACCAATGAGTCTGTATGATCCTAACGTTAAAGTTCCTCCACCATTCCCTCGAAGACTTCTAGCAAAAGCAAAGACAGTGGATGAACCTATGGATTTCATGTCAGTTTTCGAGAAGCTGGAAATCAATCTTCCGTTTCTGCAAGCAATCAAGTTACCTCCTTTGGCCAAGTTCATGAAAGATTTCATTGCTGGAAAGCGTAAGGATTCGGGGAAGGTGATTATGGGAGAATCCGTTTCAGCTGTGATAAAGAAGAAGTTGCCTCCAAAGAGTAAAGATCCAGGTATGTTTTCTTTACCTTGTTCTATAGGAGGTAAAAAGATTAAAATTGCCATGTGTGATTTAGGAGCTTCTGTGAATGTGATGCCATTGTCTATTTATAAAACTTTAAGAGGAGTGAGCATGGTAGACACAAACGTAAAATTACAATTGGCCGATAAATCTTGTCTGAAACCTGAGGGAATTTTGGAGAATGTGCTTGTGAAAGTTAAAGATTTTGTTTATCCAGCTGACTTTTATGTGGTTAATATGTATCAAGCTAGGGGTACAGGAGAGGTATTATTAGGTCGTCCTTTCTTAAGAACTACTAATGCAGTGGTTAATGTTGGGAAAGGAACAATAACTCTAAATTATTATGGCGAAGAAATTACTTTTAAAATGGATGAAGCCATTGACATACCTATTGATGCTAAACAGTGTTCTGCCATTGATAATTCTAACCCTCCTGTCCAAGAAAGTCTTGAGACAAATTCTTTGCAGAACGTAATGGATAACCCATTGCCAACAAGTTTAAAGGATTTGGATGCTAATGGAATGAGCTATGACAAACCTGGGATACATATCATGGAGAATCCAGATGAGCAAAAAGGGACCAGTCTGCCTGAGTACTTGGAGGATGATGAAAATTTTCCAGTGGCGATGGATCACAGGACACCTTGGCCTATTCAACAAATGAATATTCCAAAAGCTCAGTGTGGGGAAGGACATAAATTTCACTATCACGGGCTGGAAAATTTTCACTGGAAAGAGCTTGATCAGTCTATGTGGTACAAGGACAGGGGGAGACTATCTCCTCAACATCTCAACTGATCGCGCCGTTAAGTCTAGCCAAAGACTTTAAATAAAGGCGCTATTTGGGAGGCAACCCAAAGTTTATTGCTTTCTTTTAAATTCTGTTTGTTATTTTTCTTTGAAAATGAAAACTAAAAAAAAATTAAGAAAAAACCAAAAAAACACATAATTTCCTGTATTTTCATTGTTTATTTTTCCGTTTGATGCATTTTATTTGTTTTGTTTCATGTTGGCAGATTGTTTAACAAAGATGCAGAGGTTGTGAGGGGCTGAATTCCAAAAGAGACAGGGGGCAATTAAGGGAGCATATCAAAGTTTAGGGACTAATTCGCAAAGAGGACAAGTGTTACCTGGGCGTAGAACTGTTCAGCCGTTCCCGACATCTTTCGCCGGGTACCAGCCCGTCTCACCACCGGACTGTCAACATCTCTGGAACCCACTGCACCATCGGCCCCTATCAACGCCGAAACCCCATATTTTCCGGCCGCCCGGAATATGGTGTTGCAGCTCTCCACCATCGCTGGAATCCAGAACCGGCCGCCCCGAATTAACCGCCAGTTCCTCAACCATGCACGTATGCCCACGGCGAGGCAAGCAACATTTACGATTTGCGGCAATCATATCGACCAGCCGCAGGCTTGGATCGAACGGGATCGAATCAGTTCATTAAAGCCCCAATTCAGTTTCCGGGTTCCGCCGTATAACACCGCCGGAAATTAACATCACCACCACCACACATTGCTGCCTGTGTTTAATGGTGTTAATTTACGGCGAGGTAACACAGCTCTGTTCGCCGGAGTATTTTTCTAAAGCAAAGCACAGCTACGGGCTTTGTCCGGAACCAGCTAAGTACATTTCTACTGCTTTTGACTATTCTATTTGTTTCGTTGGAACTAAAGTGATATATGGTTTGGTTAATTCTTTTATATATTCTTTGTGGTTTTTGCTTGGTTTTGTATGGTCTATACAATGTTTTTTTAATTAATTATTTGCTTGAGGACCAGCAAAATGTTAAGTGTGGGGAGGATTATAATGGTTGTTTATTGTGTTTTTCTCTGATGTTCTTAATTCTACATTTTTTTGAAATTTATTTCAAAATAATTTTTGAAGAGAAACAAAATTTTGATATGTTTTGGTGAATATGAAGCATTTATCTATGAACTGTATTGAGCTGATTTTGCTATGGAACATGGTCTGTGGTAAGATGGATGTTATTCCGCTTTGTGAAAGAAGTCATGTAGTTCTTGTATATATCCTGGGATGACGAACGTGCATTATATCATTTGTTCTTAAACCTAGTTATATTGTGAGGATTTGAGCCTTAAAGAGCAAATAAAAAAGGCAATAAAAAATATAGCCACCGAAAAAAAGATATATAAAGCTCTTTGTTTTTTCTGAGTGATCATTCGTTGGTATTCTTTCTTGGGTTGTTTGTCATGATTCGAGGCTGCTAAATGATACTTGAGTATGAAAATGATTTTAGGCACTAGGATTTCGCCCCACAGCTTCTACATATTTTTCCTACCTTACCTTGATCCCCTAGTGAGCCCCGCTGAAGCCAAGACTCTTTTTCTTTGTGATTTAACCTGATATATAAAAGCTCAGAGCCTTTGGCCTTTCTTACCCATCCAGAATGTGCAAGTTGTTTATTTCGTGATGTGCTGAATATGAATGTATGGGATGGTTTTAATATTGTAATTGTTGATCCCACTGTTAGTTGTTTGTGAGAAAAAAATAAGAAAAACATGCTGCTGTCCAGAAAGAAAAGAAAAAAAAGGAAGAAAAAAAATTGTTCTGAAAGAAAGGAAAAAAAATGAAAAAAATCTGGCAGTTTGCACAAAATCAGTTGATAGTTGAAGAAAAATATTTGGTGTGATGTTAGTTCATTGAATGTTTTAGTGCACCATTATGTTTGGTTATGATATGATGCTTTCTATTGTTGCATCTATGAGATATTGGAGTATGATGATCATGAAATTGAATTGCTTGCATATTCTGGATTTTTAGCCGCGTTCCTTTTATCCTACCTTTTACCCCCTAGCCCCGTTACAACCCTGTAAAGACCTATTTGATTTGTGCTTAAGTGGTCATTTTTAATGTGGTGGAGATAGTGACATGCAGCCCTGTTGTAAAGATATTGACTGTGATATGAGTGACTGTCCTTTATAATTTTGAGTGACATTGAGTGATCCTGGTGAGGCTGGATTTTATTGCACATTTTTGACCAGGATATGAGGATGAAGTGATTTTATAAGCAAAGGGGGATGGTTTGTGGTAAGACGGTTGGTTCCATAGTGGATGTTGCTCGGTTTGGTTTTGTGATGATGTTTTGTTTTGCCCATGGTTTTGGATATATAAATGGTTACATGCTTGAGGGCAATCATCGTCTAAGTGTGGGGATATTTGATGAGATGTATTTATGCATATATTTTATGTGATTTTATATTATTATTTCCCATTTGATGTGCACGTTTAGATGTGTTTTGTGCAGATATTCATTGGATTATGGATGAAGGAGATCGAGAGATGATTTGCTGGATTTTGGAGCAAATGAAGCATAAATGGAGGATTTTGAGCTCATGGAGAGGAGCTAGACACTATACTCTTTTTTCCTACGGGTTTTTAATGAGGTAGTGTGCTCCAACGGAGATAATAGATCATCATTATTCTATTATTCCGGCATTGAAGAGGCAAGGAGCATTGAAGGGGCCAAAGAATAATAAGAGTTTTTAATGCTATTGGGCTATAATTTATTTTAGCCCAGAAAAGCTTAATTCTTTGGTTATTTTGAAAACTCCAGAAAGAGACTGCAATTCTGAAAGGATTAGAATTGTGTGCGTGTGTTTTTGGACGCATAAGGAAGATTATTATTTTCCTTTATTTATTTATTTAGGCAGAAAACAATTCTTATTCGGATTCTGTTATTTTGGGAAATTGGGGACAAAGGATAAATATGGACGCAGGGGGCGGACTTATTGAGTCTTTGTCAGTTTTATTTTACAGAATCGTAGAGACAAGGAGACTTGGAGTTTTATTTATCAAGATTTCGGGTTTATTCTTTTCATCTCTATTCTTTTCATTATGTTTTCTTTTAATTGTTTTGTTTGTGTTCATCGTAATATGAGTAACTAATTCTATAGTTCGGCAAGAATGATGAAGCACTAGTCATGAAATTCTGTGAGATCTAATTGTGCATGAAAATTAATTGCTGTGAATTTTGGTTTATTCTCTGTGCATCCTGTTATATCTGATTAATTTAAGCCTGCGCAACTTAGATTAAATAGGGTTACAGCCAATTAGAACCACCAATCCGTAATTGTTGGAAAGGGCTAATTAGTGGTAAAGCTATCGTTTAGATAGTGAGAATAAACTGGTAGACAAGTTAATACTTGCGTTCTTGGTTAATTTGTCTAAATCGGGTTCCTTAATCAGATCTTAATGCTATCAGACAACTTAGAACTGGCGTTTCCAACTAGGTTTGATTTGATAAGAGAAATAGTTAGTTTAAGCGTCTCTTGCTAGCTATCGATAAATTAAGTAGGAATTGGGGTATGTCCGCTGCATTCACGGTACCCTATAACTGGTTGGTTCATAGTTGTTAATTAAATCTTTGCATCAATGATCAGAACATATGACTAGTGTGGATTTATTTGAGTCGGATTCCTTCATAACTTGATCTTTTCGAATCTTCTCGCATTTAGTTAATCTCTTTGTTTACTTTCGTAGTTAATTATATAATAATCAGTAGTTAATCTCAATCTTCACGTAAAAAGTGTGGTGACTAGACACCAAAATTGATCTTTAGGAATATAAAATTATTAATCTGTTCTCTGTGGGTTCGACCCTACTTGCTGCTTTATTATCTAATATTCTTAGCTTGTAGGAATATTTTGGTGGTATTCGACGCCCACCAAATTGACAAGAAAGAAGGACGGACGGGGACAAAGGGAGGTGGTCCTGCACCTTATCTCAAGAAGGCAAGCTCGGCTATAAATACTAGTCTCAAACAGTGAGCAAGGTATGTGACTTATATCTCTCTACTTTATATTGAGAGCACCTTCCGTACGTTTTCCTTCTCCGCTATTCCCATCTCATCATCACGCCGGAGCTTCTTCCCCGGGACGCCTCCCGGGAATTGTTTTGCAGGATTGTAGCGGGTTGATCGAGAAGGAGACCCGGATAGCGTCAACTCCCGGGAAACGGACGGATTTTGGTAGCAACACTGGTCAAACTCATTTATACCATTCAGCTCAGGGGAAGAAGATCCTCTATATTCTGATATTGACCTAATCACATTAAAGTCTCCAGTAACTAACAATGGGCATATAGAATTTGAAATAGTTGCAGATAAGATGTCAAACATTTTTTTCCTTTCAGTTTTATCATGATATCCATATACTGCAAAGAGATCAAAAACTATGCCACTAGATTTATGAGAAACATGTAAGTGAGTGAACTGCCCATATTGAGAAATCAAAGAACCAACAAAATCACTCTTTAAAAATATCCAAGTTCTGGAGTCCTCAGATGAAAAGGAAGTTTGAAATCCAAGAATGTTTTTGAAATGATCCAAGTTGACAATCTTTTGTTTAGTTTCAATAATTATCAGAATGGAGATTTTATGATTTTTTACTATTTCTTGCAATCTCAATAGTGATTTATTGATACCTCTAGCATTCCATGTTAGTAATTTAACATTCATTGACAACATTGGATTTTGTTTTGGCACGAGTCATATCATTAGGAGTTTTCAAAAAATTCCTTACATCATGAGTGTTGAGAGAAGTACCTGGAATTTCAACCTGAGGAGTGAGTACTGATTGTTTCTTTTTCCCAGTGAGAATAGTAGCCTTTTTTGCTTTGACAGGAGGTTGAGATTCCATCTGGGGAGATTCCACTTGAGTTTGCTGGTGTGATTCCATGTCATCATTTCATGTGTATCAGGTGAGATGGGGATGATCTGTTGATCCTGGATGGCAATGATTTGTGGCAGTTCATCAGTGGATGGAATATCAGTGTCTGGATTGGGTTCTTTTTGAGTTTTCTCAGGGGTTTCCATCACTATTTACTCAGGTGAATCCATAACCTCTTCCACTTGCTCTGGAGAATGCATCACCTCTTCTTCTTCCTCATCTTGCAGGGCAGCAAATTTAGAAGATAAAGTAAGATGAAACTCTTTGAATTGCTTTGTAACCAGCTCCCTGTTGAATTGCTGAGGGTGAGATGTGGTTGGTTTTGGATGAAGGTCCAAGTCATCAGTTGATTTCCAGTTGGAATGATTTCTAGCAGTAGTGTTATGGACCTCCACCCATTTAACAGATGGAGGCAACATTCCTGCTGGAACCAGGTCCAACCTTTTAAGTAACTTCATTTCAGCATCATGTTGGTTTGGCTCCTCCTTCTGGTGCAAAGTATCTGAAGCATCTAGAAAACATTCTGGCTCCTCCTCTTCAACTGGTTGCTTGCCTAATTGCTTCTCCGAGAGCATGATTCTGGAGGTGGATGGTTTTTGAGTGATGATCTTACTATGGTTAGGTTTTTGTTTGTTGTGAGAGGCTCTTTTTGCTGCTACTGGCTTGAGTATCTGTTTAATAGGTTTTACAGGTGGCTGCTCAGTAGGTATAACATTAGTTCCCACCACATCAACTATCACCTTCTTCTCAGTTGAAATGGCACAATCTCCTAGTTTATGACCAATCTTATAACACTTGGTACAGTAGGATGGATGAGCTTCGTATGAGATTTTGTACCATTTGTGCACAGTTTTGGACCCTAACCTAACCCTGTCTGGAAATTGACCAGTTAAATCCATTTCTACACAGATTCTGGCAGCAGAAGGTCTGGTTAAATTCTGAGTAGGGGGGTCAGCAAATATCAGGGTTCCAAGTCTACTCGCAATTAAAGGAATGTACTCATAGTCAAGTGCAAAAGCAGGGGAAGATTCAATAGTTAACCATATGGGAACACGAGGGGGTTCTTCATTAACATCGAAATACCTGGTCCATTTAAGGACTTTCATAATCGACCCACCAATGTTCCAGTTTCTCTTGATCCAGCATCTTTGGATGTCTTCATCATGATCGAATTTGATGAAGATGTTGTTTTGGTCCAGAGCTGTGATAGTGGCTTCTCCCAGAAAGCCAATTTTCTTGAACTGGTGGCGGATGAATGAGAGCGCCGGACGGCCGCCTTGGAACTTTCCGACCAAATGCTTATTGAATGGTTCTGACATAATATTTATATCAGAATCATCGAGTAGAACAGCTATCTCCCCCTTGAACTCTGTGATTGGATCTAGAATCAGGTTTCTTGATTTGGGGGAGGGTTTTGAGTGTTGGATAATGTCGCGATAGGTTGGGGCTTGGGGCTGAGAGCTTTACGGTGACTGGTTTAGTGGGTTTCCACCGCCAGGAGGCGGAAAAACCGCCATGGTCGGCGTCGCTCAAGAGAAAAGTGGAGGCGATATGGCCATTATCAGTGAAAAGTAACCGTTATATTGCTGTTTATGGATGCGCGTGGAGCGCGTGTGGGTTGCAGGTAGAGAGAAGGTAGTGTTTGACAATGCAACGGAAAGCGCTCTCAATATAGAGTCAAGTGCTCATGTACCTGATGCTGATCTCAGAATGTGAGATTTCCGGTCAAATGTGACCCGTTAAAATCACAGTAGATCCAAGAACTGCGCACAGTGGATAGCCATAGGGTTTATCTGTACCTACGAATTCCCTATGAATCTGTACGCACGAATCCCTATTGAATTAATCTGTACGCACGGCGCACAGTGGATAGCTATAGGGTTTATCAGCACGGAGACCCTGTCGTTCCCCCGAACCGGACCCCCTTCTGACCCAGAATCCAGTTCTATGCTACGATTCTAAATCCTAATATGTGTGATTTCCGTTTTTCTTTTTCCACTATTTTCTGGTGAATCGAATTCGTTCGATTCTGCCGCCATGGGCAAGAATAGTAGTGGTAAACGAAACGCGGGAAATAAGCCTAAGGATGTGACGAAGATGGTCTTGGGAAGTGATGGACGGAGTTTGTTTGGTGATGATGGTGAGGTTTTGCTGAAACGGCCAACCGCGATTGAAAACCCGGGCACTCTATCGGGATTAAACATTCATGTTAAACGGAGAGGAAACGACGGGATGGCTCGCGGTCAGAACCCTATCGCTGGGATGGTAGATGCGGCAAAAAATCCTCGGGCTGCAGCAAAAAAGAAAAACCTTAGCAGCGGAGATTTTGATGTAAAGGCTGCGTCAAATTCACACAGTGAGGCGATGAAAAAATGGATTCAGAACGCGACGGTCGAAGAGCTCTTTGAAAATATGGGGAAAGCTTACGAAGGTTTTAGAATGATTGAACAGAAACTTAAGGAATAAGTTGGAGAAGAACAATTGAATGTGGCTGAACGTGAGGTCATGGAGAATGGAGGAAAATCCTTGTTTGGATTGGAAAAGGAAAACATTGGGATGAATCTGATTGAATCTGGGAATAGGACTACATAGCCAGCGGATGAGAGTATATATGATCGGGAAAGCGAAATGGGCAGCAAGAAATCGATGATGGCAGCCGGGGTTCGTAGGAAGCCGATGATGATAAAAACCGGTATACCAATTTTGAGGTTCTTGGAAACAATGGGCAGAGAGGAGAGTGAAGGCAGCAAGGATGCGTCTAAGACAATAGAGCAAGGTGTACAAACAGAGATGAAGAGTTCAGAACAAGCCGAGAAGTCTCATTTAGAGAAGGGTTTGGAGAATGCTGTTTTGTCGACTGTGATCACTCAACCCGAAGGTGATGGTGTTGCCACAGTAATAAACAAAGTTGGGGAGAATTCACAAGTACGTATACTGAAGAGAGGGGAAGAGCTAGAGACACCAGTAAATGAGAAGGTAAGCTGGTCGAAACTGTTCACGAGCCACCAGGCAGAGGTAAAATACCATAAACCTGAACTTGTAGACGGTATGCTTCTGCTTTCTTTTCCTTTGAATGAGGTTGAAAACAGCGTGAAAAAGTGGAAGAATGTGGTTGTATGCAAGGTTTTTGGTGGTCATCCTCCGATTAAATATTTTGAAGGCTTTCTTAGAAGAATATGGTTTGGTATGGTTGAAAAGGTCTGGCAGGCAAAGCCAGTGATCTTTCTGGTGAAGCTTTTTAATGAAAAACATAGAGATGAGGTGATAGAACGGGGGATGGTTTTCTTTGATAAAAAACCAGTTTTTGTAAAGGTATGTAAACAAAAAAATGGATTTTGATGAGCCAGATACAATTCCCATATGGGTGCAATTTCCTGGATTGGATCCAGTCTATTGGGAGCCGAGCCTATTATGTAGATTGGCAAGTGTAATTGGAATCCCTTTGCGGATTGATGAGGCCACATGGCACATGGAAAAGACAAAGTTTGCAAGGGTACTGGTTGAGGTGAACATGGGGAAGGTAATGCAGAAAATAATTCCTTACAAAAATGAGAATAATATCATTCAGCACCAAGATGTGGAGTATGAGTGGAAGCCAGAAAAGTGCAGTAAATGCAAGCTGATTGGACATGAAACAGAAGAATGTGTATGGAAGCCCAAAGCCATTTCGCCTAGAGTGAATAGCAGGACGCAGTTGAGCACAAATAGAGGCAAAAGGGATAACCAAACTCAATCAGCCCCAAGGGAAAGGGGACCAAGCATAGTTGCTCCTCATCGACGATATGGCAGAAATACCGGGGATTGGGTGGTTGTTGGGGTAAAAAAGGCAGAGAAGAATGGAGACAAAAGGGGCCCGAATGGAACAGTTGTTAACCCGCCTAGAGGGTAGACTGAACTGAACACTAAAGGGACCAATGTAGAACAAAAAAGGGAGACCGAGATACATCATTGGGGCCGGAGAAGGAACAGGAAAATGAAGCACGGTATGAAAAAGAAAGGGGTAAACACAATGGTGGAATGAGCAGTAGCATAGAATTTGATGCACAATCAAGAGGGACTGAAGCCGAAGATGAACTGAGGGGAGAAACAAGACAACAAAGAGAAGGGAAACAACCGGCTGAATCAAATGATAGTGTGGCATTGCAGATTTTACAGTCTACAAATGTTGGCGGCAATGAGAGAGAAACAGCTAATAACATAGACCTTGAAGTTCATTCAAGGTATGGCCCCTTTTATAATATTGTTAATGATGCATAGTACTATGCTATTCTGGAATGTTAGGGGTCTAAATCAGCCAAGTAAGCAGAGAAAATGCCGGCAATTTTGTATTGAAAATAATATAGGCTTTGCTAGCTTGCTGGAAACAAAGGTGAAGGTAGAAAATGAAGTAAACAGATGGAAAAGTCTTGATTTGGGTTGGAAGCTACTAACAAACTGCCCGATAGCACAAACTGGAAGAATATGGCTATGTTGAAAGTATTGGAGATCAGTGGATTGATTGCATTTGCCGGAAAAAAGAACTCGGGTTGGAGTTTTACTTGACGGTTGTTTATGCTCATAATAGTGATTTAGAAGCAGGGACCAAACAACCACTCAGGCTGAATTTATGGTGTTATCTGGAGACTGCAAATCACCAGGATATACCATGGATGGTGGTGGGGGATTTCAACTTCCCCCTAAATTTGGGAGACCGAACTGGAGGAGAGGATCTACAGCTGAGGTGGAAATTTTAGAGACATGGTGAACTTGATTCAACTGCATGAGCTGAAAAGTACATGACCTTTTTTCACGTGGGACAATAGAAGGGAAGAAGGCAGAATTTTCAGCAGAATCGACAAAGCAATGGTGAATGAGATGTGGATGGACAGATGGATGGAAGTGATATGTGAGGTAAAACCCAATGATGCATCAGAGCATTTACCTTTACTTATACACCTATATAAGCCAAGAAAGTGTTCTGCTAAATGTCCTTTTAAGTTCTTCAATATGTGGGTGAACTCGCCGGACTTTCTTACTTTAGTGGAGCAGAATTGGAGGATGCGGAAACACAGTACTCTCGTGGATCTATTTAAAACTCTGAAGGTGCTGGAAATAGCACTTAAACGATTGAACAAGAAGGAATTTTCAGACATTCAGAAAAGAGCCATAGAAGCAAAAGAGAAGTGGGAGAACCAGTTCAATCTATTACAAACAAATGTATTGGATAAAGGGCTGCAAGAAAACGAAGCAAAGGCAAGAAGAGAATCTATGGAACTAGCTGAAACGGAGTTCAGTTTCTTACAGCAGCGGTCTAAGGAGAAACGGATGAAGGAGGGGGACAGGCCAACCAAAATTTTCTATGCAAGCATGAAAAAGAGGCAATACAGAAATCATATAGTCAGCCTGAAGGTGGGAAGCGACAGAGTGGAAGGAAGATAGGAGGTGGAACAGCATCTACTGCAGTTCTTTGGTGACCGAATGGGAAAGAGAGTGATTACAGAGAGTGAAATTGATCCTTCAGTGGTAGCTGAAGGTAACTTTCTTACAGTGGAGCAACAAATACCCTTGATAAAGCCGATTACAGATGATGAGATATGGAGAGCTATGAATAGCATTGAGAATGACAAAAGTCCTGGAGTAGATGGATATTCGAGTTTTTTCTTCAAGAAAACATGGGAGATTATTGGTGATGATATCAAAAAGGGGATTAGGAGTTTCTTTCAGGGTGATGAAGTACCACATGAATTTAGCAGGGCTGTTTTAACACTAATACCAAAAGTTGATAATCCGCAGTCAGCTAGGGACTATAGGCCGATTTCCTGCTGCTCTGTTTTATATAAAGTCGTCACAAAATCATGAGTAACATGATAAGTGAGGTACTCCCTGAAGTGATAAATGGAAACCAAGATGCATTCGTGAAAGAGAGGAGGATATCACATAATATTCTCCTAGCGCAAGAGCTTTTTACAGGATATAAGAAACCGAGCAATATTTCGAGCTGCATGATAAAAATTGATATACAGAAGGCTTTCGACAGTATAAGCTGGGAGTTTCTATTCAAATGGCTGACAGTTCTAAAGTTTCCAGGAATGTTTATTGAGTGGATAAGACGATGCGTTGAGGATACTACTTATTGTTTCTCTTTGAATGGTGCGTACACAGATTGTTTTAAAGGGAGGAGTGGTGTTAAACAGGGGGATCCGATATCACCTTTATTGTTTGTGATTGGGATGGAATATCTGTCGAGACAGCTTAGCCTGGCAATAAAAATGAAAGCTATAGAGTTCCATCAGAGGAGTTTAAAGGGGAAATACACAATTTGATGTTTGTAGATGATCTGTTAATTTTCTGTAGGGCGAGCAAGCACTCAATGGAAGGAGTTAAAACTGTTTTGGAGGAGTTTAGGAATGTTTTTGGTCTGAGAATAAATGAAGTAAAATCTGAGGCTTTCTTATCGACAATGACAGAAACTGAATCAAAGATGTTTGCTGATACTCTGAATATAGTTCAAGGAAGTTTCCTAATGAATTACCTGGGACTTCCAGTCTCGACAGGGAAGTGGAGAGCTGAAGATTGTGAGAAAATGGTTGAGAAGATTGCAGGACAAATAGGCACTTGGGGGGTCCAAGAATATGGCATATGCAGGTAAAGTGGAGTTTATAAACACAATTCTGTTGAGTAAAGCTAGTCACTGGGCGAATGTTTTTCAAATACCTGAGAGTGTGCACAAAGCCATTGAGACAAAATGCAGAAAATTTTTATGGGGAAGAAAGGAATGGGAGAAAAGAGTTACACCAGTGTCTTGGAAAACACTTTGTATGCCAAAGAAAAGTGGAGGAGTTGGCCTAAGGGATCCTTCATTCTGGAATAGAGCTTCTCTGTGTAAACTGGTTTGGGATGTATGTCAAAAGAAGGATATATTGTGGCTAAAATGGGTGCAGGCATACTACTTGAAGAATGGAGAGTTTCTTGACTACAGCCTAGACGAGCACACATACAGCTGGAGTTGGGGCAAGTTGGTATCACTGAAAGATGAAATTCGTCCATACCTAATGGAATGTGTTGACATGAAGGAAATTTCAGCACGAGCAAGGCATATGGATACCTCAAAGGGGCAGGCCAGGAAAACCAGGGGGATATGTCGTAGTATGAAACTTGGTACATATGTCGTAGGTACCACACTGATTACCTTTGGTATTTCAGAGGTGTTGGGCTGCTAGTGTAAAAACCAGTTACCCAGCCTTGGCCCGTGACACTATCGAAAGACTAGACGGATTGGTTGTGGGTATATATCCCTAGTATGAAGCTTGTACATATGTCGTAGGTACCGCACTGATTACCTTTGGTATTTCAGAGGTGTTGGGCTGCTGGTGTAAAAACCAGTTACCCAGCCTTGGCCCGTGACACTATCTGAAGACTTGACGGATTGGTTGTGGGTATATATCCCTAGTATGAAGCTTGTACATATGTCGTAGGTACCGATGTGATTACCTTTTGGTATTTCAGAGGTGTTGGGCCGCTGGTATAAAAACCAGTTACCCAGCCTTGGCCCATGACACTATCTGATTTGATGGAATGGTTGAGGGGTTTTACCCCAAGTATGAAACTTGTACATATGTCGTAGGTACCGCACTGATTACCTTTTGGTATTTCAGAGGTGTTGGGCTGCTGGTATAAAAACCAGTTACCCAGCCTTGGCCCAAGACACTATCAAAAATATTTGACGGACTGGATGAGGGACTATGGCCCTAGTATGAAACTCGTACATATGTCGTAGGTACCGCACTGATTACCTTTAGTATTTCAGAGGTGTTGGGCTGCTGGGTGAAACCAGTTACCCAACCTTGGCCCATGACACTATCTAAAGACTTGACGGGCTGGATCGAAGAAGATTATAAGCATACTCAGACCAGACTACATAATGGCTTATTTGATTTCTATGGGAAATGAACTAGGGCAGACTTGTGTTTTGACATGTCAATTCACAGATATGCTATGGTGGATTTTCCCTTAATCATATACGAGCCGGAGACAGAAATGGAACGTTTGAAGACACCAAAGCTCCAAAAGTGGATGCGGATTTGGCAAGATATGCAAGGACAGATGGAATGAAAGCGCATTCATGATAGTTATGCTAAAATCCTAGCAATATCTTGATGAACTAGTTATGATCATAGCCACTTGTATTTCATATGGCTGGAGAATAGTTGTTTTTTCTCCTTTTGGTTAGTTATTTATATCTGGGAGGTCGTCGCCGTACCTCTCAAATATACAATTTATAGATCGCTTACTACCTTTCCACACTATTAAGTGTACAATGGCAAGTAAGGTTCGTTCCACAGGGAAAAGGTTATTTCTATGTATATCTTGTAGGATATATATACATATACATATATAAAAGCAATGTAAACAAGGGGGGGGGTTTGAGTTGAGTTTTGTTTAAGACACTACTAAATAAAACTATTAGAACTTCAGGATTACAACTACTTTGTCATAAGATTACTCTAACTAGAGATTAACTAATGAGAATAGGAGACTTGGGTACATGAGATTTGTATCTTCTTGTTATGGTTTTTTCCTCAAACCTAATTATGATACTTTGAGAATGGTGATTGTTTGTAATGGGAAACCATCTCTATTCTAGTTGTGAATCATGAAAGCATTTTCACAACTCTTATTGGCAACTTATCTATATGATAGCAAATAGATAAATTGACCAATGTTAATTCAAATTAGATGTTTTCCCACCTTACCCATGCAATGTGATAACACAATTGACATAAATATAATGCTAATGAATGATCTCAAGAACCAATACAATTGATAACAACATATATTTAATTCCTAATTCACTACTTTTACATAGAAGAAATGATAGCATTTCAACCATGGAAAGGCAATGTCTATGGCATATCCAACACATATCTATAATTAGGGAATCATTCCTAACCATTTCAAGCATCAAATACACATATAATTCATGATCATTCAATGACAAATCAACCATTCCTAAGCTTCATAATCCATGTTCTCAAACCATAACAAGAGGTTTAATCTCACATACCCAAGATGGGGTTTAGCCTACAACCATAACTACACAATCATAACCATAATCCATACAATAATACATGGTGAATTCAAAGTGAAAATCCAAAGAGAAATGAAGAAAAACACTCTAAAGCTCTGTAAAAACGATCCCTCAAAACAATGAGGATAAGTTCCATTTATACTCTAAAACAATTAAAATTAAAGCCAAACAAAATGCAAGTTGCAGGCAACTTCGCGGGTCGCGCGAAATCCTTCGCGGACCGCGAGCCTGGTTCACGCGGTTCGCGGCCGAGGATTCGCGCTCCGCGCGCCCGTGGTCTCGGCGGTTTGCGACCGAAGAATCGCGCCCCGCGCGCGTCTGGTCCTCGCGAGTCGCGGCCGAAGGTTCGCGCCCCGCGCGCGTCTGGTCTCGCGTGTCGCGGCCGAAGGTTCGCGCCCCGCGCGTCTGTGCCTCGGCGGTCCTCGTGCTGGTTGGTCCTCGCGGCTCGCGACCGGAGTTTCGCGGGCCGCGCGAAACTCGGCATGTTCAAAACAGCAACACACACCCTCGCGGTTCGCGACCTAGGGTTCGCGGCTCGCGAGAGTGTGCTTTCACGCCACTTCTACGACCGGTTCTTCAATGTATCAATCGCGGTCAGGACGGTCATAGAAGGTTTTCAAATCACTCAAATCCATCGCAAGTGCAATTCAAGATCGAAATGCACGTCTTCAATTTCAAACCACTATGAATGATTCGGTCTAAAAGTCTAATATAAATACACAAAATACTATCTAAAACAGCTCTCAAATGCTACAAAATAAGAATATATCTAGGGTCTATCAAAATCCCCCACACTTGAACCTTTCTCGTCCTCGAGAAAGAACGATTAAGATCCAAGTGTATACTCTAAATAATTAAGCACATAACATTTGAGAGCTTTACATATTTAAACAAGAGAAAAGAAAATGTTTTTTTTTTTTTTTTTTTTTTGCCTCTCATTTTTGCCTGATTCTCTCGTATTTTTGGAACCATCCGGGCTGTTTTTTTTTTTTTTTTTTTTAAAGGAAATACAGTAGTAAAATAGCAACAAAAACAGCAACAAAAGCAGCAACAAAAGTCCTACACCTCTCCCCCACACTTAGTCTAAACATTGCCCTCAATGTGTAAATATATGAATGATAAACATAGTGAAAGGAAAAGGTGTAGGGTATACTAACTGCGAGGGGCCGGAGCCGTCGCGACGGCGCTGAGCTCGCGATCTGCGATGGCCCTCATAGTCAAATGCCCCTGGTCCATGTGGGTGCATGGATGCCATCATGGCGAACATCACCTCCATGTCGTCCTCATACCTCTGAGTAAACGCGTCATGCCTCTGCGTGAACTCCTGGAATTGCTGCTGAGTGACATACTGAGGATCGTGATGTGGAGGAGCGTACTGATCTCCATGCTCCGGAGGTGCCTCTAGCCTGGCAAGGGCGATGGTAGGTGCAGGGACTGTGATCTGGATGGGCAAGGTGAGCTCCTCCATGCGGGTGCGCTCAGTCAGGTGCACAGCCTCCGGATTTGGCAGGTACATGTGCTGATTCTTGGCTACTAGCCAGATGAATCTAGGATGAGGGAATTTGTGCATTTGCAAGACATTAGTGGACTCCAAAGAAGCAATGGAGTGTAACTGGTGAGCTCTCTCGGCCGTCTTGCCTATCGCCTGAATGTCTGGAGGTAGATGGATGCGCAAATAAGCTGCCAGAAGAGAAATCATACCCCCCTGCGGTATCTTCCCTGAGCTCTTCTGGGAGGTCTCCAGACATTTCTGCACAAAGAGGTCTACCCAACATGGGTGCTCTATCCTCCAAAACATAGTCCAAAGGCATTGGACTTGTTCCCTGCTGATATGCGTCAACTCCCCCTGGCAAAAGATCGTCATCACTAGGAGCTTGTGCACCATACAAACAGCTGGATGTATGATGTGGTTGTTCTTTGTAGCGCCCGTGATGTTGGGAGATCCAGACAAACAATGCCAAAAGAAAGCTAGATCAAATCCTTGTGGGGCATATTCTCTTGGATTCTTGTAGCCCTCCGCATATTGGAATCCAAAAGCATCTTGGATTTCATCATAGGACATCCTGCGGTCTACATCATTCAACCTGAAGGTGATGTAATGCCTGTCATGGTCCTCGTCGTAGTGCTTGGCTAGAGTGGATAGGAACTCAAGTGTATAGCGGATGCATGTCGGTGCCGACCGATCAATGAATCCTCTCATGCCAACGCGATCCAATAAAAATAGCACAGGCTGCTGCAAACCTAGCTCCTGAAGAAGCTCAGAGGAGAGGAACTTCGTCTCCATGATCGTTCGCCTCCCATTCCCTACCAACTTTCTCCACCGTTGTTGGGCATCGTCATTCAAACCTTGCAGTCCCATAAGGTCAATAGGAGGCATGTTTTCTGCAGGGAGAGGGCTAGGTTGGCGAGGGGGGGATTCCGGGATCACGGGCTCACGTGAACTAGAGGCTTCTCCTCGGCGAGACCTTTTCTTCGGTGCCATTATCAAAATCTACTCAAGAACAGTCCAGCACAGCTAAACTAGCTACAAGGCGGCAAGCCCCTACTCAAAAAGCTCAGAATATATCTAAAGGCGGCAAGCCTTTGAAATTGTAATAAAACCTATTGGCGGCAAGCCCTAAATCACCCAAAATTCAAGTAAATTCAGTAGGGTACCGTCAATTGAAGTCTTTCGAAGCAATGTAGCTTGAGGATATCATCAATTGAACCGAAATATCACCAAATCAAAAACGCCCAAAAATTAGGGTTCTTGAGATTTGGGGATATTTAAGTTCGTTTAGGAATTCGAAAATTGAGATGGCGAAAAGGATAAGGGTGGTGGAGGGAAGGTTTTGATGTATTGGGTTTGGAGAAAAAGTCGCCGGAGTCCGGCGAATCGGAATGGAGAAGTTTGGGTTGGAATTCGGGCAATGTGGGTAAAAGATAGTGTTTTGGATGTGGATTTTTGGTGGGTTTTGTTGGGAAAGCTTGGGGGATGGATTTGGGTGGAAAGGATTGGTTCAAAACTCACCGGAATGATGGATTGGAGTGGGTTGCCGGTGGAGAGCACTATTCCGTCGGGAGGGATTGGGAGGAAGAAGAAGAAAAAAGATAGAAGTAAATGGGAAGAAGTATTGGCCCCGTTTTGTCGCGAGCCGCGAGGCTACCGTCGCGGGCCGCGGGCTTTCTTCGCGGGTCGCGAAAATGCGCCATTTTGTTCCAGGGATTTCCGAGAAATCCTGGCTTCTTTCGCGGGTCGCGCGGACTCCTTCGCGATCCGCGCGTCACTCCGTCGCGGTCCGCGCGATGAAACCGCGGACCGCGCGCGCCGAGCTGTCGCGGTCCGCGCGATGAAACCGCGGACCGCGTACGACAAACCTTCGCGGTCCGCGCGGTGAAACCGCGGACCGCGAGCACAGTGCCGCGGTCCGCGCGATCAGGCCGCGGACCGCGAAAACTGGCGTTTTTGTTCCAGGGATTTCTTGAAAATCCCCTGTTTTTTCGCGGGTCGCGCGGTCGTCTTCGCGGACCGCGCGTAAACTCTTCGCGGGCCGCGCGCCATATTCGCGAGCCGCGCGCGCAATACTTCGCCGAGGTGCGCGCGGTGAAATCGCGCCCCGCGCGCGCAAGTTCCTCGCGGTCCGCGCGATGAATTCGCGGACCGCGCGATCAAGTCGCGGTCTGCGAAACTTGGCGTTTTGGTGGCAGGGATTTCCAGGAAATCCATCTTTGCTCGCGGGTCGCGAGATCGCGGTCGCGGTCCGCGAAACCCTCGGTCGCGGTCCGCGCGATGAATTCGCGGACCGCGAGGGATGGCCCCTTGGCATTTGTCGTTTTGCACCACTTCAAACCTATTTCTACAAAAACAACATAAAAACTAGCGTAATGTTCGAATTACAAGCTTAATGAAATGTACATAGCAAATAAATATAAAGAAAGTAATGTTCCAAATGTTGAAATTGTTCGACGAAATGCTTTTAAAGCTCAAAACTCGTTTATTTAACATCGTCGGCACGATGTACCTCCATGGTAAAGATCACTCGTAGGCCGGGTTGCCTAGAGACATGTCCTCTAGGATCTCCGATTTGAAACCCTCGTAATACGGTTTCAACCTTTGGCCGTTGACCTTGATGATTTTGGCATCCTTGTCGCTTTGGATCTCCACCGCACCATGAGGGAAAACTTGCACAACTACAAATGGTCCAGTCCACCGAGAACGCAGTTTACCTGGAAACAACCGAAGACGTGATTGAAATAGAAGAACTTTTTGACCTACCTCAAAAGTTTTCCTAATTATCATCTTGTCATGCCATGCCTTCGTCTTCTCTTTGTAAATGGCCGCGTTCTCATAGGACTCATTCCGGATTTCCTCAAGCTCTTGCAATTGAAGCTTCCTTTCATTCCCGGCCTCGTCCAAGTTCAAGTTGAACCTTGTGATTGCCCAAAAGGCTTTGTGTGCTAACTCCACCGGTAAATGACACGGCTTTCCAAAGACTAATCGGTATGGAGACATGCCAATTGGAGTCTTATAAGCCGTCCTATATGCCCACAATCCATCATCCAACCGAGTACTCCAATCCTTGCGAGTCGGCCTAACCGTTTTCTCAAGGATGGACTTGATTTCCCTATTGGAAACTTCGGCTTGTCCATTTGTTTGTGGGTGATAGGCGGTGGAAGTTTTGTGATTTACCCCATATTTCTTCAACAATGCGGCAATGGTTCTATTACAAAAGTGAGTGCCTCGATCACTGATCAAAGCTCGGGGTACCCCGAACCTAGAGAAGATGTGAGATTTGATGAACTCTGCAACCACTTTAGAATCATCAGTACGAGTGGGGATTGCTTCAACCCACTTAGAAACATAATCAACCGCAAGCAAGATATATTTAAAACCAAAGGAAGTAGGGAAAGGTCCCATAAAATCAATTCCCCAAACATCAAAAAGTTCACAATATAGAGGGCAATGTTGGGGCATTTCATTCCTAGAAGAGATGTTTCCTACTCTTTGGCATTTATCACAAGATTTGCAAAATGTGTATGCATCTTTATTCAAGCTAGGCCAATAGAAACCACAATCTAGCACTTTCCTAGCGGTTCGCCTAGCACCAAAATGACCACCACATGCATATGAATGGCAAAAAGCAAGGATTGAGTTTGTTTCATTATTAGGAATGCATCTCCTAATCACTTGGTCGGCACAATGTTTCCATACATAGGGATCATCCCACACATAAAACCTATCATCATGCTTTAACTTATCCTTTTGTGCTTTTGTGAAATGAGAAGGGCACTTACTTGTGACAAGGAAATTCACGATGTTGGCATACCATGGAAGAGAAACACCAAGAGCAAACAATTGCTCGTCGGGGAATTCTTCGTGAAGATGCTCCTTCAATGCTTTGGTCCCAAACTCCTCATTGGGCACCAATCGGCTCAAATGGTCGGCCACTAGATTTTCAGCTCCTTTCTTGTCCTTGACCTCCAAATCGAACTCACTCAAGAGTAAGATCCATCGGAGTAACCTAGTCTTTGCTTCTTTCTTCGTCATCAAGTAACGAAGAGCTGCATGGTCAGTGAAAACAATAATTTTTGTACCAAGCAAATATGGCCTAAACTTTTCTAAGGAAAAGACTACCGCTAGCAATTCCTTTTCAGTAGTGGTATAGTTCCTTTGAGCATCATTGAGAGTCATGGATGCATAATAGATGGCGTGGGGAATTTTCCCCACCCTTTGACCTAGCACCGCACCAACGGCGTAGTCACTTGCATCACACATGATCTCAAATGGGAGGGACCAATTTGGAGGTTGTATAATAGGGGCCGACACTAGCATAGACTTTAAACAATCAAATGCCATTTTACAACCTTCATCTACCACAAATTCCACATCCTTTTGCAACAATCTACATAAAGGGGAAGAAATTTTTGAAAAGTCTTTTATGAAACGGCGGTAGAAACCCGCGTGGCCAAGAAAGGACCTCACATCACGCACACAAGTAGGGTAAGGAAGAGATTGGATGATATCAATTTTTGCTTTGTCTACTTCAATACCCTTAGATGACACTTCATGACCTAACACAATGCCCTTTTCTACCATAAAATGACATTTTTCAGAATTAAGCACAAGGTTTTTATCAATGCAAGTTTTTAGGACTAATGACAAATGAATTAAGCAATTGTCAAAAGAGTTTCCATGAACAGTAAAGTCATCCATGAAAACCTCTACAAACTTCTCAAGATATTCTGAAAAAATGCTAACCATACACCTTTGGAATGTGGCTGGCGCATTGCAAAGGCCAAAAGGCATGCGTCGATATGCAAAAGTGCCAAAGGGACATGTGAAGGTGGTATTTTCTTGATCCTCTGGTGCAATGGCAACTTGAAAGTACCCTGAATAGCCATCAAGAAAACAATAGAAAGAGTGGCCTGCAAGCCGGTTAAGCATTTGATCAATAAATGGCAAAGGGAAATGGTCTTTCCTTGTTACCGCATTTAACCTTCGGTAATCAATGCAAACACGCCATCCATTTTGGACACGAGTGGGAATCAATTCGCCATGGCTATTCTCCACTACGGTCACTCCGGTTTTCTTTGGCACCACTTGTGTTGGGCTTACCCATTTACTATCGGAGATTGGATAGATCATTCCCGCATCCAACAATTTAAGAACCTCGGCTTTTACTACCTCCATCATAGGAGGGTTCAACCGCCTTTGAGGTTGTCGGATGGGTTTAGCATCATCCTCCAATAGTATACGGTGCATGCAAGTACTTGGACTCATACCTTTGATGTCGGCAATAGTCCATCCAATGGCTTCCTTATGATCTTGAAGCACTTTCATCAACCTTTCCTCTTGTTCCTTGGTGAGTTTGTTGGAGATGATCACCGGCAATTTCTCACCATCACCAAGGAATGCATATTTTAGATTCTCGGGTAGTGGTTTCAACTCCACCACCTGAGGTTTATTGAAAGATGGTCGGTTGCCCGAGCCCTTCAATACCTCAAGGTCTAAAATTGGTGCATCAAGAGAAAGTTCCTCAAAGGTATCTAGCTCAAAAATGCTTTCCTTCAAGTTAGCACTCAAAGCATATGTATGAACATTACTTGTGTGTAAACTATTAGCTAAAGCATTTAACAAAGGATCATCAACATCATTTTCATAAACTTTTTGCACATAAGGCTCAATCACATCAATAGCATTGCAAGAAGTTTCCTCATCATCGTATTTCATTGCACCATAAATGTTGAACTCTATTTTATCCTCATCAAATTCCATGGTAAGCCTACCACTATGCACATCGATAATAGTTCTTGACGTTTTCAAAAAGGGACGCCCTAACAAGACAGGGGTAGCAAATTTATCATGTTCCATGTCAAGAATGTAAAAATCGGCCGGGAACACCAACTTGTCGACTTTCACCAAGACATCTTCAACAATACCCTTAGGGTATGCATTAGAGCGGTCGGCAAGTTGGATTACCACGCCGGTTTTATGCAAAGTGCCAAGATTCAACGATTCATACAATGTATATGGAATGACATTTATGGATGCACCTAGATCTAGCATGGCTCTAGGAAAGTAAGTGTTCCCTAAGATGCAAGGAATGGTAAACATGCCTGGATCACCACATTTAGTAGGCATTTTATCTTGAAATAAAGCCGACACATGTTCATTGACTCTTTCATTTTTAACATGCTTAGACCTTTGTTGACGATGGTTTACACATAATTCCTTCAAGAACTTAGAATATCTAGGAACTTGATCAATAGCATCGAGCAAAGGAATATTTACCTCACACCTTCGAAGGACCTCGAAAGCTTCCTTGTCCATCTCCTTTTTCCGAGTATTCTTCAAAGCTTCGGGAAATGGTGCTTCCACATCAAAGGTAGTGTCCACCCTAGTTTTCTTGTGAAGAGGTGAGAATGGAGGTGACATTGGTTCAACATGAGAAGTTGTGTCTACATGTTCCTCATCAATAAGTTCTTTCTCCTTCTCAACCTCGGCATCACCTTTTTCTTTGGCTAGCCCCTCAAGAATTACTTCTTCGTCGGCCAAGGTCGCCTCAACCTCGTCATTGGCTAAACTCTTCTTCACAAGGCCTCTCTTGGGTGCCTTTTTCACAACCACTTCGGGTTCAAGAGCTTGTTTACCATTCCTCAAGGTCATGGCACTCGCATGAGGCCTTGGATTTAACTCCGTTTGCGCGGGTAGTTTCCCGGAGTTTTGTGCTTCCAATTTTCCCAAAACCGTAGCCATTTGACTCATTTGCACCTCAATGCTTTTGAGTCTAGCATCTTGTAGGAATTGGTCCGAGCTTTCACCTTGGTTATGAGATTTATCTTCCAACCTCGGGTGAGCATTTTGAGGGGCACGGTTATTGAAACGGCCTTGACCTTGGTTTCTTGGGTATTGTTGTGGTTGAGGGTGATATTGAGGGTTTTGATGATCTTGGTACCCTTGATAGCCAAAATCTTGGTACCCCTGGTTTTGGTAACCTTGGTAGCCTTGGTCATTTTGCCCCCTCGACCTATCAAAAGATTGACCACTTTGACCTTGGTAACCCCCTTGGTAGCCATCTTGTTGGCCTTGTTGTCCCGTCGGTTCATCTCTCCACCGAAAGTTGGGGTGATCTCTAGTTCCGGGGTTGTAGTGTTGAGCAAAATGATCATACTTCCTTTGGTTACCCCTATCACCACCTTGGCCTTGTCCACCTTGAAAACCCCTACCACTTTGGTAGCCTCGTCCTCCTTGGTAGCCCCTAAAACCTTGGTTTCCTCCTTGATCGCCTCTAAAACCTTGGTTTCCTCCATAGACCCCCATGGCATTGACTTCTTCGTTATAATCCTCGTTTGCTTGAGGACAAGATTCGGTGAGATGGTTCGAAGCACAAATCCCACACGTCATCACTTGTTGCCTTGGTTGGTTCCCCCCGGAGCTATTTCCCATCATGAAACCTTTCATCAATGCCGTAAGCTCCTTGATATCTTGACGAGAGCTATCATTGTTCCCACCGGAGTTACCCACTCGTAGTCTCCGGTCTCTCTTTGGTTTGCATCCTTCGGCTAGTTGCTCAAATAGCATCATGGCATCGGAAGAGCCAAGGTTAGCAATGGAGCCATAGCAAGACCGATTTATCAACTCGGTTTCTCTATCATTCAAACCATTGTAATAGAAACACACCAATTGAGGTTCGGTGAAGCTGTGGTATGGGAAACTTGAGAGGAGAGTTTGGAATCTTTCCCAATACTCATACAACGTCTCATCATCGTCTTGAGTGATGTTGCTAATGGCTTGTATCAAGACCGAGGACTTAGAGGGAGGAAAGTACTTGTCTAAGAACTTTTTCTTCAATTGTGGCCATGTAGTGATTGATGATGAAGGTAAACGGCTTAACCATTTAGCGACCTTGTCCTTCAAGGTGAAGGTGAAGGTTTTCAGCTTAAACTCATCCACACTCATCTCGGAAGGTTTCAAACTACTACATACCCTATGAAAAGCCTCAAGGAAGTCATTCGGATCATCCACTTCTCTACCATGGAAAGTTGGAAGCAAATTTATCACTCCCGTCTTGATTTCGTATTGAGAGTTCGGGTAAACAATGCTCGATTGTTGTTGCTCATAGTTGGGGGACATGTACTCTCTCATAGAAATGTTGGTAGGAGAAGGGTTAGGGTTTTGGAAAGGGTTGTAGAATTGGTTTCGGGGAGGGTTTTGGCCGGTATCCTCTTCATCGTCTGCCATGTTGAAAGGTAGTGATTCACTTTCAAGGGAGAAAGGATTAGATGCTAGTGACTCTTGCACTTGCCTCCTAAGTTGGCGGAGACTTCTTACTAGCTCGGAATCGTATTGCAAAGGGTCTTGGTTCGAGGATCGTGTAAGAACCATGCACCAAGAGCTAGAGCAATAGGGTTCCAAACCAAAATAGAACCTAAAAAGAAAGATAGATTAGAAATAAAACTACAATATACACATAAAAATACGCCTTGTCCCCGGCAGCGGCGCCAAAATTTGGGAGGTCGTCGTCGTACCTCTCAAATATACAATTTATAGATCGCTTACTACCTTTCCACACTATTAAGTGTACAATGGCAAGTAAGGTTCGTTCCACAGGGAAAAGGTTATTTCTATGTATATCTTGTAGGATATATATACATATACATATATAAAAGCAATGTAAACAGGGGGGGGGGTTTGAGTTGAGTTTTGTTTAAGACACTACTAAATAAAACTATTAGAACTTCAGGATTACAACTACTTTGTCATAAGATTACTCTAACTAGAGATTAACTAATGAGAATAGGAGACTTGGGTACATGAGATTTGTATCTTCTTGTTATGGTTTTTTCCTCAAACCTAATTATGATACTTTGAGAATGGTGATTGTTTGTAATGGGAAACCATCTCTATTCTAGTTGTGAATCATGAAAGCATTTTCACAACTCTTATTGGCAACTTATCTATATGATAGCAAATAGATAAATTGACCAATGTTAATTCAAATTAGATGTTTTCCCACCTTACCCATGCAATGTGATAACACAATTGACATAAATATAATGCTAATGAATGATCTCAAGAACCAATACAATTGATAACAACATATATTTAATTCCTAATTCACTACTTTTACATAGAAGAAATGATAGCATTTCAACCATGGAAAGGCAATGTCTATGGCATATCCAACACATATCTATAATTAGGGAATCATTCCTAACCATTTCAAGCATCAAATACACATATAATTCATGATCATTCAATGACAAATCAACCATTCCTAAGCTTCATAATCCATGTTCTCAAACCATAACAAGAGGTTTAATCTCACATACCCAAGATGGGGTTTAGCCTACAACCATAACTACACAATCATAACCATAATCCATACAATAATACATGGTGAATTCAAAGTGAAAATCCAAAGAGAAATGAAGAAAAACACTCTAAAGCTCTGTAAAAACGATCCCTCAAAACAATGAGGATAAGTTCCATTTATACTCTAAAACAATTAAAATTAAAGCCAAACAAAATGCAAGTTGCAGGCAACTTCGCGGGTCGCGCGAAATCCTTCGCGGACCGCGAGCCTGGTTCTCGCGGTTCGCGGCCGAGGATTCGCGCTCCGCGCGCCCGTGGTCTCGGCGGTTTGCGACCGAAGAATCGCGCCCCGCGCGCGTCTGGTCCTCGCGAGTCGCGGCCGAAGGTTCGCGCCCCGCGCGCGTCTGGTCTCGCGTGTCGCGGCTGAAGGTTCGCGCCCCGCGCGTCTGTGCCTCGGCGGTCCTCGTGCTGGTTGGTCCTCGCGGCTCGCGACCGGAGTTTCGCGGGCCGCGCGAAACTCGGCATGTTCAAAACAGCAACACACACCCTCGCGGTTCGCGACCTAGGGTTCGCGGCTCGCGAGAGTGTGCCTTCACGCCACTTCTACGACCGGTTCTTCAATGTATCAATCGCGGTCAGGACGGTCATAGAAGGTCTTCAAATCACTCAAATCCATCGCAAGTGCAATTCAAGATCGAAATGCACGTCTTCAATTTCAAACCACTATGAATGATTCGGTCTAAAAGTCTAATATAAATACACAAAATACTATCTAAAACAGCTCTCAAATGCTACAAAATAAGAATATATCTAGGGTCTATCAATATCCGTTGAATGTTTGGCTTAGAGTGATGGCCAAATCAGTTGTATGAATTTTTTTGAGCAATTTAATAGAAGAAAATATTACATCAAAAAACAATATATTGTGGAAGTCAGGACTACAGCCTAAACACTCATTCTTGGATGTTGTTAAAAGGGAGATTATCGACCATATCGAGACTTCAGTAGAAAGGGATAATACCTCATTTGGAAGATGTTTGTACTCTTTGTGGGCAGAATGGAGAAACGACGCAGCACATAGTTTGTACATGCCAGTTTACAGTGGAGCTCCAAAAACATTACAGGGTGGAGACTGGCTGAAACTTCAGAGAGTGCTTGAGGGGGATGAGAAGAATGGTAGGATGGAGAAAGAGAATAAGATTCCACCGACTTATCAGTATCTTCTATAATGTATGGAGGGAGAAGAATAACAGAATCTTTGAAGGGAAATTTAGGCAAGTGGATGCTCTAAAGGTGATGATTGAAACAGGCTATGACCCCTCTGATTGATGTTGAGGATGGTGTGAATGGATCCTAGTATGAAACTTTGTACATATGTCGTAGGTACCGCACTGATTACCTTTGGTATTTCAGAGGTGTTGGGCTGCTGGGTAAAACCAGTTACCCAACATTGGCCCATGACACTATCTAAAGACTTGACGGGCTGGAGTGAAGAAGATTATAAACATGCTCACACCAGGCTTCATATGGCTAATTTGATTTCTATGGGAACTGAACCGGGACAGACTTGTGTTTTGACATGTCAATTCGCAGGTATGCTACAGTGGATTTTCCCTTAATCATATACGAGGCGGAAACAGAAATGGAACGTTGAAGACACCAAAGCTCCAAATGTGGATGCTGATTTAGCAAGATATGTAAGGACAGATGGAATGGAAACGCAGTCATGATAGTTATGCTAAAATTTTAGCAATATCTTGATGAAGTAGTTATGATCATAGCCACTTGTATTTCAGATGGCTGTAGAATAGTTTTTTTTCTACTTTTGGTTAGTTATTTATATTTGTTGAATGCTTGGTTTAGAGTGATGGCCAAATCAGTTGTATGAACTTTTTGAGCAATTTAATAGAAGAAAATATTACACCAAAAAAAGATATTATCTTGATTTTTGAAAATTAAATAATAAAAATTAGGAGAAGACATAATTATCCTTCAAAAACCCTTCAGTCTCTTCTTTCTCGCTGTCAATTTATCTTCCCAATTTTCTGAAAAAGACTTAGACCCTACTTGCTAGAATTATCTGTAGATCAATTCAGTTTAATTCAATTCAATTCAATTCAGTTCAATGAAAATGTAATTTGATAAAATTCAGGTTAATTTCGTTTGTCATGCTGATTCTTTTTTCAATATATTAATTTTTACTTAAGTTTAATTCAGTTCAATCCATTTCAATTCATTTCAGCAAGAAATAAGCTCTAGCAATCAGAGCCTTTAAATTTACTTGAACAAATCCTTTAAAAGTTGAAACTTTTGCGACATACTGTATTCCATGGCTGATTGACACCACCAGTTAATAGAGGTGGTGCACGGACTAGGCTTAGTATCAGACAGCGACAGAACCTCCGAATTAAGCAACTTGGAATTGGAACACAAAGATGCCGATTTGAGGTTTTACAAAAATTGCAATTCACCCAATATGGTTCCAGTTTGGGGTTTATGTTACAGATTTTATCATATGAAGAAAGGACCTTGATAGTTCATTTTGTTTTTTTATTACTTTCATGTGATCAAATGAACTGAGATTGAGGCGTTTATTAGTTTCGTTTGATTATATGGTTTCTTTGAATTGATTGGGGATTATACAGGTTGTTTAATATCAAATTTGGTAATTGCATAATTAAAGATTTTACAGGTTTTAAGAGCACTTTTCTTAGAGGTTGTTTGGTTGAAGGTATATTATGTAGGAATTTGAAATTCCCGTGAATTTAATTGTTGCATAGTTGTTTGCTTGGCATATTCATGAGATTTTAATCTTCTTAGGAATTTGATCTTCTCACCACAATAAAGGAATTTACTTATCTAGTATCCCCTTGCTAACTAGGAATTTCTTTTTCCCATATCCAACCAAACAATATTTTCAAAAGAAAGTCTTGGGTGAGAACTTATGGTTGGACGAATGATAATTCATGTGTTTAATGAATTTGTTCAAGTGTGTATGAGGGTTTCCAATGATGGTTGTATCAGGAAAACTAGAAGAGTATTTAAGGATACAACGATGGGCTTATGTGCAGTAAGATATACAAGGAAGCACATAAGAGTAAACTAAATAAAATATACAAGGAGCACATAAGAGTAAAATAAATAAAAGAATAATACTATTTAACTTCTTCTAAATCTATTCAACTTCTTTTATCTTCAACACCCCCTCCCTCCCTCAAGCGAAGCGTGGGATTAAGGGAAACACAAAGCTTGGACAGGAAGAACTCAAAAAGATGGCGATTTATACCTTTAGTGAAAATGTCAGCCACCTGGAGCGAAGTCGGAACATGACCATATCGAGACTTCAGTCGAAAGGGATAATACCTCATGTGGCAGATGTTTGTACTCTTTGTGGGCAGAATGGAGAAACGATGCAGCACATATTTTGTACATGCCAGTTTACAGTGGAGCTCTAAAATTATTACAGGGTGGAGACTGGCGGAAACTTCAGAGAGTGCTTGAGGAGGATGAGGAGAATGGTAGGATGGAGAAAGAGAATAAGATTCCACCGACTTATCAGTATCTTCTATAATGTATGGAGGGAGAGGAATAACAAAATCTTTGAGGGGAAATTTAGGCAAGTGGATGCTCTAAAGGTGATGATTGAAACAGGCTATGACCCCTCTGATTGATGTCGATGATGGTGTGAATGGATTCTAGTATGAAACTTGGTACATATGCTGTAAGTACCGCACTGATTACCTTTGGTTTTTCAGAGGTGTTGGGCTGCTGGTGTACAAACCAGTTACCCAACCTTGGCCCGTGATACTAACTAAAGACTTGACGGACTGTTTGTGGGGATATATCCCTAGTATGAAACTTGTACACATGTCGTAGGTACCCCACTGATTACCTTTTGGTATTTTAGAGGTGTTGGGCTGCTGGTATAAAAACCAGTTACCCAACTTTGGCCCATGACACTATTTGATTTGATGGAATGGTTGAGGGGTTTTACCCCAAGTATGAAACTTGTACATATGTCGTAGGTACCGCACTGATTACCTTTTGGTATTTCAGAGGTGTTGGGCTGCTAGTATAAAAACCAGTTACCCAACCTTGGCCCATGACACTATCTGATTTGATGGAATGGTTGAGGGGTTTTACCCCAATTATGAAACCTGTACATATGTCGTAGGTACCGCACTGATTACCCTTAGGTATTTCAGAGGTGTTGGGCTGCTGCCAGTTACCCAACCTTGGCCCATGACACTATCAAAAAGATTTGACGAACTGGATGAGGGATTATGACCCTAGTATAAAACTTGTGCATATGTCGTAGGTAGCGTACTGATTACCTTTGGTATTTCAGAGGTGTTGGGCTGCTAGGTAAAACCAGTTACCCAACCTTGGCCCATGACACTATCTAAAGACTTGACGGGCTGGATTGAAGAAGATTATAAACATGCTCAGACTAGGCTTCATATGGCTAATTTGATTTCTATGGGAACTGAACCGGGGCAGACTTGTGTTTTTACATGTCAATTCGCAGATATGTTACGGTGGATTATCCCTTAATCACATACGAGCTGGAAACAAAAATGGAACGTTGAATACACCAAAGCTCCAAAGGTGGATACGGATTTATCAAGATATGGAAGGACAGATGGAATGGAAGTGCAGTCATGATAGTTATGCTAAAATCTTAGCAATATCTTGATGAACTAGTTATGATCATAACCACTTGTATTTCAGATGGCTGTAGAATAGTTGTTTTTCTCCTTTTGGTTAGTTATTTATATTTGTTGAATGTTTGGCTTAGAGTGATGGCCAAATCAGTTGTATGAACTTTTTAAGTAATTTAGTAGAAGAAAATATTACATCAAAAAAAAAAAGTCGGAACATGACTCACACCCATCTGGCCACTGGCAAATAACTCGCGCACAAAGTGATAATCAATATCAATGTGTTTGGCACTTTTGTGAGCCACCAGATTTTCAGCAAAGAAAATAGCACTGTTGTTGTCGGAAAGGAACAATGGAGGTCTGCAGAGAAGAAACTGAAGGGTACGAAGGAGATTGGAAAGCCAAGCAACCTTTGCAGCAATATTAGCCAAGGCACGATATTCTGACTCAGAACTGGATCGAGACACGGTAGGTTGTTTCTTGGCACTCCAAGAGACCAAGTTCCCACCAAGGAAAAACAGCATAATAATAAGTAGATCGATGAGTCTCAAGACAGCGAGCTCAATCAGCATCCGAATAAGGAAGAACTTCGGGTACACCATTCGAGCTGAAAGAGAGACCACAGTGAAGTGTTGTGAAGACCCTGTCTTGTGGATGACGTGAGATCATTCAAAATAGGATGACTGAATTGCAAGGACTTGAATAGTAAAACAATATCAATAGAAATTTAGAATTTTCTCTATATTAAAAATAAAAATAATGTCTTCATATGTATACATATTAAAAATTGGTACAAAATTCATGGGAAGCTAAAAAAATGCATAATATTTATAAACTAGAGAAGGATTAAGTTGAAATAAATAAATAACAAACTTATGAGTCCCTGGTTAGCAAGAAAAAGTGGAGGAAAAAATAAAATAAAATTAAAACTTAGAAAGAAAAGAAATTATCAAGATTGGGAAAAAGGTGAGGAAATAAATAAATTAGGAAAGTCTTTGAAGTTCCAAAAAACATTCAGGAGGCTTCACCCAATTCCAGAAACCGGCCGCCCGTATCTCTTTCAATCATCACCACCTTGGCCTTCTTCGCAAATCACCATGGCTACACCTTCAACCTTCTTCCATTATTCTCATACAATTTCTCCACCATCTTCTTCTTCCTCCCTCTATTCTCTTTCTACCTCTTTTGCTGACTGATTCGCAATTCAGCCATGCAATTCAGCCACACATGGATAACCTTGAGTCACTGTCAAGGAACCTCGAGCCGTCTCGGAAGCCGCCGAGTTCTTCCCGCACCCTCTGGTGGTTGAGTAACCATGTTAATCGGAACTAGTTCATATGTTGCTGCATTTATTGGATGTCTTTGATGATCACTGTCAGCTTCTGCAGTCCTTCGCCTTTGATCGATTTTTAGTTAGCTATTCTGTCATTGATCGCTTCTGGGAAAATCAATGCCTTAAATCCAGTAGAAAGGTAAACACTTCTTCCTTTGAGAATAGATAGTTATGGATGTGTTAAGGTTACTAACAATGGAGTAAAGTATCTATTTATTCTTGACAATTTGGTAATTTGAATCTTGAATGCATGCATTCCTGAATACATAAATCCATTTAGATTACTAGCTAGTAGCTATACATTTGGAAACCTGGGATTTATACTTACAGGTGATAACAAGGATCGACCAGTTTGGTTTAGAAACGAGTAAGAAAAGGAGTCTTGAAGTTCTGAACTTGCACATCCTGTTTTTAAATTGCAGCAGACTTGGATTTACTTTAAAAATCAATAACTACTAAACCGTAACTTTGATTTTGCTGATTCCTGCACCATTCTGATCCTTGTGAATTGAATTTTGATATAGAATCTGAAAACGTCTAAATAGGTTAGGTATTGAGACAGATAATTGACTTCTAAGTCTGCTGCGTTATAGAATAAAAGTTCTAGCGGTTTTAGCTTAAAATAACGATATCTTGCTGTCCGTGACTCCGTTTTGGTTGGTTTTTGCATAGCTGTGACCGTGAAACTCTGATACATATTATAGAGTCTGAAACTGTTAAAATAAGTTAAAAATTGAGTGAGATATGGAGTCTTTAAGTCTGCTGCGCTGCAGAGAAAGAGTGCTGAGCTGTCTTAGTTTAAAATGACTCTATCAGAATCACCATAAAATCTTTGTGTTTGAATCTTTCATATATGTAATCACAGGGATTATAGAAAACAATTTTGGTCCAAGAGTCATTTGATTATCTTGAGCAATTAGTTAGAAAAGTGCTGATTTGGACACAGCACCTTTTGATTTCAGATTTGTTTCACACTCAACTTTGAAGCCTCATATATGCTGATCTGTAACCTAATATTAAAGGATATTTGTACCTAGGTAAGCTGTATGATGTGAGGTAAGGCATAAAACCTGGGATAGAAAAATTGGGAGTCAATATAGACAATGAAGCATAAAGCCTGCTATACTTATCCTATCACAGAGAATGGTTTCTGATTACACAAATTGAAATAACCATAACTTAATGGCAGAAGTCTCGTTTTGGATAATTTTTGCACCGTTGGAATTCTAAAACTTTGAGCTATAATTTCAGAGCCCTAATGGATGGAATTGGTTAAAGTCTCAATGAATAAATGAGTGATTTAGTCCCTATAATTTCTAGAGAACTTTTGAAAAATAGCACCACCTTAAGATGATGGTATTAATTAAGTGTAGTTTTGGTATCAATAAATTTTGTATCCTTACAAACTTGAGGTCCTTACCATCTAGCCGAAGAATCAATTAGTGAGTCGAGAATTCAGCTAGTGATGTTCTTGTAAAGCTATTACATTTTGTTATCCATGTAGATGAGCAAATCAAATCTAAAGCATAGCATCGATGTGATATTTTATCTTAAATAATTTAACAGTTTATGATGAATCAAACTCCAACGACAACGAACGTTAAAAGCTCGAGAAAAATGAGATAGAAGATTTGATTGATTGAGCATGAACTGAATTTATTTTGGAGGTGATGGCTTCATAGCAGGTGAGTGTTCTCACTTTCAAAACCGTGCTTTTAAAACTGTCATGCCTTATGTGTATTATATAATGATATTATCATTCTTTTGAAAGAAAGTTTACAAACGGGAGTTTTATGGATACATTTTATTAAGATGTTGAAGTGAATGGTTTTTTTTCAGATTGTGCTATATGAAATTGTGATGCCTCTGAACTATGAATCATATTTGCAAACAAAGTGATAATTGGTTGTGGTTGCTGCCCTCTATAATTCGCTTTTGATACTTGATGTGATGAAAGCTAAATTCTTAATGTGTGATCCTGGCATTTTGATATGAGCTGGGTGGAAGTTATATTTGAATGAAATATATTGGCTGACTTTAACTAGTATTAAAGATATGTCTTTGGCTAGTAAATCTGGCTACATATTGTTGTCGTTGGTGAAAATCCAAATTGTTAGTGTTCTGGCGGTTATGATATGTACTGGATATATGTTGTTTGCCTGAACTACCTTGACTGGTTATGATATGTACTGAAATATGTGAACTACGAAATACAGTATGGAAAATATGTGAAGTACAAAATGCAGTTGTGATTCGGGACCTAAAGGCCGTGTGGGCGAGCCACCTCTAGAATCCAAATGGACCTAAGTGCTACACATGGGAGAGCCACCTCTAGAATCCCTCTGGGACCTAAGTGCTACGTGTGGGTGAGCCACCTCTAGAATCCAAATGGACCTAAGTGCTACACACGGGGGCCACCTTTAGTATCCTGTAGACTATTTTCGGGACCTAAGTGCTACGTGTGGGTGAGCCACCTCTAGAATCCAAATGGACCTAAGTGCTACACACGGAAGCCACCTCTAGAATCCTTGTAAAATATTACTTCCAGGATCTAAGTGCTACGTGTGGGTGAGCCACCTCTAGAATCCCATATTTTGGGACCTAAGTGCTACACACGTAGTCACCTCTAGAATCCCATCCTATGTGTATGAAAACCCTTGAGTGCGAAACATTTTTTCCTTGGGATTCTGTAGCTTGTTCTGATATGATTAACTTCGATATGTTGAGGGTATTATCCCCTTTATTTTAATATTTTGAATTAATAATGCAAACGTGGATATGGTTACACTCTGAGTTGTTTCTTATGGTGCTGCGTTGCAATGTGGAATAATTGATAATTTTGAATGTATATTCACTTTTCCAGTATGGCCTGTTGCAATTAGATATATAAAAATGCTTTTATTTGAGTTTTAAAGTATTGATAATAATATTAACAAAGAAAAAAAAAATTACTATACAACATTGATGGCATTGTGAATTTGTGAATCCATGGTATAACATGCACACTTTTTGGTAATGATTGAATATGTTCTGTGCTCGTTATAAACGATGAACGGTGTTAGAAACAAAAGCATAAGTATTAGAATTCCTAAATTGCTCTAGCTCTACCTATTTTGTTAGTTGATGAATGACTGGAAGGTTGCTGAATTTATAAAGTCTTGGTGCATTAGTCACATTATATGTTTATATGGACCGTACATGCTAATGCCATACCTCTGTCTTACATGTTGACTTGTGGATATGTGCTCTGCTCTTGAAATGATTACCATCCCCTAAACTTTTAATATTAAGACCAGGATTTAACTTTATTTTGAAATAGTATATATTTATATATGTTTTACGGGAGACATCACTGGGCGAAAGCTCATTTATGTATTTTATTGTGTGGCATGACAGTACTAGGAAATTTTAAAGATGCTAAGACAGGCTCGGGACAACATGAAATTGCAAGATGGATTATCAAGCTAGTGAGATCATTGTAAATGCAGTTTAAGTTAAGACCTGATGTGTCAGTTGTAGCTCTAATGAATTTGGGGTTTGGAATTTAGAATGATGTAATAATATTATTTTACCTTTGGCTGTGATGTTCGCTCTGTTATTCGTGAGTCCTGGTGCGAACCAGGCAGACGTCTGACTGAATTCACCATAATGGATAGGTGGTTTGGTTGGGGCGTTACAAGTGTGCCGCGAACATATCGCAAAATCCGAGTGACAGCCAAAAAATGATCTTCCCGGGGATCCTGAAGAAACTAACTCACAGAGTTGACAGCAAACGATAAGTCGGGTCTAGTGATGGTAAGATACTGAAGAGCACCAACCAGAAAACGATAAAGCTTGAGGTTGGTAAAAGGCACACAGGAGCTGAAACGATCAAACAAAGCCCGCGGAGCCTGCTTGAGACCATGGATAGCCTTTCGCATGCGACATACATAGTCAGGATGAGCCGGATCCTTAAAGCCAACAGGCTGAGCCATATAGACAGGAGCATCGAGAACACCATTGAGAAAGGCATTTTTGACATCAAACTGGTGTAGAGGCCCTGATGTAGCCAATATATACTCTACTTTTAGCACATTTGAGAGTTCTTTTGGGGTAGCATTTAGGCAAAGGGTTAAGAATTAAGACTAAATTTCTCTTACCTTGCATTTTGAAGAAAGACTTGTGCACTAACGTTTTGAAGCTGAAATTTGGAAATGTTATAAGAACAATTGGAGTGCATAAGTGGTACCATTGGCTTCGTCTTCTCGAGTACTACAAAATGGACTACTAGAACGTCAAAACGGATCAACGGTTCATCCGTGGCGAAGTAAAGAAGATTGCTACCAACCTGCCATGTGTATCTCGCGGGCCACAAAAATGGGCGGATTTCTGGCAACATGAAGGCCAAAGAAGCAATTTTTGAAGGGCTATAAATATCTCTCTTATCCCTTATCATAAAAACGAGCTCCCCTTCATCCAAAACCCAATTTCCTCTTTGTTCTTCCATTTTCTTTCCTTTTCTTCCCTTTGATTCTATGTTTATGTAATGTTGTATTAGAATGATTGTTGTAGGCTAATTAAACCTTGGGTTGCGATTGATGTAAATTTTCTATTCTTGATTTTGAGTTCTTGATGCATATTGTTCATGGGCAATTTAATTTCCATTTGATAAATTGTGTTTGAATGTGTTGTTTGAAGCATGAATTAGCTTGGGCTATCCTTGGGTAATGAATTGCTATCAATTATATGTTAGATGCATGGGTGAAATGTTATCATTTTGCACTTGTCTCAAAGTAGTAGAATTAAGGGTTGATTTAGAATGCTATCTTTTGATTTAGCTCTTGATTGTTCTCAATGGTGTTATCTATGTATTTAATTCGCTTTCGAATTGCATGGGTAAGTTTATTGGTCTTCTAATCGTGGTGTCATTGGTGAATTGGTCTAAAATGCTATCGTTTAGGTCATTCACTAGTGAGGGTTATTTTGAATGCGATTATTCTCTATAACTACATTAGTGAGAAGATTCCTAAAACAATGTGTTGTAGAACAATAAATCAATAGTTCAAAGTTGAAAATCAATTGCCTCCCAAGGCCTTGTATTTGTAGTATTTGCATTGTAGTGTAGTTTATCTTAGTTGCTTTCTTTCGTAGTGTAATAAACCAAACTCAAAACCCTCATTGCTTACCTTACTTTCTATATAATATATATGTATGTATTAATAATCTTCGCTAAAACACTAAACAAAACTCCTTCTCCTTATGGTTCGATCCCTACTTCCCACTATCTACTCTATAGTAGTTATAAGTCGTAGGTGAAATATAAATGTGTTTTGATTGAGTGAGATTCCCATTTACGACGTGGGGAAATCGCTTGTCAGGCCCCTTCCTCATAGTGACAATGGCAAGAACGGTGTGAACAGTAGCAACCTTGATCACGGGACTGAAGGTGTGGTCAAAATCAAACCCTGGAAGCTGAGAATACCCTTGAGCAACCAAGCGTGCCTTATATCGATCGATGGAGCCATATGGTTGGTATTTCAACCAAAAAACCCATTTGGATCTAACAACATTCACATTTGAAGGTCGAGGCACTAGCTCTGTTGCTATCGAAGAGCAGTTATTTCCTCATCCATGACAGAAACCTAGTTAGGATCACGAGATGCAGCCCAATAATCTCGTGGTTCCTTCTGAGTGAAAATCTGAGCCACTAAACCAGTCCTCTCAAAATCAGGACCAACATCTCGAACAACACGAGTGCAATCCTGCAAACAAGTCGTCATCGGATGAATGCGATGAGCAACTTCTGAAGAGGCTAACGAAGCAGGGGAAGTTTCAAGTGAACTAGAAGTAGATGGACTCGGACTAGGGGAGCTCATGGATGTGGAAGGTTTTACTGGCGATAAAGAGGAGTCCAAGGTATGAACAACCGAAGCAGGCGTTGGAGGTAGTGAAAACAGTGATCGGCGGCGGCGTAACAGCTGAAGGAGTCGGTGATAAGCATGCAGAGCAAGATGGAGCCGAATGAGAAGCACCAGAAGCACTCAAAGTGCTTGCTGGGGGCAAGTCAGGTAGATCTGGATTAATAAAAGATGAAACATCTAGAGAAGAGAATTGAGCCGAGGCTGCCCCTGAGGAGAGAAGAAATCAAGTCTCATCCAATCAAGCATGCCGAGATATGTGAATGCAACTAGAGTCCATATCCAAGCACTTGAACCCCTTGCAGTGAGGGCTATAACCAAGAAAGACACAAGGGATGCTCTGAGTGGCGAGTTTGTGAGGTGCAGTGGGACGAACATATGGATAGACCTTGCATCCAAAGGTATGAAAATTAGAGTATACTGGAGGGCGGCCACGGAGAAGCTCAAATGGAGTAGCACTATTAAGGACAGGAGTGGGAAGGCAGTTAATAGTGTAGACCGCTGTTGCAAAAGCATCATCCCAATAGGAAAGGGGCATATGGGAATGAAGAGCATAGTGAGACCCATTTCAGCGACATGACGATGCTTCCTCTCAGCACGACCATTTTGCTCAGGAATGTAGGCCTGTAGGGACATGAAATCTGATGATGTATGCCTCGAGTGGTAAAATGAGACCGCGGCCAGTTATTGAGAAACTCAGTGCCCCCATCACTCTGAAAAACCTTAATGCGGGAAGATAAGAGATTTTCCACAAGCGCCTCAAATTGGAAGAAAACATCCACAAACTTAGAGTTCCGACGAAGAGGATAGAACCACGTAAACCGAGAATAATCATCCACAAAAATGGCATAAAAAGAAAACCTATTCTGAGATAACACGGGAGAAGGGCCCCGTAAATCACAGTGAACCAAATCAAGATGATGCAAATCACGTTTTGTATTGTCAACAAAAGAAAGTTTCTGCCTTTTGGTCATAACACAAGGCTCACAAGTATTAATTAGGTTTAGGCAAAACAGATGATAGAGAAATAAAACCAGTTCTGCTCAAAAGATAAATAAAATTATTGGACACATGTCCCAAACGAACATGTCATGTCTCAAACGACGCTCGATTATTATTTTGACTAACAAAAGAAAGAAGTGCATCCTCTCCACGATCTAGAACATAAAGGCCATCCTCAGTGTGGCTCCTCCCCACGACTGTCTTGGTGATTTTGTGCTGAATGACAAAAGACCAGTCATCAAAAGTAATAATCACACCAAGATCCCTTGTGTCCTGCAACCCTGTGGTATTCAGATTTCAAGCCATAATTTTCATAGTCAAGCTGAAAAAAGGTGAAGTGTGACTATTAAGTGGCTAAACAAAAGAGTGCCTATACAAAACAATGCTATCTGTGCAAGTCAGAAAGTGCATTCTAGGCCTTTGTCCTCCTGAAGTGAGGAAGTAATTAAATCCTTCTTTCTCTGCCCGTCAATCTCACCCAAAATAGTTCGCACAGAAAAAGGATGCAAGGAAAACAGCAAAAGGATAGATATGTAACCATGGTCCATATCCTTCCCTAAACCCTTATTCATTTACTCATCAATTTCAAAGCACACGCTGATATATTACAAAGTATGTTACATACAAATTATTTGCTATCTATTTGCTACTACACCCACTTGGGACCCGACCCGGATACACCCTCAGGGTTACCCGGGCGGAAACCACCTCCGAAGAATTGAGAGGACAGGAGATCTTCGGCAAAGCGGGCATCCGGGGCTTGATTCCACGCTAGCTCCTCTTCCAATTGCGAGGCGTCTTCTTCATTCAATTCAGGGATAGGAACGACCACGGATCCTTCTGGAAGCGGCTCCGCCAGGCGCATCCTCCTTACCCCGGCCGACGTAACAAACTTGTATTTAGGAAACAAGTTTGCTGCACCTTTGTCCTTCTCTTCCCGGCTGATGCGGGTGCCCTCAGCAGTTTTAACCCTTTTTGTGGTGACTCCGGAATCGACAATTTCCCGGATGCGTCTTATACGGCGTGCCACTTTTTCCGGGTCAATGGATACAGTCATATCTTCGTATCGTTCATACGCCACATCCACCTCCACCCGGGCAGGGACTCGACGAAGGCTAGAGGGGTAGGGCTCAGCTTCTCCCGCGGTTATCTTATTATGCCACTCCACGACGTCCAGATAAGCCTTATGATTGGGAGCTCCCTCACCAAACTTCTTCGGGTTAGCCTCCATGCGTTCAATCGTCCTGCGAACCCCGGCTGAAATATCGGTAAGAGGAAACACCCCAACTAAGCCATTCTTGAGACCCAAAAGGTGGTAGGATAGCCGGGTGATTAATAGAGCGTCCTGGAGGACCCTATTCCTGTGAGTGAGGGACCGATTCTCCTTCTCAAAGTCACAGAGAAGCCTGTTCTGAGCGGAACGGGTCTCCAATTTCATAAGTTTTTCCTGTGCCCGCTCTAGTTCGCCCCACACCATACCCAGTTCCTTGGCGGTACGATGATTGCAATCGTCATGAAGGGCCTACATCTCGGCGATGGTCTGATGGGAATTCAGGGCCTCCCGCATATGATCAAAAGCTAGGTTGAAGCAGTGATTCAGCGAGCCAAATTTATTTTCAACAGCTTTAAGAAATGATACTAATGCCCGGACGGACCCGAACTCATGGAGTCATGGACAAACGCACACAACCCAGCCTCAGACATGGCCCGGATAGCTTGATCGCCTCCGAACCTCCAATGAGCCAGCTTCCTTTGAAGGAAGGAGCATTGGAGGCAACCAGCGCGGGGGAGAGAGAAGTAAGTACCGGAAGAACAACTAGGATGGGGGAAAACAAAAGGCATGGGTCCCCGCGGGAGATCTCCTTCCAAGTAACGCTCAGACTACAAAAGATGACAAATTCATTAAAAGCAGAACTTTGTATTAAGCAAAATGGGCACCAAGGCCGAGTTCTACAAACACCTCCCGGGGAGGCGAGTTACAAAATAAAAGTACAAAAAAAACTTAGGCTAAAAAACTAGAGGAATACATCATCCTCAGCAGGGCCTCTCTCTCCCGAGGTAGCGTGAGCCCTCTTCCATCTCCTCTCCAGTTCAGCTACGTCCGCTTCAGACCAGTCAGGACCGCAGTAAGCGGGAGCATCCACCTTTGGCTCATCTTCCGGGCACTCAGGGAATCCCACTTTCCGGGTAGACTTCCGGGATTGGTAGAGCAAGTCATCTTGCCCCCTTGGAAGTCCCACAGTGTACCCCCCCGTCTCCCCCTCAAGGACAGCTCGATACCCGAAGTTGTCAGGTACAACACAGAACTCCTGATAGCTTTCAGCCCAATGAGGCGTCTCCGGGACTACCCCATAAGCATTGAAGCTTTCCGGGCCGGGGTCAGGGCAAGAAGCCTCATCGATCCCCGGAAGCTTGACCTTCTTAATGTCGGAGGTGGAAGGGACCCGGGAGGACATCTTCAGCGAATCCCATAGTTGGGGCACCAGGTTCTCCAGGTTCGCCTCCTGGAGGGATCTCCAGCGGTAGTTTAGTTGACCGCTTGCCTTGGGACGGTAGTAGGATGCCTGGGCTTCAAGGCGAGCAGGCCCCGGAAACCAACCCCGCAGACTGCGGTACATCTCGTGGCAGGCATCCGCACTGGCGGCTGCGGCGATACCCTCTAGCCTTTTGTCAAAATCAGCAGAGTGGAGAACTTTCTGGACCACAGCGTCCAGGGCTTCGAGCTGAGCATCTTTCTTTTCTTTCTTGAGAGAAGTGTATTTTTTCTCCACCTCCGCTAGCTTTTTTTCCTTCTCTGCCAATTTTTTCTCCCTTTCGGCCAGCTTCTTCTGAGAAGCCTCCAGCCGGGCTTACAGGTCATCTCGCCCGGCCAACTTCTCCCGGGCGTCGCGGAGTTCCTTTTCCTTCTTAGCAAATAGACCCGCGCTGTATTTAGAGTACGTCCGGTTGAGCGCCTCTGCCAGTTGGAATCCGCCAGGAGCGAGTCGGTGAAGGTGATGGTCTATAAAATTAAAACAAAAGTAAGATTACCCGGAAAGATAGAAACATGGTAAAAATAGCGATAAGCAACTGTGTAAGGTTAGAATACCTCTTCCCTCTCCTCAGGGATAGCTTGAGAATTATCCTGTAAGGGAATATTGGCAGAGGAAGGGGGAGGTGGGGGCGGGGCCGCACCCTCTGACCTTTGACGGGAACGCGGAGGAGACTCTTTGTCATCAGTCAGTGGCCGCTTAAAGCGTGAACTAGCCCCGCCACTGTAAGTGGGGTGCTGGATGAAAGATTTTCGGGGCCTTCTGTTGGGAAGGTGGCCGTTGCTGACGGGCTCTTTGAGGAATGAACCTGGGGTTTTCGGCAGCATCCGGCCCAGGTGGAGGAGTCACTTGCTGCTCAGCTGGAGCGACCAACCCTAGACGGGGATTTCCCTGCTGATTGTCACCCCCGGAAGGCATCCCCACGAATGGCGTGACGTCTGCGTATAGAGTAGGTTGAACTGAAATCAGAAAACAGAAAATTAAAGTTAGATACATATATATAAATAAAACAAAACAAAGAATAAAGCCTTTAATAGGCACCTCCAGCCGGCCACACCGCGGAGATGAGTGGAAGGGTAAAAAGATTTTCAGGATATATCCCGCGAGGCCAGTAATAGCCCGCATTTCCGGTCTTAAAAAAGGCATCCATGTCTAGGGGAGATAGGCGGAGGAGGTTATGATCATTGGTAGCATCAATTGAAAGAGAGGAGAGAGGTTTTTTATCTTCAGGGACGAGGGAATTGTTCCAGGGGGGCATAGGATACACCCGGGAATCACAACGGAAGAAACCTTTTGCGGGGTACCCTTTGGCGGACTTGGGTTTACCCTTAACAAAGTCCCTCGTCCCGGAACAGATTACAAAGGAAAACACACCCGGGAAGGACGCGTGAGCGCGTCGCAAGGCGTAGAAGGAACGGAAGAGAAGGAGGGAGGAAGAGACGTTGCACCTCGCACAGTTGACCAAGAAGGCCAACACTAGCACAACCCCGTTGGGGTGTAGCTGGGCCGAGGCCATTTGATAAAAATTGAAAATTTCTGTAAACAGGGGAGGAAAAGGGAGGCTCAGCCCATATTGAAAGTGAATCCGAGGAATGCAAGGTACCTCTCGCTTGGACATTCCCGGGGAAAGTCTGGATAAAGACGCATCCAGCGGAAAAGGGATGAAGCAACGTCTAACTAAATCTAAAACATCCCTATCTAAGGAGGGGGGAGCCCCAGAATGATTCAAAAACCGATGTCCCGAGGGCTTCACTCCGTGGGTAGGACCCGGAGGAGCACCATCGCCAACGTCCTCACCAAAAGCCTCCCCGTCCTGATCCTCGCGGCGGGGATGGGAATGCCCGGCCGGGGATGAACCCGCCTCATCTAGTACCTGCATACCCGGAGCGACTAGCTCCCGGGAGGTGCTGAAGGCCTCAGAATGGGTACCCGAGGAGGAACCTGGAGAGGGGATTGGATCAGGGGTTCGGAATTGGATTTCAAATTGATGTTGAATTCCCTCGGTATCCAGAGAGGAAGTGGTAAAGCGCGGGGAGCTCATCGTGGAAGAGGAAAGGAAGAAGCGAAGGAGGAGGATCAGAGCTTACTTGTTAAGAGAAAGCGGAGCGTCTGGAAATTGTGCGAAGAAAGTAATCTAGTAAGGAGGGTTAGGCCCCTTATATAAGCAGGAGAATAGGAAACGCCGCCTCAAAAGGAGAAAAAGCAATGATGACACGGTAAACAAGGTACTGGTTAATGTAGAAGGGGAAAAGACGGCGTTGTCAGAAACCAATTATAACACGGAGGGGCCCCACCAAAAAGAAATAGCAGGAGGAGGAGTGTATAAGATCAGTCTCCCGCGTCAAGGAAACCCGGAAGACTGGTCTGGGGGGGCTAGTGATAATACCGGCCCATGACCCTGCTGGGCCAGGAAGAGGGCTTGTGGCCCAGAGTCAACAGAGTGGTACCTTCCCCGCTGAGAGGCATGTCCGGACAAGATAGAGGACAGATGGTGACAAGGAAAGTGGTCCTGCTCCTTATCTTCAAGCAGGCGGAGCTCTGCTATAAATAATAGCCTCAAATAGTGAACAAGGTATGTGACTTATATCTCTCTACTTTATATTGAGAGCACCTTCCGTACGTTTTCCTTCTCCGCTATCCCCATCTCATCATCACGCCGGAGCTTCTTCCCCGGGACGCCACCCGGGGATTGTTTTGCAGGATTGTAGCGGGCTGATCGAGGAGGAGACCCGGATAGCGTCTAACCCCGGGAGACGGACGGATTTTGGTAGCATCAATGCCGTGCCTTATTTTCTTGTGCTTTATGTCAGTCTGGTAAACACGTGACATCTTTTAAAATGGCATACAGATTGATAATCTTCGAGCAACAATCTACAGCAGCATTGTTCTGAGCAAAGTTAATCAACGGAAAACTGCGGTGTTTTCAAGCTTATCATCATACATAACAACCAAGCTCAAGGGCAAATCTGCAGATTAAATTGGAACCAATGTAAGCCTGCCTATGTAGTATGTACTGGGTGTTTTGTAAACTCTTCTCCATGTTACTTTAAACTAGTTCGTTGTCAGGCTATCAGGCCATGCGAATTTGAATTCTTCAATGACTGAATTATTTTGTCACTCTAGTTTCAAACGTACTGGTGAATTTGTGCATCCTAATGTAATCAATTTGTTGTGCTTGGCAACTTGAACTGAAAGTCTTTTGAATTATCTCTTGGCAACGATTACACGAATACAAATGCTTCATGTCTACACAAATTCTTCATGGTCGAAGTAGACCATTCTTCACTCTTCAATAAAATTACCAAAGCTCTCATTGATTTCAACCATTTTAAAGCTACAATTTTAGACAATGAATACAGATCAAAGAATCCAAGCTGCCTAATCACAAATTAGATAATCGAATTTATGCTCAGTCGACTTCGATAAATGATATCATCCTTCAAGATTGAAACAATCATTCTTTCCTCTGAAACCTTATCCTCACACAAATCATTTCAAACTCCCGAAAAGTTCAAATTCAAATCACCACAAACACCACTTTTATAATATTCTCTTATTGCAATCTTTGTTCATCAGAATCATCCAAATGAACTACCTTAAAATCATCTGTTTTGGATATCATATGATGAAACAATCTTCAAAACGCCTCTGCACACCATATAAGATCAACATAACATGATCCGGAACTTAATTTGCTTGTATCACTAAACCACCAATAACTGATCTTGGATCAATTGCCCAGTATCTTCACTCAATATGATCAGACTAGAATCCTTACCACTTTGGAGACCCACAGTCAGTCATAACTGGAATCCTCCGGCTATGTGATCAAACTGCTATTGCACTGTGTTCATCCACCTCCAGCTTTGTGATCTCTGTGTTCATCCACCTCCAGCTCTATGGTCTCTGTGTTCCTCCACCTCCAGCTCTATGGTCTCTATGTTCCTCCACCTCCAGCTCTGTGGTCTCTATGTTCCTCCACCTCCAGCTCTGTGGTCTCTATGTTCCTCCACCTCCAGCTCTGTGATCAAATTGCTATTTCTTAATCCGTGCTATTGCTCCGGCACCCAAACAGATTTGTTCGTCCCGTTCGTCTAATTTTGAATAACCCTAATAAAAATGATTGAACAATTCGTTCCTCGAATCAGCAATTCGAGTCTTGGGAAAATTTCTGAGTCAAATAGATTCGAAGAAAATAGAACCAATCATTCGAATTGAGAATTTCTTCCTTAGCCGGATACCTAATTTGCAAACCAAACCGTCGGAGAAGACAAAATCCCGTACATTTGCTTTATGGTCCCCTATAGCACACTGTTTAAGCCTTGCTGGGCTCTTGGACGCGGCCCAACTTTGCTGCCCAAAATAGTAATAAAAAATTAATAAGTAACATACCCAAAAAGTAAGTTTACCAGCTTCCCTAAATGAGTGTCATCTGTTTGGAAAGACAAATTTTAGCTCATTATTACTTTGGGACTAAGGTTCATTATGTGGTTTGATTATTAGTGAACTCTTGCATAATCATTCCACACACATAAAACATTCATATGCATTTATCATATAAAGCAATAAGTAAATGCACATAAAGTGATACAACAAACACTGAATCCAATTCATATATTCTGACTATTCACTTCTAAAGAGAATGATCTAACATGCATAATAACTGAAACAAACAATTTATCATACAAAAAGATTAATTATTTCCCAAATTATTAACCTCATTATTACCTTAATAATTTTAAATTATTAGAGTAATTTGTTACACATATACCTATGTAATTCCCTCTACCAAATAATTAATCCAAATAATTTCTAAAATTATTAATATCAATTATTATTCCAGTCATACTTTAATAATTCTAAATTAATAAAGTACTAAATATACTAAGATAATTAAATTAACTAATTTCTAAAATTATTAAATTTAATTATTTATTACTAATTTTAATTAAATTTCAAAATTAAACTCATCCAATGCCTTAATTAAAGAAATGTACATGTTCATAAAATAATTTTGCACTTCCAAAGTCAAAATTACTCCTACTCAAATTAAGATTTTACTTTAATTAAAAAAATAAAAAAAATTCAAGACCCGGTCCAGTCTAACCGAAATCAGACATGATCTGACCAACCCCGGTCCAACCGGATCTGCTGGTCCAAACCAGATCAAAGGGCCTGCACATTCAGCTGGGCCAAAAACTTCCTTTGAGCCCAATGCCCAATTTGGGTTGTAACAAGCAGCCCAGCCACATATTCATAAACCCTAGGTCTTCAATAGCTTGGCGGCAGCGCCCAACGCCACCACCTGCCGCCGCTGATGAACAGTAAATCCGGTGTTGAACATTAACTTGATGAATAGTAAATCCGGCAATGAATAGTAATTTTCCAAAAATTACAACTTTGAGTGATTAAATCAAATACAATCATCCAATGATTTATTTGAATAAACTATGAACATTAAAACTAATTATCAATTTATGGAAATCCCATCTACATAAATCATAGATCAAAACTAAAACATGCAAGAGGCTACTAATACCACTGTTGGGAATTGATTAAGTCTAACTTAGCGGAATATCAATTATCAATTCCCGGATCTCATGCATGTACTTAGTATGAATCTAAATTAGGGTTTAGCCTTACCTCTTGAGTGTTGAAGCATGCTTTACCATCGGATTTAGTCAGATGATCCAATCAACTACGGAGACGAGAATCCCAAGCGTGATCCCTCTATACGTATCCACACAGCACGATCAGACCGTCTCACCGCTGTCAGCTTAGAACTTCGATCAGCAACCAAAGACCTAGTCTTTGTTCTTCTCTTGACGATGAGGTTTGTATGAGAAAGGTAGGTTTATTTATTCTGAGGCGCTCAACACATGAGATATGATCATGGTAGTTAAGGCACTCGCTATGGCACGCCACGATAATGTTATGGCGATAAGGCATTTTTTCAAGATTGCCTTAACATCGCCTTATAAATATGGCAAATATTTGCCTTAAAGCAACGCTATGGCGCTATGGCGTTGCCTTAGCGCCTTAAGTCTCGCCTTAACCGGGTTTTTTCTTTTAAAAAATAAATTATTTTGTAAATATAAGATAAAATGCGGGAAGTTAAAACAAAGAAAATAAATGGTTTTGACGAATCTAAAATTGAAGGATTTCTTTTCAAGTTCCAGCCGACCACCTTGGACCGTGAGTACAAACTACAGACCGTACAGTTATGAGTTCTTACATTGAATTTTTATTATATATTGCTCTTGTCTTGAATTTTTAAAAATTTATATTTATTTTGATGCTTTATTTACAATTTATGTAAGTTAAATATTATATTTTGTTAAAATAAATGTGTATATATATATATAATTATTATATATTCATATTGCCCTAATCGCCTTAAGGCGAGTGCTACATCGCTGTGGCATTAAGGCGCTCGTTGGCAAAACGCCTTACAATCGTGCCTTAACTACTTTGGCTATGATAGTATGTGTGTGTGTGTCTGTTTATTCCTGTAGAAGTCTATTTATACAGAATAAACATAATCCTCATAAACCTAATCATAGTATTATTCAATATGGGTCTAGCCCAAAAAGACTTAATTCTCATATAGTTAATATTAGACTCCAAGTCCAATTAGATAATTACTTTGTCCAATTTCATGCTTAGTGTGTGACCCTATAGGTTCAGCTATAATAAGCTGCGAGCTCAATACCATTGATGCTAGCCGATCGAAAGTGGTTTCCAGCTAAACATTTTGTTTACTTAAATAACTGAATTAATTATCTCCCTAATTAATCCTCCAACTATTCAGGACAATGCACATTGATCGAAGGACATTATTCCAACAAAATTCCCATCAAATAACTATAACGTCCCCTGTATATATGCTACTAGTTTTTCATGAACTAAAAAATAAAGATTTTTTTGTTATTTCACTTGTATTTTGGGCTACATATAGTAGCACCCAATTAAAACTACAAGGGTAATGATGCTCTCAATAGAAAATGTTAGGGGCATTTATGCACCTTTGTGGCTTTGTCCAATCAAAATCTCTATTATACAAAATCTTTTGGAATGCTCTAAAAAGCACAAAAACTAAAGAAATATACAGTTTTGAATCGAGGATACCTCCCTTATCTTGAGACATCCCCAGCTGCCAACCCATAGGCGGTGATGAAGGACAGATTTGTACGTTATCGAGATATCGGTGCGGGTTGATACAATTTCTGTGAGCGAAGAAGATCATCGAGAATCACCATGGTTTCAGGTTCGTCGAAAGAAAACCCCAAAGTTACGGCGTACCCCAAAACTCTGGTGCAAATATTGGCTTCTGCTGGAGGGCTGGCAGTGTTCTTAATCATTGCTTCCTGTCTCCTTATCTCGCGCCCAATTGGTTCCACAGTCAGCAACTATATTTATCCCACCTTAGATCCTTCGCAAAATACATCCCTTTCTGCATCTGCATCTGCATCTGCATCTGGGCTTGAGCTCCAACCGCTTCCAGCCGACGCCGCCAACACTTCTCAATCCGTGCTAGATTTTTTGGATCAGTCCCATGTCCCAGAAAGCAACACAACCGAGGATAAGTTGGGGGGTTCAGGTACACGTTTTCCTTTGAATATTTGTAATTTAATCAGTATCATGCTATGCTACTCTGCTGCTTGCTGTATGCAGGTCAATTTTGTGGTAGCTAATTATATCTAGAGGAGCATAATCATCATTTGGATTTTAGAAATTATAGCAGGATGCATCTAGTTTTTCAGCTACCTGGTTGTGTGGGTCCTTTATATGAGCAATGCACCTCCCTATGTATTTCCAGTTTCTGGATTAATGTGGAGTGTGAACAAATATGCACTCTAGTTGCTTCTGACCAATGTGTCGTGTTCTGAATCCTCAGGGATCTTATTACGTTACTTCTTGTTTACCTAAGATGAATTTCAGATGCGAAATTAGCAAATGAAGGAGCTCTTAGTTTGAAATGATGTCAGTTTTAGATGCGGCATTTTGATGTAGTACTTATTTTGAATGATCTATATAATGCTACTTGTTTTCCTATTATTATCCAAGGGCATTTAACTGTCACGATTTCTTGTTTTGGTGGCTCAAACCCACAATTTGCAGGTTGCGATCTCTACCAAGGAAAATGGACTTATGATTCAGCTGGACCGCTGTACAAGAGTGATTCCTGCCCTGTCCTGTCACAGATGCAGAATTGTCAGTCCAATGGAAGGCCCGATAAGGAATATCAATACTGGCGATGGAAACCTGATCAGTGTGACCTGCCTAGGTTCGATACCAGGAATTTCTTGGAACTGATGCGTGGGAAGACATTGGCTTTCATTGGTGATTCTGTGGCACGCAATCAGATGGAATCCTTGTTGTGCATTCTTTGGCAAGTAAGCCCTCCTATGTTGTATGAGGATTTTTATTTGTTTGACATATATATTGCTTCTTACTATATCACAGGGTGCTCTCTCTCAATTTCCTTGAAATTCTTAACTAAATCCATATTTATCTACAGCTTCTATTTAGTTGCAGCCATTGATATTCCATATGCCTACTTGATTAATTACACCATTTCTTGCATATTTCTTTTCTATGCATATTTCTTGATTAAAATGTTAATGAATCCTTCTTCTAGAAATTGTTGCTTGTAGCATCATTAGTATCCATACCCTAGTCACTTTCATGGTTTTTGCAAATATTTGTTTCATCTAAAACAAAACCACTCTTTATGGCCTCAAGACCATCACCATTTTTAGTTGATTGGTTATTAGCCATTGCTACAGCAAGATATGCAAGGACAGATGGAATGGAAGTGCATTCATGATAGTTATTCTAAAATCCTAACAATATCTTGATGAACTAGTTATGATCATAGCCACTTGCATTTCATATGGCTGTAGAATAGTTGTTTTTCTCCTTTTGGTTAGTTATTTATATCTGTTGAATGTTTGGCTTAGAGTGATGGCCAAATCAGTTGTATGAACTTTTTGAGCAATTTAATAGAAGAAAATATTACATCAAAAAAAAAAAGAAAAAAAAGACCATCACCGTTGCTTATAAACTATTAATTGTTTCTTGCCTGGCATGCTATACCTTATTTCTTCCCAAGTCTTACAGACTTTTAGTCATTTTTGATAGGGAAATTTTACAAGTCTGGCTGTTTCATTCAGTGTTTGATTGAAGTCATGTTTGGAATATCACATGTTGTTCATTCACTGAAGTCGACCTATGTTTTCTCCCTTTTCTACTCTCACTGTTTGGAACTTTTGTTAGGTTGAAGTACCAAAAAACCGCGGTAACAAGAAGATGCAACGATATTACTTTAAATCTACATCCACTATGATTGTAAGGATCTGGTCTTCATGGCTCGTGCACCAGACGTCCGAGCCATTTGATTTTGCTCCCGCGGGAGTGGACAAGCTTTTCCTTGATGTTCCCGATGAACGAATTATGGAGCACATTCCCTCATTTGATGTAGTTGTCCTCTCCTCTGGGCATTGGTTTGCAAAGCAGTCTGTATATATCCTTAACAATGAGATTGTTGGTGGACAACTTTGGTGGCCTGACAAGTCGAGAAATATGACAATGAACAATGTTGAAGCTTTCGGAGTGTCTGTGGAGACTATTATTAATGCAATGGTTCAACATCCAAATCACACTGGTATAACAATCTTGCGTTCTTTTTCTCCTGATCATTATGAGGGAGGAGCTTGGAATACTGGAGGATCATGCACAGGAAAGGAAACCCCTCTCGCAGAAGGCGAATTAGTGGAAAATGGCTTCACCAATGTAATGCATGAGAAACAGGTGACAGGATTCAGCCGTGGCGGCAGAAACCAGAAAAACAAATCTAAGTTGGTGTTAATGGATATCACCAAAGTCTTTGGCTACCGCCATGATGGACATCCTGGTCCTTACAGGAGCCCAGACCCTAACAAAATCGTCAAAAGAGGTCCAGATGGCCGCCCTCCACCCCAGGACTGCTTACATTGGTGTATGCCAGGTCCCGTTGATGTTTGGAATGAACTTGTGATGGAAATCATAAGAAGAGAATATGAGTCGAGGGTGAGTTCTTGAGATCTCAAATGATTACTTCTTGGCATCTAGCTCACCAGGTTTGGAGTTTTGTGAAACGCGGATTTATATATCGTAGGAGTATGTAGTGGTCAGTAGACTACGAGTTGTTGTAAAAAGAGATTTTTTTTTAAAGGAAAAAGAGAATTGAGCATGAAAGGTGAATTATTCATATTATCTTAGAGCAATTAAAATCATCCACGATGGTAGGGACGAAGAAGCACTTCTTAAGTAACACAGTCATTTATTTTGATAAAGATATTTGAGAAGAATTTCTTAAGTTTTACGTCCTTAATATTAATTTATTTAGATTTAGGGACAATGTTGACGGTGTCTTTCTTATATTGGTTGTTTAATTACATATAAAAGTATCAACTATCAACTTCTTAACTAAGGAGCTAGTCCTTATTGAAGAGCAATTATAAAATATCCGCAATAGTCATTCTTAAATACTAGCAAGGTCTCACCACGCAGCGCGTGGTGTATGTTATCTAAACTATTGTCAATTTAAAACATTGAATTACTCGTTTGATTCATGCCTAGGATGATGGGTGTGATTTTATTAGGGGTTTGCTACATGCAGGACCATTTTTCTCATGCAGGACCGTTTTTTTACCAAAATACCCCTTTTATTGTGAAGGCAAAAAAAGCTACTGCAAGGGTACACTTGGGGGTATTATGGTAAAAAATCGGTCCTGCATTAGAAAATCGGTCCTGCATATAGCAATTGGGTTTTATTAGGATCAAAATGTATTATTACCCTAAATTTATAAAAGTATACATTTACGGTGAATTTTTCTTAACTTTTGATATTTTACACTAGGGTTTTAATATTCATATTTGTGTGTTTCACAGCTTTAATCACAGCGTTTGATAAGCTTATGGTATGACGGTCTCACCCAAGATCTTATCAGTGGTCTTAGGCCATGTTTGTCAGAACTTATCTGTAGATCAGTTCACTTCAGTTCAGTGAAAATGCAATTTGATGAAATTTAGGTTAAATCAGTCATGCTGATTCCATTTTTCAATACATTAATTTTCACTTCAGTTTAGTTCAGTGCCGCAAAAAATAAGCTCTAGTAAACAAGGCCTTAATCATCACATAAAAGAAACTTCTTAACATGTTTTTGACCCAGCATCACCGTAATTTAACATCATTAGATATAGTTTGCTTTGAATTACAGTGATTGAATCTGAAAAATAAATAAGTTTACTTAACTGAACTCATTGAACTAAAACACATTTATCTGAACTTAAAAATATTTATCTGAACTGAAAAAAGTTTATCTGAACTAAATTTTTTTCAGCTCTAGAGAGCAGGACCTTAAGGTTCTCTCATTACTTGAAATTTAATTTTCGGTATTTTATGTTGGTATGCCGTTTATTTGGTTTTTAGCAAACAATTTAGTGCTCAAGTTTGACTTGTAAGTGATATGTATGAGATGTCCAATGTTGGAAAGATGAACACAAATATATTGTTTCATATAATCTAACAATTAATAAACACTAAAATAGAGTGGTCTAAAAAAAAGATAATTTGTTTCACATGCAACTTCATGTGAAAAGGATAATTTGATTGCTGGTATATTAGCAAAAATCAACTTCACGTAGTTTGAAATGTATCGCAAGGCATCAATTAAGAAAGAATTTCTTCCAATATACCATAGTAGTGGTCTTCCTCTGGATTAAGGTACTATTCTGTAGGTGACCTGATCCAATAAAAATGGCAAATTAGTTTTGGACATTACTTTGAATAAGGCTCTGGATCCTCTACACCACTTTGGTGTACCACTCTCTACACCAAATTGTGCCACATGTGTTTATTAACTTATTTAACTCACATTAATTAATTTTTCATCTATTTTTGACAGTACATTCTTTTCCTCTTTTTCTATCTTTCAAATTAAATTAAGTTGATGTCTTAATTTTGCTAAGTAAATTGTCAAAGAAAATTAAATAAAGTATAGAGATACAAAGGCCCTGCTTGCAAGAGTTTATGTGTAGATTAATTCAATTCGGTTCAGTTTAGTTTAGTTTAGTTTAGTTTAATATATTTAAATTTTTCAGTTCAGATAAATAAATTAAAATTTTATTTAAGTTCAATTCATTTCAGCTCATCGTACTCATAATTTTTGTTAAATAAATTTTCTGTGTACAACTTCTTGATTCATTTTATTTTATTAGGGTATGTTTAATTCAGTTCAAATCATATGTCTATATAAGTTCATCTAAATTGTTAATTTGCAATTTTTACGTTAGTTCAAATTAATTATTTCAATCAAAATAGTTCAGTTTTGATTAAGTTCATCAGATGAAATATAAGTTCATGATATTCGGCCCAATTTGCAATACATGTATTTTAAAATTTATTTTATTTTACTTAGAAAGTTTACTTAGTAAAATTAAGACATCAACTTAATTTAATTTAAAAGATAGAAAAAGAGGAAAAAAAATATACTGTCAAAAATAGATGAAAAAGTAATTACTACTATGAGTTAGATAGGTTAACTAGAGTTAAGTTACTAAAGACATGTGGCACAATTTGATTGGTGGAACAGAGAGTGGTATACAAAAGTGGTATAGAGGATCCAGAGCCTTTGAATAAACTATCAATCACAGTTAAAAAACTACTTATTAAACTTGATCCATGTGCAACAACAATTATAGAACAAAAATATTGGAAGTAACTACATCAAGAAGAACAAGACATATTGACAGCCTATGAGGGATTTGAACCCACATCTTTGTGCTAATGCACAATGCTCTACGATTTGAGCTAATTGGCTTTCTTGTTTCACAATAAAAGATTATCAGAATTCGTTACCAGTTTGGCAATTATCTACTATAAGTTGAAAGTGCGCTAAATTATGGCCATGGGCCTGTTTTAGGACAGTACCCAGTCAACTCCAGGTTCCAAATAATTACTCTTCGTTACTTCTTTCTCTTTTCTCCTTCGTAGATAAACCTTCTCTGCCAGTTCCCCGTTTTCAATCGGCCTGATCATTTTGACCAAAAGCTATGTACGTGTCGACCCCTCATCAGGTACGTGTCCTCTTCTCTGCTCCCATCTTTATCCACCTCTGTGCTTCATGCTTTTCCCCAATTCATATCATCTTAGATTCTTCAATTGTGTTTCTCCTACTCACTACTGCTACTGTTATTTTTTGCCAACCTCGGCGTATCTTGTTTTTGTTGCTACTACAATAATTCTCTCTTCTTTGTGGTTCAGGTTCATGCACACAAAGTGTTTGTTTAAATTCCTGAACCATGATTTGAATAGGCACTAGATGTATGATTTGAACCTGTTCTTAATCTAACATTTTGTTGGCACAAGGTTATGAACTAACAAAACCAGTTTTGACAATAAATATAAATTAGTCTGTGTTTTGGCTTCTCATCAGTTTTGTTTACATCATATACCTTAAGTTTAGTCTGTTCGGTAGCATATGAAATGGAATTAAAATATAATGATATGTCCTCAACCCTGGCTTAAAATTGCAGATAAATAGGACAGCAACATTTGTTTCTGCCATTCACAGCAATAATGTGAAGGAGAATTGGACGTGTGAAGATACCTGTGGAGACTGCAGGCTGGCAAATTGCAGAAATTCATCGGTGAGTCTCCTTTTAGTTTACTGCTTTTGTAAGGTGTGATTTATGGCTCCTTTTAGTTTACTGCTTATGTAAGGTGTGATTTATGACTGGAACATAGCCGCGGTAAGCCGGCCGACCTCAACCTTTTGTAGTATGCACTCTCTGTTGTGTCTTTCTTTTTGTTTTTCGAATGGTTAGCAGTATTTTTGTTTGAAATGGTTTGCAGGAAAAATGTTTTTGATCTCATCGTATTCTGTTCAAAGAAGAAATGTGTAATATGTGTGTGTACCAATTTGTTTATTGATGTGTTTGTGTTCGTTTTTTTTTTCATTGCAGGGTTACAAGTTGGCACAACTCTTTGCCCCGTGCAACATTCGTGCTGAGCAAATCTTTGAAGTTAAGTTCTTTACATTTCTGAGTGCATTTTAAGTTCATTTATTGCTCTTGGTTTAAGTTATGTTTGCATATTCATACTATTGCAACACAATGTAATGCAATGTTATTGTAAAAGATCTTAGGTTAAGTGCACTGTGTCAGTTTTAGTGTAATTTATTTTCTACAAGCAAGAAGAAGAAAATTGTTCTTGGCCGAGTTAACTTGTACAATTGTTTTTCTGTGATTTTCTTTCTTTCATAATTTCACAAATTGCTCGTTTACTTGCAGGCTTCAGATAACATAGCTCAGACAATATCACTTACACATGTAAGGCATCATTTTGTTTGATAAACTACTTGTTTAATGATGTTCAATTACTTTTTTTTCAGTTTGCTCAATTGCTGACAAAGTTATTTGTCTCCTTTGGTTTTGGGGTGGTTGGAATAGCAAAGGATGTTGTAGAAATTGGACAGGGTGTGAAAGATTTTAAAGCTGGTGATAATGTCATGTTGTACCTTAACTCTTTTGTAAGTGGTATTCTTTTTTCTTAGAATGGCGTTTTTGTCCATTGCATATATTTTCCCCACGTCTGGCCTTTTGTCACCATGACTAAGATTACAAGGAACTGGTCCATGCTTCATTCTGCGTTTTACTTACAAGCTGATCATTAGATGTTCTACAAAGAGAGAAGGGGTTAGAACTGTAAGTTTTTTAGGCAATAATCAGTTTTAAAAGCTGATATGATAATTTTTAGATTGATCCCTGATACAGGCGTTTTTTACTAATTGCATTAGTGAATGCATTGTGTATTTTTACTTACAAATTTGGTATAGTTATTCTTTTCTTGCATCTTTTAGTGATGTATCAACTATCACCTTCAGGTTATTTTCTATGACTGCATTACTATGTAGTTTTTCTTGTTTCCTGTTATTGAAAAAAGACCCACAGTTGGATCACCGGAGCTTTCACAACTTATAGCAGAGAATTAATGTTCATACTTGTAGTATATTTTTACTTGGTATTGTATTGCAATTACCCGTGAATTTGAGACAACTATTACATACAATGTGTTTGACACGGAACATGAATTGACTTGACTTTTGTAATTTCAAATGAATGAGTTGCATAATACAAAAAGACGAGCACTTGTTAATAAGTTTTTTCTGTTTATTGATGCAGAATGAATGTAAAATTTTAATTGCTAGATGGTTGATGCAAATATAACAATGGTTGCATTTGGAAGCAGCCTGTCAATGTATTCTGGTGACTTCATTCACTTTCTTTTTTGCCTAATGATTTAGATCATGCAATATTATAACATTGCCACCTTTTACAATTTATATCTTTTGCTACAGTTTTTATTGGATCAAGTATCTACTGTGTTCAGGATTTGATCAGACTTAGGTATGACATAGCCTCTCTTTTTTTTCTTTTTCTTTTTATGAATAAAATAGTTGCTGTCATTTAAGTTCTTTCGAAAATCCCTTCTCATTAATTCTGTAAGCGTTACATTCTTTGGTCCCCGGGCTTCATTCAAGTCCCGGGTCCGATCTAGAGGGGCACCCGAATGGGAGCTACCCATGGGTCCCTTTTACCATCCTTCCTCTCTAAGCCCGAGACGCGGCCAAACGCCGGGACTCTTTCCGGGCATATTCATGCTTCCGAGAGAAGGCATATCCATGCCTGGCATATTCATGCTTGACTAACTAAGGTTCTGTGCAGGGCACTCTACTTCCCGTAGAACCTTCTTAAGTTAGCTACATTCCATCTCCTGGGGATCTCCTTTCCCTGCTTGTCCTCCAGCACGTAGCTTCCTCCCGGGTGTGTTTCCTTCACCTTGTATGGCCCTTCCCAATTGGGTGCAAGCTTCCCCTCCGGGGCTTGGCGGCTCTTGTCATTTCTCCTCATCACCCAATCTCCGGGGGCAAAAACCTCTTTCCGCACCCTCCTGTCATGGTACCTCTTTACTCGCTCATTCACCTTGGCCTCCTGGAGGGCTGCATTCTCTCGCTTTTCTTCCAGAAGTTCCAAGTCAAGGCGCCGCGTCCAGCATCTTCTTCTTCCGGGCGTTGATGTTGAGTCCGAGGGCTAGGGATCCCAATCTCCGCGGGTATCACTGCCTCCGACCCATATACCAAGCAATATGGGGATTCCCCGGTGGCTGAGCTTTCTGTAGTCTGGTGGGCCCAAAGAACACTGGGCAACTCCCAAATCCAATTTCCCCGCGCGCCTTCCAAGCGGGTTTTTAACCCTTTGATGATAGTGCGGTTGGTGACTTCCACTTTCCCGTTCGCCTGGGGGTGGTACACAGATGTCAACCTCTGCTCTATGCCATACTTGATACACCATGATTTGAAAGAATCATTTTCAAACTGTGCCCCATTGTCCGTGACTATGATCTTTGGGATACCGAATCGACAAATGATGTTCTTCCAGCAAAACTTAACACAAGTTAGCCCCCGTATGTTGGTGAGTGGTTCTGCCTCCACCCATTTGCTGAAGTAGTCGATCGCCACAATCACGTACTTAGCTCCTCCCGGAGCAGTCGGGAAAGGTCCCACCAAGTCAATTCCCCACCTGCTGAACGGCCAAGTTCCCGTGACCCTGATTAACTCCTCCCGGGGCACATGGATTAGCGGGGAAAACGTTTGGCATGCCAAGCACTTCTGGACATACTCTTCCGCGTCTTTGAACAACGTCGGCCAGTAATACCCCAACCTTAAGATCTTTCTAGCCATTGTGCGAGCTCCCTGGTGACTCCCGTTAGATCCTTCATGCACCTCCCGGATGAGGTGTCGGCCTTCTGCCCTTTCTACACACTTAAGCAAAGGCTGGAGATATCCTCTCTTATACAATTCCCCGCCCTGGATCACATATTTAGGCGCTTTGACTCTCAACTTACGGGCCTGAACCCTATCCTCCGGGGTGGTTCCTTCTTCTAGGTATGCCCGCATGGGGATGATCCAGGACTCCTCCTCACTCACTACCATTACTTGGTCATTCCCCTGGTAGCTCCTTCTTCCTAGTACTTCCATGTACAACTTTTGGTTAGGCTCAGGCTTTAATTCCGAGGAGGCCAACTTGCTCAAAGCATCTGCTTTACTGTTTTCCTCCCGGGGAACTTGGACCAGGTTAAAGGTTTCGAACCCGGCTACCAGAGGTTTTACCATTTCCAAGTATTTCTGCAGACTCCTCTCTCGGGCTTCATATTCTCCTTTTACCTGCTGTACCACAATCTGAGAGTCGCTGTATGCCGTGAGAGCTTTGATGTCCATCTCCTTTGCCAATCTTAATCCCGCGATCAAGGCTTCGTACTCGGCTTCATTGTTGGTTGTTTTGAAAGTGAATTGGACCGCATAGGGGTATTCCTTCCCTTCCGGGCTAATCAACAAGACTCCCGCTCCGCTGCCTCCTGAGTGTGCCGATCCATCTACGTATAACCTCCACGCCGGGACTATTTCAACCTCGGTCGTCTCCTGCTCTTCCTGTATCCTTGCTTCTGACTCCACCAGAAAGTCTGCTAGGGCCTGCCCCTTGATAGCCCTTCTTGGCTCATACCGAATTTCATATTCTCCCAATTCTATAGCCCATTTCATCATTCTCCCTGATGCCTCCGGCTTGAACATGACTTGTTTGAGCGGGTAATTGGTGAGGACCACTATTGAATGGCCCTGGAAGTAGGGTTTAAGCCTCTTCGAAGCGTGTACCAGTGCTAGAACTAGTTGCTCCAATTCAGTATACCGGGTCTCTGCCCCCCGAAGTGCCCGACTAACAAAGTAGATTGGGTGCTGCTTTCCCTCCTCTTCTTTGATTAGCACGGAACTTACTGCCTCCCGGGATGCCGCTATGTATAGGTAAAGCTCCTCCCCCGGGTATGGTTTCTTTAAAGTTGGCAACTGTCGAATGTGGTCTTTCAAGTTTTGGAACGCCTTCTCGCACTCTCCGGACCACTCGAATGCCTTGGCCTTCCTGAGAATGTTGAAGAAAGGTAGATGCCTATCTGCCCCTTTTGATAGGAATCGGTTGAGGGCCGCAAGGGAACCTGTCAACCGTTGTACTTCTTTCACCGATCTGGGGGAGGTCATCTTAGCTATGGCCTTTACCTTTTCCGGGTTGACATCAATGTCCCAGCTTGACACCATGAAGCCCAAGAACTTCCCCGCCCCCACTCCAATGGTGCTTTTGGAGGGGTTCAGCTTTAGATTACTCATCTCAAGTTTTTTGAACATCTCCTCCAGATCATTCAGGAAAGCCCCATAAGTCCTGCTTTTAACCACCATGTCGTCGACATATACCTCCATGTTCCTTCCCACTTGGTCCTTAAAGAGTCTGTCCACCATTCTCTGATAAGTAGCCCCCGCATTTTTCAACCCAAAGGGCATCTTTTTGTAGCAAAAGGTCCCAAAATCGGTGATGAAGGAGGTTTTCGCCTTGTCCGCCTCATCCATCTGCACCTGATGATACCCTTTATGTGCATCAAAGAAAGCCAGCACCGAGTATCCCGCGATAGCCTCTGCCAGCCGGTCCAAATTTGGGAGAGGGTAGCTGTCTTTGGGGCAGCATTTATTTAAATCCGTAAAGTCGATACACATGCGCCAGCTTCCGTCATGCTTCTTTACTAAGACCGGGTTAGCTATCCACTCTAGGTAGATGATTTCCTCGACCACCCCGGCTTTCTCCAGCTTCTTCATTTCATTTTTGATGAATTTCGCTCTCTCCGGGGCTACAGGTCTTTTCTTCTGCCTGATTGGCTTGGTTACCGGGCTTATGTTCAGCTTGTGTACCCCCAACTCTGGCAACACCCCCACCATGTCCTCCGGGCTCCATGGGAATACTCCTTGATATCTGGCCAAGAGTTCCTTCAATGAACCTTTTACTTCCTTCGGGAGATCTTTTCCCACCGTGACCATCCCTTTGTCCGCCACTTGCATTTCTTCTAACTCTTGGCGGGGAGCTTCTCCATACACCGCCCCTACTGCTTTCTTTGCATCTAAGACCGCCGTCATCATGCAACTCCTCGTGACTGCTTGGCTTCCCCGTACGACCGCCACTCCTTGCGCGGTGGGGAACTTCATTGTCAGCAGGTATGGACAACTCGCTGCCCAGGCTTGGGTTAGCCAGGGCCTTCCTATGATAACGTTGTACGGTGAGGATGCATCAATAACTGCAAAGTTGCATGTCACTGAGACCCTCTTGCTCTAGTCCTTCTCGTCCACCATACACACTACGAGGGGAATAACACCTAGGGGAACTTCAGGCTTGCCCGTGAACCCTGACAAGGGAGACGAAGGAGGTTTCAGATTTTGTCTCCCGATTCCCAATTGATCGAAGCAAGAAGCGAACATGATTTCCACGCTACTCCCATCGTCAACAAACACCCTCTTGATCAAAAAGCCTTCAATCTCCGCCGTTACCACCATTGGGTCTGAGTGGGGTATCTGTGGCGGGGCTGCATCCGCCTCAGAGAAAGTGAGAGCTTCGTCGGGGCGAAACCTCTTCCCCTGAACCTCCCCCAGGGGGACATATCGTGTCCGGGCCCGGATAGCGGAAACTGAATGACATGCTTCTCCAACGTCCCCGCTTATCACGTTGATCATTCTGTTGGGTACTGGGGCTGGCTGTACTGCTTGGACCGGTACGGCGGCTATGGCGGGCCTCCCCGGGGCCCTGTTGCCTTGGTTGCCTTGGGATCTCCCGTTTCCTCTCCCGGGGTTAGGCCTCCACCTTCTCCGGGGTTGCTCCTGAGGCTGGTCCCGGGGATTCTCCTTCTTTGCTTCTGTCGCCACGCAATCTCTCAATTGCCCCCGCTCTATCAATCTTTCTATCTCATTCCTCAGCCCTCTACACCCCTCTGTCAAGTGTCCATAGGACTTGTGATAGGCACACCATTTGTCCGCATTTTCCCTAGACGGGGTCCCCTGGATGGGCATCGGATCCAGGAACAAATCCTTATGAATAGCATGTATCTCTGTCCGGGACTTGCAGAGCGGGGTAAAACTATCTGCGCTTGCCCGGTTCACCGGCGCAGGACCCGAATCCCTTCTACTTGGGTCAACCACCCTCCTTCTTTCCATCTTATCCGGGAGGAATCCCCCAGATTCTTCCTTCCTCTTCCGGGTGGCGTCATTAACCGCACAGTACAGTTGCACCGCCATTTGTAAGTTGTGAAAGGTTTCCGGGATGTTTTCCATCAACTTCTGGAACAACGCCATATCCCTCAAGCCATTTATAAATCCGCTAATCACCGCCTTCTCGTGCTGCTGTCTGTCTATGACCTTCATGCTATCGTCCATGTACCTTCGGTAATATTCCATTGGCCCTTCTGCAGCTTTCTGCCGAGTGGCGATGAGCTCGGTCAGTTGCTTCCCTTCCTTCTTCAATCCAGCGTACCGGAACAGCAGAGTCTTGGAGAAATCATAATAATCTCTAAGACTCTGCCGGGGCAAGGAATCGAACCATAGGAGACAGTTTCCCCTCAGGTAGCAGCTTACCAACTTGCATCTTAGTTCTTCCGGGAAATCCCGTGAAACCATTAGGTTCTGGTACGTCCTAACAAATTCCTCCGGGTCTGTCTCTCCATTATACGTTGGGATTCCCTCCGGGACCCGAAGGCCCGGATGCCATGGGTATGCCAGCACCCGAGGTACTCATGGGGAAGTGAGTTGAGCTCCGTTCCTCCCCACCAACTTGTCCAATCGCGCCTCCAAAGAGTTGGGGTCCTGCTGCGCCACCTGATAGCCCCGCATCCTATCATCCTCCCTACAATATCTCTCCGGGTATCCGTAGTTCACCCCCGTTGACCCATACATGGGCACGGAAACTGGATCGAGTTCCCCTGGGTTCCAAGGGCCTGATAACCCAATAATTCCGCAGGCATGACTGGAAGGTCATACCCGGTCTGCACCGTCCCCCAGCTAGAGCGCAGGTAGTAGGGTGGAGCATGTGGAACTAAATTTGATTGTTGTCCCGTAGCCACTCCTCCTCGAACTCCGAAATTCGGGGGGAAAGAAGGTGGGATGGTTGAGGAATTAATTTGCGCCCGTATTCTTGGCGGCTGAACAGCCCCTTCTAGATCAATATAACTTCCCTTTGATGTCCCCGCGGAAGGCCTGCCGGGTCCCCTCCAGGTTCCCTTCGTCTTAAGTTTTCCCGGGCAGAGAGTACCCACTGGCGGTACAACTCCTTGTTGGCTCTCATGAATTCCAACGCTGCCGATTCCTCTGTGTTAGCTAAGGGTTGCCCCTCTTCCGGGAAAGCCGGTCCCCGAGTTTGAGGGTTGCTGGCCAGGTGTTGCCCCTCCTCCCGGTATTCAGGTTCCCAGGCCCGGGGACTGCCTTCCCTAGCGGGCCTAGGCTCCTGCTCATCTTGGTACTCTTTTTCCGAGTCGGCTTCATCAGAGGCAGTTTCCACGTGACCATCCTGTGGTACTCCTAGCTCACGCTGGTGTCTAGCCTCCTCCTGCAACTGCCTCAAGGTCACGTCATCTCCCGGGGGTGGAGGACCACTCCCTGAAGGTGCCGCGTTCTTCTTCGGGAGCGACGCCCCCTTCTTGGCGACTCCATCGTGCGAAGGTGGAACTGGTCCCACCGGGCGTGCCAATTGATGCTACCAAAATCCGTCCGTCTCCCGGGGTTAGACGCTATCCGGGTCTCCTCCTCGATCAGCCCGCTACAATCCCGCAAAACAATCCCCGGGTGGCGTCCCGGGGAAGAAGCTCCGGCGTGATGATGAGATGGGGATAGCGGAGAAGGAAAACGTACGGAAGGTGCTCTCAATATAAAGTAGAGAGATATAAGTCACATACCTTGTTCACTATTTGAGGCTAGTATTTATAGCAGAGCTCCGCCTGCTTGAAGTTAAGGAGCAGGACCACTTTCCTTGTCACCATCTGTCCTCTTTCTTGTCCGGACATGCCTCTCAGCAAGGAAGGTACCACTCTGTTGACTCTGGGCCACAAGCCCTCTTCCTGGCCCAGCAGGGTCATGGGCCGGTATTATCACTTTGCACAGAAATTTACCTCATTACTACTGGTAGCACGCTCATCAACCCTTGCGTTCCCCGAGTAGTTCTGCATCAGATTCAACACATGGACGCCAGCGTCATGATCGTGAAGTTCTCTCTTGCTACGATAGTTTTTAACTTCATGTTCTCGACGGTCGCAACACCCTTATGGCCAACCCCAAAAAGAAGCTGTGCAAGGCATTTTCGCTGCACCATGAAACCATTTTATAAGAAAAAAACTTCCATTCTACAATGACTAGTACACAATAACAAAAGACGGGAAATACTCACAGTACACCGCACAATGGACTCCCACTTCTCAGGCTTGCTGTGCTGTCTGGTGTCCAGATAGTGACATTCACGGCGTTTGAAATTGAAGGCCACAAGGATAAAGTGTTTTTCCACAGATATAGGGACAAGAATCTGCCAGGGCATGCAAGCAACAAGTCATCATCCCATCATCACATTGGGTCTTAAAACTTATGATAAGAAATCCTAAATCCACATTTCAAATGTAATCTTTACAAGTTCAGAAAAACGTTCTCTCCCTAGAGAATCTACTCAAGCTCACACAAAAGATATGTTTTTCGAAAAAACAAAACAAAATTCAGGATGCATTTAAATTCACAAGTAAAACAAAAGAACCGGTTTTGTAAACTACTAGTCGGCGATAAAATGAGTTACCTGTCTCCCTCCAGAATCAACTCAAGCTGTCACAAAAAAATATGTTTTTGGAAAAGAAAAAAAAATGCAGGATGCATTTCAATTCACAAGTAAAACAAAAGAACCGGTTTTGTAAACTACTACTGGGCAACAAAATCAGTTACCTGTCCCTCCAGAATCAACCGAAGCTCACAAAAAAAAAATTGTTTGGCGAAAAAATCAGTTACCTCTTCCGCAGATCTAACATCTTTAGGGCATTGGGCCAACCAGGTTTCCCATGTTTGACAGGCAGCATTTGGTTTTTTTGTTAGAGACTGTGAAAGGAAAAAAATGTTAAGCTTCGGTTCAAGCTTTAGCGACATAATCATTGAAATTATTAAGGCCGTGAAAAACAATTACCGAACGAATGATATCCAAGCATACTAGACCTTCCTTGCAATCAGGCTCCAAACCTGATAGCCCCTAGATATACTCTTATTTTGTAGCATTTGAGAGCTGTTTTAGATAATATTTTGTGTAATTATATTAGACTTTTGGACCGAATCATTCATAGTGGTTTGAAATTGAAGACGTGCATTTCGATCTTGAATTGCACTTGCGATGGATTTGAATGATTTGAAGACCTTCTATGACCGTCCTGACCGCGTTTGATACATTGAAGAACCGGTCGTAGAAGTGGCGTGAAGGCACACTCTCGCGGGCCGCGAACCCTAGGTCGCGAACCGCGAGGGTGTGTGTTGCTGTTTTGACCATGCCAAGTTTCGCGCGGGCCGCGAAACTCCGGTCGCGAGCCGCGAGGACCGACCAGCACGAAGACCATGCCGAGACCGAGGCGCGCGGACCATGCCGAGACCGAGGCGCGCGGACCATGCCGAGACCGAGGCGCGCGAACCATGCCGAGACGGGCGCGCGGACCACGCCGAGACACAGGCGCGCGCGAGACTCCGGTCGCGGACCACGCCGAGACACGGGCGCGCGCGCGCGCGGGCGCGAGACTCCGGTCGCGGACTACGCCGAGACACGGGCGCGCGGGGCGCGAATCCTCGGCCGCGAGCCGCGAGAACCAGGCTCGCGGTCCGCGAAGGATCCCGCGCGACCCGCGAAGTTGCCTGCAACTTGCATTTTGTTTAGCTTTAATTTTAATTATTTTGGACTATAAATAGAACTTATCCTCATTGTTTGAGGGATCGGATTTTTACAGAGGAAACTCCATTTTCCTTCACTTTTCTTTCCATTTTGATCTTTGAATTCACTATGGTTTGTTGTATTAATTATGGTTATGATTATCTAATTATGGTTGTAGGCTAAAACCCTTCTTGGATATATGTGATTGGACTTCTTGTTATGGATTGAGAACATGATTTATGAAGCTTAGGAATGGTGATTTGCTCTTGAATGATCATAATTTATATGTGTGTTTGATGCTTGAAATGATTAGGAATGATTTCCTAGTGATAGATAGGTATTGGATATGTGTTAGATATTGCTTTTCCATGGTTAGAATGTTATCATTCTTTCTATGTAGGAGTAGTAAATTAGGGATTGAATGCATGTTGTTATCAATTGTATTTGTCCTTAAGATCATTCATTAGCATTGTACCTATGTCAAGTTTGTTATCAAATTGCATGGGTAGGATTGAGAAACATCTAATTAGAATTAATATTGATTCAATTGAACTAGTTGTTATCATCTAGTAAAGTTGTCAATTGAAGTTGTGAAGATGCTTTCATTTTTCATAACTATGGTTAAAGATAGTTTCTCACTAATGTTCACCATTCTCAAAGCATCATGATAAAGTTTGAGGAAAATCTCATAATAAGAAGTCACCAATCTCATATGTCCAAGTTTCTTATTCTCTTAGTTAAATCTCTAGTTAGGATAATCTTATAGTAAAGTAGTTGTGGCTTGAAAGTTCTAGTAGTTTTAATTAGTAGTGTCTTAAACAAAAACTCAACTCAACCCCCCCCCCCCCCTTGTTTACATTGCTTTTATATATGTATATTTATATATACACTACAAAATATACATAGAAATAACCTTTTCCCTGTGGAACGAACCTTACTTGCCATTGTACACTTAATAGTGTAGAAAGGTAGTAAGTGATCTAAAAATGTATATTTGAGAGGTACGGCGACGACCTCCCAAATTTTGGCGCCGCTGCCGGGGAGCAAGGCGTATTTTTATGTGTATATTGTAGTTAAATTCTAATCTATCTTTCTTTTTAGGATCTATTTTGGTTTGGAACCCTATTGCTCTAGCTCTTGGTGCATGGTTCTTACACGATCCTCGAACCAAGACCCTTTGCAATACGATTCCGAACTAGTAAGAAGTCTCCGCCAACTTAGGAGGCAAGTGCAAGAGTCACTAGCATCTAATCCTTTCTCCCTTGAAAGTGAATCACTACCTTTCAACATGGCGGACGATGAAGAGGATACCGGCCAAAACCCTCCCCGAAACCAATTCTACAACCCTTTCCAAAACCCTAACCCTTCTCCTACCAACATTTCTATGAGAGAGTACATGTCCCCCAACTATGAGCAACAACAATCGAGCATTGTTTACCCGAACTCTCAATACGAAATCAAGACGGGAGTAATAAATTTGCTTCCAACTTTCCATGGTAGAGAAGTGGATGATCCGAATGACTTCCTTGAGGCTTTTCATAGGGTGTGTAGTAGTTTGAAACCTTCCGAGATGAGTGTGGATGAGTTCAAGTTGAAAACCTTCACCTTCACCTTGAAGGACAAGGCCGCTAAATGGTTAAGCCGTTTACCTTCATCATCAATCACTACATGGCCACAATTGAAGAAAAAGTTCCTTGACAAGTACTTTCCTCCCTCTAAATCCTCGGTCTTGATACAAGCCATTAGCAACATCACTCAAGACGATGATGAGACCTTGTATGAGTATTGGGAAAGATTCCAAACTCTCCTTTCAAGTTGCCCGTACCATAGCTTCACCGAACCTCAATTGGTGTGTTTCTATTACAATGGCTTGAATGATAGGGAAACCGAGTTGATAAATCGGTCTTGCTATGGCTCCATTGCAAACCTTGGTTCATCCGATGCCATGATGCTATTTGAGCAACTAGCCGAGGGGTGCAAACCAAAGAGGGACCGGAGACTACGAGTGGGTAACTCCGGTGGAAGCAATGACGGAACTCGTCAAGAGATCAAGGAGCTTACAGCATTAATGAAGGGTTTCATGATGGGAAATAGCTCCGGAGGGAACCAACCAAGGCAACAAGTGATGACGTGTGGGATTTGTGCTTCGAACCATCTCACCGAATCTTGTCCTCAAGCAACCGAGGATTATAATGAAGAAGTCAATGCCATGGGGGTCTATGGAGGAAACCAAGGTTTTAGAGGCGATCAAGGAGGAAACCAAGGTTTTAGGGGCTACCAAGGAGGACGAGGCTACCAAAGTGGTAGGGGTTTTCAAGGTGGACAAGGCCAAGGTGGTGATAGGGGTAACCAAAGGAAGTATGATCCTTTTGCTCAACACTACAACCCCGGAACTAGAGATCACCCCAACTTTCGGTGGAGAGATGAACCGACGGGACAACAAGGCCAACAAGGTGGCTACCAAGGGGGTTATCAAGGTCAAGGTGGTCAATCTTTTGATAGACAAAGGGGGCAAAATGATCAAGGGTACCAAGGGGACCAAGGTTACCAAAACCAAGGGTAACAAGATTATGGCTATCAAGGGTACCAAGATCATCAAAACCCTCAATATCACCCTCAACCACAACAATACCAAAGGAACCAAGGTCAAGGCCGTTTCAATAACCGTGCTCCTCAAAATGCTCATCCGAGGTTGGAAGATAAATCCCACAATCAAGGTGAAAGCTCGGACCAATTCCCCCAAGATGCTCGACTCAAAAGCATTGAGGTGCAAATGAGTCAAATGGCCACGGTTTTGGGAAAGTTAGAAGCACAAAACTCCGGGAAACTACCCGCACAAACGGAGTTGAATCCAAGGCCTCATGCGAGTGCCATGACTTTGAGGAGTGGTAAACAAGCTCTTGAACCCGAAGTGGTTGTGAAAAAGGCACCCAAGAGAGGCCTTGTGAAGAAGAGCTTAGCCAATGACGAAATTGAGGCGACCTTGGCCGACGAAGAAGTTATTCTTGAGGAGCTAACCAAAGAAAAAGGTGAGGCCGAGGTTGAGAATGAGAGAGAACCTATTGATGAGGAACATGTAGAGACATCCTCTCATGTTGAACCAATGTCACCTCCATTCTCACCTCTTCACAAGAAAACTAGGGTGGACACTACCTTTGATGTGGAAGCACCATTTCCCGAAGCCTTGAAGCATACTCGCAAAAAGGAGATGGACAAAGAAGCTTTCGAAGTCCTTCGAAAGTGTGAGGTAAACATTCCTTTGCTCGATGCTATTGATCAAGTTCCTAGATATTCTAAGTTCTTGAAGGAATTATGTGTGAACCATCGTCAACAAAGATCTAAGCATGTTAAAAATGAAAAAATCAATGAACATGTGTCGGCTTTGTTTCAAGATAAAATGCCTACTAAATGTAGTGATCCGGGCATGTTTACAATTCCTTGCATCTTAGGAAACACTTACTTTCCTAGAGCCATGCTAGATCTAGGTGCATCCATAAATGTCATTCCATATACATTGTATGAATCGTTGAATCTTGGCACTTTGCATAAAACCGGCGTGGTGATCCAACTTGCCGACCGCTCTAATGCATACCCTAAGGGTATTGTTGAAGATGTCTTGGTGAAAGTCGACAAGTTGGTGTTCCCGGCCGATTTTTACGTTCTTGACATGGAACATGATAAATTTGCTACCCCTATCTTGTTAGGGCGTCCATTTTTGAAAACGTCAAGAACTATCATAGATGTGCATAGTGGTAGGCTTACAATGGAATTCGATGGGGATAAAATAGAATTCAACATTTATGGTGCAATGAAATACAATGATGAAGAAACTTCTTGCAATGCTATTGATGTGATTGAGCCTTATGTGCAAAAAGTTTATGAAAATGATATTGATGATCCCTTGTTAAATGCTTTAGCCAATAGTTTACACACAAGTAATGTTCATACATATGCTTTGAGTGCTAACTTGAAGGAAAGCATTTTTGAGCTAGATACTTTTGAGGAACTTTCTCTTGATGCACCAATTTTAGACCTCGAGGTATTGAAGAACTCGGGCAACCGACCATCTTTCAATAAACCTCTGGTAGTGGAGTTAAAACCACTACCCGAGAATCTAAAATATGCATTCCTTGGTGGTGGCGAGAAATTGCCGGTGATCATCTCCAACAAGCTCACCAAGGAACAAGAGGAAAGGTTGATGAAAGTGCTCCAAGATCATAAGGAGGCCATTGGGTGGACCATTGCCGACATCAAAGGTATGAGTCCAAGTACTTGCATGCACCGTATACTATTGGAGGATGATGCTAAACCCGTCCGACAACCTCAAAGGCGGTTGAACCCTCCAATGATGGAGGTAGTAAAAGCCGAGGTGCTTAAATTGTTGGACGCGGGAATGATCTATCCAATATCTGATAGTAAGTGGGTAAGCCCAACGCAAGTAGTGCCAAAGAAAACCGGAGTGACCGTAGTGGAGAATAGCCATGGCGAATTGATTCCCACTCGTGTCCAAAATGGATGGCGTGTTTGCATTGATTACCGAAGGTTAAATGCGGTAACAAGGAAAGACCATTTCCCTTTGCCATTTATTGATCAAATGCTTAACCGGCTTGCAGGCCACTCTTTCTATTGTTTTCTTGATGGCTATTCAGGGTACTTTCAGGTTGCCATTGCACCAGAGGATCAAGAAAAGACAACCTTCACATGTCCCTTTGGCACCTTTGCATATCGACGCATGCCTTTTGGCCTTTGCAATGCGCCGGCCACATTCCAAAGGTGTATGGTTAGCATTTTTTCAGAATATCTTGAGAAGTTTGTAGAGGTTTTCATGGATGACTTTACTGTTCATGGAAACTCTTTTGACAATTGCTTAATTCATTTGTCATTAGTCCTAAAAACTTGCATTGATAAAAACCTTGTGCTTAATTCTGAAAAATGTCATTTTATGGTAGAAAAAGGCATTGTGTTAGGTCATGAAGTGTCATCTAAGGGTATTGAAGTAGACAAAGCAAAAATTGATATCATCCAATCTCTCCCTTACCCTACTTGTGTGTGTGATGTAAGATCCTTCCTTGGCCACGCGGGTTTCTACCGCCGTTTCATAAAAGACTTTTCAAAAATTTCTTCCCCTTTGTGTAGATTGTTGCAAAAGGATGTGGAATTTGTGGTAGATGAAGGTTGTAAAAGGGCATTTGATTGTTTAAAGTCCATGCTAGTGTCGGCCCCTATTATACAACCTCCAAATTGGTCCCTTCCATTTGAGATCATGTGTGATGCAAGTGACTACGCCGTTGGTGCGGTGCTAGGTCAAAGGGTGGGGAAAATTCCCCATGCCATCTATTATGCATCCATGACTCTCAATGATGCTCAAAGGAACTATACCACAACTGAAAAGGAATTGCTAGCGGTAGTCTTTTCTTTAGAAAAGTTTAGGCCATATTTGCTTGATACAAAGATCATTGTTTTCACTGACCATGCAGCTCTTCGTTACTTGATGACGAAGAAAGAAGCAAAGCCTAGGTTACTCCGATGGATCTTACTCTTGAGCGAGTTCGACTTGGAGGTCAAAGACAAGAAAGGAGCTGAAAATCTAGTGGCCGACCATTTGAGCCGATTGGTGCCCAATGAGGAGTTTGGGGCCAAAGCATTGAAGGAGCATCTTCACGAAGAGTTCCCCGACGAGCAATTATTTGCTCTTGGTGTTTCTCTTCCATGGTATGCCAACATTGTGAATTTCCTTGTCACAAGTAAGTACCCTTCTCACTTCACAAAAGCACAAAAGGATAAGCTAAAGCATGATGCTAGGTTTTATGTGTGGGATGATCCCTATGTATGGAAACATTGTGCCGACCAAGTGATTAGGAGATGCATTCCTAATAATGAAACAAATTCAATCCTTGCTTTTTGCCATTCATATGCATGTGGTGGTCATTTTGGTGCTAGGCGAACCGCTAGGAAAGTGCTAGATTGTGGTTTCTATTGGCCTAGTTTGAATAAAGATGCATACACATTTTGCAAATCTTGTGATAAATGCCAGAGAGTAGGAAACATCTCTTCTAGGAATGAAATGCCCCAACATTGTCCTCTATATTGTGAACTTTTTGATGTTTGGGGAATGGATTTTATGGGACCTTTCCCTACTTCCTTTGGTTTCAAATATATCTTGCTTGCGGTTGATTATGTGTCTAAGTGGGTTGAAGCAATCCCCACTCGTACTGATGATTCTAAAGTGGTTGCAGAGTTCATCAAATCTCACATCTTCTCTAGGTTCGGGGTACCCCGAGCGTTGATAAGTGATCGAGGCACTCACTTTTGCAATAGAACCATTGCCGCATTGTTGAAGAAATATGGGGTAAATCACAAGACTTCTACCGCCTATCACCCACAAACAAATGGACAAGCCGAAGTTTCCAATAGGGAAATCAAGTCCATCCTTGAGAAAACGGTTAGGCCGACTCGCAAGGATTGGAGTACTCGGTTGGATGATGGATTGTGGGCATATAGGACGGCTTATAAGACTCCAATTGGTATGTCTCCATACCGATTAGTCTTTGGAAAGCCGTGTCATTTACCGGTGGAGTTAGCACACAAAGCCTATTGGGCAATCACAAGGTTCAACTTGAACTTGGACGAGGCCGGGAATGAAAGGAAGCTTCAATTGCAAGAGCTTGAGGAAATCCGGAATGAGTCCTATGAGAACGCGGCCATTTACAAGGAGAAGACGAAGGCATGGCATGACAAGATGATAATTAGGAAAACTTTTGAGGTAGGTCAAAAAGTTCTTCTATTTCAATCACGTCTTCGGTTGTTTCCAGGCAAACTGCGTTCTCGGTGGACTGGACCGTTTATAGTTGTGAAGGTCTTCCCTCATGGAGCAGTGGAGATCCAAAGCAGCGAGGATGCCAAAATCATCAAGGTCAACGGCCAAAGGTTGAAACCGTATTACGAGGGTTTCAAATCGGAGATCCTAGAGGACATGTCTCTAGGCAACCCGACCTACGAGTGACCTTTACCATGGAGGTACATCGTGCCGACGATGTTAAATAAACGAGTTTTGAAGCTTTTAAAGTATTTCGTCGAACAATTTCAACATTTGGAACATTACTTTCTTTATATTTATTTGTTATGTACATTTAATTAAGCTTGTAATTCGAACATTACGCTAGTTTTTATGTTGTTTTTGTAGAAATAGGTTTGAAGTGGTGCAAAACAACAAACACCAAGGAATGCATTCCTCGCGGTCCGCGAATTCATCGCGCGGACCGCGCTCGAGGTTTTCGCGGACCGCGGACGAGGCCTCGCGACCCGCGATCAAGGCTGGATTTCCTGGAAATCCCTGCCACAAAAACGACGGTTTTCGCGGTCCGCAGCTTGATCGCGCGGACCGCGACACTATGCACGCGGATCGCGGTTTCATCGAGCGATCCGCGAAGTTTTATCGAGCGCGGCACGCGATTTCGTCGCGCGCGCCGCGACGAGCTTCAATTTGCGCGCGGTCCGCGACGAACATCGCGCGAACCGCGAACGTTTGGGGCGCGGTCCGCGAAAGAGACCGCGCGAACCGCGAAAAAACAGAGGATTCCGGGAAATCCCTGGAACAAAATGACACATTTTCGCGGCCCGCGACTTGATCGCGCGGACTGCGACAATATGCTCGCGGTCCGCGGCTTCATCGCGCGAACCGCGACGATTGCGAGGTTCGGCCGAGGTTTTGCGCGCGGTGCGCGCGCGCGACCCGCGACGAGACAAGGCGCGCACCGCGACGAGGATTCGCGCGCACCTCAACGGTCTTCAGCGCGCGGTCCGCGAATTCATCGCGCGGACCGCGACGGACTTACGCGCGGACCGCGACGGAGGGCGCGCGAACCGCGACGAGGACCGAGATTTCTCGGAAATCGCTGGAACGAAACGGGCCATTTTCGCGACCCGCGAAGAAGTGGCGCGGCCCGCGACGGTGTTTCGCGGCCCGCCAATGGACGCTCGTGACCCGCGAGGTGACGGGGACTAAATCTTCACCTTTTCTCCTTCTTTCTTTCTCTTCTTCTTCTTCTCCTATTCCTCCCGACCCCAAGACCCTTTTCCGGCCACCTACACAATCTTCCATTCCGGCGAGTTTTGAACCGATTTCTTCCACCCAAATCAATCCCCCAAGCTTTCCCAACAAAACCCACCAAAAATCCCAATCCAAAACACCATCTTTTACCCACATTGCCGAATTCTCACCGGAAAGTTCTTCACTCCGATTCGCCGACCTCCGGCGACTTTTGTTCCGAACCAACTACCCAAAAACCTTCCCTCCACCATCCTTAACCTTTTCCCAATCCCAAATTCCAAATTCCAACTCCCAATCAAATACCCCCAAATCTTATGAACCCTAATTTTTGGATTCTTTGATTTGGTGGTGTTTTGATCAAATTGATGATATACTTAAGCTACATTGCATCCTAAGGCTTCAATTGACGGTACCCTACTGAATTTATTTCAATTTTGGGTGATTTAGGGCTTGCCGCCAATAGGTTTTTATTGAAATTTCAAAGGCTTGCCGCCTTATAGCTAGTATAGTTGTGCTGGACTGTTGTTGAATAGATTGTGATAATGGCACCGAGGAAAAGGTCACGCCGAGGAGAGGCCTCTAGTTTGCATGATCCTGTGGTTCCCGAATCCCCACCTCGCCAACCTAGTCCTCCCCCTGCAGAAAACCTGTCTCCTATAGACCTTATGGGACTGCAAGGTTTAGATGAGGATGCCCAACAACGGTGGAGAAAGTTGATTGGGAATGGGAAGCGAACAATCATGGAGACGAAGTTCTTGTCCTCTGAGCTACTTCAGGAGCTGGGTTTGCAGCAACCAGTTCTATTTTTATTGGATCGCGTTGGCATGAGAGGATTCATTGATCGGTCGGCACCGACCTATACCCGCTATACATTTGAGTTCTTATCCACTCTAGCCAATCACTATGACGAGGACCATGACATGCATTACATCACCTTCAGGTTGAATGATGTGGACCGCCGGATGACCTATGATGAGATCCAAGATGCTTTTCGGTTCCAATATGCAGGGGGATACAAGAATCCAAAAGAAGCTAACCCGGACGGATTTGATCTAACTTACTTTTGGAATTGCTTGTCTGGATTTCCCAACATCACAGGCACTACGAAGAATAACCACATCATACATCCAGCTGTTCGTATGGTGCACAAGCTCCTAGTGATGACGATCTTCTGCCAAGGAGAGTTGACGCACATTACTAGGGAGCAGGTCCAATGCCTTTGGACCATGTGCTGGGGACCAGAACACCCTTGTTGGGTGGACCTTTTTGTGCAGAAATGTCTGGAGGCCTCTGAGAAGACCAAGGGAAAGATACCACAGGGGGGTATGATTTCACTTCTGGCAGCTTATCTGAACATCCACCTACCTCCAGACATTCAGGCAATAGGCAAGACAGCCGAGAGAGCTCACCAGTTTTACTCCATTGCTTCTTTGGAGTTCACTAATGTCTTGGCCATGCACAAATATCCTCCTCCTAGATTCATTTGGCTAGTAGCCAAGAATCAGCACATGTACCTGCCAAATCCAGAGGCTGTACAACTGACTGGGCGCACCCGCATAGAGGATCTCACCTTGCCAACCCAGATCACAGTTCCTGCACCTACCATTGCCCTTGCCAGGCTAGAGGCACCTCCGGAGCATGGAGAGCAGTACGCTCCTCCACATCATGAGGCTCAGTATGTCACTCAGCAGCAGTTTCAAGCATATACTGAGAGGTACGAGGATGATATGGCAGTGATGTTCGCCATGATGGCATCCATGCACCCACAGGGACCAAGAGCATTTGACTATGAGGGCCATCGCAGATCGCGAGCTCAGCGCCGTCGCGACGGCTCCGGTCCCTCGCAGTGAGTATATCCTACACTCTTTCTTACATTATGATTTTAATTGATATATTTAAACATTGAGGGCAATGTTTAGACTAAGTGTGGGGGAGAGGTGTAGGACTTTTGTTGCTGCTTTTGTTGCTGTTTTGTTGCTATTTACTACTGTATTTCTTTAAAAAAAAAAAAAAAAAAAAAAAAAAAAAAAAACAGCCCGGATGGTCCCAAAAATACTAGAGGATCAGGTAAAAATGAGAGGCATGCCCGGATGGTTCCAAAAATACGAGAGAATCAGGCAAAAATGAGAGGCAAAAAAAAAAAAAAAAAAAAAAAAAAAAATTCTTTTCTCTTGTTTAAATATGTAAAGCTCTCAAATGTTATGTGCTTAATTATGTAGAGTATACACTTGGATCTTAATCGTCCTTTCTCGAGGACGAGAAAGGTTCAAGTGTGGGGGATTTTGATAGCCCCTAGATATCTTATTTTGTAGCATTTGAGAGCTGTTTTAGATAATATTTTGTGTAATTATATTAGACTTTTGGACCGAATCATTCATAGTGGTTTGAAATTGAAGACGTGCATTTCGATCTTGAATTGCACTTGCGATGGATTTGAATGATTTGAAGACCTTCTATGACCGTCCTGACCGCGTTTGATACATTGAAGAACCGGTCGTAGAAGTGGCGTGAAGGCACACTCTCGCGGGCCGCGAACCCTAGGTCGCGAACCGCGAGGGTGTGTGTTGCTGTTTTGACCATGCCAAGTTTCGCGCGGGCCGCGAAACTCCGGTCGCGAGCCGCGAGGACCGACCAGCACGAAGACCATGCCGAGACCGAGGCGCGCGGACCATGCCGAGACCGAGGCGCGCGGACCATGCCGAGACCGAGGCGCGCGAACCATGCCGAGACGGGCGCGCGGACCACGCCGAGACACAGGCGCGCGCGAGACTCCGGTCGCGGACCACGCCGAGACACGGGCGCGCGCGCGCGCGGGCGCGAGACTCCGGTCGCGGACTACGCCGAGACACGGGCGCGCGGGGCGCGAATCCTCGGCCGCGAGCCGCGAGAACCAGGCTCGCGGTCCGCGAAGGATCCCGCGCGACCCGCGAAGTTGCCTGCAACTTGCATTTTGTTTAGCTTTAATTTTAATTATTTTGGACTATAAATAGAACTTATCCTCATTGTTTGAGGGATCGGATTTTTACAGAGGAAACTCCATTTTCCTTCACTTTTCTTTCCATTTTGATCTTTGAATTCACTATGGTTTGTTGTATTAATTATGGTTATGATTATCTAATTATGGTTGTAGGCTAAAACCCTTCTTGGATATATGTGATTGGACTTCTTGTTATGGATTGAGAACATGATTTATGAAGCTTAGGAATGGTGATTTGCTCTTGAATGATCATAATTTATATGTGTGTTTGATGCTTGAAATGATTAGGAATGATTTCCTAGTGATAGATAGGTATTGGATATGTGTTAGATATTGCTTTTCCATGGTTAGAATGTTATCATTCTTTCTATGTAGGAGTAGTAAATTAGGGATTGAATGCATGTTGTTATCAATTGTATTTGTCCTTAAGATCATTCATTAGCATTGTACCTATGTCAAGTTTGTTATCAAATTGCATGGGTAGGATTGAGAAACATCTAATTAGAATTAATATTGATTCAATTGAACTAGTTGTTATCATCTAGTAAAGTTGTCAATTGAAGTTGTGAAGATGCTTTCATTTTTCATAACTATGGTTAAAGATAGTTTCTCACTAATGTTCACCATTCTCAAAGCATCATGATAAAGTTTGAGGAAAATCTCATAATAAGAAGTCACCAATCTCATATGTCCAAGTTTCTTATTCTCTTAGTTAAATCTCTAGTTAGGATAATCTTATAGTAAAGTAGTTGTGGCTTGAAAGTTCTAGTAGTTTTAATTAGTAGTGTCTTAAACAAAAACTCAACTCAAACCCCCCCCTTGTTTACATTGCTTTTATATATGTATATTTATATATACACTACAAAATATACATAGAAATAACCTTTTCCCTGTGGAACGAACCTTACTTGCCATTGTACACTTAATAGTGTAGAAAGGTAGTAAGTGATCTAAAAATGTATATTTGAGAGGTACGGCGACGACCTCCCAAAACCGGAGTTAAGAATCCTAGCCCAACATTGTATAATCTGGCTAGACAGTCGCTTGTTCCGGGGGGACCATTATCTGATAAGCAGAAGTCAACAATCTCTAGTGCGTAATCTGGCAAATTTGTTCCATTTATAAAAACACTCCTAGCCAGGCTAGAGCAGAGCACTTTGTCTTTGTTGACTGGAAAACTCGACCATGATGCATCCTCTGCAATGGAGTGGACTGCCGAACATGATTGAGATGTTGATTTATTATCAACACCATTGAGCTATACATTATTATCACTATAAGTCGCTGCAACATTAGGCTGAGCAAAATCATTCATTGCACCATTAGTTTGCCCGACATGAGTCACCTTAGTGTCCTGCTGCTCCAGAGAACTAATTGCAATATTCCGCTGCCCAACATCACTCACCGCATCATTCTCCTGCCCTTTGTCACTCACCTCCACATTCTCCTGCTCGATGACATTAACCTCAGTAATTTTAAGATCGATCGAATTGCCTTGAGTGTTAGTTTGGTTGAAACCATGCTCCTCACTTTCCTTCTGGTTGATACCATTGCTTCCGTCAATGTGCTCCTTCGAACCATTCCCTTCACCCTGGCGCTCACCAGTTCGACTTGTACCATTTTGCACCTGCATATCATTGGCACCACTGATCTCCTGCACACCATTGGGCTCACCAATTCGACCTGTACCATTTTGCACCTGCATATCATTGGCATCACTGATCTCTTCCACACCACTGGCCTCAACAATTCGAGTTGCACCAATTTGTACATGCATATCATTGGCACCAGTAATCTTCTGCACACCATTGGCCTCAACACTTTGCTCCCGCCCATAATATTCCACCTCCATATCAACGGCCTGGTTAACTTCCTCCTCCATACCCTTGTCCTCACCAAGATGCACGGTTATATCACCAGCCTCACCATTCTGCTCACCTTTATCTTGATCGAAACCATTCATCACACCCTGAAATGGAGGCTCAGCCCCAGTACCATCCATCAAACCATTGTTATTGCCACCATCTACTTTATCCTACAAAATCAGCACAACAGCATTCATCCCCGACTACCTTGCAAATGAAAATACAGTAGAAAAAAACACTAAATAACCAGCAGTAGCACACCATCATATGGCTTGGAGACTGAACCAGCTGATGGCTTGGAGACTGAACCAGCTGATGGCTTGGAGACTGAACCAGCTGATGGCTTGGAGGTAAGTCGATGTTATCAACTCGTTCCAGAGTTTCAGGAGCGCTAACACCATGAGTTTCCACCCCACCGGTCACCTGTATTTTTAACCGACGTCACATACATACTAGTCAGAAGATATATCCTAAAACACTAACATTATACATATTTGTATGGTCAAAACGTATCCAGTAGAGTACGACTAAATAAGTACCTCTTGATTCACTCCAAAATCAGGTTGGTGAAGCCTGCATTGTATTATGAAACACATCAAGGTCAATCTGGAAAATAAATATACAAGTGAGGAAAATTAAATCTATAAGTACCTCAGTGGCTGCCTTTTCTTTGTTCTGGCATGATCCTTAGGTGGCACCTGTCTTTTCTTAGCTGGAACCTGCTTTTTCTTCTTTTTTGCAGCTGCCTCATTTTGGATATGTTTTCGTAGCTCGTCGCCAGCCTTCTCCATGTTCTTGGCTACTCTTTCAAGCTGCTCGTGGAGGTATGGTAGTGTGCCCTTGTTGTAGTAATTGTACCCAATACCATCATCGTAGTCCTCTTTGTTCAGGATGACCTCCATTCTACTGGCTACTGATTGAAGAATGATCTCCAAGTCTCAGCCTAGCGAAGCAATTTCCCTTTGATAAACATGTCAAGGTTGAAAAATAAATACATAATCTATTAAAAAATATATTAAGCAGTAGTGGATTATTGTATGAGTATCAAGGAGGACTTACATTGGGTAGCAGTCTTTGCAGCTTTGCATCAGAATATGAAGTGGCCGGAATTGGAATGGTGATTAGCCCTAGAATTAACCATGCAGGTTTTTTCTTAACTTCCTCTTCCTTACTTATTGGGTATGAATCCAGGTCAAATAGTCATCTCCCAAATCCCCCCGCTTTTAGCTCAGCCTTAACACGCTCCATCAGTGCCTTAGTGTCCCAAAGTTGACACAGTGGACGAGACCTTAGAGCGTTTAAACCATGCCACTTAACCCTCTGCATGTAAGCTATCATAAGCAGGAGCGTGTTTCCAGAGAAAACACGCTTTACCTTTGCTTTGGATTCCATTCTGAACCTCTCCACCGCACTGCATGTCTTCTCCAATACAAACTCACACCAGTCATACTTCTTGATGGAATTGATATCCACCAGTGACTTCAAAGGCCTGAAGTCGACATGTCTTCTTGAAACCGGGTTGAGTAAAGATGATAGAGCGAAAAGGACGAACATTTGCTTGAAATCTGGTCCCCCACCTTCTATGTTCATCATTGCTTCCTCCAGCAGTGGAATAGAAAACTCGAAATTGGGACATAAAGGAATGTTGTGATCTATTGTCCACCTCTGCCTAATCTCCATAAGTCTGCGGTCACCCTCTGTTCTGGAGTCTTCTTCAACAGGTGATTGTGGGTTGTGGGGAAGCATGAATATATCCCTGATATCTGCCCAAGTGATTGCAAACTTTGCCTCCCCATTTATATCAAATGTCCTTGAGCTTGGATTAAAAGTATCAATCAGCCATGTGGTCATACCTCCTGGAACTTCATTGATATCCAAGTAAAGGAGGCCACCAAACTTGATGTCATTTATGTCTGCAATCTGTTGGCGGGTGAGACGTCTTTTCAGCTGACTAAGTCCTATTGGTCTAGACACGGATACTAGTTTAATATTTCCAACAATGTTCCCCTTATCATCAACCTGGCTCGGACCAGCTTCAGTTTCTGATACCAACACGATTTCTGAGTCATCTGTACAACCTCTTTTTCTCTCCAGAGGCCCTTCTGACTGTTTCGACCCGCCATCTGCACTTCGCTTGTTCTTTCCTACAACAGGCCAGTGAACAATAATAATTTTGTTTTTATTGAACCCCCAAAAACTGATTAAAAGGTAAATAAACTATGAGTTACCATAAAAAGAAAAAGACCATGCTCATGTGCAATAATCCCATCACATTCGATGCAGGTCATCATTTACCATAAAACACGACAAATTTTACATGAGTGAAAAGCTGAATCCCTTCTCTTGTCCAAAATGCAAAACCAAAAAATGCTCTCTTTTGTGAAGTTCAACTAATGATGACTGAAAAATGTCAAGTCCGATGACGATGATACAGTGATATTAAGGTAGCAACACAATGATACTGAAGGCCTATGTTAACTATGCCACACATATATGGGTTTCCCACTGAGAACAGCAAAGTCAAGGTTAGGGTAACTTGGAGCCTACAAAAAAGGGTAACATGGAACTTACACAGCTAAGAGTTACCGACATTCATTCTAACATAAAGTGAAAAAAATCATAACGAATATTGTCAATCAAAAGTGAACTAATCAACAAATCACACATCTGTGGTCAAATTCCTTACAGTTCCAAACCATAAACCCTTCTATGGCCTAACCAATTATTTGACATCCAAGAACACAGTACAACAAACTTTGTAGATTTTCAGATCAATTATCCAAACAATGAAATTAAGAAAGAGAAACTGTGCATGGTACCTTTGTGGTGCACCTCCTCGTCATCATATTGCAATCCATATTCAGTGTCCTCGGACTGGATATCCTCATCGGTGGTACTAGTCTCGTCTACATCGGGTGGTTCATCTCCTTTTGACACGTAATCCTTGTCGTCCGAGTCACTGTCCGAGCAAACTGGTGCATGCAAGGGTTGAAGACTGTCGGAATCTGATGATGAGCTCAAATCAATGTGCTCAGACTGTGTTTCCTCATCATCGCTTGCCTCCTTGGAACAACTACTCCGTTTCCCGTCCCGACATTTTGCCAGATACTTAACCGCCGTTGGACTGGGTTGTGGCTCTTCTGTGGGATTAGGAGGTGGAACCTTGGATCTGGTTATCGCCATCCCAGAAGGAAAAAACCTTGGTTTGGAATAGAATATATTGAGCAGAGCAGAAGAAGATGTGTTGGGGGAGAAGAGCTCTGCGATGTTTTAATGTTTTTGTGGGGAGCCCGTGTTTATTCTTTTTTTATGGCCATGTTATTTTAAAAAAATCTTCCAGAATTCTTATAAATTGCATTTTTGCTGAATATCATGAATTTGTCTTAAATTTGTAAGAATTACTGTAATTTTTTAACAATTACTTCCAACTATATATTCAATCAGTTTAATTAGAGTAATTAGATGAATTACGATTAGGCAAATCCTTGATTATTTTATGGTCATCAGATGAATTCTTATATTTGTAACTAATAATTTGTAAAACCTCACCAACAATATATTCAATCAGATGAATTACGACTAGCCAAGTCCTAGATTATTATACAAAATATGAAAAATCCAAGTTGGAAGTGGATATTGAATTTCCGTAACATATAAGGTCCAAATTTGTAACAAGTGATAATTAGTCAACAAACATATCTAATTTCAATTAAGGGCTAGAGGTGTTTTACCAGCTCAATTACTAGATGCAGTAATTTGTATATCAGTTTGTAGATATGTTAACTTGAATTTCAAACAAAATTGCAAGTGAAATTATCAAACTACCACACTATAAAGGGAAAATTAAGTTACTGGTTTTTCACTTCATATTCATTACATTTATTGCAACAAGGAATGCAAAGTTCAAATCTAAGGAACAAGTTAAATACGTTTCAAAAGAACCCAGCTGGGCCAAATACATACTAAGTTTATAGTGAATGTTAACTTCATTCAAAAGACATAAAGTACACACAGAACATGAGTAGAGGCAGTGAGAATTGTTTCAGTTTGAAAGGAGTGACAGATCCGTCATGCTTGCCAACAAGTTTTTTTCAGTCACATTTCGCAGATACCTTGGGATGTGTAGGCAGATTTACCTTTTCCTGGATGAACCGGTGCACCTCTGAAAGGACCACATCTCGGTAAATGTTCCTGTTGTTCAAGACGATGCGTGCCAAATACCGTATCCTCCTTTCCAAACAGATTCGTTCTTGCAGTATGGATTTGGGTTCAAACTAATACCTTTTATATACCACAAAAATACCAGTCACCAACATGAAAAACTTATATATTGATTACTAGATTCATTCCTCCTCCATAGATGTAACTGCTGGATCCATCGAATTTCTCCATTGCAACCATAACCGAGAGACCGCAGTTATACTCATACCTTCTGCCATACTCAGGGATCAGGCGTTCCAAGCTGAACTGCCTTGCAGTTTCAACTCTGCCTCCATTCCTCAGTTTATTACACAAACATTTTTCCTGTGCATAAAACTGAATGCACCAAGATTATAAAGTTGTACACAATTAAAAGATGGATTCATCGTTACACATTAGTAGTGAACACTGAAATTTATGACTTACCACCACTAGAGTTGCACTGTCCCAGTCTTCGAGGTCCTTATGCCATATATCGTTAATTATTTGATGAGTCTTGGTGAAGAAGTTTATAACCAACAGGTAATAGTGTGATCGATACTTTATAGGGACATAATACTACAACATCGAAGAAGAGGGGCATTTTTAGCAACCAAAGGAAGCATGCATGGCATTTTAAGAATCAAATGGAAAATAATTAAAATCTAAAAAATAAACAAACCATTCCAGCTGTCGTGAACTGGGATAACGATCCCTTTAACCACTCCTTTAGCTTATCCACATGGCATACACCATTAGCCTGTACATAGATACAATCCACGTCATTAAAAGGCTTTTCTGTTTGCCTGGTCAGATAACTCAGAATATGGAGTGCCCAATACCTTCTTGACGGTCACAAGGGAGGTGGAAACTTTAGGAGCAACGCATTTGGCGCATGCATGGTTCATTATACGTGCCCACGCCTTGATGACAAGTTGTGACACTTGGACATTAGCATCCAAAGAACGCAAATCCCTTCTCAGAAGCCAGCCACATCCACCATCATGGAAAAGGGGTTGACTGCCAAAAATAGGGTGAGCTAAAGTCAGTCTTAGCACTATCTTTTTGCATCTTAAAAATATCAAATTACTAAATGAACCTTTCATTTTGCTTCATAACATGTAAGCACATTACTCCAGGTATGCATCCAGCAAAATGTACTCAAATCATTTTTAACAATTACAAGTATACATTAAACCATCATTGCATAATTTGGTACAAACAAAAAAATTTACTTAAAACTAATATGCAATCATGTTAACCCAGCATAATATCCAATGAAGACAAAAATTTGACACCCCAAAAAACATATTTTTAAGAGACTTGTACTTAAAAGTGTGTTGTTACCTCCCATTGCACACCGTATCATCTACGAGGCAATAATCCGTAATTTCAATCTGAAAAGGCTGAATGTAGTTCTGGTCCGAGCCATACGTGGAAGCTAGTTTGCTTAAATAAACCCTACCAGTGTTGGGCGGCCAATGCACCCAAGGCTGCTCATCGTTCCTTCCCTGACTAGGCAGCGGATCATCTAGGGTGGTGATATCTGGCATACCAGAGGCACCTTCACTGGGCACAAGAGCGTTATGAACAATTTCCAAGTTGTTCATCAACTCCTTCAAGCATGCTGGCAGGGTTTCACGGGATACAGAGCTCATGTGTTAAAGACATATACCTGGTGACTCCACCAGCTTTGACAGATGAGTGCTACGGTCGACATGTCCAAAAAGGACAATGCTAAGATCTCTGATTAAAGTAGCCACAGTCCGATCATGTACCTACAGGTGCTTGAACATCAATGCACATTCTAAATGTATGCCAATAAAGAATTAGTAAGAAATTAAACAGGCAACAATAAAACATCATTATACCTTAGGAAATATTAATGCCAACTCCAAATCATCGTGGAACATATCATCCAGCACGAAGGTGGAATTATCCTCCGATGAGTCCTGTGACGGGTAATGATCAGTGGTCTCCAACATAGGCCAACAGAAACTGTTGTCATACTTCCCTCTTCCAAAACCCCCTCCAAGAATCTCCTCCTTAATACGCTTACGAATCTTATAATCTTTCCAGTGAGCTATCAGTGGAAATTTCCATATATTGGGAATACTTTCCCATCGACACTTTTGAAAATATGTTATCATGAGGAGGAGTATGCAGCATTCACATCCTATTTCCACTACTGATTCCTTGTACCTCTTGACACACGCGCACAGATGATCCATGATGAAGCCTCCCCAATTGAGAAGCCAGATTCCATCCAGGTTGATCAAGGACTTAATCAACCCTGTCCAAACGAATGTTGTAGTAGTTGGAGTGAGCATGCATTCCAATACAAACAACACAAACTTTTTTTTTTTTGATCGAAAAAGGTTATATATATTCATTCCATCAAGAAATCTTGTACAGTTTTGACCTTCCTAGTCTTACCATACTCCTTCTATGCGGTTAAGCTACTCAACATCTAGATAGACAGGCTAATCATTTCCTGACAAAATTCTACCAAGTAGACTCTCTGGTGTCATGCTTTTCTGCTGAAATATTCTCCGATTTCTTTCCTGCCATATATGATACATCAAGCTGACTGCTATATGGTACTTCTTTCTACCCTTCCATCTTGCCATCATGTATACCTGCCTCAATAAGCCTCTGAAATTTAGCTCCAGCTTCAAGTTGAGAAGTTGCTGCAATTTCTGAGCATGAGCACACTGTAAAAACAAATGCTGCACTGTCTCTCCCAATCTGCCACAGAAAATACAGCAGTTTACCTGATTCTTCAACATGCCAAAAGACTGGAGTCTCCCTATGGTAGAAAGTCTCCCCTTTAACAACACAAACATTATTTTGAAATCAGGGCCCCTTTTTTTCAGACTACATAGAACGACATCAAGCTCTGTAACATGCAATGGTCCCCAGTTACCAATGTCCTATTTTGCCTTCCACTCACCTACCACTCTCAAGACATTAGCATCCTGATCGTCTTCTAGCACCTGAACACCATCTTCCCCATTTTCGTGGTTGAGGTTAAAAGTATTCGCCACGTCGCTGCTGCCAACTATGAATGATGGAGTTCCATTCACAAAGAATTGTCGAGTTAATGGATTAAATCCATGAACGAGCCAGGCAAATATATCAGTCAAGAGATCTCTGATATACATCTCCAATAATCCATCGAATCCAATACTCTTCACATCTGCCCTTTGTTCCCTGGTTAGATTTTGGAGAAAAAAATGTAACCGTTTCATTCGCATTCGAACCACATCCTTCATGTTTGTGGTCATATCTGCATCCACCCTCAACCCAGTGGTCACCTGTTTATGACTACATCCATCAGAAGGCTGGACTGAACTTACATGTGTCTTCTGCGCTCTCTTACATGGGTACATGGATGTAGAACCTGAAACCAATAATAATGAGACAACACTATGCTCAGTACTTTACCATGAAACATACTACACTTCCATTTCTAGATGTACACACAGTTTGGAGGGCAACATTCCTGCCTAGTTTACTCAGAGTTACACATAGATAACACAAGTAAAATAGCATTAACAATTACATACAAATAAAATCATAATGTTAACAAGTAAGTGTATAACATTAACATGAAAATGGCTACATCACATTACCAATAAAATCACCAGCAGTTTCATATGGATCCATGATGTTTCTTTTAAACATGGAAAAAGTTATAATGACAGCTAGTTCCAAGAAGCCAATCGTTAAGGATGCCTTTGACTTTGTTAGACAGTTCATAAGTTTTAATAACAACCTAAGCAAATTTTGACGGTTAATCAGCAGGCTGATTCCCTTTCCATAAAGACATTAATCAGATACGACATTATATTAGCTCATATATGCAACCTGTCAACATACTAAGACAGGAAAAGGAGTTTCACATGTAAGCATTAAGGGGGCCAGTGTGCTTTGTTGCGATTTTCAGTAGTTATTATGCCGCTCGACTCACAACTTTTTATACATTCTATGTAAATAGAGATGCGGTCCAATCTCACAAAGAAGGAATGGAAAGTAATTTGTTCAAAAAATTTGATGAATATAAAGGAACGAACCAGATGCTTCGCGGAGTTTTGAAGACCCGACTGGGTAGCTTTGAAAGCAAAGGATTGAATCCCCCTCATCGGCACGAAGGAGTTCAGGCGGCCACAGTTCGTCGGGAAAACCAACTTCCATGTCCGCAGAGGAGTCGTCGATACTCATTATTCTGCCTTCCAAGGAGGAAGTGTGACTTACAAGTTTAAGAATCCTGGTCGGCCAAAACTCTGAGTTTATTAGAAACCCTAGATTTGATTAATTTCGAAATTGTAAGACAAAGAAGAGTGGGAATAAAAAAATATGATCTTGCTTTTTTGATTTTTCAGACATGAGGAGAGATTTTCAGAGATGTAGCAGGTAGATATTGTGCGGCTCAATAAAGCTGACTGTGTTTAATCTTCAGTGACAGTTGACAAGCTTCACTATAGTGTTTGCAAGTGAATGTTACTGTACACCAGACTTTTCCTAGACAATCTTACTTGACAAGCTTTGTTTTTATTGTTTGATAATTACAGAAAAATAAAATCTGAATTAGTAGTAATTCAAATTTTTCTAAATTAGTAGTAATGCGATGTGAATTGTTGTTAAAGCACAATTGATAATATTTTTTTATCAGTTTCTCAATTTTTGGATTCAGATTACGGCTCAACAGCTAATTTGTAATTGCTCATACTGTGTTATTAATAAAAAATGTATAGATCAAATTGGATAATATTTTGTAAGGTCAATTTATATCAAGTTGTGTCATTATCAAGGTAGTTAAGGCACGATATTAAGGCGTTTTTCCAACGAGCGCCTTAATGCCACAACGATGTAGCACTCGCCTTAAGGCGTTTAGAGCAATATGAATATATAATAATTATATATATCCACATTTATTTTTACAAAATACAATATTTATCTAACATAAATTGCAAATAAAGCATCAAAATAGACATATTTTTTTAAAAAAAAAGTTCAAGTCAAGAGCAATATATAATAAAAATTGGCCTTTACTATATGCAGTCCAAGATTACTTTTTGCAGTCCATATTTAAACAGGAACTACCACAAATATCCTCTATTAGTTGAGCAACATTCAACTTGCAATTTAACCCACCATATCACATTAATTCCAGATTACTCATCCCTAATCTCCTTCTTCAATAAAGCCATGTTCATAATATATAATAAAAATTATTATACTTATACTTTTAAATGTTAAATAAAAATAAGAACATAATACCACACGTTTTTATATTTCATGTACTACAAATTTTACTATATTATGGGATATGAATTATGATGAAATTGCATCTCCCCAGTTTTTTTTGAAACAGATCAGTGTAGTTTAAAACAAATCTGATCAAATTAGTTCAGTTTGGTTCAATTGAATTATGATCTGATAACATTAATTCAGCTTAGTTCAATTGAATTATGACTTGACAACATTAATTCAACATAATATATATGCATTAAATTTTACTTCAATTAAAATCAGACTAGTTTAAATAAATTTAAATAAACTGGATACAACATTGAAAATGTAAAAATGAGATATTTTCAGAAGAGAAAGTCTTGGGTGAGACCTGTCCTTGTGGAGACCAAGAGCAGGGGAATGAGCATTTACTGTTTCTGCTTGATCTTTTAGTCGGTTTGTTTGATCTTTCAATCAATGTCCTTGAGTATTTTTGTTTTGCCTTGATTTTTCAGTTAATTTGATCTTTCGTTCAATTTGCTTGATCTTTCGGTCAATTTTCTTGATCATTTTCTTGGTCAATTTCACCAACGACAAATTCAATCAAGGAAATCGACGGGTTTAAAGATCAATAACGACAAATTCAATCAATAGCAGTCTCATATAATTTTTGGTCTCATTTGAGACAGGTCTCAAACGAGAATTTGCCTTTTCAGAAATATTAACTTTACTTTCGTATTAATAACTACTAATTAGCATTAAATTTTGTGGTTTTCACGTAACATTAATGGATCAACATTTATTATTTGAAAATGGAAAGGCTTTGTATGATCTTGGTATTTGAAGAGGCAAATTCATTCTTGATATGAAAATTGGAAAGTTTATTAAATTATTGATGACAAACTTTTCGACAGTAAGAGCATTTTTATCGCCACCACTCTTACGTACGTACGTACCATTTACCAATGCTCTTAACATTTTTAATGGCGGGCACTAGATAAATTTGTTTCATTTAACTTTTGATTAAATCAATCGTACTAAAGAAACAATCATACATAAATAAAATTTTCATTATCGTTGCAAAAAAAATCATAAATAAATTAATATTTGACCTATTTATTTTTACAAATTTTAGAGATTGAATATCTCTAGATCGTCTATATTTTATCTTATAAAAATTTGAGCGGTGGGAGCAACCTACCCCTCAAGTGTCGCAAATGGAGCCTCGAAGGTCCAGCAGACAGAAGATACCTTCAACAAGGTATCCAAGTTCACAGTTCATTCTTGTTACCGCAGATGAGGAACCTGAGAACTTTCAAGAAGTGTTGTGTCACAAAGACAAGAAGTTGTGGGTTGAGGCAATGAAAGATGAAATGGATTCCTTGAAGAAGAATGATACTTATAATTTGGTCCCAAAGGCAAGAGAATCTTGAGAAACCGGTGGGTTTACAAGCTCAAGAAGGATGGTGATAAGATCGTGAAGCATAAGGCCAGGTTGGTTGTCAAAGGATGCAACCAGAAGACGGGCATTGATTATGATGAGATTTTTTCACCAGTTGTCAAGATGACTTCGATTCGTATCGTTCTAGGTTTAGATGCAAGCCTGAATTTGGAATTGGAGCAGCTTGATGTGAAAACCGCTTTCTTGCATGGTGATTTGCAAGAGGAAATATATATGCAGCCGGAAGGATTTGAAGTGAAGGGGAAGGAGAATCATGTGTGCAAGCTGAAGAAGAGTCTTTACGGGCTGAAGCAAGCACCGAGGCAATGGTATCGAAAATTTGATTCGTTTATGACAAGCAATAGTTATAAACGAACTACAGCTGGTCCTTGTGTTTATTTTAGAAAGTTCCCCGGAGGTAACTTCATTATACTTCTTTTATATGTCGATGACATGTTGATCGTTGGTCAAGATGCGAAGATGATTTACGATTTGAAGAACTGTCCAAGTCATTTGATATGAAAGACTTGGGTCCAGCAAAGCAGATTGGGAGGTCGTCGACGTACCTCTCAAATATACAATTTATAGATCGCTTACTACCTTTCCACACTATTAAGTGTACAATGGCAAGTAAGGTTCGTTCCACAGGGAAAAGGTTATTTCTATGTATATCTTGTAGGATATATATACATATACATATATAAAAGCAATATAAACAAAGGGGGGGGTTTGAGTTGAGTTTTGTTTAAGACACTACTAAATAAAACTATTAGAACTTCAGGATTACAACTACTTTATCATAAGATTACTCTAACTAGAGATTAACTAATGAGAATAGGAGACTTGGGTACATGAGATTTGTATCTTCTTGTTATGGTTTTTTCCTCAAACCTAATTATGATACTTTGAGAATGGTGATTGTTTGTAATGAGAAACCATCTCTATTCTAGTTGCGAATCATGAAAGCATTTTCACAACTCTTATTGGCAACTTATCTATATGATAGCAAATAGATAAATTGACCAATGTTAATTCAAATTAGATGTTTTCCCACCTTACCCATGCAATGTGATAACACAATTGACATAAATATAATGCTAATGAATGATCTCAAGAACCAATACAATTGATAACAACATATATTTAATTCCTAATTCACTACTTTTACATAGAAGAAATGATAGCATTTCAACCATGGAAAGGCAATGTCTATGGCATATCCAACACATATCTATAATTAGGGAATCATTCCTAACCATTTCAAGCATCAAATACACATATAATTCATGATCATTCAATGACAAATCAACCATTCCTAAGCTTCATAATCCATGTTCTCAAACCATAACAAGAGGTTTAATCTCACATACCCAAGATGGGGTTTAGCCTACAACCATAACTACACAATCATAACCATAATCCATACAATAATACATGGTGAATTCAAAGTGAAAATCCAAAGAGAAATGAAGAAAAACACTCTAAAGCTCTGTAAAAACGATCCCTCAAAACAATGAGGATAAGTTCCATTTATACTCTAAAACAATTAAAATTAAAGCCAAACAAAATGCAAGTTGCAGGCAACTTCGCGGGTCGCGCGAAATCCTTCGCGGACCGCGAGCCTGGTTCTCGCGGTTCGCGGCCGAGGATTCGCGCTCCGCGCGCCCGTGGTCTCGGCGGTTTGCGACCGAAGAATCGCGCCCCGCGCGCGTCTGGTCCTCGCGAGTCGCGGCCGAAGGTTCGCGCCCCGCGCGCGTCTGGTCTCGCGTGTCGCGGCCGAAGGTTCGCACCCCGCGCGTCTGTGCCTCGGCGGTCCTCGTGCTGGTTGGTCCTCGCGGCTCGCGACCGGAGTTTCGCGGGCCGCGCGAAACTCGGCATGTTCAAAACAGCAACACACACCCTCGCGGTTCGCGACCTAGGGTTCGCGGCTCGCGAGAGTGTGCCTTCACGCCACTTCTACGACCGGTTCTTCAATGTATCAATCGCGGTCAGGACGGTCATAGAAGGTCTTCAAATCACTCAAATCCATCGTAAGTGCAATTCAAGATCGAAATGCACGTCTTCAATTTCAAACCACTATGAATGATTCGGTCTAAAAGTCTAATATAAATACACAAAATACTATCTAAAACAGCTCTCAAATGCTACAAAATAAGAATATATCTAGGGTCTATCACAGATCCTAGGCATGGAGATTGCTCGTGATAGGAAAGCTGGAAAGTTGTGGTTGTCACAAGAGAAATATATTGAACGAGTGCTTGAAAGGTTCAATATGAAGAATGCTAAGCCCGTTAGTGCACCATTGGCATCTCATTTCAGGTTGAGTAAGGAAAATTGTCCTACAACAGAGAAGGAGAAAGAACATATGTCTCATATTCCTTATTCTTTTGCTGTTGGTTCTTTGATGTATGCAATGGTGTGTACGAGGCCAGATATTGCACATTCTGTTGGTGTGGTGAGTAGGTACTTATCCAATCCGGGTAAGGCTTACTGGGATGCAGTGAAGTGGATTCTTAGATACTTGCGAGGGATTTCCAAGTTGAGCTTATGCTTTGGAAGTGACAAGACCATTCTTGAAGGGTATACTGATTCCGATATGGCTAGAGATATAGATAGAAGAAAATCTACCTCGGGTTACTTGTTTACAATTTCAGGGGGAGCCATCTCATGGCAGTCCAAGCTACAAAAGTGTGTAGCATTGTCAACAACCGAGGCAGAGTATATTGCAGCAGTGGAAGCCGGTAAAGAAATGTTATGGTTGAAGAGGTTCCTTCAAGAGCTGGGGTTGAAGCAAGGTATTGTGCTTTGTGATAGTCAAAGTGCTATGGATTTAAGCAAGAATTCGATGTATCATGCTCGTACCAAACATATTGATGTGAGGTATCATTGGCTACGAGATGTGACTGAGGAGAAGCAAATGAAGCTGAAGAAGGTTCACACCGACAAGAATGTTGCTGATATGTTGACGAAGGTAATTCCCGGAGTTAAGCTTGAGCTTTGTGGTAAGCTCGCCGGGATGAGCTTCAAGTGATCGAGGATGCACTTGTATCTTCCCCGTGATGGGCTGGAGGGGGAGGTTGTTGGGTGCATTGGATCCAGCCCACATTGATATGGTTTATTTGGTATACTAATTGGAAAAGGAAAATATTTTTTTATTATTCCTTGAAGGAAAGGGATTAGGTGTCTATAAAAGAGCTTTTATATCTTCTTGGAAAATCAGAGAGACGGTTTGAGAATTCAAGAAGGAGAGACACGAGACATTGGAGGAAGAGAAAAAAAGGTTTTTAAGGAGCTGAGAAGTATTCCCGTTTTTGGTGTGAGCAGTTCTGATTCGGAGGTCTGATCAAGAGGCTACCGGAGTCCGTTTTGGCTGAAATTTTGTCAGCGTGTTCGTGACTCTTAGGGCTTTGATCTGAACAGTTGGATTTTCAGTTTGTGTTCTGGTTTGGGAGATACAGCAGTTCGAACAACAGCCTTGTTTGTGGTGATATTGCACCGCTTGTTCCTCTTGTTGTTGGTTAGTTCTTATGTATGATGCTTGTGGTGGGTTTTAACCTTTTGTAGACTGGGTTGGGTTTGTACCCTCATTTATCATAATAAGAAAGTTTGGGTGGACTCCTTAAGTCCCGTGGTTTTACTCTTCTCACCGAAGGGGTTTCCACGTAAAAATATCGTGTGTTGTTTGTCTCGTTAATTTCTTGTTAACTGGTCTGTTTTCATCTTGGTGATTGTGTTTTGAATATTGTTTGGTTGTTTTGCCGTGCTCGTGAGTGGGTGTTTAATTCCGTGGTTCGCCCCAACAGTAGATACATAATTAATCCAAGGTGATGCAAACGTGAGGGACTTTGAGTTGCTCTTCTCCCATTTTTCACGTACCCCTTCTGAAGTGGATTACACAAATTTTCAAGATCAAGATATATGGCTGAGCTGAATAAAAGATTCAAAAGCATTACTATTTATTTCCCCAAACATCTCATCCTCAAATATACCTTCTGCTCCCTTGAGATCACTATCATTATCATCACATTGCTTAAGACGGTGCTGAGCTGCGTTAAGATGTCGTCAGCTTTAACGGATGGGAAGACTTTTTGGAAAATTCGTCAACCGCCTTAATTGAATGAATCTATGAGATAATTCCTATTCCATGTTGCTAGCAGTTTGCAGTCTTTGTGAGCGCCAATCGCTGGCCTTGTCAGAATTCAAATTCAGAGAAAATGATCCTCGAATAGCATGTCCACTTTATCTAATTTTCTAGCAGTTAAAAAGTTATAGGCGAATATATATTGTGTTTTGATTGAGTTCACTCCCATTTACAACGTTGAGAAACCGCTTATTCCCTCTATCTTGTCCAAATCCGTACAGTTAACTTCACGATCTTCAATGATCATGTTCGGTTGTTAATATATTCAACATATAATAAAAACATATGCAAAATCACTTTATGAAATATAAATGTTACAATGAATCTAACAATATCGCAAGTGATATTTTTATCATTTATATATTAACTTATAATGTTTTAAATTAAAAATGCAACCTTTTAAATTAAAAATCAAAATTTTCCACTTAAAAATCATAACCTTTCAAATTAAAATTTATACGTTTTAAATAAAAAACATAACGTCTGAAATTTTGAATCTTTTAAAATTAAAGAATGGAGAATTTAAACCAAAACCTTGGTCGATATTTATTATATAATAAATTGAACTTGTATCTCACAAGATGATCATTATAACATAAAATATGGGGAATTTAAACCAAAAACTAGCAAGCATACATTAGTTAAAAAAATTAAACTTGTAACTCAGAAGATGAGGATTATAACTTAAAACATGGGGAATTAAAACCAAAATCTTGGCCTATATTTATTATCTAATAAACTGAATTTGTAACTCAGAAGATGATCAGTATAACATAAAACATGGTTGATTTGAATCAAAACATGACAAACAAACATTATTTCAAAAATTGAACTTGTAACTCAGAAGATGAGGATTATAATTTAAAACATGGGGAATTGAAACCAAAACCTTGGCAGATATTTATTATCTAATAAACTGAATTTGTAACTCAGAAGATTATTAGTATAACATAAAACATGGTGGATTTAAACCAAAACATGACAAACATACATTGTTTCAAATACTGAACTTGTAACCTAGAAGATTAGGATTATAACTTAAAGCATGGGGAATTTAAACCAAAATCTTGGCCGGCATTTATTATCTAATAAATTGAACTTGTGACTCAAAAGGTGATCATTATAACATAAAACATGAGGAATTTAAACTCAAAACATGGATGTTATAACTTAAAACATGAGGATTTTAAAACAAAACCTGAAAGATATTTAATCATATAAATATTGGATGAATATTAATCATTTAAAACCTAAAAATGTAATTAAAAGATGAATTTTGTAACTTTAAAGATGAGGATTTTAAAAAAAAAACCAAAAAAAATTAAAATTTTTAGTAATGTAATAGTATTGTTCATGCACTGTTCACGCGCGAATTACTGTAGCGCGTGAATTTTTTAAATATTCTGAAATTGTAAATTGGTCCCTCCTTGTTTTTACATATAACACTATTTGCAAATTAATCCGGTCTACATATGTAGACGGTCACTTCCAACTTCCAAGGCTTTGCCATGATTTTTAAGTAAAAAGTTTAGGTTTTTAATTTTAAAGGTTGCACTTTCAATTTAAAAAATTCTGTTTTTAATTCAAAACATGGATAATTTTAAACGTTATATTTTTAGCTTAAAATGTATGATTTTTAATTTTAAACGTAGATTTATTGTAGCAAAGTACTGTAGCGTACTGTAGCAACTCACGGTATCACACGCACGAAATTACTGTAGCGCGTGATTTTCAGAAATTGCAAATTGGTCATTCCTTGTTTTTGATATATTAACTTATTTATAACTTAGTTCATGGTCTAAATATAAAGACGGTCGCTCCAGAGACCACCCTTATGTGAATATATACACGTGTTACATTATTTATATATTATTCGATAAGTATAGTCAACAAAAAAATATACACAATATGTATATATTATATATAATATTATAATACCATTTGCATGTATATATATATATATATATTGAAATTTGGGATCATCCAAAAAGGAAGCAATCCATAAAGGAATTTTTTTAAAATTTATATACTCCCTCTGGACCACTTGGATCTGCAGAGGGAGAAACTGAATGTTATTTTTGCCCATGCAAAATGACGAATGTACCCTTATCATGTTTCAATATTTACAACCCACCTATCTCCAAGCCTCCTCCCTTCCTCCCTGCAACCATCGCAAAAGCATTACTCCAACACCATCCACCCACCAACACAAATGCTACTAGAAACCCAGATCGAATTCAATCATAGATTGAATTTAGTGAAATTGAAACCTATTAAAATTGTAGCCAACAAACCCAGATCTGGCGAAGAGATTTTCGGAAACTGAATCCTTAAACCCCAGCCCCCGGCGACCCGCATCGCCGATGATCAATATCGAGCCAACCTTTGCCGGAACACGGGTGTTGGTAAAGTCCTGGAAATTAACTTCTGATGGCCACAGCAGGATCACTTCACTTTGATATGTTAATTAGAGAACCAAATTAATAAGGTTCAGTGTTGAATGCTCCAGTGGGAAATTTAAATCCCCGGCTAATGGTTATGAAGTCTGATTCTCAAATAATATTGGGAAATTGAATGGATAGGAAGGAGAAATGTATGTGGTGGGTGGGGGAAGAACTGAAGAAGAGAGAAACTGGATTGAAGCTTCGTTGGGGTGGGAGAAAAAGAGGACTGGACCGAAGTGAGAGAATTTCACAAATAGATTATTTATTATTTTAAGGGTAATTTTGTCTTTGTGGTGGTGATTTATTTCCTGAAAATGAAAGTGTGCAGATTCAGGTTGTACATCCTAAAAAGGAAAGAGTGCAGAAACGGTTGGTACAGAGGGAGTATTATAATGTATATAATTTATATCTATTATGTATACGATATATAAAATATTTCCCAAAAATGAAACAACCAAAAAAGGGAAATATCCCAAAAGAGAGGGAGTTGATCCAACCCGGGGTTACTCCTAGTAGCTTCCTAGTTGGAGTAGAGATGTTGGAAGGATGTAAAATTATGTTTAATTGGAAATGTTATGAAAATGGGATTCATGATAGGAGATGTAAAATTAGATTTAATTGGAAAAATTATGAAAATGGGATTCATGATAGGAGCTGTGCTCTCATATGATTTCATTATTTTCCAAAATTAAAGGGGCATGCAAAAGTGTTTTACTGAGTCATTGCTGTAACGCTGCTGGCTTGTCTAACTGTAACAAATCAAAAGGATAAACATACGTCTTGGTAACTTTGTTCGGATCATGGCAATCCATTCGTGTCCACCAAGCATCAACCTACCTAGTGTAACCCAATATTTCCCCTCTTAAATCTTCAGAATGGTTTTTCAAATGTACTTGGCCCTGCATTGACAGTGAAATGTTCACCATGAATACCAAAAGGAAACTGCAGGTAAGTGCATCATAAGAAGCGGATATTGGAAGACAGGGTGTTTGATCAGAAGGAGCTAGCACTAAACAAAATGCTGGCACAAAGAATCATTGTTTTTGCCAGAAAGGACCTGTCTCAGCAGTGGATGCAATATTTCTTCATCAAAAGCAACTATCCGACTAAAAGAGTATATCCTCAAAATCATTGACTTGATCAAAGATTTACCATATTTCGGACTAGGCGGAAATACTATATATAGCACAATACTGCTTTGAACTGCTGAGTACAAAAATATGACTCCATACAAGTACCAACTAAAATATATCTAGAGAACATGATTTTCCCATATGCCCTTTTATTCATGTCAAGTTGCACAATTCTACATTACAACAGCTGCGAAAATTTCAGGGTTGCCTTCTTATTCTTTACCATCAGAAAATTTGACCAGTTTTTCATAAAGAACACGATCATCCCTCCCGGTGTTACTGGATAGGAGGGCACTGTGCACAAGTTCCTGATAAAGAGCCGTGTCAATCAGAAGCATTTATTACACATGGGACAGAAATGGGGAGAGAAGAAATACATACCTTCACTTCCTTGTGAGAGAGACATTTCCCCAAGGTATGAATGATCAACTTCATATCATCAACCTGCCGTATAAAAGTGCACACAAGGAGACCCGCTATTATTTAGTTTTGTCTAAGTCACCCGCACTCATTTGGAAAAGAAATGATAGAAAGTTTACCTTAATGTATCCAAGACGATTCCTATCAAAAAATCTGAAAGCCTGCATAAAAAACAAGAAACAAATGAAATCAAAACATCAAAATCAAAACCAAATCCCCACACGAAAAATATTTAGAAACATACCTGCAACAGCTCCTTATTGACTACCCCTTTTCCTTCATTCATTGTCTCCACCTTATTTTTATCTGAACTGCCTTCACAGATAACAGGCTTTACATCTGCAGCCTTCTCACAAGTTCCCTTCCCATCAGTGTCATTTCTTTTCTTTTGATCAACATCCATCACATCTGTTCGAGTACTTTGCTGCAGAGGAAAGCATTAAAAAGTAAACGTTACAACACATTCTGCAGAGAACTACATAATGCAACACAAAACGTGTAAAGAAGCAGACGAGATGGATACTACAGCTGAAAGTGTTAAGTTAGAACAATTAAATAGTTTCTTTACAGCAAAACATAGTTGCCACTCCAACTACTAACATATTCTAGTACTGTTCTGTTGTATAAAAGTTAAAAATTACCTTGGAGGGTAAGAGAAAAAACACTCACCTTCCAAAATCGGTGAGGTAATTTCTTTCACAAACAAATCATCTAAAGGCAGTTCATAAATTGAGAGGCACATCAAGATAAAAAAGGGAATAATCACAAGCAAATGCAGTAAAAAAAATTAATCATTGAGCAGACGTAAGACGTAAGACATATTGTGGACATGCCTTCTTAACTGTGTCGTGCTGCAGGGGTACATCTACAAGCCCTGGGTCTTCTTCTGGATCTTCTTCGGGATCTTCTTCGGGATCTTCTTCGGGATCTTCTTCAGGATCTTCCTCAGGGTCAATTTCTTGCGCATTTACCCCTTCAGACAAGTCAAGGTTTGCACTGTTTTCCACATCGGTTGAATTTTTTCCGTTTGGACTTTCATCCCCATCACAAACCCTTTCAACTGATGCAGCATCTGCAACTAATTCATCAATCTTGGGACGCTTCCCAGATGATATCTTTTCACTTTCCTTCTTAGAGCTTTCATCCCTCTCTCTTTTCTTATGGTTTCTCTTTTTCACAAATACACCATGCAATGTCTGCAAAATGTGTCAACAAATATTTAAAAAGGAGAAGGTCGAACAATAATACCATGCTACATGTAATAACAATATAAATGAGGACTTGAATGTTTCCATACAAACCTGAAGAAAAGCCAGCAAACGAGAACCCATTTGATACTGTAGCATCTCATAAAAGGATTCGGCAAACATAGAAAGCTGAGAGAAAAAAAATCAATCAGAAAGGGAATATGAAATGATTGAATCAAAACACAACCAGCATAAATGACAAAAACTGAATCAAACAATAATGTCATCACAAACTATACTTCAATTGCATGGAGATAGTAAGTTATACGTTCAACATACCTCGAAACTAGATTCTTCAACATCCCTCCCATTGTAATCCAAAAGTGTATCCAGGGAAACTGACAATGACTTCAGCTGCAGAGATTCAAGGAAAGAAGTCAGACTAAATACTAAGTAGATAAAAACAGAAAGGGGTCAAAAAAATTATTTGAAGAATCACTGCACTCTTTTAAATACTAATTATTTGAAGAATTATTTGCTCATAAATGGACCCACTTTTGAATCACTGCACTCTTGCATTTGGAGAATCAACCCTCGATGCCTAGGGGGTTCATCGTTCCTTTTCTTCAGAAGCAAATCTTTATTCACTTTGTCCCTTGAGTCATCCTTCCCATCTTGACCTTTCCTCTCTTTAGAGTCTTTTCTTTCTGTTGCCTTTGCGCTTTTATCGGTCTGATCAATCTTTTTCATGCCAATATCAGCCTCTGTTTTGAGCCCAGAAACAGTTACACCCTCGCCAGCCTTCTTTACCATATTTTTATCCTGCTTCTTAGAATTCAAATCTTCCTTTTCCTTTGAACTACTAACGCACTTTTCAGTGTTTTCAGTTAACTGCTTCACCTTATCTACTGAAGCTGCAACCTTCACAGCTTGCAGTGTACTATCATCACAAATAGAATTTTCCTCCTTTACATCTTTTTCTTCATAGCTGTCGTTTTTATTGCCAGCAGAGATAACAATTTCAGCACCAGCAGCTGTTGCTTTTGTTTTAGGCACCCTTCTGATAACCTTTTTCTTCATAGCAGTCTTTCCACTAGTACCTTGGATCACCGAAGGGCTGCTGCCATCTGGCTTACAGTTAGAGTCTTCAGTTGATGCTATCTCATCTAAAGATTTCACCTCATTTTTCATGCTGTCCTCTTGTTTTCCTGCAACTTTAGTAGCAACTATAAACTTTTTCACAATTTTCTTCTTCTTGCCAGTTTTAACAGCCAAGATATCGGTTGATGAGCTATTCTGTTCATTAGTGACCTCAGGATCCACTGATTTCTCCTTGCTTGCCTTAATATCTAGCAAATTCTCCTCCTGCTGATTTTCCAAACCCAGTTTCTTTTTTCCAACTTTCTGTCTAATAATCTTCTTCACAATTTTCTTCTTTACAGACACCGATTTTCCAATTTTCTTCTTCACAATATCTACTTGGCCCTCATTATTTAAATCATTGCCACCTATTTCAACACCTTTATTTTCCACATTTTTGCCACTCTTTCCCTCATCTTTTTCTGGTGTATTCCTGTTCGTTTTAATTTCATGGACCTCCTTTTGAGGTCCATCTACTGAGTCACCAGTTGGTGGCATCTGTTTCTTTCTCTCTGCCGAGTCAGGAATAGATTCCGGTACATGCTCAACACACTCTAAGCTAGATCCTAAAACAGAAAATAAAAACAAAAGTATTAATAGAGCTACTTCAAGAACAGAGCAGTTTGTCCAAAATAGTTTTTAAAACACTACCATTCATACCAGCTTTCTCTGCAATTTTCAGCTGCAACAAAAAGTCAATGAATTAGCATAAGAGGGTTCGTGGTAACGGCTAGATCAATAAAGTGCAAAAATAATAACCACAAAGGGAGCAAGTTTATAAACGTAAGAGCATGAATATCTTACGAACAAATAAATGATAAGCACTATGAGACTCTGCCTTTCATGGAAGACAACAGGATATAACAGTAAATGAGTAAGTGCATATGATATGACTGTTAAGTACCGTAAAAACTGAAAGGAAATAAAAATAACAAGACCAGCTGGTTAAAGTGTTGAGCAGCTAGATGAATGTGTCAAAAAAAGAAATAAATACATTGTAGCGAGACGCTACATCTAGATCTACAGCACACCACAAAAAAAGACCGGGCACCACTGAGTTTAAGAGGGTATCCAATTGAAATCGGAATTGATATGGCTAACAACCACTCAGCTCAAATGAATGCCTTTAATGGAGGCTCAAATTAGAGTGTATATTTTGAACACTTGAGCAAGCAGCCAAGGGTAGCTAGAGCTAGAAAGCTTGATACAGAGTCAAAGGGAAGATTTTTTCCTAGTTCTAAAGACAGCCTATAATTCAAGAAGGTTCCTCTTTGGCACTCAAAGCATCTCCACAAACACTCTTATTTAATCTTTCTACACTGGAGAGGCTACCCCAGCTTGGGATTCTAACACATCAGCTGTGCAGCTTGTGTGGAGCTCAGGATCAGTCCCATGGTCCAAACTTGAAAAGATTCAAGAAGTTGATTAATTGCTGGCTAGAAGGAAACTATAGGCGACCTAGAATCATTACAGCCAACTTAGACAGCTTATGGTTTGAGAGAAACAGAAAATGCTTTCAACAGAAATAACCAAAAGTGCTGAATCTGTTGAAAAGCAAAATTTGATTGGAAGTGAGATGCAGCCAGAGTAAAACGTGATAGGGTCAATTTTTCTATAACTGGATTTTTGACATAATTTGTTGTTCATGTAACTAGTAGTTCGTAGGAGATGGGAGGAGTATAGCTTATACTATGTAAAGAAAGGTTCATTCCCATCAAAATCCTTGCCACTAGATGAGGAGGATTCTCACTCACATTAAACGAAAAATCTTGGATAGAATGTGGATACGCGGTCTACAATACTATCTAGGCAGGTAATCTGTACTAACTTCAACCTCTCCAATTATCTTAATTTTAGTTGAGACTTGAGACATAGTTTCATCTTTTCCTAGAGAGGTTATACTCCAAAGATGAGTGGTCATTCAATAATCGCAACGTTAAGCATGTCATTAAATACAGATCAAGTTAGTAGACATATTTTTGAAAGTCAGCTGACCAAGAAGCGAAAACACTGACCTGCTTTCTCAAACTATGAAGGCGATCTCTCTCATTAACAGCCTTTTTGTGAGCAAGCCACTGTTGGCGCCAAGATTCCAATGAAGGAAGACAATCAGATAGATCAGGAACATAAAGAACAGTAATCTCCTTATGACTGAATGCCCCATCCTCTCCAACCCTATCATAGTGTATCTACAAAGGAAGACAAAGTTCTTTTAAAAATTAACTGTATATTTTTCCAGCTCGAAAATTATTTAAGAGTGCACCACAAATAAAGAGAGCAAATGTAATCAAGGCTGAGATGCCTTAGAAATGCTAGCTAGGTCTCAAAAACTAGTGGCCAAATACAAAATAAATCCAGAATGAAATTAAAGAAAGTTTAAAAGAAACTAAACCAGATGAATATACTGTTATATATGTATGAGTTTCAAACTTCATAAGCTATCTGCTCGCAATTGGCACCTACAACAAGGTTACATAGAGCAAGTAAATTTTTTTAACCCGTGACTAAATTTATTTATTTTTGCTTGCATAACTTCATCTGAAGAAATTGAGGATTTGTATACCAATTAGAACAGAAATCTTTTGAACAATCATATAGTGTTAGGAATATGGACAATTCTATAGTGTTATACAAAAGGAGTACAGGCCAAAGGCCAAATTTAGGGTCAATTTGAATATCTGATAAGGTAAATTTAGAATGTATCCAAGTAACAAACTTCTTCAAACAGTTCAAGTACTAGTACTGTAGTACACAACTGAAAATAAATGAAAGACAGATTTACCTCAAGGAAAGGATTCCAGTTCTGGCAGTTTTCCAAATCAAGATGTGCTACATCCTTGGCATACCTATGATCAAGTTCACTTAGAAAAGAACGAAGAATCTTAAAAAATTTAACTGCCTTAACAATTAACAGACCTAATAGCTGTCCGAGTCAAACATGTATCATCAAGTGATGGATCCCCTCCATCAATAGAATTCCAGCGGCCTCCAATTGCCATTAATGAATTTTTCTTTTTTAATACAGCGAATCTGAGCATATTGTTGAAATGTGGTATGCGGTCTACATTGCTCATTCCAGATGATAACTCTTCTAACGTATTTTGGCTAAGGCCACTCATTAATATCACCTAAATCAGATGATAATAATAGGGGAAAAGAGAGAGTAAGTTCTTGTTAAAAATCAGACGATAATTCTCTTCATAAAAATACTTTCCAGACACAACTAATTTTAGTATTTGTATAAAAGTTGCCTTCTTCAATATGACACTTACAAATGCTACTGAATTTTGACCACTTAAATGCAAACAGAGAAATTTTATCCTTGATCCTTTCAATGCCTATTGCCTACTAGTACCATTCTTTGCTCAAATGGAGACCAAACTCTATTGGCCAAATTTTATACTTGATCTATTAAATGCCTATTGCCTACTACTCTTTGCTCAAATGGAGACCAAACTGTATTGGCCATGCATGGGAATAACTGTGAATTTTACGGTTACAAGGGATTTGACCGCCGATATATCCTTAACTAGCAATACTTAAGAATTTAAGAATAAACGTGAAGAGCGCTGAATTCAAACAAATTATTGGGCACAAGAATTTATGCATCTGAGTTGGTATTCAATGGTAGAATATTTGGTAAAGAGTTGTCTAGCAAAGTGCATTCAAATATCAATATGATTTCATACTTTCAAATGTTTAAAACTTTCAATTAACATATAGTGAGTTCCTTGAGCCCTTTCATGTTTCATTATCCACAGGACCTCTAAAATACATACATCAAGTAAATGAAGAACAAAAACAATTGGAATGCCAAGATAACCTGTAAGACTTCCCCGATAAACAACTGAAAGTATCAGACTTCTTACAAGGATTGGAGAAATTAGAATGCAAGCAGTGAAAGAGGCAGATAATGAGAGATTATAAGGGAGAGCTGGCTAATATTAAAATTATTGATCAGCCCAGAACACTCTGAGACAGAAGACTTCTGGATGACAAGCTTACAGAAGGCCTTTAAAACTATGTGAAAAGGCCTATGTTACAGCCAGTTCTTTAGAAAGTGTCAACATAAACCTGAGTCCTCAGACCAACATGGACCGTGACTGTTCCGGGATTGACTCGATTGGAAATCACTGGTGGCCATCCTCACTTTGCCAAGTAATTTGGGACAAAATTGCCCCTTGGAAACTCACAAGAGAAATCTTAGCCAAATTGGCAAGTGTGGGAAAGCGGAAAACTGAGCAGGTGCATTTGGGTATCATAGCCTCTTCTTAAAGGAAGAAACATCATTTCACTACAGAAGCGTTTTATTAGTCATTAATGTGTTCAACGACATTGAGAGGCGTTGAATGAGACCTCAGGATTATTTTGGCACTTTTTCTAAATAGATTTCAAGTTTTTCCAGGGATAAATTGATACATGAAATTCAGTACTATGCAAATTAGATATGCCACAAGTTCAAACTTTGAATTTTTCTAAACTAGAGCAAGAGGAAACAAGAAGTATGGACTCCATATCTATAGCAGCAACAGTGTGATTCTACAATTTCACATGAATTTATAACACATATAATGATCACTGGGTTTTACTGATCACCGTGTTCAAAACCTCACACTCACAATAATGCTATCACATGAAGGGACTGAAAATTGAAACCTTTATTAGAGATCGGCAAATCCCAATCACTTTATTCGAAGGGCCAGTTCGGGTGTAAGAACAATTTCCATGGTTTTATTTTACTGCTTCTAGACACTACTGAAAATTCTTAAAAACCAAGACAACCAGTACAGAACTCTAAATTAAGCTTCAGATGTATAACACTGGATTTAAAACAAAACTGACCTTTGAAATCCAAACAGTATTCCTATGATCCGATTCAGAAACTTCACTAGCAGGCAATTTTGAAGGCAGCTCTTTCGGTACAGTTGCAGCTTTGTCTTCAACAATGTCATGCTCAAAACTGTTCACATTAGTGTAGCATAAGCATGTGTCTGATTAGCAGTAAACCTAAATAGGTTTTGATATCAAACCACAAGTTGGAAGGAAGAATCCAGGTCTATCTTATAATCAGTCAAGAACTTGTCAGTCCCACACAAATCTAACTATTTAGAGGAAAACATATAGCTTAACAGCACATAACAGACAAAATCATATACATGTCAACAGCAACATCGATAAAATAAACTTGGTCCCACTAAGCAGAGTCAAGTAAACATGTATTGGCAAGAAGGCTGAAATAACACCAGACATCACTGCATACAGAGTTGGCTTATTTTACAAGGAGCAGGGTACCTGACAGGAGTATACAAAGAGACCTTCATATTGGCCCTTGGCCACTTCACAACTACCTATAGTAAGTAAAATATATTAGTACAGTACACATTAATGAAAAGGATGTGGTCTGTTTTTTAATGTGTGAAATTTACAACCTTTGAGCATGCTGGTGCTACACAAAGCCTGGGGTATCGCTTATACAGGGATAAGTAATCCCTCTCTGATTCAACCAATCTAAAAGAGGAAACCTAGAAAGAAAAGTGAATTAGTGAACCAGATAAATATAACATTAGAATGAATCATTCCTGTGCAAATTTCAAATATCATTACAAGATACAATAACAGGATTCTTCAGAAACATGTTAATGCCAATTTCATAGAAAGTCGTGTAATCACCAGCTATACGGATATCAAGCTATAAGGATATAAAGATATGCAGGCATTTAGTTTTCTGTATAGTTACCAACGCACTAAGCCACTAACAGCCAACAAGCAGCTAGCCTCCAGAGGAAATGAGAAAGACTGAATAATGGTGAACGATTTCAAGGAGAGAAGAGAAGAAGAGAGTGCATAACTCAAAAAATACACGGAGTAGCCAGAATTAGCTAAACAAATGTGTAGAAGTGATTTACAGAAGGGACAAACAGGGGGAAAGGAGTAGGGAACAGGAAAGCCTCCTAATTCATGAAAACATGATATACAAAAAAGGCTGGCCTAGGAAGTCTCAGCACTAGATTAAGGAGGCTCGTCTTTTCTTAAGGAACTCAAAGTCCTGAAAATCAGTGCTTGGCAGAGCACTTTTACCTTGCAAATATAATTTCTTCTTTTTCCTTCTGGTGAATGACGCCTTCAGCATGACAGAAGACGAAGTTAGTTGTTGTGTACAGGGTATGACCATCAGCTAAATATGCAGAGCTAGAGTGGCAAACAAAATTAAACAAGATCAACCTATACACAGCTCCAGCATGTGGGGATTCTCGTAGCAAAGATCTTCCATCCTTAGTCAGCATGGCACTTCGACGCTCCTTAGAGAGTCTTGCAGGAGTTCGATCGCGCTTAACTTCTACTTCATGTTTCCTTTCTTGAGTTCTTTCCTTTTCTCTCCGCTCAGAAATACGTTGTCTTCCACGTTCTCTTTCACGTTCTCGCTCCCGTTCCCGATCTTTTTCGCGTTGCCTTTCCCGTTCTCGCTCACGTTCTCTCTCCCTCTCACGTTCTCTCTCTCGCTCCCGCTCCCTACCCCAAATCTGATCCCGGTCTCTTTCTCTCTCTCGTTCAAAGTCCCACAACCTTTCCCTTTCTATATCTTTCTCTCGCTGATGCATACCCCTAGAATGTTCCCTGTCTCTCCTTTCAAGCTCCAGCATAAATGCAGCCCTATCATTTTGATAGTCATTGCCCATTGGGTGCATTCCACGTGCTAAAATCGAACTCGTATAATCTGCATCCAGTGGTGAGCTGCGAAGACCCTTCCCAGCTCCATAATCCCTTCCGGGGGGGAGACTGACTCCATAGCCAGGATTTGATGAGCCTTGAACTTGCAAGAGATCATCCACATTTCTCTGAGTTGGTGCTCCCAAGATTGATGGAGTCTGTTGTACCCCGTGTGATGAACGACTTAAGCTTGAAAGAGGATCAGGGACACTTCTTCCACTGTAAGAGATGGAATCTTGGGAAGTTTGGTGATCCTGAGATATATGATGATAACCACTGCCCCTTGCCGAAAGAAAATCAGTTTTTCTGCCAGAAATTTAATTCATTGAATGCAATAGGATATTTTGGTCATCCAAATAAGTGAGAATGTATATGATGAACATCTACTTTGCTAGTACACTGGAAATTTTCCTTCAGTCAGATACACTAGTACAGCTTATTCATCCCAACCTTAGATCCACTAAGAAAGACTCTAATTCTCAAAGATAAAAACCATGTGTTAAAGCAATATCAGTGATAACATACCTTGTATTTCCGTCAAGGGAAGCAGACATTAGTGACTGTGCCTTCAGCATCTGGTCTTGGCGAAGCAGCAGCGATTGATCCATGCTATTATACATCTGAGGCCATCAATAAGTGAGATAATTTTAAACTAAAGAAGCAAAGTTGCACTCTTTGTGACTACACGTGTAAGAAACTGGCCTCCACTGTAGAGACGTAATATCAGCATATTTTCACATTAAAGAGTGGTAATGAATAATATTGGAGGTTTACAAAGTTATCGAGTAAAAACCAACCACAAAAACTTTGTGCTAAAGGTGAATGCAACATAAACTTTGTGCTAAAGGTGAATGCAGATACTATTCTTTTGATGAATGGTAAATGCAGATACACATGACAGGGACTTTTGCATCTAAAGAGATTTGTTTATCCAGCTCCAAAACATAAGCAGCTTGGTGCAAATTCTATATACAACAAGATACTATACAGGAAAGATTTACTAAGGATGATTATTTCTCTTATTATCTATAATTAAAATAATAATGTGTGCGTAAACTTCTCTGATACTAGTATCTAAGGAAAAGGAGACCATTAATAATATGATACCTTAGTGGAAACTTGTTGCTTGTGACCAAAGGCAACTGATTCAGTATATCTAGCAGCTGGTTCATTCTGTAAATTAATTCCGGCATAAGAATGCCGGTCCCCAGATATTTGCTTATCCGTGGTTGAATATTTAGAAACCCTATCAGCATAGAACTGCTCGGTTTTACGGCCATATCCACTGCTTGTTAATGACTTATAATCAGTAGAAGAGTGCTTTGGTGAATCGGGTTGAGAGGAAGTAAAACCACCACGACCTTCCTTAGACGATGTGATGGCACTCATTTGATGCACCTGCAAATGAAAGATTGTCAGATGATGGGAACTAAGAGGGATGTCCCAGCTCTAAGCACATATGATGGCTCTGGAATTAACATAACAGCAGCAAATAAAGGAAGTTGTATATTAAAAATCAATATGCATCTTAGAGTATTTGAGGGGTAAAACTATGTAACGATGATGCATAATCTCAAAATAACAAAGAGAGCATGAATTAGAGAACCAATTTTGTGAAGTGCTGACCCTAATTTGATGTAGAGTGATAGCTGATAAGAGAGGAAAAGGAAACACGGTGAACTAGAAAAAATTAAAGTTTGTAGTGCCAAAATGAAGTCCAGATATACTAAAAAATATAAACGAAGTCAACACACTACAAGAATCCAAAATCTTTAGCAAAACATGTGACTGGGTCAGTTTTTAGACCAATAGAGGATGTAATCAAATTACAGAGTTTGACAATTAGGATGCAACCGGTTTTTATTCTAAATGCTTACAGCAGTTTTGCTAATTTAATTATACCAATCAGTTATCAATGGCTAAGCAGATTACTAGTTCAAATTGGACACTGTTTAATGGATGGCAGATGTAATGTTTTTGTCATCTAATCCATTAATGTCCATTTCCAAGATTAAGTTCCAGTTCTACTATAGACCAATGCTACAATCTTAAAGATCAACTGGCTACTAAATCTTTTATGCTAAAACTGTGATCGAAACACAATAGAAAGTGTGACTGATGTAATCCATATACAGAGTTATGCAATTAGGAGTCTTCCCAATGTATCTGGGTTTTAAAAAGCTTATACGATATATCAACAATAACACATAAATTAAGCACAAATGAACAATATATCCAGATATTGATTTTTTGCATCATTGTTTTAACAACGACACAAAAATCATAGAATAACAACACAATATCATAAACATGTCTAAAAGAAATCATATTCAAACAAAGTACATAAAGTTTTGAGGATAAATCACATAAAGTCTTAAGGATAAAGTACTAAAATCCAGAGACTCCCAAAGTATTATGATATTGTACAAGGCACTAAACTCTAGTCATCGGAAGATCATCATCATATCCACCAAAAATATCCTCATCTCCATCACCGAGCTCCACGTTATCTTCTACAGCATTACCAATTTCTCCCGCATTCTCTTCTTCATCTTCTTCACTAATTTTTCCATGTCGATTTTCTTCGGATGTCTGATGCAGAGAAGAAAGATATGGAGCACGAAGGAGATTGAGATGAGGAACGCGTATCTGGTGGTAGAAAGGTAGAATCTGTCCTTATTATGTTTGTTTCCTTTTATATTAGTCAACTCTAGTTTTTAAAGCCTAAGCCAGCTAGTAATATTAAGGGAAAAAAGGAAAAAGGATAGAAATCAATATTATGCCAAAAGGCACACTTTTATTGCGCTTCGCGCCTTGACAATAACACTTAGGCGCGCTTTGTTGCTTATTCAACTGTACCACTCAGCTCACTACTTAGAAAATTGTGCTTAGTATTGGTTTATGAAAGCTAAGAAGATAACTAGTTCGATATTGGATACTATGTACAGGATGGAAGATGCACTTTGCATTTAATCCATAAATATCCATCTCCAAGATTACATTTCATTTTACTTGAGGACCAATGCTGCAATCTAATAAACAACATGAACTTCCAAATTCATCACCTTCTTCCAAAAACTCCACAGAGTAAATTTCAACATGAGAACCATATATCTATCACACAATAGACATCCCGTGCAGCTCGATGAGGATGGAACCAAGTGAAAGAACTATTTTATTCTCTAATCTGCTTGATAAAATATAGTGTCTCTGTATTGTTATCTGTGCGTGTGTGCTCAGAGGAGGCACTAAAATAAAGTTTTAAAAATTCCATCAGTTGAATAGAAACTGAATGGACAAAATTCCACTTAAATAGTCATACAATAAGCAATGAGATATGAGGAGGGCATGGACCAAATTATCTAAAAGCTCTATATCCATTCTCAAAGAGGGTGGGGAACTGATAGAGATTTGAAACATTAAACTCGTCTAGGTTGAGACTAATGGAGTCCAAACCTCAAACTTGTCATCATTGGCATTAAAAGAAAAGTAGTTAGCATATTTATGGACCAAGGTTCTCTTGTTTTCCATTGATAAATAAAAAATAAAAAAATCAACAAAAGTCCTATCCAAGTTCACAGCAGAAGAAGACACAGTAAAAATAATTAAAACTGAAGCACCAACAACAATGTTTGTTGTGGAAGCTTACCTGTTGCGCAGAAGATGCGTATGAAGAAGCATACTGGCCAGCATAATGAGCCGTGGAAGTGGGATGAGCATGTCCTCCCCTAAACCCGCCAACACCAACTTCCTGAATAGTCCCTAAAATGGATGGTTGTCTTGGTCCTGGAGCCCCAGACTGGGGAACTCTCTCACCCCGACCAGCAGAACCACCAGGAAAAGTATTCAATAACTATAACACAAAATTAATAGAATCGATCAATTTCAATGAACCCATGTTAGCAAAATACTAAAGCCCTAATCAAATGCAATCATTCAAAAATTTACGTTTTCAAATTCAATATATATTTAAACAAAAAACAAGATAATTACGTTTTGTGAGAAGGCGGACTGAGAAGGATAAGATTGGTCCGGTTGACCATAGGAATCGCCTCCACGCGGATACATCAGTCAGCCAGCAACTGCAATAGCATATGAAATTAAAGTGCAGAACATAGCGGAGTACAATACAAATATCAACAATGGTTTCATGGTTACTAACAAATCAAGCGGAGATGAATTCTTCAGACATCCACCTGGCGAAGAGTAAAGGATTTCGGCGGCACTTAAGAGATTGGAGGGTCTGGTGATATTCGACGAGAGTTTAGGCAAGGGATTTTTTTCACTATTTGACTTCCAAAATCTATCCTCCTTTTATTTTCAAAAAAAAGAGCAATAAACGATTCCCCAAGTGTAACCCTTATTTTTTTTTGATGGAAAGTGTAACCCTTAAATTCTCTAGTAAATGCTTATGGATCCCTAAGTTTTTGAAACTTGATCTTATACTCTTGGACTGACGGTAACTTTGTAAATCAATATATTTTAAAGCTCTAATAAGCATATGGAGGTTTATTTTCAATTCACCTAATAGTCGAAAATACGCATGTAGATGGTCGGTCAGAATTTTTACAAGTACAATTTACAAAGGCAATGCCAGTCTAGGGAATAAGGCCTAAAAAATACAATGAATACCTATCATTTCCCAAAATAAATTGAATTAAGTTCATTTAATTTGTACTAGATTAATTTGTTTGGTACCCTGTTAGGTCAAAAATATAAACAAACTCGTGTATTATTATTAACAATGGTATCATTAAGGAGTATAAAATAATTGATCCGTCTGATTTGTACTATGTTAGTTTAATTAGTATTAGGTTGTTTGTTAGATACTATTTTCATCAAAAATGGAAAAAAAAATCGGAAAATGTTACTAATAATGTCATCGCTATATAGTATAAATATTCGATGTATTTTGATTGGTACTAGATTTGTTTGTTTCTATTAGGTTGTTTGTTTGATGCTATGTTATGTCGAAAGATTTAACACAATTCTGTGAAAATTATAATGATGGTATCACTAACCTAGATTATGATTTGTATAAATAATAGGTTGCATTATGAGATTTTTTAGGGCTTGCGTGTTTTAGTTTGTGAGAAAGAGAACCAATCTCCCAGCCTCATTTAAAACTAGAGACAAATGTTGATATTCTCATTTTGAAACATGATCTTTTATATATTAAGCATGATTATTCATTGTATTATTACTAATCTTCTCACTTTGATTTTCTCATTTTCAAAACTGATTTTTTACATAGTATATTAAGCATAATCATTCAATTATTTTCACAAACAAGCCGACGCTCTCTGTCATATTCTCACTCTTGCCAAACTTCTATTCTCATCGCTATAAGGTCATTGCCGCTACCGACATGGCTGGGCCATCGCCACCACGGCCACCACCGCCAATATCATATGCCCAAATAATATCACCAACCACCACAAGACGAAATTTTCATCCATGCCAAACCTCCATATCTTCCTTCAATCCAAAACCAAAGATTGAGCATTTAGGAGAACTAGGGTTGATCTTTACCGATAAAGATTGCGATCATCTTGAACCCCACTGAAATGGACCTTGATCGGAAAGTTTTCTCGTGCCAAACCAACAATGGAAAAACTCAGAAAAAGGTTTTCACTAGGGTCGGGCCTGACGGTGGGCCGAATGTGCCAAGTCACAGGGCCTCAACCGGTTAGGGACCTCAAAAAAGGAAAAATTCCTTCTACCGTAAGTTTGATGGGATAAATATTAGAGCATCTCTTACTCACATGGAAGTCATGGCTTCTGCCGACACCCGCCAAATGGACGACTAGTCGTCATGGCAGAAAATTTCCATCGCCGCTGCTATTCGCCGTGATTTTTGGTGCATTTAAAACGAAAACATCTAAACGACGTTGTTTTGGTGAATTTTGCAAAGTAAATTAAAATATTTGAACTAAAAAAGTTAAAATTTTATTCAATTAAAAACATACTTAAACCTTATTAAATAGAAAGACCAATTAGTTATGATCTAATATCTTATATCTCAATGTTAGAGACGAGTTTACTCTCATTTATATTAAAATTAAACTTTTTTTCTAAATTATAATATTAGGATAAATATTCTAGTATAATTTTTAAATATACATCCTAAATATATCTATATTAACAAAGAGCCATCAACGCCGCAACGTAAGCGCCGTAACGACTAGTCGTCCTGGCAATCGACTAGCGCCGCGCCTTAATAGTGCACCGTGACTTCCTTGCTAACTCAAGCATCACTTTGTAAAAAGTTACTTGACACATCATATTGATTGACTTTTAGTCTTAAAATCATCTCCAATGCAAGGGTCAAGTAGGAGCATCAATATTACATGGTACACTTTTTAATTGAAAGTGTCAAGTAGAGTGTCAATATATAGAGGGTCAAATTGACACTTTCACTTGCTATTTTAGAGTATTAGTGGGACCTTTCATAAATATAAATGCACCAAATTTAATTTTGTTCATTCAATAATTGACACATCATACTAGCATTTTATTTGTGAAGGTTGGATTGGAGATGAAAAATGAAAAAACACCTTCAATTATTTTAGTTTGTTTAGAGCATCTCCAATGCAAAGACCCTCATCCATATTTATAGGATCCAAATGGTGAATTATTATTGGGCTTTTGTATGACATGGACAATGAGACTTTAAAGAGTAAATTTTGTTCTCCAATGCACAAATCATATATGAACCTTCATTGTGATGTGTCAATTTTTTTATTATTAAAATATTACTTAATGAATTGAATCAATGCATTAAATGTTATATATATGGTAAATTAAATATTGAAAGGCTCAATTTGAGCCTCAATTTTGAAAGGGTCTAATTGAGGGTGTCAATAATTAATGAGGATTAAAGGTTACTAAATCAAATACACAAATTAAATACTTAATGAGTACATGTAGGATTAAAGGTTACTAAAAAAAGGTTGCATTGAAGATTGTTTTTTATGTTAAAGAGTCTTAATGATGATGTGGCTAGTGAAGTTTATGTATTTGATGCTTGTATTGGAGATGCTCTTACATCATACTAAAGTCCCAATTAAAATATGACATGTGGAGGAAGCGATTTTCAAAATTGACTTTTGGGTTGACGATGCTCTTAGATCTCGAGTCTTCGGTCCTCATATTTTCTTAGTTTATAATGTCAAATCAGAGTGTGATTGGTGTGAAATTATATATAATTGGACTTCCATTTATAGTTAATTTATTAAGGAAATATTTGATGAGTCTAACTATAGTAGTTTTTTGCTTAAATAACCTTATTTTTAAAACTAATTCCCAAAATAATACTCTTTTGAAACTAATTCCATAACTAATATCCCAGTTTATACCCTAGTTTTAGCACATTTATAGTGATGAGCCCTATTTATACTCTAGTTTTAGCACATTTTAAGACTTGTTTTTGAGCAACTTTTGGTATTAAATAACTCATTGTACATTAGATTCGTAATTGCAAGATTCTATGATAATGTACATGTTTTGGAGTATTTGGATTGATATTCTTGAAGACCTTCTATGACTATGATATAGAGTTGATGATTTGATGCTCGGAACTTGAAGAATTGGTCATAGAAGTGGCGAGAAGACAACCTTGTTGAAGGTGATAGAAGCTGCCCAGAAAGAGTGTCACTGCTGCCCAGAAAAGTGTCACTGAAGATGAAGGAAGTGTCGCTGGAGCTTGAAGGAAGTGTCACTGGAGATGAAGAAAGTGTCGCTGCTGCCCAGAAGCATCACTAGCTGCCCAGAAGCGTCACCAGCTGCCCAGAAGTGTCACCAGCTTCCCAGAAGTGTCGCTGTGATGAACATCGACTAAATAAAGTGTCGCTAAAGCTTCAGCCCACTTGCACTCTTGAGCTGAATTTTGAGGCTATAAATACCCCCTTATCTCTCCCTTTTTAGACGAGTTCCCTCACAATCCAAACCCAATTTCCCTAGTGATGCTACCAAAACCGTCCGTATCCCTGCACTTGATGCTATCCGCGCCTCCTAGCTGGAATACCCGCGACAACCCTGCAAAACAATCCCCGGGAGGCGTCCCGGGGAAGAAGCTCCGGCGTGATGATGAGACGGGGGTAGTAATGCGAGGGAAATCGTACGGGAAAGACTCAATATCAAATAGAGAGATATAAGTCACCTACCTTGTTTACTGTTTGAGACTAGTATTTATAGCCGAGCTCTACCTGCTTTGGGGATAAGGTGCAGGACCACTTCCTTTGTCATCATATGTCCTCTTCCTTATCCGGATGTACCTTCCAGCGGGAAAGATACTGCTTTGATAGTTATGGGCCGCGGACCTTCCTGGCCCAACCGGATTCTGGGCCAGTATTATCACTAGCCCCCCAGACCGGTCATCCGGGTTTTCATGACGCGGGGAACTGGTCTTAAATGCTCCCTCTTTGGTTGCTACTTTTCTGGTAGGACCCATCCGTGCTAAAATGGGTTTCTGACGACGCCGCCTTTTCCTCTTCTGCATTGATCAGTGCCTTGTTTATCGTGTCATTATTGTTTTTCCACCTTTTGAGGTGGCGGTTCCTATTCATCCGTCTATATAAGGGGCCTCACCCTCCTTACTAAGTTACTTTCTTCAATCAATTTCCAGACGCTCTGCTTTTCCCACCTTTCGCCCTTTTCAGCCAAGTAAGCTCTCATTCCCTCTTCCTCTTACTTTCATGGATTCCCCGCTCTACTCCGACTCTTCCTTGAACACCGAGGGAGCTCAAGGTCAGTTTGAAGTCCAGTTCAGGGCTGCTGATAACTTGGCTTCCCCCCCAGTCTCTTCCCCGGACACTCATTCCGAGGCTTTCAGTACGCCCCGGGAGCTAGGCGTCCCGGACGCGTCGACCTTGGATGGAGAGGGTTCACATCCATCCGGGCATCCTAGTCACCCCCGGGAGGGCCAAGATGAAGAGGTGTTCGATGAAGTTGGCGAGGATGCTCCCCGGGGTCCTACCCACGGAGCGAAGCCTTCTGGTCATCAGTTTTTTAACCTTTCCGGGCCTGCTCCTTCCTTAGACAGGAACGTTGTAGATTTAGTTAGACGCTGCTTCATTCCTTTTCCATTGGATGCGTCTTTATCCAAACTCCTCCCGGGAACATCCGAGCGGGAAGTGCCTTGCATTCCCCGGATTCACTTCCAGTACGGGCTCAGTCTCCCCTTTCCTCCTCTATTTTCCAAAATTTTCAATTTTTACCGAATGGCTCCGGCCCAGCTTCACCCCAACGGGGTCGTGTTGGTGCTGGCCTTCTTGGTCAACTGTGCGAGATGCAACGTCTCTTCCTCTCTCCTTCTCTTTCGTTCTTTCTACGCCCTGCGACGCGCTCATGCGTCCTTCCCGGGTGTGTTTTCCTTTGTGATCCGATCCCGGACAAAGGACTTTGTTAAAGGTAAGCCCAAATCTGCCAAGGGGTATCTGGCAAAAGGTTTCTTTCGCTGTGACTCCCGGGTGTATCCCATGCCCCCTTGGAACGATTCCCTCGTTCCTGAAGATAAACAACCCCTTTCCTCTCTTTCAATAAACCTTACCAACGATCATAACTTCCTCCGCCTATCTCCCCTGGACATGGATACTTTTTATAAGACCGGGAACGCGGGCTATTATTGGCCTCGCGGGATATACCCGTCAAAACTCCTCTCTTCCAACCGTCTCCGCTGTGTGGCCGGCTGGAGGTGCCTATTAAAGGCCTTATTCTTTGCTTATTTTGATGCGTATATGTGCCTTGTTTTGACTTTCCTTTTACTTGGTTTCAGTTCAGCCTACTTTGTACGCAGACGTTACACCATTCAACGGGATGCCTTCCGGGGATCACACTCAGCAGAGAAGTCCTCATCCGGGGATGGTTACTCAGGAGCAGCAGGTGACACCCCCGTCTGGTCCAGTTGCCATTGAAAATCCCGAGTTCATTGCCCAAAGGGCCCGCCAGCAGCGACCGCCTTCCCAACAGAAGGCCCCGGAGTCCTCTCCTACCCCGGGGAGGAGATCTTTCATCCATCACCCTACCTACAGTGGGGGGGCTAACTCTCGCTTTAAGCGGCCTCTGACCGATGATAAGGAAACTCCTCCGGCTTCTCGTCAAAGGTTAGAGGGTGCAACCCCGCCCCCGCCTCCTCCTCCCCCTGTGAATTCTCCTTTGCGGGATAATTCTCAAGCTATCCCTGAGGATAGGGAAGAGGTATGTCAATCTTATTGCTTGTCATTATTTCTCACGTTACTATCCTTCCGGGTAACCTTACTTTTGTTTGAATTTTACAGACCACCACTTTCGCCGACTCACTCCTGGCGGACTCCCAACTAGCTGAGGCGCTCAACCGGACGTATTCTAAGTACAGCGCGGGCTTGTTTGCTAAGAATGAGAAGGAGCTCCACGACGCCCGGGAGAGGTTGGCCGAGAGGGACGACCTGGAAGCCCAGCTGAGGGCCTCCCAGAAGAAGTTAGCTGAGAAGGAGAAGAAGTTGGAGGAAAAGGGGAAAAAGTTGGCCGAGGTGGAGAAGAAGTACACCTCCCTCAAGAAAGAGAAAAAGGAGGCGCAGCTTGATGCTCTGAATGCTATAGTTCAGAAGGTCCTTCATTCCTCCGATTTTGACAAAAGGCTTGAGGGGATCGCTGCTGCGGCTAGCGAAGATGCTTGCCACGAGATGTACCGCAGACTGCGGGGTTGGCTTCCGGGACCTGCTCGCCTCGAAGCCCAGGAATCCTACTATCGCCCCAAGGCGGGCGATTTGCTGACCCACCGTTGGAGATCTCTCCAGGAAGCCAAGCTGGAGGACCTGGTGCCCCAACTGTGGGATTCGCTTACGATGTCTTCCCGGGCCCCTTCATCCTCAGATATTAAGAAGATCAAGCTTTCGGGGATCAAAGAGGCGGCCGTACCTGAGTCCCCCGGCCCAGAAAGCGTCAATGCCTACGGGGTAGTCCCGGAGACACCCCACTGGGCTGATAATTATCAAGAATTCTGCGCTGTTCCCGATAACTTCGGGTACCGAGCTGTCCTCGAAGAGAGTACCGGCGCTTACACCGTGGGACTCCCAAGGGGGCACGATGACCTGCTGTATCAGTCCCGAAAGTCTATCCGGAAGGTGGGATTTCCTGTGCGCCCGGAAGACGAGCCAAAGGTATATGCCCCCGCCTACTATGGTCCCTGCTGGTCTGAGGAGGATGTGGCTGAACTGGAGAGGAGATGGAAGAGAGCTCACGCTACCCCGGGAGGAAGGGAATCTGCTGAGGATGATGTACTCTCCTAGACTCTAGTTTACATTTCTTTTGTAATTTTCATGTTTTTTGTAATCTTCCTCCCCGGGAGGCATATGTAGAACTTGGCCTTGGTGCCCATTTTGATTTATATAAGTTCTGCCTTTTGATGGAATCTCTTATCTTTTGTAGACTGAGCGCCCCTTAGGGGGAGTTCTCCCGCGCGGGTCTGTGCCTTATGTTTTTGCTCATCCTAGTAGTTCCTCTGGTACCTACTTCTCACTCCCCCGCGCCGGATGCCTCCAATGCTCTTTTCTTCAAAGAAAACTAGCTCATTGGAGGTTTGGAGGCACCCAGGCCACCCGGGCGTTGGCCGAGGCGGGGTTGGATTGCTTCCTTCAGGAGTTTGGAACGATCCGGGCACTGGTGTTATTTCTTAAGGCGGTCGAGGCCAAGTTCGGGTCCTTAAATCAATGTTTCGACCTTGCTTCAGATCATATGCGGGAAGCCTTAAATTCTCACCAGACCATAGCTGAGTTGCAGGCTCTTCATGATGATTCTCAAAGTCGTACCGCCAAGGAGCTAGGCATGGTATGGGGCGAACTAGAGCGGGCGCAGGAAAAACTCAGGACATTGGAGACCCGCTCCGCGCAGAACCGGCTTCTCTGCGACTTTGAGAAGGAGAATCGGTCCCTTACTCACAGGAATAGGGTCCTCCAGGATGCTCTACTAATCACCCGGCTATCCTACCACCTTTTGGGCCTCAAGAACGGACTAGTCGGGGTTTCTCCTCTTACCGACATACCCGCCGGGGTCCGTAGGACTGTGGAGCGTATGGAAGCCAACCCGGGAAAGTTTGGCGAGGGAGCTCCCAATCATAAGGCCTATCTAGACGCCGTGGAGTGGCGTGACAAGATCAATGCCGGGGTGGCTGAGCCTTACCCTTCTAGTCTCCGCCGGGTTCCTGCCCGGGTGGAGGTGGATGTGGCGTATGAAAGATATGAGGATATGACTGTATCTATTGACCCGGAGGAAGTGGCACGTCGGATAAGACGCATCCGGGAGATTGCAGATTCTGGAGTCACCACAAGGGGGGTTAAGACCGCTGAGGGTGCCCGTATCAGCCGGGAAGAAAAGGGGAAAAGCGCAGCAGACATGTTTCCTAAATACAAATTTGTTACGTCGGCCGGGGTAAGGAGGATGCGCCTGGCGGAGCCGCTTCCCGAAGGGTCCGTGGTTGTTCCTATCCCCGAGTTGAACGAAGAGGACGCCGCGCAACTGGAAGAGGAGCTTGCTTGGAATCAGGCCCCGGATGCCCGCTTTGCCGAAGATCTCCCGTCTTCTCAATTCTTCGGAGGAGGTTTCCGCCCGGGTAACCCTGAGGGTGCTTCCGGGTCGGGCCCTAAATGGGTTTAAGGACGCGTAGATAAGAAAACCTGTATATAAAATTCTATGTAATTGTTCTTTTGCAATTTGACCGCATGTTCATGCGATGTATAAATTTCTTATGTAATTTAAAGATTGAATAAAATTGCTTTTCGAAAGAACCCTTCTCGTTAACTCTTCCTTACAACACTACATCTCTTGGTCCCCGGGCTTCGTTCGAGCTCCGGGTCCACTCTAGCGGGGCACCCAAATGGGAGCTACCCATGGGTCCCTTTTTACAAATCTTCTCTAAACCCGGAACGAGGCCAGACGTTGGGTTATCTCTCCGGGCATATTCATGCGACCGAGAGGGGTATATTCATGCCTAGCATATTCATGCTTAGCGTATTCACGCTTCCCGGGGGGCATATCCATGCCTGGCATATTCATGCCTAGCATATTCATGCTTAGCGTATTCACGCTTCCCGGGGGGCATATCCATGCCTGGCATATTCATGCCTAGCGTATTCACGCTTCCCGGGGGGCATATCCATGCCTGGCATATTCATGCCTAGCATATTCATGCTTAGCGTATTCACGCTTCCCGGGGGGCATATCCATGCCTGGCATATTCATGCCTAGCATATTCATGCTTAGCGTATTCACGCTTCCCGGGGGGCATATCCATGCCTGGCATATTCATGCCTAGCATATTCATGCTTAGCGTATTCACGCTTCCCGGGGGGCATATCCATGCCTGGCATATTCATGCCTAGCATATTCATGCTTAGCGTATTCACGCTTCCCGGGGGGCATATCCATGCCTGGCATATTCATGCCTAGCATATTCATGCTTCAGTAGCTGTGGTACGATGCGGGGCGCTCTACTTCCCGTAAAACCTTCTCAGGTTAGCTACGTTCCACCTTCTGGGGATCTCCTTTCCCTGCTTGTCCTCCAGCACATAGCTCCCTCCCGGGTATGCTTCCTTGATCTTGTATGGCCCTTCCCAGTTGGGCGCAAGTTTGCCCTCCGGGGCTTGGTGGCTCTTATCGTTTCTCCTCGTTACCCAGTCTCCTGGGATGAAAACTTCTTTCCGCACTCTTCTGTCATGATACCTCTTTACTCGCTCCTTCACCTTGGCTTCCTGAAGTGCCGCATTCTCTCGCTTCTCTTCCAGGAGATCCAAGTCAAGGCGTCGTCCATCGTTTTCTTCTTCCGGGCGCTGGTATTGAGTTCGAGGGCTTGGGATCCCAATCTCTGCGGGTATTATTGCCTCTGACCCGTACACCAAGCCATACGGGGATTCCCCGGTAGCCGAGCTTTCTGTAGTCCTATGGGCCCGAAGAACGCTGGGTAGCTCCCAGATCCAATTTCCCCGCGCGCCTTCCAAGCGGGTTTTTAGTCCCTTGATGATGGTGCGGTTGGTGACCTCTACTTGCCCGTTCGCCTGGGGGTGGTACACCGACGTCAACTTCTGCTCTATGCCATACTTGACACACCATGATTTGAAAGGATCGTTCTCGAACTGCGCCCCGTTATCTGTGACTATGACCTTCGGGATGCCGAATCGACAGATGATGTTCTTCCAGCAAAACTTGACGCAAGTTAGTCCCCGTATGTTGGTGAGCGGTTCTGCCTCCACCAATTTGCTGAAGTAGTCGATCGCCACAATCAAGTATTTGGCTCCTCCCGGGGCAGTCGGGAATGGTCCGACCAAGTCAATTCCCCATCTGCTGAACGGCCAAGCTCCTGTGACTCCGACTAATTCTTCCCGGGGAACGTGGATTAGCGGGGCAAATGCCTGGCATGCCAAGCACTTCTGTATATGTTCTTCCGCATCTTTGAACAACGTCGGCCAGTAATACCCCAGCCTTAGGATCTTTCTGGCCACGGTGCGAGCCCCTTGGTGGCTCCCATTAGATCCTTCGTGCACCTCCCGGATGAGGTGTTGGCCTTCCAACCTTTCTACACACTTTAACAATGGCTGGAGATACCCTCTTTTGTACAGCTCCCCTTCCTGAATCACATACTTAGGCGCCTTCACTCTTAGCTTCCGAGCCTGAGGCTTATCCTCCGGGGTAGTTCCTTCTTCTAGGTACGCCCGCATGGGCGTGATCCAGGACTCTTCCTCGTTCACCAGCATTACTTGATCGCTCTCCTGGTAGCTTCTTCTTCCCAGTACCTCTATGTACAGCTTTTGGTCGGGCTCAGGTTTTAATTCCGAAGAAGCTAACTTGCTTAAAACGTCTGCCTTACTGTTCTGCTCCCGGGGAACTTGAACCAAGTTGAAGGCTTTAAACCCGGCTATCAGAGGTTTTACCGTTTCCAAGTACCTTTGCAGGCTCCTTTCCCGGGCTTCATACTCTCCTTTTACTTGCTGCACCACAATCTGGGAATCACTGTGTGCCGTGAGGGTTTTGATTTCCATCTCCTTTGCCAACCTTAACCCCGCGATCAAGGCTTCATACTCAGCTTCATTGTTGGTTGTTTTGAAAGTGAATTGGACTGCATAGGGATACTCCTTCCCCTCCGGGCTGACCAACAATACTCCCGCTCCACTGCCCCCGGAGTGCGCCGATCCATCCACATACAACTTCCAAGTCAGGTCTGTCTCGGCCTTCGTTGTATTCTCCGGAGATTCAGGCATCTCTTGTTCTTCACTGATCCTTGCTTCTGATTCCAACAAGAAGTCCGCTAGGGCCTGGCCCTTGATCGCCCTCCTTGGCTCATACCGGATTTCATATTCTCCCAGCTCTATGGCCCATTTCATCATTCTCCCTAATGCCTCCGGCTTGAACATAACCTGTCTTAGCGGGTAATTGGTAAGGACCACTATGGGGTGGCCCTGGAAGTAGGGTTTAAGCCTCCTTGAAGCATGTACCAGAGCCAGAACCAACTGCTCCAACTCGGTGTACCGGGTTTCTGCCCCCCGAAGTGCCCGGCTAACAAAATAGACTGGGTGCTGCCTTCCCTCCTCTTCTTTGATTAGCACGGCACTTATCGCCTCCCGGGACGCCGCTATGTACAGGAAAAGCTCCTCCCCCGGGAGTGGCTTTTTTAAAGTTGGCAACTGTTGAAGATGCTCTTTCAGACTTTGAAACGCCTTCTCACATTCCTCGGACCACTCAAACGCCTTGGCCCTCCTGAGTATGTTGAAGAAAGGCAACTGCCTATCTGCCCCCTTTGATAGGAATCGACTGAGAGCCGCGAGAGACCCTGTCAACCGCTGTACTTCTTTCACTGACCTGGGAGAGGTCATCTTAGCTATGGCCTCCACCTTTTCCGGGTTGACATCGATGCCCCGGCTTGACACCATGAACCCCAAGAACTTCCCCGCACCCACTCCAATGGTACTTTTGGAGGGGTTCAGTTTTAGATTGCTCCGCTCTAGCTTTTCGAACATCTCCTCCAGGTCATTCAAGAAAACCCCGTAAGCCTTGCTTTTGACCACCATGTCATCGACATACACCTCCATGTTTCTTCCCACTTGGTCCTTGAATAGTTTGTCCACCATTCTCTGATATGTGGCCCCCGCGTTCTTCAGCCCGAAGGGCATTTTCTTGTAGCAGAAGGTCCCGAAATCAGTGATAAAAGAAGTCTTTGCCTTGTCCGCCTCGTCCATCTGCACCTGGTGATAGCCTTTATGTGCATCAAAGAAGGCCAGCACCGAATACCCCGCGATGGCCTCCGCCAGTCGATCCAAGTTCGGGAGAGGATAGCTGTCTTTGGGGCAACATTTATTCAGATCTGTAAAGTCGATACACATGCGCCAGTTTCCATCATGCTTCTTTACTAGGACTGGGTTAGCTATCCATTCCGGGTAAATAATTTCCTCGACCACCCCGGCTCTCTCCAGCTTCTTAACTTCACTCTTTATAAATTCCGCTCTTTCCGGGGCTACAGGTCTTTTCTTCTGCCTGATTGGTTTAGTTGTCGGGCTTATGTTCAGCTTGTGTACCCCCAATTCTGGCAATACTCCTACCATATCCTCCGGGCTCCATGAGAACACTCCTTGGTACCTAGCCAAGAGTTCCTTCAGTGCGCCTTTTACTTCTTCCGGGAGATCCTTTCCCACCGTGACCGTCCCTTTATCTGCCACCTGCATCTCCTCCAACTCTTGGCGGGGAGCTTCTCCGTGTACCGCCCCTACTGCTTTCTTTGCGTCCAAGACCGCCGTCATCATACAACTTCTTGCGACTGCTTGGCTACCCCGCACGACCGCCACACCTTGCGCAGTGGGGAACTTCATCGTCAGCAGATACGGACAACTCGCTGCCCGGGCTTGGGTTAGCCATGGTCTTCCTATGATTACGTTGTACGGTGAGGGTGCATCAATAACCGCAAAGTTGCATGTCACCGAAATCCTCTTGCTCCGATCCTTCTCATCCACCATGCACACTGCGAGGGGAATAACACCTAGTGGAACTTCGGGTTTACCTGTGAACCCTGACAAGGGAGACGAGGGGGGTTTCAGGTTCTGTCTCCCAATTCCCAACTGATCGAAGCAAGAAGCGAACATGATCTCCACGCTGCTTCCATCGTCCACAAACACCCTTTTGACCAAGAAGCCTTCGATCTCCGCCGTTACCACCATTGGGTCAGAATGGGGTATCTGTGGCGGGGCTGCATCCGCTTCAGAGAAGGTGAGAGCCTCATCGGGGCGAAACCTTTTCCCCTGAACCTCCCCCGGGGGAACATACCGGGTGCGGGCCCGGATAGCGGAAACTGACTGGCATGCTTCTCCAACTTCTCCACTGATCACGTTGATCATCCTGTTGGGTACTGGGGCCGGCTCCACTGCTTGGACCGGTGCAGCGGCTATGGCAGGCCTCCCTGGGGCCCTGTTGCCTTGGTTGCCTTGGTTTCTCCCGTTTCCTCTCCCCGGGTTAGGCCTCCACCTCCTGCGGGGCGGCTCCTGAGGTTGGTCCCGGGGATTCTCCTTTTTTGCCTCCGCTGCCACGCAATCTCTCAGCTGTCCCCGCTCTATCAGTTTTTCTATCTCGTTCCTCAGCATCCTACACCCCTATGTCGCATGCCCGTAAGACTTGTGGTAGGCGCACCACTTGTCCGCGTTTTCCCTAGACGGGGTCCCGTGGATAGGCAACGGATCCGGGAACAGATCCTTGTGAATAGCATGAATCTCCGTTCGGGATTTGCTGAGCGGGGTGAAACTGTCCGCCCTTGCCCTGTTTGCTGTTGCGGGAGCGGGGTCCCTCCTACTTGGGTCTGCCGCTCTCCTTCTTTCTATCTTGTCCGGGAGAAATCCCCCAGATTCTTCCTTTCTCTTTCGTGTGGCATCATTAACCGCGCAGTATAGTTGCACCGCCATTTGCAAGTTGTGAAAGGTTTCCGGGATATTTTCCATCAACTTCTGGAACAACGCCATATCCCTCAAGCCGTTTATAAACCCGCTAATCACCGCCTTCTCCTGCTGCTGCCTGTCGACAACCTTCATGCTATCGTCCATGTACCTTCGATAGTACTCCATTGACCCTTCTGCGGCCTTCTGCCGGGTAGCCAAAAGCTCGGTCAACTGCTTCCCTTCCTTCTTTAATCCTGCGTATCTGAACAGCAAGGCCTTAGAGAAATCGTAGTAATCTCTGAGACTTTCTCGAGGCAAGGAATCGAACCATGAAAGACAGTTTCCTCTTAGGTAACAGCCCACCAACTTGCATCTTAATTCCTCCGGGAAGTCCCGTGACACCATCAGGTTCTGGTACATCCTGACAAACTCTTCCGGGTCTGTCTCTCCATTGTATGTTGGGATTCCCTCCGGGGTCCGAAGGCCCGGCGGCCATGGGTACGCAAGCACTCGAGGTACCCAAGGGGAGGTAGGTTTAGCTCCGTTTCTTCCCACTAGTTTGTCTAGTCGAGCCTCCAAAGAGTTGGGGTCCTGCTGAGCCACCTGATAGCCCCGCATCCTATCGTCCTCCCGATAGTATTTCTCTTGGTAACCATAGTTCATCCCCATTGATCCGTGCATGGGCAAGGAATACTGGATCGGGTTCCCCTGGGTTCCAGGGGCCTGATAACCCAACGACTCCACCGGCATGGCTGGCAGGCCATACCCAATTTGTCCCGCCCCCCAGCTGGAACGCGGGTAATAGGGTGGGGCGTGTGGAACCAAATTCGATTGTTGTCCCGTAGCCATTCCCCCTCCGACCCCGAGACTTGGAGGGAATGAAGGTGGGACGGTGGAAGAGTTCACACGCCCCTGTATCCTTGGCGGCTGAACGACTCCGTCCAGGTCGATAACCTCTCTTTGGTACCCCCGAAGAGGTCCTGCCCGGTCTCCCCCAGGCTCCCTCCGCCTACGATTTTCCCGGGTAGAGAGTACCCACTGGCGGTACAACTCCTTGTTGGCTCTCATGAATTCCAACGCCGCCAATTCTTCCGCCTCGGCTAAGGATTGCCCCTCCTCCCGGGCTTCAGGTCCCTGGGTCCGGGGACTGCCTCCCCCGGCGGGCCTTGGTTCTTGCTCCCCCGGGTATCCTCTTTCCGAGTCAGCTTCGTCGGAGGCAGTTTCCACATGGCCATCCTGCGGTACCCCTAGCTCCCGCTGGTGTCTAGCCTCCTCCTGCAACTGCCTCAAGGTCACCTCATCCCCCGGGGGTGGAAGAGACCCACCCCCTGAGGGTGCCGCGTTCTTCTTCGGGCGCCCGCGCCCTCTCCTCGGCGACTCCATCATGCGAAGGTGGAAAGTCCCACCGGGCGTGCCAATTGATGCTACCAAAACCGTCCGTATCCCTGCACTTGATGCTATCCGCGCCTCCTAGCTGGAATACCCGCGACAACCCTGCAAAACAATCCCCGGGAGGCATCCCGGGGAAGAAGCTCCGGCGTGATGATGAGACGGGGGTAGTAATGCGAGGGAAATCGTACGGGAAAGACTCAATATCAAATAGAGAGATATAAGTCACCTACCTTGTTTACTGTTTGAGACTAGTATTTATAGCCGAGCTCTACCTGCTTTGGGGATAAGGTGCAGGACCACTTCCTTTGTCATCATATGTCCTCTTCCTTATCCGGATGTACCTTCCAGCGGGAAAGATACTGCTTTGATAGTTATGGGCCGTGGACCTTCCTGGCCCAACCGGATTCTGGGCCAGTATTATCACCTAGTTTTTTTTCCTTTTCTTCTCTTTTCTTCCATGTGATTTGATGAACATGTATTGATATATTAGGATGATTGTATTAGGTTAATCTTCCTTGGGAGCAATTGATTAAACTTCTATTCTTGAGATTTTCATGAGCTTTCATATGCTTCTATTTATGGGTAGATTATCATTTGATGAACTTGAGTTCTTATGCATGAATGTTGTTCAATCTTGCTTAATTTGTTATGGGCTTTATGTTTTATATCAATTGCATGCCTCATAGTCACTAATTAGAGTAGATTAGTTCTTAGTGTTAAAGTAATATAGTTTTAGAGTAATTCTAGGTGATTGATTGTAATGTAGTGTAATCTCTAGTAGTTTAGTGACTATGGAAAGAGGTTGAGTGATGACAAACTCTCCCCTTGGTTATGTGATTGTAGTTGAGATATGCCATGATGAATATAAATTGTTAGAATTGGAAATCTTATGAACTTGCATGATTAATCAATTGTGTGTTTAGGTAATGATCTAATGTTATCATCGATCCCCCTAATATGTGATTGTATATTTTAGTTGAAGATTCCTTTTTGACATATGATTGTTAGCAACAAATAGGCTAGAGTCGTGGGTAGAACGTGATCGTTTACCCCAATATCATAAAGTATGAATTGAGATTTGTATGTTATCATCGTCTTAGTTCTTTATAGTTTTCAAATGTCTTGTCCAATGCTCACGTTAACGGCGAGTATGGGTGAGTTTGTCGATTCTCCATTTTTAATTCCATTGTCGATGTATCTAGATGTTATCATCTAGATGGATTGATAATGAGGGCTCTTGAGTGATGTGTTCATGCTCACTAGCTATTATCGAGAGAATAAGATGTTTTTCATCCACGACTTATGATCGTAAACCCTATATATGAAGCGTTCACTCAATGATTAATCGATAGTTGAAGTTGAAGTCAATTGCCTCCCAAGGCCTTGTATTTGCATTGTAGTGTAGTTTATCTTAGTTGCTTTCTTTCGTAGTGTAAAAAAACCAACTCAAAAAACCCCCCTTGTTTACCTTGCTTTCTATATAATATATATGTGTGTGTTAATAATCTTCGCTAAAACACTAAACAAGATCCTTCTCCTTGTGGTTCGATCCCTACTTCCCACTATCTACTCTATAGTAGTTAGAAGTCGTAGGTGAAATACAAATGTGTTTTGATTGAGTGGGATTCCCATTTACGACGTGGGGTTGTCAAGTGACATTTCTGAACCTATCATCATAGATTCTGATTGTTTAAATGCCATCTCCTCTGTTCTCAATCCTTGTACTGCTCATTGGAGAATGTTTCACTTAGCAGATACAATACATCAATTCATCTCTTCATTCTCTGTGATTCATGTCCATAGGGAAGCCAATATGCATGCTGATGCTTTAGCTAAGATCTGTTTAAATGCCAAACATGATGCTTCTTATTCCTTCTCCTCTCTACCTGATAGGATTCAAGGCCTAATCAGACTTGATCAAATGGGAACTCCTTCCCTGAGGATCCCCAGAACAAATGCTACTTAATCTTTTTGTATTTTCTTTTCAGGTCCAAGCTGTGATGGACTCCTGTACTGGAGCTTTTCCAATTTGGTGCTCATCTAGTGCGGTCTCAGGCCTTTGCTCTGAAGCAAAGAGCAACTTTTTCAAATCACTTACAGCTGATTCCATACATATGCATCTGCATAGGGTATTTTGCCATGTAAATATAGGCACAGGCATTCTTAGTATAGTTATATGCCCTCCTTTTGTCTACTAGATCCTTCCCTTTTGACTAAATTGAGCTTCGTTTTACGATCTCTAAATTTTTCGGAGGATTTTTAGGACTAGGTAGGACAGTTTTTGGTTAGGAGATTAGCCTATTTTTTAATTCTTTTGGAAGCAATCATGCTTCAGGAGCTGCTACTCCCATCTTGTACCAAACTTTGCCAATTTTGGTCTCTATTTCTGTTCTGTTCTTTTATGACTTAGGGGTGCCTAATACAATCCCCTCCATCCTAGGATGGTTTAATTAAAAAAAACAAATTTCCTAATTTTATCAATTTATAAAAACCACGTGTACTCTTTTGCATGCGTATGTAGGAAATATCATTACTTTAAAATTCAAACATTTTAAACTCCAAATTATTTAAAAAAATAAAATAAAATCACCTGTGAAAGGTGAAGGGATTTTCAATAGGTTCCCCAAGCCTTTAGAAATAACTGAAAGATAAAAGGTTAAGCTCAAAGCTCAGTTTTACAACATATTTCTAAATAAAAACCATAAAAATGAGTTTTGAGGCTCATAAAGCTAGATACAACCTCTAGAGGAGAGGTTAAGACAATGAGAGTTGAAAGTGATCATAAGTGCCTATCCCTAGACCAAACAAACCCCAAGCAGTTCTGTGAAAATAAACAAATCGAATCACAACTTTGCTCAGAATTATAAGTCTTCAGGTGGGGAGAACACTCAGAAAAGAGGCAGTATATGAGCTGTCATAAATCTGCATCTTGGTGCTTTGGTGGGGTGAGATGGTTGCAGCTAAGTAGCATCCTCCATTCAGCAGTCCTTTTAGCATGTTGAGTTGATCTGGAACTTCCATCATCATAGATACATGCAGTGGGATAATAAAGGCAGTAGGAGTAGCATCCATTCATGAGAAAGTTCTGAGACTAGGAATCTGATCTTTGTCCATCTACAATAGGGCTCCAGATCCTCTATACGACTACACCACCAATCATATGATGCCACTTGTACAAACTAACTTAACTCCTAACTTCACTCTAACCCATCACACTAACTCTAATCAACTATGATTAATTATTCTGTGGTTAAATTAAAATATTTTCTTCTTTAAACTTTTCAAATTCCTAAATCTAATTTTACCATTCCTTTTAACCAAGATTTAATTCTCTCGTCATAAATATTCCTCCCCATAGAACTCATCTCCAACAGAATACGATCGAGAATGCTTCATGCAGAGCCCAGTTTGCTCTTGCCTTCAATCTCACTTACCAGAAGTAACTCTTCTTACTAGCCCCTGGACAATCTTGTGGTTCGCCTGGGAAACGACTCACTGAAATGTAAGGGGGATTATAGTTACACACTTGTTGTCTTAGTTACTTTTGATACCTTTGATACTTTGATACTATGAACTGAGCTACCTAGCTCTACCTGTATTTATTTATTTTCGTGAAGGCTTGGGGAAACCAAATTGAATTCCCTCCATCATATGATGGTTTAACTTTAAAAAAATGCAGAGCCCAAAATTCACTTTCTCTATATTTTTGAGTTCCTAAGCCTGGTGTCGGTTCTAAACATGATTTTGATTAAGCTCGATCACAAACGGAATTCGAGAAACGGACATAAGCATGGATCTAGTTGGAGCATGCTTGATTTAATTAGTAGATTTAGGATGTATCTTAGTATTTTTTGTGTTATTAATTAGGGCAAACCCTTTAATGAATTCCAGATATTTGGAATATAGTTCACTTCACATCAACAAAAATGGTTCGTTTTTTTTTTTTTTTTGTATAGAATTGGTGATATGTGAGAATGTGAGAATACAACAGTTAATTTGATGAATTAACCACCGAACCCAATCGGTGAAAGCAATCTTTGGTGTGCAGTAGCTTTCTTGGTCGAACTCTCAGGCAAGTTAGACTGGTCTTGGGCGGCAACTTAGGATTTTGCAAGGAGGAAGATCACGACGAGAGATTTGAATCTTGGTAAAAAGAAATGTTAAAATTAGATTTAGGAATTTAAAAAGTTTAAAGAAAGAAATTTTTTTAATTTATAATCAGAGAATAGTTAGTCATAGTTGATTAGAGTTAGTGTGATGGGTTAGAGTGGAGTTAGGAGTTAAGTTAGTTTATACAAGTAACGTCATATGATTGGTGGTGTAGAGGATGGTATACAATTGTGGTATAGAGGATCCGGAGCCCTGCAATAGGGCCTTGGCCTCAACTGGAAATGAAGCAAAATTGACAATAGAGCACAGTTTGTGTTGGGAAGCAAATTTTGCAAGAAAATCTGCAACTGTGTTCCCTTGTCTAAAAGTGTGTTGCAGTGTGAAGTGCTGTAATTTGGACTTTAATGCTATCAGCTAAATTGAAGAGCTTCCAATGGGCAGTTATAGGGTTTAGAATCATAGAAATACCAATGAGGCAATCAGATTCTATAATACATTTGAGAAGTCCCAAGTTATGGCCATGTAATATGCCAAACCTGATGCTTTTATCTCAGCCTCAAGAGGAGAGGAAGCATCCGTGAAAACATATTCAGCATATATGAAATGGCCCTAAAAATCCCTACAGATGATACTAATTCCTTCCCTAGTGGATGAGCTAGACCAGGAGGCATCAACATTAATTTTACAACCATCAGGGGGTTTACACCATTTAATAGCAACAATCTTTGGTCTTGGTGCTTTAATTGAGGCAGGGAACAGTCCCCTCTCAACTAGTCCTCTATCAAAAGCAGATGTTACAGAGATAGGATTGGCATAGAAGACATTATATACCATCTCTTTAACTTCTTTGATGATTAATGCTTTGGCAGGGGGCTTGTTATCATAAAGTTTTCTATTTCTAGATTTCCATGAATTCCAGCAAGTTAAGCAAACCACCATTTGAATGAGTTGGGAATGAAGGAAAAAGTGACCTACATAGCTAAGGTAATAAGACAGTCTATTCCAACAAGTAGAAAATTTACAGTCAATGACCTCGTAGCAAGGACTTCCTTCCATATACTCAGAGAAAAAGGGCATTCATTTATAAAATGTTCAATGGAATCAAAATTCTCACAAAAACAACATTTTGAAACTAGGCTAAAACCCATGTGAGTGAGGATGTCATCAAAAGGAAGAAGGGAATTCATAAGTCTCCACATGAAAATGGAGGTTTTCTTTTGAATTTTTTCTCTCAGATTTTAGCTAGAGACACAGAGTTACCTGATTGTTGAAGCAGAGCTTTATATGCAGACTTGAAAGAGAATCTCCCAGACAATTCAGGTTTCCATATGAGTATATAATCTATGTGATGAAAAATTTTAGAATCCTGTAGAAAAACTATCAAGTCAGAATTGAGAAACGGAGAGATAGATGGCATGAAAAACGATTTATCCTGGATGAAGTTGGCCACTGTTGAGTTCAGAGGAATTGAAGTTATTTCTGGATCACAGATATCACTAATGGAACCAAAATTGGTCCAGTTAAATGTCCAGAAATTACAATTTCCTTTTCCATGTATAACTCTTGAGTTACTTTCTGCAAAATGGTTGACCAAACTCAGTCCATAGAGCTTTACCAGTTTGGTATTTCCACCAAAGCTTGAGAGAACAGGCAAGGATATTGGCAGAAATATTTATGCATCCAAGACCATTCTGTTGAGTTGGTGTGCATAATTTACTCCACTTTCTCCAGGTTTTTTTTGGCTTTAAGCTCTGTCATACCCCAGAAGAACTTAGAAAATTTCTTTTCTATCAGTTTAATAGTGGAGGAGGTGGGAATCATGACTGTCCAAATGTGTTGTGGAAGAGAGTACAACATTGACTGGATAAGTATGAGTTTGCCACCATTAGACAACCACATATTTTTCCAGTTATGTAGCCTCTTATCTATCATTTCTAACACAGGTTGAAAATGAATATTAAGGGTTTTTCCAGTAAAAATAGAGCATCCTAAATACTTGAATGGAAAACACCTTTTTTTCATTCCCATAATAGCTTTGATCAGATTAACTTTATGAAGACTTGCATGTCTGCTCACAAAGAAGTCAATTTTATCAAAAATTATTTTTTGACCAGTGACTTCTTCAAACTTAATAAAAAAAGCTTTTAAAATGACAAGGTTTTGCTTGCTTGCTTTAAAAAATACCACTGTATCATCAGCATGTGAAAGATGAGATACTGGTGGTAAATTTCCTAGGACATCATAATATTGCAGCTTTCCAGCTCTGAATACAAAAGCCAGACTTCTATTAAAAGACTCAGAGAACAGATTGCATAGAAATGGAGGGAGGGGATCCCATTTAATGCCTCTAGCAGACTTGAAAAAACCTACAGGACTGCCATTTATAAGAACTGAGAACCAAGCTTGAGAAAGGTTCCTCATTATGCATCTAACAAATCTACCATGAAAGCCAAATTTGAGTAGAATGCTATTGAGGAAAGGCCAACTGACTCTATCATAGGCTTTCATCAGATCAAGTTTGAGAAAACAGTTGGGAGTCCTATCCTTTCTATTTTGATGCCTAGCTATTTCTTTTTGGTATAAAACACTATCAGAAATATCCCTATCTTGTATGAAAGCAGTCTGATTAGGAGAAATTAGGTCAGGCATATATAAATGGCTTTATTCTTTCCATCAGTATCTTGGAAAAAAATAATTATTGAGCACATTAGATAGATAGGTCTAAAATCACTAAAAGATATTGGAGTATCTTTTTTTGGTATCAGTGTAATCCATGTACTACCTATACCTCTTGGCATATCAGAACCAGCCATGAAATCATTGCATGCAATTAATAGATCATTTGCAATGATCTCCCAAGTTTTGATGAAATTTTTTGCAGTGTACCCATCAGGGCCTGGAGTGCTGTTTTTATTTAAATTAAAAACAACACTCTTCAGCTCATCTATTTCAACTGGTCTGAGCAACTGCAGATTTTGTTCAGAGTTAATAACAGATGGGATTTGACTCAAAAAGTGTGAGTAAAAAAGAGCATGTTCAGGATCAAGAGACGAGGACAGTAGGTTTTGAAAGAAAGAAGTGACCTCTAATTCTATATCATGTGGTTCATCTAGCCAACAGCCAGAGGCTGATTGAATTTTTGTGATAGCCAATCTACTCTTCTTTTTCCTTAACTGAGTGTTGTCATCACCCTCTTTCAACCATTTTACTTTGGCCTTAGATTTCCAGAAATGTTTCTGTTCTTTTAGAGCTCTGAGTAGTTGTGTTTTACATTTTTTGAATTCAATAAAATCAGACTCAACACGACTAGTTTCATATTGTATTTCCTGGACTCTAAGGTTTTCCTCAGTTATTTTGACATTATCATGTATGTTTCCAAATACATTCCTATTCCATAGCTTAAGAAATTTTTCCAGCCTTTGTAATTTGAGGAAGAAAGATAACATACCTTGTCCTTGTGACTGACCATTTACCTGAATTGGAGGCTTCCAGTTATCATCAATCATTGGGAGTAGTTCAGCTCTCTTCAACCATGTATTTAAAAATATGAAAGGCCTTGGCTTTGACAGAGTGTTACTACCTATTAGTTAATATGGGGCAGTGATCATATGAGTCTTTATTAAAAATCTGAATGAATGATGATGGGAAATTAGATTTCCAACTACTAGAGCATAGCCCTCTGTCTAATCTCTGGATAGTTGGATTAATAATTCTTCCATTAGTCCATGTGAAAATATTGCCAGATGTATTAATGTGTTTTAAAGGCATACTATCAATGAATTTACTGAAATCTTTGATGCTACCTGTATTAGGAGAGAGATCCCTTATATTCATCTACAAATTTGATAGCATTAAAACCACTCATTTTTTTATTCAATTGAGTAAAAAATGTGGTCACTTTATGGGACTGTTTGAGACAGGAGGGGAAGGTTGCTAAAGTTTGTGTTCAAAAAACTTTGAGCTTAAGGGTGAAGAGGAGTATAGTGAGGGATGGGTGGCAGGGTTGGTAGTGCCTTTTTGGAAATAGGATGTGATGACAACTTGTGATTTTTTTTGGGAACTGACTTTTCTCAATTTGCTTCCAGGCACTTTGAGGTTGTTGTTTCATGGGAATTGTTGGAGGCTGATGTCTCTACTTATTTGCTCTAGGAGGGGGAATTCCCTTTGAGATATCTCTATTTGTAGGGGCTGGTTTCATTAGAGCATTAGCGACAGGATTCACTTCAGATACAGAAACATGCATTTGAGCAATAGAATTTGGAAGTCTTATCTTACATTCCTGAAGGGTATGTCCTAGTTTCTTGCAGTGGAGACAATATGATGGGAGGTCCTCATATTTAATATCAAATTCATCATTATCACCAGGCTGACCTAATAGAATGGTTGGAGATAGAGTAGTTTGAAGGTCTACCTCAACACAGATTTTGAGAGCAGATGGCTTTGGAGAGGGATTGAGTTGCTGCATCCATCTTTATGAAAGTCCCAATGTTTTTTCCAACATACTTCTGATAGTGACCCAAACCGGCACAATTGAAGATTCTCTCTTTGGTGAGAAATCCGGTGTCCACCGAAGCACTCTCATCGGGAAACTGCTTATATTCCAAAGCGCCTTCATCCAGCAGCGCTAAAAGTCTTCCTTGGTGATAAAACGGAGAAGGATATGCTTGTGGTCCAGAGCCCCGATTTGATATTTTCTGATGAAGCCAACGATTTTCATTGAGGCTTCAATCCGCTCCATCGACGGTCATACTCTTTCGAATATCCCAATTAGAGCATTCTAGTAGGGGATGGACATCTCCTGGACATCCTCCAGCGAGAAGAGACATGCAAGTTTGCCTTTGAACTCATTTATCGGTGCGATATTTGGAGTATTGGGCATGGATGAATATAGTGGTTGAGTTCTGTTTTGAAGGGCAGCGAGGAAGGGTTTGGGAGGGGGTAGATGCGGTGGTTGAGGTTAAATCGGAGGTTGAATTGGTGGTTGAGGCGGTGGCTCCGCCATTGGCGGAGCTTGAATCACTGTAAACAAGCCGTTTGCGGCAACCTTTTTGTCAGAAAAAACCCGTTGCGGCACTGTTTCGTCTAAAATGGGGGGGCGCGTGAGATTTCTTCGCTCAATTCTTAGAGAGAAGCGAGAGAGAAAACTTAGAGAGAGAAAGCGTTAGGACAATTAACTAACACAAATAAATTTTAAATAAATGTAGATATTTTTATTAGATTAATAGTGAATAATATTTTAATTTTAAATAACATAAAAATAGACAAATATTTTAGTAATTAAAATACTTTTCGATATTAAAAAAACAATACACGCTACATAAAAACAACTAATGAATTGTACTAATGTCTATTTCAGTCATTTAACACAATGAAACAGCTATCAACTAATTATTGCTATTTACCAAATGCTTATATACAAAACCGCTAATTGAATCCACTAACAGCTAACCGCTGATAAAATATGCTAACAAGTAACAGTTGATAACCAAACGAGGCATATACGTAAAAGCAAAATCTTTAAAGTCACGTGGCTCTCAAATTAAATTTGACACGTGGCACTTCCACAATCATCCACATCAACTTTTGAAAACTAATAAAAATAATAATCGCTATTAAATAAACCTATTTAATAACTTCATAATTTCATTATTTCTAGAATATTCATCTTTTTTTTCTTCTCTCATACTCTACCTCTTCCTCTTACATTCTTCTTTTTTCTAGAATATTTCATCATTTTTATATTATTTTACAATTATTTTTTCTAAAAGTTATTATTATTTTATATTTTATTTAGATTCTTATTTATTATTTTTACAATTCAACGTTTTGCATATAATTTATTTCTCTTTTTAAAATTTAATATAAATTTAAATATATTTAAAAAGAATTAATTAGTATAAATTTGGGCAATTATCCGGGGTATCATCGAGTGAAACCTAAAACATGGAGAAGGTACAAGGAAATAGATGACATTGCTAAAGAAAATGTATTTGTACAGATAGGGGAAGGGGAATCATCTTAATTGGAGAGGTTCTGGACACTTGATAGACTATTGGGACTCTGACATAGAACTGTATAGGTCAAATTTAACAATTAGAGAATATCTCTTTGATCGGGAAAATATAACGAAAACTATGGAATTGAATTTCCCTCTGAGATTAATACATTGTTTTCTTCTGATTTTTGCTTGAACTTTTCTGTAAATCAGTTCAATTCAGTAAAAATGTAATTTTATGAAATTCAATTCAGTCGTGCTGATTCTTTTTTCAATACATTAATTTTCAATTCAGTTCAGTTCAATCCAGTTCAGTGCAGCCAGAATTAAGCTCTAGCAAACAGAGCCTTATTCTAAAATAGAAAATAAATATTAAAAATATTAAAACGTCATTTTAAGGCTTTAAAATATCTCAGATAGTCAAACTGGCATGGTGCTCGATACAAAGTAGTGAGTTATGTTTACCGACATATTTTCCTTTCTGAAAAGATATAATATGATATCATTCAGACGTCGATTACTGAATCTGCCCCGAAACTGCTCAACCTACGATAGTTTTTATTCGATTCTTGGATAAAATCTCCCTATATCAAATACCATGACTTGAATTTCTTTTATCTTTCATGTGAATCAGATCGGGAGCAAACATAATTTAATTGAATAAAAGGATTGCAAAAAAACAAACTCTACCAATATTTGAGCAAAATGACCAATAATACTCTTATCTTTAATAGTATATAAGCAATTCGTTGAATTTAGCTTGTGTATAGTATGGCTATAAAGTTTTGCTCCAATTCTTTTGTTTGAGTAAAGTTTTCCAACAGTAATCTAAATCTAAGATTTTAAAAGATCTCACGGGTCCGGAAACAAGTTCTAAGCTTTCGATTCCTACTTAGCAGCTCCATTCCAACAAAAGTTGTAATACAATTTACACTCTGAAAAATTGCTTATTAAATTAGATAAAAAATAAGGAAAAGTTGACAGCACATTACGTGTTGGGAATTGATTAAGTCTAACTTAGCGGAACATCAATTATCTAATCCCGGATCTCATGCATGTACTTAGTATGAATCTAAATTAGGGTTTAGACTTACCTCTTGAAGCGTGCTTTACCATCGGATTTAGTCAGATGATCCAATCAACCACGGAGACGAGAATCCCAAGCGTGATCCCTCTATACGTATCCACACAGCACGATTAGACCGCTTCACCGCTGTTAGCTTAGAACGTCGATCAGCAACCAAAGACCTAGTCTTTGTTCTTCTCTTGACGATGAGGTTTGTATGAGAAAGGTAGGTTTATTTGTTCTGAGGCGCTCAACACATGAGCTATGCGTGTATATGTGTGTTTCTGTTTATTCAAGTAGAAGTCTATATATACAGAATAAACAGAATCCTCATAAACCTAATCCTAGTCTTATTCATTATGGGCCTAGCCCAATAAGACTTAATTCCCATTTAATTACTATTAGACTCCAAGTCTAATTAGATAATTACTTTGTCCAATTTCATGCTTAGTGTGTGACCCTATAGGTTCAGTTATAATAAGCTGCGAGCTCAATACCATTGATGCTACCCGATCGAAAGCGGTTTCCAGCTAAACATTCCGATCACTTAAATAACTGAATTAATTATCTCCGTAATTAATCCTCCAACTATTCAGGACAATGCACATTGATCGAAGGACACTATTCCAACAATCTCCCACTTGTCCTTTGGAACAAGTGTGCATTCATATTCCTTTGTCGCTTAATGTCTTCATTCGAACATAAGGTAAGATCCCATGTTATCCTTATTGAGTTCAAATGTGTTTCTCGAATTCCCGAGTAAAACTGTTAAGACAGATGATTAATCCATAATCCATCTGAGCACGACCATGCATTTTACAGTCTCAACTCTCCGAGAGGCCCATAAGACAACAATCTCATAAAATGAGAGGACAATCCCACTCTTGTACATCCAAGTTTTCTCTACTCGATTCATGCCACCCAAGAGTTGTCTTTATAGCCTCCTTTCACGGCACGGCGTTTGACAACCCTCAAAGCAATCAATCCACAAGCAAGCAAACACTGAATCACTCAGGTATGAGGAATATGCTCCAACAGTCAATGAGAAATACTTATAACTTTCAAAATATCTTAAAGTATTCTCATAGCGGGTCAATCCAATACAAGTTCCCAACCTGCATCCATGCAATCGATTCATGACATCCCATGTCCTTCAGCCCATGAAACAGCACTGTGAATCAACTTGCAAACTAGTCTTCTTCAGTCATTAGTGTCCATTCTCAATGACCTGGACTAGGGACATAATCAATCATACACTCCAGTTCACTAAATAGGGTTTCATTATCCAAGACATATTCTTGATAACCTATTTGGAGATGTAAATTGATTTTGGACTTTCATTTAACTCTAAACCAAGTTAAATGAATATGAAATAATAATTTCATAATATTATAAACGGTTCAATCTTCAATGTCTAAAATCACCAAACTGTGATAACTAGAACATTATAGAAAATCACAGCCACTATCCAAAGTGCTTGATTCCTAACACAAATGTATGAGCCCTAGGCAACATGCAACATTTGTGGAAGAGGTTTAGATGATGGATCAAAATCCATTGTTTCCCTTGCATATGATACCTTCACCATTCTCTCAACGAATGTGAAATATTCTGAGTATGAATTTCGACTTATGTTATTCCAATGCCTATATTTGCTTAAGTAATGACTCTACGATTCTCAATCGAATGCCATTAAATCAGCTAAGACGGGACATTACCAAGTCTAGTGATGAATATCCAATTTCCATCACATACCCTTTGCAACTTCCAAAGCAGCAATTTACTCAGTTTTCATTGTAAAATCAACAACATAACTTCACTTAGCATATTTAACAACCAACTCATTTTCACCATAGATCAAGTAATCCATAGTCCATTTCAGACACTATGAACTTTTCTTGGCCACACACTATTGTGCCTCACCTTAGTCTATTTGATATCAAATCGTTGTGCTCTAAGCATACGAAATATCATAAGTAGTACATGTCATAGCAAACATAATAGACCCTACAACTCCATGCATTAGAGATCATATTATTTCTCTTTTGCTCATCACATCTCGATAGACACTGAATCTTGCTAAGATTTATGCCATGAATCTTAGGTAGAAAATCTTTTACTATCTTTTAATTGAACGTGTCTAGAACCTTACCTAGTAGTTGCTTTGACGTATCAATCATCATCTTTAATCTACCTTGTAGAAAGTGATGCCCAAGTTGCACTCTACATTTCCAAAGTCGTTTATTGCAAAATACTTTCCAAACTAAGTCTCCATATACTACAGTTTTGGATTGTCATTTTCAATACATACAGGACTAGGAATTCAATTTTGCTCCCACTGACCTTCTTGTATATACAAGATTCCATAACATTTCTTTGAACGCCAATCTCTAAATTGCTTCATCAAAATGTATTTTCCAACTCCATAATACTCGCTTCAATCCATAAATGGACATCTGAAGCTCGTATACTTTCCTAGCATTATAAAAGCTCCGAGATTGTATAAAATACACATCTCCTTCCAAAATCCAATCAAGGAAGCCAATTTTGATCTCTACCTAGTAGAACTCAAAATCGCACTGAGCTAATTTTTCTAGGATATCCGGATAGATTTAAGTATTCCAACTGGAAAAAGGTCACATCACAATCTACATTGTAGACTTGTTTATACCCTTTTAATCAAATTCCAAACTTGATTTAATACAAAATATCTATTCCAAATTTCATGGTCTTCAACCACTTTGTGGAGTTAGCGCTTGTCAAAGCTTTAATGTAAGTCATATAGGTTCACCATTTTCTAAAAATGTTATTTCATAGTTTCAGTCGTAGGGACATAAATGTACCTTTTGCCCGAACACTACATCTCATTGACTTACATGGGGCATGAGTAACTTCAGAAGTCTCTAAGACTTTACCGCATTCATCTTCACCACTAAAGAAGGGATCGATGTTTCTCGGTTCTGATTGTTGCTCACCTCGAATGCTATCGAGGTCTAAATTTCTCCCACTTGTCCTTTTGGAGTGGAAAGATAACACTTCTCCAAAAGGACACATTCTTGAGCAACATCTCATAGTTCTCAAAATGTTTGTAGAAGTACCCCCATTGTCCCATTTCCATAAAGAGACAATTATTAGACTTGGTGCAAGTTAATGCAAACAACGTTTCACATGTACTTCGCAACCCCAAATCTAATGAGAAAAGACATTTAAGGAACCATTCCTACTCATATCGCATATGATGTCTTTCCTTCAACTTTTGACAATGCTTTGTTCAGTGTGAACACTACCTTATAGAAGTATTTTCCTGGAAGATTGGCTTGACCCATCATGAAAACTCATATCCAATATGATCATTTGTTTTATGCCAGATGGTTAATAAATTCTTGACTCAAATATTCACCACCTCAGTTTAATCAAAGTGTTTCAATTTCTTGCCAAGTAGATTCTAAATTTCATTTCTTAACTCTTTAAATTTCTTAAAGGATTCAAACTTGTCTTTCATCGAGTAGAAAACCATATCTACTCAAATCACCGACGAAATTAATGAAGTGATTCACCTCTTGGAATTAAAGTCATTGGTCTACATAACCATTTGTTAATAAAACCCAATAAATTTCATGTTCCATCACCCGACACTATGAAGGGTAATTTTGTCATTTCACCATCACAATATTGACACATATCAAATGACTCCAATTCAAATGATTTCATATAACCCTCCCACTCGAGTTACTATGATTGCTCAATATTGGTGGCACAATCGACAATTTATGAGGTCGAATTCGAATCATTCATTTCAAGCCCTTTTGATATTTACGTTACAAACATGTTTATCTATATCTAGCAAATAAAGACTCATGTCTAATTTTGCAAAACTCCAAAACAATGCATAAAACTGAACAACCATTGTCCTTTTTATGATAATACATTTCCATGTCCAACATAGAAAGTGTAGAAATTGATTGTGTTGTTGTAACACTTGGATCCAAATAACCTTTATATGATCCAGTGAAAACCTTAAAGGCATAGATAAACCATAAACTCCTATGGTCAATGCAGCAACCCTTGCTTCATTACCTTTGAGTAGGTTGACATCTCATTAACTAAACTCCTACTTTGGTCCCTCCACATTTTCTGAAATTGTGAGAACCATATGGTATCTAATACCAATTAGTAGAGTGATCGTAGAGATTGTCTATAACGTAAATAAATGCAATTGTAAATTACTCACCAATCTCTTTGTCCTCTAAGGACTAAAGATAGTATATTTTTCAATTACAATAGAAGTGTTAGGAACCTAGGCGCATCAGCACTATGCTTGCCCTTATCCTATCCCACTTCTTCATTCTTTCATGTTATATTCAAACCATTTCCCTTATTGAACCAATAGAACCTCGTTCTTGGTCTCAATTTAGACACTTGACTTAGCGTTTTAAGCATCCCATGAAACTTAGTCAAAGTCTTCTCATTTCAGCTAAAATGGTTCTAAACCATCAATGAAATGAATGATGTCACTGGCTAACTATCAACTATAGGTAAACCGAGTATCTCCATGTTATCAAATAATCCAATTGTTTTTCAAAACATGAGATTTAATTTGTTTTCATTTCTTAACTTTACAATTAAAAATAGTCTTAAGGCCTCAAACCTCTCAACCATGGACTGCTCCTGAGCTCCATGTTGATGTTGTAAGTATCTATGTTCAAAACTTGCCTAGCAATTTTGGACACATACTATACAACACAAGACATTTGACATCAATGATTTGAATATCAACGAATACTTCTTTTCTTTTCTTGCAATAGAACTTATCCCGAAGTTCATTTGCCAAGAAACTGCCGTTCAATTCAACCTTCCAAAGGTTTGAACACAGATAAGAAGAGTTGTTGTTTGTTGTCATACATGATTACTACAATATAAATAAAATGCAATAAAAAACCATTTAAATAAGTAAATAACAAGCAAGAAAAATACATGCAATCAAACAAGTTATCTACACATTTTATTCAAATCCAATTGTCCCGTGAATAAAATGATTCCAAGACCCTCAAAATCACAAGGAATTAAGCATGCTTTAGCTTGTCTTAAATCCTTTGATTTTAGGTAAGCAATCCCATTGCTAATAGTATCCAATACTACTCTTGGTTGATGGGATACATCCAATGTATAATATCCATCTGATTTTGTCTCAACATCTGAGTACCCCTCACTGATATTGACGAGCAAACCAAAACTAACATGCAAACCCCTTTCACTAGGTCTACCCGCATTTTACTCCCAAGATTATAGACGATACTATCGCTCTAGCGAAACCTATCATCAGTGATCAAAGGCTAAATGGGTGTTATCTGTTTGGAAAGACAATTTTTGGCTCATTATTACTTTGGGACTTAGGTTCATTATGTGGTTTGATTATTAGTGAACTATTCCAAAATCATTCCAAACACATAAACCATTCATATGCATTTATCATATAAAGCAATAATTAAATGCATAAATAAATGCACATAAAATGATACAACACTGAATCCAATTCATATTTTCTGACTATTCTCTTCTAAAGTGAATGGTCTAACATGCATAATAACTGAAACAAACAATCTATCATGCAAAAAGTGCCAATTATTTCCCAAATTATTAACCTCATTATTACCTTAATAATTCTAAATTATCAGAGTAATTTATTATTACATAATTACCTATGTAATTCTCCATACCAAATAATTAATCCAAATAATTTCTAAAATTATTAACATCAATTATTATTTCAGCCATACTTTAATGATTCTAAATTAATAAAGTACTAAATATACTAAGATAATTAAATTAACTAATTTCTAAAATTATTAAATTTAATTATTTATTACTAATTTTAATTAAATTTCAAAATTAAGCTCATCCAATGCCTTAATTAAAGAAATGTACATGTTCATAAAATAATTTTGCACTTCCAAAGTCAAAATTACTCCCACTCAAATTAAGATTTTATTTTTAATTAAAAAAAAATTTCTGGACCCGGTCTGGTCCGGTCTAACCGAAACCATATCCGGTCTGCCCAACTAACCGGTCCAACCGATCAGGCCAGCCAACCTCAATGGCTGCATCACTGCTGGGCCGAAAAGATCCAGCCCAAATAAAAATGGCCTAGCCATTTAAAGGGCCAAAAACCCTAATTGCTGCTGTCACCCTTCCGGCGGAACCCTAGCGGCAACACCCAGTGTTGTGCCGCTCTACCGCCGCAGATGAACAGTTAACTGATGAATAGTAAATCCGTCAATGAATAGTAATTTTCCAAAAATTACAACTTCAGAGTGATTAAATCAAATACAATCATCCAATGATTATTTGAATAAAATATGAACATCAAACCTAATAATCAATTTATGCAAATCTCATCTACATAAATCCTGGATCATAACTAAAACATACAAGAGGGCTCTGATACCACTGTTGGGAATTGATTAAGTCTAACTTAGCGGAACATCAATTATCTAATCCCGGATCTCATGCATGTACTTAGTATGAATCTAAATTAGGGTTTAGACTTACCTCTTGAAGCGTGCTTTACCATCGGATTTAGTCAGATGATCCAATCAACCACGGAGACGAGAATCTCAAGCGTGATCCCTCTATACGTATCCACACAGCACGATGACAAGCGATTTCCCCACGTCGTAAATGGGAATCCCACTCAATCAAAACACATTTATATTTCTCCTACGACTTCTAACTACTATAGAGTAGATAGTGGGAAGTAGGGATCGAACCACAAGGAGAAGGGTCTTGTTTAGTGTTTTATCGAAGATTATAAACACATACATATATATTATATAGAAAGCAAGGTAAACAAGGGGGGGTTTTGAGTTTGGTTTATTACACTACGGAAGAAAACAACTAAGATAAACTACACTACAATGCAAATGCTACAAATACAAGGCCTTGGGAGACAATTGATTTTCAACTTTGAACTATTGATTTATTGTTCTACAACACATTGCTTTAGGAATCTTCTCACTAATGTAGTTATAGAGAATGATCGCATTCAAAATAACCCTCACTAGTGAATGACTTAAACGATAACGTTTTAGACCAATTCACCAATGACACCACGATTAGAAGACCAATAAACTTACCCATGCAATTCGAAAGCGAATTAAATACATAGATAACACCATTGAGAACAATCAAGAGCTAAATCAAAAGATAACTTTCTAAATCAACCCTTAATTCTACTACTTTGAGACAAGTGCAAAATGATAGCATTTCACCCATGCATCTAGCATATAATTGATAGCAATTCATTACCCAAGGATAGCCCAAGCTAATTCATGCTTCAAACAACACATTCAAACACAATTCATCAAATGGAAATTAAATTGCCCATGAACGATATGCATCAAGAACTCAAAATCAAGAATAGAAAGTTTACATCAATTGCAACCCAAGGTTTAATTAGCCTACAACAATCATTCTAATACAACAATACATGTTCATCAAATCACATGAAAGAAAAGAGAAGAAAAGAGCAAAAACTAGAGAAAATGGGATTTTGGATGATGGGGAGCTCGTCCAAATAGAAAGGGATAAGAGGGGTATTTATAGCCCTTGAAAATATGCTTCTTTGGCCTTCATTCAGCCAGAAATCCGCCCATTTTCGCGGCCCGCGAGCCCCATTTCGCGGCCCGCGAGATGCATGTGGCAGATTGACAGCAATATTCTTTTCTTCGCTACGGATGAACCGTTGATCCGTTTTTGACGTTCTAGTAGTCCATTTTGTAGTACTCGAGAAGAGGAAGCCAATGGTACCACTTATGCACTCCAATTCCTCTTGTAACATTTCCAAATTTCAGCTTCAAAACGTTAGTGCACAAGTCTTTCTTCAAAATGCAAGGTAAGAGAAATTTAGCCTTAATTCTTAACCCTTTGCACTAAATGCTACCCCAAATGAACTCTAAAATGTGCTAAAAGTAGAGTATATATTGGCTACATCAAATACCCCCACACTTAAACCTTTCTCGTCCTCGAGAAAAAACGATTAAAGTTTAAGATTATACTCAAATCAATTTTTTTTTCTAATGCACATTTGAACTCCTCCAAAACTATGACACTAAAACAAGAACTTCCAACAAGTAAAAAGCACAATCACAATAAAGATTGTATCAAATTTCTATGCTTCAACTTGATGACAAGTTCTACCCAAAAATCCCAACAAAATCAAAACATATACCACATGTAGAACACCCCCACACTTAAACCTTTCTCGTCCTCAAGAAAGAACGATTCAAGGCTAAGATGACAATTTCACAACAATAAAACACATGGCATACTCAAACAAAAAATTGCAAAGTAGAATATCCCAAAGTGTACTACTTTGCTCCCACTAGATGAAACATCCCAACAAAGCCAAGATGCAAAACTACCAAACTCTCCATTAATCACCGCATCCTTATGACTTCAACCATCGGAAAATGAGGATAAAATGAGATTTCTCTCTTTTTGCCTAGGTATTTATACCTAGCCACTCTTTTTTTTTTTGTCTCACTCTCCTTTTGCCTTGGATGTACCTAGCCACTCTTTCTTTTTTTTTTTTTTTTTTTTTTCACACAAAGCCTCTCAATTTTGCATAAGTCTCTATTTCTTTTGGACTTATCCGGGCTCTAGCCTCTCATTTTTGCCTAAGTCTCTATTTCTTTTGGACTTATCCGGGCTTTCATTTTTTTTTTTTAAAAAAACAAAGTCTTCAAAGAAGTACATATTTACACCAAAAACGAAAATCCTAAACCTCTCCCCCACACTTAAACCAAACATTGTCCTCAATGTTCAAGAACAACTATCAAAATTGTGAGGAAAGGGAAGGACTCACACTAAATGTTGGCTCTTTAAAATTTTATTTTTTTTCGCAGGCCGCGAGGCCCGATTCGCGGGCCGCGAAAAACAGCCAATTTGTGGCAGCGGGCTGCCTGAAAATGGCCAATTTTCGCGGGCCGCGAGCTAAATTTTTTTTTTTAAATTCAAATCAACTAACAAAAAAGAAAAACAAGAATAAAAACGAAACAAGAATAAAAACGTAATCTACTAATTAAAACAATGAAAGACACTAAGAATTTTTTTTTTAACTTTATATAAACACAATAAAAGCTAAATAAAAATAAAACGAGAATCGTTTAATGGAAGTGTTATTTCCAAACGATCAAAATCGATTTATTTAACGTCGTCGACACGACCCAAATGTTATTCATAGAACAAAAGTTTGGAATCCTTCACTTTTGAAAGAAAAGTGAAGGGTGGTAGAGAAGGTGTTGGAGGAGGGATGAATGGTTGTGGTCTTAAAGGAGGGAGGATGATAGGATGTGTAAACAAGTAACAAGATTTCCTAGGCTCCTTTAAGATTTCCGGAAGTAGTGGAATTTGTTGCATAGGTGGAGGTGAGGGTATCAATGGTGATTGTAAAGGTTCAAAAACACTCACATCCCTTTCTACTTCATAATCCTCAACAAAAATTTCCTCATCACTTTCGAACTCTTCCTCATGCATTGTGGTGATATCACTCACCATAGCAATAGGATTATGTTCTACTTCGGATGGTACTTCCTTGGAGTATTGAGCTTCTAATCTCATCACCACATTCAACATTTCGCTCAATTGCCTCTCAAGATTCTCTAAACGTAAATTTTCATCATAACTCATCGAATCTTGTTCTAGAGGCAATTCACAAGGATGTGGGGGTAGATTTTGTTGCTCAAAATATTGGTTTTCCGGTTGATATCCATAATTCGAATTCGAATAACCACTCCATTGTGGATTATAAGAATCATCATATGGATTAAAACAATTTTGACCTTGAAAACCAATATTTGTCTCCTCCTCATAGCACTCATCATCATAGTACCCTTGGTATGAAGAACCAAGGGGCCTTTCAAGTTCATAGTGCTCACTTCTCGACTCAAAATAACAAGGCTCGTAAAAATCATTTGAAAGATAAGAATCACACGAGCTTGCTACATTCTTCCTCATCCTTTCATGGTTAAAGGACGTGAGGAACTCAATAAAATCTTTCTTTTTTAAACTAAACATAACTAAAAAGTTTGAAATGGTAGTGCAAGGGTTCTAGAGTAATACACACTACAAGGTGTCGTTTATTCCAAGAAACCAAGCAATACACACTTCAAAGAAAACAAAGTAAACAAAAGATTGAAATTATAGTGCAAGGATTCTAAGGCAAAACACACTACAAGGTGCCATTTACACAAAGAACTCGAGCAATACACTTTCAAAGAAAAGAAAGAAAACAAAGGAGATAAACATAAAATCTAAGATAAAACACGAAACAAGATATGCCTTCTCCCCGGCAGCGGCGCCATTTTTGACAAGCGATTTCCCCACGTCGTAAATGGGAATCCCACTCAATCAAAACACATTTATATTTCACCTACGACTTCTAACTACTATAGAGTAGATAGTGGGAAGTAGGGATCGAACCACAAGGAGAAGGGTCTTGTTTAGTGTTTTATCGAAGATTATAAACACATACATATATATTATATAGAAAGCAAGGTAAACAAGGGGGGGTTTTGAGTTTGGTTTATTACACTACGGAAGAAAACAACTAAGATAAACTACACTACAATGCAAATGCTACAAATACAAGGCCTTGGGAGACAATTGATTTTCAACTTTGAACTATTGATTTATTGTTCTACAACACATTGCTTTAGGAATCTTCTCACTAATGTAGTTATAGAGAATGATCGCATTCAAAATAACCCTCACTAGTGAATGACTTAAACGATAACGTTTTAGACCAATTCACCAATGACACCACGATTAGAAGACCAATAAACTTACCCATGCAATTCGAAAGCGAATTAAATACATAGATAACACCATTGAGAACAATCAAGAGCTAAATCAAAAGATAACTTTCTAAATCAACCCTTAATTCTACTACTTTGAGACAAGTGCAAAATGATAGCATTTCACCCATGCATCTAGCATATAATTGATAGCAATTCATTACCCAAGGATAGCCCAAGCTAATTCATGCTTCAAACAACACATTCAAACACAATTCATCAAATGGAAATTAAATTGCCCATGAACGATATGCATCAAGAACTCAAAATCAAGAATAGAAAGTTTACATCAATTGCAACCCAAGGTTTAATTAGCCTACAACAATCATTCTAATACAACAATACATGTTCATCAAATCACATGAAAGAAAAGAGAAGAAAAGAGCAAAAACTAGAGAAAATGGGATTTTGGATGATGGGGAGCTCGTCCAAATAGAAAGGGATAAGAGGGGTATTTATAGCCCTTGAAAATATGCTTCTTTGGCCTTCATTCAGCCAGAAATCCGCCCATTTTCGCGGCCCGCGAGCCCCATTTCGCGGCCCGCGAGATGCATGTGGCAGATTGACAGCAATATTCTTTTCTTCGCTACGGATGAACCGTTGATCCGTTTTTGACGTTCTAGTAGTCCATTTTGTAGTACTCGAGAAGAGGAAGCCAATGGTACCACTTATGCACTCCAATTCCTCTTGTAACATTTCCAAATTTCAGCTTCAAAACGTTAGTGCACAAGTCTTTCTTCAAAATGCAAGGTAAGAGAAATTTAGCCTTAATTCTTAACCCTTTGCACTAAATGCTACCCCAAATGAACTCTAAAATGTGCTAAAAGTAGAGTATATATTGGCTACATCAAATACCCCCACACTTAAACCTTTCTCGTCCTCGAGAAAGAACGATTAAAGTTTAAGATTATACTCAAATCAATTTTTTTTTTCTAATGCACATTTGAACTCCTCCAAAACTATGACACTAAAACAAGAACTTCCAACAAGTAAAAAGCACAATCACAATAAAGATTGTATCAAATTTCTATGCTTCAACTTGATGACAAGTTCTACCCAAAAATCCCAACAAAATCAAAACATATACCACATGTAGAACACCCCCACACTTAAACCTTTCTCGTCCTCAAGAAAGAACGATTCAAGGCTAAGATGACAATTTCACAACAATAAAACACATGGCATACTCAAACAAAAAATTGCAAAGTAGAATATCCCAAAGTGTACTACTTTGCTCCCACTAGATGAAACATCCCAACAAAGCCAAGATGCAAAACTACCAAACTCTCCATTAATCACCGCATCCTTATGACTTCAACCATCGGAAAATGAGGATAAAATGAGATTTCTCTCTTTTTGCCTAGGTATTTATACCTAGCCACTCTTTTTTTTTTTCTCTCACTCTCCTTTTGCCTTGGATGTACCTAGCCACTCTTTCTTTTTTTTTTTTTTTTTTTTTCACTCAAAGCCTCTCAATTTTGCATAAGTCTCTATTTCTTTTGGACTTATCCGGGCTCTAGCCTCTCATTTTTGCCTAAGTCTCTATTTCTTTTGGACTTATCCGGGCTTTCATTTTTTTTTAAAAAAAAAACAAAGTCTTCAAAGAAGTACATATTTACACCAAAAACGAAAATCCTAAACCTCTCCCCCACACTTAAACCAAACATTGTCCTCAATGTTCAAGAACAACTATCAAAATTGTGAGGAAAGGGAAGGACTCACACTAAATGTTGGCTCTTTAAAATTTTATTTTTTTTCGCAGGCCGCGAGGCCCGATTCGCGGGCCGCGAAAAACAGCCAATTTGTGGCAGCGGGCTGCCTGAAAATGGCCACTTTTCGCGGGCCGCGAGCTAAATTTTTTTTTTTTTAATTCAAATCAACTAACAAAAAAGAAAAACAAGAATAAAAACGAAACAAGAATAAAAACGTAATCTACTAATTAAAACAATGAAAGACACTAAGAATTTTTTTTTTAACTTTATATAAACACAATAAAAGCTAAATAAAAATAAAACGAGAATCGTTTAATGGAAGTGTTATTTCCAAACGATCAAAATCGATTTATTTAACGTCGTCGACACGACCCAAATGTTATTCATAGAACAAAAGTTTGGAATCCTTCACTTTTGAAAGAAAAGTGAAGGGTGGTAGAGAAGGTGTTGGAGGAGGGATGAATGGTTGTGGTCTTAAAGGAGGGAGGATGATAGGATGTGTAAACAAGTAACAAGATTTCCTAGGCTCCTTTAAGATTTCCGGAAGTAGTGGAATTTGTTGCATAGGTGGAGGTGAGGGTATCAATGGTGATTGTAAAGGTTCAAAAACACTCACATCCCTTTCTACTTCATAATCCTCAAAAAAAATTTCCTCATCACTTTCGAACTCTTCCTCATGCATTGTGGTGATATCACTCACCATAGCAATAGGATTATGTTCTACTTCGGATGGTACTTCCTTGAAGTATTGAGCTTCTAATCTCATCACCACATTCAACATTTCGCTCAATTGCCTCTCAAGATTCTCTAAACGTAAATTTTCATCATAACTCATCGAATCTTGTTCTAGAGGCAATTCACAAGGATGTGGGGGTAGATTTTGTTGCTCAAAATATTGGTTTTCCGGTTGATATCCATAATTCGAATTCGAATAACCACTCCATTGTGGATTATAAGAATCATCATATGGATTAAAACAATTTTGACCTTGAAAACCAATATTTGTCTCCTCCTCATAGCACTCATCATCATAGTACCCTTGGTATGAAGAACCAAGGGGCCTTTCAAGTTCATAGTGCTCACTTCTCGACTCAAAATAACAAGGCTCGTAAAAATCATTTGAAAGATAAGAATCACACGAGCTTGCTACATTCTTCCTCATCCTTTCATGGTTAAAGGACGTGAGGAACTCAATAAAATCTTTCTTTTTTAAACTAAACATAACTAAAAAGTTTGAAATGGTAGTGCAAGGGTTCTAGAGTAATACACACTACAAGGTGTCGTTTATTCCAAGAAACCAAGCAATACACACTTCAAAGAAAACAAAGTAAACAAAAGATTGAAATTATAGTGCAAGGATTCTAAGGCAAAACACACTACAAGGTGCCATTTACACAAAGAACTCGAGCAATACACTTTCAAAGAAAAGAAAGAAAACAAAGGAGATAAACATAAAATCTAAGATAAAACACGAAACAAGATATGCCTTCTCCCCGGCAGCGGCGCCATTTTTGACAAGCGATTTCCCCACGTCGTAAATGGGAATCCCACTCAATCAAAACACATTTATATTTCACCTACGACTTCTAACTACTATAGAGTAGATAGTGGGAAGTAGGGATCGAACCACAAGGAGAAGGGTCTTGTTTAGTGTTTTATCGAAGATTATAAACACATACATATATATTATATAGAAAGCAAGGTAAACAAGGGGGGGTTTTGAGTTTGGTTTATTACACTACGGAAGAAAACAACTAAGATAAACTACACTACAATGCAAATGCTACAAATACAAGGCCTTGGGAGACAATTGATTTTCAACTTTGAACTATTGATTTATTGTTCTACAACACATTGCTTTAGGAATCTTCTCACTAATGTAGTTATAGAGAATGATCGCATTCAAATAACCCTCACTAGTGAATGACCTAAACGATAACGTTTTAGACCAATTCACCAATGACACCACGATTAGAAGACCAATAAACTTACCCATGCAATTCGAAAGCGAATTAAATACATAGATAACACCATTGAGAACAATCAAGAGCTAAATCAAAAGATAACTTTCTAAATCAACCCTTAATTCTACTACTTTGAGACAAGTGCAAAATGATAGCATTTCACCCATGCATCTAGCATATAATTGATAGCAATTCATTACCCAAGGATAGCCCAAGCTAATTCATGCTTCAAACAACACATTCAAACACAATTCATCAAATGGAAATTAAATTGCCCATGAACGATATGCATCAAGAACTCAAAATCAAGAATAGAAAGTTTACATCAATTGCAACCCAAGGTTTAATTAGCCTACAACAATCATTCTAATACAACAATACATGTTCATCAAATCACATGAAAGAAAAGAGAAGAAAAGAGCAAAAACTAGAGAAAATGGGATTTTGGATGATGGGGAGCTCGTCCAAATAGAAAGGGATAAGAGGGGTATTTATAACCCTTCAAAATATGCTTCTTTGGCCTTCATTCAGCCAGAAATCCGCCCATTTTCGCGGCCCGCGAGCCCCATTTCGCGGCCCGCGAGATGCATGTGGCAGATTGACAGCAATCTTCTTTTCTTCGCTACGGATGAACCGTTGATCCGTTTTTGACGTTCTAGTAGTCCATTTTGTAGTACTCGAGAAGAGGAAGCCAATGGTACCACTTATGCACTCCAATTCCTCTTGTAACATTTCCAAATTTCAGCTTCAAAACGTTAGTGCACAAGTCTTTCTTCAAAATGCAAGGTAAGAGAAATTTAGCCTTAATTCTTAACCCTTTGCACTAAATGCTACCCCAAATGAACTCTAAAATGTGCTAAAAGTAGAGTATATATTGGCTACATCACACGATTAGACCGCTTCACCGCTGTTAGCTTAGAACGTCGATCAGCAACCAAAGACCTAGTCTTTGTTCTTCTCTTGACGATGAAGTTTGTATGAGAAAGGTAGGTTTATTTGTTCTGAGGCGCTCAACACATGAGCTATGCGTGTATATGTGTGTTTCTGTTTATTCAAGTAGAAGTCTATATATACAGAATAAACAGAATCCTCATAAACTTAATCCTAGTCTTATTCAATATGGGCCTAGCCCAATAAGACTTAATTCCCATTTAATTACTATTAGACTCCAAGTCTAATTAGATAATTACTTTGTTCAATTTCATGCTTAGTGTGTGACCCTATAGGTTCAGTTATAATAAGCTGCGAGCTCAATACCATTGATGCTAGCCGATCGAAAGCGGTTTCCAGCTAAACATTCCGATCACTTAAATAACTGAATTAATTATCTCCGTAATTAATCCTCCAACTATTCAGGACAATGCACATTGATCGAAGGACACTATTCCAACAATACGTATATGTGAGATCTCGGAAAATGTTAATTAAAATATAACGATTGTATATTAAAATGATAATATTTACTATGGATGAAAGTTAGAAAGACTAATTTGATATAGAATAAAATAAATGAGCACTATATTCATAATAATAAAATAAATATAAATGAATATATTTATTAATAAAATTTTAAGAGTTGAATGTTAATAAGTTATTATTATTCATTTTTATAAGTTGATGTAGAATTATTGATTTCATACATATTTTATTTGTATATATAAATGAATTAACAAATGGTCAACATGAAAATTTGTTAAATAGCATGTATCTGATTTATTGTTCTCTAAATCAATACTAACTATGGCTAAGTCTCCCTTTACATGCGTTAACGCATGCGAAAATCACGAAAAGGAAGTTAGATGGTTTTAAAGTCTAACTCTCATCATCCTGTTAACCACGAAAAGAAATATGTTAACCATTGCGTTTTTAACCTATTCCCTACCTATATGGTTAGTCAATTCATAACTCTTTAAACCCCACATCCAACACAAATCCAAAATCATCTCCAAACACCTTTTCCATATCAGGAGTATTAATCGTGCCGTAAGAGATTGTAGTAAACGGGTGTTCATCGATATTTACATATCAGGAGTATTAATCGTGCCGTAAGAGATGGTAGTAACGACCAATATCGGGTGTTCATCGATGTTTACAGATGGTTTCATTAAATCTAATAGATATTGAATTGCATAAAAGGTGAGGGTTTTACTGTTTTTCAATCCCTTTTCGGAAATCACTTGTGTTTTTTGTTTTTGTTTTTTTGGATTAAAACCACCTAAGTGGAGGGATTTATATTGGCTTCCCCATGCCTATGAAAATAAACGAGTAAATACAAAGAAACCGCTTCTGATGTAGCAATAACTCCTAGAAGGTTTCTATATTCGTAGAGAAAAAACTCTACATAAAGCTAAGCATAGCTTCCAAAAAGAATGAGTTAACCTAAATATTTACTCTAAGTTACTCATTCTACCATCCAAAAGTGATGAAGATAGTAGACTTTGAGGAAGAGAGACTTCAAAATCACTTACTTATTAGTGAATCAGGAGCGCAAGGCAACTGAGACACAAGGCAGCCTATGAATGAAATCTGCAATCCAGGTAAAGTCATCTATCTGTGACACAAAAACGAAGCACCATAGAATCTTCAAAATCCAGAAGTATCAGGCAGATGCAGCTCAGAGTTGGGGCGAGATAACATTGCCATTTGTTGGAACTGATCCGAGGTCAACAATGTAGGTTCAATTGTTGGAAGTCCATTGATGCTAAAAGATCATCAGTGAACTTCTAATCCTGCAGTGAAACATAAAGGGAATCAGTAGAGTCCATTCATGAGATCCTAATTGAGGGAGTCCCCATTTTGTCAAGTCTGATCAGTCCTTGTATAGCACATGGAAGGGAAGCAAAAGTGAAACATGCATTGGAACGGGAATGCAGACAGAGTTTAGCAATACCATCAGCAACCTTGTTAGCCTCTCTATGTGTGTGTGTGAGTGAAATAGAACCATCTAGGTGTTGCAACAACTGGTGTATTGAATCAGATAGATGAAACAATTTCAAGTGTGCAGTGACAGGGTTTAGAACAGCAGAGATAACATTTAAACAGTCAGATTCAATAATAATTGACACAGAAAGTTCCTTAGCATGAATCACTGCATGATGTATAGCAATAATTTCGGCCTGTAAAGGAGATTCAGCATAGGTATAATGACTAGAAGCAGAGATAAAAAGTCCTTCTGTATTCTTAACAATCATGCTGACTCCAGCATACAGGGAAGATGAGTTCCATGTTGCGTCAACATTAATTTTCAGACCAGATGTACGTTTTTGCCATGCAATTTTAAAGATTTTGGGCTTGGGTGGTCTTTTACCTAGAGGAAGAAAACTATGGTTGGCAATTTCTGAGTCCAGAGCAGATGAAATGAAAAATGGTTTAGCACAAAAAACAAGGAAAATCTGCTCTTTAATAAATTTCAAAACCATAGTTTTAGAGGCTGGGATATTATCATAAAGCATTTTATTCCTAGATTTCCATAACATCCAGCAGGTAATGGAAGGAGTGATTCTGATAATCAAATTATGCAGGGCACTTAGACCATTATAGGTGAGATAGAAAGAGAGTCTTTCCCAAATGGAAGAGAAATTTCTATCAGATATTCCCATGAATGAATGCATCGTTTTCCAGATAGATAAAGAGGAGACACAAGAGTTGTAATAATGATCTAGAGAGTCCTCATTATTGCACATACAACACTTAGATGGTAAGGAAATATGCATGGATTTCAATATGTTATCAAAAGGCAGGAAAGAGTTTATCATTTTCCACATAAAAATTGAAAAAAATTTCTCAATCCTAGGGTTCCAGAGGTGCTGAATAGATGAGATATTACCCCTAGACTCCGTAAGCATGTTGTATGTGGATTTGAAAGAGAAATTTCCTTTTTGATCAGGCTTCCAAATCAATCTATCCTCCCTGTGAGGATATAATTGTGAGTCCTGTAGAAAAGATAAAATATCATTAGGTAGTAGAGGGGATAGTTGTTGCATAATATTAGATTTATCATTTAAACACGATGCAACACTGCTATCCAAAGGTATATTGGTAAGAGAGGGGTCACAGAGATCTATGAGAGGGCCAGTATCTAGCCAATTAAATGACCAGAAATTACAATCCCCTTTCCCTATAATAACTCTACAGTGTAATTCAGCCCATGAATTTATTTTGCAAATTCTTTTCCAGTTGGGAGAAGTTTGAAAAGAAACAGGCAAAGATGCAATAAGATGAGTCAACATTGCATCTGCCTGTTGGTATTTCCACCAGAGCTTAACTGAGCATGTATCTATGATAGTGTGGATTGACCTGAAACCTAATCCATTTTGTGAGATAGGAATGCACAGGTCATTCCATTTTCTCCAAGATTTTTTAGGCTTTAGTTCAGTCTCACCCCAAAAGAAGATGCTCAATTTCCTCTCAATCTTTTTAACCACACTTGCTTAGGAGGAACAACTACTGACCAAATATGTTGGGGTAAGGCATAAATGCATGAATTAATCAGAATCATTTTTCCCTCCATAGTCAGCCATTTGTTTTTCCAATTTAAAAGTTTTTGATCAATGATTTCCAGCAAGGGGTGAAACTGAGCATTTAGTAATCTACCTCTATAGATAGGCACCCCTAAATATTTAAAAGGGAAACTCCCCAGTTTCATTCCAAGGATGTTTTTAATAGAGTTAATTTTAACTGGGGAGGCATGCTTGCTAATAAAGATATCACTCTTATTAAAATTGATTTTTTGACCAGTAACCTCTTCAAATTTTTGATTAGTTACTTGTGATTAGTTAAATGCTCAATTATTTATATGTTTAATTAAGGATGTGCTATGGTGGTTGGTCTTTACTATGCTTATTTGCAACGTGTGATTGTTTGTTATAATCGATATGTTACACTAAATGTTAAGTGTGTATGTGATCATTGAATTGCATGATTGTTCTGTATTTCTAAGGAACTAAGTGCTAAGTATTGAAGATACCTGTAGAATCATGTTTTCGGAAAATGAATGTATGAATACCATGTTGCTATGGATTGACATGTCTTATGAGTGTTTCTAATGAGTCGGTTTAATATCTAATGAACATTGATAGTGAGTTCATTTAGTGTTCCATAAACATGTCTTGTGTACCATGAGATGGTTTTATGTCTAATGAACACTGATAGTGAATACACTTAATGTTCCATTGACCGATCTTATGCACCATTAGAATGTTTACATAATACATTGAGACTGTTTACTGAATACTAATGACATGTGTTCACTCGGTGATCCATGAGACTGATTACTGAATACTGATGACATGTGTTCACTTGAACTGAATTGAATGAATACCGAAGTCATGGGATCATTTCGTGATCCATGTAATTGTACTGAATGAATCGTGTATTGTGTATTGTGAATCGTGAATAGTGAATAGTGAATAGTGCATTGTGTATCGTGTATTGTGAATCGTGAATAGTTAATAGTGCATTGTGTATCGTGTATAGTGTACTGTGAATTGTTTATTTTGAGACATGTAACCTAATTGTGTTATTAAGGATTCATAAGGTGTGTCATAAGCATTTATCGTGGATCGTGTTATTTGAGATTGACTTGAGTGCTCCATTATATTATGACAGTGTGATAAGTTTGTCATAGTGTTCTGATTTGTTGTTTTACAACTATTGAAATTGTGTAATTGTTTCTACCATGTTATCACTGAATGTTTTCTTATATTTCACTTCATACTTGACATGTTTTTCAATGAATGCAATAGAGTTATCTGCTTGGATGAGATTGTCTTTTGTTTGATTTGTGGCATTAAGTATTTGACTGTCATAAGTGTCGATTGTCAAGGTTCTGGAAAATAGGAAAACTTTCATTGAGTTGGTCGTAGCTCACCCCTTTATACCATTTTCTTTTATAGATATTGAATAAGACAAGTTATTTCGGTGACCTCTCAGGAATGATGACAATGCTTGAATTATATTTTAGAAACCAAATAAAAGATTGTATTAGAACTTATGTAAAAGTTGTATTCATTGAGAGTTTATAAATTGTAATAATGTAGTAATATCTCAATATATTTTATTAATTAATCATTTATTTAAAGGAAAAATTGGGGGTGTTATAGTATACTTTAGAGAATCTCAATTGAAACATGTGTCAATTGGCCTCACTGAATAATCATGCTTAAAATTAGTTTTGAAAGTGAGAAGATCAGAAATAATACACTAAATTATCATGATTAATATGTAAAAGATCATGCCTTGAAAGAGAGAAGATCAACATTTGTCCCTAGTCTCAATTGAGAATAATAATATTTTTAAAGCGCCATGCTTAAAAAATTTCTGTTCTTTTATTATATATGTATAGATTTCATCTTTTATCATTATAATTTCTAGGGCTGGAAAAATATACCAAAAATACTGTACCAACCATAAACCAACTCGTACCATACCAATTGTACCGTACCAATTCAGTACTGAAATTGTTCGTACGGTAATACCATACCATTATATATTATTGGCATGGTAATGGTATTAAAATTTTCATACCATGGTATTACCGTACTGTACCGAAAATAAATATTAAATTATTTTAATTTATTTTATAGCGGATGTCTTTTGCTCTTCTTCAAATTCCCGGCGGTATTTTAGTATTCTTCCGCAAATTAAACTTTTAAAGAGTCTTTTACTCTTCTTTAATCAGATCTCACGAATCACAATGCTCTGCCTCCTCCGTTGTCTGTGATTTTTACTGCCGTACTTTCTCCGGACGCTTCATCTTGGATTTCTGGCTATTCCGGTTTGCTTTCCATCCTGTCAAATTCTTTTTCAAGGTGAATTTCAATTGTTTAAAACTCAAAAGTATGGCCGACTGTGCAATAAAGGGTTTAGTAAAGAGAGATCTTTTGCTTTTGAGTTCAAAAATTGCTAAAGTAATCTGGTGATTAATATTTTGAAAGTCAATCATTACGATTGCATATTTGTATCCTGAATAACAAATAACATAAGTAGTTGAGTAACTTGAGTATAGTCTAGGTATGCTGCATGATAAATTGATCAAGGTTGGTGACACATTAATAGGGTTAGGCAAATCCTTAATGGAAGAACCCAAACGGGTACCATTAATTAAACTAGAGATCTTGAATTTGTTTACTGTGTAATTTCAGAAATGAAAAAGGATGGTGAATTAGTGTTAACTGGTTAAGAATCTCAAGTTGACCAAGTGATGCTTTTTTGGGAAAAAGAATACTTTGCAGGTTTCTTATTACTTTGCAGAAAGATTTGGAGTTGGAGGGCAAGCTACTCAGCAGACATCAACAATCGATTGAAAATGTCGGTGTTGGATCAATACTCAATAGTGAATCAAATGCAACATTGGAAGGGATATGTTTACAATATTCTTGAAGCTGTGTAATCAGTAGTAGTTTACAAGTTGATTTTTGCTAAGAGTTTTAAGGTTACTTCAAGGATGTAATTTTGTGCTTACCTTGTGGCTTGGAACTGATTTATTTTATTATTTGTGTGTGTGTAAATTTCTTTTGTTTCATCGAAATCTGGATTATGAATATATATTTGGATGCTGCTCTCTTTTCTTATTCCAAGAATCGTTAATGAAATAATATTGGCATGGTACAGTAAATACCGAATACCAACCGAAATTGTTGGTATCGACATATTGGTATACCGACTTATTTGGTTGGTATTGGTATTTAAAATATGTGTACCGAAATACTTGGTATGGTACATGGTATTGAGAAAATAAACATGGTATTGTACCGATTCCACCCCTAATAATTTCAATATAACATATAAATCCACACCATCCAAGCATTATAAGTTTGGAGATAATACTTGTATTTATACCGCAATCACAAACATGAATGACCCATGCTTCAACTTCAACATACACGCATAACTTGCAGTTTCTTTTTCTAAAAGAATAACATCGTAGGCATCCTTGACGAATTTTACCAAACAACTCCTTATTTATTCTGAAAACATAATTAGGAAAAGGGCAAAAGGGATAGAGCAAAGTGTTTACAGAACAAAAATAATGTCTACAGAATTACTTTACATAATCTAACACAGTCCAGTGACCTCCCAACCCGTCTGTCAGAGGCAGCTGAGCTTTCACCACATGCTTTACAGTTTCTTCAAACCTTGGTGATAGCTCATGCAAGATAGTTGTATATTTGAGGGTTATTCTTGTCACGCTCAAGGTACTCTCTATCTATAAGACTTTCAATCCTTTTCTTTAAATCTGCTGGCTTTATAGGGAACTTGAGCTGCAAATAAGAGCAAATTTCAGTAACTTACCTCTAAAAACTTACAAACTGTAGTTGCATCCAAATTTATAATAATGTGAGTATCATTTTCCTGGAAAAAATGTATGGTTGATATCCACTACTTATTCTGTTTCAACCTTCTAATCTATGCAACCTATACTAAGAATAGAACTATCTGCAAGACAATACTAACAATTCTTCTTTCAGAAAAAATGCCCAAACCTAAATCCACCGTATACAACTCAAAGTGGAAAATTTTACTTTGAAAAAATGAACATTAAAGCAAGAGTCATGTCAAAAGACGGGAGATTCAAGATTGAAAACCTGTTGAAAAAGTTCGGTGATCAAAAGAGTATGACTCAGCACTTTTCTGGTTTTCATTATACGAACAATGGCAGCATCAACCTGCATTTGAGGCCACAACATTTTAAGAATGGCCGTGCAAGAGTATTTTTAAGTGCCTCTGTGCCCTTGTTGAACTCGAGACAATCATAATTTCATTAATGATGTGAACCTGGTATTGGCGATCCTGAAATACTCTTTCAGTAGTGCTTGTATTCTCCTCAACTGTTTCCTTCATTTGAATGGCATTCACCTATACATTTTGAAACAAACTTAGCTCCAAGATTTCATTTCACTGCAAACTTTCTTCTTAACGTTAATAGAAAACCCTAGCTTCAAGATACAGTAGTATCAGAATAATTGGGTTCAAGTGAACCACGATCAGCCCCTTCCACTGAACGTGTATTTAACAATCATCTCAAGAGACATACCTTTATTCGATAGAGAGGAGCAGTGAATTGATCATTGAACACAAACGAATCATCATCTTCAACTTCTCTACCTTTTGGGGTCTGCGAGGAAATTTAGTTTTTTGAGCAACGTTTATATAAACACCTCCTATTTTACGAAAGTTCCACTTGAACCTTGAGTTTAACTTCTTTAGAAAAAAAAAAAAAATTGGAACCTGGATTCACTGAAAATTATCCAACCATCTTCTCAAGTCTAATGGCCGAATTACCCTTCTTAATAAATGAATTAAAATACCTAGCCACTGGAGGGTGGTACTTGTATTAAAAGATGGTGGTTTGATGAAGACGGTGCAGTGATGGGTGGTGGCATTTGTGTTTCAAGTAAAAAATTCAGTCTTTTGGGTTCATGTCAAACTTTATTTATGCTTGTCAAGGGGTTCAATGGCACTCTCAGCAAAACTCAGGGGTTTTAGTGGCACTTCCGGCAAACTTAGGGGTTTAAGTGGCACTTTTAGTAAAACTAAGGAGTTGTCTTTAGCCCCAGTTCTTTTAAGAGCATAGAGCCTAACATTTCTTCAATTGATCGACCAATAAATAATGAGAATGAAATAATACATCCAATGAATCACCAACCTTTTGAAGAACACGGACTTTTCCACATGCAAGTGACTGAAGAGTTCGTCGCAACTCTTTGTCTTCAATACCAGTAGATTCCTTTATGTCTTGAAAGCTAAGCTTTTCAGCATCATTAAATAGCATCAAGGCAACAGTCTGTAGCAAGAAGCAAATCAAAATAATGGAGTGAGATAAATACCCTGCATAGAGAAATCAGCACAAATTAATGAAAAATGCAGTGAACCTGAAACAGTGAAACAGCCAGCTCCTTCCGGCCTTTTGGGAATTCAGCCTTGAGAACACAGTGACCCAGTGAGTTCTGCCACATTAATCTCCTTCCACTATACTTGCTGAGATAAAATTCTTTGAAAATATCCTGTAGAAACAAGTTAAGACAGGGTTACTGTACATAGGTAAGCAAGGTGTTAATATGAAGTGCTGCTGCAGGTTATCTGATTACAAACCTGATACACATTGAGTTCATGTGGAAGTCGCACGTCCATTGGTGGATATGTAGGCCAATACCTAGACACAATCAATAAAAAAAATATTAATCATATTCCTTAGGTAGGGTAATAAAGGCTTGGAAGAGTGCATCAATGTTAAATATGTAAAGGAAAAAGAGTCAAAGATCCAGGAGAATACCCAGTTGTTAAGACATGAACACTCATCTCAATTCCAGAGGGAAGTTTTGTTCGAGCTTGAGAGGATTGCTTGAAGGATTCATTTATTTCTTTTGATAACTCAACGTCCTGGAAATGTTGTAAACTCAAAATTAGAATATTTCCATAAATTACATCTTAATCAAATATATGTGAGAATACCTACAAAATAATACTAGTTAAAAGGAAAGTTATGCTAATCACTGCAAACAACCAACAGACAACATTAATACTAATAGACATTAAATAGCATAAAAAAGCCAACTTTCTTTTCCTATTAGGCAGATTGGGGTGCCAACATAAAAGGAACAGTGAGCAATCAACTATAACTTGGGCATCTTCAACCCTCAGTTAAGAATGCCAACGCACCTTAAACATTCCTTCGAGTTTGTTGGTAAACTGACTACCACACTCTGTTTTTAACTGCAAAAATAGACCAAGAGGTTTTAAATGTGACAGTTTGCAGAATTGAAAAACAGCTTATATACTTCAGACCTCACCTTAGAAATCATGGACTTTTCAGCATCAATGGATGCACTTTTACCTAAGAGTAGCCTTTTGGCAAGATCTTTCTTGTAGAATGCTTCAAATACATCTTTACCCTGTGAATAGATAATAAATAAGAGATCAAAGTCCAAATTACCTGATGATATGTGTATACTGTGCACATATATGCACTTTCCAATTGCTTCTAGATAGATAGTCAAAACTACCTGGATAAATCTGAAGAGTACCAAGACTTTGTCTAAAGTGCCTTCTAGTTCCTCCTCAGAAGTACCTTTATTTCCGGCACGAAGCTTTTCATCCAAAAATTTTGCGATTAACTCAGCAGGGCGGTTCTGAGTGTATAAGAAAAAAGAGTTCTATTAAATCGTCTGGTACATTGTAATGTAGTAGGCAACTGTAATTAAGAAAATCTGGCATCACCATTCAACAACAAGAACAACGAGCAGCCTTTTATCGCATAATTAGATTCAACTTCAGACATAGTCAACAAGATATAAAAGACAAGGAGATAGATTAAGTGTAAAAAACCACAGGAACAAAAACTTATAAGATTCCCTCAATTTTAATTCCATCTCAAACGTATTGTTATCTGTAAGAGAATGCAGTAAGGTTCATGTGTGTGGTTCACATGCTAGCATAGAGGGACAAAAAAAGACCATGAAACGGCTTTATTTCAACCCCTCAACATAGTACGATGATTATAAGAATAACATAAAAAGGTAAAAATTCCTGTCAATGAATAATCCCTAAGAAACATTACAATGTACAAACCATATTTATTGCAGCAAATCATTCCAGGCCTTTTTAGGATCTCTTCCCTTAGCGAAAAGAATGTTTTTTGATACATCTAGGACATGGATTCTATATGAACCAATGGATCGTGCCCCTCACTCCCGGGAAGAAGGTCTTAGCAGGAGGCGAAACTTGAGCTGTTGGGTGTTTCCGTTAATTGATCGGGCAACCATAGGAGAGAGAAGCAAAGAAGGATCTTTCGAGTGACTTAGGTAAGGTGCACGATCTTCCTCTTTCCTGTGGAATTTATTTTGGTGGTTCTCTTAATTCTAAAATCTTACCAAGATATTAAGTGATCTCCACATTAGTCCAAATCCCCTAAAACATGATTCTTCTTAAAAAATATCCATTAGCACCTAATCCTGATTAGTTTCGCATCCTATCACAACAGATACGTCCCCACATCTACCTCAACATTCTAAATTTCACTGCCTCATTTTTGTTCTGTTAAATTAATATTTATAATTTTCTGCCCTGCACTTTGAGCTGTAAACCTCATTTCTGTTCCTTTTAGTTTGAACACCATTGTTTCTATCTGGCTTAATCCAGCATATGACATCTTCAAAAAACTTTCCATTAATTTCAATCAAAAATCTAAATATTTAAAACCTCTTAAGCATGTTTACTTGGAGTTGTAATGGTTTCCTCCACCTTTTTAGTTTGTCATCTACACCCCTATATCATCTGCAATTAGCACAAACTCAGATACAGCATCCTCCTAAGCGTTAGTAATCACATCGAACACCAAACCAACCATTCCAATTTAAAGGATTCCTGGATGAAGACTTGAGAAAAAATGTGAAAATTTTTAGAGCGCAATTTCTTTACTGAAGTTTCTTCAACTTGAACATCTAAGGGCTGATAAAAATAGCATAGAAGGGATTACTACCTTGAAAGGATATCTTATATGTTTGGAAAATGATAAAAACCTATAACATTCACAATGTCGAATCAAGATACCTGGCGAAGATTAATCAGATGCTCAAAAGCTTCCTTGATAGTGTTACTAAATCCTTCATTCTTTGAAAAACTTTCCTCCCAAATAGTATCAAGTGTAGCCTTAAACTCTAATAGGCTAGATACCATATCTTTGTCCTTTTCCTCGTCCATCACAGTGCCCTGTCCAGTTCTACGTATATATACACTAAGGGCCGTTCTCAATGATTCCAGGGCATCAACCCTCGACAAGAGATGATACATCCTTTGCAGGTCCTCACGGCGATGGCCATCCATAAGCATCGTGAAACCCTGGATGCAAACACAGTTAACGAGTACGGAGTGAGAATAAAGTGACAATAGTCAACTGATAAATTAGCAGATCGAAGCAATAACACACTTTATCAAGAATACTAGTTATGTGTCTTTTAAGTAGTTCACTTTCTGCAGTAGCAACTAATGGTTTTCTGGTACTTGCATCCAGGTAGAGAAGACATCTTTCATTTTCTTCATGCAATCTCGTCTGCAGGAGAGAGAAAAAATGTTGCCACGAGGCAATAACATCAGAAAAAAAACGAACAAATAAACAACTATTCCAACAAATGAATACACAATCAGCAACATTCAATTGATGTTATGCTGAAACAACAAATCAAGATCCAGGGTGCTTTGTTAGGACAGGGAATATAAAATTGCGCAGATTATATTCACACTCCTTCAAACCGGAGTATACTTCAACAATGATCCTTTCTAGAGAATATTTTATTGCTTAAATTATACCATTGCTACTGACAACTGTAATGAGGCCATGAATGATGTGGAGAGAAGAAAAAGAGCTACCTCAGTTTCAAAGTTATGGAAATTTCAATAAGCGATGTGATGTATGCAGAAAATTTTTAGTATTGGTTACCTTCTTTGCTTTCACTTTACTTTTATATAAATATATAAATGCTTTATAAAGACATGTTAAATAAGAAATTTTATAAAGTTAGCAAAAAAACGGTATCAAATGCTTAGTAGACCCCCTATTTTATAGGGAATAGAGGCATTTACCAATTGAGGACTCATTGTATAATCTTAAATGTGTGATTAATGGATGTGTCCTAGCTACTCATCAATTTAAATGTCCTAACGTTGGTTTTTGTTTATGCCAGGAATAAACCTTCATTCTACTGACTTTTTCTAAATATTCACAACAAACCAAGCATCAAAATATCATTCCTTCACCATCTCTTACCAACCCACCATAAGATAATGACCAGTATAATGAACTTTCATTGGCAAAAAATTACAACTTTCTAACATGGACCTGACACGTGTATGTAGAAAATAGAGAAAAAAAAGGCATTAAATAACAGACCTCCACATGCTTCAAGTAATCGGGAACGTCAGACTGCTGCATGTACTTAAAGCCTTCAGAAGCATAGAACTCTGACGTACGCTCCAAAAATGGCTTTTCAAAGCTATCAGAATAAATTCCCAAGGCAGTGAACATCTTCAAGAGATGATTAAGGAGAGTTCTATCAACTGCCTCACCTAATCTGGAGAAGAAAAACTAGAATAGTCAAAATATAGACAAATAATGGAGTATTACAATGCATAGGTGCATACTCTTAAACTCACATACACACATACATACTCTGCAAAAACCAAGTTTATAAGGAGCAGAATCTTGAATAGAGCAAATTTTGTTCAAGTGTTTTCACTGACTAAAGAAACACCTATAGGACATATTCTACATCATAAAATTAGCAAAACTCCAACTAAAGTAGCATCCATAGAAAAACACAATCCAGCCCAGATCCTAAGAGGCTACTAATAAATCATAAGCTTAAGCTGTTTACTATTCAACAAGCAATTCTTTCTTTCAACCTTTCTTCAAGTTCTTAATGGATCCGCCCCACAATTGCAACATAAATTTGTGCAAAATTGGGACAAACAGCAATTAAGGAAGCAAATGCAATGAGGCTTTCGTCGCCTCGTGCTATTATTAATTTATACAACTAAATTGTCAGCAATCTTCTGATCTCAATTGTGGATTATCAAAGTCAAGTTGCTGACCTAATAGAGACAGTCATCCAGAAGAAGGAAAAATAAGAATCTAGCACAAGTCAGGATAAAGGTAGATTCCAACATGCTACATTGAAATGTATTTATTCTGATTAAAACAAATTACACACATTGCTGAGCTAAGGACATTTGATTGGCTATTTATTTGGTTGAAGGGAAAGGGTTACTTGTTTGACTAAGAGGGTAGTTTAGGAAAGTAACAATCTTTTTCCTCCGGCAGCTAAGTATAGCTCTGGCATCAAAAATTCCTTCATTTTTCACCACACTTTTACTGACAGTTTCTCTCTTTTTCCTATAAATCTCTTATTTCTTTACCACACACTTCTGTTCTAAGCTCTTTCTGAAGAGCCTAGCATAAACAAATAAGACTCAAATCAACTATCACCAACAGAAGAACTAAATCCAAATATAGAAAATCAAATCTCATAAGCGCTAAACAATACCTTTCGTTCTCAACCATTTTGAGAAGACCAAATACAGTTTTGTGCTCCACTTCAGATGCTAGTGATAGATGCTTCCGGAAGAGTTGCAAACCCATATCCCACAATGATCGCACATTTGGAGTCTGCTTGACATATGTCCTGTCAAGAAACAAAGCTATTCCACGGATGAAAGACATCTGGTCACAGAAATCTTGCCAGTGCTTCTCAACAAGAGACAAAAAGACCATCAAATCTTCACTCTTGCCTACTAAAGATTGCAACGCTGCAGATACATGTGCTTCACATTCCTTTTCAATCCGTTGATAGAGATTTCCCCCCATCTTGTGCATACACATGTCACTTACAGCCTAAAATCACAAGTTTCAGTTATGGAAACAAAAAACCATCATAAAAACCTTTCATTAAGATACCTGGTATAATTTCTCGGAATCGCATGGATCTCGCCGCTTCGAGAATATGGCATCAATAGCTGATTTTAGTATTTCCCATGTGCTTTGTTCAAAATTTTGAGGCAATTTTGGTTTATCTACGGACCAAAGGAAAAGTAAGTAGACGGCAAACTATAAACTTGTAGCTAAACATGAAACATGTCTTCTAAAGGAGAAAAGAGAGTCAAAATCACAAAATATTATTCCACTAATAAAATAAATCCGAAGATTCATACCATATAACATCCACACCTATCTGCGGACAATCCATACAACTGTACATAATATTATATGAAACCCTACATATACTCAAAAACATGCACCAAGGATTTTTATCACAAACCTAAGACAAACAAAAGCTGCAAGAAATATCTGGAGCTGATTCTCAAGCAATTCACCTAGCAGTAATAGCAACAACTTTTTAGCATTTAAACGAACAAATTGGTAGATGGACAGTCATAAATTACATTAACCAATATTTTTACTGGTCTCAAACAATCAACAAGTATCGTATAACCGTATTGAACAGTTACAATCAGAAGGACCAAAAACGTTGAACTGATCTCTCACATTAGTTTCTCTAAAGACCGAGCAATAGCCTGCATACAGTTGTTTGATACACTTATTCTATTAACTGATCTCTCTCATTAGTTTCTCTAAAAACCAAGCAATAGCCTGCTTTCAGTTGTTTGTGCATTTGGTTTCAAGATAATTAGTTAGGCACGCAATCCTATTATGAATAATAGAAATGTTCCTTTCATAAAAACTTAGTCTTTTCTGTACAAACAGATGGTTTCATGATCAGTTAAACGTCTGAATACCTTTTCCATTGATTCTAGTATGAATACCAGCAACTGTAAGTAATTACAGATTCACATAATGATATTTTCATGCTCCTTATATTTCATCTATTGTGTAGACCATGAATTATGCCAAAACAACAGATTAACCAACAGAATTTGCATATAGCACTGTCATAATGTAGTCATTATAAAGTTTTGAAAATAAAATGAATCAAAAGGCAGGAAAAGAACCTCTGGACATAAGCTCTGACTCAAACTTAGACTGAATTAAAAGCATTAACAACAAATAAAAACTTATTTTGAAACAAAAGCTGTAATAAACAAGTTAATTTATGATCTTCAAAGGTAAATATGGGTCCGTAAATATGTGATCTAAATAAAACGATATGTGTCTAATTATTCTAGCAGAGGGCTTGTGGAGCCTAAAGTGGCTGTCAAGGCCATCTGCAGAGTGTGGTGAACTGTAAAATGGGACAATGGTTGTGGGAAGGGGAGAATAAAGGTAACACAGATAGGAGAGCAACAAATACTACAGAAACAAGAGAGGACACTATTTACAGCCTGTAACATGACCAAATAATATAGGGTCTTACTGTAGATCATACTTTTTTTCCTTTAAGAAAACAAATACAAGTACTTAACTACAAAGCTATGATAATTAAAAATTATGAAATAAGGCAACTTCTAAGACTGGTATCCAAACTCAATTACCAAATGGAATATACCTAATCATTCTATTCATTGAAAATCTCCCCAAAGCCTTTAGGACCCGTGCTTAACAGGAACCGTTATAACTATTATTCGTTTGAGTTAATCTCTTTGAAAAAATGACTTGTGCTGATATTTCAGATCCAGGAAATAAAAGTCATCCTCATCACATACATCAAAGAAAAACAACAACAACAAAGAACATGAAGGGAAAAGAAGGGATTTTATGGTATGGAGAAGAAGGAATTTTTGGTGAAAGGACTAAAGGATAGCAACAGAAAATGGTCATGTTCTACAAGTTCAAATGCTAAAAGAATAGCTCAAAGACTATGATTATACAGTTTGGATCATCATCATATCTTGCAATCATATATATAAGACAAAATTGACTTGTAAGAGCTTCCATCTCCTTCCTCAGTTATCATACTCGACAGACTACCGATTGATACAAAAGTTTTTATAGGTCCTACTCTCATTACAATCTGTATTCTAAAAATTATACCCTTCACTAAAATCTCAAAAATGTAGTACCTACATATGATGGATAAGAGCAGGAATTACGCTGGCTCAAGATACTAATAAAAAAGCTGCTAATGGATCAGAACAATACATAGTTCGGCAGCTTTCACAAAATCAACAGATATTCTTGGGTCCTCCAATTAATTCTGTTCCCGAGTGAGAGTAATATGAACACTAGCTATAAATGAAAACATTAAATTCACACTAACTGATCTACGATCAACCTTAATAATATAACTGGCAGACTGCTCCAGCTGTTGAAACCCTAGACAGTTCACTACCCAATTTCAGCTGAATGAACACTCCTATGTAGTAAAGAAAAAACCAGTTCATTGATTAAAACCCTAACTTGCCACACAAAGAGGCAAATCATAGATCGTTCTTGCCATTACTAACAGGGATCCACTCCTAATTATTCCATAACCCTAGTAATAGTAAAGTAGGCATCCTCGCATGAGATTATGAATTTGAACAAATCATACCAAAAATTTCCACACTTTGAACAACCAAAAATCAATCAAAGTGAAACGAAGGAAACCTTTAATCAACTTGATGACAAGTTTCTTTTGCGGCGGCGCTGGCGGGGGAGGAGTAATATTTTTCCGAGACAAATTAGCAGCGCCGGTGGGGCGTATTATAACATTGCTGGTGGTATTATCAGAGTCCATAACGATATCACCGGAGGGATCTTCTTCGTCGACGTCGATCATTGGGGTGGAATTGAAATCCTGTGAGTATGCAACAGCTTGCGACTTGGCCTTTTTCATTGCCGGTAGCGGTGAAGATGGAGCCGCTCGGCCGTAGTGGATAGAGGAGGTAAAAGGGGTTAGGGACTTACGAGTGTTGGTGGCGGTGGTGATGATGCCGGAAGGATTAGACATACAAAATGTAAGTGTGGAAAAGATAAATTAGTTTAGAAAAGAAGCTTTTATTTTGCGGAGCTCAATTTGGTATTTATAGTACTTGTCTAAGTTCTCTCCGTAGGACAGGAGAGGAGTATGCTACTTATACAGACTATAGTAACGAAAAAAATTACCAAAAAAAATAAACCTGTTCTGAGTTTGAGAGCTGAGACCAATGGTTTATGGAAATAAACCTGTTTAGAGTTTGAGACCAATAGTTTATGGAAATTTTTGTTTGAGAATGTCTCCTATGATGATAGGACCGTTCTTTTATTTACATTTTTTTACATTACTTTTTTGTGTTTATTTTGTACGCCAGTTCCGCATACGGGTATAAGGCTCGGCGGCGGGAGGAGGAAGATCGTGACGCCGGGCGGTGGAACCAAATTCTGGTTTAGAAGATGAAAAATGACAGAAATATTCAGCCAACATAAAATATTTAGGGTATTATAGTCTTTTTATATAAGTGTTCTGCCGGAATTCCAAAGTCAACGGCGGCATCTGGTTCAAGGGTACAAGTTCTCAAACCAAAGTTAATTCAGGGGTACATGAGCACTTTCTGAAAACTCGAGGGTACATGAGCACATAATCAAACACTCAGGGGTACACAAGCACTTTTTTCTTTATTTTATTACTTTAATCATGTGCAATGCCTTGTAAATGAGACTTTGCATGAACATTTGGGGAGGCTTAGCTACTAGAGACGGGTTGGCAGTTAGCAATGGCAAGATACAAAATGGATTGCTCTAGGTCAACACGCCAACCCCAAACATCGAACCATGTTATTTTTTATGGGAAATTTTCTTCTATTAATTGCTCAAAAAAAGTTAATACAATTGTTTGGCCATCACTCTAAACCAACATTTAACAAATGTAAAACCGAAACAACTATTCTACAGCCACGGAAGGTATCAGTGGCGATGATCATAACAAGTTCATCAAGATATTGCTAGGATTTTCATGCTAGAGATTTCATTCCATCTGTCCATGCATATCTTGCTAAAACTGCTTCCACTTTAGAAGCTTTGATGTCTTCAATGTTCCTTTATCTTTTTCCATGTTCTCATTGGATGGAGGAAAGGTCCTCCGTAGCATATCTGCGAGTTGACATGTCAAGACACAAGTCTACCCCGTAGCAATTCCTGCAGAGAAATCTGAGCCTGGTTGTGTCCAACCCGTCAAGTCCTTAGATAGTGTCATGGGCCAAGGTTGAGTAACAAGTTTTTACACCAGCAGCCCAACACCTCTGAAATACCAAAGGTAATACCCACGACATATGTACAAGTTTCATACTAGGGTCATAACCCCTCATCCAGCCCGTCAAATCCTTAGATAGGGTCATGGGCCAAAGTTGGGTAACCGGTTTTTACACCAGCATCTCAACACCTCTGAAATACCAAAGGTAATCAGTGCGGTACCTACGACATATGTACAAGTTTCATACTAGGGTCATAACCCCTTATCCAGCCCGTCAAATCCTTAGTGTCATGGGCCAAAGCTGGGTAACCGGTTTTTAGACCAACAACCCAACACCTCTGAAATACCAAAGGTAATCAGTGCGGTACCTACGCATATGTACAAGTTTCATACTAGGGTCATAACCCCTCACCCGGCCCGTCAAATCATTAAATATTGTTATGGGTCAAGGTTGGGTAATTGTTTTTTATACCAGCAGCCCAACACCTCTGAAATACCAAAGGTAATCAATGCGGTACCTACGACATATGCACAAGTTTCATTACTTGGCTATAGAAAGTGTTGTAATGCATGCACAACTTCACTTTTTCTAGCCAATAACATTGTGTACAAATTTTCATGCTTGGATCTCTTCACTCCATCATCAACATCAAACATATGGGTCGTAACCTGTTTCAATTAGTACCTTCAAAGAATCGGCTTGCCTAATTTTCCCCTCGAAGATTCCGTTGTTCCTCTCCTGCTATACATTATAGAAAATGCTGATTAGTCGGTGGAATCTTACTCTTTTCCTCCATCCTACCATGCTTCTCATCCTCCTCAGGCATTCCCTGAAATTCCCACCAGCCTCCACCCTGTAATATTTTTGGAGTTCAACTGTGAACTTGCATGTACAAAACAGGTGCTGCATCGTTTCCCCATTCTCACCACAAAGAATACAGACATCAATCTCCCTTTTAATAACATCCATAGAAAGAAAGAATGCTTAGGGTGCAGGCCTGACTTCCATAATATAATCGTTGACCAGTGTTTTTTTTTACTTGCCCCTTTGAGATACCCATATGCCTTGCTCGTACTGAAATTTCCCTTTACATCAACACATTCCATTAGATATGGCCTAATTTCATTTTTCAGAGATACCAACTTGCTCCAGCTCAATCTATATTGGTGCCCTTCTAGGCTGTAGTCAAGAAACTCTTCACTCTTCAAGTAGTACGCTTGCACCCATTTCAGCCACAATATATCCTTCTGCTGACATAAATCCCAAATCAGTTTACATAGAGAAGCTCGATTCTAGAAAGAAGGATCCCGTAGGCCAACTTCTCCACTTTTCTTTGGCATACAAAGTGTCTTCCAAGATACTGGTGTAACTTTCTTCTCCCCTTTGTTTTTGCACCATAAAAAATCCATGCATTGTTTCTTAAGGGCTTTGTGCACACTCTCATGTATTTGAAAAACATTCGCCCCGTGACTTGCTTTACTCAACAAAATTGTGTTTATAAGCTGCACCTTACCTGCATATGCCATGTTTCTGGAACCCCAAGTGCCGATTTATCCTGCAATCTTCTCCACCATTTTTTCGCAATCCGCAGCTCTCCATCTTCCCGTCGAGACTGGAAGTCTAAGGTAATTCATTGGGAAACTCCCTTGAACTATATTTAGAGTATCGGCCAGTAACTTTGATTCAGATTCCGTCATTGTCGAGAAGAAAGCCTCTAATTTTCCTTCATTTATCCTCAAGCCTGAAACCCTTCTGAAATCCTCCAAAATAGTTTTAACCCCTTCCATTGAGTGCTTGCTTGCCCTACAGAAAATTAATAGATCATCTGCAAACATCAAATTGTGTATTTCTCCTTTCAAACTCCGTTGATGGAACTCTACAACTTTATTTTTGATGGCCAGGCTAAGCTGCCTCGATAGATATTCTATCCCAATTACAAATAATAATGGTGATATCGGGTCCCCTTATTTAACGCCACTTAGTGTAAGCACCATTCAGAGAAAAACAGTAAGTGGTATCCTCTACACATCTTCTTATCCACTCAATAAACAAGCCTGGAAATTTTGGAACTGCCAGCCATTTGAATAGAAACTCCCAGCTTATACTGTCGAAAGCCTTATGTATATCAATCTTTATCATGCAGCTTGGTATATTGTGTGGTTTCTTATATCCTGTAAGAAGCTCCTGAGCTAGAAGGATATTATGAGATATCCTCCTCCCTTTCACAAAGGCACCTTGGTTCCCGTTTGTAAGAAGCTCCAGTACCTCATGTTGGAATAGTGTCCTTCGATCAATGTGCATTGTCCTAAATAGTTGGAGGATTAATTACGGAGATAATTAATTCAGTTATTTAAGTGATCAAAATGTTTAGTTGGAAACCGCTTTCGATCTGCTAGCGTCAATGATATTGAACTCGCAGCTTATTATAACTGAACCTATAGGGTCACACACAAAGTATGAAATTGGATAAAAGTTAATTATCTATTAGTCTGGGAGTTTAATAGTAATTACATGAGAAAAGAGTCTTATTGGGCTAGGCCCATATTGATTAAGACTAGGGTTTAAGGGATTCTGTTTATTATGTATAAATAGACTTTTACAGTAATAAACAGAATCAGTCTTCTCTCATATGCGTTCATGTGCTGAACAACCAGAAACAAATAAACCCTAGGTTTCTCATAGTCTCATCGTAAAAGTCCGGAGGAGGAGGCGGAGCTCGTCGACTTGCTTGCGGGATCTATCCTAAGCTGACAGCGGTGGAGGCGATCCAATCGTGTTGTGTGGATACTTGTAGAGGGATCACAACAGGGATCCTCGTCTCTGTAGCAGACAGAATCTACCGGGTAATCATGCTCCAAAAGGTAATCTAAACCACCTTATGTAGATTTGTATTAGTAATATGCATGCGATCTTGTTATATGGATTTGACATTCCGCTAAATTAGATTTAGTCAAACCCTAACAGTGGTATCAGTAGCCTCTTGCATGTATTAATATGATTTAGGATTTATGTAGATGGATATTACATAAATTGAAAATTTAGATTTATGTTCATATGATCGAATAAATTATTGGATAATTTAATTTGATTTAATCCTACTCAGAATTATAATTTGTTTTATTTTATTTTACTGTTCATCGCGGTACTGTTCATCGCGACGGTGGAACTGTAGCGGCTGGTTTAAGAAACCTAGGGTTTCTTATTAATGCTGCTGGGCTTGGTCTGACCATTGGAATATTCTGGTTGGACCGGAATATGGTCAGACCGGGTTCTTGGTTCGGTTCTGATCATGGTTGACCGGTTCGGTCCAGAAAATTTAAATAAAAAATAAAATTTATTTAAATTTAATTGGACTGGGCTCATGTATGGTCTAGGTCCAAATTTTATTTATTTTAATTCTGGATTTTAGTGGGAGTAATTTTGATTTTGAAAGTGCAAAATTAAATATGAGCATATAAATTAATTAAGGTTAATAATTTTAGAAATTAGTTGACTTAATTAATAATATGATTATTTGCGAGAAATTGTAGACCATTCACTTTAGAAGTGAATGATAGAATGTATGGATTGGATTCATTGCAGGGATACAAGTGACTAGTATGGCCCATATAGTAGTTTTTACAGTCTGCGTACCGTTATCATTGGATGTAATTTTGCGGTCTGCGTGCCGTTTATTTATTTTAAATTTAATTTTAGATTTTTGTATTAAGTTGAAATAAATTGTAAGATCGATGAGAAGATCGGATGATGGGATCCAGGAAACAAGACGGAGATTTTGTCAAGACTAGAGGGCCATACTAGGATCACTTTATCTGTCTTTTATTAATTATGCATTTATTTATTGCTTAATGTTATAAATGCAAATGAATGGTCTATGTGTGTGGGATGATTATATATTTGTTCACTAATAATCAGACCATCATAATGAAACTATGTCCCAAATTAATAATGAGTTATTTGTCTTTCCAAATACGACACCCATTTAACCCTTGATCACTGATGATGGATTTCGCCAAAGCGATAACATCATTTCTAATCTTGGGAGGATAATGCGGGTAGACCTAGTGAAAGGGGTTTACATGTCAGTTGTAGTTTACTCATCAATATCAGTGAGGGGTCCTCAGATGTTGAGACAAAACGAGATGGGTAATACATTAGATGTATCCCATCAACCAAGAGTAGTATTGGATATTATTAGCAATGGGATTGCTTACCTAAAATCAAAGGATTTGAGACAAGCCAAAGCATGCTTAATTCCTTGTGATTTTGAGGGTCTTGGAATCATTTTATTCATGGGACAATTGGATTGAATAGAATGTGTAGATAACTTGTTTGATTCCATGTACTTTTCTTGCTTGCTATTTACTTAATTTAAATGGTTTTTTATTGCATTTTATTTATATTGTAGTAATCGTGTATGACAACAAACAACAATTCTTCTTATCTGTTTTCAAACCTTTGGAAGGTTGAATTGAACGACAGTTTCTTGGCAAATGAACTTCGGGATAGTTCTATTGCAAGAAAAGAAAAGAAGTATTTCGTTGAAATTCAAATCATTGATGTCAAATGTCATGTGTTGTATAGTATGTGTCCAAAATTGCTAGGCAAGTTTTGAACATAGATACTTACAACATCAACATGGAGCTCTGAAATAGGATTCAGGAGCAGTCCATGGTTGAGAGATTTGAGGCCTTAAGATTATTTTTAATTATAAAGTTATGAAAGGAAAACAAGTTAAATCTCATGTTTTGAAAAATGATTGTATTATTTGATAACATGGAGATACTCAGTTTACCTATGGTTGACATTTAGCCAAAGACATCATCAATTTCATTGATGGTTTGGAACCATTTTAGTTGAAATGAGAAGACTTTGACTAAGTTGCATGGGATGCTTGAAATGCTAAGTCAAGTGTCTAAATTGAGACCAAGAACGAGGTTCTATTGGTAAGGGTAATGGTTTGAATATAACATGGAAGATGAAGAAGTGGGATAAGGATAAGGGCAAGCATAGTGCTGATGTGCCTAAGTTCCAAACACTTCTATTGCAATTGAAAAATATACTACCTTTAGTCCTTAGAGGACAAAGAGATTGGCGAGTAATTTACAATTGCATTTATATACATTGTAGACAATCTCTACGATCACTATACTAATTGGTATTAGATACCATAAGGTTTTCACAATTTTAGAAAATGTGGAGAAACCAAAGTAGGAGTTTAGTTAATGGGATGTCAACCTACTCAAAGTTAATGAAGCAAGGGTTGCTGCATTGAACATGAGAGTTTATGGTTTATCTATGCATTTGGGGTTTTCACTGGATAATATAAAGGTTATTTGGATCCAAGTGTTACAACAACACAATCATTTTCTACGCTTTCTATGTTGGACATTGATGGGACTCCATTCCTTATTTAGCTATATTATTATTCCTTTTCCTATTCTAATTAAGCTAGTTAATTATAGTAATAGTTGTAAGTTATTTCCTTTTCTTAGTTAGATTGTTATTCTCATATATGTCTATATAAAGAGGACATATTCTATGTAATTCATTATTCAATACAATCATTAATTCAATAGAAGATGTTTCTTCAAGGTAGGTGAATCCCTAATCAAAAGGTTCAATAGGTTGACAGACCACAAATCAAAGGTCATATCCCCTTGAGGTATCGAACCTCATCATTTGGTATCTAGAGCCACGTTCAAAAAAAAAATTTCTTTTCCCATCATGACGGTTAAAGAACTTGAAGAACAACTCGTTACAGTCGATGCCCGTCTTGTTAAACTTGAAGAAGACTTCGCCAAGTTGTTTACAATGCTTCAGAATCAGAAAGTGGGCAACACACCGACACCACCCCAGCCACCGCCATATCATGAGTTTCCAGAGTATGACGAGACGGAACCCGACCGATGGATTTTTCACGTAGAACAATATTTTGCTTTGCATTCCATCACCGATGATCGACGAGTTTCGATGGCAGCCATCCATCTTAAAGGTGCTGCAGTTCCTTGGTATAAATCGTACATTCGTTCACTTGGCGAATTGACTTAGCGCCAATTTTCCACACTCCTTTGTAAGGCGTTTGGCTCTGGCAGGAATTTGTACTCAATGGCTAACCACTACAAGCTTTCTCCCATGGGATTGAGAGTTGATAGTCCAGCAAAAGTTCATGTTCTTCCTCCAACCAATCCTGCTTCAGAAGTGGTCATATGTCAAGTGGATGTGAACCCTGCGCTTAAGGATTTCGGTGAATTCTCTAGCATTTCCTTACCTGCTTTAGAGGGGTCTACTGGATCAGAAACAAAACGTGCTACAACTCCAATTCAAGATTCTCAGACTATCGTTCAAGATTCCAACTCCTCCGATGACTTTATACATCCCATTCTTGGTCGTACGTGTGATTTACCAGTTCCGGTAGTGGAAATCGTCGCAAGTCCAACCAAGATTACTGCTCATCAACGTGACATACGAGCTCAACATTCTCCAGGTTTTCGAGTTCAGGTTGCAGTTGAGAGGCGTCTGATCACTTTCATTATGGAAGAAGTGGTTCATGCCCTTATCGGATATCCACATTTCAAGAATACTGGATCGCAGGCGAATGCTTGTTTTCGAGTATGGTTGATTCCACGGGATGGTTACCTTACCACAATTTTTGAATGGTTGATTCCATGGCGTATTGTGACATATTTCAGGCTTGAGGACAAGCCTTCTTTCAGGGGCGCGGGAATGATGGGACTCCATTCCTTATTTAGCTATATTATTATTCCTTTTCCTATTCTAATTAAGCTAGTTAATTATAGTAATAGTTGTAAGCTATTTCCTTTTCTTAGTTAGATTGTTATTCTCATATATGTCTATATAAAGAGGACATATTCTATGTAATTCATTATTCAATACAATCATTAATTCAATAGAAGATGTTTCTTCAAGGTAGGTGAATCCCTAATCAAAAGGTTCAATAGGTTGACAGACCACAAATCAAAGGTCATATCCCCTTGAGGTATCGAACCTCATCAGACATGGAAATGTATTATCATGAAAGGGGCAATGGTTGTTCCATTTTATGTAATTGTGTTGTAGTTTTGCAAAATTAGACACGAGTCTTTATTTGCTATATATAGATAAACAAGTTTGTAACGTAAATATCAAAAGGGCTAATAACGAATGATTCGAATTCGACCTCATAAATTGTCGATTATGCCAATAATATTGAGCACTTATAGTAACTCGAGTGGGAGGGTTCTGTGAAATCGTTCGACTTGGAGTAATTTGATATGTGTATATATTGTGATGGTAAAATGACCAAATTACCCTTCATGGTGATGGGTGATGGAATATGAAATCTATTGGGTCTTATTAACAAAGTGTTATGCAGATCAATGAGTTAAATTCCATGAGGTGAATCACTTCATTAACTTGGTCGGTGACTTGAGTAGATATGGTTGCCTGCTCGTGAAAGACAAGTTTGAATCCTTTAAGAAATTTAAGGAGTTCAGAAATGAAGCTTAGAATCAACTTGGCAAGATAACTGAAACTCTTCGATTGGATTGAGGCGTTGGATATTTGAGTCAAGAATTTGTTGACCGTCTGGCAAGAAAGAAATAATCATGTTGGATATGATTGTTCAAGATGGGGCAAGTCAATCTTCCTGGAAAATACTTCTATAAGGTAGTGTTCACACTGAACAATGCATTGTCTAAAGCAGAAGGAAAGACATCATATGAGATATGAGTATGAATTATTCCTTAAATGTCTTTTCTCATTAGATTTGGGGTTGCGAAGTACATGTGAAATGTTGTTTGCATTAAACTTGCACCAAGTCCAATAATTGTCTATTTATTGAAATGAGACAATGGGGGTACTTCTACAAAAAATTTGAGAACCATGAGATGTTGCTCAAGAATGTGTCCTTTTGGAGAAGTATCATCTTTCCAAAATGACAAGTGGGAGAAACTTAGACCTCGATAGCTTTCGAGGTGAGCAACAATCAGAACCGAAAACATCGATCCCTTCTTTAGACGTGGTGAAGATGAAGACGGTAAAGTCTTAGAGACTACTGAAGTTACTCATATGCCCCATGTAAGTCAATGAGATATAGTGTTCAGACAAAAGGTACATTTATGTCCTTACAACTGAAACTATGAAATCAAATTTTAGAAATGGTGAACCTATGTGACTTACAGTAAAGCTTTGACAAGCCCTAACTCCACAAAGTGGTTAAAGACCATGAAATTTGGAATGGATATTTTGTATTAAATCAATTTTGGAATTTGATTGAAAGGTTATAAACAAGTCTACAGTGTAGATTGTGATGAGACCTTTCTCCAGTTGGAATACTAAGTCTATCCGAATATCCTAGAAAAATTAGCTTAGTGCGATTTTGAGTTCTACCAGGTAGAGATCAAAATTGGCTTCCTTGATTAGATTTTGGAAGGAGATGTGTATTTTATACAGTCTCGGAGCTTTTATAATGCTAGGAAAATATGTGAGTCTCAGATGTCCATTTATGGATTGAAGCGAGTATCATGGAGTTGGAAGTGCATTTTAATGAAGCAATTTAGAATTGGCGTTCAACAAAATGTTATGAAATCTTGTATATACAAGAAGTTCAGTGGGAGCAAGATTGAATTCCTAGTCTTTTATGTCGATGACATTTATTGAAAATGACAATCCAAAACTGTAATCTATGGAGATTTGGTTTGGAAAGTATTTTGCAACAAAGGACTTTGGAAATGTAGAGTGCAACTTGGGCACTAATTTCTACAAGGTAGATCAAAGATGATAATTGATATGTCAAAACACTTACTGAGTAAGGTGTTAGACATGTTCAATTTGAAAGATCGTAAAAGATTTTCTACCCAAGATTCATGGCATAACTCTTAGCAAGACTCAGTGTCTATCGAGACATGATGAGCAAAAGAGAAATAATGTGATCTCTAATGCATGGAGCTGTAGGGTCTATTATGTTTGCTGTGACATGACTACATATGATATTTCATATGCTTAGAGCACAACGATTTGGTATCAAATAGACTAAGGTGAGGCACAATAGTGTGTGGCCAAGAAAAGTTCATAGTGTCTGAAATGGACTATGGATTCCTTGATCTATGGTGAAAATGAGTTGGTTATTAAATATGGCAAGTGAAGCTATGTTGTTGATTTTACAATAAAACTGAGTAAATTGCTGCTTTGGAAGTTGCAAAGGGAATGTGAATGAAATTGTATATTCACCACACGGCTTGGTATTGTCCCATGTTAGCTGATTTAATGGCACTCGATTGAGAACCGTAGAGTCATTACTTAAGCAAATATAGGCAATGGAACACCATATGTCAAAATTCATACTCGGGATATTTCACATTTGTTGAAATAATGGTGAAGTTATCATATGCAAGGGAAATAATGGATTTGATCCATAATCAAAACCTCTTCCACAAATGTTGCATGTTGCCTAGGGCTCATACATTCGTGATAGGAATCAAGCACTTTGGATAGTGGCTGTGATTTCTATAATGTTCTAGTCAAAGGTTTTCCTGGATCTATCCAAACCAATGCCTCTACATATTGACTCTTGGAGTCCACAATGCGTCCACTCCTGATGCGGGCTACCTCACCAATCATGCATGCCAGTTTTCATTCTAAGTCCTGACTTAATAGTTCTTGTGGCACATTGAAGAGTCTAATCCTTGTAAGCAGTTTTGAGATTTTTATGCTCCAGAGTGGGAGGTCCATCTCCCATCTCGTTAATCCCAGTAAACCTCCTTCCACATAACATGGGCTATTTTGCAGGGCAAATAACATGTCTTCTTCTGTTTCAAAACTCAACACCATATTACTATGCAGTCTCTTGGCTATCCTCACCTTCAAACCCCACCATTTCTGAAAGTGAGATTGAAAGATTTCCATGTTAAACTCACTGTCATCAAACCAATGGCCTAGTAGGTTATACACCTTAGAAGATCAGACACCGTGAGTTTTGACTGAGAGTCTTAACTGAGATTTTGATCAAAGATCAGACACTGTTTTCATTTAATAATGTACATGCGTTCAATTTAATCTAAAAATGTACATGCGTCCAATTTTAGTGTACCTTTTAATTAGACCGGTATGTTTTTAATATAAATATTATATTATATTTTATAAAATAATTTTAATATTTAACTACATTTTATTGCATATATTTCCAAAAATTTATAATATCATATAAAAAAAGTTGTTTGCCTTTTTTATTCAAAACTAGATAATATTTGAGCGGTTTCCCAAATTTTAATTAATTAATTATTATTAATGTATTTAATTTTTAAAAGAGAAATGAAATATATAAAATATGTTGAATTGTAAAAATAATATGTAAGAAAGTGAATAAAAATGAAAAAATAATAACTCTTAATAGTATAAAAATGGTAAAAGATCAAAACGATTCTGATTTTATTTTTATAGTATAGATTATCAATCAATGTAATGGAGGGAAAGTAAGAGAAGAGCAAAGATTGGAAATGTCTGGAATTTCATAAAGGAGGGAAAATGATGAGACAAATGGCGACACTTGTCTCAAATTTAATCATGATTAAAAGACTAAAAAAATTCAAACAAGTCCAATATAGAGATATCCATATATTCGACATCTTGTTATGCCTAACCTCTGAAGGGTATTATGTCTGTAAATTGTACACATGAAGGTGTTGCAGTGCATGGAGTCAATAATCCTAGCACAATTGACTAGAACTTCTACTCCTTATTAGGGCTATGCAACCGGTCTGGACCGGACCGGACTGGACCGGACCGGAACCGGTTTGGACCGGGACCGGAATTCTCAAAATTCTTAGACCGAAGACCGGACCGGTTAGGCAATAGTTTAGACCGGGACCGGTCCGGAATAATTCCGGTCTTGGACCGGACCGGACCGGTTGGACCGGATCAATCAAAACATTAAATATTGAGATTGAATTTTACATAAATATGGTACAAAATTTTTTCAAATTTTACCTTCTAAATCTGCCTAATTTGAAAATAAAATCTTAAATTAAAGTTTTGTAACTCAAATTAAGCCTTTGATTAAGTCTTAATATATCAAATCAATCTTTGCACATAATAATACTCTTCAATTACTTAATTAGTAATAAAAGGTAGGTTTCCATAAAATAGAAAAGATACCAAGATGCAAAAGTCAATGAATATATTAACTAAAATAAGTATTTCTCATTTAAGATTATAATACTTACCAAATTTATCATATAATTATTAATTTTAATTATATAGTATATGTAAACCGGTCCATCCGGTCCGGACCGGAAAAGATCCGGTTTTAGACCGGACCGGACCGGACCCGGAATATGGAAAATTGTTGGACCGAAGACCGGACCGGAAACCTATATATCCGGTTCCGGTCCACTTCATTCCGGTCCGGTCCGGTCCATTTTTCCGGTCCGGACCGGTTCATGCACAGCCCTACTCCTTATGTATAAAACTTCACAGTTTTAGTACTACAAACCCAATTTGTCATGTGCTTAGAGAGGCAAACTCTGCAGCTGATTTTTTAGCAAGACATAGTACTCAGTCACAACAAAATGGGAATTTACCTATATCAATGGCCCCTAGGAAACTAAAAGGAATCATCCAAATGGACTATGCTGCTGTGCCACATATTAGAGTTACTGAATAATTGCCTAGAACTATTTACTGCTGTATCATTTGAAATTGTAGGAATTACCACTGGGAGGAACTGGATGTACTCAAGAAGCTAATGGAAAGAGAATCACGCTTGGAACTGAGCAGGGGGCTCATGCATCTGTAGCAGTTCCAGCCTACTGATAGCCCCTAGATATACTCTTATTTTGTAGCATTTGAGAGCTGTTTTAGATAGTATTTTGTGTAATTATATTAGACTTTTGGACCGAATCATTCATAGTGGTTTGAAATTGAAGACGTGCATTTCGATCTTGAATTGCACTTGCGATGGATTTGAATGATTTGAAGACCTTCTATGACCGTCCTGACCGCGTTTGATACATTGAAGAACCGGTCGTAGAAGTGGCGTGAAGGCACACTCTCGCGGGCCGCGAACCCTAGGTCGCGAACCGCGAGGGTGTGTGTTGCTGTTTTGACCATGCCAAGTTTCGCGCGGGCCGCGAAACTCCGGTCGCGAGCCGCGAGGACCGACCAGCACGAAGACCATGCCGAGACCGAGGCGCGCGGACCATGCCGAGACCGAGGCGCGCGGACCATGCCGAGACCGAGGCGCGCGGACCATGCCGAGACGGGCGCGCGGACCACGCCGAGACACAGGCGCGCGCGAGACTCCGGTCGCGGACCACGCCGAGACACGGGCGCGCGCGCGCGGGCGCAAGACTCCGGTCGCGGACTACGCCGAGACACGGGCGCGCGGGGCGCGAATCCTCGGCCGCGAGCCGCGAGAACCAGGCTCGCGGTCCGCGAAGGATCCCACGCGACCCGCGAATGGTCCTGCAACTTGCATTTTGTTTGGCTTTAATTTTAATTGTTTTGGAGTATATATTGGAACTTATCCTCATTGTTTTGGGGATCGTTTTACAGAGCCTTAAGCTCATTTTCTTCATTTTCTCTTTGGATTTTCACTTTGAATTCACTATGTATTATTGTATGGATTATGGTTATGATTATATAGTTATGGTTGTAGGCTAAACCCCATCTTGGGTATGTGAGATTAAACCTCTTGTTATGGTTTGAGAACATGGTTTATGAAGCTTAGGAATGGATGATTTGTCATTGAATGATCATGAATTATATGTGTATTTGATGCTTGAAATGGTTAGGAATGATTTCCTAGGTATAGATATGTGTTGGATATGTGTTAGACATTGCCTTTCCATGGTTGAAATGCTATCATTTCTTCTATGTAAAAGTAGTGAATTAGGAATCAAATATATGTTGTTATCAATTGTATTTGTTCTTGAGATCATTCATTAGCATTATATTTATGTCAATTGTGTTATCACATTGCATGGGTAAGGTGGGAAAACATCCAATTTGAATTAGCATTGGCCAATTTGTCTATTTGCTATCATATAGATAAGTTGCCAATGAGAGTTGTGAAAATGCTTTCATGATTCACAACTAGAATAGAGATGGTTTCCCATTAAAAACAATCACCATTCTCAAAGTATCATAACTAGGTTTGAGGAAAAATCCATAACAAGAAGATACAAATCTCATGTACCCAAGTCTCTCATTCTCATTAGTTAATCTTTTAGTTGAATCTTTAGATGCTAAACTAGTTGTAATTCTAAAGTTCTAGTAGTTTTACTTAGTAGTGTCTTAAACAAAACTCAACTCAAACCCCCCCCCCCCCTTGTTTACATTGCTTTTATATATGTATATGTATATATATCCTACAAGATATACATAGAAATAACCTTTTCCCTGTGGAACGAACCTTACTTGCCATTGTACACTTAATAGTGTGGAAAGGTAGTAAGTGATCTATAAATTGTATATTTGAGAGGTACGGCGACGACCTCCCAAATTTTGGCGCCGCTGCCGGGGAGAAGGCGTATTTTTATGTGTATATTGTAGTTTTATTTCTAATCTATCTTTCTTTTTAGGTTCTATTTTGGTTTGGAACCCTATTGCTTTAGCTCTTGGTGCATGGTTCTTACACGATCCTCGAACCAAGACCCTTTACAATACGATTCCGAGCTAGTAAGAAGTCTCCGCCAACTTAGGAGGCAAGTGCAAGAGTCACTAGCATCTAATCCTCTATCCCTTGAAAGTGAATCACTAACTTTCAACATGGCGGACGATGAAGAGGATACCGGCCAAAACCCCCCCCCCCCCCCGAAACCAATTCTACAACCCTTTCCAAAACCATAACACTTCTCCTACCAACATTTCTATGAGAGAGTTCATGTCCCCCAACTATGAGCAACAACAATCGAGCATTGTTTACCCGAACTCTCAATACGAAATCAAGACGGGAGTGATAAATTTGCTTCCAACTTTCCATGGTAGAGAAGTAGATGATCCGAATGACTTCCTTGAGGCTTTTCATAGGGTGTGTAGTAGTTTGAAACCCTCCGAGATGAGTGTGGATGAGTTCAAGTTGAAAACCTTCACTTTCACCTTGAAGGACAAGGCCGCTAAATGGTTAAGCCGTTTACCTTCATCATCAATCACTACATGGGCACAATTGAAGAAAAAGTTCCTTGACAAGTACTTTCCTCCCTCTAAGTCCTCGGTCTTGATACAAGCCATTAGCAACATCACTCAAGACGATGATGAGACCTTGTATGAGTATTGGGAAAGGTTCCAAACTCTCCTTTCAAGTTGCCCGTACCATAGCTTCACCGAACCTCAATTGGTGTGTTTCTATTACAATGGTTTGAATGATAGAGAAACCGAGTCGATGAATAGGACTTGTTATGGTTCCATTGGTAACCTTGGTTCATCCGATGCCATGATGCTATTTGAGCAACTAGCCGAGGGGTGCAAACCAAAGAGGGACCGGAGACTACGAGTGGGTAACTCCGGTGGAAGCAATGACGGAACTCGTCAAGAGATCAAGGAGCTTACGGCATTAATGAAGGGTTTCATGATGGGAAATAGCTCCGGAGGGAACACGGGGAACCAACCACGGCAACAAGTGATGACGTGTGGGATTTGTGCTTCGAACCATCTCACCGAATCTTGTCCTCAAGCAAACGAGGATTATAACGAAGAAGTCAATGCCATGGGGGTCTATGGAGGAAACCAAGGTTTTAGAGGCGATCAAGGAGGAAACCAAGGTTTTAGGGGCTACCAAGGGGGACGAGGCTACCAAAGTGGTAGGGGTTTTCAAGGTGGACAAGGCCAAGGTGGTGATAGGGGTAACCAAAGGAAGTATGATCCGTTTGCTCAACATTATAACCCCGGAACTAGAGATCACCCCAACTTTCGGTGGAGAGATGAACCGACGGGGCAACAAGGTGGCTACCAAGGAGGTTACCAAGGTCAAAGTGGTCAATCCTTTGATAGGACGAGGGGGCAAAATGACCAAGGCTACCAAGGAGACCAAAGCCACCAAAATCAAGGGTACCAAGGTTACCAAAACCAAGGGTACCAAGATTTTGGCTATCAAGGGTACCAAGATCATCAAAACCCTCAATATCACCCTCAACCACAACAATACCCAAGAAACCAAGGTCAAGGCCGTTTCAATAACCGTGCCCCTCAAAATGCTCACCCGAGGTTGGAAGATAAATCTCATAACCAAGGTGAAAGCTCGGACCAATTCCCACAAGATGCTAGACTCAAAAGCATTGAGGTGCAAATGAGTCAAATGGCCACGGTTTTGGGAAAGTTGGAAGCACAAAACTCCGGGAAACTACCCGCGCAAACGGAGTTAAATCCAAGGCCTCATGCGAGTGCCATGACCTTGAGGAGTGGTAAACAAGCTCTTGAACCCGAAGTGGTTGTGAAAAAGGCACCCAAGAGAGGCCTTGTGAAGAAGAGTTTAGCCAATGACGAGGTTGAGGCGACCTTGGCCGACGAAGAAGTAATTCTTGAGGGGCTAGCCAAGGAAAAAGGTGATGCCGAGGTTGAGAAGGAGAAAGAACTTATTGATGAGGAACATGTAGACACAACTTCTCATGTTGAACCAATGTCACCTCCATTCTCACCTCTTCACAAGAAAACTAGGGTGGACACTACCTTTGATGTGGAAGCACCATTTCCCGAAGCTTTGAAGAATACTCGGAAAAAGGAGATGGACAAGGAAGCTTTCGAGGTCCTTCGAAGGTGTGAGGTAAATATTCCTTTGCTCGATGCTATTGATCAAGTTCCTAGATATTCTAAGTTCTTGAAGGAACTATGTGTAAACCATCGTCAACAAAGGTCTAAGCATGTTAAAAATGAAAAAATCAATGAACATGTGTCGGCTTTGTTTCAAGATAAAATGCCTACTAAATGTAGTGATCCGGGCATGTTTACAATTCCTTGCATCTTAGGGAACACTTACTTTCCTAGAGCCATGCTAGATCTAGGTGCATCCATAAATGTCATTCCATATACATTGTATGAATCGTTGAATCTTGGCACTTTGCATAAAACCGGCGTGGTGATCCAACTTGCCGACCGCTCTAATGCATACCCTAAGGGTATTGTTGAAGATGTCTTGGTGAAAGTCGACAAGTTGGTGTTCCCGGCCGATTTTTACGTTCTTGACATGGAACATGATAAATTTGCTACCCCTATCTTGTTAGGGCGTCCATTTTTGAAAACGTCAAGAACTATCATAGATGTGCATAGTGGTAGGCTTACCATGGAATTCGATGGGGATAAAATAGAATTCAACATTTATGGTGCAATGAAATACAATGATGAAGAAACTTCTTGCAATGCTATTGATGTGATTGAGCCTTATGTGCAAAAAGTTTATGAAAATGATATTGATGATCCCTTGTTAAATGCTTTAGCCAATAGTTTACACACAAGTAATGTTCATACATATGCTTTGAGTGCTAACTTGAAGGAAAGCATTTTTGAGCTAGATACTTTTGAGGAACTTTCTCTTGATGCACCAATTTTAGACCTTGAGATGTTGAAGGGCTCGGGTAACCGACCATCTTTCAATAAACCTCCGGTGGTGGAGTTGAAACCACTACCCGAGAATCTAAAATATGCATTCCTTGGTGGTGGTGAGAAATTACCGGTGATCATCTCCAACAAGCTCACCAAGGAACAAGAGGAAAGGTTGATGAAAGTGCTCCAAGATCATAAGGAGGCCATTGGGTGGACCATTGCCGACATCAAAGGTATGAGTCCAAGTACTTGCATGCACCGTATACTATTGGAGGATGATGCTAAACCCGTCCGACAACCTCAAAGGCGGTTGAACCCTCCAATGATGGAGGTAGTAAAAGCCGAGGTGCTTAAATTGTTGGACGCGGGAATGATCTATCCAATCTCTGATAGTAAGTGGGTAAGCCCAACGCAAGTAGTGCCAAAGAAAACCGGAGTGACCGTAGTGGAGAATAGCCATGGCGAATTGATTCCCACTCGTGTCCAAAATGGATGGCGTGTTTGCATTGATTACCGAAGGTTAAATGCGGTAACAAGGAAAGACCATTTCTATTTGCCATTTATTGATCAAATGCTTAACCGGCTTGCAGGCCACTCTTTCTATTGTTTTCTTGATGGCTATTCAGGGTACTTTCAGGTTGCCATTGCACCAGAGGATCAAGAAAAGACAACCTTCACATGTCCTTTTGGCACCTTTGCATATCGACGCATGCCTTTTGGCCTTTGCAATGCGCCGGCCACATTCCAAAGGTGTATGGTTAGCATTTTTTCAGAATATCTTGAGAAGTTTGTAGAGGTTTTCATGGATGACTTTACTGTTCATGGAAACTCTTTTGACAATTGCTTAATTCATTTGTCATTAGTCCTAAAAACTTGCATTGATAAAAACCTTGTGCTTAATTCTGAAAAATGTCATTTTATGGTAGAAAATGGCATTGTGTTAGGTCATGAAGTGTCATCTAAGGGTATTGAAGTAGACAAAGCAAAAATTGATATCATCCAATCTCTCCCTTACCCTACTTGTGTGCGTGATGTGAGGTCCTTTCTTGGCCACGCGGGTTTCTACCGCCGTTTCATAAAAGACTTTTCAAAAATTTCTTCCCCTTTATGTAGATTGTTGCAAAAGGATGTGGAATTTGTGGTAGATGAAGGTTGTAAAGGGGCATTTGATTGTTTAAAGTCTATGCTAGTGTCGGCCCCTATTATACAACCTCCAAATTGGTCCCTCCCATTTGAGATCATGTGTGATGCAAGTGACTACGCCGTTGGTGCGGTGCTAGGTCAAAGGGTGGGGAAAATTCCCCACGCCATCTATTACGCATCCATGACTCTCAATGATGCTCAAAGGAACTATACCACTACTGAAAAGGAATTGCTAGCGGTAGTCTTTTCCTTAGAAAAGTTTAGGCCATATTTGCTTGGTACAAAAATTATTGTTTTCACTGACCATGCAGCTCTTCGTTACTTGATGACGAAGAAAGAAGCAAAGCCTAGGTTACTCCGATGGATTCTAATCTTGAGTGAGTTCGATTTGGAGGTCAAGGACAAGAAAGGAGCTGAAAATCTAGTGGCCGACCATTTGAGCCGATTGGTGCCCAATGAGGAGTTTGGGACCAAGGCATTGAAGGAGCATCTTCACGAAGAATTCCCCGACGAGCAATTGTTTGCTCTTGGTGTTTCTCTTCCATGGTATGCCAACATTGTGAATTTCCTTGTCACAAGTAAGTACCCTTCTCACTTCACAAAAGCACAAAAGGATAAGCTAAAGCATGATGCTAGGTTTTATGTGTGGGATGATCCCTATGTATGGAAACATTGTGCCGACCAAGTGATTAGGAGATGCATTCCTAATAATGAAACAAATTCAATCCTTGCTTTTTGCCATTCATATGCATGTGGTGGTCATTTTGGTGCTAGGCGAACCGCTAGGAAAGTGCTAGATTGTGGTTTCTATTGGCCTAGTTTGAATAAAGATGCATACACATTTTGCAAGTCTTGTGATAAATGCCAAAGAGTAGGAAACATCTCTTCTAGGAATGAAATGCCCCAACATTGTCCTCTATATTGTGAACTTTTTGATGTTTGGGGAATGGATTTTATGGGACCTTTCCCTACTTCCTTTGGTTTCAAATATATCTTGCTTGCGGTTGATTATGTTTCTAAGTGGGTTGAAGCAATCCCCACTCGTACTGATGATTCTAAAGTGGTTGCAGAGTTCATCAAATCTCACATCTTCTCTAGGTTCGGGGTACCCCGAGCTTTGATCAGTGATCGAGGCACTCACTTTTGCAATAGAACCATTGCCGCATTGTTGAAGAAATATGGGGTAAATCACAAAACTTCCACCGCCTATCACCCACAAACGAATGGACAAGCCGAAGTTTCCAATAGGGAAATCAAGTCCATCCTTGAGAAAACGGTTAGGCCGACTCGCAAGGATTGGAGTACTCGGTTGGATGATGGATTGTGGGCATATAGGACGGCTTATAAGACTCCAATTGGTATGTCTCCATACCGATTAGTCTTTGGAAAGCCGTGTCATTTACCGGTGGAGTTAGCACACAAAGCCTATTGGGCAATCACAAGGTTCAACTTGAACTTGGACGAGGCCGGGAATGAAAGGAAGCTTCAATTGCAAGAGCTTGAGGAAATCCGGAATGAGTCCTATGAGAACGCGGCCATTTACAAGGAGAAGACGAAGGCATGGCATGACAAGATGATAATTAGGAAAACTTTTGAGGTAGGTCAAAAAGTTCTTCTATTTCAATCACGTCTTCGGTTGTTTCCAGGCAAACTGCGTTCTCGGTGGACTGGACCGTTTGTAGTTGTGAAGGTTTTCCCTCATGGAGCAGTGGAGATCCAAAGCGGCGAGGATGCCAAAATCATCAAGGTCAACGGCCAAAGGTTGAAACCATATTACGAGGGTTTCAAATCGGAGATCCTAGAGGACATGTCTCTAGGCAACCCGGCCTATGAGTGACCTTTACCATGGAGGTACATCGTGCCGACGATGTTAAATAAACGAGTTTTGATGCTTTAAAAGCATTTCGTCGAACAATTTCAACATTTGGAACATTACTTTCTTTATATTTATTTGCTATGTACATTTCATTAAACTTGTAATTCGAACATTATGCTAGTTTTTATGTTGTTTTTGTAGAAATAGGTTTGAAGTGGTGCAAAACGAAAAACGCCAAGGGGCCATTCCTCGCGGTCCGCGAACTCATTGCGCGGACCGCGGCCGAGAACGCGCGAGCCGCGACAATGCCTCGCGGTCCGCGGCCGAGGTCTCGCGACCCGCGAGCGAAACCTGGATCTCCAAGAAATCCCTGCCACAAAAACGACGTTTTTCGCGGTCCGCGGCTTGGTCGCGCGGACCGCGAAACTGTGCACGCGGTCCGCGGTTTCATCGCGCGGACCGCGACGTTTTGCCGAGCGCGGCACGCGATTTCATCGCGCGCGCCGCGCCGAGCTTCAGCGGACGCGCGGCCCGCGATGAAACCCGCGCGCGCCGCGACGTTATCTCGCGGTCCGCGACGGAAACCGCGCGACCCGCGAAAAAACAGGGGATTTCCAGGAAATCCCTGGAACAAAAATGCCAATTTTCGCGGCCCGCGACTTGATCGCGCGGACCGCGAAACTATGCTCGCGGTCCGCGGTTTCATCGCGCGGACCGCGCCGAGGTTTGCCGAGGATTTGCGCGCGGTGCGCGATTTCATCGCGTGCACCGCGCCGAGGTTTTGCGCGCGCCGCGCAAAGGTTGCCGAGGTCTTCCGCGCGAGACCGACGTTTTGCGCGCGAGACCGACGTTTTGCGCGCGAGACCGACGTTTTGCGCGCGAGACCGACGTTTTGCGCGCGAGACCGACGTTTTGCGCGCGAGACCGAGGTTTCACCGCGCCGAGTTTTCACCATGCCGAGTTTTTGCGCGCGCGCCGAGGTTTTGCGCGTGCACGGCCGAGAATTATCTCGCGGCCCGCGACGGGGGACGCGCGACCCGCGAACCATGCCGAGTTTTCTCGGAATTCCCTGCCACAAAATGGGCCATTTTCGCGGCCCTCGACGGGGGCTCGCGACCCGCGATGGAGTCTCGCGGCCCGCCACGGAGAGCTCGCGGTCCGCGACAAAACGGGGGGATTATTCCTTCAAATTTTTCCTATCTTTTTTCTCCTCCTTCTTCCCTATTCCCTCCCGACCCAAATCCCTCTTCTCCGGCCACCTTCACAATCTTCCATTCCGGCGAGTTTTGAACCGATTTCTTCCACCCAAATCAATCCCCCAAGCTTTCCCAACAAAACCCACCAAAAATCCCAATCCAAAACACCATCTTTTACCCACATTGCCGAATTCTCACCGGAAAGTTCTTCACTCCGATTCGCCGACCTCCGGCGACTTTTGTTCCAAACCAACTACCCAAAAACCTTCCCTCCACCATCCTTAACCTTTTCCCAATCCCAAATTCCAAATTCCAACTCCCAATCAAATACCCCCAAATCTTATGAACCCTAATTTTTGGATTCTTTGATTTGGTGGTGTTTTGATCAAATTGATGATATACTTAAGCTACATTGCATCATAAGGCTTCAATTGACGGTACCCTACTGAATTTATTTCAATTTTGGGTGATTTAGGGCTTGCCGCCAATAGGTTTTCCTTGAAATTTCAAAGGCTTGCCGCCTTTAGTTATAAACTGAGCTATTTGAGTAGGGGCTTGCCGCCTTATAGCTAGTATAGTTGTGCTGGACTGTTGTTGAATAGATTGTGATAATGGCACCGAGGAAAAGGTCACGCCGAGGAGAGGCCTCTAGTTCGCATGATCCTGTGGTTCCCGAATCCCCACCTCGCCAACCTAGTCCTTCCCCTGCAGAAAACCTGCCTCCTATAGACCTTATGGGACTGCAAGGTTTAGATGAGGATGCCCAACAACGGTGGAGAAAGTTGATTGGGAATGGGAAGCGAACAATCATGGAGACGAAGTTCTTGTCCTCTGAGCTACTTCAGGAGCTGGGTTTGCAGCAACCAGTTCTATTTTTATTGGATCGCGTTGGCATGAGAGGACTCATTGATCGGTCGGCACCGACCTATACCCACTATACATTTGAGTTCTTATCCACTCTAGCCAAGCACTATGACGAGGACCATGACATGCATTACATCACCTTCAGGTTGAATGATGTGGACCGCCGGATGACCTATGATGAGATCCAAGATGCTTTTGGGTTCCAATATGCAGGGGGATACAAGAATCCAAAAGAAACTAACCCGGACGGATTTGATCTAACTTACTTTTGGAATTGCTTGTCTGGATTTCCCAACATCACAGGCACTACGAAGAATAACCACATCATACATCCAGCTGTTTGTATGGTGCACAAGCTCCTAGTGATGACGATCTTCTGCCAAGGAGAGTTGACGCACATTACTAGGGAGCAGGTCCAATGCCTTTGGACCATGTGCTGGGGACCAGAACACCCTTGTTGGGTAGACCTTTTTGTGCAGAAATGTCTGGAGGCCTCTGAGAAGACCAAGGGAAAGATACCACAGGGGGGTATGATTTCACTTCTGGCAGCTTATCTGAACATCCACCTACCTCCAGACATTCAGGCAATAGGCAAGACAGCCGAGAGAGCTCACCAGTTTTACTCCATTGCTTCTTTGGAGTTCACTAATGTCTTGGCCATGCACAAATATCCTCCTCCTAGATTCATTTGGCTAGTAGCCAAGAATCAGCACATGTACCTGCCGAATCCAGAGGCTGTACAACTGACTGGGCGCACCCGCATAGAGGATCTCACCTTGCCAACCCAGATCACAGTTCCTGCACCTACCATTGCCCTTGCCAGGCTAGAGGCACCTCCGGAGCATGGAGAGCAGTACGCTCCTCCACATCATGAGGCTCAGTATGTCACTCAGCAGCAGTTTCAAGCATATACTGAGAGGTACGAGGATGATATGGCAGTGATGTTCGCCATGATGGCATCCATGCACCCACAGGGACCAGGAGCATTTGACTATGAGGGCCATCGCAGATCGCGAGCTCAGCGCCGTCGCGACGGCTCCGGTCCCTCGCAGTGAGTCTACCCTATACCTTTTCCTTTCACTATGGTATTCATTCATATATTTAAACATTGAGGGCAATGTTTAGACTAAGTGTGGGGGAGAGGTGTAGGAATTTTGTTACTACTTTTGTTGCTGCTTTTGTTGCTGTTTTTGCTGCTATTTTTATTACCGTATTCCTTTAAAAAAAAAAAAAAAACAGCCCGGATGGTCCCAAAAATACTAGAGGATCAGGTAAAAATGAGAGGCATGCCCGGATGGTTCCAAAAATACTAGAGAATCAGGCAAAAATGAGAGGTAAAAAAAAAAAAAAAAAAAAAAACATTTTCTTTTATCTTGTTTAAATATGTAAGCTCTCAAATGTTATGTGCTTAATTATTTAGAATATACACTTGGATCTTAATCTTTCTTTCTCGAGGACGAGAAAGGTTCAAGTGTGGGGGATTTTGATAGCCCCTAGATATACTCTTATTTTGTAGCATTTGAGAGCTGTTTTAGATAGTATTTTGTGTAATTGTATTAGACTTTTGGACCGAATCATTCATAGTGGTTTGAAATTGAAGACGTGCATTTCGATCTTGAATTGCACTTGCGATGGATTTGAATGATTTGAAGACCTTCTATGACCGTCCTGACCGCGTTTGATACATTGAAGAACCGGTCGTAGAAGTGGCGTGAAGGCACACTCTCGCGGGCCGCGAACCCTAGGTCGCGAACCGCGAGGGTGTGTGTTGCTGTTTTGACCATGCCAAGTTTCGCGCGGGCCGCGAAACTCCGGTCGCGAGCCGCGAGGACCGACCAGCACGAAGACCATGCCGAGACCGAGGCGCGCGGACCATGCCGAGACCGAGGCGCGCGGACCATGCCGAGACCGAGGCGCGCGGAAAATGCCGAGACGGGCGCGCGGACCACGCCGAGACACAGGCGCGCGCGCGCGCGGGCGCGAGACTCCGGTCGCGGACCACGCCGAGACACGGGCGCGCGCGCGCGGGCGCGAGACTCCGGTCGCGGACTACGCCGAGACACGGGCGCGCGGGGCGCGAATCCTCGGCCGCGAGCCGCGAGAACCAGGCTCGCGGTCCGCGAAGGATCCCACGCGACCCGCGAATGGTCCTGCAACTTGCATTTTGTTTGGCTTTAATTTTAATTGTTTTGGAGTATATATTGGAACTTATCCTCATTGTTTTGGGGATCGTTTTACAGAGCCTTAAGCTCATTTTCTTCATTTTCTCTTTGGATTTTCACTTTGAATTCACTATGTATTATTGTATGGATTATGGTTATGATTATATAGTTATGGTTGTAGGCTAAACCCCATCTTGGGTATGTGAGATTAAACCTCTTGTTATGGTTTGAGAACATGGTTTATGAAGCTTAGGAATGGATGATTTGTCATTGAATGATCATGAATTATATGTGTATTTGATGCTTGAAATGGTTAGGAATGATTTCCTAGGTATAGATATGTGTTGGATATGTGTTAGACATTGCCTTTCCATGGTTGAAATGCTATCATTTCTTCTATGTAAAAGTAGTGAATTAGGAATCAAATATATGTTGTTATCAATTGTATTTGTTCTTGAGATCATTCATTAGCATTATATTTATGTCAATTGTGTTATCACATTGCATGGGTAAGGTGGGAAAACATCCAATTTGAATTAGCATTGGCCAATTTGTCTATTTGCTATCATATAGATAAGTTGCCAATGAGAGTTGTGAAAATGCTTTCATGATTCACAACTAGAATAGAGATGGTTTCCCATTAAAAACAATCACCATTCTCAAAGTATCATAACTAGGTTTGAGGAAAAATCCATAACAAGAAGATACAAATCTCATGTACCCAAGTCTCTCATTCTCATTAGTTAATCTTTTAGTTGAATCTTTAGATGCTAAACTAGTTGTAATTCTAAAGTTCTAGTAGTTTTACTTAGTAGTGTCTTAAACAAAACTCAACTCAACCCCCCCCCCCCCCTTGTTTACATTGCTTTTATATATGTATATGTATATATATCCTACAAGATATACATAGAAATAACCTTTTCCCTGTGGAACGAACCTTACTTGCCATTGTACACTTAATAGTGTGGAAAGGTAGTAAGTGATCTATAAATTGTATATTTGAGAGGTACGGCGACGACCTCCCACCTACTAGGCACCACCTGAATGCAAACAATATGGTGCTAACACAACTCACTCAATTTGTACTCGCTTTTCGGCTGATTTGAGTTTCAACCTGGGTTAGACTTGGGTTGATTCGCAGACAAGCTTGGGAGCCTGAATGCAATTTGAGTATTGTGTTTTCTATCTGCTGGAGTTTTTTCTTTATCAACCAATCACTTATATATATATTTATTCATTGAGATTAAGGCTTCCTTTTGGAAGTCTTTCTTCTCTTATTCTTTTGGAAGCAAATTCTTTCGCTTCAGGAGTTTTTGTTATACTCCATAATCTAATCCACTGTATTTGGCTTTTAGTTTTTAGTCTACTAAAAGCATAAACTTAACTCTTGGATACAAATGTACTAATTTTGTCTGTCCTATGGGCTTGGGATCCCTTAAAAGAATCATACCACATGTGTGGTTTTAAGTTTTTTTTTTTAAAAAAAAGTACTCATGAAGGTGAGAGTACATTCAATCAATATTCTTCTAGCACACATCTTACAGTCGTTGAAAAAATCCGTTCTTTGTGTTGGAATAATCTCCTTCCACGTCTTTGTTGCAATGTCGACTCTTGTTCTCCCGACTTTTCCACACCAACTCGACCACAATGACCGCTCCTTAGAAATAGCAACGCCTTTCGCATCAAATTTCATTGGTGTCTTTACATGGTTATCCCAACGCCTTTGTACAATGCCACAATACTCCTTAGCTTTTTGTTTTGCCGAAACTTTTTTTGTGAACTCTTGTCTCCACCATTTGCTATCTTCTTTGTTTTCTTAGGCCTCTTGTCCCCACTACCATCACTTTGGCGTTTTTTGTTACCCATGACAAAGTCCTACTAACACAAGAGCATAAACAAGTACCTAAGTTAGGTCAATTCACAAAAGCATGAAAAATGAAAATGAAACAAAGTTAATAGAAACTCATTAATGCTATATGGATATGAATAAAGTATAAACATGCACAATATAATCACTAAATAGCACGACGTATCAATAAATGCATAAACATATTGACAAAAGATGGAAACCCTAGGTGAAAAATGCAACAAATTTATAAATCATCCATTTCAATAAAAGAGTGTTTGTAGTGTTCCAAAATTAACTCTTAATCAAAGCCCATACACTTAAACAAACCCTTGAGGTCCTAACAATACATATATGTTGATGGATGTGTAGAAATAGATGAGAATATGGGTCTTTATATAGTTGAACAATAAATCTATAAGATGTGCTAAGGAAGAACACAAACTTGTTGGGTTAATTGAAATGAATGGATTAGAGATAGAAATTGGTGGGAAAAACCAAAAGAGGAGGGAGATTTTGGTGTTTGGAGAGTAATAAATGCGAAAAAGAATGAGAGATTTTGGAGTTTGTGGTGTTTTTTGGGGTTTTGACCCGCACAATCGCCGGTTGACTCGCATTAAATGCGGTTGTCGAAATATCTTGCGATATCGTAAATGACTTTCGTTTGGTATTTCCATTTTGTGAGTTCGTGAGACCCATTCTCAGGGTGTAGGGTTTAATCTCCAGTCCGGGTCGCCGTGGGTATCCAGCGGGTATTACCCGGTTAGAGTTTTAAGTATAATGTGTGGACTATCGGATACGAATTCATTAGCCTTATATTGATTAGTGTCGAACTCGAGACGTGATTAGGATGCGTGACACGATATCGTAATTATTATAAGAACTACATGCGATATCGAAAGTAGTATAATTTTGAAGTATACATTTATGATATGTATGACTAATGATTGAGGTTTTGTGTATTTTTTAACAAGTCAAAAGTTAATCTTTTTTGCGTTGATCCTTGATTTATATTATATAATTGCAATATTTTTTAGATTAGTAATTAATGTCTCCAGAAATGTGTTCACCATTGATGTGTATAAGTACGATTAATTGGCTAATCGTGACTAATTTGTTTCCAATCAATGGTAGTATACTTTGTTTATTAATAATTGCAATTTAATTAGTCAAGTTTGTTCTTTTGGACTAGATTTGTTAGAAATACATTGGATGAGTATTAATGTACTGTGTTGTCTATTCATGTATATATGTACATGCTATGGAGTAAATGACTAGATTGAATTGCAAATAACTAATGCTTGTAAGTAAACCATGATTACATTAGTCAAGTAATATGTCATATATATTGTTCACAATGATTTTTGTAATTACAATGCGTTGGTATCAAAGTACTATGTTGTCTATTCATATGTATACATACATATATATATATATATATATATAATATTGTCAAGCCATAGGTTGTATTACACACATGTAATTTTATCTTTATGAATTCAAAATTAGAATCTTATGTACTATTGTATAGCATTCTATAGTTCCATACATGTATATTGATTATTTTTTAAACAAATAACTTTGTACTAATTTATATTAGTTTTAATAAATAATTCAATTACTCATGTTTATTAACTATATATGTTTATTCAACTATATAAAGTTGATATATAACCCGTTAATTAACTTATAATAATGTTATATTTATTTTACTTGTACTTAATATGAAAGCACACTTATGTATCAAACTATATAGGCTTACGAAATCGAAAGGACAGTATCAATGTTTCGATATCGAAAGAGTTAAAGTTTAGGTTAAGATATCGTGGCTTTAATTGAAACTGACCGTGGAATCCAAACGAAATTGGACTCGACTTCGAAAGCCATCACCATATTTTAAAAAAAGACGGGTATTACGAACATAAAAAATTTCCCCCAAATTTCTTCAAATCCCTAATTTCCAAAAACCCCCAAAATCCCTAAATCATCTAACAATCTGGCGGAGATGGTTCGATCAAGAGGAGGAAGTGAAAAGCCTGCAACTCGAAAGCAAGGGCGTGGTGGTCGGACTGATACCGTCGCCAATGAGGCGGAGAGCAGCCGGGGGTGGTGGCCGTGCAAGAGCTCCCCGCTCTGGATTAATTACTGAGGATGCACATGCGGTTGAGAGCCAGGGTACTCGTCGTGGTAGAGGCCGGGGTCGGGGAGAAAATGTAGGTGGTGGAGAGGCGCCGGTGAACCCTCCACAGCCACAACCGGAAAAAGGGAAAACTCAAGCTCGGAAGAGGATGTAGATCTTTAGTTGAAGCCCACATTCATCGACGACGATACTGCCCTTCGCTACCAAGAATGGGCTGAGAGGAAAACCCTCTCCACCAAGGTATTCAAAAAATCTCAACTAGAAGATGAGGTTAAATTTGATTATGTGTTGAATTGGTTTAAGCCCCATTACTTAGATGATTTATTGACTTTAGAGGAGGATGTTTATCATGAAGAAGTTCTCCAATTTTATGCAAATTGGAGAAAGGATGGTAATATCTATTTAACTATGGTTAGAGGTAAGGACATTAGGGTTGATCAATTTACTATCAATGCTGCTATAGGTTGTCCTTATATTGATTCTAGTTTTCTGAGAGGAACTGATCCGAATGATCCCTATGACATGTTCATCCAATAAAGCTTTAAAAGAAATATTGACATTAAGCTACCTTTTGAACTTCGGAAAGTGGCAAAGAAGTATTTCTGATAGGTCCTAAATATACTCTTATTTTGTAGCATTTGAAAGCTGTTTTAGATAGTATTTTATACTTTTAGATTAGACTTTTAAACCAAATCATTCATAGTGGTTTGAAATTGAAGACGTGCATTTTGACTGTGAATTGCACTTGCTATGGATTTGGATGATTTGAAGACCTTCTATGACCGTCCTAAAGGAGTTAGATGCATTGAAAAACCGGTCATAGAAGTGGCGTGAAGGTACACTCTCGCGGGCCGCGAAACCTCGGTCGCGAGCCGCGAGGATGTGTGTTGCTGTTTTGAAGATGCCAAGTCTCGCGCGGGCCGCGAACCTTCAGTCGCGAGCCGCGAGAACCAGTATCGCGCGGTCCGCGAAACCTCGGTCGCGTGCCGCGGGAGCAAGAGACGCGTGATCCGCGAAACCTCGGTCGCGTGCCGCGGGAGCCAGAGACGTGCGGTCCGCGAAACCTCGGTCGCGTGCCGCGGGATTCAGAGACGCGCGGGCCGCGAATCCTCGGTCGCGAGCCACGAGAACCAGTCTCGCGAGCCGCGAAGGATTTCTCGCGGTCCGCGAAGAACTTCTGCAAGTGGCATTTTGTTTTTATTTTATTTTGTTATTTTTGGAGTATAAAAAGAAAATCATCCTCATCTGTTAGAGGATCGGATTTCAGAGCCAAAAACTCTTTTTCTTCATTTCCTTTTCATTTTGATCTTTGAATTCATCATGGTTTGTTGTATTAATTATGGTTGTGATTATCTAATTATGATTGTAGGCTAAAACCCATCTTGGGTATACGGGATTGGACTTCTTGTTATGGATTGAGAACATGATTTATGAAGCTTAGGAATGGTGATTTGCTATTGAATGATCATAATTTATATGTGTATTTGATGCTTGAAATGATTAGGAATGATTTCCTAGTGATAGATATGTGTTGGATATTTGTTAGATATTGCTTTTCCATGGTTGGAATGTTATCATCCTTTCTATGTAGGAGTAGTAAATTAGGAATCGAATGCATGTTGTTATCAATTGTATTTGTTCTTAAGATCATTCATTAGCATTGTATCTATGTCAAGTTTGTTATCAAATTGCATGGGTAAGTTTGAGAAACATCTAATTTGAAGTGATATTGATCAATTGAACTAGTTGTTATCATCTAGTAAAGAATTGTCAATAGAAGTTGTGAAGACGCTTTCATCTTTCATAACTATGGTTATAGATAGTTTCTCACTACAAACAATCACCATTCTCAAAGCAACATGATAAAGTTTGAGGAAAATTTCATAATAAGAAGTCACCAATCTCATATGTCCAAGTTTAGTATTCTCATTAGTTAATCCTTTAGTTGAATCCTTAAATGCTAAACTAGTTGTAACTCTAGAGTTCTAGTTAATTTACATAGTAGTGTTTCTTACACAAAAACTCAACTCAACCCCCCCCCCCCCCCCCACCCTGTTTACATTGCTTTTATATATGTATATGTATATGTATGCTACAAGATATACGTAGAAATACCCTTTTCTCTGTGGAACGAACCTTACTTGCCATTATATGCTTAGTTGTGTGTAGCGGTAGTAAGTGGATATAAATTGTATATTTGAGAGGTACGGCGACGACCTCCCAAATTTTGGTGCCGCTGCCGGGGATTAGGCGTATTTCTGTGTGTTTATTGTAGTTTTATTAACACCCTATCTTTCTTTTTCATCTTATTTTTGGTTTGGAACCCTATTGCTCTAGCTCTTGGTGCATGGTTCATACAAGAACCTCGAACCAAGACCCTTTGCAATACGATTCCGAATTAGTTAGGAGTCTTCGTCAACTCAAGCGACAAGTGCAAGAGACACTAGCCGCCAATCCATTTTCCCTTGATAGTGAAGTACCACCTTCCACTATGGCGGAGGAGGACCGAGAAGAGGAGACCGGCCAAAACATCCCCCGAAACCAATTCTACAACCCTTTCCAAAACCCTAACACTTCTCCTACCAACATTTCTATGAGAGAGTACATGTCCCCCAACTATGAGCAACAACAATCGAGCATTGTTTACCCAAACTCTCAATATGAAATCAAGACGGGAGTGATAAATTTGCTTCCAACTTTCCATGGTAGAGAAGTGGATGATCCCAATGACTTCCTTGAGGCTTTTCACCGAGTTTGTAGTAGTTTGAAACCTTCCGAGATGAGTGTGGATGAGTTTAAGTTGAAAACATTCACCTTTACCGTGAAGGACAAGGCCGCCAAATGGTTAAGCCGTTTGCCTTCATCATCAATCACTACATGGCCACAATTGAAGAAAAAGTTCCTTGACAAGTACTTTCCTCCCTCTAAATCCTCGGTCTTGATACAAGCCATTAGCAACATCACTCAAGACGATGATGAGACTTTGTATGAGTATTGGGAAAGATTCCAAACTCTCCTCTCAAGTTGCCCGTACCATAGCTTCACCGAACCTCAATTGGTGTGTTTTTATTACAATGGTTTGAATGATAGGGAAACCGAGTTGATAAATCGGTCTTGTTATGGCTCCATTGCTAACCTTGGTTCTTCCGATGCCATGATGCTATTTGAGCAATTAGCCGAGGGATGCAAACCAAAGAGGGACCGGAGACTACGAGTGGGTAACTCTGGTGGGAACAATGATGGAACTCGTCAAGATATCAAGGAGCTTACGACATTGATGAAAGGTTTCATGATGGGAAATAGCTCCGGAGGGAACTCGGGGAATCAACCAAGGCAACAAGTTATGACATGTGGGATTTGTGTTTCAAACCATCTCACCGAATCTTGTCCTCAAACAAACGAGGACTATAGCGAAAAGGTTAATGCCATGGGAGTCTATGGTGGAAACCAAGGTTTTAGAGGTGGCCAAGGATTTCAAGGAGGACGAGGCTACCAAGGTGGTAGGGGTTTTCAAAGTGGACAAGGCCAAGGTGGTGATAGAGGTAACCAAAGGAAGTATGATCCTTTTGCCCAACCCCGAGACTAGAGATCACCCCAACTTTCGGTGGAGAGATGAACCAATGGGGCAACAAGGCCAACAAGGAGGATACCAAGGTCAAAGTGGTCAATCTTTTGATAGGCCGAGGGGGCAAAATGACCAAGGCTACGGAGGAGACCAAAGCAACCAAAATCAAGGGTACCAAGGTTACCAAAACCAAGGGTACCAAGATTTTGGCTATCAAGGGTACCAAGATCATCAAAACCCTCAATATCATCCTCAACCCCAACAATACCCAAGAAATCAAGGTCAAGGCCGTTTCAATAATCGTGCCCCTCAAAATGCTTACCCGAGGTTGGAAGATAAATCTCGTGATCAAGGTGAAAGCTCGGGCCAATTCCCACAAGACGCTTGATTCAAAAGCATTGAGGTGCAAATGAGTCAAATGGCCATGGTTTTGGGGAAATTGGAAGCACAAAACTCCGGGAAACTACCCGCACAACCAGAGTTAAATCCAAGGCCTCATGCGAGTGCCATGACCTTGAGGAGTGGTAAACAAGCTATTGAACCCGAAGTGGTTGTGAAAAAGGCACCCAAGAGAGGCCTTGTGAAGAAGAGCTTGACCAATGACGAAGTTGAGGTGACCTTGACCGACGAAGAAGTAATTCTTGAGGAGCTAACCAAAGAAAAAGGTGATGCCGAGGTTGAGAAGGAGAAAGAACTAATTGATGAGGAACATGTAGACACAACCACTCATGTTGAACCAATGTCACCTCCATTCTCACCTCTTCACAAGAAAACTAGGGTAGACACTACCTTTGATGTGAAAGCACCATTTCCCGAGGCTTTGAAGAATACTCGCAAAAAGGAGATGGACAAGGAAGTTTTTGAGGTCATTCGAAAGTGTGAGGTAAACATTCCTTTGCTCGATGCTATTGATCAAGTTCCTAGATATTCTAAGTTCTTGAAAGAATTATGTGTGAACCATCGTCAACAAAGGTCTAAGCATGTTAAAAATGAAAGAGTCAATGAACATGTGTCGGCTTTGTTTTAAGACAAAATGCCTACTAAGTGTGGTGACCCCGGCATGTTTACAATTCCTTGCATTTTAGGGAACACTTATTTTCCTAGAGCCATGTTAGATTTAGGTGTATCCATAAATGTCATCCCATATACATTGTATGAATCATTAAATCTTGGCACTTTGCATCAAACCGGTGTAGTGATCCAACTTGCCGACCGCTCTAATGCATACCCTAAGGGTATTGTTGAAGATGTCGTCGACAAGTTGGTGTTCCCGGCCGATTTTTACGTTCTTGACATGGAACATGATAAATTTGCTACCCCTGTCTTGTTAGGGCGTCCATTTTTGAAAACGTCAAGAACTATAATCGATGTGCATAGTGGTAGGCTTACCATGAAATTTGATGGGGATAAAATAGAGTTCAACATTTATGGTGCAATGAAATACAATGAGGATGAAACTTCTTGCAATGCTATTGATGTGATTGAATATTTTTTGCAAAAAGTTTATGAAAATGATGGTGATGATCCTTTGTTAAAAGTTTTAGCCAATAGTTTACACACAAGTAATGTTCATACATATGCTTTGAGTGCTAACTTGAAGGAAATCATTTTTGAGCTAGATACTTTTGAGGAACTTTCTCTTGATGCACCACTTTTAGACCTCGAGGTATTGAAAGGCTCGGGCAACCGACTATCTCTCAATAAACCTCCGGTGGTGGAATTGAAACCACTACCCGAGAATCTAAAATATGCATTCCTTGGTGATGGTGAAAAATTACCGGTGATCATCTCAAACAAACTCACCAAGGAACAAGAGGAAAGGTTGATGAAAGTGCTACAAGATCATAAGGAGGCCATTGGATGGACTATTGCCGACATCAAAGGTATGAGTCCAAGTACTTGCATGCACCGTATTCTATTGGAGGATGATGCTAAACCCATCCGACAACCTCAAAGGCGGTTGAACCCTCCAATGATGGAGGTAGTAAAAGCCGAGGTACTTAAATTGTTGGATGCGGGAATGATCTATCCAATCTCCGATAGTAAATGGGTAAGCCCAACGCAAGTGGTACCAAAGAAGACCGGAGTGATCGTGGTGGAGAATAGCTATGGCGAGTTGATCACCACTCGTGTTCAAAATGGATGGCGTGTTTGCATTGATTACTGAAGGCTAAATGCGGTAACAAGGAAAGACCGTTTCCCTTTACCATTTATTGATCAAATGCTTAACCGGCTCGCATGCCACTATTTCTATTATTTTCTTGATGGCTATTCAGGATACTTTCAGGTTGCTATTGCACCAGAGGATCAAGAGAAAACCACTTTCACATGTCCCTTTGGCACATTTTCATATCGACGCATGCCTTTTGGCCTTTGCAATGCACTGGCCACATTCCAAAGGTGTATGGTTAGCATCTTTTCAGAATATCTTGAAAAGTTTGTAGAGGTTTTTATGGATGACTTTACTGTTCATTGATGTAGCCAATATATACTCTACTTTTAGAACATTTGAGAGTTCATTTGGGGTAGCATTTAGTGCAAAGGGTTAAGAATTAAGACTAAATTTCTCTTACCTTGCATCTTGAAGAAAGACGTGGGCACTAACGTTTTGAAGCTGCAATTTGGAAATGTTACAATAGGAATTGGAGTGCATAAGTGGTACCATTGGCTTCGTCTTCTCGAGTACTACAAAATGGACTACTAGAACGTCAAAAACGGATCAACGGTTCATCCGTGGTGAAGCAAAGAAGATTGCTGCCAACCAGCCACAAGCATCTCGCGGGCCGCGAATGGGCCTCGCGGGACGCGAAAATGGGCGGATTTTTGGCTGAATGAAGGCCAGAAAAGCAAATTTTGAAGGGCTATAAATACCCATCTTATCCCTTATGAGAAAAACGAGTTCCCCTTGAATCCAAACCCCATTTTCTCTAGTTTTTTTCTCCTTTTTCAATCTTTCTTCTTCTAGATTTGATTCTTATGTAATCTTGTTGTAGCTTAATCTTCCTTGGGAGCATTTGAATTCACTTTCCCTTGAGACTTTGAGGGTATGTATGTTTAAACTTTGGATTTTGATTATCATTTGATGAACTTGAATTCTTATGCATGAATATTGTTCAATCTTGCTTAATTTGTTATGGGCTTTGTGTTTTATATCAATTGTATGCCTCATAGTCACTAATTAGAATAGATTAGTTCTCAAGGTTAAGGTAATATAGTTTTAGAGTAATTCTAGTGTAATTTGGAATGATGATGGATTGTAGTGTAATGTTATCTCAAGTATTCAGTTTAGTGACTATGGAAAGGGGTTGAGTGATGACAAACTCTCCCCTTGGTTATGTGATTGTAGTTGAGAAATGCCATGATAAATATGAGTTGTTAGAATTGGAAATCTTATGAACTTGCATGATCAATCAATTATGTTTTTAGGTATGGATGTAATGCTACCATTGGTCCCCCTAATACGTGATTGTATACTTGAGTTGAATATTCCTTTTTGACGTATGATTGTTAGCAATAAAAAACTAGATTCGTGGGTAGAACGTGATCGTTTTCTCCAATATCATGAAGTAACAAGTATGAATTGAGATTTGTATGTTATCATCGTCTTAGTTCTTTATATTTATCAAATGTCTTGTTTGTATGCTCTCGTTATCGTGGGTATGTGAGTAAGCTTGTCAATTCTCCATTCTTAACACCATTGTTGAGCTATCTAGATGCTATCGTCTAGGTGACTTGACAAAAAGAGCTTTGAGAGGTGTTATCATCTTCTCTAGCTACAATTGGGAGAATGAGATGCTTTCATCCTTGACAAATGGTCGAAACTCCTTTGTAATAGCATTTGCCCGGTGATAAGTTGATAGTTGGAAATTGAAGTCATTTGCCTCCCAAGGTCTCATAATATTAGTGTTTTCCTCTTAGCTTAGTTAATGATAGTTGATTTATTTCGTAGTGTAATAAACCAAACTCAAAACCCCCCTTGTTTACCTTGTTTTCTATATAATATATATGTATGTGTTAATAATCTTCGATAAAACACTAAACAAACTCCTTCTCCTTGTGGTTCGATCCCTACTTCCCACTATCTACTCTATAGTAGTTAGAAGTTGTAGGTGAAATATAAATGTGTTTTGATTGAGTGGGATTCCCATTAACGACGTGGGGAATTCGCTTGTCAAAAATGGCGCCGCTGCCGGGGAGAAGGCATTTCTTGTTTTGTGTTTTATCTTAGATTTTAATGTTTATCTCCTTTGTTTTATTTATTTTCTTTGAAAGTGTATTGCTCGAGTTCTTCGTGTAAACGGAACCTTGTAGTGTGTTCCCTAGAACACTTGCACTACCATTTCAAAACTTTTTTTTAGTCATGTTTAGTTTGAAGAAAAATGATTTTCTTGAATTCCTCACCTTTAACCATGAAAGGATGAGGAAGAATGTAGCAATCTCGTGTGATTCTTATCTTTCAAATGATTTTTACGAGCCTTGTTATTTTGAGTCGAGAAGTGAGCACTATGAACTTGAAAGGCCCCTTGGTTCTTCATACCAAGGGTACTATGATGATGAGTGCTATGAGTAGGAGACAAATATTGGTTTTCAAGGTCAAAATTGTTTTAATCCATATGATGATTCTTATAATCCACAATGGAGTGGTTATTCGAATTCGAATTATGGATATCAACCGGAAAACCAATATTTTGAGCAACAAAATCTACCCCCACATCCTTGTGAATTGCCTCTAGAACAAGATTCGATGAGTTATGATGAAAATTTACGTTTAGAGAATCTTGAGAGGCAATTGAGCGAAATGTTGAATGTGGTGATGAGATTAGAAACTCAATACTCCAAGGAAGTACCATCCGAAGTAGAACATAATCCTATTGCTATGGTGAGTGATATCACCACAATGCATGAGGAAGAGTTCGAAAGTGATGAAGAAATTTTTGTTGAGGATTATGAAGTAGAAAGGGATGTGAGTTTTTTTGAACCTTTACAATCACTATTGATACCCTCACCTCCACCTATGCAACAAATTCCACTACTTCCGGAAATCTTAAAGGAGTCTAGGAAATCTTGTTACTTGTTTACACATCCTATCATCCTCCCTCCTTTAAGACCACAACCATTCATCCCTCCTCCAATACCTTCTCTACCACCCTTCACTTTTCTTTCAAAAGTGAAGGATTCCAAACTTTTGTTCTATGAATAACATTTGGGTCGTGTCGACGACGTTAAATAAATCGATTTTGATCGTTTGGAAATAACACTTCCATTAAACGATTCTCGTTTAATTTTTATTTAGCTTTTATTGTGTTTATATAAAGTTATATAAAAAAAAGTTTCTTTGTGTCTTTCATTGTTTTAATTAGTAGATTACGTTTTTATTCTTTTTTTTGTTTCATTTTTATTCTTGTTTTTCTTTTGTTAGTTTAAAAAAAATAAAATTTCGGGCTCGCGGGCCGCGAATTGGGCCTCACGGCCCGCGAAAAAAAAATAATTTTAGCCAACATTTAGTGTGTGAGTCCTTCCCTTTCCTCACAATTTTGATAGTTATTCTTGAATATTGAGGACAATGTTTGGTTTAAGTGTGGGGGAGAGGTTTAGAATTTTTGTTTTTGGTGTAAATATGTACTTCTTTGAAGACTTTGTTTAAAACAAAATAAAAAATAGAGACTTATGCAAAATTGAGAGGCTGAAGCCCGGATAAGTCCAAAAGAAATAGAGACTTAGGCAGAAATGAGAGGCTGAAGCCCGGATAAGTCCAAAAGAAATAGAGACTTATGCAAAATTGAGAGCATTTGTGTGAAAAAAAAAAAAAAAAAGTGGCTAGGTACATCCTAGGCAAAAGGAGAGTGAGAGAAACAAAAAAAAAAGAGTGGCTATGTATAAATACCTAGGCAAAAGGAGAGAAATCTCATTTTATCCTCATTTTCCGATGGTTGAAGTCATAAGGATGCGGTGATTAATGGAGAGTTGGGTAGTTTTGCATCATTTGGTTTTGTTAGGATGTTTCATATAGTGGGAGCAAAGTAGTACACTTTGGGATATTCTACTTTGCAATATTTTGTTTGAGTATGCCATATGTTTGATTGTTGTGAAATTGTCATCTTGGTCTTGAATCGTTCTTTCTCGAGGACGAGAAAGGTTTAAGTGTGGGGGTGTTCTACATGTGGTATATGTTTTGATTTTGTTGGGATTTTTGGGTAGAACTTGTCATCAGGTTGTGTTGGTCCTAAATCCAATTCATATTTACTACCAACGTGAGTAGAAACCTAAAGGGTCACACACATAAGGATTGTGTACCAGGTTAAAATGATTAGAGTTAATTTATAAGATAAATTAATCTCAGGGACTATTTGATAAATAGGCATTAGGGTTCACACACTAGTGGCCCAAGCCCATTTATATGATATTATATATATCGTAGTTCAAGACTATTGGAGAGTATGACCAGACACATTTAGACCTAGCCAGTCACTCCAATAGTTAGTCAATCCTATCTGATAGGATCCTGGAATGCAATTCGTGTGGACTTGATAGAGGCCGGGCGCTTGTGCGGCTTGTGGTCAAATCACCTTGACACCATGTTGATCGTCATCGTTCATTAGGCAATAGGTGATCAATTGAGGTTGGAAGCTTGTGTGAGTTGAGTGTGGATTTGCATTCAGTGGCGGTGGATTTGCATCTCAAAGGTTTGTGATCCATCTCACAACGTTTATTTACATTATTCATAGATTTCAATGTGATCTTGGAAATCAATCTGTTTATTCCGCTAATATATTTATCTGATAAATTATGTTATGATTGATTAGTTACTAACAAGTTGAAGCATAGAAATTTGATATGATCTTTATTGTGATTGTGCTTTTTACTTGTTGGAAGTTCTTGTTTAGTGTCATAGTTTTGGAGGAGTTCAAATGTGCATTAGAAAAAATAAAAATAAATTGAGTATAATCTTAAACTTTAATTGTTCTTTCTCGAGGACGAGAAATGTTTAAGTGTGGGGGTATTTGATGTAGCCAATATATACTCTACTTTTAGCACATTTGAGAGTTCATTTGGGGTAGCATTTAGTGCAAAGGGTTAAGAATTAAGGCTAAATTTCTCTTACCTTGCATTTTGAAGAAAGACTTGTGCACTAACGTTTTGAAGCTGAAATTTGGAAATGTTACAAGAGGAATTGGAGTGCATAAGTGGTACCATTGGCTTCGTCTTCTTGAGTACTACAAAATGGACTACTAGAACGTCAAAAACGGATCAACAGTTCATCCGTGGCGAAGCAAAGAAGATTGTTGCCAACCAGCCACAAGCATCTCGCGGGCCGCGAATGGGCCTCGCGGGCCGCAAAAATGGGCGGATTTTTGGCTGAATGAAGGCCAGAAAAGCAAATTTTGAAAGGTTATAAATACCCCTCTTATCCCTTTTGAGAAAAACGAGTTCCCCTTGAATCCAAACCCCATTTTCTCTAGTTTTTTTCCCCTTTTTCAATCTTTCTTCTTCTAGATTTGATTCTTATGCAATGTTGTATTAGAATGCTTATTGTAGCTTAATATTCCTTGGGAGCATTTGAATTCACTTTCCCTTGAGACTTTGAGGGTATGTATGTTTAAACTTTGGATTTTGATTATCATTTGATGAACTTGAATTCTTATGCATGGATATTGTTCAATCTTGCTTAATTTGTTATGGGCTTTGTGTTTTATATCAATTGTATGCCTCATAGTCACTAATTATAATAGATTAGTTCTCAAGGTTAAGGTAATATAGTTTTAGAGTAATTCTAGTGTAATTTGGAATGATGATGGATTGTAGTGTAATGTTATCTCAAGTAGTTAGTTTAGTGACTATGGAAAGGGGTTGAGTGATGACAAACTCTCCCCTTGGTTATGTGATTGTAGTTGAGAAATGCCATGATAAATATGAGTTGTTAGAATTGGAAATCTTATGAACTTGCATGATCAATCAATTATGTTTTTAGGTATGGATGTAATGCTACCATTGGTCCCCCTAATATGTGATTGTATACTTGAGTTGAAGATTCCTTTTTGACGTTTGATTGTTAGCAATAAAAAACTAGATTCGTGGGTAGAACGTGATCGTTTTCTCCAATATCATGAAGTAACAAGTATGAATTGAGATTTGTATGTTATCATCGTCTTAGTTCTTTATATTTATCAAATGTCTTGTTTGTATGCTCTCGTTATCGTGGGTATGTGAGTAAGCTTGTCAATTCTCCATTCTTAACACCATTGTTGAGCTATCTAGATGCTATCGTCTAGGTGACTCGACAAAAAGAGCTTTGAGAGGTGTTATCATCTTCTCTAGCTACAATTGGGAGAATGAGATGCTTTCATCCTTGACAAATGGTCGAAATTCCTTTGTAATAGCATTTGCCCGGTGATAAGTTGATAGTTGGAAATTGAAGTCATTTGCCTCCCAAGGTCTCATAATATTAGTGTTTTGCTTTTAGCTTAGTTAATGATAGTTGATTTATTTCGTAGAGTAATAAACCAAACTCAAAACCCCCCTTGTTTACATTGTTTTCTATATAATATATATGTATGTGTTAATAATCTTCGATAAAACACTAAACAAACTCCTTCTCCTTGTGGTTCGATCCCTACTTCCCACTATCTACTCTATAGTAGTTAGAAGTTGTAGGTGAAATATAAATGTGTTGTGATTGAGTGGGATTCCCATTTACGACGTGGGGAATTCGCTTGTCATTCATGGAAACTCTTTTGACAATTGCTTACTTCATTTGTCATTGGTCCTAAAAACTTGCATTGATAAGAATCTTGTGCTTAATTCTGAAAAATGTCATTTTATGGTTGAAAAAGGCATTGTGTTAGGTCATGAAGTGTCATCTAAGGGTATTGAGGTAGATAAGGCAAAAATTGATACCATACAATCTCTTCCTTACCCTATTTGTGTGCGTGATGTGAGATCTTTTCTTGGCCACGCGGGTTTCTACCGCCGTTTTATAAAAGATTTCTCGAAAATTTCTTCCCCTTTATGTAGATTGTTACAAAAGGATGTGGAATTTGTGGTAGATGAAGGTTGTAAGAGGGCATTTGATTGTTTGAAGTCTATGCTAGTGTCGGCCCCTATTATACAACCTCCAAATTGGTTCCTTCCATTTGAGATCATGTGTGATGCAAGTGACTACGCCTGATGTGAATTTTCTACGGAATAAAACAAAAAACGAATCGGATATGATAATTATTCAACAGTCGTCAAATAATTACCTGGGATATGATAATTACTTAACAACCGTCAAATAATTACCTGGAAAACCACGAACCACCGTCCCTGGGCGACTGCAACCGAGTCTTAAAATTGAACACACAGCTCAAAGTCGAAATTCCCGAATCACGAAATCTCTTGTATTAATCTTAAAGTCTCAAAATCTGTCTATTACAATGAGAAGAGCAATATTTATAACCCTAATAAAATTCCTAATCCTACCAATAATATAAGAAAATAATAATCAACTCCTACAACTATAAGGAAAATAAATATAATCTTACTAAGATTAAAAGACCATTTTAGGAAAAACTCTAAAGCTTGGTAAAGAAAAAATCTAACTAATTATTTTACGATATTTGATACCATATTCGTATCAACGCCGTTGGTGCGGTATTAGGTCAAAGGGTGGGGAAAATTCCCCATGCCATCTATTATGCATCCATGACTCTCAATGATGCTCAAAGGAACTATACCACTACCGAGAAAGAATTGCTAGCGGTAGTCTTTTCATTGGAAAATTTTAGGCCATATTTGCTTGGTACAAAGATTATTGTTTTCACTGACCATGCAGCTCTTCGTTACTTGATGACGAAGAAAGAAGCAAAGCCTAGGTTGCTCCGATGGATCTTACTTTTGAGTGAGTTCGACTTGGAGGTCAAGGACAAGAAAGGAGCTGAGGATCTAGTGGTCGACCATTTGAGCCGTTTGGTGCCCAATGAGGAGTTTGGGACCAAAGCATTGAAAGACCATCTTCACAAAGAGTTTCCCGATGAGCAATTGTTTGCTCTTAGTGTTTCTCTTCCATGGTATGCCAACATCGTAAATTTCCTTGTCACAAGTAAGTGCCCTTCTCATTTCACAAAAGCACAAAAGAATAAGTTAAAGCATGATCCTAGGTTTTATGTGTGGGATGATCCTAGGTTTTGAATAAGGATGCATACACATTTTGCAAATCTTGTGATAAATGCCAAAGAGTAGGAAACATCTCTTCTAGGAATGAAATGCCCCAACATTGCCCTCTATATTGTGAACTCTTTGATGTTTGGGGAATCGATTTTATGGGACCTTTCCCTAATTCCTTTGGTTTTAAATATATCTTGCTTGCGGTTAACTATGTTTCTAAGTGGGTAGAAGCAATCCCCACTCGTACTGATGATTCTAAAGTGGTTGCAGAGTTCATCAAATCTCACATCTTCTCTAGGTTCGGGGTACCCCGAGCTCTAATCAGTGATCGAGGCACTCACTTTTGCAATAGAACCATTGCCACATTGTTGAAGAAATATGGGGTAAATCACAAAACTTCTACCGCCTATCACCCACAAACAAATGGACAAGCCGAAGTTTCCAATAGGGAAATCAAGTCCATCCTTGAGAAAACGGTTAGGCCGACTCGCAAGGATTGGAGTACTCGGTTGGATGATGGATTGTGGGCATATAGGACGGCTTATAAGACTCCAATTGGTATGTCTCCATACCGATTAGTCTTTGGAAAACCGTATCATTTACCGGTGGAGTTGGCACACAAAGCATATTGGGCAATCACAAGGTTCAACTTGAACTTGGATGAAGCCGGGAATGAAAGGAAGCTTCAATTGCAAGAACTTGAGGAAATCCGGAATGAGTCCTATGAGAACGCCGCCATTTACAAGGAGAGAACGAAGGCATGGCATAACAAGATGATAATTAGGAAAACCTTTGAGGTAGGTCAAAAAGTTCTCCTATTTCAATCACGCCTCCGTTTGTTTCCAGGTAAATTGTGTTCTCGGTGGACTGGACCATTTGTAGTTGTGAGAGTTTTCCCTCATGGTGCGGTGGAGATCCAAAGCGATGAGGATGCCAAAGTCATCAAGGTCAACGGCCAAAGGTTGAAACCGTATTACGAGGGCTTCAAATCGGAGATCCTAGAGGACATGTCTCTGGGCAACCCAACCTACGAGTGATCTTTACCATTGAGGTACATCGTGCCGACGATGTTAAATAAACGAGTTTTGATCTTTAAAAGCATTTTGTCGAACAATTTCGATATTTGGAACATTACTTTCTTTCTATTTATTATCTATGTACATTTCATTAAGCTTGTAATTCGAACATTACGCTAGTTTTTGTTTTGTTTTTGTAGAAAAAAAAAAAGTGAAGTGGAGCAAACCATAAAGGCTGTAGGAGCCATTCCTCGCGGCCCACAAATTCATCGCGCGGGCCGCGACCGAGGATTTCGCGAGCCGCGAAAGGAAGCTCACGGACCGCGACCAGGTCTCGCGGTCCGCGAAACAAGGCTCGTGACCCGCGCGAAAATGGGGATTTTTCGGCAATCCCTGCCCCTAAAATGACACTTTTCGTGGTCAGCGACTTGATCGCGCGGGCCGCGACACTGTGCTCGCGGACCGCAAATTCATCGCGCGGACCGCGAGGGTTAAGCGTGCGCGGACCGTGAAGGTTAAGCGTGCGCGGTGCGCAAATTCATCGCGCACCCCGCGAGGATTTTGCGCGCGCGGTCCGCGAACTCATTGCGCGCCACGAAAGTTGGCGCGCGGCTCGTGAAGGAAGCCTCGCGACCCGCGAAAACCAGGGATTTTTCGGCAATCCCTGGAACGAAAACGCGGCATTTCGCGGCCCGCGGAGAGTGTTCGCGACCCGCGAGGAATTTCGCGGCCCGCGCAGGAAGGCTCGCGATCCGCGAGACATCGGGCACTCCTACACCTTCTTTCCCAAAAATATTTTGCCCAATCTTTTTCTCCCTCTCCCGCCGCGACACCATCTCTCCCCCACCGGCCAAATCTCAATCTCACCACTCCGGCAAGTTTTTTCACAAATCTCTTCCATCCAAATCAAACTCCCAATCCTTCCCACCAAAACCCACCAAAAATCCTAATCCAAAACATCAAATTTCACCTCAAATCCCAACCTTCCACCCGAAACTTCTCCATTCCGTTTAGCCGGCCTCCGGCGACTTTCTCCTCAATCCCACTACACAAAATCCTTCCCTCTACCACCCTTAACCTTTCCCCCATCACCAATTCCAAATGCCAATTCCCAATCAAATACCCCCAAATCTCATGAACCCTAATTTTTGGATTCTTTGATTTGGTGGTGTTTTGATCAAATTGGCAATCTAATTGCATTTAATTGTTTATTTGGAATGCTACATTGCAATTTTTGAGTAATTAGGGCTTGCCACCTCTAGTTTTTCTGTTGATTTTGATTGGGCTTGCCGCCTCTAGTTGCAATTTGCTTGTTGAGTAGGGCTTGCCGTCGGGTAGCTGGTTTAGTTGTGCTGGACTGTTGTTGAGTAGTTTTAGCTAATGGCACTAAGGAAAAGATCTCGCCGAGGAGAAGCCTCTAGTTCACATGAGCCCGTGATCCCCGAATCCCCCCTCGCCAACCTAGCCCTCCCCCTGCAGAAAACCTGCCTCCTATTGACCTCATGGGACTGCAAGGTTTGGATGACAATGCCCAACAACGGTGGAGAAAGTTGATTGGAAATGGGAGACGAACGATCATGGAGACGAAGTTCCTCTCCTCTGAGCTACTTCAGGAGCTAGGTTTGCAGCAGCCTGTGACATTTTTATTGGATCGGGTTGGCATGAGAGGATTCATTGATCGGTCGGCACTGACCTACATCCGCTACACACTTGAATTCCTATCTACTCTAGCCAAGCACTATGACGAGGAGCATGATATGGAGTACATCACCTTCAGATTAAATGATGTAGACCGCCGGATGACTTATGATGAAATCCAAACAGCTTTTGGGTTCGAATATGTGGAGGGCTACAAGAATCCGAAAGATAATGCCCCAGACGGATTTGATCTAGCTTTCTTTTGAAATTGCTTGTCTGGATCTCCCAACATCACAGGCGCTACGAAGAACAACCACAACATACATCCAGCTGTTCGTATGGTGCACAAACTCCTAGTGATGACGATCTTTTGCCAAGGGGAGTTGACGCATATCAACAGGGAGCAAGTCCAATGCCTTTGGACCATGTTTTGGAGGCCGGAGCACCCGTGTTGGGTAGACCTCTTTGTGCAGAAGTGTCTGGAGGCCTCCCAGAAGAGCTCAGGGAAGATACCGCAGGGGGGTATGATTTCTCTTCTAGCAGCTTATCTGAACATCCATCTACCTCCAGACATTCAGGCAATAGGAAAGACGGCCGAGAGAGCTCACTAATTCTACTCCATGGCTTCTTTGGAGTCCACTAATGTCTTGGCCATGCACAGATTCCCTCCTCCTAGATTCATCTGGCTAGTGGCCAAGAATCAGCATATGTATTTGCCGAATCTGGAGGCGGTTCAGCTGACTGGGCACACCCGCATGGAGGAGCTCACCTTGCCCACCCAGATCACAATCCCTGCACTTACCATTGCCCTTGCCAGGCTAGAGGCACCTCCGGAGCATGGAGATCAGTATGCTCCTCCACATCATGAGGCTCAGTATGTCACTCAGCAGCAGTTTCAGACGTTTACTGAGAGGTACGAGGATGATATGGCAGTGATGTTCGCCATGATGACATCCATGCAACCACAGGGACCAGAAGCATTTGACTATGAGGGCCATCGCAGATCGCGAGCTCAGCGCCGTCGCGACGGTTCCGGCCCCTCACAGTGAGTATGTCCTATACCCTTGCATTTTACCATGATTTTCATTGTTATATTTAAACATTGAGGGCAATGTTTAGACTAAGTGTGGGGGAGGAATGTAGGACTGTAATTCTGTTTTTGCTGCTGTATTTTGCTGCGGGAAAAAAAAAAAAAACCCGGATGGTTCCAAAAATACTAGAGAATCAGGCAAAAATGAGGCAAAAAAAAAAATTATTTTTCTTTTCTCTTGTTAATAGATATCTTTTGTAAAGCTCTCAAATGTTATGTGCTTAATTATTCAGAGTATGCACTTGGATCTCAATCGTTCTTTCTCGAGGACGATAAAGGTTCAAGTGTGGGGGATTTTGATAGGTCCTAAATATACTCTTATTTTGTAGCATTTGAAAGCTGTTTTAGATAGTATTTTGTACTTTTAGATTAGACTTTTAAACCAAATCATTCATAGTGGTTTGAAATTGAAGACGTGCATTTTGACTGTGAATTGCACTTGCTATGGATTTGGATGATTTGAAGACCTTCTATGACCATCCTAAAGGAGTTAGATGCATTGAAGAACCGGTCATAGAAGTGGCGTGAAGGTACACTCTCGCGGGCCGCGAAACCTCGGTCGCGAGCCGCGAGGATGTGTGTTGCTGTTTTGAAGATGCCAAGTCTCGCGCGGGCCACGAACCTTCAGTCGCGAGCCGCGAGAACTAGTATCGCGCGGTCCGCGAAACCTCGGTCGCGTGCCGCGGGAGCAAGAGACGCGTGGTCCGCGAAACCTCGGTCGCGTGCCGCGGGAGCCAGAGACGTGCGGTCCGCGAAACCTCGGTCGCGTGCCGCGGGATTCAGAGACGCGCGGGCCGCGAATCCTCGGTCGCGAGCCACGAGAACCAGTCTCGCGAGCCGCGAAGAACTTCTGCAAGTGGCATTTTGTTTTTATTTTATTTTGTTATTTTTGGAGTATAAAAAGAAAATCATCCTCATCTGTTAGAGGATCGGATTTCAGAGCCAAAAACTCTTTTTCTTCATTTCCTTTTCATTTTGATCTTTGAATTCATCATGGTTTGTTGTATTAATTATGGTTGTGATTATCTAATTATGATTGTAGGCTAAAACCCATCTTGGGTATACGGGATTGGACTTCTTGTTATGGATTGAGAACATGATTTATGAAGCTTAGGAATGGTGATTTGCTATTGAATGATCATAATTTATATGTGTATTTGATGCTTGAAATGATTAGGAATGATTTCCTAGTGATAGATATGTGTTGGATATGTGTTAGATATTGCTTTTCCATGGTTGGAATGTTATCATCCTTTCTATGTAGGAGTAGTAAATTAGGAATCGAATGCATGTTGTTATCAATTGTATTTGTTCTTAAGATCATTCATTAGCATTGTATCTATGTCAAGTTTGTTATCAAATTGCATGGGTAAGTTTGAGAAACATCTAATTTGAAGTGATATTGATCAATTGAACTAGTTGTTATCATCTAGTAAAGAATTGTCAATAGAAGTTGTGAAAACGCTTTCATCTTTCATAACTATGGTTATAGATAGTTTCTCACTACAAACAATCACCATTCTCAAAGCAACATGATAAAGTTTGAGGAAAATTTCATAATAAGAAGTCACCAATCTCATATGTCCAAGTTTAGTATTCTCATTAGTTAATCCTTTAGTTGAATCCTTAAATGCTAAACTAGTTGTAACTCTAGAGTTCTAGTTAATTTACATAGTAGTGTTTCTTACACAAAAACTCAACTCAACCCCCCCCCCCCCCCACCCTGTTTACATTGCTTTTATATATGTATATGTATATGTATGCTACAAGATATACGTAGAAATACCCTTTTCTCTGTGGAACGAACCTTACTTGCCATTATATGCTTAGTTGTGTGTAGCGGTAGTAAGTGGATATAAATTGTATATTTGAGAAGTACGGCGACGACCTCCCAATTTTCGAGTAACAGCCCCTGATTTAGGAAAACCTAAGACCGACTACTTCATTCTTGAACTCAGTCTAGAGCAGAGACTTGTTTACGAGTTCATAGCTCTGAATGTTTTCCCATCCGGTGGTCATCCTTGTGAAGGCACGGTTCATAACATCATGCTCTTCTACTTCATCATGGAGGGGTATAAGATAAACCCTGGTTATGCCATCCTCCACTACATGGTAAAGGCTGCAAACTCAACGGGGAAGTCATACCCATATGGTCGTTTGATCACTGCATTGATCCGGAAGGAAGGGGTGACAAGCGATTTCCCCACGTCGTAAATGGGAATCTCACTCAATCAAAACACATTTATATTCACCTACGACTTCTAACTATTATAGAGTAGATAGTGGGAAGTAGGGATCGAACCACAAGGAGAAGGATCTTGTTTAGTGTTTTAGCAAAGATTGTTAACACATACATATATATTATATAGAAAGCAAGGTAAACAAGGGGGGTTTTGATGTTGGTTTTGTTACACTACGAAAGAAAGCAACTAAGATGAACTACACTACAATGCAAATACAAGGCCTTGGGAGGCAATTGACTTCAACTTCAACTATCGATTAATCATTGAGTGAACACTTCATATATAGGGTTTATGATCATAAGTCGTAGATGAAAACATCATATTCTCTCGATAATGGCTAGTGAGCATGAACACATCACTCAAGAGCCCTCATTATCAATCCACCTAGATGATAACATCTAGATACATCGACAATGGAATTAACAATGGAGAATCGACAAACTCATCCATACTCGCCGTTAACGTGAGCATTGGACAAGACATTTGAAGACTATAAAGAACTAAGATGATGATAACATACAAATCTCAATTCATACTTTATGATATTGGGGTAAACGATCACGTTCTACCCACGACTCTAGCCTATTTGTTGCTAACAATCATATGTCAAAAAGGAATCTTCAACTAAAATATACAATCACATATTAGGGGGATCGATGATAACTTTAGATCATTACCTAAACACACAATTGATTAATCATGCAAGTTCATAAGATTTCCAATTCTAACAACTTATATTCATCATGGCATTTCTCAACTACAATCACATAACCAAGGGGAGAGTTTGTCATCACTCAACCCCTTTCCATAGTCACTAAACTACTAGAGATCACACTAGATTACAATGCATCACCTAGAATTACTCTAAAACTATATTACTTTAACACTAAGAACTAATCTACTCTAATTAGTGACTATGAGGCATGCAATTTATATAAAACATAAAGCCCATGGCAAATATAGCAAGATTGAACAACATTCAAGCATAAGAACTCAAATTCATCAAGAATTCAAATGATAATCTAACCCAAAATAGAAGCATAATGAAGTTAATGAAGATTTCAAGCAAAGAAGTTTACATCAATAGCTCCCAAGGAAGAAACTAAGCTAATACAATCATCCTAATACATCATTACATAAACATAGAATCAAAGGGAAGAACAATGGAAGAAATGGAAGAAAAGATGAAGAAATTGGGGTTTGGATATGAGGGAGCTCGTCCAAAATGAGGGAGAAAAGGGGGTATTTATAGCCCCAAAAATTCAGCTCAAGAGTGCAAGTGGGCAAAAGTTTAGCGACGCTTTATTTGGTCGCTGTTCATCATAGCGACACTTCTGGGCAGCTAGTGACACTTCTGGGCAGCAGTGACACTTTCTTCATCTAGAGTGACACTTCCTTCAAGCTCCAGCGACACTTTTCTGGGCACAAGCGACACTTTTCTGGGCATCTTCTACCACCTTTAGTAAAGTGGCCTTCTCGCCACTTCTATGACCAATTGTTCAAGTTCCGAGCATCAAATCATCAACTCTATAGCATAGTCATAGAAGGTCTTCAAGAATATCAATTAACAAGCTCCAAAATACACACATAAACATAGGATTTTACAAGTTCTAAACATAAAGAACCAATGATATAATTGACTCTAAAATCCTATACTTTGTTACAAAATTATCTTCAAAACAAGTCTAAAATGCACTAAAAACTAGAGTACAAATAGGGTATATCAAGGGGTTGTACCTCAAGGTCGTCCAGAGGTGTCCGAGTACTACGACAATGCATGGTTGATCAAGAAAGAGCTGGTCATCCAAGAAGATGGTAAATATGGACATAAGGACCCCAAGAAGCGGCGGTTGACTCCTAGTAAGTAATTATTTGTTAATCATATTTGAATTTCTGTTATTTAGTTTCATAAACTCTACTTTATTCAGTTTATAATATATGTGTAGGGTAAATTCAGAAGTGGCATTCACACTTGGACAATACTCTAGTTAAAATAGAGGAGGAGGTTGAGTTGTACAATAATGAATTGAAGTATCACCGTGAAGACTTCACCAATCTGGCCGATATGCTTGGTTTGTCACTTAAGGAGAGCGATGAAGAAGCAGCTACTTATAACATTGATGAGGATTTTGATGTTTATGCTTGTACGGATGACTCCGAATCAAGCGATTATGATGATGAGGAGACTTCAGAAGGTAATAACTTTGAGGGCGATGAAGGTGATCAGCCTGAGGAAGTGGTTGAGGAAGAAGACTCAGATGGTGAGCTTGTAAAGAATAAGCGCCCACAGCTAGAAGATGAGTCTTATGAAACCTCTGAATTCAGCAGCAGCTCTGACGATGATGATGGACAGAGTCAACCTCAATCAAAACCACCAATCAATCCGGAAGAAATCAATGAAAATTTGGATGAGAGTGTCCTCCTCGAGATTGGAGACCTAGATCCAAATGAAGCTGTGTAACCTTTTATTTGTGTTATTTATGCATCTTGGATAATGTTAGACTATTGTGTTTTTTTTATAGTTTGAAACTATGTTTTTAGTTTTTGGAAATGGATCCAAGTTTATTGTCAATTAATATCATTTCTACTTCTACAAAACATGCTTTTAGTTACATTTCGCTCTTCTACTTCTTGATTAATTATAGCACATGTTTTGTTACTTGAAAAACTTTTGTATAATGGTAAAAACTAGCAAATAAAAAACTGTCACCGATCTTCTTGTCGAATTTGTAACATGAAATCTAAAAACTTACGATTTTGAAACGACCTAAGCGAATGACAGGACGATATCGAATTGGCTATGTTTGATATACATGATATCGCAGGGGTAATCGTCTTAGGAACAGAAATAAAGACGATCCTAGACACGACTTCGTATGGATGTAACTAGCAAATGAAAAACTTCAGACGATTTTCTAGTCGACCTCGTGACATTGAATTTAACACCTTACGATATCGAAACGACCTAAGCGACCGATAAGACGATATCGAATCTTTTGTGTCTGATGTACACGATATCGCGGGATTAATCGTCTTAGGAACAGAGATAAAGACAATCATAGACCCGAAATCGTATGGATGTAGGAAGATTCCTACAATATCGTAACATAAGTCGGTACGTCACCCAAGGAAAACCTTGTTTAAATTCACTAAATACCTTCTCGAGTTCGAAACTATAGTTCGTTTATCAAAACGACAGCGTCTTAATTTGACAGCTACATGATTGTATCGATATACGATACGATATCGCATCCATGGTTTGTAGTCCTAACGATTTCGACACACTATTCACAAATTGTATGTATTTCGAAAAAGTGGGGTCACGTCACTTTATTAGAATTGTTTTTCAAAATACTCTAAGTACATGTTCGAACTCGAGCACTTAGTTCGTCATCCTAAACGGCAACGTTTTTGTATAGGGTTTACGGATATGATATAGAAACAGTCGTATTGATTCGATACGAGTTCGAAAGAGGTTTACATATATATTAAAAAAATTGAGGGAAGAACATAAACCCCCAAATCGCGAAGAACTTTAAACTTCCGCTCAAATTTTTCCCCAAATTTTCTTCCACGAACTTCAAATATTATCAAGTATGGCCGGTGGGGGTACGAAAAGGAAGTGGGCAGCAAGGAGGGCACCCTATCAAAGGTTCGAGAAGAAGAAATTTGTAAGTCAAACAGCCTTTGTAAAGTATAGGAGTTTGATTAAGGGTTCTAATTTGATGACATGCTATGTTCTTGATTTCAATAAGATGCAACATTTAGGATTGACTGAGATCATGAATTATTTAATGACCAGCAACTAACTGAGTTGAATGAAAATTTCTATTTTGATGAAACTTGTCAATTTTACGCTAATTGGACTGACCATGAGGACAGTGGGTTTACAACAAAGGTTAATGGCATTGATTATCATGTAACCCCATCGTTGTTCCATAAACTTCTTGAAATTCGGTATAAAGGTGATGTACCAGCTAGGGTTTATGCTAGTGGTAGATGGCCGACGAACGGAGGACCCAATAGGCTCAACCATAGGGAAATGGCTCATAAGTATTTTGGTATGCCCCTAAACGATGCCAAGAAAGCTAGCGATTGTAAGATAGCTGACCTACCCCCTCTTGAGCGAATAGGTTTTGATATGGTCTCTAGGCATGTGGTTCCAAAGGGAGGTAAGGAAACGGAGGCCACTTATAGCAGCTTGTTGACGTATTTTTACATCATGGAGAAGAAGCCATTTAATGTCGGCCATACCATCATGAGTCACATGGATATCGTGGCTAGGAAAGGAAAGCTAGTTACATGCTTGCCTTATGGTAATCTCATCGCCCGCCTTTTGAAAACGGATGAAAATTTCCAATTTTCTTCCGCCTCTGCTCCAAAACCTTGTATATTCTATGAGGAGAGATATTTCACAAAGAAGAATTGGAGTCTTGTTGAAGGGACTTGGGTTAAAAATGCACCCCCAAATAATGAACAGCGGGAAGAAGACAATTTAAATACTTTGTACTAATTATACTCATTCTTCTGATATTGGTATGATATTTAACTGAGCTAATGATTTTGTTGCAGAGGGCGGTGATGCATTTTTCAAGAGGGTCCAAGGCAAAATGTTAAGGGTAAGAAAAGCTATAATGAAGGGGCGACAGCAGATATGGTATGACAGGATAAGAATGAGAATGCTAATGAGTGCCTTACAAGATCAACCTTCGCCCTCTCACGGACAACAAGCCAATGCCGAGCCCCGGTCTTCCAATGACATTGTTGAGCCACAACAAGAGATAGATGATTTTAATGCTCATCCCAATCAAGGAAGAGAAGCTGTCAATGCCGATCATGAGCTTGAGAAAGAACCTGTCACTGCTGAGGCCGAGCTGGATAAGGAAAATGTCAATGATGAGCATGAAGTCGAGAAAGATGTCCCTGCTGAGCATGAGGTTGAGCAAAATGTCCCCACTGAACAGAATCTTGAACTAGAGAAAGAATCTGACAATGTGGATCCCTTAACTTCAGATGCCATTGTCGTTAACGAGGCCGGGAACCAAGATGATCAGTCAGGCCATGAAACAAATTAGGGAGTTGATGATGATGATGAAGATGTGATGAAAAGCATTATAATTTGATTTTCTGAATTTTACATAGTTTGATTCCCACTGAATTTTATATGAAATATTATGATTTGAAATTGAATGATTTTATGAATTCTTGTTTCAAGTTATCAATTAATATTTGATTTCCCTTTATTCTCAGCACAAATTAAGAGGCATGATTTAAATGAATTGGTGTATTCCACGGAATGGAGTTGTTTTAATGTTGTGTTCTGTAACAGTCAACTGCATTCGAATTCGTAAGAAACAAAAAGCGCGATACGATATCGCTTGAGTAACCTCATGCGATGTCGTAGGAATGTGGTATGTTCCTACGATATCGAATAGTGAATCGCTAGGAGGAGCAATGCTTTAGCAAATTTACCTTTCGAATTCTTTACAATGGAAAATGAGCTTACCCCTTCGCAACTGAATTCGCCAACTAAGGCTGTGCTTTAGTAGATTTTTGTTTCGATATCGAAAGAATCTAAAATGATCATACTCGTTCGCATGAGTAATCTGAGTATAGGCTATGCTTTTTTAGATTTTAGTTTCGACCTCGAACACAGTTAAAATGATTATACGAGTTCGCATAAATAATCGCGACTGAACCTGTGATTTAGTGGATTTACGTTTCGATGTCGCATATGTTAAAAAACTGGCTTCGATATCGAATGGTTTGTTAGAACATAATACAATAACGCGTTATCTTTTTAAAATGACATCAAATATGAATAACTTAAATTCAATGGATAGTAATAAACATAAAATTTTATTTAACTAAAAATAAAAGGAGAGATTACTCCAATTACAAAATAACATAAGATTAAAAAGTACAATGTAGAAACTAATTTTTTAATTGTTTGATGGTTCGACTTCTTCATCCGAAATGTCCACCATCACCATGTATCCAGTGTTGTGCCTTCTTGGATGCTCAACCAATAAACCGGCATGGATAGCGTCCTCTCCAAACTCTAGAACACGTTCTTCAAACCTACGATGATCTTCTCGTAGCTCTCTCTCTGCCCTGTTCATGCCACGTTCTAGAGCACGGCGCATTTTTAAGATCCTTCGCTGCAAATTTGAAATTGATTAACCACTTGTACAAATTATTAGTATACATATTAATTTTTAAACTACAAAATATGGAACTTACTTGGCCTTTAGCAAAATGTTTTTCAAACAATGTCCTAGTCAAAATGACGACTGGACGGACACCATCTAAGGCATAAAACGTTTCCCACCCGAACAATTGAAATTGCCTCTCGAAGACATCTCTCTTCCACTCCCATTGGCGACGCATTCTCGCCTTCACGTGAGTCCATTCTACAAAAACAGTGAAGAAATATGTGTCAAACGTGTGGAAAAAATAACAAATTAGGAAGCGATTTTTATGGACTACAAATTATACCTGTCATCTTCTCTCTCCGCATCCTTGCAACATCTTCTTCCAATTTCACCATCTTTTGTGCAGCTGGAGTAAGATCACCATTGGAAGCCATTTGAAATTCTGGGAAGGAAGAAGTGGTATTGTATGAGAGTGGTTTGATAGAGTTCAACATTTGCCTAGTATATATAGAGGTTATAGAAGGATAATGGACCCCGTGTATTTAAGGGACTAGTAAATGAAATCTTAATAACAATGTTGAACATAGGGACAATTCTGCAAGGTTCAATGTGTTGGTCTGTTAGACTTCACATTGAAACTTTCCAAATTCAATGCACCAACAGCAGAATTCGAGGCGTCACGAATATGGATTCGATATCGTAAGACCTGTTGTAGCCTATTCGAACTTGTATCGATAACTTATTAGAACACGAGTTCGAAGGCTTAATCGACATGTTTGACAGGGCCTTAGTAGAATACACATACGAATTCGAATATGCCTGAAATACAGTATTCGATATCGATAATACTATCGTGATATTTTGTTATTTGTGTCGAAATTAGTTGCGAACTCGCAAATGTGTTTATCAATGCACACGAATTCGTCACAGTGTGTAGAAATATGTAATCGATTTCGAAAGCTGCCGTTATAAACGAAGCGAGTTCGAAAGTGTCTTTCGTGCACATAGCTATTACATGATCAAATGTGATGAATAGATAAATGTTACATCTACTTCTTCTTGGTGGGCTTCTTTCTCTTCCTTTTAGATACCTTTCCGGTGCTAGTTACCCACAAGCCTTCGTCATGATCAACATGAGCCATAAAACGCTTCAAACTAGCTTCATCTTCTAAAAGGTTCTCTTCATCCACTAGGTATTCCAAAGGAGTATTTTCCTCCACGAAAACATCACCTTCTCTAAAGGCATCATCGACAAATGTTTTCTTCCCGTTCACCACTACTTCCCATCGAGGATCAACGGGATCTCTAACATAAAACACTTGGTCGGCTTGGACGGCCAAAATTGAAAGGATCATTTTGAGAACCATGGCGAGCACGATCAACAAGAGTCATTCCTCCAACCTCTCGCCTAATACCCCGTTTTTCATCGACCCAATTGCATTTAAAAATGGCAATTCTCAACTTTACGTAATCAAGTTCCCAAATATCGATTATAGTGCCGAAGAACAAAGTTTTCTTCAAGCCTTCACCATCCAACGTCTCCGAAATATTTGAGACTCCGCTATTTTGTGAAGCTCCATTGTCATCCATCTCTTTTGTGCCAAATGTATATCCATTAATATCATATCCACCAAATGATTGGACCGTACCGAGAGGTCGCCGAGATAGCCATCTCACAGTTTCCGAATGCTCTCCACTTTGAACATGAGTTTGGAGCCAACTTGCAAATGTTCGATTGCGTTCCTCAAGCACAACCTCATCGGTTAAACTGCCATTGTCCTCCACTATTTCCTTCATGTGTTGTTCAACGTAGGGGGGAATTTCTTTATGATTCCGGAGAACATAAATATGAGCTTTAACGAGATCATCAGCCGATGGACTAAACAAGAACATGTGCCTCAAACCGTGACCTTCCGACCGACTTTCATGCCTAGAACTTGGAACCCCAATTGTATCAACATCTTTTAAGTAGTTGTTACAAAACTCAATTACCTCTTCGGCCATATAGCGTTGCACTATACTTGCGTCTGGGCGATAACGGTTTTTCACAAACAACTTGAAGATCTTCATATACCGTTCAAATGGATACATCCAACGTAGAAACACAGGACCACAAATTTTAATCTCACGCACTAAATGGACAATCAAGTGAACCATTATATTGAAAAAAGATGGAGGAAAGTACATCTCCAAGCGACATAATACTTCGATCACCATTCTTTGCAATTTGTCTAACCTCCGATGACTGAGACTTTTTCGACAAATAGCCTTAAAATAATAGCAAAGCTTGGTTATTGCGGACCTTACATGCGTCGGGAGACAACCTCTAATGGCTATGACATTCAACTCTTGCATCAAATTGTGACAATCATGTGACTTCATACCCGCTAGCTTAAGTTCCTTCAGTTGGACACAAGACCTTATATTGGAAGAATACCCCGTAGGAACTTTGACCGACTTTAACGTCCTACAAAAACTCTCCTTCTCTTTTGTCGATATTGTATAACACGCCGGTGGTAAGTAAGTTTTGTCCCCTTCCTCCACGGGTGCAAGTGAAAGTCTTATACCTAAACTCACCAAATCTTGTCGTGACTTCAACCCATCATTTGTTTTCCCCTCGGTGTTCAAAAGTATTCCTACCAACGCGTCACATACATTCTTTTCAATGTGCATGACATCTAGACAATGTGTTACCTTTAAATACTTCCAATATGGCAAGTTGAAAAAAATTGACCTCTTTTTCCAACTACCACTATTTTTGGCTACCTTCTCCTTTTTCCCGTACACATGTCTCAATTTCTCCATGTTTGCAAGTATTTCAATGCCGATTGGTGGGATAGGTTCTGGACCGGTCTCAACTTTGCCATTGAACCATTTCTTCGCAAACCTCCATGGATGATTTACAGGTAGGAATCGTCGATGACCTAGATAAACTGTTTTCCCACCATTTTTCAATTGAGTATGGCTTGTATTTTTCTCACAAACAGGACATGCAAGATGACCTTTCACAGAATAACCTTTTAAATTGCCCAAAGCCGGAAAATCATTAATGGTCCACATCAACATCCCTTTTAATTGGAATTTCTCATCCCCGCGACTCCTGTCGGCTATCCACACTCCCGGGTTGAACAAATACTTCAAATCTTCAATAAGTGGCTCCAAGTATACATCAATGTCATTACTGGGTTGTTTAGGCCCTGAAATCAACATAGATAGCAACACATATTTTCTTTTCATCATCAACCAAGATGGTAGATTATAAATCACCAACATCACAGACCATGAACTGTGTGTGCTAGACAAATTCCCAAATGGATTCATACCATCTGTTGATAACCCTAAGCAGAGGTTTTTGTCTTCGCTTCCAAATTCGGGATACAATTCATCCATTTTTTTCCATTGTTCTCCATCGGATGCATGACTTATAATTTCATCCCCCCTCGCTCCCTTTCTGCATGCCACGTAAACAGTTTATCATCATCGGGGTTTGCAAACAACCTTTTTAGTCTAGGCACAATTGGGAGATACCACATTACTTTTGCGGGTGTTTTCTTATCGCTAATTGTACTCTCTTCCTCCCCAACATTGATTGATTCTTTCTCCTTGACTTTGTATCGAGACTCCCCACAAACTAGACAATTGTTCAATTTTTTTTCCTCCACCGACCTAGACATATACAATCATTAGGGCATGCATGTATCTTCTCCAATTCCATCCCCATTGGACAAAATATTTTTTTCGCGTCATATACTCTATTGGGCAACAAATTACCTATGGGTAGCAATTCTTTCACAACCTCGAACAACTCACTCATCCCTTTATCGGTAATCCCATGTCTTGCCTTCAAATTCATCAACAATGTTGCAGCCATAATACAATGCCTAGACCCCTTGTATAATGGTGTCTCTTTATCATTCAACATTGCCGCTAAAACGCTAGGCTTTCCCACAAATTCCCTAGCAACATCGTACACCAATTCTCCTAGATCATCATCATATTCCATATTTTGACTACCAATTTCGATATCGGGCATAACCGTGTCAACTAGAACTTCACCATGCCATATCCAATGCGTATATTTAGGGTCAAAACCACGACAAATCAAATGTTCATGTATAACCATTCCATCATCAAAATAAGCATTGTTTTTACAATCTTTGCATGGACATCTAACAGCCTCAACCCCGTTGCTATTTGCATCCTCAAAAGCCACATTAATAAATTCTTCAATCAACGCACTATACTCAACGGGCAATCTATTATTTTGCCTTATAACTTCAACTCGATCCATATCAACAACGTCCCACAATGTCTAACCCAAACGGAATTTCTACAACAAACTCCTATATAATCACAAAGCAATATTAATAAATCGAATGAATTAATAAATGAACAAAGTCATATCGAAGCCGTAAATTCAAACCTTCGTGTAACTCGTAAGTGGGAGCAAATCACAAACAAATGGCTTGAATGCCTTGGAATGACCTTCAAAATGAGAATGAATGGTTTTAAGAAACTGCCCACAAGCACAATAAACTAAACTTCTAACATATTGAGAAAGAATGTGGTTATTAAGGAAGATCCCGTAGATCATACGAACTCATAGGGCAGTTAATAGACATGTTCGAGTTTGAATCCAAGTTCGTATATATTTTAAAATACTAGCGATGAACGAGTCAAACTCGAATACATGTAAAATGATTCCTGCGATATCGTATGGTATATCGCCTACAGTCCCTGTATTTTGGGCGATTTTCGTTACGAGTTCGAAAGAAAAAATCTATATATAGAAACATAACGGACCGAGAATAAAATTCATCCTGCCGCCGAGTCTCATAAACCCTAAAGCGGAAATAACAAGAAAATCTCTGGTAATCTCCAAGAACATCATCAATTCGACTATGGATAGTAATCATGCTCACATTGTCCCTATCACTGCCCACGAAGAGGTTGTTGTTACCCCCAAGTTCAATGAGCCGGATGAAGAGTCGATATCGAAAGAGGTAAACTTTTGATTAGAGCTTATGGAGTCAATATTTGATTAGATCTTTTGTAACCCTTGGCTTATGGAATCCATATTGATGTTATGAGATTGATAGTTGATGAGGAAACTTACAATATTTTTTGGGCTTGAATATTACTTTCAAATCTTGTAAATTCAACCATGTTGTTATAAGCACATTCATGGTTTATGATTTGCTATGATATAAATTCTGAATCTCCTTGTTATTGGGCAAATGTGAATGTGCTTTGACAGATTGTTGAGCCGATACAACCAATCACAGATGGAGACGATATTGGTGAAACCTCTTCTTCCTTGCTAACACTATCTGTAACAGAAGATGCAGACAACAGTGATGAGGATGATGGCGAGGATGATGATGGTGTTCTTGTACAACCACAACTATCACTACCGATTAAAAAGATACGAAAACCTTGCTATGGTTGGATTAGAGATGGCGACACAAGTGATGATGAAGAAAACTTTGTTTATCTTGAACCGGCAAACGAGGATGATTTTTTCCCCAAACCTTAGATGTTCATTGTTTTAATTGATATTGTCCCGCATCTAGGCTATTTCTACAATTCTACTCTTGTTTTCTTTATCTTCACGTTGTCACTACTCTTCTTTTATTCTATGTATTGACATGGTCCGGGCTCTTATTCTTTTCACTTTTCATGATTTGTCAATGTATGCAATTGTTATTGATGTTTATGAATTCAAATATGTTTACTGGAAGTTTTATATGCAAAACATTACGATATTTATCTATCCAACCTGCAGTAACTTAAAAAACTATCCATCAAACAAATGGACTAGGTATAGGGTATGCTTGCTGATTCAACATCACGCACTCTTTCGAGTTCGACACAATTGTCGGGTGATCTTTCGATATCGTTGATATTACCGGCCCAAAGGCCTACTGAGCCGGTAATAGGGTCCACGGCCCAGCACCAAAAGGGCGGTGCCTTTCCCGGTAGGGGGCACGTCCGGACAAAAAAGAAGGACGGACGGGGACAAAGGGAAGTGGTCCTGCACCTTATCTCAAGCAGGCAAGCTCGGCTATAAATACTAGTCTCAAACAGTGAACAAGGTATGTGACTTATCTCTCTCTACTTTATATTGAGAGCACCTTCCGTACGTTTTCCTTCTCCGCTACCCCCATCTCATCATCACGCTGGAGCTTCTTCCCCGGGACGCCTCCCGGGGATTGTTTTGCAGGATTGTAGCGGGCTGACTAAGAAGGAGACCCGGGAAACGGGCGGATTTTGGTAGCATCAATTGGAACGCCCAGTGGGACCTTTCCACCTTTACACGATGGAGTCGCCAAGGAGAGGGTGTGGGCGCCCGAAGAAGAACGCGGCACCTTCAGGGAGTGGTCCCCCTCCACCCCCGGGAGATGACGTGACCTTGAGGCAGTTGCAGGAGGAGGCTAGACACCAGCGTGAGCTAGGAGTGCCACAGGATGGTCACGTGGAAACTGCCTCCGACGAAGCCGACTCGGAAAGAGAGTATCAGGATGAGCAGGAGCCTAGGCCCGCAAGGGAAGGCGGCCCTCGGGCCCGGGAACCTGAAACCCAGGAGGAGGGGCAATACCTGGTCGGCAACCCTCAAACTCGGGGACCAGCTTTCCCGGAAGAGGGTCAACCCTTAGCTAATACGGAGGAATCGGCAGCGTTGGAATTCATGAGAGCTAACAAGGAGTTGTACCGCTAGTGGGTACTCTCAACCCGGGAAAACTTAAGACGAAGGGAACCTGGAGGGGACCCGGCAGACCCCCTGCGGGGACATCAAAGGGAAGTTATCGATCTAGACGGGGCTGTTCAGCCGCCAAGAATACAGGGGCGAATTAATTCCTCAACCATCCAACCTTCTTTCCCCCCGAATTTCGGAGTTCGAGGAGGAGTGGCTACAGGACAACAATCAAATTTAGTTCCGCATGCTCCACCCTACTACCCGCGTTCTAGCTGGGGGACGGAGCAGACCGGGTACGACCTTCCAGTCATGCCGGCGGAATTATTGGGTTATCAGGCCCCTGGAACCCAGGGGAACCCGATCCAGTATTCTATGCCCATGTATGGGTCAAGGGGGTGAACTACGGTTACCCGGAGAGATACTGCAGAGAGGATGATAGGATACAGGGCTATCAGGTGGCACAGCAGGACCCCAACTCTTTGGAGGCGCGGTTGGATAAGTTGGTAGGGAGAAACGGAGCTCAACCCACTTCCCCATGGGTACCTCGGGTGTTGGCATACCCATGGCCTCCGGGCCTTCGGATCCCGGAGGGAATCCCAACGTATAATGGAGAGACAGACCCGGAGGAGTTTGTCAGGACATACCAGAACCTAATGGTGTCACGGGACTTCCCGGAAGAACTAAGATGCAAGTTGGTAGGCTGCTACCTGAGGGGAAACTGTCTCCTATGGTTCGATTCCTTGCCCCGGCAGAGTCTTAGAGATTATTATGATTTCTCCAAGGCTCTGCTGTTCCGGTACGCGGGATTCAAAAAGGAAGGGAAGTAACTGACTGAGCTGCGGAAAGCTGCGGAAGGGCCAATGAAATATTACCGAAGGTACATGGACGACAACATGAAGGTTATAGACAGACAGCAGCAGGAGAAGGCGGTGATTAGCGGATTCATAAATGGCTTGAGGGATATGGCGTTGTTCCAGAAGTTGATGGAAAACATCCTGGAAACCTTTCACAACTTACAGATGGCGGTGCAACTGTACTGTGCGGTTAATGACGCCACCCGGAAGAGGAAGGAAGAATCTGGGGGATTCCTCCCGGATAAGATGGAAAGGGGGAGGGTGGCTGACCCAAGTAGAAGGGATTCGGGCCCTGCGCCGGTGAACCGGGCAAGGGCAGATAGTTTTACCCCTCTCTGCAAGTCCCGGACAGAGATACATGCTATTCACAAAGATCTGTTCCCGGACCCACAGCCCATCCAGGGAACCCCGTCTAGGGAAAATGCTGACAAATGGTGCGCCTATCACAAGTCTTATGGACACTCAACAGAGGGGTGTAGAGGGCTGAGGAATGAGATAGAAAAGTTGATAGAGCGGGGGGCAGGTGAGAGATTGCGTGGCGACAGAAGCAAAGAAGGAGAATCCCCGGGACCAGCCTCAGGAGCAACCCCGGAGAAGGTGGAGGCCTAACCCTGGGAGAGGAAACGGGAGAGCCCAAGGCAACCAAGGCAACAGGGCCCCGGGGAGGCCCGCCATAGCCGCCGTACCGGTCCAGGCAGTAGAGCCAGCCCCAGTACCAAACAGAATGATCAACGTGATAAGCGGAAACGTCGGAGAAGCATGCCAGTCAGTTTCCGCTATCCGGGCCCGGCCGCGATATGTTCCTCCGGGGGAGATTCAGGGAAAAAGATTTTGCCCTGACGAAGCTCTCACTTTCTCTGAGGTGGATGCAGCCCCGCCACAGATACCCCACTCAGACCCAATGGTGGTAACGGCGGAGATTGAAGGCTTTTTGATCAAGAGGGTGTTTGTGGACGATGGGAGTAGCGTGGAAATCATGTTCGCTTCTTGCTTCGATCAATTGGGAATCGGGAGACAGAATCTGAAACCTCCTTCGTCTCCCTTGTCAGGGTTCACGGGAAAACCCAAAGTTCCTCTAGGTATTATTCCCATCGCAGTGTGTATGGTGGACGAGAAGGACCGGAGCAAGAGGGTCTCAGTGACATGCAATTTTGCGGTTATTGATGCACCTTCACCGTACAACGTAATCATAGGGAGGCCATGGCTAACCCAAGCCCGGGCAGCGAGTTGTCCATACCTGCTGACAATGAAGTTCCCCACCGTGCAAGGAGTGACAGTCGTACGGGGAAGCAAAGCAGTCGCGAGAAGTTGCATGATGACGGCGGTCTTAGATGCAAAGAAAGCAGCTGGGGCGGTGCATGGAGAAGCTCCCCGCCAAGAGTTGGAAGAAATGCAAGTGGCGGACAAAGGGATGGTCACGGTGGGAAAAGATCTCCCGAAGGAAGTAAAAGGTGCATTGAAGGAACTCTTGGCCAGATATCAAGGGGTATTCTCATGGAGCCTGGAGGACATGGTAGGGGTGTTGCCAGAGTTGGGGGTACACAAGCTGAACATAAGCCCGGCAACCAAACCAATCAGGCAGAAGAAAAGACCTGTAGCCCCGGAGAGAGCGGAATTCATAAAGGATGAAGTGAAGAAGCTGGAGAGAGCCGGGGTGGTCGAGGAAATCATCTACCGGAGTGGATAGCTAACCCGGTCTTAGTAAAGAAGCATGATGGAAGCTGGCACATGTGTATCAACTTTACAGATTTGAATAAATGCTGCCCCAAAGACAGCTACCCTCTCCCGAATTTGGACCGGCTGGCAGAGGCTATCGCGGGGTACTCGGTGCTGGCCTTCTTTGATGCACATAAAGGGTATCATCAGGTGCAGATGGATGAGGCGGACAAGGCGAAAACCTCCTTCATCACCAATTTTGGGACTTTTTGCTACAAGAAGATGCCCTTTGGATTAAAGAATGCGGGGGCTACTTATCAGAGAATGGTGGACAAACTCTTTAAGGACCAAGTGGGGAGGAACATGGAGGTATTTGTCGACGACATGGTGGTTAAGAGCAGGACTTATGGGGCTTTCCTGAACGATCTGGAGGAGATGTTCAAAAAACTTGAGCTGAGCAATCTAAAGCTGAACCCCTCCAAAAGTACCATTGGAGTGGGAGCGGGGAAGTTCCTTGGCTTCATGGTATCAAGCCGGGGCATTGATGTCAACCCGGAAAAGGTAGAGGCCATAGCTAAGATGACCTCCCCCAGATCGGTGAAAGAAGTACAGCGGTTGACAGGTTCCCTCGCGGCCCTCAGCCGATTCTTATCAAATGGGGCAGATAGGCAGTTACCTTTCTTCTCCATTCTCAGGAAGGCCAAGGCATTCGAGTGGACCGGGGAGTGTGAGAAGGCGTTCCAAAACTTGAAAGATCACCTTCGACAGTTGCCAACTTTAAAGAAACCATACCCGGGGGAGGAGCTTTTCCTGTACATAGCGGCATCCCGGGAGGCAGTAAGTGTCGTGCTAATCAAAGAAGAGTAGGGAAAGCAGCACCCAATCTACTTTGTTAGCCGGGCACTTCGGGGGCAGAGACCCGGTATACTGAATTGGAGCAATTAGTTCTAGCACTGGTACATGCTTCAAGGAGGCTTAAACCCTACTTCCAGGGCCATTCAATAGTAGTCCTCACCAATTACCCGCTCAAACAGGTCATGTTCAAGCCGGAGGCATCAGGGAGAATGATGAAATGGGCTATAGAGTTGGGAGAATATGAAATTTGGTATGAGCCAAGGAGGGCTATCAAGGGGCAGGCTTTAGCAGACTTTCTGGTGGAATCAGAAGCAAAGATACAGGAAGAGCAGGAGATGACCGAGGCTGAAATAGTCCCGGCTTGGAGGTTATATGTAGATGGATCGGCACACTCAGGAGGCAGCGGAGTGGGAGTCTTGTTGATTAGCCCGGAAGGGAAGGAATACCCCTATGCGGTCCAATTTACTTTCAAAACAACCAATAATGAAGCCGAGTAAGAAGCCTTGATCGCAGGATTAAGATTGGCAAAGGAGATGGACATCAAAGCTCTCACGGCATACAACGACTCTCAGATTGTGGTACAGCAGGTAAAGGGAGAATATGAAGCCCGGGAGAGGAACCTGCAGAAATACTTGGAAACAGTAAAACCGCTGGCAGCCGATTTCGAAACCTTCAACCTGGTCCAAGTTCCCCGGGAGGAAAATAGTAAAGCGGATGCTTTGAGCAAGTTGGCCTCCTCGGAATTAAAGCCTGAGCCTAACCAAAAGTTGTACATGGAAGTACTAGGAAGGAGGAGCTACCAGGAGAATGACCAAGTGATGGTAGTAAATGAGGAAGAATCCTGGATCATTCCTATGCGGGCATACCTAGAAGAAGGAACCACCCCGGAGGATAGGGTTCAGGCCCGGAAGCTGAGAGTTAAAGCGCCTAAGTATGTGATCCAGGGCGGGGAGTTGTATAAGAGGGGATATCTCCAGCCTTTGCTTAAGTGTGTAGAAAGGACAGAGGGCCAACACCTCATCCGGGAGGTGCATGAAGGATCTAACGGGAGTCACCAGGGAGCTCGCACAATGGCTAGGAAGATCTTAAGGCTGGGGTATTACTGGCCGACGTTCAAAGATGCGGAAGAGCATGTTCAGAAGTGCTTGGCATGCCAAACATTCGCCCCGCTAATCCATGTGCCCCGGGAGGAGTTAATCGGGGTCACGGGAGCCTGGCCTTTCAGCAGGTGGGGAATTGACTTGGTGGGACCTTCCCCGATTGCCCCGGGAGGAGCTAAGTACGTGATTGTGGCGATTGACTACTTCAGCAAATGGGTGGAGGCAGAACCACTCACCAACATACGGGGACTAACTTGTGTTAAGTTTTGCTGGAAGAACATCATTTGTCGATTCGGTATCCCAAAGATCATAGTCACGGACAATGGGGCGCAGTTTGAAAATGATCCTTTCAAATCATGGTGTATCAAGTATGGCATAGAGCAGAGGTTGACATCTGTGTACCACCCCCAGGCGAACGGGCAAGTGGAAGTCACCAACCGCACTATCATCAAAGGGTTAAAAACCCGCTTGGAAGGCGCGCGGGGAAATTGGATTTGGGAGTTGCCCAGCGTTCTCTGGGCCCACCGGACTACAGAAAGCTCAGCCACCGGGGAATCCTCATATTGCTTGGTATATGGGTCGGAGGCAGTGATACCCGCGGAGATTGGGATCCCTAGCCCTCGGACTCAGCACCAACGCCCGGAAGAAGAAGACGCTGGACGGCGCCTTGACTTGGATCTCCTGGAAGAAAAGCGAGAGAATGCAGCACTCCAGGAAGCCAAGGTGAAGGAGCGAGTAAAGAGGTACCATGACAGAAGGGTGCGGAAAGAGGTTTTCGCCCCCGGAGACTGAGTGATGAGGAAAAATGACAAGAGCCGACAAGCCCCGGAGGGGAAGTTCGCACCCAATTGGGAAGGACCATACAGGGTGAAGGAAACACACACGGGAGGAAGCTACGTGCTGGAGAACGAGCAGGGAAATTCCTAGGAGATGGAATGTGGCTAACCTAAGAAGGTATTACGGGAAGTAGAGTACCCCGCGGTGAACCCTAGCTACTAGGGCATGGATATGCCTCCTCCCGTAAGCATGAATATGCTCGGAGGGATAACCCCGGCGTTTGGCCTCGTCACGGGTTTAGAGAGGAAGGATTGAAAAAGGGACCCATGGGTAGCTCCCATTCGGGTGCCCCGCTAGATTGGATCCGGGACTTGAATGAAGCCCGGGGACCAAAAGAATGTAATGTTTACAGAGTTAATGAGAAGGGATTTTCGAAAAAACTTTTATTCATTGATTCATAAATTTCAAAGCACACATGCTGATATGTTACAAAGTATCTTACACACAAATTTTTCTATCTATTTGCTACTATTCCCACTTGGGGCCTGATCCGGAAGCACCCTCAGGGTTACCCGGGCGGAAACCCCCTCCGAAGAATTGAGAAGACAAGAGGTCTTCGGCAAAGCGGGCATCTGGAGCTTGATTCCATGCAAGTTCCTCTTCCAATTGCGCGGCGTCTTCCTCGTTCAATTCGGGAATAGGAACAACCACAGATCCTTCGGGAAGCGGTTCTGCCAGGCGCATCCTCCTTACCCCGGCTGATGTGACAAACTTGTACTTAGGAAACAAGTCTGCTACACTTTTACCCTTCTCCTCCCGACTGATGCGGGTGCCCTCAGCGGTCTTGACACCCTTGGTGGTAACTCCAGAATCAGCAATCTCCCGGACGTGTCTTATCCGGCGTGCTACTTCTTCCGGGTCAATAGACACGGACATATCTTCGTATCTTTCGTACGCCACATCCACCTCCACCCGGGCAGGAACTCGACGAAGGCTGGAGGGGTAGGGCTCAGCTTCTCCCGCGGCTATTTTATTATGCCACTCCATGACATCCAGATAGGCTTTATGACTGGGAGCTCCCTCACCAAACTTCTTCGGGTTAGCCTGCATACGTTCAATCGTTCTGCAAACCCCGGCTGGAATATCAGTAAGAGGAGACACCCCAACTAAGCCATTTTTGAGACCCAAAAGGTGGTACGATAGCCGGGTAACCAGCAATGCATCTTGGAGTACCCTATTCCTATGAGTGAGAGACCGATTCTCCTTCTCAAAGTCGTAGAAAAGCCTGTTCTGAGCGGAACGGGTCTCCAATTTCTTGAGCTTTTCCTGCGCTCGCTCAAGTTCACCCCACACCATGCCTAGCTCCTTGGTAGTACGATGCTGGGAGTCGTCGTGAAGGGCTTGCAGCTCAGCTATGGTCTGGTGAGAATTCAGGGCTTCCCGCATATGATCGGAAGCAAGGTCGAAGCACTGGTTCAACGACCCAAACTTGGCCTCAACTGCCTTAAGAAATGACACCAGCACCTGGATCGATCCAAACTCTTGAAAGAAGCAATCCAACCCCGCCTCAGCTAATGCCCGGTTAACTTGATCGCCTCCAAACCTCCAGTGAGCCAGCTTTCTCTGAAGAAATGAGCATTGGAGGCATCCAGCGCGGGGGAGAGAGAAGTAGGCACCAGAAGAACTACTGGGGTGAGGAAAAACATAAGGCATGGGCCCAAGCGGGAGAATCTCCTCTAGGGGGCGCTCAGGCTACAAAAGATGGCAATATCATTAAGAAGTAGAAATCTTTATTAATCAAAATAGGCACCAAGGCCAAGTTCTACATGAGCCTCCCGGGGAGGAAGATTACAAAAAATTACAAGAAAAAATAACTAGAGTCTAGAGTTATACATTGTCTGATGCTACCAAAATCCGTCCGTCTCCCGGGAGTAGACGCTATCCGGGTCTCCTCCTTGATCAGCCCGCTTCAATCCTGCAAAACAATCCCCGGGAGGTGTCCCGGGGAAGAAGCTCCGGCGTGATGATGAGATGGGGATAGCGAAGAAGGAAAACGTACGGAAGGTGCTCTCAATATAAAGTAGAGAGATATAAGTCACATACCATGTTTACTGTTTGAGACTAGTATTTATAGCCGAGCTCTACCTGCTTTGGGGATAAGGTGCAGGACCACTTCCTTTGTCATCATATGTCCTCTTCCTTATCCGGATGTACCTTCCAGCGGGAAAGGTACTGCTTTGATAGTTATGGGCCGCGGACCTTCCCGGCCCAGCCGGATTTTGGGCCAGTGTTATCACTAGCCCCCCAGACCAGTCATCCGGGTTTTCATGACGCGGGGAACTGGTCTTAAACGCTCCCTCTTTGGCTGCCATTCTCCTGGTAGGACCCATCCGTGCTACAATGGGTTTCTGACGACGCCGCCTTTTCCTCTTCTGCATTGATCAGTGTCTCGTTCATCGTGTCATTATTGCTTTTCCACCTTTTGAGGTGGCGGTTCTTATTCCTCCGTCTATATAAGGGGCCTAACCTCTTTCTCACTAGTTTACTTTCTGCAAAATTTCTTCAGACGCTCTGCTCATTCGCTCCCTCGCCCTTTCAGCCAAGTAAGCCCTATCTCCTTATTCTCTTCTTTTCTATGGGTTCCCCTCTTCACTCCAACTCCTCTCTAGATACCGAAGAGTTCCAGAGCTCGTACGAGATCCATTTTAGGACTGCCGATAGCCCTGTCTCCTCTCCGAATCCTTCCCTGGATGCTCGTTCCGAGGATTCCGATATTTCCCTGGAACGAGACGCCCCTGGCCCATTCGCCCTGGAAGAAATGAGTTCCCGGCAGGGTAGTTCTCCTGGTCATGCCGGGAGGATTTGGGGGAGGAGGCTTTTGACGAAGGGCTCGGCGACGATGTTCCCCGGGGGCCTACTCACGGGGTGCGCCCATTAGGGCTTAAGTATTTCGATGTTTCCGTGGACTCTCCTCCCGTAGATAGGGACGTCTTGGATCTAGCCAAGCGCTCCTTCATTCCTCTTCCCCTTAATGCCTCCTTATCCAAGCTTCCCCCGGGGGCCTCCGAGCGAGAGGCCACGTGCATCCCGCGTATACACTTTCAATACGGGCTTAGCCTTCCCTTCCCTCCTCTCTTCCTCGAGATACTCACTTTCTATAAGATAGCCCCGGCCCAGATGCATCCTAACGGGGTGGCTCTGATCTTGGCTTTCCTTCTCAACTGCGCTAGATGCGCCATTTCCCCTACTCTTCTCCTCTTTCGTTCTTTTTACGCTCTACGGAAGGCGCACGCTTCTTTCCCGGGCGTCTTCTCCTTCAACATCCGTTCGGGGATAAAGGACTTCCTCCTGAGCAAACCCCGATCAGCCAAGGGGTATCTCTCCAAGGGCTTCTTCCTGTGCGACTCCCTGGCTTATCCCATGCCTGCCTGGAATGATTCCATTCTTCCAGAGGACAAGAAGCCTCTGTCCAACCTCCCTGCGGTCGTTGCTAGTGACCACAGCTTCCTCCGTCTTTCCCCCTTAGATATGGAGGTCTTTTACAAGAGTGGGAACGCGGGTTATTTCTGGCCTCGCGGGATTTACCCCAGCGACCTCTTCACGCTCCCGCGTATTTCTGCGGTGTGGCCGGATGGAGGTGCCCGTTAAGATTTTATTTCTTATCTTGTTTTTATGAACTCTTTTTTTTCCTTTTTTTTTTGCTTGCTAACTTCCTTGTTTTTTTTTTTTGGCCTCAGTACAACCTTCTTTGTACGCAGACGTCATGGCCCTCACCGACAAGTCTTCCGGAGGTGATGCTCTAGCGGGGGACGCTCACCCAGATCGACAGACTCCTTCAACACCGCCAGTAGCTTCCCAACCTGGGCCACCTCCCCCCGAGAACCCTGCTCTTGTCCCTCAGAGGCCTCGTGCGCCTCCCAAGTCTCGTCAGCAGACACCCTCCGGGCCTTCTTCTGAGGTCCGTGCTACCCCCGGCTCGGCGCCTACCCCCGGGCGTCGATCTTTCATCCAACACCCTACTTACAGCGGTGGGGCAAGCTCGCGGTTCAAACGGCCGCCTCCTAGCGAGCTATCCGGGTCGCCCCCTCCCTCTCGTCAGAGGACCCAGGACTTCCTTCCTCCTCCTTCTCCTCCGCGGGCCACTGCTTCCGAAGCTATCCCGGAAGAAAAAGAAGAGGTAACCGCTATTCTAGATCTGTCTTTTGTCTAAGGTAATCCCTCCGTTTTCCTTACTTTCTTGCTTCTTTGTTGTGCAGAGCATTGCCTTTGCCGACGCCATCCTGGCGGACTCTCAGTTTGCCGAGGCATTGAATCGGACCTACTCCAAATACAGCGCGGGGCTGTTTGCCAAGATGGAGAAGGAACTCCGCGAGACCAGGGAGAAGCTAGCCGGGCAAGATGGCCTCGCGACCCAGCTAGAAGAGGCCAAAAGGAAGCTGGCTGATAAGGAGAAGCGGCTTGCTGACAAAGAGAAAAAGTTGGCGGAGGTGGAAAAGAAGTACTCCGCCCTGAAGAAGGACAAGAAGAGTTCCCAGCTCGAGGCCTTCAATGCCGTCACACAGAAGCTCCTTCGCTCTGAGGCGTTCGAGAAGAAGCTGGAGGGGATTGCCGCTGCGGCCAGCGCGGACGCCTGTCATGAAATGTATCGGAGTTTGCGGGGTTGGTTGCCCGGGCCCGCGCGTCTTGATGCCCAGGCGTCCTACTATCGGCCCAAGGCCAATGACCTATTAAACCATCGCTTCCGGGATCTTCAGGAAGCGAGTCTGGAAAGTTTGGTGCCCCAGCTGTGGCGATCACTGGAGATGTCCTCCCGGGCTTCTTCTGCTTCGGACATCAGGAAGATGAAGCTCCCTGCGATCGGTGAGGCCTCCTGCCCCGACCCTGGCTCCGAGGACTTCAATGTTTATGGGGTCGTCCCAGAGACACCCCACTGGGCAGAGAATTATCTCGAATACTGCGCGGTGCCTGACAATTTCGGGTACCAAGCAGTTCAAGTCCAAGGGGGGGACTACCGGGTTGGCCTTGCTGCGGGTCAAGACGACCTTCTTTACCAAACCCGGAAGGCTACGCGGAAGGTGGGGTACCCTGAACGGTCCGCTGATGAGCCCGCCGTGGACGCCCCTGCTTATGCCGGCCCTGAGTGGACCACCGAGGATCTGGTGGAGCTGGAGAGGAGGTTCGAAAGAGCTCACGCTATTCCAGGAGAGGGGCACTCTACTGAAGACCATGTATAACTCTAGAATTTAGACTGCCTTTTCCCTTGTAATCTTCCTTTTTTTTTTTAAGCATTTTGTAGCTTTCCTTCCCCCCGGGGAAGCGCATGTGGAACTTTGGCCTTGGTGCCTATTTTGATTAATGACAAGTTCTGCCTTTTAATGATATGACCGTTTTTTTTTGTAGTCTGAGCGTCCCTTAGAGGAGATTCTCCCGTGCGGGCCCATGCCTTATGTTTTTCCTCATCCTAGTAGTTCTTCCGGCACCTACTTCTCTCTCCCCCGCGCTGGGTGCCTCCAATGCTCTTTTCTTCAAAGGAAGCTAGCCCATTGGCGGTTTGGAGGCGACCAGGCTAACCGGGCATTAGCTGAGGCGGGGTTGGAATGCTTCCTTCAAGAGTTTGGGTCGATCCGGGTGTTGGTGGCGTTTCTTAAGGCAGTTGATGCCAAGTTCGGGTCGTTGAACCAGTGCTTCGACCTTGCTTCTGACCATATGCGGGAGGCCCTGAACTCTCATAGGACCATAGCTGAGCTGCAAGCCCTTCACGATGACTCCCAGCATCGTACTACCAAGGAGTTAGGCATGGTGTGGGGTGAACTAGAGCGGGCGCAGGAGAAACTGAGGACATTGGAGACCCGCTCCGCTCAGAACAAGCTTCTCTGTGACTTTGAGAAGGAGAATCGGTCCCTTACTCATAGGAATAGGGTCCTCCAGGATGCTCTATTAATCACCCGATTATCCTACCACCTGTTGGGTCTCAAGAATGGCTTAGTTGGGGTATCTCCTCTTACCGATATTCCAGCCGGGGTTCGCAGGACGATAGAACGTATGGAGGCTAACCCGAAGAGGTTTGGTGAGGGAGCTCCTCATCATAAGGCTTATCTGGATGTCGTTGAATGGCATAATAAGATAGCCGCGGGAGAAGTTGAGCCCTATCCCTCTAGCCTTCGCCGAGTTCCTGCCCGGGTGGAGGTGGACGTGGCATACGAAAGGTATGAGGACATGACTGTATCCATTGACCCGGAAGAGGTGGCCCGCCGGATAAGACGCATCCGGGAAATTGCCGACTCTGGAGTCACCACGAAGGGGATAAAGACCGCCGAGGGTACTCGTATTAGCCGGGAAGAGAAGGGTAAAAGTGCAGCAGTCATGTTTCCTAAGTACAGGTTTGTTACTTCTGCCGGGGTAAGAAGAATGCGCCTGGCGGAGCCTCTTCCAGAGGGATCCGTGGTTGTGCCCATCCCCGAATTAAACGAAGAGGACGCTGCTCAATTGGAGGAGGAGCTTGCGTGGAATCAAGCCCCGGATGCCCGCTTTGCCGAAGATCTCCTGTCTTCTCAATTCTTCGGAGGAGGTTTCCGCCCGGGTAACCCTGAGGGTGCTTCCGGGTCGGGCCCTAAATGGGTTTAAGGACGCTTAGATAAGAAAACCTGTATATAAAATTCTATGTAATTGTTCCTTTGCAATTTGTCCACATGTTCATGCGATGTATAAATTTCTTATGTAATTTAAAGATTGAATAAAATTGCCTTTCTGAAAGACCCTTTTCATTAACTTTTTCCTGTAATCATTACATTCTTTGATCCCCGGGCTTCATCAAAGCTCCGGGTCCATTCTAGCGGGGCACCCAAATGGGAGCTACCCATGGGTCCTTTTTAAGCAAATATTCCTCTAAACCCGGAACGAGGCCAAGCGTCGGGTTCTCTCTCTCTCTCCGGGCATATTCATGCTTCCGGGAGGGGTATATCCATACCTGGCATATTCATGCCTAGCATATTCATGCTTAGCGTATTCACGCTTCCCGGGGGGCATATCCATGCCCGGCATATTCATGCCTAGCATATTCATGCTTAGCGTATTCACGCTTCCGGGGGGCATATCCATGCCTGGCATATTCATGCCTAGCGTTTTCATGCTTCAGTAACTGTGGTACGACGCGGGGCGCTCTACTTCCCGTAAAACCTTCTCAGGTTAGCTACGTTCCACCTTCTGGGGATCTCCTTTCCCTGCTTGTCCTCCAGCACATAGCTCCCTCCCGGGTATGCTTCCTTGATCTTGTATGGCCCTTCCCAGTTGGGCGCAAGTTTGCCCTCCGGGGCTTGGTGGCTCTTATCGTTTCTCCTCATTACCCAGTCTCCTGGGATGAAAACTTCTTTCCGCACTCTTCTGTCATGATACCTTTTTACTCGCTCCTTCACCTTGGCTTCCTGAAGTGCCGCATTCTCTCGCTTCTCTTCCAGGAGATCCAAGTCAAGGCGTCGTCCATCGCTTTCTTCTTCCGGGCGCTGGTATTGAGTTCGAGGGCTTGGGATCCCAATCTCTGCGGGTATTACTGCCTCTGACCCGTACACCAAGCCATACGGGGATTCCCCGGTAGCCGAGCTTTCTGTAGTCCTATGGGCCCAAAGAACGCTGGGTAGCTCCCAGATCCAATTTCCCCGCGCACCTTCCAAGCGGGTTTTTAGTCCCTTGATGATGGTGCGGTTGGTGACCTCTACTTGCCCGTTCGCCTGGGGGTGGTACACCGACGTCAACTTCTGCTCTATGCCATACTTGACACACCATGATTTGAAAGGGTCGTTCTCGAACTGCGCCCCGTTATCTGTGACTATGACCTTCGGGATGCCGAATCGACAGATGATGTTCTTCCAGCAAAACTTGACGCAAGTCAATCCTCGTATGTTGGTGAGCGGTTCTGCCTCCACCCATTTGCTGAAGTAGTCGATCGCCACAATCAAGTATTTGGCTCCTCCCGGGGCAGTCGGGAATGGTCCGACCAAGTCGATTCCCCATCTGCTGAACGGCCAAGCTCCTGTGACTCCGACTAATTCTTCCCGGGGAACGTGGATTAGCGGGGCAAATGCCTGGCATGCCAAGCACTTCTGTATATGTTCTTCCGCATCTTTGAACAACGTCGGCCAGTAATACCCCAGCCTTAGGATCTTTCTGGCCACGATGCGAGCCCCTTGGTGGCTCCCATTAGGTCCTTCGTGCACCTCCCGGATGAGGTGTTGGCCTTCCAACCTTTCTACACACTTTAGCAACGGCTGGAGATACCCTCTTTTGTACAGCTCCCCTTCCTGAATCACATACTTAGGCGCTTTCACTCTTAGCTTCCGAGCCTGAGCCTTATCCTCCGGGGTAGTTCCTTCTTCTAGGTACGCCCGCATAGGCGTGATCCAGGACTCTTCCTCGTTCACCAGCATTACTTGATCGCTCTCCTGGTAGCTTCTTCTTCCCAGTACCTCCACGTACAGCTTTTGGTCGGGCTCAGGCTTTAATTCCGAAGAAGCTAACTTGCTTAAAACGTCTGCCTTACTGTTCTGCTCCCGGGGAACTTGAACCAAGTTGAAGGCTTTAAACCCGGCTATCAGAGGTTTTACTGTTTCCAAGTACCTTTGCAGGCTCCTTTCCCGGGCTTCATACTCTCCTTTTACTTGCTGCACCACAATCTGGGAATCACTGTGTGCCATGAGGGTTTTGATTTCCATCTCCTTTGCCAACCTTAACCCCGCGATCAAGGCTTCATACTCAGCTTCATTGTTGGTTGTTTTGAAGGCGAATTGGACTGCATAGGGATACTCCTTCCCCTCCGGGCTGACCAACAATACTCCCGCTCCACTGCCCCCGGAGTGCGCCGATCCATCCACATACAACTTCCAAGTCAGGTCTGTCCCGGCCTTCGTTGTATTCTCCGGAGATTCAGGCATCTCCCGTTCTTCACTGATCCTTGCTTCTGATTCCAACAAGAAGTCCGCTAGGGCCTGGCCCTTGATCGCCCTCCTTGGCTCATACCAGATTTCGTATTCTCCCAGCTCTATGGCCCATTTCATCATTCTCCCTGATGCCTCCGGCTTGAACATAACCTGTCTTAGCGGGTAATTGGTAAGGACCACTATGGGATGGCCCTGGAAGTAGGGCTTAAGCCTCCTTGAAGCATGCACCAGCGCCAGAACCAACTGCTCCAACTCAGTATACCGGGTTTCTGCCCCCCGAAGTGCCCGGCTAACAAAATAGATTGGGTGCTGCTTTCCGTCCTCTTCTTTGATTAGTACGGCACTTACCGCCTCCCGGGACGCCGCTATGTACAGAAAGAGCTCCTCCCCCGGGAGGGGTTTCTTTAAAGTTGGCAACTGTCGGAGGTGCTCTTTCAGATTTTGGAATGCCTTCTCACATTCTCCAGACCACTCAAACGCCTTGGCCTTCCTGAGAATGTTGAAGAAAGGCAACTGCCTGTCTGCTCCCTTTGACAGGAACCGACTGAGGGCCGCAAGGGACCCTGTTAACCGCTGTACTTCTTTCACCGACCTAGGGGAGGTCATTTTAGCTAAGGCTTCCACCTTCTCCGGGTTGACGTCGATGCCCCGGCTTGACACCATAAAACCCAAGAATTTCCCCGCACCCACTCCAATGGTACTTTTGGAAGGGTTCAGCTTTAGATTGCTCCGTTCCAGTTTTTCGAACATCTCCTCCAGGTCATTCAAGAAAGCTCCGTAAGCCCTGCTCTTAACCACCATGTCGTCAACGTACACCTCCATGTTTCTTCCCACTTGATCCTTGAAGAGTTTGTCCACCATTCTCTGGTACGTAGCCCCCGCGTTCTTTAGCCCGAAGGGCATCTTCTTGTAGCAAAAGGTTCCAAAATCGGTGATGAATGAGGTTTTCGCCTTGTCCGCCTCATCCATCTGTACTTGGTGATACCCTTTATGTGCGTCGAAGAAGGCCAGCACCGAATACCCCGCAATAGCCTCTGCCAGCCGGTCCAGATTTGGGAGAGGATAGCTGTCTTTGGGGCAGCACTTATTCAAATCCGTAAAGTCAATACACATGCGCCAACTTCCATCGTGCTTCTTTACTAAGACCGGGTTAGCTATCCATTCCGGGTAGATGATTTCCTCGACCACCCCGGCTCTCTCCAGCTTCTTTACTTCATTCTTTATAAATTCTGCTCTTTCCGGTGCTACAGGCCTTTTCTTCTGCCTGATGGGTTTAGTTGCAGGGCTTATGTTCAACTTGTGTACCCCCAACTCTGGTAACACCCCCACCATGTCCTCCGGGCTCCACGAGAATACTCCCTGATATTTGGCCAAAAGTTCCTTCAGTGCGCCTTTTACTTCCTCCGGGAGGTCTTTTCCCACCGTGACCGTCCCTTTGTCCGCCACCTGCATCTCCTCCAACTCCTGGCGGGGAACTTCCCCGTGTACCACCCCTACTGCTTTCTTTGCGTCCAGCACCGCCGTCATCATGCAACTTCTTGCGACTGCTTGACTACCCCGCACGACCGCCACACCTTGCGCAGTGGGGAACTTCATCGTCAACAGATACGGACAACTCGCTGCCCGGGCTTGAGTTAGCCATGGCCTTCCTATGATCACGTTGTACGGCGAGGGTGCATCAATAACCGCGAAGTTGCATGTCACCGAGGCCCTCTTGCTCCGGTCCTTCTCATCCACCATACACACTGCGAGGGGAATAACACCTAGTGGAACTTCGGGTTTGCCCGTGAACCCTGACAGGGGAGATAAGGGAGGTTTAAGGTTCTGTCTCCCAATTCCCAACTGATCGAAACAAGAAGCGAACATGATCTCCACGCTGCTCCCATCGTCCACAAACACCCTTTTGACCAAGAAGCCTTCAATTTCCGCCGTTACCACCATCGGGTCAGAATGGGGTATCTGCGGCGGGGCTGCATCCGCTTCAGAGAAAGTGAGAGCTTCATCGGGGCGAAACCTTTTCCCCTGAACCTCCCCCGGGGGAACATACCGGGTCCGGGCCCGGATAGCGGAGACTGACTGACATGCTTCTCCGACTTCTCCACTGATCACGTTGATCATCCTGTTGGGTATTGGGGCCGGCTCCACTGCTTGGACCGGCGCGGCGGCTATGGCGGGCCTCCCTGGGGCCCTGTTACCTTGGTTGCCTTGGACTCTTCCGTTTCCTCTCCCCGGGTTAGGTCTCCACCTCCTGCGGGGCTGCTCTTGAGGCTGGTCCCGGGGGTTCTCCTTCTTTACCTCCGCTGCCACGCAATCTCTCAACTGTCCCCGTTCTATCAGTCTTTCTATCTCGTTCCTCAGCATCCTACACCCCTCTGTCGCATGCCCGTAAGACTTGTGGTAGGCACACCATTTGTCCGCGTTTTCCCTAGACGGGATCCCGTGGATGGGCAATGGATCCGGGAACAGGTCCTTGTGGATAGCATGAATCTCCACTCGGGACTTGCTGAGCGGGGTGAAACTGTCCGCCCTGGCACGGTTTATCAGTGCGGGAGCGGGGTTCCTTCTACTTGGGTCTGCCACTCTCCTTCTTTCTATCTTATCCGGGAGGAATTCCCCAGATTCTTCCTTTCTCTTCCGTGTGGCATCATTAATTGCGCAGTATAGTTGTACCGCCATTTGCAAGTTGTGAAAGGTTTCCGGGATATTTTCCATCAATTTCTGGAACAGCACCATATCCCTCAAGCCATTTATGAATCCGCTAATCACTGCCTTCTCCTGCTGCTGCCTGTCGACAACCTTCATGCTATCGTCCATGTACCTTCGATAGTATTCCATTGACCCTTCTGCCGGGTAGCCAAAAGCTCAGTCAACTGCTTTCCTTCCTTCTTTAATCCGGCGTATCTAAACAGCAGGGCCTTAGAGAAATCGTAATAGTCTCTGAGACTTTCTCGAGGCAACGAATCGAACCATGAGAGACAGTTTCCTCTCAGGTAACAGCCTACCAGCTTGCATCTTAACTCCTCCGGGAAGTCCCTTGACACCATTAGGTTCTGGTACGTCCTGACAAACTCCTCCGGGTCTGTCTCTCCATTATATGTTGGGATTCCCTCCGGGGTCCGTAGGCCCGGCGGCCATGGGTACGCGAGCACTCGAGGTACCCAAGGGGAGGTAGGTTTAGCTCCATTTCTCCCCACCAGTTTGTCTAGCCGAGCCTCCAAGGAGTTGGGGTCCTGCTGTGCCACCTGATAGCCCCGCCTCCTATCGTCCTCCCGATAGTATCTCTCCGGGTAACCGAAGTTCATCCCCATTGATCCATACATGGGTCCGGAATACTGGATCGGGTTTCCCTGGGTTCCAGGGGCCTGATACCCAAACGGCTCTGTAGGCATGACTGGCAAGTCATACCCGATTTGTCCCGCCCCCCAACTGGAACGCGGGTAATAGGGTGGAGCATGTGGGACCAGATTCGATTGTTGTCCCGTAGCCGCTCCTCCTCCAACCCCGAAATTCTGAGGGAAAGAGGGTGGGACGGTGGAGGAATTTACACGCCCCTGTAGCTTTGGCGGCTGAACGGCTCCGTCCAAGTCAATAACCTCTCTTTGGTACCCCCCTAGAGGACCTGCCTGGTTCCTCCCGGGTTCCCTTCGCCTCAGGCTTTCCCGGGTGGAGAGTACCCACTGGCGATACAACTCCTTGTTGGCTCTCATGAATTCCAAGGCCGCCACTTCCTCTGTGCTAACTAAGGGCTGCTCTTCCTCCCGGGCTTCAGGTCCCTGGTCCCGGGTGTTGCCATCCCCGGCGAGCCCAAGCCCTTCCTGCTCATCCTGGTACTCTCCTTCCGAGTAGGCTTCGTCGGAGGCGGTTTCAACGTGGCCGTCTTGCGGTACCCCTAGCTCTCGCTGGTGTCTAGCCTACTCCTGCAACTGCCTTAAGGTCACCTCGTCTCCTGGGGGTGGAAGAGAATCCCCCCCTGAAGGTGCCGCGTTCTTCTTAGGGCGCCCGCGCCCTCTCTTTGGCGACTCCATCCTGCGAAGGTGGAAAGAATCCCACCGGGCGTGCCAATTGATGCTACCAAAATCCGTCCGTCTCCCGGGAGTAGACGCTATCCGGGTCTCCTCCTTGATCAGCCCGCTTCAATCCTGCAAAACAATCCCCGGGAGGTGTCCCGGGGAAGAAGCTCCGGCGTGATGATGAGATGGGGATAGCGAAGAAGGAAAACGTACGGAAGGTGCTCTCAATATAAAGTAGAGAGATATAAGTCACATACCATGTTTACTGTTTGAGACTAGTATTTATAGCCGAGCTCTACCTGCTTTGGGGATAAGGTGCAGGACCACTTCCTTTGTCATCATATGTCCTCTTCCTTATCCGGATGTACCTTCCAGCGGGAAAGGTACTGCTTTGATAGTTATGGGCCGCGGACCTTCCCGGCCCAGCCGGATTTTGGGCCAGTGTTATCATTGTCCTCAGCAGATGAGGAGGGGCCTGGGGATCCGGATGAGTATCTCTGGCTTGAACATTGTCCCGGGAAGGCTTATCAGTGTAAGCCATGACGTCCGCGTACAAGGCAGGTTGAGCTGAAATCAAGCAGACAGTAAGGTGAGACCATGAGATATATATAAAAAAAACGTTTGATTTTAACTTCCGAGAAAGATAGGAAATAAAGCCTAAATGGGCACCTCTATCTGGCCACACCACAGAGATGCGCGGGAGCGTGAAGAGGTCGCGGGGATAGATCCAGCGAGGCCAGAAATAACCCGCATTCCCGTTCTTATAGAAGGCGTCCATATCTAAGGGGGAGAGGCGGAGGAGGTTGTGATCACTGGCAATAATAGCCGGAAGATTGGAGAGAGGTTTTTTGTCCTCGGGAGCAAGAGAGTTGTTCCAGGCTGGCATAGGGTACACCCGGGAATCACAAAGGAAGAAACCCTTTGAAAGATATCCTTTGGCGGATTTGGGTTTAGAAAGAATGAAATCCTTTAGGCCGGTACGAATAGTAAAAGAAAAAACGCCCGGGCGCAGTTAAGCAAGAAGGCTAGGATGAGGACCACCCCGTTAGGGTGTAGCTGGGCGGGGGCTACGTCATAGAATTGGAGAATTTCAAGGAAAAGAGGAGGGAAGGGCAGGCTAAGCCCATATTGAACATAGATTCGCGGGATACAGGAAACCTCCCGCTCGGAGACTCCCGGAGGAAGTTTGGAAAGAGAGGCGTTCAAAGGAAAAGGGATAAAGGAACGCTTGGCTAAATCCAAGACATCCCTATGTAAAGAAGGAGAGTCCCCGGGGACATCATAAAATTTGATACCCACCGGGCGCACCCCGTGAGTGGGCCCCGGGGAATGTCATCACCGCCTTCCTCGCCGAACACCTCCTCATCCTGATCCTTGCGGGGATGATGAGGATGCTCGACTGGGCGCAAACCCACCCCATCCGAGGTCAACGCACCCGGGGCGACGGGCCCCCGGGGCGTACTGAGAGCTTCGGAAGAGGTGTCCGGGGAGGAAGGGGACACTACAAGAAAAAAGGTCATTGTAAACACCTAAAATTGTTGGGAAATTATATATATAGTGACACTTTGTACTATCTCAACACTTTCTTAATGTGTGATTTTTGCCGGTGTTACAATAAGTCTAAAGTGTTAAGATAGGTAATTTTGAATATTAATTAATTAGTATGGAAAATATATAATAGTGTTGGGAAAGTTACAATGTTCCCACACATTATATTGTATTTATATTATAGTTTACCACATTAATTTGTGTTATATTTGAACAATGTTAGAACAATAATTAAATGTCAATAGATCCCACTATGCCGACACATTTATATGTGCCACAAAAAAAAAGGAAATGACAAATAAAAGTATCACAATATGATATATAATGAACAATATCATGTGTTATATTAGAAATATCTTAATACATTAATGCAATGTATCATAAAACTTTAAAAAACAACACATATGTAGTGTACTTTTATATGACCTATAAAAACACTTTGAAACGTGATTTTTTAAAATTATAATATTTTAAAACATGATCACACGTATTTATATCATAAAATGTTAAATGTAATAAAAATAAAATAATAATAATAAACTTAAATGAAATTATTCAGTAATAAGCAATTGCATAAGCTACAAAATGAATAAAAAAATTACTGAAAAATTAATCAAAACTTCAAAATTGGAATATATTGATCTAAATCGAAATAAACACAACAATACAAATTGAGAAATATAAAGGGAATTCTAGTCCAATGCATCCAATCCTACAAATCTGCCAAAATATATACTTCTTAAATCCATTGAGTAAGTGCCACCTGCACACAAAATCATATAAATATTTAGCCAAATGTCATTTGGTGTAAATTTCATCATGATAGTTAAAATATTACCAGTGTCTTAGAAACATGAGCAAATGTTCGCTTTCCCGTTGTTTGCTCCATACGCCTATTTGATCTTGATGAGGAAAGAACAAAACTTTCGTATAAATCGTGTATACAAAAAATTAAACAATTAAATGTATAAAGATTATGAGATAATAATCAAAATTCAACTTGTTAGGTAAGGAAAAATTGTTAATCTTTCTAAGCTTGATGAGATCCAACAATTCTTTTTTCTTTTGTTCAGGCATCTTATGCAATGTTTTAACATCAAGAGGACAATATTTCCCATTTCTCGCCACAGTGCCCAAGCACTAATTAAGAAAACCCTTCTCATTGAGTTCAAGCTTGATTGGGGAAATTAGATGGAGGCATATCTACAAATCAAAAGACTTTAAATTATATTTACTATTATTCATAATATCCTCAATCAATGATATGCAATAAATAATTATAAAAAAAGCATGAACAAAAACATACTGCATTTGTTAAAATTTACAATATAAAAGCATGAACCACTAAACGGTTTAATTAGGCAAGATCGGTCAAGAGTTCAGAACCACATACTATCATGTATGCCAAAAACTCAAAGAAAAATCATGAAATTAATAGCTATGGATTGTTCATAATAATAAGGAAATTACCAACTTGTCGAACAAAAAAAAATAGATTTATCCAACCCACCATCTCAAACAAATCAAATGACAAACACTATTGAAATTACCTCTTGAATTGATGAACTAATGCCTTCTTCAGCACTTGTTTGCCCAACAAAGTATTGTTGTCTCTGAACTATGTATTCTATGTAATGGAATAAGGTCTATATATTCCATCGATTTTAAGGTTTGTTGTAGATATGATGCTGAATTCCATCGGGTTCGGAGATGATTGGCCGCCAAAGTCTTTCTTTGCGAAAAGATGAAGAGAAGACGGCTGATTTGTTTGGAAAAACAGACAAGCTTTTTTCGAGAAAACAGAAGAAGATGGAGACTTCTATGCCTTTGATTAAGATTCTAATTCTAATTAACTAATTATGTAAGGAAAGTCAATAACTAATTGTAATTAACTAATTATAATTATGTAAGACAAGATTCTAATTCTAATTAACTAATTGTACCGTGTATGTATGTGAGGCAAGTGAATACTATATGCAAGGCAAGTTAATAGTTTCCTTTTTCTTTCTCCAACCTTCAAATTTCAAACTAATTTAATTATTTCTTATCATCAAATAATGAATGTGTATGATAGTGAATATTTGTTAATAAGTATATATAACATATTATGTATTTAATTTATATGAACGTATTGTTTAATTTTGTTTAATTAATTTTTGTTCAGTTTAGTTATATTTAGATTTATTTTGTTTCAGTTCAATACACTTAAATTTAATTAGTTTAATAAATGATTTATTTGATTAATGAGATCATCAGTTCACTTATTTTATAAAAAGGAATATTTTGGAAAGAAAATAAAAAATAGATAATTTAGTGCGGGAGACGAAGGAAATATAGCACGAAGTTGCTAAATTATCAAGCGGGAACACAAAAACGATGATATAGGCTCATATAGCTTAACCAATTAGAGTAATATTTTAAGCAGAAATGCCATGTTTGCCGGACCTTATCTGTAGATGAGTCACTTTAGTTTAGTTTAATTTAATTCAGTTCAATTTGGTTCAGTTAATTAAAAATGTAAATTTATGAAATGTAGGTTAATTCAGTTTTGCTGATTCATTTTTTCATTACATTAATTTTCAGTCCAGTTCAGTTCAATGCAGTGCAGTGCAGTAAGAAATAAGTTCTAGCAAACATGGCATAATTTATCACTATCTTTCAGTTAAGACGCAAATTATTAGGCTGAAAATCAAATTGGGGTTTTTTTTCTAAATCCTCAAGACAGGAACTACAGAGAAAAAAACTATTCCTTCAAACTGAAACTCAAATGAAAGCTTGGGGATTGGATTAGTAGATCCCCAAATACAATTAATCTAGTGCTCACTAAATTTTTGTGTGGTGTAATGTTATGCTTGTTCTCCGTGTTGTGCTTGTTCTCGTGTTGTGTATTGGAAAATTTTGTGTTTTATTCTTCCTCTTGATTTTTGTTATGATTATGCTTCTAAGAAACTAAATTTATATTCATAGCAACACTCTAAATTTTCAAGAAATAAATATGTATATGTTAGAAAAATGTCGTAATTATGTTTTTTTACCACATTATCAACTTCTGTACATCTTTCTACATAATGTTAATTGGAATTTAATCGTGCTACATAAATGATTGTCACTATAGTGTAAATATCCATACACAAATATATATTGTTGGGATATGCTTTTTATATAGTGTCCCAATATGATCTTTTGTGGACATAATACATATATTGTCTTCATATGTACCTATCCTAACACAATTTTGTGGAAGTCAATTCTAGTAATAAACATAGTGTCCTAATATCCATTTATTACTACACCGATTAAAAAGTGTCCTTAAAAATATGTTGGTAAAGACCATTTTTTTAGTAATGGGAGGAAATCATGTTATCAGCGGCCCGAAATCGGGCCTCAAACTGATTTTGAACTCCTTCGGTGTCCAAAGAAGAATTGGAGTGAAGCGGGGAATCCATGAAGAGAAGAAAAGAATAGGGAGTTAGGGCTTACTTGGTTGAAAAGGCGAAGGAGCGAGTAAGCAGAGCGTCTGGAGAAATTTTGTAGAAAGTAACTTGTGAGAAAGGAGGTTATGCCCCTTATATAGGCGGATGAATAGGAATCGCCACCTCAAAAGGAGGAAAAGCAATGATGACACGGTGAACGAGGTACTTATCAATGCATAAGGGGAAAAGGCGGCGTTGTCAGAAACTAATTTTAACACGGATGGGCCCTACCAAGAGTAACGTCAGGAGAAGTTTATGAGACCAGTTCCCCGCATTACGGAAACCCGGGAGACTGGTCTGGGGGGCTAGTGATATTACCGGCCCAAATGCCTACTGAGCCGGTAATAGGGTCCACGGCCCAGCACCAAAAGGGCGGTGCCTTTCCCGGTAGGGGGCACGTCCGGACAAAAAAGAAGGACGGACGGGGACAAAAGGGAAGTGGTCCTGCACCTTATCTCAAGCAGGCAAGCTCGGCTATAAATACTAGTTTCAAACAGTGAACAAGGTATGTGACTTATCTCTCTCTACTTTATATTGAGAGCACCTTCCGTACGTTTTCCTTCTCCGCTATCCCCATCTCATCATCACGCTGGAGCTTCTTCCCCGGGACGCCTCCCGGGGATTGTTTTGCAGGATTGTAGCGGGCTGACTAAGAAGGAGACCCGGACAGCGTCGAGACCCGGGAAACGGGCGGATTTTGGTAGCATCAATCGTAAGGTTAGTCTTGTCTGACCAAATGAGCAGTACAATTTCGTTTGATCAAACTTTATTAAAAACCAACTCGTTATGATGTCGCAACAATCACGAGTACTATGTGCGATATCGAAGGCTGACTTTATAAACTACGCGAATTCGAAAGTGTATTTCGTGCACATAACTATTACATGATCAAATGTGATGAATAGATAAATGTTACATCTACTTGTTCTTGGTGGGCTTCTTTCTCTTCCTCTTAGAAACTTTTCCGGTTCTAGTTACCCACAAGTCTACGTCATGATCAACACGAACTATATAACGCTTCAAACTCACTTCATCTTCTAAAAGGTTCTCTTCAAATTAATAACAAAATCACATTCATATTAAAATTCATGGCCCAATGTTGGAATTCATAAAACTTCAAGTCAAAGTTCATACTATTACAAATCAACACAAATGGAGTAAAAGGAAATAAGTGATCCTAAAAACACATTGGAAACAAGAACGGCCAGAATATTAGATCAAGCATTCAAATTCAATCTTTTTCAGCTTCTGAAGACCATCCTGAACCTGTTGATTCTGAACAGGATTCTCCAGAAATGTCCCAGTACAAAAAACTTTCCATTGGGTACTGGTTCCGATGGATCCACAGTAACTCCAATATTAAGCTCTCTGCTAAGTTTGTTAATTTCTTCATTTGCTTCATGGGTCTCCCTAATTTCTTTCTCGGCCCTAATCAACCCTTTCTCAACCGCACGGCGCATCAACTCTATTTTTTTTTTTCTGAAAATCATAAATTATTGCAATAAGTAAAACAACAAATCCATAATTTGATCTTTAAAACTGTATATATGATTAATATTGAATTCAATTTCATAAAAGAATAATTGAGGGGATAACTTACTACACCACGAGTGTATTCTTTGTCAAACTCCTTTTGTGATTCTAAGATTATGTATGAATCATCCCACGGAATTCGGGCTGCCCCCAACCGAGGAAAAACATATTCAAATTGAGTCTTCAAGAAGTCCAGCTTGCGGCGTTCCTCAGGTTCAACAACGTCTTCCCATTCTACATATTTCATACAACATTCAAATTAGTAATAATGAATTGTGTAACCAAAAAATGTAAAATCATTGAGGATCCTGCACTATGTTGAGTATTAATTAATACCTCTCATCCTATCAATCCTCAACTTTGCAATACTTGCTTCCATTGCTATCCTTCTTTGTTCAGCTGGGGATAAATTGCTATTGCCCACCATAATATGAAAAAAAAACCAAGGAGAGGTGGAAGAAGGAAGAAAACAAAAGGATTGGATGAAAATGATGCTTGTGATCACCTAAAATAGACTTCCCAAGATACTTGTGGTCCACATGTGATTAATTGGACGGAGAATATAAGAAGTTAGGCATGAGATATTTTTATCAACTAAGGTCATGTTTGGTAGTGTGGTTTATGTTCCATTATACTGGTTTTTAATGCATTGATACAGTAGCCACTTGTGCGTTACATGAGTACGAATGCAGTTTTATTTTATATAGCTACCAGAAAATTTGGGGGAAAACTTTTCCCCCAAAATGACCTATTGTTTTTATATATAGCTACCATACTTTCGATATCGAAATATTATAGTAACGAATATTCGATATCGTATGTCTGTTCGTCTATTGACACAGGACCCTGGGCGAGTACATGTTCGATATCGACACATAACGCTTGTGTTTCGATATCGTAGCTGTTATATTATTATACAATTTGTCCTGGTCAATGTTGTTCGAACTCGACAACATATTCGCTTGATCCAACTTTATTAATAATAAACTAGTTACGATATCGCAACATTCAATATTAATATGTGCGATATCGTAGATCTTCAGTAACAAACCTACGATGTCGTACGTAGTTTCAAAGCACGGCGGTTATTACCGACCGCCGTGAAATATGGAAGCAACCGCCGTTAATTAGTACCCAGAAAACTAGGCCAATAAAAGCTATCGAATTTGGCTTTCGAACTCGAAAGATGTACACAGTTACGGCGGTTCCTGGGTGTTTTGGGAAACCGCCGTAAATCACATGATTTGCACTAGTGACTCTATTGTATAATTTTTCATATAACTTTTGAGTAATTGTATGTTGCTTTCAATATTGCTACATGCCTACATATGTTTTGTGTTTTGATACTAAACTACACATTAATTTATTTTTTTGCTAAAATTGCAAATTACATAGACTACCATGACGCCATTCATAGGGGCATATATAAATCTATTAGATTCTGTTGTTCTTCGCTAAAATTTGCTGGTGTTGTGTTTCCATTTGGTCCTTATGTATTGTGTTTATGACACTTAGTTTGAGTATTAAACCAGTAAACTTGTTCTTACGAAGTTCTTGTATTTCGCTATTCACGCGTGGTGAGGATGTGAAAGAAGCAAATGCTTACTTCTGAAAGGTTTGTTGTTCGAATGGTATGAAATAAAGTTATGATAAAGTAAATAAGACTATCACTAACTGAACTGATTTGAACTAATTTGAATAATTGTAAAAATTAATGTATTAAAGATAGTAATAGTATCACCATAATGAGTTGAATTTCATCAAAGTATATTTTGTTAAAACTAAACTGAGTTGAATTTAATTGAATTGACTTTTGTAATAGAATCAATTGAACGTGCTCTAAATGTGAATATCCTGCACATTTAAATGAGTGAAGAGATCTTTTTTTTTTTTTAGCTAAAACCATCCAAAGATGGGAGGATTATTCGCGGCTCCTCAACCCAAAACGTAAACAATACAATAAACTCCACAAGGTGGAGGCAGTTTGAAGTACAATAAACTCCACGAATGGAGGCAGTTTGTAAGACTACAGAGGAGTTTCTAAAACTATGATAAATCTAATCCTTACATAGTCTTTTCCTTTTCTCCTTAACAGAGTTGTGGAAAAAATGAGTATTTTCATCATCATCTTTCAACCATTTGACCCTGGATTTATGCTTCCAGAAACTCTTTCTCTCTTTTATTGCCCTAGTTAACATGGCTTGTTTCATGTTGAGTTCTGAGAGTTCATGGCTATTAGGGAAGGAGTCAAACTGTAGTTCCTGTATTCTAAGAGCTTCTTCAGCTACTTCTACATTTTTGTCTATATTTCCAAACACTTCCTTATTCCAGATTTTTAAAACTTTTTTCAGCCTTTGTAAATTTAAGAAAAAACCTATCATGAATCTTCATTTTGGAACTGTTCCCAGTTATCCTTAATGAAAGGCATGAGTTCTTTTCTTTTAAGCCATGTGTTTAAAAATGTAAAAGGCTTGGGACTAGATGTGATGTGACTGCCAATTTGTAGAAACAAAGGACAGTGATCAGTTGTGAGCTTGTTTAAGACTTGGATAGATGAAGATGGAAACTTCAAATTCCAAGAGGAAGTGCACAAGCCTCTGTCTAGTTTCTCTATGGTTGGGGATCTTAGTCTAGCATTTGTCCATGTAAAAATGTTACCTAATGTATTAACACTTTCCAGAGCTAAATTATTAATGAATTGATTAAACTCTGAAATACTGGCTAGATTAGGAGAAGATGGACCTTTATATTCAGCCACAGAAGTCATAGCATTAAAATCACCTATAAAAATAATATCAGGGCATGTAAGCAGTGTTAAGCTATTCCAAAGGGACCTTCTACTTCTTAAATTTCTAGCAGCATAAACAAAGGCATCATCAAATTAGCATTTGTGAATTGACAGGAGATGAAGACATGCAGGAATTGATCATGATCATGTTTAAGAGTTACTTGCAAATCATCATTCCATATAAGCCAGATATTGCCTGAAGCAGCCTGTAAACAATGACTGTAATGAAACTTGTTCATGTACCATATACATTCATTATTATTATGCTTAGGCTTAATAAGACATATCAATTGAAAATTATGTTTGAAAATCATGCTTTCCAGTCTATCCAAAGATGTGTCCATACCTCTAACATTCCACACAAGCACTTTGTTTTTGAGGTTTGTACACATTAAAAATTATTTTTAGAGCTGTTTGAAGATCCATGCATGAATCTGTTGACTTGCGTAAAAAAGGTTTTTAAAGGGACCTTATTTTTACTCACCTTGCTCTTACCTTTCTGTGGAGATGGTATAGTTGATGCATTGGATTCATCTGTGGAGCTATCTGATAGGGATTCTTCAGCTTCCTTGAAGATGTCCTCCTCTCTGAGCATGCTTTCCTCAACCTCATCCATTATCAATGGCATAAATTGGTTCCTGTTTCTGTCTTGTGATAGAAAAAGATAGAAACAGAAACTGGTCAGGTCTATAAGGATTTATTGGAGAGAAGTTACCTGTGGTCCTTTTGAGGTTTATATCATCCAAGGAGTCTCTAATATGTCTCCTGTGTTTTGGTGTGATAAAACCATCTAAGGATGATTGAGGTTGGTAAAATGAAGAGGGTCCCTGAGTTGCTGGAGCTACTGAGTGTGTTGAGGAAGTCAGAAGTGGTGATTCTGGTACAAATTCAGAAAAACCTTCAGAGTTAGAGCCCTCCACCTGATGTAAGGTATGGTGAGTGGAAGCTTTATGTGAATCATTCTGTGTCACCATTGGAATTGAAACTTCCAATGATGTAGATGAAAGTGGCTCTATCAACACTGCTTTAGGTATGTATTTTTGTTTTGGCTTTTGGTTTCTCTAGAACTGGTTGTATGGAGCTTTAGAGATAGGTTTCTGTGATGGATTCTGGGCTTGTATGGTTTTTACCTTATCAGAAGCAGCTACACCAGATGGTCCAACACCATCCACTTGATCCTTTGAGTTCAGAGGGGCTGAATTTAGAGCAGGCTTAACTGTTGGGATATCAGCTAGTGAAGGCACTTCTTGAGTGACCTTTTCATCAAAACCATGCTGCCTAGTTCTTCTAATCTCAGGATGAAACTGAGTACACTGATCCACATGATAGGGGAGGTTTTCAAAATCAATTGGGAGCTTTTCAACTCCATATTCAACACCATCCTCCTCTATTCCTACTCTAATGTAATTAGGTAGCCTCTGCTGCACATCTATTTCAACACAAATCTTCACTACTGATGGCCTAGATAGTGTAGCTGTAGCAGTGTCCATCTTTATGAACTTTCCTGTTTGGTTCCCCATGGATTGAATCATATGATGATTATAGAAGAAAACAGGTACCTTGGGGATATTAACCCAAACTGGGACAATGGAGCTTTCTGTTTCCGGGGAGAAATCGATAGTCCACTTTAAGACCTTCATCGGAGCTCCGGCGAAAGTCCAGTTTCCCTTTAGCCATACACGCTGGTAGTCTTCCTTGTACTGAAACCTGATCAGTATATGTCTGAAATCAATAGAACCTAATTGGTACTTCCCTTTGAATTCCACCTATTTGAAAGCTTCCTATAGAGCTTCCATGGTTGGCTTGGCTCTTGAGAATTTGCCGACCAGCGCGTTTTGGTAGTGGTTTGCCAGGACTTCCGCATCTTTGCGTGTGACTATGCAGGCTATATCCCCTTTATAGATAGTTTTTGGTTCGATTTCAGGATTGGATGGTAGGGAGTTGCTGAGTGGTGGAGGCCTATTAGCTAAAGCTTGAAAAAAGGTGTTTCCGGTGCCCATGCCGCCGCGGTGAGGCGGAAGCGCCGCCATGGCTCCGGTTGGTTTGTAGCCTTTTCTGACCGTTTATGAGTCAGAACGGTTAGATTGAATGAAAAAGGTGTGGTTGGTGTGAGGAAAAATGATTGGAGAAATTAAAAGGAGAGGAGAGAGAAGATAGCATTCAGGTGAGAGCATAAAGTTTTAAATCCAATAACCATTTGTTGTAAATTGATTGCATATATATTGCATATATATGATTGTTTATTACTAATACAACCATAATAGAAAAAAAATAACAAAAGTAAATTTAAATCCATTTAATAAACATTTTATTTCAAGATCCTTAAAAAAGACTAAACATAATTGTAGTTTATTTATATTTAATAATTATTGATATCCATTACTTAATCTTTACGTTATAAATATATTATATAATATATATAATTATATATATGGAAATTACTAAATAAATACTTCAATAAAAAAAAATACATTGTACTTACGTATGTGGGAAAAATAGGATGAATGCAAGTGTGGGCACGTCTACTTTTTTTTTTTTTGAAAATAATGGGCACGTCTATTTTATTTTGAACTAAAAGCATCAAGTAATTATATGGTGTGAGCCGTGAGAGTCCTGGAACGTAATACGGCGGAAAGAAAAATAAAAAGATAAAAATGGAAAGGTAAATAAGAAGTACAAACACCTCTTTGAAAACGCTCCTATTTTCAGTGTTTTGAAAATTAGCTGATTGAGCCAAAAAACTATTTCAATCAGCTCTTTACCAAACACTAGCATTAGCTGTTTGACCAGTCAAATCAGCTAATTATGGTCAGAACAGCTAATTTGAGCTAAAAAAGCTCTTCACCAAAGACCTCCACCTAATTTGTGTTAATTGAGTTTTAACCGTACTACATAAATTATTGTTATTATAGTATTAATTCCACACACAATTATACGGTGTTAGGATTTGTTTTTTTACAAAGTGTCTCAATTTAATCTTATATTAACACAAATTTTATATTGTTCTTGACGCAGTGAAACAATCAGAAAAGATCCGCCAGTACGAATCTTGAAGAACAATAAAGAACTGCAAACACAAACCCTAGTTTCTCGTAAACGAGAGAGTTTTCTCAGAATTTTATTAAAACATAACTCCAAGAGGGTAAAAACGAGAATTCAGAAATAAAGGAAAAACCCGAAAATAGAAAAAGGTCTTTTTGAGGGCCTAAGCATCCTCAAATTGAAAAACGAAACGGTGGTGGATGATTGGGATAGAGCTCGTCAAGACGGTTCCGATGCCACTGAAATTATCTCATTCCGACATTGTATGCAAAAGTTACGGCTGAATCAATCTTGTAGCTCCTTTGCAGCGAACCAACGCGTCTTCAATATTCGCCGCCATTCATTCTACATCAGTTCTTATACCTATTTATTACCACACTTAATTTCAAAACTCATAATTTATATAATGTTATAATATCTCCTTATTATATCACGACCTTAAAATTAAAATGTTTTTAAAAATGTGTTGGGGAAGTTTTTTTTTTTTTAGTAGTGTTTAGTACCAAAGCAGCTCTCATCATCTAACGTCAAAAGTAGTGTCCTTTCAGCATTATACAGACCTAATCAGTATGAGTTAAACAGAAAAAACATCAGCCAAATCAGCAGCAAAACAACCTTATTAAAACTCTATTTTAGCAGAACATCCCTAATCAGGATTTTTTAGGCTTCTTTGTGTCTAGCTTGGTGCTTTCTCTTTGTGAGTTCAATCAACAGTCTTATACAGAAGATAGCCCATAACAAAATAAAAAAAATCAGCACTAACTTGTTCCTAAGAAAAGATCATTTCGATAAGGGAAACCTGCGGAAAATAAGCACAACATGCGGCCTTTTTTGCACTTAAATAAGAGTAAGATATAGGAAATCAAGTATTATTTAATGACGAAAAAATGATGAATTGGAGAGAAGAAAACACACCTCAAATCAGACATTGGGGTTTCTAGGGTCATGATAATTGATGACTCCAAACCAAAAGAAACTGCAAAAATTTGACAACCGGAATCTTATGTGTGGAAGCATGGGATATCATGTCATCAAAATGTTTCATATAATATCCAATGCTTAATATAAACAAAGTCCAGTCATGGGGTTCAACACAGTTGCAATATACCATAGCATATCTCAGTTTTCTCAAGGATTAAAAGGCTCTGTTTTCCCTCACCGAGAGATGGTCTATCCATCGAGACCTACAAATATCGAAAAAACAATAACAAAATAAAAAATAACATAGAGTATTCAAGATGAAAACTTTATTATATTGCATTCATCCCAGCCTATCACCTTCTCCTTTTCCATATCGTTGTCACACATTGATAGAAAGTCAAGGTATTATATAGTTAAAACGATTACAAGAATTACCTCCGATTAAAAGATCGTGTGATGTAGGACGGCTTTACGAATGAATTGAAGAAGAAAATGAAGGTCGCCAACGTTAACCGTGATGACTCGAGATTTTTTTCTAATTTCGTTCAGAAGTGGATTTTCAAACGTTTCCTGTTCAATTTTAGAATAGTTGTTCTAATATTTTCCTATTTTGTATTGTTGTTTTCCATTTTAATTTAGTTTTATTTTAGGATTGCTTTAAGTCTTTGTAATAGTATTTATAGGACCTTGTATTCATTATTTAACAGTTTTCAGTCAATAAACAATTTCAAAAACTACGTTCTTTATCTGGTGGATTCCAATATCCCCGGTGGATTCCGGACCCTCGTGACAAGGAAGTAGCGTTTGCGATTCCTTACTCTTCAGATTCGTGCTGGCGGATCTTATCGATTTTTCCGACTACGTCATTTGGTATCAGTAGCAGGCTTTCTCCTGTTCTCTGCCAGTGATTCATGATGAAAGATCACCAAATCATCATGGCTGATGTGATGGCGGCCTTTTCCCCATATGATGCTTTGATTAAGGATGTTAGTACAATTGCTGCGTTGTCAACGCAAATAGATGGATTGTGCAATAATGAACAAGTATACAGGAGAAATCCATGGGACGAGAAAAATATTTTGGATTTTAAGAAAACGAGTTCGGAGGATTATCATGTCAGTATTCCTAATTTTTATGGATCCATGAGCGTGAAAGATTTATTCAATTGGCAGATTAACGTTGGTAGGTATTTCGAGGTCAACGTTGGCGACCTTCATTTTCTTCTTTGGCGAACTTTGGTGAGTACTCACTTAGAATCACAAAGTGGACTCCTCTTTTCAATCCTGAATCAGATTCCCCTATTGTCCCGATCTGGTTGGCCTGTTATGGTATCCATCATCAGCTTATAGCTCATAACCCCATGATGAACATTGGTAACCTTATCGGAACTCCTATAAAGGTTGACAAGGCCACGTTGAATCGAACCCGCCCACACGTTGGTAAGGTTTGTGTTGAAATGGATATCACCAAACCTAGACCTAGCCGTGTGTGGCTGGTATATAGGGGCATTGGCTTTTGGCAATCTGTTGAGTATGAGAATATCCCAGACTGTTGTGGTAAATGCTCCAAGTTAGGCCATATGGCCTCAATCTGCAAGTATGGTGCTTTCCAAAGGCAGTTTAAGCCATGAAGACCAAGCCAACACCATAACCCTGCTCCTAAAACAACAGAAACTCTGCTTCCTGAAAAACCACAGGCTAAATCACAGACTAAGCTTACAGTTGCCCCACAACCTCAGCCTCAACCCTTTCAAAAACAAAAAGGTAAGGAGAAGGTAACTCACTTTAAACCTGTTGAACAAAATGTGGTGATTTTTGATAATAAAAATTCCTTTGCTGCTTTGGCCTCTGAACCTGAATTGTCTGATCATAATGATATTGTTGATGTATTAGTTTATGATAATAATGTGACCTCTTTGTCTGTTGAAATCATTGACAAACCAGAGTCTTCAAAACAAAACGAGTCTTCAAAAAACAATGAGGATCTTTTAAACTCAACTCAAACTGTCTTTGTTGAACCCAGTGGTAATATAGATACTTATGATAGTCTAGCTGAGAAACATTGTCCAACTCATTTTGAAGAAATTGATGTTTCAATACAACCACATGATACTCTTGTCTCTACTGTTTTAATTGAAACCAGTGGTGAGCATACCACTGGTAATGTCATTACCAATCCCCCTCTTGAGAATGTGGATGCAGTATATTCACAGGTACAAGAAAAATCACCATCACTCACTGTAGCAGAGGATCCATAGATGCAGCAAGCCATCCAACAACAGAACCAACTTCTCTCAATTTATGAGACTAAGGAGGAGGGGCAGGTAAGTCCAGGTACGAATCAGATTCCTATTTCTTATGATGATAATGGTGTGATAGAAAAGTTAAAATGGTCCATAGAAAATATCTAAAGAACATAGGGGGGATTTTATCCTTGAACCAGCCTTTAAGGACCAGGAAAAATTCAACAAGCTTATCAAAAATGTGGAGATTACTGATGCAGAACTTTTAGATAATCTCCAGCATACACAACCTAGGAAATCTACTAGAAGCAGGAAAAAGGACTTCACTAGCTCCACAAAGTCAGTGGCTCCTAAAACGGTAGCTACTAGATCTTCTCAAAATGAATCTAAAACCATGCATTAAAATGATATACAATATTTGTGTATGGATTAGAGGGCATAAGAAATAGGGGTTTGCTACATGCAGGACCATTTTTCTCATGCAGGCCAGGTTTTTTACCAAAATGCCCCTTTTATTGTGAAGGCAAAAAAAGCTACTCAAAATGCAAGGGTACACTTGGGGGTATTATGGTAAAAAATTGGTCCTGCATATAGCAATTGGGAAGAAATATAAGGGCACAAAATAGATTTTCAAACATGAAAATAAAACACAACATTTGTCTTGCAAACCTTTTTTAGGTAGCAATCAAATATCTACTGTGAGCTTTCAACTTGCCTTTAACAACCATTTTTCTGAACCAAGAAATAAAATCTGAATTTTATAGAATGGGGATTTTAATGTTTCAGTCAAACTAGTTCACGATCAATTCATCTTAGCTGAGATCAAGCACTCCTCAATGAACCAACCTTGGTATACAACATTTATATATGCTAGACATACAAGCTCAGCTAGGATTCCCTTATGGAACACACTTCATAACCATTGTAATCTGTCAATCATGCTTATTGGGGATTTCAATGCCATGAGGGATTCTTCTGAATACCTAGGTCAATCAGCACCTGACCTACACTCCATGCTAGAATTTAATGAATTTATAAGTGACAATCACTTAGTTGAAATTCCATCTTCAGGTGTCCATTACACATGGACTGGGGTTAGAAGTAGGGGACAAGTTTGGGAAAGGTTGGATAGAGGTCTTGCTAGTTCTGAGCTTTTAAACTTATTCCCTAATGTGAGTATAAGAGCAAAATCTAGATGGCCTTCTGATTACTCTCCTCTTCTAGTTAAAATGGATAACCATGCTTCTAACCAGGGCCCGAAATCCTTCAAATTTCAAAACTGTTGGACCACACATCCTAGCTTTATGCACATAGTTAGAGCTAGCTGGTTAGAAAGCACAAACACATATGGTATGCTAATTTTTTCTCTAAAACCGAGGAGACTAAAAATGGTTTTTAAAAGTTGGAATAGGGATAGTTTTGGTAATGTACATGATAGTGTAAAACTGGCAGAAGTTAGGGTCATAGAAAAGGAGCATGCCCATCAGGTTTTAAATAATGATAACAGTAGAAATGCATTATATCTAACACAGTCAGATTTAGCTATAGCCTTAGCCAGGGAATAGACTTTTTGGAAGCAGAAATCTAGAGTAAAATGGCTAAAAGAAGGAGACCTGAACACCAAATTCTTTCATGCATCAGTCAAAGCCAAGCACTCTAGGCAAAAAAATTCATAAATTCAAAATGAAAATGATCAGTGGATTACAAATCCAGATGGTATTGGTAATGAGGCAGTAACTTCAAGAACACAATGATACTAATACCTTAGTTGAGGAAGAAATGCTTTCTAATATACCTACTCTAGTGACTGATCAAATGGACTTTGATTTGATGAAAATAGTTACGATGGACGAGCTGAAACACATAGTTTTTCAAATGGACTCTGAATCAGCCCCAGGCCCCGATGGCTTCTCAGGTACTTTCTATAAACATTGTTGGGATCTAATTGCAAATGACTTACTGAACGCAGTTCATGAGTACATGTTAGGGGTACCTATTCCTAGGGCTATTTTTTCTTCATTCATAATTCTTATTCCCAAAAGGCAGGTTAATTCTACATTCTCTGATTATAGACCTATTAGCCTCTCAAATTTTGTAAACAAAATTTTTTCTTGCATTCTCACTGATAGGATGAAGCCCTTAATGCTCCTTCTCATATCACCTGAACAATCTGATTTTGGTCAAGGTAGAGAAATGGCTGATAGTGTCCTACTCATGCATGAACTAACTGAGTTTTTAAATACCAAAAGGAAAAGGGGGGATTTAATGTTTTTTTAAAACTGGACATGATGAAAGGATTTGACGGAGTATCTTGGGGCTTCCTGGAGAAGTTATTGATTAAGATGGGGTTTCATGTAGGTCTAATTAGGAACATCATGGGCAATATAAAGGCACCTAGTTTCTCTGTTTTTGTGAATGGAAAACCTTATGGTTTTTTCAATGCTTCAAGAGGACTGAAACAGGGAGACCCCCTGTCTCCATACCTTTTCATTCTGATGACTGAAGTTTTCATTAAAAACCTTGGTTTTCTATTTTAGCAATCAAGAATAGAGCACTACATAGTGCCACATGGATCTAAATATATCACTCATCTAGGGTTTGCTGATAACACAGTTGTTTTCATGAAAGCAACTAATCGTAGCCTTAGAAATTTCATGACCTTCTTGAAAGATTATGAGTCAGTTTCGGGTCAGAAAATTAACCTGGAAAAGTCATCATACTATCTATCTGATTCAGCCCCTCGGTCTTATCATATCATGATTAGTCAAATCACTTCCATGTCACAGGGTGCTTTTCCCTTTAAGTATCCGGGCTCTCTCATATTCACTGGCAGGGTCCAACACTGCTACTTCCAATCCATATTTGATTCAATTGCTTCAAAACTAATTCTATGGCAAAATAAATGGTTGAATCAAGTTGGCAGGTTGATACTGATAAAGCATGTCCTGAGTGCTATTCCCCTACACATACTAACGGTTATTCAACCCACAGATGGAGTCATTGACAGACTTCATGTCCTTTTTGCCAAGTTTTTATGGGGTACCTCAGAATATGGGCAAAACAAGATATGGAAGTCCTGGTTGAACATGTCATATCCATTCATTGAGAATGGATTATCTTTGAAGGACCTCCATAGTGTCATATTGAGTTTTCCTTAAAAATATGGTGGAAACTTCAGAGTGGAGACAGTTTATGGGAAAATTTCATGTGGTATTTACCTGCTACTAGACTAAAGTCCAAAGTATGGAAAAGATATAGAATAGCAAATGAAATTTCCATGGAACACTTTATGGTCAAAATAGGGAAAGGGGAAGTATCCTTTTGGCATGCTAATTGGACAGGTAAGGGTTCTTTAATTGATCTTTGGGATGAAGATCTTGACATCATTAACCCTGACATGACTGTCAAGGATTTCTTCTATGATCAAGAACAATTAAAGGAACCTCTAATTGAAGGTTTACCCTCTGATAAACATGCTATTATTTCTAATGATCTACTTCTGTTAGAGGATTATCAGGATAAACTTATATGGAAGCCAAACATCAGTGGGAAGTTTACTACTGCATCTGCATATGAACTGGTCAGGCCTAAGAGAATCCAGGTGACTTCTTTCCAACACTTATGGTCAAAATTTGTGCCTAGGAAAATATCTGTTTTCTGTTGGAGACTTTTGAATACAATAATACCCATGTCTGATATTCTCCAAGAAAACCATGTTTAGTTAGCATTTAGATGTTGCTTTTGTTTTAATTGTGAAGATGAACTGCAACATGTTTTCAATGAGTGCATAATGGTTAAGAATTTGTGGATAAGTGTGGACCTGTGCTTTGATATATCACCTGTGCACTTTGATAGCTTATGGAACAGGTTCTTTCATTACTGGAACCTTTCTATGCCATCAAAAATGCAAAAGTTTTGTTCAAGATTGATTCATGTCATTGTTGTATGGGTAGTATGGTGTGCTAGAAATTCTTATCTCTATGATAGAATATTTCCAACTTTTGTTAGAATGAGATCAAGAGACATGCACATTTTACAAGCTATTTTCCATGCGCACAATTTGAGATGGAACTTATCTGATCTGAGCCTCATGTCTACTGATGCATTATCTTTAGCTCCTTTGAATAGCTTCATACACTCTCAACACATACTGTAGATACAATGGAAACTTCCTAGGGCTGATTACAAGCTCAATACAGATGGTTCCAGCCTTGGAGCTTCCCATCAGGATGATGCTGGGATGGTCCTAAGGAATAAGGAGGGAAGAGTGATCAAAGCTAGAGCAATCTACATCCAACAAAAGGATAGCCTAGAAACAGAGGTTTTTGCTCTCATCAAGGGTCTTGAAATGGCATACTGTCTTGATGTCATCAGTCTTGATGGAAGGTGACTCACAAGTCCTACTACAGATGATCAAGAAGCAATATAGGGTCCCATGGAGACTCATTGATTATATGAGGTCTATATGGGACCTGCAAAGTGAGTTTACCATATCTTTTTCTCATATTTTAGAGAAGTTAACTCTATGGCAGATTCTCTAGCAAAATTAGCTAGCACTACAATGTTGTATCATGCTTTCAATCACTTTAATCTCCCTAGGGAAATTAGACTTGATAGCAGAGAGTTTGCATATCTAAGAGTTACAAATGCTAAGAGCTTTTTACTGGTACCTTGATTCTGTTTGCAGGTTGCAGCTTGTGGTATCTGGGGAGAGGCTATTTTGCACTCTGCTCAGGCATTTTACCCCTGTGATCACTTAAAAGGAGGCACTTTCAAAAATCTATGCAGCAGACATCTACACAAAGAAGGAACTCTTGGACACAGCTTATTCACCCTCACTTGGAACTCAATTGCAACTACTGCTGATTCTTACACCATTTGAACTCTGCTTCATACTTTTAGTCATATTTTTACAATCATTGTTTTCAAATCACATTCTAGGAGCTAAGTGGCTTTTCGTCTTGCTCGGCTTGACGATTACCGAACTGTCCCTTGTAATGCTATCCTTGCTGATGCAAACTTGTGTTCGGCAAGTGTTATGCTTGATGTGCGCTAACCTGGATCAATTGAGTAGATACCGATTTGAAAACTCTGATTATAGGCTCGAAATATATTGTTTTGTTCAAGTTTTTTCATCCGATCAGTTAGGGTTTTTCTTGGTCATCCCAAGTTTTTTCATCCTAACTGATAGGGTTTTTCTTGAACTCATTGTATGGACAAGACAAACTTTTGAGCTTACTATGGCCTGGGGATCCTAATAAATCACCCCTCCCATTGGTGGTTTGAATTAAAAAAAAAGTAGAAAACATAGGAAGTAGCAGATGAGAGGTCAACTGTCTAAAGATGTTTGTTCCTAGGAGTTTCCGTCAGCTTTAGACGGAAGGAGGGGAAACTGGGGGACTTAAACACAGACAAAAACATCACCGGAATATTGCCGGAGGTGGAAGATGACGGTGAGGATTAGATCGGCGGTGGAAGGGAAGACAACGACGCGGAGAGCGTTGACGGAAGCGATCTAGACATCGCTTAAATCTAGAATTAATATATTAACGATGGAAGACGGGGCACATGTGGTGGACCTGGTGGTGTTTTGAGGCGGTCATGTGGCGACCAGCAGGCGGTGGGAAGAAATGGCGAGGATTGGGTATATACAGAGCGTATCTGAAACTCTAGTAAGGAGAGGAATTAAATACAGAGCATGTGGCGCCATAAAAATGTTTACAAATTACATTTAAGGACCTCAACGTTTTGAGTTTCTCATGGCATTTGCTCTTATTTCCTATATTTGTAGTGTAGTCCTTGATCACTATATACATATAGTGACGGTCATTCAAGAGACGGACTCATATATTTAAATTTAAGAGAAAAGAGCTGGGGTACCCCTGAGTTCTTCAATAAGTGCTCATGTACCCCTGTATAAAAGTCAACACCAGTCCATATAAAAAATGTAAATGACTAAAATAACCTTTCTTCTCCATCTAAACCCGATGCTCATTACTCTGGCGAGGCCAACTCCCCGGGAAACCAAGCTCCTCTCCGACATTGACGATCAAGATGGCCTCCGCTTCCAAATCCCGATATTACAGTTTTACAGAAATTGCGGCAGCCGGGCGGCGGTTGATCCTGCCAGTGTCATTAAAATCGCTAGCTGAGTTGCTTGTGGCGTACTACCCCTACGCCTTCAGGACTCTCAAAACTGCGCTATTGCAACGAGAAAAACGAAATCACCTCCCCAAATCTCTCTCGATATTGTCCCTTCTTCACCGATTATAGCCTCGCCGTCCCCGTCCGATTCTCCCCGCGGTCTTCCCGTTCACGAGCTCCTTCTTCATTCCCCTTCCCCTTGCCGGAAATAAAAAACTTGGCTTATCAAACGGATCGAAATGGCCGATGACGGCGCTGAGCCCACCGGAGAAGCACCACTTGCAGAAAACCCTCCTCATCTTCTGCTGCTATATAAGCTGCAGGAGGGTACACATTCGAGCCAAAATGATAACATGGCAATTTCTGACAAGGTCTTGTTTAATTTATGTTTCAATATGTACCAATTTCTTCCAACCTTTTTATTGTTACAAGAATTTCTTCCAACCTTTTCATTATTTCAACCTTTTCAACGATTATTTAGCAAAAACATAAAAGCAGGACAATAAACACCGGTCGGAAAAGCAGACAATAAATCCCAGATGCGGGACCAGAGGGAAGCTGGGATGACGTCATCGAACATCGACCGGAAAAGCATCTTGTACGCCGACAGGGAGGCGAACAGCGAGAACAACTTGCATCTTTTTTTTCCATGCAGGTCCATTTTTCTCTTGCAGGTCCATATTTTTACCATAATGCATGCCCCTGATGAAACCCTATGATTTCAAATTCATTTTTTGCCTTTACAATATTATGGGTATTATGGTAAAAATACGGACCTGCAAGAGAAAAATTGATCTGCATGGAGCAACCCCTTTTTTTTATGGAAAAGTTTTGTCATTAAAATCATCAAACACATTTCAGCAAAATTTAGGCCATCTCTCTAAGCCTAACCTATAGCTATTTAATTACATCAACCCAAACACACTTGTAAAACTAGAAAGGAAAAACAACTAACTCCTGTTTTGGCATTCTGCTGCTATCCTTGCCCCTAGTACTTCCAACTCTAGTTTGTGGCCTTTTAAAAAATCCTTCGATTTCGCTCCGTCCAAACTACATACAGTAAAGTAGAGAATAACACCAACTTTTTCATTTGCTTTCTCTTCCACATTTGCTCCATCCGTTTCTTAAGTTCTCTCAGATTCCGAACCATCCCCATCTCCAGATTTACCATCAGTTGCCTAACAAAACTGCATTGAGCAAATAGATGGTTGGCACTCTCAGCCTGTAAATGACATAGACAACAGGGAGGTTGAGGCCCAGGGATATTAAAGCCCTGCAGTCTATCAACAGTTGCTAACCTTGCATGGAACAACCTGCATCCTGCATTTGAAAGAAAGCCTGCATTTTTACTGTTTTGGGATTATGTAGGTTTTGAGATAAGAAAGGTGAATTTGTCTCTAAACATTAAGGGCATCTATATCTTTTTAACTGATTAGTTTGCCGGAAACTTTGAGTCAATACCGGTGAATTCCATCAAGGGTACAAGAGCACCCATTTTGGTAAACTCAGGGGTACTAATGCACTTTCTAAAAACTCAGGGGTACATTACCACTTTTAGAAGAACTTAGGGGTACCTCAGCCCTTTTCTCTAAATTTAATTTAGTTTAGAATAGTTGAAAGGGAAGTAAACTTAAAGCATACATATCCTAAATCCATTTTCCCTAAAATGATATAAGTACATGTATTTAAGAGTGAGACAAGGCTAAAGAAAAAATGACCGATCATCTATTATTCCTAGTGTTGTCAATCCTGACACGAACCCGACAAACCCGACACGACCGACTCAACCCGATCTGACACGAGACCCAAAATATTTTAGGTTGAACCCGACCCGACACGACCCGACCTCAACCCGAAAAATAATTTTGACCCGAACCCGACCTAACCCGAACCCAAAGATGACCCGGACCCAAACCCAACTAAGATTTTATGTTCGATTATTAAAGCTTAGTTGTTAATTGTAGGAAGTTAAGTAATTAAACTATATTTAGTTATTAATTTTTTAAGACACGTCTCATTTGAGACTAGGACAAATATTGATCTTCTTACTTTCAAACATAATTTTAATTTTACGTATTAAGTGTGGTCATTTAGTGTATTATTGTTGATCTTCTTGCTTTCATATATCAACATTGATCTTTTACATATTAAGCATTACTATTCTTTTGAGATTAGGACAAATGCTGATATTCTCACTTTCAAACATGATATTTTACATATTAAGTGTGATCATTTAGTGTACTATTGTTGATCTTCTCGCTTTCATATATCAACAATGAACTTTTACGTAAGATTTAATTTTTTATACTTATTTTAGTTAGTATATGTAAAAATATGAGTTAGTGTCAAATTAGCAGGTCCAATCTTTAGTTTTCTCATAAATTTAACTCGTTAATAATTTATTATATATTTTTAACAATACTAGCATGGTGACACCGCGCGATGCGTGGTGTATTTGGGCGGTTAAAGATACTTAAATAGGTAATACCCCTATAAATTTTGAAAGTAAAGAAAACAGTTGAATGAATTTATTATACTGTAATGCATATTGTTTCACAAATACATAATAGCAATATATAGTCAAGTGAATATATTGTACTTGAATTAAAATAGAACCCTATTATAGCTAATAAAATAAAATATCGAGATAATTTGAAACAATGTTTTTTTTGTTGTTTTCATCGTGTTTATTGATTCTCTGTTGTTTCTTCTTGCATCATAAAGAATTTTTTTGTGAAAACAACGTATTTTATTTGTAGTAATATACATATATTTAGGATTGTAAGGTTTTTTTTGGTCATTTGAATGAGTAGTATATCATCTTTAGCACCCATGTTTTCTACTTCTTGTCCTTTGAGTTCGGATTCTGTAATCAGTGGGAGAAATAATTAGTTTAAAATACTTGAAAAATGAATGAAATAAAATTTCAAAATGCATAAGAATTTAAGATGAGACCTTTATCATCCTCTAAATCTTGATATTGTTCTTTGTCTTCTTGTTGTTCTGTAATGATTGAAAAATTACTTTATATAAAGTGATTCTTAATACCAAAACATATAACTTAAGGTAGGTGCACTGCCTTTAGACATATGTGTTTTCATGTTTAGCCTTTTGAACGACCAAAATCTTCCTCATCTTTGTTTTTGTCATCTAGTATTATTTTGGAATATGATACTTCTATTTAATCTTTGTATGCAAAATATATGACCGTCTTTTTGGGTTAATTTCACTATCTTTTTCATAACATAGTTGAACTGTATTTTCAGTACTTGCGATTTTATTATTGTGGACCTCAATTTAGTCATGTTAATAAAAGATGTTGAAAGTAACAATATGTAAGTAAATGTGAAAATTATAAAGTTGTAGAAATTTAGGGGGGAAAGTCGAACCTCAGTAGATTTGTCCATTGCTAATCATCCATTGCTTGATTAGCAATTAATCTCAATAACTTTTCAGCATACTTGTTGAAAAAAGTTGTCGTAATCAGTCCACTTTCATCCATTAAATGATCTTGCATTTTACACCTACAAAATTTGAAAGTATGTCGTCACTCCTAATTAAAATTAAAATTAAAATTTTATATTCAAAAACCGTGATGCGCGATATTGTGTTTATTATTTGTTTAGTTACATGTTTTAAAATTTGTAACAATAATGTAATTTAAACTTGAAGATTAACGGAAATAAATTGATTGAACCCATTATATTGTAATGCACCTGTTTCACAAATACATAATAGCATTCTTTCAAGTCAAAATATTGGTATAAAATTAAAATAAAACCCGATCTTAGCTATTAAAATTGAATATCAAGATAAAATGATTCATGTATCTATTGAAGTAAAATAAGTTGAAAGATTGTTTTTTTAATGTTGTTTCCTTTGTGTGTTAGTACAGTCTACAGTGATCATCTCTACTTTCAACGCATCAGTCCTACCTAAAACAATTTTGGTGAATATCAATAGTAACGTTTTTTTTTTGAAATTGGGCAAAAGCCCTATATTAAGATCTGGACTAATACAAAACCTAGTCTATTACATAGACCTTAGTCTAGTACATCGCTGATCTTCTCCTTACTAATGTTTTAAATCAATAGTAATGATGTTGACTGACACGAGAGACGGCAATTTTACCTAAGAGGCACGGGTTGAGGATGACAAAATATGACACAAATTAGTAGAATTAATTGACATGAATAATTTATCATGTCAAGTTTATGTTGAACTAACTGAATTAGATAGAACTGAAAATTAATGTATTGCAAAACACAACCAGCATTATTTATTTAACCTGAATTTCATCAAATTATATTTTCGACGAACTGATCTACGAAAAAGTATTCATATTTCAAACAAGCTTGACTTGGAGGTTTTAACGTAATCAAAAAGTTGGAAGTAGCATTGATAAGTTTCAAATACACAACGTTGTTTTTTCATGCTGCTCTTTTCAACAATACAATATTTATACTAAAAAAAGAATTCGACAATAGATGTTTATAGTTAAAACAAAGCTAAATAAAGTATCTAAGATAGCAGATTGATATAGAACTAATTCATCAATCAGATAAATGGTTAATCTACTGCGGTCTAACCTACTCTCTGCGAAGCTGGCGCCCACGCCGGTTGCGGACTTTGATGACAACTTCATTAGCATCATCCTAAATATGATCCAATCCCGTATTCTGCTTGCAGTGTCCAAGAATGCAGGTTAAAATTCAGACACAGATAAATTCATATGAGCAATTCGAACTGGAAAAATGGACAAAAGAAAATGTCTCTGATCCCATGTCCTTAGCCATCTTCCTGCAGTTCTCCTAAGATTTTTCTCAGGTATGATAGGGCATCATGCTTCCCCTTTCCAACCTAAAGAATGTAATTTATCACTCGTGGATTAGTTTAAGATTCCTGAATTATTAGCTGCAAAACTTTCAAGCATGTTGTTTTTTGCTCATATATTGTTGGCTAAATCCAAAAAAGGCAAGCAATTGCCGAACTGATGTTATCAAGTATTATTATAAAATATACCAGAAGTCCATGATCATACAATCCTTGGCATAATCATGTTTTCCATTCAGGCTTTTATTCTATTCGGACATGATACCATGAATACGTCAATACCAATAAACAATCTCAACAGATTCAACATCGTTTTTCTTTACATGACAAAATCCTTTGGAGGTATATTAGAGAGTATAGTACAGGGGTTAAACTGATCTTCATTCAAAATATTCAGCTGAGCTCAGGAGCCTTATTCTAGTTGCCAAAAAGCCCAAAACAGCAACAACAGAAAAGCTAGATTGTAGATATTTTTTAAAAAGCAATCAGGTGATAATAGGAGGAAAAGCTGAAGGAAAAAAAACTTTTGTTTGTAATCATATAACAAAAACTGAATCTCATTACTAAGCGCATCAAAAGGCATTCTTAGCTTGGTGATCCCTTGAATGTTCGGGATTTTTAGATTTCATTTTGAGGTTATATGACACAGGTTTGGTAACACAGATATTACATGCACAGAAAATAGCATGATCAAACAGACAACACAAAATTTAAAATGTGCTTCATAAAAGGAGAAACAAGAGTTAGATTTCATTTCATCTAACTTGAAAAATAAGACAATAGATTAATAGGCAATAAGAGAACACTCCACGTGAAATTCTTAGTATTGAGTGAAATTTTGTAGAACATGAAATCAACTGGATTAACATTTTGAAAAATAAAGATGCACACAACAGTGAAAGCAAATTTTAACGAACATGCCTAGCAACCTAATTAGACCTCGACATGTTATGAGGCTTAATTTCTGGTTTGCATCATTCCATTTGAATCAAGGAAAACCAGTAACCCTCAAACTTGAGTCCTTGTAAAAAGTGAGATAAATTAAATCCACAACTCAATCAACTTTGTATCAGCTCCACTCATGCTATACTGGAATTAGAAACATGTACACTCATCAAAAACAAAAAATACAAGCAAGAACTATAAGATTAAGGAAACTCTATAATTTCTTAAGAGCCTGAGTCTGTCTAATGTTTCCTCGAACCAGTTCATCCTTCTCTGAATATCAATATACAAGAGGTGAACTGGTGCCATTCTTTTCAAGAACTTTATTAAAGGTCTGCCTATGTATGTACAGTTTTCCAGTAAATCAGATTCCCTAAAAAACTTAAATATTACTTAATCCACAATCCATTTACAGCAGCATCAAGTTCAAGTAACAAGAAGAAGAAAGCAACAACCTTGAACTTACCAAGATTAGCTAAAAATATCGAAAATCCATCAATCGTCGACATACACAGCTCTTGAAGCCGATTCCAATGTAACAATTCCATTCCATTCATCAAAGCCAGTTAAATTGCTCACATATAAGATTCTTTATAAGACGGAGAGGATATCAGATTTTAGACGACTTTCGGATCATGAGTACCAAAACGATAGAGGTAAGGAAGTTACCTTAGGTTCATCGAGAAGTTTAAGGCTGAGAAATGAAAATGAGATGAGATTAGGAAGGAATGGTCCTTGATTGCTAAGAAGAATCTCTTAACTGTCTCATCTCGAAAGTTATGATGATTCATACTTGGAAGATCGGGTATTAATGTCGAGGAAGGCATTTTTAGTGCTAAAAAAACTGAATCCACTAAGAATATCCAAGAATTCATCAGAGAATACGAAAGCCTAGAAAACGTCGACAGAATCAACCAATAGAATGAATATGCAGAATCGCATTTAGTTCCTGATGCAGAACTTTGCTATGATGAAGAAACGTCTTCTAGCTCATCCGTAGGTCTGCTAATTACCCTAGTACTGAGGCTGATTGGATTAATTCCGATACAGAAGTAGTTCTCCTAGGGCTTCTTATTGTTATTGTAGGGATAGATACCTCACACTTCAGCAGGAGAAAGGAAACAAATCAACGAAAACACACAGAAAGAAAATAAACAAACTGATGAAACCTCTTAAAAAAAAACCTCATTAAGCATATAGATGATTGCTCCACATTTGAATACAACTAAAAAAGAGATTGATTGCAACAAGGATCCATACAAGTGGATTTCATCTACACAAAGTCGAACCTATAAGATCTTTAACACCTAAAAAAAACTAAAACCACTTCATTCCTTCATTTTTATTTTTATTTAACTAAACATCAAGCAAGACTCAATCTTCACACTTCAACTAAGCAAACCAACTTTGCACAAACATAGTTTAAAATAAGAAGTGAAAGCCGAACTTTATCAACTAAAAATGTATCATAATAAATGAAATATCCAATTCTAAGCAAGCTGAAAAGAATGAGTAAGTTGGAAAAGTCAACTTTAATGTTTGCAGAATTTCCACTTTTACTTTTATAGCATACTGGGTCACCTTGAATCTCTTGGATTCAGAGGCTGTATGTGGAAATAATGCCTCTTGCCAAGTACTCTTTGAGTTGGTATAAGCAACAAATAGTCTTTAAGGAAATCACGAACTCTGAAAAGCAAACTACTTGGTAAGGAAATCACGAAATCTGTAAAGCCTGAAATTGATTCTTATCTATTCTATACGAAGAAAAATATTTGGCACACACAATCTCTGATGTAGTCTTAGTTGCTCAAAATGTGTTTGATAACGTGAATAAGCTCTGAAACTTATTTCATTCAGTGCTTAATTGACTTCAGCGTGTTTGACATGAGAAAAAAGAGGGTCTGAAGTAATTAAGTGGGTCTGAACCTCTAGTATTAATGGAGTTCTAAAAATAAGTGATTTTTTCTAGCTTATCACTTATATCTGAACACGGTCAGACATTTGAGATTTAAGTGATATTTTATTTGGACAAAATTTACCCTCTGTATATCTAATTGGATCCTCTTTTTCTCCAAAATCAGCCGAACATAGCAGCAACATTCTTCTCCGGTACCTATTCTCAAACCCAGTTAATCCTCTCAGATCTCGATACCCAATCTTTCTTCGGCTTGGGCGAAGCTTCGCCGCCGATTGTTTTGTTAACACTCGCCGGTACAGTTGTTTGATTCTCAGAAAAAAAATGTCGCGAAGATATGATAGTCGTACAACCATCTTCTCCCCAGAAGGTCGTCTGCACCAGGTCGAGTACGCTATGGAAGCCATTGGCAATGCTGGGAGTGCCATCGGAATTCTGTCCAAAGATAGGGTTGTGTGACAGTTTGGTGACCTCCGACCATTTGGGGTTTCCTTTCTGTTTGCTGGCTGGGACAAGAAGTACGGCTTCCAACTTTATATATATATATGAGTGACCCGAGTGGAAATTATAGTGGCTGGAGAGCGGCAGCAGTCGGAGCCAATAGCCAAGCAAGCAGCACAGTTCTTAAGGTTCTTAGCCAATGACTATGGAGGAAGCAGTGCAGCTGGTTCTTAATTAAGGTTCTTAGCAAGACTATGGACAGCACTAGCCTTAGTGCAGAGAAGCTTGAGCTGGCTGAGGTGTTTCTATCCAATGGAAAGGTCAAGTACCAAGTCACCTGAAAAAGTGGTAGTGAGCTCTAAATTAACTCGGCCTGCAGCAGAGGCTTAAGAACATGTATTACTCACATGTATTCTTGCTTAATTTGATCACTTTTTTATATTATAAAATAAGTGAATAAAATTTGTTAATTAGTTTTATTGTTTGTTTGATTCCGTTAAAGGTGCTTTGTAGTTCAGGTTTTGTTAGCCTTTGTGGATCGATTATAATGGTAATTAGCTTTACTGTTGAGATTATCTCCGCGAATATTGCTTTGTATTAGTTTTGCTGTTGAGATTATATTGTTAGCACCGTTAATAGTGCTTTGTAGTTCAGATTATCTTGTTAATCCGTTATTTAATTACTATAAGAGTAGGAGTCATCACTCCTTATGCAAGTACAACTTTGAAGTTCAGAGAGCAGTGTTTTTTAAAGTGAGTTTCATCTCTCTTAAAACTCCACAGTCTACCCCTACTTTTTTTCTATGTGAATTACTTTATATATTAGTTTCTTATCACAGTAAGGACTCAAAACTTATGTGCACTTCAAATTTGACTGAGTGGAATAGGTTACGTATGCGTGAGCTAATTAGAATAGGTTTATTTATATATTACTTTATATATGCATTACATTGTTTTTATCAATGAGGTGTCCTTATGCAATTACTTTTTTTCTTGTAGTCTTTTGTTTATTCCTATCTGAAAAGGAGTTCTTGGAGTACATGGTCACTGGACATACATTCTTACCAAGGTTCGTGCATGCATCTTGCTTTTATTTTCATATTTATGAATTTCATAATTATTCTAGCAAGTTTTATCGAGTAAAGATAAAACTAATACATTTTGAATTAGCATTGGTGATTGATCGCTCTAGTTTTATAAATTGGTAAAATTGGTTTTCTGGTTAATTGATTGTATCCTGTTTTAATTGATGTAACCTTATCTCTACTCAGATCGTCAAAGGAGTTATTGGAGGGTCATTCTTAGAGGTCAATAAACTCTGTAAAAGCAATTATATCTGAGTCAAAGGTATGTGAAACCTTACGTGTTTCATGTTGCTTTATTTTTGTATTTGTAGAAGCTGTATTTTCTAGCAATATAAAGATTTTAATTATTATGTATATTATAGTTTATACATTGTAATTAATTTTTTAGTAAACTCTATTAAACTACAGGATGAGTTCATCTAATAGAGCTAACTGGGAGGATCCGAAAATATTTAGCCGGTACTTAGGCCTTTGTAGGGAAGAGGTGAACGCTAAGAATACATCCGGTGGTAGTTTAAAGAAAGAATCATGGGAGAAGATTAGAAAAATTTTTCTGGCTGAGTTTGAGATTGACTGGCCTCAAAAGACGTTTAAAAATAAGTGGGATCATTTGAGGAAGAAAACTCAAGTTTGGACTAAGCTTATTGGAATCACTGGAAATACGCATTATGACCCAGCTACAAATACAATTAACTGGAGCTCGGAACAATGGAAGGAATACATTAAGGTTTTTGGTTTATTTAATATTATTTTATTTATATATTAGTTGATAAATTAACTATCGGAGAATAACTTGACTATTATACTATAATGCAGAAAAATCCTGAAGCAAGTCAATTTCGCTATAAACCTCTAGAGGATGCTGATGAGTTGAGAGCATTGTTTGATGGTTTGGGGGCTACTGGAAAAGATGCATGGGGTCCATCTAAGGAAGGTTTTCCTATCGACGATTTTAGTCCCACGACCATCAATCTTGAGAGTGACAATGAAGGCAGCCCGAGCACTAGTACACCGCTTATGAATAAGAAAGCATCTCCAACACTGCGAAAACCTGGAAAATTGAAGGAAGTCAAACGTGTCAAGAGAGATCAATCTGAACATTCTAATGATCTAGACTACAAATTGTTAGCAGTTCTCCAAACATTGGAAAAGTCAGATGGGCCAAGTTTAGATGAGTGCAACAAGATTTTAGATGAGATGGAATCACTCGAAATGATAGATCCCTTATACATCGCAGCAACATCAATTTTTTGTGAAAGCAAGGCTTATAGGGAGCAGTGGATTCGATTAAGTACAAAACCAGAAGAAGTTAGAAAAAATTGGATAACTATGATTGGCAAAAGATTGGGATTGCTTTAGATTCTAGATACACATGATCATTTTTTGTTTATATTTTTGCTTTCATATTTTGATTTGTTTAATAAATTGAATTAGTGTTGTTTTCAATTGCTTAGGCTATGAGCCGGTGATTTTTTTTTTATGTCTTTATGCTTTATATTGATTATATTTTGTATTCATAAAAATATTTATTCTTGGAATGCTTTACTTTTACATGTTTAGAAAATGTTGGAAGAGCAAAAGATGATTTTGAAGTTTGTGGTGGTGATTCTGATACTGAAAATGTTAGAAAAAAGACGTAGAAGACGAAGGCCTGATACAAACTCTGCATTAACTGGTAGTGCATATGTTGATGAAATCCTTGAAGGTAATCCAGCACATTCAGTCGACATGTTGCATATGGAGAAATCGGCATTTGTAAGGCTATGTGAGTTGTTTCGAACTAAAGGGTGGTTAACGAACAGTCGCTATATATCTGTTGAGGAGAAAATGGCAATGTTTTTAACAACTCTGTGCCAACACAACACCAATCGAGTTGTAAAACGACGATACCAACATTCAACCCAGACGGTACATGCATATTTTTATGAGGTGCTTCATGCGATGCTTATCTTTTCAAAAGAAATGATTGTTCCCAATTTCTACCCAACCATATATCCAAACCAGCGAACACGCCAACTTCATGACACATGGTTCCCGGTAATGATTTGTAACTGATTTATTTTTCTTTTCAATTTTAGTTGGAATTGATAATTTTTAAGTAAGATTTATTATATGTTTGATATTGATTTTTTGCAGGGTGCTATTGGTGCATTGGATGGGACACTTGTTAAAGCAATTATACCACGTGATCAACAAACTCCATATCGAGGGAGGGGTAAAGGAGAATGTTTTCAAAATGTTCTTGCCATATGCGATTTTAATATGGTTTTTACCTTTTTGTGGGCTGGCTGGGAAGGAACCGCGCATGATTCTAGGGTCTTGACCGAAGTTGTGCGAGATTCAACAAGTAATTTTCCATTCCCTCCACCAGGTAATTTTTAATATTACCCAACTATAAATAGATTTATTTCATACATGAATTTTTAAGTTCAATTTGTTCTTATAAAGAGTATTTTGATTAATTTGTATGCATTAATTATGTTTGTAAATGAAATAATTGTGGTATTATTTTAAGTTTTAATTATTTTTATACCACTAATTTGTATGATATTTAAGATATATATTTTATGTTACAGGGAAATATTATTTATGTGATGCTGCTTATCCTATCACTCGTGGATTCATGACACCTTTTCGCAATGTGCGTTATTGGTTGTCCGACTTTCAAACTGGTGGGCGAGCTAGAACAAAGGAGGAAAAGTTCAATCAAGTACATGCGAGGTTGAGAAATGTTATTGAGCGAAGTTTTGGTTCGCTGAAAAGACGTTTTCCGATTCTCAAATATATGGCACCGTACCCATTTCCAACGCAGCGCAACATTGTTGTAGCTTGTGTTACTATCCATAACTATCTTCGAAAGATTGGTTCAAGGGACAAATATTTTCAAGAATTCGAAAATGAAGATACTGTGGTTGATAATTCAGAGCAGGAGGAGGAGTTTGATGAAAATACAATGGGTGAACTTGACCCTCCAGCCAAGTTAATCGTGAATTTATGCTCAACATGCGTGAACAAATTAAAAATTCATTTTAGTTCCTTTTTTCAATTGTGTTTATATTACACTTTTGTTATAGCTTTGTTCCTTTTTCTTTTCTTGTTATATAGTACATTTCAGTTTGATTGCAAACTTTGTTAAAACTTATTTGAAAGTTATGTTTATAAACGTTTTTGCGTTATGGTGCTAAACTGTTTTTCCATAAATATATGAAATTTTTATATTTCTCCAAAATAAATGAAAATAGTACTAGACGAAAGAATTTATTAAAAATTATTTATATTTTTGAAACGGTATATTTTAGAATTAAACTAAATTCACATAAGGGTAAAACTGTCAAATTGATTATCTTCAGACTTCAGCACATTAGTTTTATCAAACAGGTTAATAGATTCAGACTTCAGCTTCAGACATATATTTTTGCTGCTTTTAAGTCATTCAGGTTTCAGCACTTATTCATTTCAGACTTCAGACTTCAGACATCAGACATCAGACTTCAGAATTAAGTTTTGGGGACTTGGACTATTAACAAATAAAATTGCTTGATGTTACTGTATCTGTGAGGAACTAAAAATGCACATACAATCACATGTGAAACTGAAACTACTCTAACTGAGATTGAGGGTACTATATATTATCATTACCTATGTACACTAATAATCTTAAAATGCAAATAACGCTGGTATCATTACAATTTGTACAAACTTAAGAGACTTACACCAATAACGGTAGCAGAGTCGTCGTCATTACACAGGTTGCCGTCAGTGACGTCATCTCCACTGCGGTCCATGTCATCCTCACTGACACTGCCACGACGGCTGGCCACAATGATGTCATCAGCATTAAGATTGTGCAAGAAACTCCCAGTTACGAATTCGCGGCTCTTAAAGTATAATGCTCCACCAACGGATCCTTGCTCCCCATGTTCTGTAATCCAACATATAAATCTCAGAAGCCATCCACTCTCAAGTAAAACTATTTAGTTTCATATTTTCAAAACTTAAAATACTGTTTTTTATAATGTACACGTAAATCGGGGGCGAGGGCAACGTCTGAACCCAAGGTATAGAGATTTCCAAGCCTGACTCCGAGATAAACGATCAGCTATACAAGAACATATATACATCGGAGTCCATTCTCAAGTAAACTATAGTTATTAGTTTAAAGTATACTGAAATTTTATAAGTAGAGCTGTAATAATTGGATTATAATAAGACAAAAAACAACAGATTCCCACTCTTTTCAATTCAAGATATGCAAAAAACATACATGGCAATTTCAAATTCAGAAGTATAAGTATATCATCAACAACTTTGTTCTTTCACCAAATTTTATTATTAGTCGCTTTCGTGAATTGAAGAGCTTTACGAGATCTAAACATTGGCCATTTGTCATTGCTTCAGCTGGTTTAAAAACATATCAAAACTGCCACAAAATTTGCCGGGAAACTAAATGGATCTAAATATCTGATATCTGAATCCAAACTAACAATCTTCAGAATACTCTCTAATAGACTGAAAGACTTCAGTGGGCCTAAGACCAAAGTGTAAATAGAAATACATACTCATCGCCAACAAAAATGGCATTACCACATAATTCATCACTTGTTCAAAAGGAAAAAAAAAAGAGGGAATGAAACAGGTATGTTAACGTTAGAATGGCATGACTGAAGTAAGAAAAAAGGTCATAAAGACAGAATAAACTTAAAGATTCAAACTAAAAAACTTAAGTATGTAAATGTTTTTATAATAAACCACAAGGCCAGAACATAATAGAACATGCACCAATAGTATCTCCAACTCATACTTCCACAAACTAAACTATTACTATCGTTGTGATACCATTATAAGTAGACCCAAATTAACAGAAATTAAAACAATTGAATAAAAAGATAAATGATAAATAAATAAAAATATAATTACCATGTGAAAGAGAAACCAACTCCACAAACGGATGGAATATCAAAACATCTCCTACAGATTTCAAAAAAAGAAAGATGAAACTTTTAGACATATCAAGGGATTCTTGCTCTGAAGAAGATTCAGATACGGTCAGCCACCAGACTAAGAATCTAACCAAATTATACAAGTTATACTCTGAAGGATAAAAAGAGAACCCGAAACAGAGAAAGTAAAAAGGAAATACCTTCAAGGCACAGTCAACCCTTCTCATCAATACTTTGCCTGGATGAACCGCATCAGAACCATTAAAAAGTCTAGCAACTCTTTCATAATGACGCTGTAAAAACATTGCTCTAGGCATCAGAAACTGTACAAAATTTCCATTGAAACCAAGTAAGAAAGAGCAACGAATGAATACCTTATAATTTCTACAAGCTTATCAAAAAATTACAGATTATAGAGAGGGTTTAGGCAAACAGAGCAATCAAATCACGATAAACGGCACTGATTACAAAAACGGAAAAATCAACAGCTTGGCATTCAAATTAGGATCAATTAGCTACCTGTTTGCGAAAGAAACGCAGACTGAACTTGCCTCCGGCTGATTATCCAGATAATGTCTTGGTTATCTTCACAGCAGACCTCTTGCTCAGTAGCTCCACAAACATTATAGAGAAACATTTTAACATTCAGTCGAATACAAACTTCCAAACCTACCAAATTCAATGCAAGAGTCTAGCAAAACAAACAAGATCCAAATATTATAAGTCCCTTTCAAATTCTGATAGCAACTACAACATAAACATATACAAATGGAGCATGCACATTCAATACATAAATCCCACAAAGGCACAAACCTTACCAATCGGGAAATTGAGGTAGTGTTGGCTTGTGGTAACACATTTAGAGTACCACGGGAGAATTCACTCCTGTGCACGGGATACAACATATTATCCGTTTACCGTTTGTAGAGTTTGTAGCCTACTAAACACACATTCTTCATCTTCACAATATTTTATATTAAAAGTACAAAAATGGAATGAAAGCAGAAAGCTTGATGTTCATGCACATATTAATTAACTTGTGGAGGCTATTTGACATAAAAGTTTTGCATTTTAAACCTCAGTACGACCATTCATAACGTTCAGCTATTCTTTGAGCTCCTTTTAATGTAATCATATAATGATTGGGAAACTGCTGTACTCAACTTAGAATGAGAAGCTTAAACTAATTACTACTGTACCCTCAAATCAAGTTTACTACCCCAAGGCTTATGTGCAAAAGATTGCAAAAAAAGATGCAAATTCTAAAGCAAAATTCTAGAAATTCTGAATAACAGAAACAATCAAACATATATAGCATCAATTAATAAATAAGATTCAAACGGACAAAAATATAACTGTGTCACGAGCAGGCGAGCGAACATAGCACGAAACACAAACAAATTTAATCTCAAATTTGCAAAGAAAAGGCAATTCTGAAGGAATTTTGCATACACACAATCACAACAATTACCTCACACACAATCACACTGTTTCAGAGTTCATGAGGTTTCGAAGTCGGGAACTTATAGCGCCAAATCCTTCTCCAATATCCGCGGATTAAGAGAGAAGAAAAAAAAACATTACACCCAGAAAAACAAAAGGACAAGGACCAAGGAGGACAAATATCATCTTTAAACGACATCGTTTTAACCGGTAGGGGTTACAATTACGAAAATACCCCGCACCGATCCGGATGCCTGATTTGGTTGATCATATGGATCAAAAGAATTCTTAGATGTCGTTTGGTTCACGTGGGAATTAAATTCCCACAGATTTGGTAATTACTCAGAATTTGGAAAAAATGTTTGGTTGCATCTTCGTATTTTATAATTCCTAAGATTTTATTTACTACATGTTGTTTGGTTGACTTATATATTTCTTTCGAATCTAACAATTTTGCAACTATATATCCAAAAACATTCAAATGAACTCACTCGAATCTAACAATTTTGCAACTATATATCCAAAAACATTCAAATGAACTCAATCGAATAAAATATTCAACATATTGTAATTTTCCAAATAATCAAAAAAACTCACTTGAATCTGTAAAAAATAATTTATTGTTCTCTAAAAAAATCAAAAAATAATTATACTTCAAAAATAAAATCACAAAATAAGAAAATTTGATAACAATAAAATATTCCATTCGAAATCCCATATTAATAATATGTATACGTACAGTTAAATAAACAAAAAACGTTATAAAAAGTTTAAAACAGAAATTGCCGCAAAATAAAACGGGAGGAAATAAAAAATATATATGCATGATAGTAGAAAAATAACGTAATGGTGGGGAGAAAATGGTAATTTCCTATAAAAATTACGCGTATTTCATTTCGACCTAGGTAGTACTCGGTAAGAAATTTCCCCACGTTGTGTGGGAAATTGAATTTACGCGGAATCGCCATTTACAACGTTTTAACCATTATACGTTAACCAAACAACAATCTAAAATCTTAAATACGCAGATTTTATATTTACTGCGTTTAGTACGCGAACCAAGCCACCCCTTATTATATAGGAAGATAATAGTGATCATGACTGAAATATTTACCTGAACTTACCTGAACTAAAATTTTGAAATCAACTCGATCTGAATTAATACAACCAATAATAATGATCCAAAATCAAAATTTTGTTATTCTCATGTCAGTTTTATGAATTATAATTTTACTTAATCCGACTTAACTTGACAAATGAGTCTACACCGACCCGACCCAACCCGACAATCAGTGCAGACACGAATTTAATCCGACACGAACACGATCCGACACGACCCTACCCTGACACAACTCAATAAAAAAATTATGACGTGAAGAAACCCAACCCGTATCAACCCAAACCTATACGACAACCCGAGCACGTAACCCGATACGACAACCCGAATTTACACCACTTTCCATTCCATGTGCTTTGATGATGGAAGATCAAGTGTGAGAGTTGAGACAAACATCGGAGTTTATAAGTAATTGATCGATGTTTGCTATCTTCTCATAAGCTAAGTCTCGTCGGATCCGGATCACGGAGTGAGGTAGTCATGTCTAAAACGCTTCCGTATTCCAGCAAAGATGTTCACTATGACAACGCCAAGTTCCGCCCGCGATCTTTCTTCAAGGTTCTGCTCCCTTTTCACCCTTACCTTGATTGTACAATTATGTTCTTTTCTATATACTCTGACAGATTGCTTACCACGGTACTCTGAATCATGTTAATTTCTATTGTATATGTGTTGATGCATCAGTATACTTGAGAAAGCTTGGATTTGTATTCATTGTTTTTGCCACTTTCTTGCAGAAATTTATTTCGTCGCTTCTATCGAGTAATATTAAGCGCAGCTGTTCAGAATTCAGTACAGGAAAGCTCCTTTTGTTACTGATGATTGGTGGATTAACATATCTAATACTGACACATTCAAGTCCTCCGCATTCTTTTTCTGATGGGAAATCCAAAGATGGTATTTTAGTAGAAAGAAGTAATATCAGATTTTGGAGAAAGCCTCTCCCTCCCCGGTTAACTCCTGATGAAATGAGTGGTAAGAATGTGTCTGATCATGAATTGCAGGAGGTTAAAACAGAAGACTTATGGATTGATAGGAAGCAAAGGGTTAAAGAAGGATTTTTACATGCATGGTCTGGCTATAAAACTTATGCTATGGGATATGATGAGCTTATGCCTTTAAGCCGCAGAGGAATTGATGGGTTAGGTGGTCTAGGGGCTACGGTTGTGGATGCATTAGACACTGCCATGATAATGGGAGTTGATGAGGTTGTAATTGAAGCAGGTTCATGGATAGAAAAGAACCTTCCAGAAAGGATAAGTGAAAAGGGTCAAGTGAACTTGTTTGAAACTACCATTCGAGTTTTAGGCGGACTTTTAAGTGCCTATCATCTAAGTCATAGACCAGGGGAGAGTTCTTTGAATAAGGGACCTGAACCACATGTATATCTACAAAATGCTAGAGACTTGGCTGATCGGCTACTTGTTGCATTCACATCTAGTCCATCTGATATACCTTTCAGTGATGTTGTTCTTAGTGAACGCTCTGCTCATCCTGCTCCAGATGGCATGAGCAGCACAGCGGAAGTTTCAACCTTGCAGCTGGAATTCAATTATCTTAGTCATCTAACTGGTGACCCAAAATATAGCATTGAGTCAATGAAAGTTCTTGAACATTTGAAAAACCTTTCAAAGGTCGAGGGACTAGTTCCTATATATATAAGGTTTGGGTCACATTCCTCTTTTTATTTGCTTATAAATGCTGTGCACCCTGCAACGTGTAACCTTTTGTGTTTTCTTCCTTTGAGTTACTAACCTCTTTCAAAATGTTTTCTGTTTTTGCCCACAAACGACTTCACAAGTAATTTACTGTACTAGTTGTGTGAGAATTGCAGGTTTCCACAGAGTTCTTTAGTTTGAATTTTCCTCTTTCATGTGTTACAACAGCATTTTACCAACTGATAACTTCATATATCCAGTGTTTTATCCAGTATAGGCGCCGACCTACTATATATGTTTCGTCCTGAGATGATTTTTACGTATTGAATTGGCACAAGGATAAAAAAAAAAAAAAAAAAAAAAGATGAATACGTGGTGTAGAAAATAAAAAAAACAGTGAAATAATATAAATGAGTGGATGAGAAATTGAGCCAAAAGAGGAATATGTAGAATTGTGAAGATTATAGTGAGACGTTCCAGTAAGTGTGAAGATCAGTATATTACCTTGATTCGCTCTGAGTTTTTTTGTAGAATGAGCAATAAAATGTGGCAAATTCAAAAGAGATGATCCAGTGAATTGCATGCAGAACCCTAGATACTTTGACTGATTTCTCTTGTACTTCAAGTGCGGCTGTTATTCTTTGGGTTCCCAAAAGCTTTGACTTGGCAGCCACGATTTCTACTGATCTTATTTTGGGTTACTGATATATCCTAAAGCATAACTCACCTATTCACACAGAAAACTTGGATAACCATCATCCCTCCACTTTAGTTCTTGGATGCCTTCTCTGGGCATACCTGTGCCTTCTTCAATCATTCTTATTTTTCTTTACTTATGTTTGTTCTCTAACTCAGTACTGTCATCCTCACTCAAACTTGCACTGCTTCCTTTAGCTTTTCATTCAACTCCTTGGCTAGTAGCCTAGATTTTGCACTAGGACACTTAATTTATGTATGATAAGTTCTTAGAAGGGATTATAAATTCTTGTTTGACCAGCTTCGTACTTCAAATTTGGTTTGTTTAACTGTTATTTGATCTTCATTCCTGACTGCAGCCCACATTCAGGTGAATTCAGTGGAGTTAATATCAGACTTGGTTCCCGGGGCGACAGTTACTATGAGTATCTTGTTAAAGTCTGGCTTCAGCAAGGTAGAAACTTGACATATTTATATGATATGTATCAAGAAGCTATGAAAGGCGTCAGACATCTCCTCCTTCAAAAGTCTGCCCCAAATGGTTTAGCCTTTGTAGGAGAATTACCATATGGTTCTGGAGGGTCTTTCAGTCCAAAAATGGATCACCTGGTATGTGATGTTTTACTTTGTTTGTAAAATCTAAATGAAAGAGAAATTGTTGTATTGAAACAGTTTGACTAACAGTGGAAGAACAGTGAATGCATATAATGTTTCATAATAATACATGTTATAATACAATAAAAGTGGATTATAAGAAAGTGGGTGTCTATAATTCTAGTTTCTAAAATTTTGGGTCTGTTATATAAAAAGTGGGGGAAGTCAGCAACGATGTTACACATGGGATTTACAAACAGTATAGCATATAGAGAAGAGCATCTGGCGAGTTCTTTGTTGGTCAACTAAATAAGATCAATTAAGCAATGTTGCAAAGTAGAACTTTAAGTTGAATTTGTCTGCAACAGAAGTTCAGAAAGAATATACGTGTAGGTGAGAACAGACCCTTAGGAAAGAAGGTTTGTGCATACACGTAGGAGACCTGTGGCCCTTTATATGGTGTCAGAATTGGAGAACTAATAACACAAAAAAAGAGAAGGAAGAAGCTAAGAACCCTGAAAAACTTGAATTGAAACATAAGAAAATATATGCAATGTGACTGACTTCATACTGAGATGTGTCCTTTGTTTATGCTTTTGCTTATCATCCTCGGGCAATTGAAAGTACATGATAAGTTTTATAGCAATTTGTTTTAGCAGAGAAGACAATTATGTTTGAGTATTTTCTCCACGTAATTGCTACTATGCTATACAATTGTGTTTTATAAAGATAGAAAAGTAAAATTTACGCTCACATTGTTTTGAAAGTTTAATAAACAGCCTCTTGACTATTTTGGATACTATTGTGCATTCCTCTAAAAGAAAATATCAGTACTCTAATTTTCTTGAAAGCATTGTTAATTTTAGGTGTGTTTCCTCCCTGGTACACTTGCACTTGGTGCCACTAAGGGCATCACAAAGGAGAAGGCTATGAAAGAAAGCATACTCACTTTTGAGGATCTGGAGAATCTGAAGCTTGCAGAAGATCTTGCCAAGACATGCGTAGAAATGTATTTTGTAACTTCGACTGGCCTTGCTCCGGAAATTGTCTACTTTAATACAGAGGTATGTTCATATTTGTACTGTAGCAATTACCTGGCTGTTATTGACATTCATAGAACCAGTGGTCCATGGGAAGAAATGGTTAGATAAATCTGCTGACACAAGTTTAAGTATAGAATTCTGATACACTGGTGTCAAGATTTGTTAATTAAATATGTAAAAAAGTAAAATGAAAAGTAGTACTTCCAACAGTGTAGTGTAGAAAATGACCTCATCAAAGATTAGAATATCGTAATGAATAATATTCACAACCATACCCTCAACTGAAAACTATGTAAGTATAGAATATCTCTTACACCTTTGTATGAACCAGAAAGGAATTAAAAAATAAACAATGATGACAATAAAGTCTTTGCTTGATCTCTATGTCCTTCTCCCTTGATGAGTCTAGCAAGCCCACGATTATGGGTGTCTAAATAAGTATTTTCACTAAACTAGAGACATGACTCTTATGATTATATGCTTTTGGTGAGATGATATATTGCATGCGGATGGGTGTAAATAATTACTCACTGAACTAAATAGTTGAACTTTTTAGTGAGATGATATATTTTATGCGGGTGGATGTATAAATAGTTATTTTCACCAAACTAGAGAGATGATTCTCATGTTTAGCTTCTTTTTAGTGAGATGCCATGCCATCGATAATTGATTAAAAGTTGCCTAATGAATTAAGTACTTGCCTTCAGTACAACACCCATGAGCCATTATCTCACTGCTAATTCAAAACCTCACCGTTGATCTATTATCAGAGCTAATGTTATTATGTGCAAGATGTTTGATTACCATCTTCACCGGCATAAACAGCTTTACCCTGACTCTAGATTGTTCCGTCTTAAACCAGGAAGGAGGAAATACTCTAGGCTCCATTTAATTGGTTTTGTATATGACTTCTTTGGTTTTCCTTAAGGATATTAAAGATGTATTGGTAATGTACAAACTTTTACTGGAAATGTTGTACAAAGCTGAAAAAATAAATTATAAATTTTGCGACTTTAAAAGTGAGAAAACAGACAAACTACCCAAACAGAGCCTTATGGTTTACTGCCGACATAAAATTTAGTCGTCCATAATACATCACATCATCAAATGACAAACCGTGTAAAATTTTCTTAACCCAATAGCTATGTACAATCCTGATCTTATAATGTAGTAGGAATCTGTAATTGATGTTGGTGGTGCAATATGGGTCATATCCCACTATGTGGATGCATAATAGTTTTGGATATACATTGCCCTTTTTTAGAAATTTTGTTCCAGCCCTGTCTTCTCTTTCAGATTGGATGAATCATATGTAGATCTTCTCAGTCCCTCATAATGTTTAAGAGATAATGAACTGTACTGCATTATGAATATGCATCTCACTCTTAAAAAAATAATTGGCACCAGTTTGTGTTTGTTACGGTTTAGCAGCTTCCCCACTTCCTTTAGGTACCTCATACCTTTTATTTTTCACCAGGAGAACAAAGATGGTGGTCCTGATGGAGGGAATAAGACTAATAAGTACGTGGAGGACATTGTAATTAAGCCAGCAGATCGTCACAATCTTTTGCGTCCTGAGACGGTTGAATCACTGTTCATCCTGTATCGTATAACAGAAGATCCCAAGTAATTGGCGCTTCTTACCTATGTTCTCTATTCTTAGCTTACCTTAATCAAAATTTGAATTTTCATGTTTTCCTGCCTTTCACTATCTCTACAGATATCGTGAGTGGGGTTGGCAAATCTTTGAGGCATTTGAGAAGCACACAAAGGTTGATTCTGGAGGCTATAGCTCTCTGGATGATGTTACTGTGCTACCACCAAGAAGGAGAGACAAGATGGAGACCTTTTTCTTGGG